>OY743175.1:41125470-42509836 GCA_963555705.1 Ligustrum vulgare | reverse complement strand
GAAAATCAAGAGATTTGGCTCGGACCTTGGATGCAAAACTGACATTTTCCATGTGATGAAAGACTCAACCAAGTATAGGTTGTTTGTCATGACATATGCGGAGAATAATGCAATTCAGATTTCAGGTGACATGTGGAGGATGATGGAGCTGTTAAAGAATTCGGATGCAGCACACTAGACCGTTCTGGAGAAAAATTCCAGTTAACAGGACTGGCTTTTATTTCCTTAGGGTGTGGCAACTCAACACTTGCATTGAGAACCATTGGTGATTCACTACAGATAGAATACCCCCGTGATTGATAGCTATACAAAGGGTTCATGTTCCTTGAGTCATAGTCTACTTTCATTGATGCTGAAATCCCAACTGTTGATTCCCTACACTTCATATGTGTTGTTTTAATGTCTGAATCAGCGTTGCCAACTGGCATATTAATGTTATAGCCAGGACTTCGATGTTTATCAGTATCAGATGTTACTGGAACACCCAGTCTGTTCTTGGCCACTTGTTGTTCAATGGACAAGTTGCAGCTGCCTACGTATTCAAGGCACTCCGTGGAGGATCTGAAACTACCACCAAAACTCTCACATGAAAATTGGACCAGTGGCGTACTAACACTACTTTGAATTTTGAAACCACTTGACGACACAACATGATCAAAGTGTTGTGACAAGGTGTGATTTTGAGCACGATAAAAAAGGAGGGGGTCTTTTGAGACCACCCGATGAAAGGAACGATCCTCCTTTTGAAACCTTCCAGGAGAAACGCCATTATCAGCATAAAACTGCTGCTTTGCATGGACATTTTTGATACTTGACTGGGCGGTAACATCTTCGTCTTTCTTTACCACCATTAAGTTTTTTCCCATCAGTCTGAGAACAGGATTAGAAGTAGCTGGAGTAGCAGATTCAAAATCCCCATGACTAGAGAACTTAACCTCAGAATCGATCAAAACTTTCTTAGGAATATCCCCCTTTGGTGAGTTTGCAACATTTGCTTCAGCTATTGGCTCTCTCATAGTGAGCATCTCTGAGCTAAAGTTAGAACTGTCAAACTTTCTCTTTGGATCAGCAATCATCTGCTTTTCATCAGCAGGCAGCGAGTGTGAAGCCAGAGTGTGTTGCCAAAGTTCTGAGTCTTGATAATTCAAAGCAACAGCTGTTGAGGCTCCTTCCTTCCTAGAACAACAACATGGCTGACCGGTCTTGAATTTGGGAGAACCCATTTCAGGAAACATCGAGTCAACTTTGGAACCATCCAGGTATATGTTTCCTTCTCCTGCACATGCTGTCGGCTCCAAGGGGGTGGACATTCCCAGTCCCACAAAAGGATCAATGCTAGCTCCTGAGAAGCCAGATTTAATCTCGTTTCCTACTGGAGATCTAGCAGGCAATTTTTCCAAGGATATGGAATCAGATCTTGCAGCCACTGAGTCAGAGATTGTTGATATAGCAGAAGTAGGAGAATATGAAGAACCCCTATCAACTAATTCATGATCATCTTCCGAAGATTGAATCCTGCAGGTTGTTAATGATGAATTTCCTTGAAGATCTTCAGAGCCCATATGCCCAGGACTTGGCAAAAAGGATCCTGGTGGTCCAGGTATAGGTATCGGATCAACACCGACAAAGTATTTTCCTTGCCCTTCATCAATGTCAAGTTCTGCCACCATGTGACCATCTGCACAAAACATCTTATGTTCACCGTCAAATACTATCTCGGCTGGATAATGTTCCTTAAATGGTTCAATATAGTGTTGCGAGACAAGTGGATCAGCATCCTCTGAGACCCTGGGATCCATAGAATTGCTGGGAACTATAGAGAGGTCCCCATTAGCCATTTCTGATGCTGGTTCGCTGACAATGTCCTCCAGAATTACAACCTCTTTTCCAAGAGATTCCATGGCATCATGACCATAAGATTCAGGTGATAGCAGTGAGCTCCTCAAAGCCATGGCTTCCTCCTCCTTGGAGATCATAAATTTCCTTCTCTTTTTACGGATTTTCGAAGCCCTTGTTCTTTCAACATATTTCCTATCAGAAATCTCTTTCATTAGATCTTCACTTTTACCAAGTTTCTCTACCAAATCATGTTGAGGGTCAACTGCAAAATGTGATGCTATTGCCTCTTCATCTGATTTTGACATGTAGCGCAGCCGTAACTTCTTTAAGTCCAGCAATTTTCTTTTCATTTTTGTTTTTGATCCAAAAACAGATGTTCCGTCGACTGACAACTTATGCTCCGCCGAAGATGAAAACATTTTACTTCCAGATGGTTTTGGGTTCATAACAGAACCATCAGCATGTTTGGCTGTACTAATGTCAATCTTTGCTCTCTTATTACTTTCAGAAGGTGCATCATCAACTGAGAGGCCACCTTTTCTCAACTGCTTCACATTGTACTTAGATAACACCAGATAATTCTTCTTATAATGTAAGTCTTTAGACTTCAATAATGAACAGTTCACTCTCTTCCTCAAAGACCGTTCTGCATATTGTTCATGAGAATCAGTAGATAATTTCTCCTTTCTTTTGCTGCTTTCTGGAGGAGGAAGTTGGTTAACATCAGGCAAGGCCTGAGAGGTCAAAAGACTACTTCTCTTCGTGATTGGATCACCTGTTGATGACTGATGACATTTGGCTCTCAAGTTCTTTCCAATGCTTTCGTGCGACTGTTGGTATTCATCCTTACCGTTTATCTTCTTTGTGAGATTGCTGCGCTTGGAGCCTATCCATTGTTTTATTATTCCCAAATGATTCAATTTTATCAGATCAAGAGATTTGGTGGGCTGTGTCATGCATCCATCTTTCCCCAAGCTTTTTTCAGTGAGAAACTTCCTTCCCCCACCATCATTAGACTGTGAAGAAACCATGGTTAAAGCTGATTTGTCTGAAAATGATAAACATTTTGACTTTCGATGCAGAAAGCAGTTTGTAAGTTTTTTAAGTTACACATAAAAAATACAAATCCACAATAATTAAACAGCCTGAATTGGAGATATATTTTCATTACCAGAATATCAAATATGAAAACATAAAGAGTCACCTAGATAGATCAAAAATGAAAAGGAAAAAAAAAATGTAATTAACAAAAAGCCATTCTAGAGATCATAGAAGCATGTAGATGACTATTTTAAACCATTCCATGATTCAATCTGATGAGTCGAAGACACAAATATGTGACAGTTAATTATATGCCTATTTTTGGGATGAAAAATCTCTCAACAATGATGAAACAGAAGCTAAACAATTGCTCTTAATTCCAGAAATGAAATTCAAAGAAATTCAGATGAGAGGCAACGCAATCACGTATAAAAACAAAAAATGAAAGAGGTGAAGAACATACATTGGAACAATGATCAGGCCTGAAAACGAAATTCCTTTGTCCATGGGGAACATGCTTCAGAAGCTTATGGTGTTTCTGGACAAGATTATTTTTCTTCTTCTTACTTAAGAGAAATTTGCTTTCTTTGTCTCTTTTAACAAGTTTCATAGATTCAAAATCATCATTACTATTGGAGAATGTCTGAAGATCATTGAACTTGGATAAAATCCTAAGCTTTGTGCCATTGGAGTCTGTATAGACTGCACTTTCCTTATTGGTGACGGTCTCCTCACGATTAACAGGAGACGGTGTTTTGTGCCTCTCTTCTGTGCACATCTCAATATTTTGAGCTGGAATGCCCAAATTTAATGCCCAGTTGGTTCCATTTCTCCTATCAAGCTCCTCAAGTGTACAATATGGGGCTGTCTCATAAATATCCACCATCAGTCTTATCTTCCTTGGTTTTATTCTATGCTTAGTAACCTTAGAATTTGATGTCACCTTAATTGTTGACTCCCCAGAAAGACACTGATCAATATGGGCATTTAAAGTGGTGTTTGAAGTAGAAGAAAATGTCTTGCACACTGGGCACACTTTTGAAGCCATAGTTCCTAATGCCACAGAAGTGTTCATGACAGGATCTTCGATAGACCTCGGGTCGACAATGTTGCTCAATTTCACAATTAATCTGCACTTCTTAATCGGGCTTTGAATTGAGCTTATGATCTTGTTGGACTGACTCACAGTGGTTGATGGAAATTCTTTATCTTCTTCAGATCCAATTGAATTTATGTTCTCACAATCCACAACTAGCTCTTGATCACCTCCAACATTGCAGGAAGATACAGACACAAGATGGTCGATCGACCGGTACTTAAGCTTATATTTCTGGTTATAATTGCTTATATTTTCTTTGTCACTCGAAATTCCTTTAGAACAAAAAGATTGAAAAGGTGGCAACAAATCTTTAACCCCATCCTTTAAACAAAGTTTCAAAATTTTCTGAGAAAATGGCCAATTATTCTGGATATCCTTGCTCCGGGTATCAAAAACATAGTCCCTGCAGCAAAATCCATGAATTCTATAAAAGATCAACTTATGAATATTGCAGAAAACTGAAATCTTTCCCAAACAAAACAAAAGAACTCGATTAAGAAGAAAAAGCAGCTTTTGACGGAGAACTTTCAACAGATACCAATAATATCAAGAATACACACATGGTAGAAGAACCCATTAAGGTTTTTATCACATAAAATGACCTGAAATAATCATCCATAAACAGTGGGTCAAAATTGAAACAGTAGCTTTATTATATACATAGAAAAATCAGGCAAACAAGAAAAAAAAGACAGAAGATGAAGAAATATAATCATAAAGTTTGAGATGCAACTGTAGATCTGACCGACCAAGTTTTTTGTTTGTTACCTTAAGGAGAATTTGGTAGTGTTGTCATCAAAGCTTGACTTGAGCAGATCTAACTGAAGCTGCTGCCTGTTATCATAATCCTTTTCATCCCTAGTATCACCACTACTTCTTAGCTGGGAAATTTCACAAGAACATGGTGGAGGGTTTTCAATGGATAACATCTGCTGATAGATTGTTTCTCCCTTCTTGTGCTGCCCAAGAAATAGTCACGAGAAAAAACTAAATCTCCATATCTTCGTCTATTCGTCAATCTGCAAAGAAGAGGCAAAGTCAACATTAGATCAAGAATCAAGAAAACAGAAGGGAACTTCTAGAACCGTCTACAACGTTATTTTATGTGCTTGGAAACGTTAAAAATTGTTGGAGGAACTAGGAAGCATGATTGAGAAGGAAAGAACAAAAGCTTCTTGAAGATATAAGCCCACAGGCAAAGATCGAACTCATAAAACGTTATTTTATGTGGGCAAATCAAGAAAAAGTACACAAGTTTCTTGAAAATTTCCAAGATGGGAAATAACCAAGAAGTTACGCACTTCAAACACCAAGTTCAAAGAAGGTAAATCAAGATGATATCATGGCAAGTGAGATGAATCTAAAAGATAACCCAAATTGGACCGAGGAAATAATTGAAATGAGCTCAAGATTTGAAGTTTGGCGAAAGATTTTACATTATAGAGGAGCTAAAAAGAGACGAAACCCAGGTTCAAAATCAAATCTTAGGTCAGTTATTAGACATGAAAACGGCAAAGCAGTTTAAACGCATAAACAAGATTTGAGGAGAAGACCCAAAAAAATCCGTCAAGAAACACGCTAAGGATCATGAAATCACAAAAAGCCCTCAGTATTTGAACTCTACCAGTATTTCCGGTAGCTGAAGAAGAAAACAAAGGAAAATAAAGTAAGAAAACCCCAGGAAATTGTAACTCAAAAGCAGAAAATGTTAAAGAAAAGATCCTGGAAGATCAAAGAAATCCCATACCAGTTCTGAAACTCTTATTACACGTTGAAAAAATAAGGAGAAAATGAGGGAATATCATATCAAAACAGCCAAAAAAGATAAGAGTACAGGGAGGAAGAGAAGGAGCGTGTGTATCTATCTATCTATCTATAGATATATGTATATATACGTATATATGCACGATAGGAAGAGAAAGCAGCAGCACCACCCACTGATACATCAAAAGGGGTATCAGGTTCCCCTCCCCACCAGAAAGCAAGTTTGTACCATAAACTCTCCAATATTCACCCTCTCCCTCGGTGAATATGCGTGAGAGAGAAAACACAATTCATCATATTCAAGAATTATAGAGAGAGAAAGGGTACCGTCTTATCCGATACCTACCCTACATGGTGGTTTTTCTTCGGTACACTTTTCACTGTGTTCAGTAAAGATGATTACGATAAATCACAATTTTTCAAATTATTTTTTAAAATTAATTAATAAGAAAAAAAAATTTCATCTCAACTTTTCAAATTCAATCACATCATCATTCTTTAGAAGTCCACAATTTATGATTTTTCAAATATTTTTAAAACACTAATCCATAAAAAACCAAAAAAATAAAATCTTTTAGCATTACTAAATAGACTCTTAATCATACATATTTTTATTCTTCAGTTTTTAATCACACATTTTAACTAAAAAATTCAAAAAATACACATTATAAATCAAACTCATTTAGCCTCTGTTCTGATAACCCAGTTTTTTTGGATTTTTTTTTATTTTTAAACCAATTTTTATACTACACAATTCTCCAAATCAATCTTTAATCTTACACATTTTTTCTCTCAATAATGTAACCATCCATCTACCTAAAAATTCACAAAAAAAAAAAAGAACTAGAGCGGAGCCTTTCATTTCTTTATCTTTGATTTTTTTCTCCAGCGAGCCGTCAGTCTAGGCCCCAACATTTTTGTGAAACTTAGGGTATGTTTGATAGAAATGAAAAAGGTTCTTTTTCCATCTTAATTTTCCCACCTCAACTTATAAGAAAATATTTTTTTATAAAATTGTCAAAAACAAGCTTTACTTGATTGTACTTAGAAAAAAATTTCATGACAAAATTTCCAATCAAACACCAAAGCCAGAATCAATTTTCATTGATTTGACATTTTCCATATAAAATTTGCTCAATCAAACACAGCCTTACAGAAAATTGTAACATTTCTTCACTGTCTCAAGACTTCTCTGCTATGTAACGTAATTATTACAATTTATAAATTAATTTATAAATAACACAATTTTTCAAACTACTTTTTAATCATCCAAATTCTCTCTCAACTTTTCAACCACATATCTTGAAAACAACAAAAAAAAAAACAATTTAAAAACTGCTACAATGTTATATATTGCCCATATCTGGTCTCATATTTGGAAAATCAAATTTATTCAACATTTAATCATAGTCAAGCCTACTATTTTTTACTTTTCAAACATTTTTTTTATCACACATTCTTTCAAAAATATTATTTAAAATCACATTATTCCTAAAAAAAAATGAGGACCAACGAGGGGCATTGTGTTTGACCCCATCTTTTTTTTAGAAAAAGTTGTGGTTTTGAATAGTACTTTTAGAGAAGGTGTAGTTACAAAATATTTGAAAAGTTGTCGTTTTTTTTATCACACATTCTTGAATTGATTAAGAATGATGATTAAGATTTAGTGTTGAATAACCTCCGTTCGGTAATCGTACTTTTTGGTTTATAAACCAGCTTATAAACTATACAATTTCTCAAATCACTTTTTAACTACACATATTTTCTCTCTTCAATTTTCAATCACTACTTTTTACCTTAAAAATTATAAATAAATCAGTATATAAACCAAACAGTGTTAGTTTTAAAAAAATGGGGGCAAAAAAGGATTCAATTATTACAATTCTCAAATAACATTTTAATCACATATATTTTCTCTATCTACTTTTCAATCAAACCTTTTACTTAGAAAACACAAATAAAATATTGACTCTATTTGGTAAAGTTGTTTGGTTTATAAACTAGTTTATTTATAATTTTAAGGTAAAAAGTAGTTGTTAAAAGTTAGAGAGTGAAATAAATATTTATAGTTAAAAAATAGTTTGAAAAATTGTGTGATTTATAAACATGTTAATAAACCATTTTTTACGCATTACCGAACACATGCTATAATTTGCTTTGTGGTAGGCGAACACAACCTCAATTTATAAACTATACAATTTTTTAAATTACTTTTCAATTACACACATTTTCTCTCTCCAATTTTTAACTAACCACATATTTATCTCAAAAATATAAATAAACCAATTTATAATTACAACATTAATTAATAGGTCGATCTACCACTTTACATAGTTTTCCAATAACTTTTCAACCATACTTTCAAACATTTCTCCAAATTTTTTTACGCCAAACAAGCTCTTAATCTAGCAAGTGTTTGGTGAACAAAATAAATTGGTTTATGGATTAAAAATTTTTCTTAAACCACTTTATAACCACACACATTTTCTCTCTTCAATTTTTAATCATTATTTTTTATCTCAAAATCATAAATAAATCAATTTATAAACCACACAGTGTTACCAAACAGAAACCAAAATAATGCGGTTTATAATAGGATTTTTGGAGAATGTGTAGTTAAGTCTCCGTTTGATATTATTTATAATACAAAGATTTTCCCAACTCACTTTTTAATCCTACATATTTTTTAAAATCACTTTTAACCATATATTTTATCTAGAGATGACAATGGATAGGACATGAGTCGGGTTTAAAAATTTATATCCTACCCACTGAAAATTTATAACATTCATACCCTACCCATATATACATTTAAGAGGGGCGGGTCAAAGATATGCTTTTATAATCATTTAAAATTTATTATTTATTTTAATTTTAATAATTCTTATTTTCGTTGATGTGGAATGCCAAAAAATGACAGCCCCAAAAATTTCATTATCCATTACCCCCAATGATAAATGTGGAATGCCAAAAAATGACAGCCCCAAAAATTTCATTATCCATTACCCCCAAAAATATTATCAGAGGTAGATTTTCAAAATAGGAAAAAAACTCGAGCATAAGTGCATAAGTAGCTCAATTTATTGTTTTGTTTAGTCACTCCATCAACAGGTAGATTATTAGAATAAAGTAATTCAAGACATAACGCTCAATTTATTGTTTTGTTTGGTAGTCGTACATTTTATTTTATTTTTAAACTACACGGTTTTTTAAATAATTTTTTTGAGACCCGTGTATTTGGCCAAATATCTAAGGTCATGTTCTCTTTACTGTTTTGAGGTAGTTTTCTGTTTTTATTTTCGAAAATACTAAAAACGCGTTCTCTTTACCATTTTTGAAAACGTATTTTTGAAGAAAAAAAAATTTTGTACGCAAAACGCTCAAAACCTCATTTTGGGCGTTTTGTGTGTATTTCAGCAAAAAATGTTCAAAACGCGGAAAACGTGTTTTGAGATTTTTTTTTAAAAATAAATTATCATAACTTGGAACTAAATTTAATATAATTTTTTATTTTTTTTAAAATTATCCTAACTTGGAACTAAGTTTAATATAATTTTTTTTTTTAATTGAATTAACTTAGTTTGGAACTAAGCCTAAATAAATTTTTTTTTAAAATTATACTAACTTAGAACTAAGCTTAAATAAAGTTTTATTGATTTCAATATCAACATTACAAAAAAAATTAAGTGAAAATTCTTGTTGTTATATTTCAAAAAATGCCTTGATAAATGGATTCTGGTGGTTTTGAAATAATTGACATTTTCTGGATTTTAATAGAACTAGAGCTTTCTCAAATCCCGAACCTGATCAAGCTGTGTTAATATAGACTCTTAATGCTCACATTAGTGTGTTGTATGCAACCATGTTTTCAGTGTATTGTGAAATGAAATTTAAGTTTTAGTCAGTAGTATTCTGCAAGCAAATTAATTAAAAATAATTTAAGTAGTATTCTACAAAATTTCATAAAGAACGTGTTTTTCAGTTTTTCATTTTTAAAAACAGTTTTTAGAAATGACAAATCAAACGCGTTTTCAGCAAATTTAAAAACAAAAATAATAATAGGAAATACAAAACATTTTCGAAAATGAAAATACAAAATAAAATACAAATAGAACGCCACCTAAGTTTTTTTACAGTAAAAGGCAATTCACAATTGTGGGAACTAGAGAGAGAAATGTTGTGAACCCCGTGGGAAGTAAAAAATACTGTATCAAAAATTGGTAAATAAACGATCCCAGTCAGAGGCACATTTTCTCTCTTGAATTTTCAAACACTATTTTTACCTCAAAATCATAAATAAACAAGTTTATAAATCAAACAGTGTCACCAAATAGAGGACTCCATTAATTTTTTTAAAACAAATTAATGGGTATATGAGTTGGATATGAGTTTTTCTAGAATACTCATACTCGACTTATATTCATGTCGGGTTTCTAAATATAAACAAATACCATATCCACAAACTCATTTAATCGAGTAATCTTCGTTCATTTGTGTCGGGTGTCCAATCGATTTCGAATTCGTGAATATTATTGTCATCCCTAATTTTATTTAAAAAATAACAAAACTCTTATTATAATAAAAATAAGAGCTTTCGAACAGAGGTTAAAAGTAGAAAATTATTTTTTAGTTTATGTGTAAATTATTTTATTGATAAAAAATGTGTTGAAATGAATTTTGAAAAATGAAATTTTAAATAATGATTATCAAACATGGGCCAATTGTTTTTAGCCTCTTTGAGAAAGTTTTACCTTTGAAGTAGTTTTTAGACTTAAAATAATTACAAGTAAATTTTTTTTTTTACTTGGACAGTAAGAGAGACATATACTTTACCATCAGACCCAGCATTTTTAGAAAACTATTTATTTTTGCATTTGAAAATTTAAATTTTCTCGTAATAAAAAACTTAAAAGCGGTAGAATAAAAATATGTTACATGAAACTAACCTCAAAGTATTTTAATAAGGATCCATTTGATTTCAAGCATGAAATTTAAATAGAAAGAAAATAATTTTCATGACATTAAATTGTCAAAAACTTATTTTCAATAGAAAATAAATTGAATAAATTTGAGTGTATTTGATTGAAAGCGAAATTGACATTGAAAGTGCAGTAATTGTGAAAAGTAAATAAATTCTCAATTAAACAAAAGAAAAATCCATGTTTTCAAGGAAATCACGAAAATCAAATAAAAACGGAAATTGAATTTCACCCATAAAAAAAGTAATCAAATAAATTTTCATTAGAATTATTTTTAATTTTCATGAAATGAAATACGGGTGTATCAAACATACCCTCATAAAGAAGTCTTGTTTAGCTGGAAACTATTATTTGTAACTTTACTAATAATACTTCTATAAATTAGGATTTCTTTATGAAACAAGGCGGGCCCTACTCAACTAAAGTTATTGAAGAATGATCAATTTAAATAAATGGGAAATATCGCCCTCAAAATTCAATTATTTTAATTTTTATAGTATTTATTTATTTGTGATCATTTCCTTAAATAAAATCATGATGCCATTTAAAAAAAATAGTAAAGAAAAAAATTGACATGGAGAAATAATTATAAGCAAAAAATGTAATGTTTTCGAAATAAAATATGTGGTTGAAAAGTGATTTAAAAAAATGTATGTAATTAAAAAAAAATTTAAAAAATGTATTGTTTATAAATTTATTTTACTATTTGGCTTAGAATATTTTCTAATTTAAAATGTAATAGAAAATCTCAAACTAAAAAAGAAAAAGGCATAGGCATCACACATCATGGATGTTAGTACTAAAAGGAATTTGATGATAAATCTCAAATTCATTAATTCAAATGGGCCCAGATTCTCAACATATTCATAGCCTCTATTTGTCAATTTGTTTATATAAACAAGATATTTTTTTTAAATCATATTTTAATTACACACATTTCTCAAATTCGCTTTTCAATCATATATTTAAATTAAAAACATCACATTCTTTGTTTATAAGCAAAATGTAACATATGTTTGGTAAAAAAAAAAAAAAAATTATAATCAAAGAATATAATGTTTTTCAGATAAAATATGTGATTGAAAAGTAATTTGAGGAAATGTATGTGATTAAAAAATGATTTGGGAAAATATGTTGTTTGCAATTTTTTTTATAAACTACCAAACAAAGGCAGAACGCAAGAATATCAACGAAAATAAAGAACATACAGATTTTACATGAAAATTCTAGAACATGGAAACAAATTCAAGGACAGAGGAGGAATAATTCAATATATGAAATTATGATAATACAAGAGATTGTGTTCTGAGGACTCTAAATTACATATGAACCAAAAATAAGAGGACCATACCTCAAGGACAGCAACATAGCGTTCAATTGTGGGCTACGGGATTGGGTGATCTCTCAGCTACCACCATAGACCCTCATTTTTTCCCATAATTTAGTTTAATTACAAAGCTTGAACCACGAACTTTTCGGGCCAAACCAAACAGAATTTGGATCACTATTCTCTAACACAAAAAACTTTTACCATGAGGTTACCTTGTCATGGAAAAACCAAAGCCACTACATATATATAAAAAATGAAATAATAATTAATTACATAGGTAGTCAATAAAATTTATTTTGTACAATAATTTCTTTCTTTTGCAGTTTATTCTAGTTCTGTTTCGTTGTCCGTTACGAACAACATAATACTTATCCGGTGCCAATCATTGGCAGCTACAAGGAATTTTATTTAAGAACTCACTAGTATGGGTGGGCGTGGGTTGGGCTGGGTTGATTTTTTGCCCAACCCGAACCCAACCCACAATTGTCGGGTTGATAAAAAAATCAACTCAACCCAAGTATGAGTTCAAATCCAACCCAACCCCATCAAGTTTCGATCGGGGATCCAATTCACAAAAAAAATCTTGAAATTTAAAAAAATAAGCTCATAAATCAACTATTAACTCAAATCAATTATGTACAATACAATAAATTTAAATATAATAAATTGAATACTTGCTAATAAAATTAAAATATGTTCAAACCATATTTGAATTTCATCCAAATTATAAAATGTGCTTGAGATTCTTGAAATTTAAATGGTCATATTTTTTAAAAGTTTTTGTTGGGTTGGGTTGGGTTTTTCATCTAACCCACAACCAAATCCAATCCAATCCAATCAATTTTTTTTTTTTTTTTTTGTAGAACCCGAACCCAACCCGATTTCCATAAAAAATCGATCCAAATCGATTGAATTGGGTTGGGCGGTTTTAATGAGTTGGGTGGGTTAATGCCCACCCCTACTCACTAGTGAGTTTTTGTTCATGTATCAGCACATGATTTGTGCTGTGTATTTTGTTAGGTTGTCCGTGATGAGTAACAAATTAGTTGTGCTGTCCATAAATATGCTCTCTCTATCCCACAAAGATATGGTCACTTCTATTTTCACACGGATCATAATTAATATATGTTGGAACTATAAATTTACCTACATTCTACCTAATATACCCCTATATTGAATAATGAGCAGTTCATATTTGTTGAGAATAATTCATATTAAATAGGTGTACATTAGAAAATTAAGATATTAATATGTTTTTAACGAGGAAAGTGACATATAATTTCGGACAAATAAAAAAGGAAAACGAGCATATCTTTGTGGGACGGAGGGAGTACTTATTTACTGATAAGTAGATTTTTAAGCTTAATTTCGTTGGGGAGGGGAAGAGAGGGGAATTAAGCTTAGCCAAACAGGCACTGATTTTTCAGTAAATATAAGAAAGGATTAAGTGGTAATTACAACACAGCACAACAGGTTCTGAAAATCAACAATTCACAAAACAAGTTTGTAAGTATTTTATGCATCAATCAGGTGCTAATTCAATTTAATTAATAATATAACCCAACAAACCTATTTCCCTAACTACCCACCACTCACCACTCAATCCAAATCAATTCTCCAGCCAGCGAAAATGATCTGATTCAAGATGAATCTCTCAGATTTCGCCAACCACCGATGCCCACCACCACCGCCATCGCCACTTCCTACTACGAAGTCCACCACCACCGTCCACCCCTCTCCCCCCCAAATCCATATTCAACTTGGAATCTTCACCATTGGTGGAAGAAGGAGATGACGCCATCATCACACGCAACAACTGCAGCAGCAGCTTCAGGAGACAGCGTAGGTGTTCGATCAAATTTTTATGCTCAGGAGACTTCGAACTGGTGAGATAATGAGTCGGTAAAATAGCACTGGTGGCGTTAGTGGCGATGCGGTGGCTGCAGGTTTGAGGAGTTTTTTTGTAGTTGTGGTGGTGATGGATGGAGTGGTAGTGGTGTTGGAGGTGATGGTCGTGGGTGTCGGGTAGCGGTGATGGTGACGTTGGTCATGAGGTGTCTGGATTGGAGGTGATGGTTGTGGGTTGGTGCCGATGGGTTGTGGTGGTGATGATGGTTACGATGTGAGGTGGTGGTGCGATGGTTTCGATTGTGATGGTGAGGTGTAGTGGTTTCAGTAGTGGGTCGATGGAGGTGGTGAGATAACAATTGTTTGTTTGAGGTTACTGATGTCACATATACGAGTCACAAGTCACATGTTACGTATCATGTATTCAAGTCACACATTTGAGTCACGAATCACATGTTACATATTCAAGTCACAAAAAGTTACATATACGAGTCACATGTCACATGTTCAAACCACGGTCACATGTCATATAAGTCACTGGTCACATGTTACATATTCAAGTCACAAAAAGTCACATTGCACTCACATGTCACATGTTCAAATCATGTTTAAGTCACGAGTCACATGTTACATATTCAAGTCATAGGTCACATTTTCAAATCATATGTTTAATCAAGGTCACATGTCACATACAAAAGTTCATAGGTCACATTACATAGTCACGGGTCACATCTTACATATTCAAATCACAAAAAGTCACATATACGAGTCACGGGTCACATGTTCAAACCACAGTCACATATCATAGGTCACACATTTAAGTCACTGGTCACATGTTACATATTCAAGTCACAAAAAGTCACATTGCACTCACAGGTTACATTTTCGGTCACGTGTTCAAACCATGTTTAAGTCACGAGTCACATGTTACATGTTCAAGTCACAGTTCACATTTTCGGATCATATGTTTAAATCAAGGTCACATGTCACATAATGAAGTTCATAGGTCACATTACATAGTCACAGGTCACAATTATCCAATCACAGCATGTTAGGTCACATAGGCACAATTCACATGTTACAAGTCATAGGTCACATGTTACATTCTACACAACACATATCCAAAGAGAACTGGTGAAAGAGACAGAAGAAATATGTAAGTTTCAGATTTTATTTTTCTTGATCTTCAGTTTTTTTTTTTTAATTTATATATATACACAGACATCAGTGATGAAGATGTGATGATGACAATACGGTGGATGTGGTGGTGTTGGGGTTGGGGTTGGTGGTGGTGGTGTTGTGGTGGTGGCGGTTGAGGTGGAGGTGGTGGTGGAGGATCTGGTGAAGACAACAACTGGATTTACTGACATTGAATTTCATTTGAATTAGGTGGGGGTGGGGTGATTTTTTTTAATATATTAATTAATTATTTAACACTGATTGATGAATTAAATTTTTTTTCTTTAAGTTTGAAATGAGGTATAATAATCATCTTGTGTCCTTGTTTGTGTATTTTTCCCAAGGATTAAACATGCCCCATGGGTATGATACAGTAGTAAAGTCGGATGAGTTGAAACTAGATGATCAGTTGTTCGAATCTTAACTCTTGAAAGGTAGAATTTAAATCCTGGAAGGCAAAAATTTACATGGAGACAGGGTTATGGTGCACCCGTCACCCCTTTGGGGAGTCCAGTTTTCATGACGTAAAGAAGGGTTCATAGGGAGGAAAACAATTGCCTAAATTTACATGAAGGGCTGGGCAAACCTTGGACCCCTACGTCATAAGGAGGGGGGGGGGGGGGGGGGCAAACATGAAATAACCTTAGTTGATCCAATTACACCTAGAGGGGGTGAATAAGTGTTTAGCACTAAACTCAATTATAATTACCAATTTAATGATCATAGATTAATTAATTAAATCAAGTAATACCAATCCACAACAAAAATAACATAAAAGTAAATAACATAGAGATTGGTAACGAAGGAAAAACTCTTGAAGAAAAGAAATAACTTCGGGCAAATGCGTCAGTAATGAATCCACTTGAAAAGAATTTTCTTATAACAATTGGTTCAGGCTCTAACCCCAATTTTGTAAATCATTGAAGACCCTATTCAGTTATGCTTCCAGTACCTTCCAACAACTCAGGACTCTTTTTCTCTTGTTTGGATTCTCGAGAACGCAATTCATTCTTCACTAATTTGATCTAAAAAAGCTGCTCTTTGATTTGGGATACTGAACAAAAACAAATTATTGGTTTAACAATCAAAACAATTTGTAATTAAATATTTGGAAAATCAAAAGGATGAATCAATGAGAAGCAATGTTCTCTCAAAGCAATAATAATATTCAACATACTGAAAAATGGAATAAGGTTTGGTGTGTGTATATATATATTAGACTGTTAGGGAAGAGTTTTAGTCCTTGTAAAACTATTGAATTTGCAAAAAAATCGAACAAATTGTGTGTCGACCACTCGAGCGTAATCAAGCTCGAGTGTCCTTCGAGCATTTTTGCGGCAATAACTTCTCTCTGTTCCAATGTTGTCCTCCTACGACCCAACTATCCAATTTTGACTTTTTGACTCCTTTAACAATAGTGCTATTTTTTCCTTTAAATTGTTAACACTAAAATTAAATACTTAACAAACTCTCCCTTTTGGAATACGTGACAAAAACAAAATAAAAACTAAAGTACAAAAAAATAACTCCTAACATCTATGACTCAGATGAATAAATCAAACTCAATTTACTTGTAATACTTGTTACCTGGACCAATGAACTCAACACAAACCTCCTGAAAGAGCAAGTGAAGATAAATAAACTATATCAAAAACATACTTAGCAATTATATTAAGAATGTGATATTAACATTACATCCAAAACACCAAAAGTATAACATTAATATCACAAAGTTAAGTTGCTAATAAGCATAAAAGAATCTATAATACAAAAGTTATCTTTCTCCCCCCTCAATTTCAGCTACTCCACCTAATGAACAAAATAACATAGATATCAAAAGTACTATATTACTCCCCCTTTTTGTCATGAATGACAAAGGGCCACTAATCACTCAATGTATCCTCATCTAATGCTACATCACCCCAATGCAATCACATTCACTGCACATTAGTTGTCAGTAGATTAGTATACAACTGAGGCAAGGTCATCTCTACCATCAAGCGCGCCTGAAGGTGTATGATCTGGGTTAACTGGCGCATAATAAGCACTGAGGAGTCCGAAGAATGAGAGGTAGAAGTGGTGGGAGGAATATAAGCCGAAGAAGATGGAATATCAAGTGGAGCGATAGGATCAATGGCAGGAGGAGATGGTGGTTCATCAGCCAGAATCTGATCCTGGCTGGCGTGAAGAGCATGAGATTGGCTTTGAGTCAGCGTCTACTAGCCTAAGGCGATCCCACTCCATCACGGGGTGGATCGTTGAATACAACCCAAAAATCTGAAACTTACCTATGAAGAAAACATGCATACAAAAACCCCTCCTTAGTGTTGCTACCTTGTGAGACATCAAGAATATGACGAATAATGAAGGTAGGTAGATCAATGGAGTTACCATTCAATAAGGCGTATGAAAAACGAGATCTGTCAACATTTAACATGAGCTGACAACTGTAGGGTGAGAGTTCAAATCCTATCAAAGGTATAGATGAGGCTCCTTGCAAGCGCATTTAAACAGCAAGCTCTCAACCTTACTCCACTGAGACACATCTCGCGATTTACATCATCTATAAATCCCAGGGCAGAGGGCTGTAAAGATTCCTAAAGTTTGAGATCAACCTTTTCAAAAAGATCTCATTACCCTCTTTAACTATGTACTTTTTGAAAATACACGTTCTCAAGTAGATAGCTTGACAAATAGACATCTGACATGCAGAATATTCTTATCGACTCTTGATAAGTGTATTTTTATACAGTTATTTATCTGTCGAAATTAGGATATTATAATATTTTTTTCTTGAATAAATTCTACGTAATTGTTATTATTTACTATTATTTCAGGTTTTATCACAAAATCAAGAAAATTGAGTAATTGAAGTAAATACATAATGATTGGATGAAAAATGGAGTTAATTGAAGACGTTTTGAAACTCAAGGGCTTAATTGCACAATTGAAGACTCAAGGACCAACTTGTTTTATTTGAAAGAATTGAGAGGTTTAAATGATAATTTATTAGATTTGGGCTTAGGGCTAAATTGTGTAAATATATATATATATATATATATATATATATATATATATATATAGAAACATACACATTGCTTATGAGGGTGTTTAGAGAGAGCAGCCGTGGGAAGAAAATAGGGAGAGAGATTAGACGGCTGTGAGAGAATTAGGAGGAAAAGCATACACTTTGGAGAAGCTAATTGGTTGGAATCAAGAAGAAGACTCGGCTGGTTGGAGAAGAAAACGGTGGACTCAAAGCAAGAATAAAAAGGCTGGGATTGTGCACCAAGAAGTGAGGTTTGGCAGCATATATAATTCAAAAGGTGGAGTTGACATGTGGAAAGAAAAGGCTGCACTTCTACTACATTGGTGGAATTTTTAGGTGTGCTTTGCTGGTGAAAAATTCCTTTGGCTTAGAAATAGATACATTGCTGGGAATTTAATTGGAAGCTGCCTGGGGATTAAATTACGGTGGTGCGGCTGGCTGTTAAAAACAAGAAGAAGACACGGCTGGGCAATAAAAAAAGGGCCGAGGCTGAAATTTTGGTGGTGTAAAGTGAGGACAATTCTGCAACTCTTTCAAAAATCGGGTTTTGTTTACATTATTTACTGCTTTTTATTTTACAAACATGAGTAGCTAAATTTTAAATCGGGATTAGCGATATAGATTTAATGTTTTTAGTCTAATTTTGATTCTAAAGTTGGCGCTTTATTTTCATATATTGATTTTATTATTTCGTTTAATGTTTGAATTGCTTGATCACCAATTCATGAATTAATAGTTGTTTTCATAATCCGAGAGGTGAGTTAACAATTAGATCACGTAATAAAATCCGGCAATTTATTGCGTTTAATGCTTGAATTGCTTGATCACCAATTCATGAATTAATGGTTGTTTTCATAATTCGAGAGGTGAGTTAACAATTAGATCACGTAATAAAATCCGGCAATTTCAACAAAAAGATAGAAATATGAATTTGTGGTTTCATGTGGTCACTTATGAATTCCTAGGAAATTTAATGCATTTAGCTAAGAAGAACTCTGACCCGCTGTAGAGATACATGATTGACTTAATTAAATATGCCTAATTTGAACTCGAGAGAGGTAAATTATATATATGCGTGAATTCGACCAAATACAATTTTAAAAAACAACTTGAGATGAGAAATTAAGTTAGAACGTTATTTCGAAATCGTTAGTCCTGATATTTATTCAATTGCTAGAAATCCTACCACTTTGTTTCTTATTTTTATTAATTGCTTTTAGTTTAATTTTAAATTTTCATTTTAATTGCATTGTTTATTTCATTTATTCTCAATTTTATTGTCTTTATGGATTGTTTGGTATTTTATTTTCTTAATTAGTTTTTGTTTTATTTTAGGAATTCTATTGAATCAAAGTAAATTGATAACAAATAAATAGTCCTCGTGGGATCGACAACCCGGACTCAAAAGTCCATTTTTATTACTTGTTAGCGATATCGTGCACTTGCGATTTTCACAACAACAACTCTTGATGAAATTCTATCCAAATTCCAAACAAGAGTATAAGGACAAGTCACAAACATGTAGAAACACCCCGATTAGCATAGAAACCGGTGATGGTCATCCAAACTTCTTGCCATTTCTTTAATACATTAACTTTTGGTATACTGCACAAATCATGCATCTGTTTGGTAACTTGATCATAAAAAAGTTTATAAACATGTTTTCTCAAACCGCTTTCTAACCTCATATTTTATCTTGAAAGTAGCAAATTATTTGTTTATATATATATATATATATATATATATATATTTACTTGATTTAAATGGGAAAAGACTTGATTTAAACGGGAAAAGACGCAAAAAAAATAATTAAATTAATTTACACAATTTTTCATATCATTTTTTAATCACATACATTCTCTCTTAAATTTTTAACCCCACTCTTACTTAAAAAATACAAATAAATCAACCAAATAATTTAAATTCTGTGTGACCGGCTGCCAAACTGGCCTTTAGCATTAAGGAAAAAAGTCAGCTTATGATTATACTTCACACATCCTCAACTGCTGGGGGATCACAGAAACAACTAAAGAAACTCGACTTTGAGTTTTCAATTTTATCTTCTCATCCACAAAAATCAAACACTTGAAAAATATCGAAAACTGAAACTCTGGCGACACAAGGTTAATTTTAGAAGGGCTAATATAGCTAACAACGTGGAGCTAGGTTTTTCAATTATATCTTCTCCTTCACAAAAGACCCGACCTGAAGATATTGATAACATAACGATAAAAACTGGCCAAAATCAGCAACTGTGACCGTGTCTTGATCGACATCAAACAATATCAAGAGATCTAGCATATTAAAAAAAAATAAAAAAAATAAAAAAAATCTGCAACTTCAGGTATTTTATGAAGAACTTGAATTTCGTTGATGCTAAACGATAAAACAAAATGGATGACCTCTTCAAAAGTTTGAGCATTTATCACTTTAGCTTTTGATATTCTCACTCTTGTACATACAATAAATAAAGGAATCGTACGACCTTTTTATGTTCTATGATAGATTATTTTTAGATGTGTGTCAACAACTATGTGCAGAGAAAGCATTAAAAGATAAGCGAATACTTGCTGTATTTCCAATATCCTCCTAAAGAAAATATGCTCAAATCGATTACAAGCAAGATCAAACACAACAGACAAACATGGTACAATAAAGTTATTGCAACTAAAGATCTGCAATGACTAAGATTTCATATAACAACTTTGAAAAGACATAATGAAACGGCTCGAAACATAACCTCTCAAAAAGGCTTCCCATATTCTTGTGTGGGCTGCTCCCAGGGCCTGAGGAAGCCTGCAAAAAAATCCAATAATAATGTGTTTAGCTACGCAGACGGGGGAGATATCATTGCCCAAATATTGATCTGGGTGATTATATATATATACTAAATAAACAGATGCATTTTCGAATACAATTATACCGAGAACTTACTGGGATAAGATAAAGATAAAAATGTGCCGTGGTTTTTCTCTCCCCAATTCTGCACAAGGCGGGTGCTATGAAAAAATTTCAATTTCAGTATTTTCAAATTTAGAAAGGCTGCTTTGGTCCTGTTCTCTGGTTCACAGTTGAACCCAAGAACAAGAGGAGTTATCTGATTTCCCTTGTTGCAGAGGATCAACCAGTTATCCAATAATAATCTAATAATAACAACAACAACAACAATAATAAAAGTCATCGAATCTTTATGGGTTCAAGCCAATTCCAGAAAGAACAGCACCAGCACCGTGTAAACCCATAAACAAAACAAGCCCACTCCTAATGAAGAAGTGGATGCAGTTAAATAACATAACACTAAGGGGAGTTTATTTAATTATGATTTGGAAGAAAATTTAAAGACTTTGATGGAATTTAAAAGTTTAGGGTATTCAATCTAAACTTTTTTAAATCCATTAAAATCTTGAGTTATTCAATCTAGATTTTAATAGACTCTTAAAATGTCTTTTAAAGTTATGGTGTATTGTATAAAGACTTTTAAAAGTCTTTAAAAGTCCCGTGTTATTCAAATTATCAATGACTTTTAAAGACTCCTACGAAATCCTCTATGTACTAATTTTTAAACATAAAGTACAACCACAAAATATATTTATTTGTCTCTCATTAACCTCCAAGATTTTGAAAGACTTTTATAAAAAAAAAATTCTTTTAAATTATAATTTTATTTATTCTATATTTTTCTTCTTTCATATTATTTTTAGAAACCTTAAACATTTGACTAAATAAATCATTATTTCTCGTCCCTTCAACTTTTTGTATTTTTTTATTTTAAATATTTTTTCTTTATATTTGGACTCTTTTTTTTTCATCGTTTTTTTCGATTTTTTTATGAAAATAAATCTAACTAAAATTTCATAAGATCTTATAGAAAAATAATAAATAAATTGTGTCAAAACAAATAATAATAAGTAAAGTGATTCAAGAATTTTCTCTAGAAATTTTTTTATGAACATAGTACAATTTTTATTTCGATATCAAATGCGATTTTATTTTCCCCCCATTTTTTTAATCACAAATGTTTCTCTGTCTTAAAACTATTTATATTTCTCACTTTACATATAATTATTATTAACGATTCATATTCACATCATACGAAAATTAATCTATTAGCGTTTATGTTTTTCAATTAAAAAATAAAAGTCTATCAAAGTCTATGAAAGTCTTTTAAATCAATCTATAAAAGATTTGAAAGTATATGAAAGTCTTTTAAATAAATGTCCACGAAAATCTTTAAAAGTCTATATAAATCCATAAAAGTCAATAAAATTCAATGAAATCCATTAAAAAAAATCCATCAAAAAAAGTCTTTAAATGTCTTTCGAAATCCCAATTGAATAAACCCCCCTAAGGCTAAGTTTGATAGAAAATAGATGGTAGGAAAATATTTTCTAGGAATTGATTTGACTGGAAATTATTTTCCTGGAAAATATTAATTGGAAGTGTTTGATTAGATTAATTTTCCAGGTGAAAAAGTGGGAGATTTTTCAAATTTTGTTGTTTGATTGATATTATTTTCCTTGGCAAATAATCAAAATTTAACAAATTTAAAATAAAAAAAATTATTTTTTTTTATTTTTCACTCATTTGTACTTGATAATAACAATAATGTTAATTTTTGGAAAAAAAATAAGTCAATTAACAATAATAAAAATGATCAAGCGTGACGCAAAAGAATTTTCCACCTTAGCTGGAAAATATTTTCTCAACAAATAGATAAAAAAATATTTTCAAGGCAAATGAGGTAGTTGTGCTTTAAATGGTTGTACCTAAGAAAATATTTTCCAAGGTAAATTTTTCCAACCAAACACCCAACAAATGCAAAAGGTGGAAAATATTTTTCATGATTTGACATTTTCCTGGAAAATAAGGCTGTATCAAACACAGCATAAGAGCCTGTTTGGTAGTGGTAAATTTTTCACTTTTCCTGAAATTCATTTTCAACCACACGTTTCTGTGGACCCATCATTTTTCACACTTTTCAACCTCACATTCACCAAAAAACTCAATTTTTTTCAAAATTCATCCAAAAACTCCTAATACCAAACAGGCTCTAAATCTGTTCACAAAAATAAAATGAAGTTGGCTCTGTAAAAGGTGGAAAGATCTTTCTTGTTTCTGCAAATTCTTATTTTTCTTGTATTTGTCCAATCAACTATGAAAAGAATTAGACCCAGTGCATATTATTTATCACAAAATAACCAGGTTATTATAGAAGAATTATTCCCCTCTCGATTTTTGTCGAAATTGACTGTTCTGAGACCACAATATGATCACAAATTCTTAGGTGGCGTTCTGTTTGTATTTTATTTTGTATTTTCATTTTGGAAAATGTTTTGTATTTCCTGTTTTTATTTTTATTTTCAATGTTGCTGAAAACGTGTTCTGTTTGTCATTTCTGAAAACTGTTTTTGAAAATGAAAAGCTGGAAAACACGTTCTGTTTGAAATTTTGCAGAATACAACTTATACTATTTTCAATGAATTTGCTTCTGAATTATATTAAACAATCTATATTGTTTAACTTTTTTTTGGACCAAATAATAATGTCATTAATGTTCAACTCCAAAAAAATATTATAAGAAATTAATAACATAATATTCAAGTCCAAATTACTTCCATAATACATGTAACTCTAATTACTCATACAGAGTTTGATTAAACAAAATAAATTTAAAAGTCATCTTGACCTTGTGGAGTAATCAGTCCACATTTGATTCAGGCACATTTCTAGGATTAATCATAGGTCTTGCCTGCTACAATTCTCATGTGGTACATTTCTAGAATTTTAGTAGATTTTTGTGCATTTTGATAAATTTCATTTAACTTGGTTTGTTTTCTTGTATTTTGTTACATTCGCACACTGGTACGATTTGCGCATTTTGGTCGATATCATGCATTTTGTATATTTTGGTGAATTCTGGTATATATAGTGTATTTTAGTACATTTTGAAGCATTTTTTAACATTTCACACATCTTGGTTAGCACAGTACAATTGACATTGTTTTCGTAAATTTTAGAGCTATTTGCGCATTTTGGTAAATTTCTTGGGCACAATTTGAAACATCTCACAATTTGGTACATATCGCGCTTTTGGTATTAGATTAGACATCTTGGTGAAATTTTGCTCTTTTTTGGTAGATTTAGCTTTATTTAGTAGAGTTTTGCGTGTTTGGTACATTTCGATTCCATGCAGTTTGGTGCATTTTTTGAAATATAATAATAAGAATTCTCACTTAATTTTTTTTTGTAATGTTGATATTGAATTTAATAAAACTTTATTTAAGCTTAGTTCCAAGTTAGAATAATTCTCAAAAAAAAAAAAAAAAATTAATCTTTATTTAGGCTTAGTTCCAAACTAGGATAATTCTAAAAAAATAATAAAAAAATAAAAACTTTATATTAAACTTAGTTCTAAGTTAAGATAATTCTAAAAAAAAAAAAAAAAAAAAAAAAAAAAAAAAAAAAAAAAAAAAAAAAAAAAATAATCCCAAAACGCATTTTCCGCGTTTTGGACATTTTTTATCGAAATACACACAAAACGCCCAAAACGATGTTTCGGGCGTTTTCCGTTTTGTGTACAATTTTTTTTTTTTTTTTCCAAAATGCGTTTTCGAAAATGGTAAAGAGAACGCGTTTTTAGCGTTTTCGAAAATAAAAACAGAAAACGACCTCAAAACAGCAAACAGAACAGGGGCTTAGTATTTTAAGATATTTCTCAAATATATTTTCAGCTGACTTAAGAAGGAACTCTCCAATTACACACAATTTGAAGCCTCTTAAAGGTAATCTAATATGAATACATATACAATACTCATTAGAAATTATAACAAAAAATTAATTGAACAGAAATTTTGACATACTTATTGGTATTTCTCCCAATGACATGTATATTGAATCGTCATCACCAAGAATCCCCTGTAATGACCAGTAAAGTGTTCACTAGAGCAGGGAAATAGTTATGTCAAAAATCCCACACTATTAGCTATCAATAAGGAAGATGAAAATTGTACTAAACAATTAAAGGTATGAACTAGATGAATTCTTGCGACGATCAAAACAATTGACAAATGAAGCATGACGAGGTAAAAATAAATTAAAAGTCAAAGACCTGTAAGCATTCAATTCCATTACCTGTCCATTATGAAGGCCCATATCATTGTGCAGAGCATTCAGATCCGTGGGTACAGAATCATTTCCGAGAAATTCTGATATCATAAGTCCAAAACCGTCTTGATGGTCGGGAATCTTAGTGACATTATGTTACAGAAACAACCCTGTTTTTATTGAAATTTCATAAATTCAAAAGAGAAATTCACAATAAGAAAGCTTCCACGAAATCTTCACAGAAATATTTTGACGAAGCATGCGTCCACGAAGTTTCTACCAAATTAAAGTCCGAAAGTGAACGTGTTCTTAGTGTCCAGAAAAATGTGTACGTGTGTATAAGCAAGGAAAGCTTATTGAATATAGAAACTCACCTTCTGTCAGCATTAGTAAAAGTCTCGTCTTCTTGCCTGGAATCATCTTCCAAATCAATCACTTCGATGTCTTTATCATCAACTCCACGTTTACCATATTTATTACGCACAATTGAATTATTACTACTCATGGACAAATCAAAATCTACAGGTGCTGCTTGTTTTCCAGTTTCAGCAGTAGACTGAAACATAAGAATACGATCAGCAGCATGATTCTCGTTCATGTCAGAAGTTTCTATAAGATTAAGGTCGCAAGTCTTAAAGGAACCAGGAAATAACTGTTTTTCTTCTGCGAACTCACTTGACTCTATGCGACTCCTAGAAAACAGTGAAATATCTGAACTTTTCTGATCAGTAGACAGAGTTACATGCTCACTATGTGAAGAAGTTGGCTCTACTGAAGTATGCTGATTTTCCATTGAGTTGGAAAGGGGCAAGCAGCCATCAGGCTGAGTTTCCACTGGAGGAGCCCATTCCTTAGGTCTTTTAGTTTCTTCCCTACCATCTATGTCATCATTTAGTGGTCGTTTTTCACCTCCTGAAAAGATGGGGTCGCTGCTTCCATATCCAGGAAACCCCCGATCTATTTCTTGATGATTAATCATAGATCTCTTTGGTAAAGATCCAGAAATTGAGCAGTTCCCCTGCCTGGAAGTGTGCGCAACACCCAGTTCTTCCTCCACAGACGGAGCTTTCAGAACACCAGAGAGGCTGTTTGGTTCGTGGCTTTGATGAGATGAAGCATTAATGGCAGAACCATCAACAGGTACATCTATGATTTGGACCCCAGAATCTTTAGAAAGTTTGCTCTCATTAGTGGTCTCATCCTCAGCAATGGAATCCAGGTCAAACTTTGAACCCCTAAATGCCAACGAAGAACGAGTTTTAGTTGGAACATTGGCCAATTTGCAGTACCGCATCAAGTCAACGTTGTTCTCGCTTGCTAAACTGCCATCCTGTAAAGAAGCTGTGACCTCCATATTCTCGGCATGTTTTTGCTCCAAATCATCGTCATTTCTCCCCTCTTTATTCTCCTCAGCTTCTTCATTGGACATAGTAGTGCTACCATCTGACTCTTTGATGGGTGTTTCCACATCATCATTGATGGGACATCCTTCTCATTGCTAGAAGAACCTGGTTTTGCACCTGCATCATCAGCTAAATTGCAGCTCTCTAATCCCGACCGAAGATCAGCTGCACTGTCACTCTCTTGAGATAACTCGCCAGGTGATGAAATCTGCACTCCAGTATCACTATCTTTTTTAATTGACTGCTCATCCTGAAGTCCAGCAGAAATATCATTGTCAGCCTCCACACCTGGTGATGTCCTACCTCTATCAAACCACAACCCATTTCTCACAAATTCTGGTTTCCAGTCTGAACCACGATTTTTGGAGGACCCAGTTCTTCTCTTTCCTCTCATAGAATACTTTGACCCCATCAAGTTATATTCATCAGAATACCTTCTCGTGCCAGGACTTACATCCACAGCAGCAGTCCCCAAACGGGAACGAGCTGATGTACGACTGTCCATTGGAACCTGCATAAAATCCTCCATCTGGTTCTTCCAGTCGCCATTTTTCCACTTTCCTGAAAGTGCATTTGGAAGCAGGATCCCTTTAGCAACTAAATATTCAGCCGCTAGCCTCCCAGCTTCCATATAAATGTCAGTATCACGTTGAGGTGGAAAGGCTGGCTGGAATGTCTTTGAGTGGCTACCACGTCCATAGCCAGTGCGATTATAATTTCTATATTTGGAATTATGCATCTGATGACCTCTAATTGAACCTTCAGGTGAAATTCGAGAGGCAGCTGCCACCTCGCCCATCCCCATCACATTATGCCTGTAACCATTTCCCGGACCACCACCACGACGCCTTGCAAATATGTTTTCAACTGCACAGTCTGTATATACCACTAGGTATATGTAAACAGTCACGGAAGCTACTGAGAGCCTCTACAAAGACTTCTCTATTTTAACAATTCCTTATAATCATCAATCAATCACCTGGCTTCATCTACAAACCACACAAAATACTTCACAAAGTCATTACCAATATATTTCTACACTTCAAGTATATTAGAAACAAAATATCAAGTTTTGCCACATCAAATCCCCAGCCAAAACATCCTCTAGTATATCAGCACCTTCAGGACACACAAGGTATATTTCACACACTCTCTTTTGCACAAAACTCAAATTAAACAAGTAAAATTCATTAACTTTTTTCAATATATTTTTTATTTACAAAACCCTAAAATTGGGCAGATTTGTCATGGAAAATGTCAAATACAGAAAAATATTTTCCGACTTATTGTGTTTGATTGAGAATTTTGCTATAGCGAATCTCTTTTCTAACTACAACCATTTAAAGCTTGTATTGACCAATTTTCAAGCTCATGAGGTGGGAAAATTTAGGTGGAAATGGTAAATATTTTCCTTTTCCATCTTTCATTAAACACACCCTGAACGTTAATTTTGAGGTGAATTCCATATATCGATCTAGAGAGTAAATAATCAAACTTCAGTGATGAAGATCTGACGATTTCGTTGCCAAAATTTTAAATTCAGCAGCAGTAGTTTACCTTAGGGGGGTTTATTCAATTGAGATTTTGAAAGACATTTAAGAATTTTTTTTAATGGATTTGATTGGATTTTATTGACTTTTATAAATTTGTATAGACTTTCAAAGACTTTTGTGTACATTAGTTTAAAAGACTTTCATGGACTTTTGTGGATTGATTTTACGGTTAATTGCACCATGCACTTCATTTTTTGGCTCAATTGACAAATTACTATCCAAAGGAAGAAAATTGAAAATTACGTTGTCTTCTTCTCCAAAGCGAAATCGTCGTTGCTGCATCACCTTCATCCGCCCGACTAACCGCACAACCACAAGCCACCACCTACACCGAACCACCACCACCACCACTTCATCAAATAAATCCGCTGTACCACCACAGGAGAAGGGGGCGAAAACTGCGAATGTGAAGGCGAGGGAAGATGACCAGGAATCAGGCTTTCCTCACGCAATCTTCCTTAACTTCTACTACTTCCCGATTTTAAGCCTTCTCGTCTCTGAACGATTGGCGCCTGTAGTGCAAGTGGTGTGATGGTGGTGATTGTGGTGGTGAGTTGGGGTGGTGATGCTTGTGTACGGTGCGGTGGTTGCCGGCTGTGGCAGAGAGGGGTTGTGGTAACATTGTGGTGATGTGCTGGTGGAGTTGATGATGATGGTGGTGGTTGGTGTTGGGGTGGCAGCGTCGGTGAGGTGGGCAGTGGGCCTGGTAGTGTTGCCGGTGGAGTCCTTCACCACCATATTAGAGACAAAGTATCATAATCAAAGTGTAATGTTTCAAGTTGTGATACTACAATTTCGTCCACAGTATCATAAAAAATTAATAAAGTTTCATATTTTGATACTAAAAATTTGAAGTCATGTTGTGTTACTTTACAAGTATCTTATGATACTTTAAGTATGGTGTTGTGAAACTTGTAAATTATCATAAGATACTTGCAAAATATCATGTTGTGATACTTGTGAAAACAGTATTTTTCAAAAAAAATAAATAAATAAATAAAGTATTTTTCAGTTTTTTTTAAAATGAAGTAAATTTCAATTATGATACAAAAATATGGGTATTTTTGCAAATGTCCCTTGATTTTAAAAGATTTTCATAGACTTTTAAAGACTTCTATAGACTTTTATTTTTTAATTGAAAAACTTGAAAATGTCAAGCGAATTGGAAAAAAAAATTACAGTGTGAGAGATAAATAGTTTTAGGACAATAAACATTTGTGATTAAAAAAAACGGGGGGGGGGGGGGGGGGAGGAATAACAAAAATAAATAAATCAAGTATCAATATTTCAAAAAATAATTTGCGAATAAAAAATTAACTAATCAACATGCCAAATAAAATATTATTATTATTATTATTATTATTATTATTATTATTATTATTATTCAACTCAATAACATAAATAAATAAACCAAGTACTAATATTTGTAAAAATAATCTGCGAAGAAAAAAATTAACTAATCAACATGCCAAATAACATAATATTATTTGTCAACTCAATAACATAAATAAATAAACCAAGTATTAATATTTGTAAAAATAATCTGCGAAGAAAAAAATTAACTAATCAACATGCCCCAACATCATTCCACATATTGGTAGCTATTGTAGCTCGCCAATAATTAGCATGCTCTCTTTTTTGTTCTTGACTCTCAATAAGTGGTCCAAAATTGTCTTCTTGATCATCCAGCATCGATGGAGTTGAAACTTCATCATCTGGTTCAACTGGAAACTCATCAGAACGACACTCATTACGTAGAAAATTATGTACTCCCGCACAAGCTAACACTAGCTCTACTTGTGTTCTATATGAAAATGGAGGAGCTGTTTTAAAAATTGTGAACCTTGATTTAAAAATTCCAAATATTTGCTCAATTACGTTTCTCAAGGAAGCATGTCGAAGATTGAACAATTCTTTTTCATTTTCAGGGTCACGACCTCGACCGGCAAAATCTTGAAGATGATAACGAACGTCTCGAAATGGAGCTAAAAATTGGGGCCGATTTGGAAATCCACAATCTACCAACAAATATTTACCTGAAAAGCATACAATTATAAGTAGAACCACCAAACATGTAATTTGAAAAGATACAAAACATACCTTGTGGAACTTTTAGTCCATTTCTTCTTGATAAAGCTTCATTTAACACTTTTGAATCGTGTGCAGACCCCTCCCACCCACTAAGCACATAAATGAATTTCAAATCGAAATTACACGCGGCTAAAACATTCTGTGAAATTGTACCATGATGATTACGATAACTGCTGACATCACGTCCAATTACCATTGCTGGAATATAAAACATTCTGTGAAATTGTACCATGATGATTACGATAACTGCTGACATCACGTCCAATTACCATTGCTGGAATATGGGTACCATCAATAGCTCCAATACTATCCTAAGACAATGAAAATATTTTAATAAGAATGAGAAAAATATCTACAACAACAACAACAACATCGATCATAATAATAATAATAATAATAACTTACTTTAAAGTAAGGGTAAAATCGCGTACTTTCTCTAATTTTTCTGACACTGGAGCTTCTGGTTTTACCATCATATCTACTGCAATTGTGTTTAACACCTTTAAGATCTTGTTGAAACTTCGACTAGTTGTAAAATGTGATCGACCAAACGATTCTCGAATCACACAATATCGATCATTTTGACCGACTATACGTAAAAATGTTGCAAGCATTTCTTCAACACAAATATACCTTGTATCTTGTAGGAGTGTTTTTTCTCTAATGAGATTGCATAATTTAATAAATATATTTGGATACATTCTATAAACATCTCGAAAATGGTCTGGATCATCTTGTAGTAATTTATGTATGTAATCGTACCCACTTGAAGTTTTTGGTCGTCTACTTAGGGAAAGTTGAACACGCTCGCAACTCATGTTAACTATGAGCTCATTCAACAAACAAATTATTAGTTGAATTTCCATCAATAAACGTTGAATGGTTTCGTACCATTCTTCTTCTTCCATCTCTTCATTCTCCACGTCATGAACTTCATGCATGGTAAGACTAGACATTATAAAAAATGTTACCTGAATAGAAAATACACTTCAGACTAGTTGAAAGGAAAATATAAAATAAGGTATCAAAATACAATTAATAAAAATATCATATAAACAATCTCAAAGCATTACTTATTCATAGTAAAAAGTCTAAAGTTTACACAAGATGATAAAATATGAATGCTCTTCAAAGTGCATAAATATTGAGTTTAAAAAAGTACTGGAAATCAATAATAATCATAATTCAAAAAATCACTCATTCCATCAACTTATAAGATATCCATTCAAATCGCTCTTCGGGTGTCATTTTCATGAACTCAAACTTCTTTGCCCTGGTGTTGAGCAAGTCAAGGGCCTTGAAACGTGCATAATTGTCCAAATCTGGGATCTCCTTGATTATATCCCAACAAGTGTTATCTCTTCCGTCAAGCGAATCAATAGTGTTAGTGAGCTTGTCAAGAGTATAACCGACCTTTTCTAAAAGCTCTGATTGAGTATTGCTTTCAGATGGTCTGACTTTTGCTTCTATCTTGGATCTATTCCGTTTTCGAGTTGTTGTGGGAACCTCTTGACTCATGGGCTGAGAGTGTGAGAGTGGAATGGAATTCTCAGGAAATGAAGACTCGTACAAATGTTCTTGTGTATCACTTTGTACGAATGCTCCAGTACTAGAATCATACATAAAGTTATCTAACGAACCGCCACCTATCCTTTCTTCCGTGTCAAATATTCTAGCATCAGTATCATCCCCTAGTCCAAGTGCGTTTCTCCCAGTAGCCGTTCCATTTTCAATTACAATTTTTAAATCTTCATAGTCCATGAAAGTGTCGGTACGATAACTTGAGTTTACATTGCTCTAGTAAAGAACAAAATAAAATAATAATTAAGATATGAATAGATACACATCACTAACATTGTTGTTAAACTTTTTTCAATATTTTAAATAAATGAAGTGTACCTTAATGTAGTCATCCCATACTTCATCACTTGCAGTGAATTTCTTAGTGAAAGGGTCCCATCCAAAACCAGAGCTATGACGCAGAAGTTTACAATAATCGTTGTATCTATTCTTAAACCATTTCATACGACTTTGATATTGGGAAAAGGTCCTTTGACACCCAAGTTTTGCGTTAAGAGCGGGAAGTATTTTATTCGTCACAGTTAACTTGCTGAACGAGCCATTAGCATCGCGCCAACCACGAGTGGCAGCATCGACTAGAATTTTTAACAATTCATTACTCTCTTCCACCGTCCATACTTTATATTTCCCTTGTTGTGAATCTCCCATTTCCTTGTTATTGTCCATCCTAATGCCACAAGATATTAATAACATACATTTTATATTAAATAGTATTACATGCAAAACTTACAAAAATACATATTATTAACTTCCTACTCCATTTATGTGCGACCTTCTTGTTTTAAGAAGAAATTTATGAGATCTTTGATAAGTGTGTTTTTACACACTTATTTAATTCCTAAATTCGTACTTTAATTGAAGAACTGCGAAAATATCTACGTATTTATTTCTTTTATCGTGTGCAATTTAATAAAAATGCATTTTTAAATAAATTGTAACTACTTGATGAAATGTGTGATATATATATATATATATATATATATATATATATATATATACACACACGTACACACACAAAACAGGAGAGTAGGGGAAAGTAAACAAAAGAAAGCTGGAAACATGGGGAGAAGACACAAAAGCTGGAAACATGGGGAGAAGACACAAAAGCTTGGAAAATCGGGTCTAACATGATTAATGAATTGCGTTTCTATGTGCTTGTTGATAATTCAATTAGGTAATGGTCAAGTGGAATCAAGAATCCCAACACTCCTTTAGCATCTTTTCATCACTATTTTTCTAGTTATTTATTTATAATTGCAACTTTAATTTTAGTACGAAAACTTTCCCCAAACAAACTTTTATTGTGTGTGTTTCTTGTTAAAATTAATTATAGTAAAGTGTAGTTGAAATAGACAATCCTTGTGGGATCGATAAACCGGACTCAATTAGTCCACTATCACTTGTATGCGACTCGTGCACTTGCGGTGTGTTTGTAGCGAACAAGTTTTTGGCGCCGTTGCCGGGGATTGTTTCTATTTAAATTACATTTTAGTTGAAATTAGTCTTAACTATTGGTTACTTTTATTTCTTGTATAAATTTTATTTTGTGTAAGAAATCTTCTAATCTCTTGTGTTGTTCTAGGTTATTAATTGTGCATGCGTCGAAGTAGAAGTCTTGATCTAGTTGAAATAGATCCGGATATCGAAGGGACTTTTCGACGAAGGTTAAGGGAACAACGGGAAGCTAGGAGACAACTTCTTACTGGGATGGAAGGAGAAAGAGTTAACATCGAGCTTAATGCTCCAGCTGCAATTCCTCCAAGGGGTGGAATCCCACCCGGTTTTGTTCCTCAAGCAGCTCGAGCTCAAGTGCCCGTTGTTAATGAAGAAGACATGCTTTTTGGGGATTTCATGAATCCTCCTATTGTCGAGAATCAATCAAGCATTGTCTATCCCTCCTACAATCACCCAAATTTCCAACTTCGGCCGGATGTCATCAATTTATTCTCCAACACCATCTCATTCTATGGGAGGACCGATGAAAATCCACATGCTCATGTGGTACGGTTCCTAGAGATTTGTAGCAACTTCAACTATGAGGGTGTGAATGTGGAGGCAATCCGGATGAGATTATTTGTACATACTTTGAAGGATAAAGCAAGAGAATGGCTTGACACTTTGCCTCCGGGGAGTATCACGACTTGGGTGGAGTTTGTCCAAAGGTTCACTACAAAATTTTTCCCACCATCTAGAGTTGCTAAACTCAAGCATGATATTACTACATTTCAACAATTCGAGATGGAGAGCTTTCATGAAGCATGGGAGAGATTCAAGGATATGCTTAGGAAGTGCCCAAATCATGGAATTATATTGGGGCAACAAGTCAACCACTTCTATGCCGGGCTGACTCCTCCTTGCCGTTCAAATGTGGACTCATCCTCTAATGGGTCCATCAAAACAAAGAGCATTCGGGAAGCTTATGATTTGTTTGAAATCATGAGTGAACAAAGTGCAATGTGGCCGGATAGAAGTGCACCAAGGAATTCTGGTGGTGCACGTGGAGGTGATGATTATGCACTTGTCTTGTCAAAAATTGAATCCTTAGCCAAGAAAGTGGAAGGGTTATCTACTTCAACCTCTAGGCCCGTCAATATGGTTCAAGCCCCTCCGGTATGTGATATATGTGGGGCTAATCATCAAAGCTCTATGTGTCCATTGGTGGCAAGTGGTTCTTCATCTACCGAGCAAGTTGCTTATGCTCAAAATTTCCAACGCCAAGGATTCAATCCATATGCTCCTACATACAATCCCGGTTGGAGAAATCATCCTAATCTATCTTATGGCAACAATCACAATGTGTTGAATCCAAAGCCACAAGAGAAGAAAGAAGGATGGGAAGAGGCTATCACCAAGCTAGCAAATCATCAATTGCAATATCAAGAACGCAATGATGCCTCTTTGAAAAATTTGGAGAAGCAAGTGGGCCAAATAGCTAAACTTCTCTCGGAAAGGCAACAAGGAGCTTTGCCTAGCAACACCGAAACAAATCCTAGGGAAAATGTTCAAGCTATTACAACAAGGAGCGGGGTGCAATTTCCCGAGATCACGGCCCCACAACCAACAACTCAATCAAACAAGGCTCCCATTGAAGAAAATGAGCATATTCAAGCATCCGAACCAATTGTTGAGTTGCCAAAGGAAAGTGAGCCGGAAGCATCCACACCAAAGGCTCCAACACCGATCAAGGCTTATGTGCCTCCTATTCCATTTCCTCAAAGGTTGCAAAAGCAAAAGCTTGATAGTCAATTTGCCAAATTTTTGGAAGTATTCAAGAAGCTACACATCAACATTCCTTTCGCCGATGCATTAGCTCAAATGCCAAGCTATGCCAAGTTCATGAAGGATATTCTATCCAACAAAAGAAGGCTTGAAGAGCATGAGACGGTGATGCTAACTGAGGAATGTAGTGCCATCATTCAAAACAAGCTTCCTCCAAAAATTAAAGACCCAGGGAGTTTTACTATTCCATGCACTATTGGTGATGTTAATTTTAGTAAAGCTTTATGTGATCTTGGTGCTAGCATTAATTTGATGCCTTTGTCCATTTTCAGGAAATTGGAATTGGGGGAAGCTAAAGCAACCACTGTGTCTTTACAATTGGCGGATAGGTCTATCAAATATCCTCGGGGGATCATTGAGGATGTTCTTGTGAAGGTGGATAAATTCATCTTTCCGGCGGACTTCATTATTCTAGACATGGAGGAAGATCATGACATTCCAATCATATTGGGAAGGCCATTTCTAGCAACCGGGAGAGCGCTCATTGATGTGCAAGAAGGGCAATTGATTTTGAGGGTGCAAGATGAGCAAGTCACTTTCAATGTGTTGAAGGCCATTAAATACCCCTCGGAGTCCAACTCATGCTTTCGGGTGGATGTAATTGATCATCTAGTGGTAAATTCCTTCAACCGTGAGATTTCTAAAGATCCATTGGAGTCTTGCATTGCCCACTCTTTGACTATTGAGGATGATGATCATGAAGTTAAACAAATGGCTCATTACTTGGAGGCATCACCACAGTATCAACACAAGAGGACCCCCTACTTTGAGGAGTTGAAAAAGAGTTCTTCACCACCCCTACCATCTCTCGAGAAGGCACCTACCCTCGAGCAAAAGCCTCTTCCTTCTCATTTGAGATATGCTTATTTGGGGGAATCTTCTACCCTTCCGGTCATTATTTCTAATTTATTGAATGAGGTGGAGGAAGACAAATTGCTTCGGGTATTAAGGGAGCACAAGGAGGCTATTGGATGGACCATCTCGGATATTCGAGGTATTTGCCCTTCATTATGCATGCACAAAATTCTTATGGAAGATGATTTTAAACCTTCGGTGGAGCATCAACGTCGGTTAAATCCGAACATGAAGGAAGTGGTGAGAACCGAAGTGGTGAAGTGGCTTGATGCGGGTATTATCTATCCAATCTCGGATAGTGCATGGGTGAGCCCGGTGCAAGTAGTGCCGAAGAAAGGAGGTGTCACGGTGGTGGAGAATGAGAATAATGAGCTTATTCCAACAAGGCCAGTGACGGGGTGGAGAGTTTGCATTGATTATCGCAAGCTCAACAATGCTACTAGGAAGGATCATTTTCCCCTTCCATTCATTGATCAAATGCTTGAGAGATTGGCGGGTCACTCTCATTATTGCTTCCTAGATGGGTATTCGGGCTATAATCAAATTTCTATAGCCCCGGAGGATCAAGAAAAGACAACATTCACATGCCCATATGGAACTTTTGCATATAGGAGGATGCCCTTCGGTCTCTGCAATGCCCCCGCTACTTTCCAAAGGTGCATGATGGCTATTTTCTCCGACATGGTGGAGAAATTTATGGAGGTATTTATGGATGACTTCTCAGTTTTTGGTACTTCATTTGATGATTGTTTGAATAATTTGAGGATGGTGCTAAAAAGATGTGAGGACACCAACTTGGTTTTAAATTGGGAAAAATGCCATTTCATGGTTCGTGAGGGGATAGTTCTTGGACACCGGATTTCAAGTGAGGGGATTGAGGTTGATAAGGCAAAAATTCAAGTTATCGAAAAATTACCTCCCCCAACCTCGGTAAAAGGTATAAGAAGCTTCTTGGGGCATGCGGGATTTTATAGGAGGTTTATCAAAGACTTCTCAAAAATCACGAAGCCACTGTGTTCATTGCTTGAGAAGAGTACCACATATGATTTCTCTAAAGAGTGTCTTCAAGCTTTTAACACTCTTAAAGAGAAACTCATCACGGCACCAATTATTGTGGCTCCGAATTGGAGTTTGCCCTTTGAGCTTATGTGTGATGCAAGTGATTATGCCGTGGGGGCTGTATTGGGGCAAAGGAAGGACAAACTCTTGCATGTCATCTACTACGCTAGTAAGACCTTGACCGATGCTCAATTGAATTATGCTACTACCGAGAAGGAAATGCTAGCTGTGGTCTTTGCTTTTGATAAGTTTCGGTCATATCTTATTGGCTCCAAGGTGATTGTGTATACCGACCACTCGGCCCTCAAGTATTTATTGGCAAAGAAGGATGCCAAGCCGCGGTTAATTAGATGGGTTCTTCTCCTCCAAGAGTTTGATTTGGAGATTCGTGACAAGAAGGGAACGGAGAATCTTGTAGCCGATCACTTATCTAGACTTGAGCAAACCGAGGAAATTTTGGATGAAGAAATAAGTGAGGTATTCCCGGATGAGCAAATTTTCCAAATCATGGATCTTTTGCAAGCTGCTAGTGTGCCATGGTATGCGGACCATGTGAATTTTCTTGCAAGTGGCATCACTCCCCCGGACCGCTCTTATCAACAAAGGAAGAAGTTCTTTGCGGATATCAAGCATTATTTTTGGGATGACCCGTTGTTGTTCAAAAGGGGTCCAGATCAAATCATGAGAAGGTGTGTGCCCGAGGAGAAGATGGAGAAGATTCTTGAACAATGTCACTCATCGCCTTATGGAGGCCATTTTGGTGCCGTAAAAACTGCATCAAAGGTTCTTCAATCGGGATTTCATTGGCCCACTTTATTCAAAGATGCTCACACACTTGTGTCCAAATGTGACCGATGCCAACGATTAGGTAATATCTCTAACCGAAATGAAATGCCCTTAAATTCTATTTTAGAGGTGGAGATATTCGATGTTTGGGGTATTGATTTTATGGGACCTTTTCCATCGTCCTTTTCTAATCAATACATTCTAGTTGCAGTAGACTATGTGTCGAAGTGGGTAGAAGCGGTGGCACTCCCCACAAATGATGCTCGAGTGGTCGTGAAATTTTTAAAGAAGAATATTTTTACTCGTTATGGTACCCCTCGAGCTATCATTAGTGATGGAGGAAAACACTTTTGTAACCGCCTCTTCGACTCACTTTTGACCAAGTATGGAGTCAAACATCGAATATCCACTCCTTATCATCCGCAAACAAGTGGGCAGGTTGAAATTTCAAATAGAGAATTGAAAAAGATCCTTGAAGTGACGGTGAATGCCTCGAGGAAAGACTGGTCCAAGAAATTGGATGATGCATTATGGGCATACCGCACCGCTTTCAAGACCCCCATTGGTATGTCTCCATTTCGACTACTATTTGGTAAAGCATGTCATCTTCCGGTTGAGCTTGAGCACCGTGCATATTGGGCAACAAAAGTCTTGAATTTTGATATGGAGTTGGCCGGTGAGAAAAGATTACTCCAACTCAATGAGCTTGATGAATTCCGCCTTGAATCATATGAAAATGCTCGGATTTACAAAGAGAAGACAAAGAGGTGGCATGACAAGAACATTGTGAAGCGGGACTTCCAAGTTGGGCAACAAGTACTTCTCTACAACTCAAGACTTCGATTGTTCCCCGGTAAACTCCGCTCTAGATGGTCGGGACCTTTCACCATTGCTCAAATCTTCCCACATGGAGCGGTCGAACTTTATCATGGAAGTAAAGGGAACTTCAAAGTAAATGGGCAACGCTTGAAGCCATACTTGGGGGGTCATTATGAAAATGAGAAGTCATCCATCCCTCTTGCGAACCCGGAGTAATTGTATCAAAAAGTCGAGCTTACGACTTTAACCAAGCGCTTTTTGGGAGGCAACCCAAATTTCTACTCTTTTAATTATTTGTTGATATTTACTTATTGCATTTTTATTATGTTTAACTTGGTTAATCACCATCTTTTGTAGGGTCGAAATTTTTTTTTTTTTTTCCTAAGCAACCTTGTCCTCAACAAGTTTGGGGGAGATTTGCATATCAAGAGAATCAAAGCTTAGGTCAACTTGGAACATCATACACGCATCAATCCGGGGAAGTTAAATCACCCATTCCTCTCTTGTTATAATGCCATTGTCAACATTGAGGACAATGTTTGATTTAAGTTTGGGGGTGTTAGGATCATGTTGCTTTTTGAACATTTTACATTGCCTTGCCAGCCCTTGATGTCTTGATGTTTGAAATTGTTTATTTTGTTGAGAATATTGACATGCTAGATAGCCTTGCCGGCTTATAAGACTTTGATGTTTGAAATTGTTGTTAATTCATGAGTTATGACCAAATGTGCTACTTGTGCTACTTTCTTTAAATGCTTATCCATGTAAGATCATATGTACATTGAGCACAAGAGTCATGTTTAATTGTCGGTGAGTTTGGGAATTGTTGAAGGGTGAAGAGGTTAAAGGAGTAGATGAACTAGGTTGTGAGATAGTATTGTTTATTTTTATCAACCTATCTAATGTTTTCCAAATCTCTTGATCTGAATATAAGATAAGTTTGGGGGTGGTCGACCCGGTGAAGGAGACGGTCTAGACGTGTGGTGATTCCATGCATGTTGGAAATAAATTTTGTGTGGAGTGTATTTCGCCAAGTATAAGCTAAGTAATGACTGTATGCTAAAGTTCTAAGCCCTTTTTAATTTTTTGCATTACATTGCCCTATCTCGAAGCCTTTTTGACTCGAGTAATTAAGCCCGTAGGAGTATCTTGAAACTTGGTGCCTTAAGTTTGAAACTTGGGAGTCATCGGCCGAAAGCTCGCTACATGGGTCAATTAGAAAGCTTAATGAGCAGGGTACTCACACACACACTTTAAAAAAAAAAAAAAAAAAAAAAAAAAAAAAAAAAAAAAAAAAGCACATTATCATTGCATTTGCTTAATAAGTCTACCCCACTTCGTAGCCTTTTTGACTCGAGTTAATAAGTCCGTAGGGGTATTTTGAAACCTGGTACCCTTTGATCTAAAAAATCAGGGAGCTGCCGACCTAAAGCTCGCTACATGGGTCAATTAGAAAGCTTAAGGGAGTGGGGAAGACACGAGCATTCATCACGTTAGTTGTTAGAAATCATGCATTTGTACTTGCATAAGGGTTTTTAGATGAATAGTAGGTTTGAATTGCTTAGTATAAACTTGAATGTCGAAGCACTCATTAGTGGAGAGTCACCGCATTTCTAGGTTGTTGAGATTGTCGGTAAAACACGCCCAAACTAGAGTGGAAAAAGAAAAGAGTGATTTGAGAGCACCCTCTAGAATTGCATCCCGGGAGAAGAAAAAAAAAATATATGTATTGGGGGATGAATGTCACGAGTGGGAAAAAAAAAAAACATTGACCACTAATGGTGGGTAGTTTTGATTTGAAACCTCTTTACTCATCAACATTCTCGAAACTTAATTGACAATTGAAAGTGACTTTGCACACACACACACCAATCGAACATCGGATAAGCTAAACTTCTTTTTGGTAGCATTATTTGGAATCATACTTTTTAATTGATTATACAATTTTGCACTCATTAGTAATTTGCAAGTCTTCTAACATTGTTGATCTATTTTCCATGTTACGTGATTGCACTAGTAGATAATTTTGCTCGAGACGAGCAACAGCTCAAGTTTGGGGGTGTGATAAGTGTGTTTTTACACACTTATTTAATTCCTAAATTCGTACTTTAATTGAAGAACTGCGAAAATATCTACGTATTTATTTCTTTTATCGTGTGCAATTTAATAAAAATGCATTTTTAAATAAATTGTAACTACTTGATGAAATGTGTGATATATATATATATATATATATATATATATATATATATACACACACGTACACACACAAAACAGGAGAGTAGGGGAAAGTAAACAAAAGAAAGCTGGAAACATGGGGAGAAGACACAAAAGCTGGAAACATGGGGAGAAGACACAAAAGCTTGGAAAATCGGGTCTAACATGATTAATGAATTGCGTTTCTATGTGCTTGTTGATAATTCAATTAGGTAATGGTCAAGTGGAATCAAGAATCCCAACACTCCTTTATCATCTTTTCATCACTATTTTTCTAGTTATTTATTTATAATTGCAACTTTAATTTTAGTACGAAAACTTTCCCCAAACAAACTTTTATTGTGTGTGTTTCTTGTTAAAATTAATTATAGTAAAGTGTAGTTGAAATAGACAATCCTTGTGGGATCGATAAACCGGACTCAATTAGTCCACTATCACTTGTATGCGACTCGTGCACTTGCGGTGTGTTTGTAGCGAACAATCTTGAATCAATAATGGTGACTACAGGAACTCCAAATTACCAATGTCAACTGAGTTTAGCTCCAAACAAGTTACCAGACGGAGTAGTCGGTGCCCACAAATCTAGCTACACGGAATAATTCTTCAATAGACAATAATGCTTGGAAAATGCTATCATGCTGTGATACACAAGAGAGAGAGAGAGAGAGAGAGAGAGAGAGAGAGAGAGAGAGAGAGAGGGGGTGACTGTTTATTTTTAATTATGCTTAGTAATAAGACTCCCTAAATCATGTACTTGTCAAATGATCAAGACTCGGACGAGAAGAATTAATTCATTATAATCAGTCCAAAATAGTTTCAAAACTGTAACTCACCAACCTAGATAAAGGAATACGTTCAGCATCGGCACTTTCATTTTATTTAGACATCAACGCATCTTTCAGTATCTCATAATCAAATGATGAAACTCTACTTGTTAATCGATCACCAAGTAGATGAAACGAGGCCCAGAAAACTCCACTTGTTAATCGATCATCAAGAATCTTCATCTTCGACGGGGTTTACCTCTTTCTCTTTGCTGATTAAAATAAATTGATAACAAATTTCCCAAATATTTCATCTTTGATTCCATATGTATAGATGAATTTCAATGTGACTTCTCCCCTTCAAATCCCCTTATTCACTTTCTCTCAAGCTAGGTTTCATCAATGGAAAATGCGAAATGCCTACTTTGGATTCATCTAAATTTGAGCTGTGGACTCGTGTGGATAGTATAGTAATTTCATGGATTCTAAATCCCATTTCCAACGAAATTTTGGATGTTTTCTTATATGCTAACACTGCAAATGATATGTGGTTAGAAGTAGAAGAAAGAGTTTTAGGAATGTAATTGTCCATTATTATATCAGTTGCAATGAGAAATAAGTAGTGTTACCAAAGGAAGTATGAGCGTGAAAGGTTATTATACTAAGCTGAAAAAGTTATTGGATGAGTATGCTTGTTTATTACCTACTCCATCATGTAGCTGCAGGGCTGCTAAAGAAGTAGCAGAATCTAAATACTCTCAACAAACTAATGCAGTTCCTCATGGGTCTAAATGATTCTTTTGATCATGGATCCACTTCCTAGCATCAACAAAGCGTATTCAATGGTATTGAGGGCATAAAAACAGAGAGGAGTTCTCCATGCCTACCATGAAGTGAATGAGAACATTGCAATTCTATCTAGACCACATAATTTAGGGAGAGGACAATCTTCTAGAGGAGTTTTTGGAATGGAGAACTGGAAAGGGAGAAATGGAATTGGCAAAGGGAGTGGACACACACTCGAAATCCAGACCCAAACCCAAACTCAAATCAACACCCTTTCGAAATTTTGTGGATTTCTTTGCATCAAACATTTCAACATACAGCCAAACACAATTCAACAAAAGAATAAAAAAAAATTCTCAATTTCCTAATCGATACAATTTCCTCAAGAACATACACAGAATCAAGACTATCAATTTTACAAGAAGTTTTCTCTAATTGACGGTATAATGTAATAATCAACGGCATACACACAACTTCCGGTGAATCCAAACACAAATCAACAAAAAAGAAATTATGAAAATAAAAGGAAGAAGATAGAAGACAGAAGGAGTTACCTTAAACAAAATAATAAAGCCGGAAGAAGGAGGCTCGGGCAAGAATCGGCTGGAGGAGGAGGCTGAGCAAGACTCGGCTGGAGGACTTTGGTTAGAGGTACAGAGTAGTTCGATGCCTATGGAGGAGTTCTCTCAGAATATCGCTGCTGTTGTTTAAACAGAATAGGAGAAAAGAAATCGAGCAAAGTCTTTAGGTTAGGTTGTGGAGAAATAAAGAGAATTCTTATTTATACTTTGTACTCAAAGTCCATCAAAATCAATTATGTTCCAAATTTTTGTTAGGTTGATTGATAAATTGAATAACAGTAAATTTTGAAGGATTTTAAAAAGTCTCGATTGAATAATACATGACTTTAAAAGACATTTTATAAGTCTGTTAAAATCTAAATTGAATAACCCAAGATTTTAATGGATTTATTAAAGTCTTGATTGAATACCCCTAGACTTTTAAGTTCTATCAAAGTCTTTAAATTTCCTTCCAAATCCTAATTAAATAAACCCCCCCCCCCTTAATTAAAGTGAGGCAATGCAAAGCTGAGGTTTTTAGGGTTTCACAGTTTCAGTCTTTGAGATCCAGTTCTCGTCAGTTCAATTGCAATCACCACCGCCATCAAAAAAAATTCATCAACTACATATATATACACACAATCTTTGAATTGCATGGTTCGGGAATCAATCAATGGATATTTGGTAGGTACAGTATTCCCATATTTAGATAGAGAAATTTCTAAAACCATTTTTTTTTTAAACATGCTTTTTGTGTTTTTGAGGCAAGTTGTATGGTTAAAAATTGGAGGGAGAAAATATTTGTGATCGTCTGATTGAAAATTGATTTAGCTTCTGTTTGGGAAACACAAAAAAAAAAAAAAAAATTAAAATAACACAATTTTTTAAATCATTTTTTAACCACACATATTTTTTTCTCTCCACTTTTCAACCACACATCTAATCTCGTAAACATATTTTTAAACACCGAAACTTTAACAAACAAAATATTAATGAATTGTGTTGTTTAAAATCAATTTTTTTTTGGCCAAGCACGGACTTAATTTTTCTCTTTATTCAGAGTGTGTTTGATTCGTAAAGATAAAATATAAAACATTTTTCATAGAATTAGCCAAAAACATGCTTAAAGTGATTGTATCATGAAAAATAAATTTCATTTCTAACTAGCAATTAAATAAGAAAAGTAAAAAAATATTTTCTAGAATATGACATTTTTTATGAAAAATAATATTATCAAACACATCTTTATTATTATTATTTTTTTGAATTTTGGATTTTTGTGAAGAAAGAAAAAAGGATGGATAAGTGCGTGATCCATGATATCCATTTTTTCATGTTCTTCAAGGAGACCATGTTCTGCACATTAAGACCAGTGCAATGGTGGATCCACGCACCCTTTTTAGAGTTGTGATTTCACGTTCCTCGGCTAATTTTCTTTTTTGGAGAAAATCTGTGAGGCCATTCTGTCGATAAACTTGGTATAAATAATATATTTTTTAAATTACTTTTCAATCACATATTTTACATTAAAAAATAATATTCTTTATAAACAGAAGACTTTTACCAAACAGATGATGAAAAAGGAATAAACATTTCTTCACTTTGCAAGATCACTTGAGAAGAAATGAAAAAGGAATAAACATTTCTATATCTCCTTTGTTGTATGATGTGTTTTTAAAAATTTATAAAACTCTTGATAACATAATTTTTATAATTAAATTGACATTGAATTTTTGTAATTTTTTTTTTTTAATTGTACTTTTCCTATAACTTAATCTTTGAAATATGTTCGTGCATCGCACGAGTGTAAAACTAGGTGCTGCTGAACTGGGTTGCACACGAGACTTTTGATGTGTTTTCATTATCATTAATCCTCTAAGGTTTACCTGATCATTTCCTTATAATTTTGACTACAGAGCTTGATCTTGTCCATGCTTTCCCATTGTGGATAAATCTGCATTTACTGGGGAAATTAGGACTAATTTCAGAAACTCTTTGAGTAACAATTTTTTAGTCATATTTTATGTAAGAATTTTTTATTCTATAATGAACTCTTTCAGGAAAATCAATAAATCGAAATGAGATATGGGTCCCTATCAATTAAGAGTCTGGAATCAGTGTGAGTTAACAACTCGACAAAAATATAAATCATTCATCTATTTCACACGAGAACTGACGTAGGTGTACTTAGCACTGAAATTGTTGTAAAGCTCCTACATTCTAGAATAGGAGTCTGTAAATTTCTTGTCAAATTTTGGAGCGGAAGAAGAAATCAGAATAGTAGGGGAGATGGTGCTGCCCAAAGGTGGAAGGTTGACCAAAGCACCAACATCTCTCAGAGTGATGGAAATTGGGCCAAATGAAAAAATAAAAGTATTGTATTCAGATTACCAGAAGCTCAAGGCAGTTGGAAAAAGTATGGGGTCATAAATTGGAGGACGTGTAGCAATTTGTAAAAGATAAAAAATTCTAGCATGATCAAAGAGTGATTCAATAGGGATGTGTTTCATCATACGTGCATGCCAAAAGCGGAATGTTGTATCAACTTTAGGCCAAGTGCAAATGCCTTTATCACCGATTGGCTTTAGTGGGAAAGGTTCAAGAAATGAGGATCTTGAGTGCGTGGATATAGTTGGGCCACAACTGCTCGACCAATGGAGTTTACATCATTGAATGTTTGACCCAGGTAAAACTTGTTAAGGTCAGGGTTAGCTGGTAAAAGGGATGCCCAATCCACATAGGGTTTAGCCAAGAGTTCTTGAAGGTCTTGGAAGCTAATGGAGTTATCAGAAAGGTTTTTTGAGGTCGCCATTTAACACAGGTGTAAGCTTTCGAAACTTGTTGGAGTATGATTGTTTGAGTGGTGAAGCAAGAAAATGAACAGTGCACTTTATAGATGCGGACGATGTAATAGAAAGTAGAATGTGGGGGAAATGAGACAACGTGATGGTACCTCTTCTAGGGATATTGAGGGTTGCGTGTGCAATAATGCAACGCGGCAATATACATTTTTTGAGATACGGAAAGTCACTGCCGAACAAAAGGTATGATTGGAATTTTTCACTTTTTGGGACTCCAAAAGTTGCGGGAAAAGGCGTAGAAGATGAATACGGCACAAAATTAATAATCGATATTAATTTGGCCATATTAGGTTGTAATTGTTGACATATAAAAATGAAGTCCATTTAAGAAGTCCAAAGAATGGACCTAAATGAACACGTTCGCAGCCCAAGGTAGATTTGTTGAGCGAAGGCCCAAAGCAGATTTATTGAGCGAAGGACCAGTATCGCCCAAGTCGGAAAACGCTCAAGATCTGGGCGAGTGAGACATCTCATTATCATTTAAAGCGAAAATTATCAAATAGTTAATGGACAATCTTATCACATCCCCACGATCCAAGAGTTGCAGTTACAAGCGGTAAAATAGTGAAAATAATGACAGCATTTTGTTGACAAGTCACCCATGATGGAGAAAGTGGGTAGTTATTGAGCGACGGACATTTTTTGAACAAGATTGAAAGAAAACCGTCAAAGGAGTATAAAAGCGAAAAGAGAATGTAGAACAAGGAACCGATCAATCACTCTCAAAACAGAGAATATGTAATTTCGTTTCTTTTAGATTTTTCTTGTTAGCTTTCAATTACTTTGCAATTCAGTGTGCTTATACTTCTTGGAGGCATTTCATTTTTCATTGTAATCTTCGTAAAATAAACAAATCTTGTTGGGACTTTGTCTCAGAAGATTGTTGTTCCTTACTCATCGTCTGAGTCTTTTTAATTGTTAAATAAAGAAAGGGATATCCACATATATTATGATGCTATCCAAATTGAAATCAACAAAATACAGACTGTTGATGGAAACTGATAAATCAAAATTGAGAATCAACTTGAGATTTCAACTTGAACTATTAGAATTATTAAGAGAAGTGTTATAAATAATGTATATATGTGAATGACATTACCATTATATCCCTGTAAACTTTACAATATTACGATTGTGCCATTGTCCACTCCTATAAATAGGAGCCTATACTTACCAATTTATTACACCAATTCTTGAAGAGAAATTCTCTCCTCTAAACTCTCTCCATTTCTCTCTCTATGTTGTTCTTATGATTTCGATGATTTTATAACACGTTATCAGCACGAGTCTCTAACCAATTGAGTAATAACGGGAGTATGCTCTACAGTTGCATCTAAATGATGAGCCTCTGTATCAGAAACCTGATTATTACTAACCAATGTTTCCTTTTCTCTCAAACTGAAAAAGAATGATTCTGGCCGATCCAGATATCCGATCGACGATCGGCCACCGCCATCAGAACGGGCTTGTCAAGGAGAAGACTCGCCTAAAATTTGGCGCAGAACCAACGGCTGAAACAAAAGATATCGACCGAAGAAGAAAATCTGAAAAACTGAGCAAAAACAGATATCTGACCGAAAATTGAAATGCTTATTCCGGACGATTCTGAACTCCGATCGACGATCGGCCAGCGGCATATCAACGGGTTTTTCTAGGAGAAGACTCGACTGAAATTTGGCGCAAATCCAACGGTTAAAACGGAAGTTATTGTCCGGAGAAGAAGATGCTGGCGGACTGAAAAATGATGATTCCGGCCAAACGGTTGATCTTTTGGAAAATCGGAGACCACCGGCATGTTCAGGACGCCGAGGCACATATTATGGTGATGGGTTAATTTTTCCGATCACCGGCGCGTGGCGGCCGGCGGCGGCGGCACGTGGCGGATCCGGCGATGACGAAAGGCAGTTTGTCCGTTTTGATGAATTGGATTTTTCTATGATCTTATTTTTCTGTTTTGTGCAGTTTTTAAAATATTCCGGCGGTCGAACATGGCGGTTTTCTTAAAAACTGTTTTTGGAGCAATCCTGACGAGATTTTGAACTTCGGACCAAAAGTAAGTTTGTTCTAAATTAAATTTTAAACCTATTGACGGTTTCAATTTATTCATATGAGCAATATATTAAAATATGGACGATTTTGCCCTTAATAATACATACAAGTATAATAATCGTAAATTAACGATTAATATGTGATCAATTGAATTATATTATGCTGCCACCTACATGGTTGGTTTTACCACCTACATGGTTGGCTTTACCCGGTTTAATTATTTCATTATGTCGATTCCGCCTATATGGCCGGTTTAATTGTTTCATCTCGTTGATACCGTCTATATGGCTGGTTTAATTATTTCATCACGTTGACACCGCCTATATGGTCGGTATATCAATTGAATACATATAAACACCTCAGTTGTTGGTTAATTCTAACATATTAGAGGGTTGTTGTCAACATATATACTTGGTGGTATAACCCCAGTATCGTTATTGTTAATATATATATACAATATTATTGTTATTTGATACTTCATTAAATGATACCAGAAGTTATCAATACTAAAGTTAGAAAATATTTTATCAAATGATACCAGAAGTTATCATTACCAAAAGGTTGATAAATATTAATAAAATGTTTTATCCAATGGTACCAGAAGTTACCAATATCTGAATTTGAATGGGTGGATGAAAATTATTCAACAAGAGAATGTTGATGTATGATAAGATAATATCACATGATAGCACGGATATAGCTAATGTGAAAATAATCTCATCAGTATTATGAGATGAATGTTAGATGATAAGTGCCTGGAAAAGTTCTTGCACGAGCACTTATATATTCCAGAAGAAGTACATATTTACTCCAGAAGAAGTAAAAATTATCATCTAAACATACTGAAATGATATTATTATTGCTCCTGAAGAAGCATAAACGAGACATACATGCAAAATGCAAAAGGGGAAAACATTTATGATCCTCAAAATTAGAGATGTGTTTCGGGAGTAGCCGTATCCTACCACCTCTGACCTTTTGAGGAAATAAAGAAAAAAGTGTGTTTCAAGAGTAAGAAATACTCCATACTCTACCACTTTAAATCTTTGAGGTACACAAGATTAATACATTGATAAAATCCTAGAAATTTATGGTGTGTCTCAAGAGTGAGAATACTCCGTACTCTACCACCACCTATTCTAGAGTTCACAAAGATAAATTTACATTAACCGGACTCCATTTTCGCTTGATTCCCCTTCCTTGCGACCAATCTATCTTTACTCCTGCTGGATCTTGTATTGGAATATATGATTGCAACTTATCCAGCAGTTCCTCGATAGTAGGAGCAGAAATAAGGATTCTCCTAGAAAATGGAGATATGAATCCCTGTTCCACAGCATAATCAAGAAATGTTAGCAAACCATCAAAGAAATTGTTTACATTTAAAAGCCCTATAGGCTTAGTATGGAGATCTAGTTGAGCCCATGAAGTAATATTAAAGATTTCTTCTAAAGTACCAAAACCTCCAGGCAGGGCTATGAAGGCATCAGAACCATATAACATGCAAGTTATGCGTTCATGGATAGATAAGGTTTGTACTTCATGCCCTCGTGTTTTGCCTGCATTATCAGCTAAAGGAGTAGGTATAACACCTATCACTCTTGCTTTCTCTACTAGAGCGGATTGTGAAACACAACCCATCAATCCACTACTACCTCCTCCATACACGAGAGTGATACCTTTCTCTCCCAATTTCTTTCCTAAATCCACGGCTGCTTCTAGATACCCAAAACCTTTTCCCACTTTTGATCCACAAAATACACAGATAGTTTTGATCTGTCGAAATTTTGGTCCTTCCATTTTTGAAAGTAAAGAAGGAAAATGTTATTTTGGGATGCATGAACTATGAAAAATGTTTGGCTATTTAAAACCGAAAAACTTCACTATTTACTGGTCGTTTTTCGAAAAAGTGAAGATTTACTTTTGACAAAATCATCCTACTCACCTTTCGGCGATTTAATATTTTTAACCAGCCTTTATCAAAACTCGTGAAAGGAAACAGAAAAAATATTTTATATGTGCATATATATCAAATGATTTACCTTGTATTAATGCTGCATAGCCAAAGCATCATTGTTTATAACAGCATGGCAAACAGGATCTTTTACTATTATATTTTTGAGACTATATCTCTCTTTATCGCTGATGAATTTAGCCCATAAAGATAGTAGCTCACGCTGCACATATCCACTAGGGTGCGTCTCAAGAGTCAATCGGATATCATCCAATGACTCCTTACTCAGTCCACCCTTAATGAAGTCTATCTTATCATCTCGATTTATGGATGAATATCCTATTGATTTACAACGGGTATCACATGTCCATCGAGCACATTTGTAGCAACTATTTAATCTTTTTGCTCTTCGCTTCTTTGCAAAAGTACTCTTACCTAAGCCAGGCTTGTGCTTAGAAAATGAATCTGGTAATTCACCAGCTAATCGAACTTTTGCTTCGATCAACCAGCGAACATCTTCTGGCATGCCATGATCCATCAGCAACCTCAATCTTTCGAGCCTAATTCGATAAATTTTTCTCAAATCATTTACTGGAAGATTGGAATAATATTTGCGAATATTTGAAAGTATGATATCCATTTTTGATGGATCTAGCCTTCTTCCCAAATCATCTATTTAAATGCATTATTCAACGCGTAAAAGAGCGGCGGCTCCGCGTGTCAGTGATATGGATTCCATCAAGAAATAATGGAATAAATTATTGAAAAGGTGAGATAATATGCCATTACCTTTTTCGATATAAGTGAAGATTTGGCGACAAGATTGAGATTATGAGATATTTCCTTGGATATTGTACCTGATTTTTCGGTATACTAAAAGTAATAAAGGTATACTGATTTGAACTATATAGAATACTGATGAAATAAATGTTGTATTGAACCAGAAGTTCATACATATGTACAAGTGAAATATCTTATTGAACCAGAAGTTCATACGTACAAGTGAAATATGTATATAGTATGAACCAGAAGCTCATAAATGAAATATACATTGTATTGAACCAGAAGTTTAGCGATATTGTATTGAATCAAATATTCATACATAGAAATGAAATAAAACCGTATAGAACCAGAAGTTCTATAATAAACGGTTAGATTATCAAAAGTTCCAAATTATTTTCTATGAGAATAACTTATTCAGAAATTGTTTATCATACAACAATATTCTATGTCAAACAGGGAATAGCTCAAGAAGCTTTATTATTTGTAAAAGTGCGATATGCATACACTCCACCAAAGCGCACTGAGATATATGATTGAAATTACATCCCTAAAAGAATGACATGTGTTATGGCATTTTAGCCGATTGATAATATTTGAGAACATTATGGTGAAAACACGCCTGAAGCGTAATTATGCCTGAAGCATAATGACTATCGATTCCAAAAATAAATATCTCTTGAATGATTGAAATGATTCCTTTGAGGCTAAATACTCAAAGTAAGTAAAAGGGACATAGTCAAATGATGAGATATTCAGGTACCTGATGATAGAACATATAAAGAGATCTCTCCACGTTATATTGAGATGGAATCGATAAATAAGTCGACTGCATACCCTCTTATGAAATAAGATTGATGAAATCATAATTCTTTGGCCAAGTATGAAACCCTAATGTAGGGATTATTGTTCAAGGACCTGAAGTCCAAATGCTTAAATGTGTAAAGCCAGTAATTATATGTACAAATGAAAAATATTTCACAGTCGTAAAAGACGACTAGTTGCGCGCGAAATTTTTCATAGAACTGGCATGACATATGGTGGATAGACTATAGTCTAAATCACTAGCTTGAGCTCCTTGATATACCAATGAGTGAGATCAAAATGTATGATTCTCATCTCGGTACTTTGGGAGTATTCTTTGATGTACCAGTTGATCGCGGTACGTTGGGATTTCAAGTAAAATGATTGTAGATTATATGTCGAAATTGATATCTATTTCAATGATTGATTATGCTCCTGCAAAATTAGAAATTGCAGTTTATAAAGTGCAAGAACATACATGTATAAATCATTGAAAGATTCAATATGCCCAGATTAGTATCACTATAGAATGATACAAATGACTCCATGATATAATATGTTGAAAGTGAAATTGGAGTGTACTATTTATGACATCTGGGAAATTGATTATTCACTAGAAGTGAATACGAAAATGAATATTCACCAGAAGTGAATTTGAAATTGATTATTCACTAGAAGTGAATTTGAAAATGAATATTTAATTATTCACTAGAAGTGAAAGATGCAATCTATGAAAGTGAATTATAGATTTGATTATTCACCAGAAGTGAATTCTAAATTTGATTATTCACCAGAAGTGAAGAATACAATGAAAAGATTCGTGATTGCACCAATATACATGTAATATTCCATGAAAGGAATAAATACGCGTTGCACTCTTTTTCCCTTAGCTGAGGTTTTGTCCCACAGGGTTTTCATAGCAAGTTTTTTAATGAGGCAACAGTTGAGGCGTATTGATGAAAATTAATGAGAATAATGCACTCTTTTTCCCTTCGCTGAGGTTTTGTCCCACAGGGTTTTCCTAGCAAGGTTTTTGAGGCATCATCATAGCTATCAACAAGCTATAATTCAGCAACACATTGTTATACTGGAATGATATCAACAAATGAAGAAAATCATACACATCTTATGAAGAATGTTATGATATCGACTACACACAAGAAGATTTTCATATATATTCCAGAAGAAAGATGATATCATTATTCAAAAGGTTCATGAATACTTGATTGCACACTTCAGGGGGAGAATCATGCTGTCATGCTGTACTCTTTTTCCTTCGTCCAGGTTTTGTCCCACAGGGTTTTCCTGACAAGGTTTTAACGAGGCAGCGGCTGTACTCTTTTTCCTTCGTTCAGATTTTGTCCCATTGGGTTTTACTGACAAGGTTTTAACGAGGCAGCACTGAAGCACTGAAGAACTTCAAAGATTCAATACATGATTTGTTCTACTTGAACATTAAGACTCAACGATTGACGATGGCCAATATCAGGGGGAGCAACTGTACTCTTTTTCCTTCGCTCAAGTTTTATCCCATTGGGTTTTCTTAGCAAGGTTTTAACGAGGCAGACAATTGCGTAATATGTCATTCAAGGGGGAGTGTTATAAATAATGTATATATGTGAATGACATTACCATTATATCCCTGTAAACTTTACAATATTACGATTGTGCCATTGTCCACTCCTATAAATAGGAGCCTATACTTACCAATTTATTACACCAATTCTTGAAGAGAAATTCTCTCCTCTAAACTCTCTCCATTTCTCTCTCTATGTTGTTCTTATGATTTCGATGATTTTATAACAAGAAGATCGATAGTAACCATTATCTTGATTTCGGACAATAGTAGTAGATTATGGTAAGTGAAAATGAACATGTAGTATCATTAAAAAAAAGAAACTCGAAATTTTGATTGGATTTAATCTCACTTGGATGATATATGAGTTTGAATTTGAATTTGATAAAGATTTTGCACTGCTCAATTGATTCTGTAATTGAGATTAGCGATATCTTGGATTTCATACTCTTTCTCTTCCATTGAATTAATCTTAAGATCAGGAACCATTAAGCTTAATTTTTTGAATTTCAGTTAATAGTGTACATTAATTAATATTTTAAAAATTAAAATAAGGTGGTAAATATCTGGAAAAATTTTTTATGCACGAGGCATTATTCAATATATATTATTTCAGGTATCTGAAATAATTTTTATGAAATATGGGTGGTGAGGAGACTAATTTCCACATTATTTTACACTTATTTAAGAAGGGAAAAGTAAATAACTACACAACTAAAACTATTACCTTTTAAACCTAACAAACTTAAGAATTTTTTTTTTTTTTTTTAAAATCAAGTGTTAAATAGTAATTAATAAATATATAATATAAAAATAAGGGTTAATAGCACAAAACGTCCCAACGTTTGACATGTATTGTGCAAAACGTCCCAACGTTTTGATTTTTGACGCTAAACATCCCAACATTTACAATTTTTAGTAGAAGACATCATTTCTGTCAATTTTAACCCCATTTCACCGTTAACTTCAAATTGAACAGTAAATGTCAAGGGCATTTTCGTCCAAAAAAAAGCAGCCTATTCATACTTGGGTAATTGGTACAAAACGTTCCTACGTTTGACACTTATTGTGGAAAAACGTCCATACGTTTATTTTTTTGGCGAATAACGTCCCTACCTTTAAATTTTCTTGTTCATTAGTGCCCAAATTTTACTTTTCTTTCAATTTAGTCATTCCGTATTTTATTTAAAGGTAATTGTCTTCAAACGTGTATAACTTTTGATCTACAACTCCGAATTGCACTCCGTTTTTTGCGTTGAACAACAAATTCAACCATCTTTCTTATGATGTATCATGTGCTCATTTATTAAACATTTCGTTTTGACTTTTGTATAGTAAATACTTATTTTGTTAGGGCATAATTGATTGACGTAAATTGATTTCTGTAAATTTTATTGAAATAATGAAATTTTAATTTTAGTGTGTGTTCGACGGCCAGCGGAATTTATAAATTGGATTTATTTGACTTTGTAATCTTTTTAAGGTAAAATATTTGGTTAAAAATTGGTATGTTTAGCCCTTGTTTGAGCCAACACACATTCTCTCTCTTCAAATCACTTTTTAAAAATTGGAGAAAGAGAGAGAATGTGTATTGTTCAGAAAGTTATTAGAGATTATAACATGGCTCAAACAGGGGCTAAACATACCAATTTTTAACCAAATATTTTACCTTAAAAAGATTACAAAGTCAAATAAATCCAATTTATAAATTCCGCTGGCCGCCGAACACACACTAAAATTAAAATTTCACTGTTTCAATAAAATTTACAGAAATCAATTTACGTCAATCAATTATGTCCTAACAAAATAAGTATCTACTATACAAAAGTCAAAACGAAATGTTTAATAAATGAGCACATGATACATCATAAGAAAGATGGTTGAATTTGGAGTTCAACGCAAAAAACGGAGTGCAATTCGGAGTTGTAGATCAAAAGTTATACACGTTTGAAGACAATTACCTTTAAATAAAATACGGAATGACTAAATTGAAAGAAAAGTAAAATTTGGGGACTAATGAACAAGAAAATTTAAAGGTAGGAACGTTATTCGCCAAAAAAATAAAGGTAGGGACGTTATTCGCCAAAAAAATAAACGTAGTGACGTTTTTCCACAATAAGTGTCAAACGTAGGGACGTTTTGTGCCAATTACCCAAGTATGAATGGGCTGCTTTTTTTGGACGAAAATGCCCTTGACATTTACTGTTCAATTTGAAGTTAACGGTGAAATGGGGTTAAAATTGACAGAAATGATGTCTTCTACCAAAAATTGTAAAGGTTGGGATGTTTAGCGTCAAAAATCAAAACGTTGGGACGTTTTGCACAATACATGTCAAACGTTGGGACGTTTTGTGCTATTAACCCTAAAAATAATTATCATTTACATATTAAATTAAAATTAATGCACCCAGCCCCAACTCTCACTCCACCCCACCCAGTCATAGTTGATCATATAAAGTCATTTTTCAGTCACAATTACAAATTTAATCGCAAAAACCACCTCACTCTACCTGTCTCATCCACAAAGTCACAGTTGGTCACACAAAGTCACATTTCAGTTACAATTAAAAATTTAGTGGCAAAATTTACCCCACCCCACCCGTAGAGTCTAACCCCCACCCAACCCATCGTGCAAAGTCACAATTGGTCACACAAAGTCACAATTACAAATTTATCGCAAATCCCACTCCACTCGCAAAGTCACAATTGGTTACACAAAGTCATCACAATTGCAAGTTTAGTCGCATATTTCACCCCCACCCCCACAACACACCCACCCCACTCAATCAGTAGAGTCACAGTTGGTCACATAAAGTTACAGTTCGGTTACAATTACAAATTTAGTTGCAAAACTCACCATATTCTACCCTACCCCCACCCTAATGTCACAGTGAGTCACACAAAGTCACAGTTTGGTCACACAAATTATTAGTTAGGTCACACAAGATCATAATTCGGTCACACGAGGTTACAGTTCGATCACATATAGTCCAATTTGACACAAGTGTAGGTCACATCACGTCCTTGTCCAATGGTTACAGAAAGTCATAGCTTGTCACAATCTCTAATATAATTGGGTACAATCATCCATAATTGGTCACAACTTAAGCGTTTCTTGGTCAAGATTAGTCAATATTTTTATCACAATTACCTAATAATTAGTCATATTCTGTACTAGTCATATGTCACATAAAGTCACATTAATCGACATTTTGTTCACAATTACCTATAATTGATCACAATCCCAACCCCAATCTAATCACAAACCTAGGCGAACCCAACCCCACCCTACCTAATTACTTTTCTCATCGTCGTCGCTAGCAGCGACTAGCAACCATCACTACACCATACCATACCATACCACACACGATGCATCTTCACGACAGCAAGTCAGCAACCACGACTTCAAACCAACACGGTGCATCGTCATCGTCACCACCGACATCCACCTCCATCTCACCACCGAGAAAATAAAGGGAGCAAACCTTACATCATAAAATCAAGGAAAAAATAGGCAATCACTGTGAACTATGCAGCCCCGGCTAAAGGCACCATCACTATCAACGACTCAATTATGTATCCCCGACTAAAGGCACCATCATCATCAATTACACAACCCTGACTAAAGGCACCATCACACATTGCCACCATCACCATCACACCACCACTTCCACACCTCCTCAATGCCACCTACACCAACCTAGAGATCGATAATGGCACTTAGCGTGATGGTTGTGCATATGCACAACAGTCGCTTCTGAAGCTGAGTAGCACCGTTGGCTGTGCGACAGGAAAATGCCTATAGACGGAGTTGAATGCGCAACCAGCAGCGAGGCTCGCCATGTGTAAATAGAGGTCTCCAGACTAAGAAATGATGGTGGACTAAGAAGGGAGAAAAGGTCTTTGGAGATCGATAATAACACTTCCAAACGTAGAGAGAGATGGGTGGGTTTGATTGGGTTTAGTCGGGTTTGGGTCCAACCCCGAGCCAACCTAACCCAACAAAACACAACTTGACCGGGTTGATATAAAATCAACTCAACCCAACCCAACCCAATCGAATCTCAATTAGGTTGGTCTTTTGGCCCAAAATGAATATATATATATATATATATATATACACAAAATTGACAAACATGCCTTTTAATCCCATTTTTACTATCTCAATCAAATCATAACCACTTAAAACATTGAGAAAAAATGTTAAATACTTATACAACCATCAAACCAAACATTTAAATGAAAAACTACAAATCTACAATCATTCTAGCTGCATCGATACTTATACAATAATTCAAATAATATCATACTGTCATCCAAACAAGAGTAATACATTCATCCGAATAAAATTGACACACCATCATATAATTCTATTGTATAATTATCCAAATATCATCAAAATAATAATCCAACCATTAATAAACATTTCATACAACAATAGAAGTATACAAAAGCTAGGAAAATTGTTTCTAATCAGCAAACAAGACTTAAAATCCTTAAAAAACAGCATACATGTTATTTTGGTAATATGAGATTAGGATGAAGACTTTAAAAGAAAAAATAAACTGAAAAAAAAAATCACTGGAAATCAATACTCACATTAACATATCAGTAAGCATTGCACACTTGATCATCTTGAGTTGATTGTGGATTCGTTGCTTCTAAAACTTCTATAAAAAAGTGATTAATATCATATCAAACTATGTTGAAATAAGTAAAAATAACATATTTTACCTCCATCAAATTGGTTGTAATGCTCTACATTTTCCATGCAAAAAACCATCCAAGTTCGGAGATGCTTTCAACCAATTTTGAGCTCTACAACACCTCCACCATTTTAAGAGTTAACATACTAAGAAAAGGGTCGAGTATCCTTCATCCAGTGCTAATTGCACTTTATGAAGCAACAGTTGAAACCTGAACGATCAGCACATCTCTAGCTAATGTAGACGAGACACCATACTTACATATATTAAGTTTCCACCAAGTAAAAATAGCAAAATCCTTCTTCTCTATACTTTAATGAGCATCCAATAAGTATCTCTCCACATCAAATTTTACCTAGGTCAAATGTTTTATTGCTTGCTTCTCAAAAAACCTAGAAAGAAGAGCATCACTCGTAGAAGATGAAGAAATGTCCATACAACAAGAATCATCAGATGATACTTGACTATACTTACACTAATTGCTTCACATCCCAAATAGCACTCATATATGCACACCAAATTGGCTTTCAAAAACTTAGTCGTATCATAAACAACTTGCTCTCCTTATAGAGATTATTACTAAAATAATATTCAAAGTAGTCAAGTTTGTATCGTGAATCAATGACAGTAGTAATAAGCCAAAGTTGGTTCACATTCTCCATTTTACTCCAATACTTATCTTTCTCATCAAGTTAGATGCCATATCACTCAGAAATAAATCATTACTTAAACTTCTTTCATCCATTTCCAAGAAACGATTGCAGGTTTCTGAAGATAAGCACAAGCACTAACACGAAATGAAGTACTTAAAGTCAAAATCACATTAAGTGAGTGTTTGTTGTTTAAAAAGAGTTTTTTTTTTAATGAATAGTGATTTTTAGAAGAATAGATAATTGAGATTTTGTTAAAAAGTCAAATATTGTGGGCTTGACTTTTAGTGGATGGTTGAAATTAAATACTATAGAAAGAAGAGAAAAATATAAAGAGTAACAAACAATGGCTAAAAAAAATATTTAAGGAACTTGACAAAGATGACTAGGGGTGGACAAATAAACCATCAAACCGCCTAAAACAGCAACAAATGGTTTGTTTGGTTTAGAAAAATTCCAAACCGCCTTACACGGTTTGGGTTAGGTTTCAATTTTCAAAACCGTGTTTTCACACTGCAAAATTTTAAAAAAATTATAAAAAATACAAATAAAGTAAAACATTCAATTTTGAAATTTAGAATTGATTACATGAATAATTTTCTCTACTTGCAAGATCTTTTGCATCTAAAACATATATCCAGTACAGAAAACTCAATAAAGTGTATATGAGGAACCATGATTTCACAAAACCAAAGTTTAGAACGAGTTAAAAAAAACATAGCAGTAGACCTGAATAAATTGAGTGAGATTATATTGAATAATCTTCATTTTGTCACACACAATAACATAATGCTACTCTTCAACATAGTTAGGTTCCAAGAAGAAGAAGAAAGATGGAAGAAATTGCCAATGAAGGTTACTGTCACTTGCTCTTGCTGTCTTGCATGTATAGTTACAACCCAATATTTATAGAAGCAACCTAAAGGACTCTTTTTTCTTATACAGTTAGCTAGTTGCTCAAATATATATTTGTGATAATGATCTTTGATATCATGCCGTGCTAAAATAAGTGAATATTAAATATCAAGAAAAACTATGAATGCGATTAGTAACAAGCATTATCTCAACTATTATTGAACTAATTTTAACTCGAAATTTTAGACGAATATGTATCTTTGAGCTCATTTGGAATCTACTAATTTATTTGTTGGCAAACAGCGGTTTAAAACCGCACCAAACCGCAAAAATGGTTGGATTTGGTCTGGTAATCTTCTAGGATACTTCTTACAATTAAGGTTCAAATGGTTACTCAAAGTGCTTGTACCATATTTTTTGGTGCCACAAGCATAACCGAATCCACAATAATTACATTACACCTAACATTTGGATCATCTCTTGGGCCCAATAGTGTGAAGCAATCACAAACAAATGAAGCTAACCTATTAATTTTTCTCTTTCATGATTATGACGATGAGAGTGGAAGTGATGGAAGATTTGATTGATAGTTCGAGTCATTTGACTTTGATGGAGGAGGTATGGTTTCATTTATATGCATCACAATTTGCAAAACATATTCCACAAAATACTAAATTTCCAATCAAGAAATCATTCCTATTATTATTGTATTCATGTATTATAAGAAAATACAAATAAATAAGTAATGCACATGTCTTTATCACTTAAGATAATTGAAGTTTTCAAAACTCAAAGATCAAGGACATATCCAGTTTTACCAAAGAGAGAGAAGGGGGGGGGGGGGGGGGGGGACTGAAATTAAGCAGTCAAGAAACAATAATCAAATCGTATTAACAAGAAGTTTTAACTCATTTTTTTCTAACCTTACCGAACAAACAAGCAATCAATGAAATTTAACCAATAATCACATGTAATTTCTCAGGAAAAAAAAACGGTGCAGCTGACTAAATGGCTAATGAAGGGGACAAGACATGAAGAAAGTTTTCACTAGATTGTTTGATATGAATTTGCTTCCGACAATAGATTGGTTTCAAGTTCTTGTTTCAATTTCTGGCAGTGACGGATCCAGAACCAAATTCCAACTAGAGCGGCTGGCTGTGCATCGTGGATCGTTGACCATTGACCGACGACCATCTACGATCGAAATACCTTGCTAATGAGATCCTAGTCACTGGTAAAAGTTGAAGGCTCAATACATCGACTATATTGCGAACCCAAGAGGAAAAATGGAATCAGGATTAGAACATAGAAATTTATTATTTACAAAAATTACAAATTATAAAATATAAAATTACAAATCATAATGCAAAGCAATGCCATTAAATTCATTCTGGAAATTATTTATCAAAGTATCAAACTATAATTCATTCTGAAAATAAATTAACCATCCTGAAAATCATAAATCATCAATTAAACTATAATTTATTTTGAAAATTATAAATCATCTATCAAACTATAAATTTGGGCTAATTTAATAAGGCCCAAATCAATCAATTAAAAAAAAAAAGAAAATCATCTACCAAATCATAAATCTGACCAATTTAATAAAGCCCAAAGGCCAAATGAGTACTTCAAAAAAAAGCCTAAAACTAATAGACCACAGCCTTCTTCCTCATCCTGAATCACCGACAACGAGCGGAACCATGCCATCTTCTTCCAGAGAACTTACTCTATAGGTGCCTTCTTCCTCATCCTGAATCACCGACAGCGAGCGGAGCCATGCCATCTTCTTCCAGAGAACTTACTCTATAGGTTTTCTATCTTCAGCTACTCGGCAATGGTGGCTTACAACCAGTCAACAAAGATTCTATATTTCTTCCAATTCATCCCCAAATCTTGGTTTCCTATTTTAAAAAAAATAAAAATAAATTAAACTGCAACTAAAAATCAGATCGCCAGCGGATCGAGCTAGCGCGGCAGCTCTAGCTCGACACCGACTAGATCCGTCCCTGATTTCTGGAATAGATAATTGGAGAATTGCTACAGTAATGGTGGATGCTGAAATCTTGGTTTCTATTTTAGAGGATAATAAAAGGTCACACTTGGTTGCATCAATAAAATTTTCAAATTTTGGTATTAAAATTCATTAAGGTCTAACGAGCAATTCACCCAAAACGAACACACGAATTTGAAGATTGATGTTCTTAAACTACTTAAAAAATATGGATCATGAAAAATTAAACCCAACAATCCATAGGAAAACAGGGTTATAATTTACAAGTATTCACCCATACATGTTTCAACTCACAGATTTCTATTGACAATATAACGTTGGAATTCTAACAAAATTTTGAAACAAATCAGAAGCAGATTGCAAAGGATGATGATCAAAGCAGATAAAGCAAAATTACCCCAACCCAGCAACTCAAAACACCCCAAAATCAATCTTAAACCCTTCTCCATTTCTGTGTACTCGACTTGACGATATGATCTACAAGATTTTAGCTTTTCTTTCTGCTTTGATACTGTAATGTACTATCCAATCTTTCGTATCAAACATGCCTTCGTATTATTTACAATCAACAAAATGTGCGGAGTTCGCCAGACATGTTCAAGCCATGGAGTAGTGCAAATACAAACCGGAAGATCATTTCAGCTTTCATCAACTAAGGAACATTTTCTTGTGATTCATCAATTACTGAGTTTTTCACTGAAATCCCATCAAGAATATCACTTTCTGAATCTGCCTGTAGCTCTCTAAACATGGCCATCACTTGAATCATAGTTGGCCTTCTGTACGGTTTATCATCTAGACATTCAAAAGCAATCTTAAGATAATGGTATAGTTCAGCATCACCTGATACATTTGTTATTAATTCAGGATCCAGTACTTCATGGCTTCTCTTGTCTCTGTGCAGCTGTTTTGCCCATCCAACGAGATTGGTATCATCCCCGAACTCTGACGGGTCGATCGGCCTCTTCCCAGATAGAAGTTCAAGTAATACGACACCGTAACTGTAGACGTCTCCTTTGGTAGTGCACCTGAAACTCTGGTAATACTCTGGAGGAACATAACCTGGGGTTCCTGCTAGTGTACTCACACTCAGATGAGTGTCGAGGGCACTCACGAGCCGTGCCATTCCAAAATCCGACACCCTGGCCTCAATGTTTTCATCTAGAAGTACGTTGCTCGACTTCATATCCCGATGAATTATATGAGGTATGCAGCTGTGATGAAGAAAAGCAAGTCCTCGCGCCGATCCAATGATTATTTTCTTTCTAGTATCCCAATCAAGTTCTTTTTCCTTCTCATGAAGAACAGCCTCCAGGCTTCCCCATTTCATGTACTCATACACGAGAAGCCTTTCCTCCCCGATCTTACAGTAACCAAGCAAAGGCACAAGATTTCGATGTTTTATTTTTCCAATGGTCTCCATTTCTGCCATGAATTCTCGATCTCCTTGTCCTGTGACATGAATGAGCTTCTTTATCGCAACGACGGTTCCATCTTTCAGTCGAGCCTTGTAGACCTCGCCAAATCCCCCCGACCCAATCAAGCTGTCAGCACTGAAACCATTGGTGGCTTCAAGCAAGTGTGCAAAGGTGAGCTTCCGCAGAGGCTTTTCAAATGTTGCCACATTGATGCTTAGAGGCTCGGGCACGCTAGAGAATTTCCAACTGCTGCTGCCAGAGGTCGGGAGGCTCTCGATATATTTTTCTCTGGTTTCCTCCTCGTGTTGAGTTTTCTTAACCCTATAAAGTGCATACATGAGCAAGAATATACAAACCAGAGACGACATAATGCCAATGACCATGCCTAATGTAATGCTTTCCTTCTTCCCTCGACTAGTAAAGCTCGATGAACGACGTCCATTTACAGAGCCACAAGGAGGCAGGGGAACGCCACAAAGGCCTGAATTATTTTCATATCTGGAAGCTGGAAATGTAGTCAACTGTCCACCTGAAGGAATTGTCCCCGTAAGGTTGTTGTTCGAAACATCAAGATCGCTGAGAAACGAGAGGCCTCCTAATGAACCTGGAACGAAACCCTGAAGATTATTGTGCGAGAGATCGAGAACTCCAACGGCCTTTAGACCTCCTAAGCTAAAGGGTATAGATCCTGTGATATTGTTGTGTCCCAAATTCAGAACCTGCAAGAAACTCATCGAACCTAAGTTTTCAGGGATTGTTCCTGACAAGTGATTATAGGAAAGATCAAAGTAGATCATGCTGCCATTGCTTGTGAAAGTGTAAACTGTGACACCAGAGTATATTCGCGTTGATGGGCACGAATGAACCATGGGAAAATTTGCCAGCCTATCTGCACGAATTCCCTCGAATTCAACTAGGCCTCCAGCACCTCTGCATTCTGTCCCGCCCTCATTTCTTACAAAGGCAAACTGTTTTCCCGAAACAATTCCAGGAACAAGAAGACCGGATTGTTCAGCAAGCTCGACTGGAATAGAACCAGTCAACTCATTGCTATTCAAATCAATCCATATCAGACTCTTGCAATTGCCAATCCCTTGTGGGATTACTCCACTAAGAGAATTGTTCCCCAACTGAAGGATAGCGAGGTTAACAAGGTTCCCAATATCTGCAGGTATTTCTCCAGTAATCCGGTTGCTAGACAACGAAATCCAAATCAAATTAGTACACTTGACAATGGACTTGGGAAGAGTTCCAGTAATGAAATTATTGTTGAGAATCAGTGTCTGAAGATTTCCTCCTTTGATGCAAATGCCTTCTGGAATTTCACCTGTCAGGTTATTAGCCCACATAACAACGTCCGAAAGCTTTGGCAATTCCCAGATTTCCAGCGGAATCGAACCACTTAGGCTATTGAAGCTGAGATCAATTGTCATCAGGTTTCTGCAGAGTCCAAGCCGGGATGGCACTGTCCCGGTGAGATAATTATTCGGCAGTAACAACTTCTCTAGGGCAGAATCTGAAGTACTTGTACAAAATCCATACGGTACATTCCCTGTCAGGGAATTTGAACTAAGGTCCAGAACCTGAAGCTGAGTACAGTTTGTCAAAGATTCCGGCACAGGACCAGTTATGTTGTTGAATGGAACATAAAGAAACTTAAGATTTGTAAGTAAACTGACAACAGTACTAAGAAAATCACCCGAGAGCTGATTGTTACCAATATTGAGACCGAAAAGTGAAGAACACGACGCAAAACTCAAAGGAAGCCCCCCAATTAACTGGTTCCCTGAAAGATCAAGCTCCTCAAGTGTCCCACAGATTAGCCCCAACTCCGCCGGAATCTCCCCAGAAAACTTATTGTGGGCTAATACCAATTGCCTCAAATTCTTAAGCTTCCCTAACAAGTCCCCTGGAATCTTAAGTTGGATTCCATTGTGGCTGATGTCGAAAATCTCAAGACTTTGGCAATTTGTTAGGCTAATTGGAAATTTAGTAGCAGAAAGACTATTGTGGGACAAGTTCAGTATAGTGAGATTACGACAAGTCCCAAAATCAACGGCCATGAAATTTCCGGTGAAGTTATTATGTGAAAGATCAAGAAATTTCAAAGATTCCGGCGAGTCAGCTATGAAAGTAGCCGGAATTTCACCGGAAAATTGGTTGTGCGAGAGATTCAAAGAAACAAGCCTGTTACAAGAGAGTAACAAAGACTCTGCAGCAAGGGGTTGTGAAATATTGTTGTAAGACAAATCAAGAAACTCAAAGCTGCAATATTTAGCATCTGAAGAAAGATTTCCGCTGAAAAAATTGCCACTAAATTGAATATTTGCAAGTTTAGGCAAGGCCATTAGATCAGAAAATTGAAGGTGGCCACTTAGGTCAGCATTGGTGAAGTCAAGTTTGATGACAGCACCATCATCAGAGCATGAAATACCAGTCCATGAACATGGGGTAGAAGAGGATGGATCCCAGTTTTTCAAGAACCCTTTTGGGTCTGCTGCAATCGAGGACTGCTTGAAGGCCATTAAACTGCTGACGTCGCTTCTCTGCTTTTCAGACAAATTTCTTGCACTTGATCCCATTAAGAAACAATCCATGAGAAAAATTATGATAAAAACAATTTCTTTGTTCTTCATCTTGTTCTTGTTCTTGGTCATGCTGTGTAAATGCCTCCAACTGCATACAATTTACAGTCTTAACTTTGTATTCTGCACAAAATCTTTCCTCTTCAAACTTGTAGTCTCTTTTTATTAAAACTCACCCCCTCCATGTTGAATTCTTATTGAAGAAATTTCCTTAAAAAAATAAAGAAAAAATTGATTCAATATAACCAAGAAACATGAAATAATCAGCTCATAATAAAAACCCATTCGCCCATTTGGAAACTATAATTAAAAACAGGTAAAATCAAACCTTTACTCAATATTATTCACTGAAAGTGGTAGTCTGGTAGGATATAGAAATATTATGACAGGAAGGTGATTCTATTTGAGTTTTCAGCAAGAGAGACACCAGGTGTTTTGAGTGTTAGTGGGTACTAACGAGGTCTTTCACCCTCCAAGACCGAGAGATTATTGGGCGTGGGGGTTTTTAGATAATAATTGAAAAAATATTTATGTTAATTGATTTGAAAAAATGTGATGTTTTGATAAATAAGTTTATTAAATATTATTTTTTTAAGCCAAATTTTAATCAGACGTTTTTTTAATTATTTTTAATCACATATTTTATCACAAAGATATTATGTAATTTAGAATATGTTTGGTAAACACAAAAAAATTGTTTTTAAATAACACAAATTTCTAAACTATTTTTAACTACATATATTTTTTTTCTCCACTTTTCAACCACATATCTTACTTCGAAAATATAAAAAAACATTTTTTTAACTACCAAAATTTTAACAAACAAAGAATTATTTATAAACAAAAACTTTCGCAAAAACTTCCAGCAACAGCAGCGGAGGTCAGTACAACTTTTTGGTTTTTTTTTCTAGGGTTAGATACGAAGTTGTTCATTTGGATAATTTCACAAACTCATAATTTGCTTATATAGCCCTCTTTGATTGTGAATTTTAATCTAAATTAATCAATAAATTTGTTGGGTTCACAATTTTTAATTATATATTTCATCAATTTTTATTAAATTTTACTAATTAATTTTACAATAAAGAAGTATTTTATCATTTTTTATGTATTGATTTTGATTATTATACGGTTTAAATCAATAAAATATTAAAATTAGATTTTTATCAGATTTTCATTAAACTGATGACGTGTGGATCCTATCCTATGAAATAATTGATTAAAATTAATTATTAATTTTGATTTAAATTTTAATGAAATTTTTAGCAATACCACAAAGGGCTAACTCATCCTCGTAGAAAAACTTGTACCTAATAAAAAAAATTTGTTTGAAACAGAATAAATTGTGTAGTAAGGTAAAGTAGGGGACAAAACTTTTGGAGAGTCTTGAAAATAAAGAGGGGTGAGATTTTAATTTTGAATATTCTAAAGTTGTGTGTATTGTTTGTGCCTTGTGGTGGTGGGTGGATGGGTGGGTGGGTGGAGTGGGAATGGTCTCAAATGTTGTCTTTTTCCTCATATTTCGGTTCAGTCAAACATGGGATTTGATTCTCTTATTTTATTTGATTTATTTATTTTTTCTCTCTCCTCCTTAAGTCTTAACACCTCACTTTCTTTTCTCGTACGCTTCCTTTTTGGTAGCACTGTAATGATTTATAAACTGATTTATTTATAATTTTAAGATAAATATGTGGTTGAAGAGTGGGAAGAGAAAATTTGAATAATTAAAAAATAGTTTAAAAAATTGTATAATTTATAAATCGATTCATAAATCCTTTATCACACGGAGACATCTTTCCGTGACAATTTGTTGAGCCTATTTGTATACTCTTTTATCTTTTAAATTAATATTATTAATTAATGCAATTAGATGCTTAGATTGTGTATTCTGTCTCCTTATAATTAATTCACTACCTAAATAATATTAATTTCATCCACATCTACTTTAGTGGAATTTTATTACAAGAAACCAAACATCCGAGTTGTATTTTTAATCTGCCAAAAAATAGGTGTAATTATCATCTTCTATATTAAAAGCACATTACTACATTTTGCAATCTGCCAGTAAACGTAATTTTTTAGTTAATTTATAATTAAAAATAGATGAACTGTAATTAAAAAATTAAAAAATTCAAAGCCATCTGATTTCAAGATTGTTGTCCTACATAATTGATGACATGTGTTTGTACGTTGTCGCGGTTAAATAAAAAATATGATATTTTAAAAGTAAAATATGTGGTTAAAAATTATTTTAAAAAATGTATGTAATTAGTAATTAAGAAATAATTTTTAAAAAATATATTATCTATAAACAAATTTATCAAAGAGGGGTAAGTATAGTATATTATTTGGAAGTGGTTGCAATATATATATAATAATATAATAATATATGTTGAAACGTGACATGAGGCACGGGGCGCGGGACTTAGGGTTTGATGCTTATAGAAAAATGAGTTTCTCTCTCTATGTATTGTTGGGGCGCACTTTGTCAGTATGCACTATGCACGAGTACGACTGAATCCTATTCCCTTGCTAGACCTAGACACCTTACCTTTCCTTAGATTCGCATTATGCCATCACCAAAATCAAAATTTTGTTCTTTTTCTACGTTTTGGTGTTTATTTACTTAGCCTCTGTTCGTAACCACAGTTTTTTTTGGTTTTTTTGATTTTAAAATCAATTTTTAAACTACACAATTCTTCAAATCAATTTCTAATCATTTACATTTTTTCTCTCCATTTTTTAACCATTCATCTACCTAAAAAACTACAAAAAAACTATTTGATGCTGTCAAAAATCCTAACCTTGACGTGGCAGAATCTGATGACAATTGATTGCTGGAAAAGATAATGAACGCGCCTAAGATGACCTGCAAAAAAGGCGAGGAGGAAACTCTCCATCGCCCCTCCGGTGTGAGAATTAGTTTTCTGGAAAAATGTAGAGAAAATATTTAACTGGAAAACATAGAGAATTGTGAATAAATTATTTGATATGAAAAGAACTGTATTTATAGGGATGAAAAAGCCCAAACTTCCTTTATTTAAGGAATGAGTCCTTTTGTTATAAACTTACCTTTTAAGAAGAATTCCTTACTTACAAGGATTCAGTTTCCCTTTTGTAAATGGTTTCCTTGTGAATTATGTATTGTCTTGAGGCTCAAGTATATGCCCCATTAACGAGGCCCAGTGATGAAAGAGGTTGGGAAGCCTGCAAATACGGGTCATAGGTCGGTAAGAAACGATCTTATCTTCAATTGTCAAACTGAAGTAGATCGGGATGACCCGACCCTGATGAGATCGGGTATTTTACTGAGGCGCAATCGGTTATTGTTGAACAGCGAGGAGGTCGGCCACGTGCCGACCATGAGTTCTCGGTAAGAGGTCGGTCAAAGGAAGACCATGACCTCAAGAGGTCAGGTCATGGAATTCTTCGTAATTTTAGGGAGTAGGAAAATAATACCGATCAATGGCCCCCGTGCGTCAGAGATCGGGACAAGATTTCTGGGCGCATGACAGCTGTTATATTAAATTTTCCAACTCATCACATTTATTGCTTTACCCATAAAAGAATTGCCTTATGATGTTGACACGTGGTAGAAAATAACTTTTGGATTTTGAAATTTTTCCCGCCTAATTTGCCTATATATATGTGGTCCCCTTAACCTCTTTACATTTACTTTGCAAGTTTTGAGAAATTAGAGAACTCGTCGGGCGACTTACACGACCTCTACTCCAACAAAAATTTTCTAGCATCTTAGGTACACTCGACCTATCCCGACCCATCTAACTCTTTTATTATTTATTATAGGAAAGTATGGCCAGACGTATGACAGTTGAAGACCTTAGGGAGGTAGAGGACCTAGATGAACCTTTAGAGGTCGAGCCATTAGGATTTTACGAGCCCCCACCTGACTTTGATGAGATTGAGTCTGATAATGGGGAGGAGGTCGAGAACAACCCTCGGGTAGTAAGGGAACCTAGGAGGGCAGAGCTCGAGCTACCAACCCATTACAACAAAATGAAGGAATACCTGGTCGAGGTAGACATGAGGAGATACGAATTAGTAGATAGATATACTGTCAGGGTCCTGGACAGGGACGAGTATTCTTATCATTGTCGGGAAGGGGAGATGGTTGTGTACTACGAGGCCTTGGTGACCGGGCTTAGGTTTCCCCTGCACCATTTTTTTGTAGATTTCTTACTAACCGCGAGCATATTGCCCGGTCAACTCGCTCCCAATGGGTGGAGAATCCTTGTACATTTTTTCATATTATGTAGGAGTTTAGGAATAGAGCCCACCGTTAGCCTTTGCAAATGTTTGTTAGAACTTAAGTACTTACCCCGATGCAATAGCTTTGTGTATCTGTGCGGGAAGGGTAGGTTCGAGGTTCCATGGGTTCCTTCCTCCATAAAGTATTGGAAGGAAAGGTTTTTCTTTATCAAACCCAAAGAGGGCGAGACCCTATTCTGGCCGACCTTCAGGAGACCCGATGTTGATAATTTAATAGGATGGGTAATCTGAGTGAGGAGGCCGTGACAGAACTTATGGCCGATGCTATCCGGGTGTGTGACTTAGTTTGCTAGCTGAGGAAGCCAGTGACCTAGCCAATAGTGACATTATGGACTAGGCCGGACTTGACCTTCAGCCCGGTAGGGTTCGGCCTCTTAAATTACGTAATTAAAAATGCCCTTCTTTGCCTTTTGCTTATCTTCGTAGACTTTTCAGGAGGCTTTAATCTTCTTATCCTTGTTTCAGGAATGGCTTTTGACTCTGAAGCTCTAAAGCAGGCTGCACTTGCTAAGGCTCAAAATGCCCGGGCGAAGAGGGCTGTTGATAGAGTGACCAAGAGGCGCCCTCAAAAGAGGGGAAGAGCCGGCACTTCAAGCTCGGGACAAACGTCCCGATCTCAAGAGGATATCCCACCACTAAGGGAGGAAAGGCCACCTAGGGGTCGGGCACATCCTCCTTCCGACTTCGAGCTTGAGGCCGAAAATCCTTCTCTGGCTTACTATAGGAGGAAGATGCAAAACTCCCTGCATCCGGACCTTGTGAAAAAAATACCAATATGAGATCGGTCTGGAGCGGGGAGTAGAACACATAATGAGCGCGGCTCTCCAGGTAGTTCTTGAAATTTTGTAGTCATTCTTTAGTGAATATACATATTTACACTGAAAATTTTTACAACTTATTCGCCCGATCTTCAGATGTTGAGCATTACCCAGGGAGTTGCAAACCAAAGCATTGAACGGGGCGAGACTGCGAGTCAGCTAGTTCACTCCGTTCAATACGAGGCAACCCGGGCCAATGCTACCGAGGAAGAGCTTCGGAGAGTTAAGGCAGACCTTGAGGTCGCTCTCCAAGAGCGGGATAATGCTCGAGCTGAAGCTAGCCGCTACACATGGGAGCTTGAGCAGGCTCGGGCACGGGAGCCCCAAATCCAAGCGTCTTCCATAGAGTCCTTCAAAGGTTCTGAAGACTACAAGTTTTCCTTGGGCACATATGCATTGGAGTCTTATTCTCAAGCAATAAAGCAGGAAAGGGCTTGGTGCCTTCATAAGATGCCCGAGATAGACACGAGCCCTATGGCGTCCTTCCCATTAGGTGCCGATGACCTCGACCTCAGCCCTTTTGAGGGGGAAGATGACGCTGACTGTGAAGTGCTTGAGGAAGCAGAAGCGGGGTCTGGTGCCGAGGATTAAAGTAATTTGTAAATTCTCGTTGTAATGCCAGGGGTATGCCCCGTAGTTTTTGTAAAACTCTCTTAATGAATGAATTTTGATTTCGTAAGCTTTTCGCCTTTAAATATTAAGTAGCTTTGATTCCGTATTTTGATAATGTGGTCGGGTAATGGCCGACCATCCATTGTAGTTATAACCACATGTTAACATTTCGCAGTATCAAGATTTAGTTTAAGACAATTGACTAGGGAGACCGGGTGAGTCCGATCCTTTCTAGTCGATTTTCTCAAAGATAGGAACATGCTTTTTACTTGGCAAAATCACAAGAATTGTTTGATAAGGTCGGGTTATGCCGACCTTTACGATAAATTTTTCAGGATGGAGTTTTTACAAGGGTCGGTCAATGAGAGCCCGGGCTACCTCGACCTTTCTTAATTTTGAATTTCTTATTTGGAAGTAATTTGCAACGTCTTGTCATGAGACATTGTAAATTATTTGATAGGAAATAATTTGTAACGTCTTGCCATGAGACCTTGTAAATTATCCGTGGAAGAATAATTTGTAAAGTCTTGCCATGAGACATTGTAAATTATTCGATGGGAAATAATTTGTAACGCCTTGCCATGAGACCTTGTAAATTATCCGTGGAAGAATAATTTGTAAAGTCTTGCCATGAGACATTGTAAATTATTTGATTGGAAATAATTTGTAACGCCTTGCCATGAGACCTTGTAAATTATTCGTGGAAGAATAATTTGTAAAGTCTTGCCATGAGACATTGTAAATTATTCGATGAGAAATAATTTGTAACACCTTACCATGAGACCTTGTAAATTATTCATGGAAGAATAATTTGTAAAGTTTTGTCATGAGACATTGTAAATTATTCGATGGGAAATAATTTGTAACGCCTTGCCATGAGACCTTGTAAATTATTCATGGAAGAATAATTTGTAAAGTCTTGCCATAAGACATTGTAAATTATTCGATGGGAAATAACTTGTGAAGTCATGTGAGTGACCTCGTAAGTTACTTCAAAATCTGATCTTTGTATTGCTCATTCTTTGGAAGAAGTACTTTTATTAAAGTGGACTGAATGATGGGCCTCGTTAAAACCTTATCCAGAAAAAACCCATTGGGAAAAAATTTGGATAAGGAAAAAGAGTACCCGTCCCTGACACTGAAAGACAGAACAATGGGCACGCAGGCCCGACCATAATATTCACTGATGGACGTGCAAGTCTGAAAGAAAAATAAAAATGGGCGTGCAGGCCCGACCTTACTAGGACTAAATGACTTGATATCAACAGAAATATGATTACTTGTAGTATGGCTTCAAGTTCTCCACATTCCATGGCCGAGGAAGAGGTTTTGAATCCATTGTGCGGAGGCTGTATGAGCCCTTGCCCACCTTTCGGATGGCTTCATAAGGTCCTTCCCAAATAGGCCCAAGTTTCCCTGGTTGATGACCGGCATCCTCACTGCGGCGAAGGACAAGATCTCCCATTCTAAATTCCCTCTTTTTTACTCGGATATTGAACTTCATAGACATGGCCTGTTGGTAAGTTGCTATTCTTAATGATGCATTTTCCCTGACTTCTTCTAGAAGATCCAGACTTTCTCTCTGTCCTTCGATGTGGTCGGACGACCCTGTGGCCATAGCACGGAAGCTTGGAATTGTTACTTCTACGGGGACAGCGGCTTCCATCCCGAAGGCAAGCATGAATGGGGTTTCCCCCGTCCCTATTTTGAACGTGGTTGGGTTGGTCCAAAGTACTTCGAGGAGGAGATCGGGCCAATCTCCCTTGGCACTGTCAAGGCGAGTCTTCAAGTCTTGTAAGATGAGCCTGTTTGTAACCTCAGCTAACCCATTACTCTGCGGGTGCGAAACGGAGGTCAACCTGTGTTCTATTCCCAGGTTCTTGCAGAATTACTTGAAGGCTTGGCACTCAAATTGACGCCCGTTATCCGTTATTATTGTCTTGGGAAGACCAAAATGGCAAACTATTGATTTCCACACAAATGCTTCCAACTTTTGTTCTGTGATCACAGTTAGCGGTTCGGCTTCCACCCACTTAGTGAAGTATTCCACTGCAACTGCCAAGAACTTGACATGACCCGGGCTATAGGGAAAGGTCCGAGTATGTCGATTCCCTATTGGGCGAAAGGGTATGGGCACAATATCGAGGATAGCTCTTCCGCGGGTTGATGTAATCGGGCTGCGAATCTTTGGCACTTGTCACATGCTTTCACATAACTAAGGGCGTCTTTCTTCATATTCGGATAGTAGTACCCGTATCTTATCAATTTCAATGATAGAGCTCTTGCTCCCTGGTGTCCTCCACAAATTCCTTCATGAACCTCGGCCATAGCAAGAGCTGCTTCGTTTGGAGTTAGGCATCGCAGATAAGGAAGTGTGAAGCTTTGGCGGAACAAGGTATTCTGCAGCAAGGTATACCTCGGGGCTCTTGCTTTGATTTTTGTGGCCTCTACTTTTTCATCTGGAAACTTTCCTAATATTAGATATTCAATTATTGGATCCATCCAACTGGGCTCTTGATCTGAAATATCCATGACCTCGGGTTGTCGTACGATACTAGGCTCATGAAGAGTTCGTACGAACACTGTCCTCTCCAAGTGGTCCAGATTGGAAGAAGTAAGTCTTGACAAAGCATCTGCTTTGTGATTGGCGGACCTCGAAATTTTGTCTATGCAGCAAGACTTGAATTTTCTTTGCAAGTCTAAGACCATCATCCTATAAGATGACATTTTCTCATCTTTTGTTTCAAAAGTGTCGTTTACCTGTTCTACCACCAATTGTGAATCACTCTGGACCTTAACATGCTCGACCCCTAGATGTTGAGCTGCTTGAAGTCCAGCAATTACGGCCTCATACTCTGCATCATTATTGGTTGCTGGGAAGTCAAACAATATTGCACATTGAATTTCCATTGTGACATCATCTTTCTTTAATATGATTCCTGCCCCCGAGCCCACAGCATTCGATGCTCCATCTACTTGCAAGGTCCAAGTGGCTTCTTCCCGGTCATGACCTGTTGGCCCCCGAGGTCTTGGTGTGAGTTCGGCTACAAAGTCGGCCAAGACCCGTGCTTTGATGGAAGGTCGAGGTTTGTACTCGATGTCATATTCCCCGAGCTCGATTGACCACTTGAGTAGACGACCGGATACATCTGGTTTCTGCAAGATTTGCTTCAAGGGCTGATTTGTGAGGCCAGTTATGTCATGGGCTTGAAAGCATGGTCTTAACTTTCTCGCTGCTGTAACTAGGGCAAGTGCGAGCTGCTCTGCCAATGTATATCGGGTTTCTGCTTCCAACATCATCTTACTGACGTAATATATAGGTTTTTTAGTCTTCTCTTCTTTAATCAAAACAGCACTCACAGCATGATCAGACACTGCTAGATATAAGAACAGATTGTCCCCTGGATTCGGCTTTACCCGTATCGGAGGTGTACCCAAGTATTCTTTCAACTTCCTGAAGGAGACCTCGCATTCCTCGTCCCACATGAAGTCTTTGTTTCCTCAAAGAGTTTTGAAGAAGGGGAAACATTTGTCTGCTGCCCTTGACATAAATCTACCTAATGCTGCTACTCTTCATGTTAACTTCTGCACTTCCCTGATGTTTCGGGGAGGTTCCATTGATGCTAGGGCTAAAATTTTATCTGGATTAGCTTCGATATCTCTCTGAGTGATCATGAATCCCAAGAAATTTCCTGAGCCCACTCCGAAGGCGCACTTTGCAGGATTCAATTTCATCCGATGTTTTCTAAGTGTATTGAATATGTCTTCAAGGTCAGCAATGTGGTCTTTCTTTCTTGAGCTTGTACGACCATGTCATCAACGTAGACTTCAATGTTAAGCCCGATGTGTCTGGAGAAAACCATGTTAACCAACATTTGATAAGTAGCTCCAGCATTCTTCAATCCAAACGGCATGACCTTGTAGCAGTATATTCCTTCATCTGCCATAAAGTAAGTTTTTTCCTAATCTTCCTGTGCCATTCGAATTTGATGATATCCCGAGAAGGCGTCTAGGAAACTATAAAGTTCGGATCCTGATGTGGAATCCACTAACCCGTCGATCCTGGGGAGAGGATAACTGTCTTTGGGACATGCTTTATTCAAATCTGTGAAGTCTATACAAACTCGCCACTTCCCATTTGGCTTCTTTACCAAGACCACATTGGCTAGCCACTCTGGATACTTCACCTCTTTGATGAATCCTGCTTTCAAGAGTTTATCTACTTCCTCTTTTATTATCTGCCACCTTTCTATGGCAAATTGTCTTCTTCGCTGTTTTACGGGATTCTTTTCGGGCATGACGTTGAGCCTGTGTTCGACGGGCTCGGGATCTATCCCGGGCATAACTTCAGCACTCCATGCAAATACATCGATATTCTTCTTTAAACACTGTGACAACTCTTCCTTCATTAATTTGGGAAGCTCCTTCCCAATTGTGAAACTCTTCCCTTCTGAAATTTGAACCTCTTCCAACTCTTCTACTGGGGACATTCTTTTTTCCACAGGAAGTTCTATTGACATCAGATCCGTCTTTCCCTTTCCAATACAGCTGATATAGAAACTTCTGGCTACCGATTGACTTCCATGAATAGTTGCTATGCCTGCGGAAGTTGGGAACTTGATTGCCAGGTGATAAGTTGATACTATTGCTCTCAGGTTGTTCAGGAATGGTCTTCCCAAGATGGCATTGTAGGCCATAGGAGTTTTCACGACTTGGAACAGAGTCATCTTTGTTACACGTTTTTCTTCTGATCCTAGTGAAGTGGGAAGGTCAATTAGACCTTCGGGTTTCACGGTTCCTCCACCAAACCCAATTAGGGGAGTAATGACCTGTCGAAGCCGATCTTTGGGAAGTTGCATCTGATTGAAAGCTTCCAAGGAAAGAACGTTGGTTGTGCTTCAATTGTCAACTAGCACCCTCCTGACATCAAAATTGGCTATTGTTGCACTGATAACAACAACATCGTCATGAGGATATGAAATTCCTTCCATGTCTGCATTGCTGAAGCTGATGCTGTTTGAGACCTTATAGTCATGACATTCCGACCTTTCTTCCCGATCACTCAGAGCACGGGCATGGTTTTTTTGTGCATTATTCGAATCACCTCCAGATGTTATTCCTCCGATGATAAAATTTATGGTGCCAGCGGATCTGGTATTTTCTTCACCTATTCCATGCTCTTTATCGTCTCTCTTTATGTAGTGTCCCAGGAAGCCTCTTTTTATGAGGGCTTCTATCTCCTATTTTAAAGTTCTACACTCGTCCGTGGTATGGCCCGGGCTCTTGTGAAACTCACAATACTTATGTCGATTCTTTTCGTCGACTTTCCCCTTGAAAGGCTTGGGCCATCGCAAATCTTCACGTCCTTTGATTTCCATCAGAATGTGAGATCGGGGTGCGTTTAGCGAAGTTAAACTCAAATGCCCATGACCGTTCCACTTTTGGTTATTTCGGGAAGAATTTTTCTCGTCCTCCTGTCTTGATCTCTTATTCCCCTGCCTTGTTGATTGTGAAGACTGTGCTACTGTCCCATGCCCTTGATCCTATGCTCGAACTGACAAAAGTGTTTCCTCCATGTTTATGTACTTTTCTGCTCTTCGGAGAAGCTCTGTTACATTTGAATGTGGGTTCTTGGACAGGGACATTCTGAATTCCGGGCCTCGAATAGCCAAGGTAAGGGCTGAAATTGCCGATGATATATGGAGATCTGGAATCTGAAGTCTTTCAACGTTAAACCGAGTCATGAACTCTCGCAGTGTCTCATTCTGAGCTTGCTTTAACTGTATGAGGGATGCAGCGGTCTTCTTGATTCTTTTGCTACTTGCAAAGAAAGCAGTGAACTTCTCAGTAAGATCTGCGAAGGAAGAGACGGACCCTAGAGGTATCGTGGAAAACCAGTCTCGAGCTAAATTTGTCAAGGTTTTCGGGAAGGCCTTGCACAGAATCTGATCGGGAGCATTCTGCATGTCCATGACATCAGTATAGGTATTCAAGTGGTTGTTAGGATCTGTTTTTCCGTCGTACTCCTTTATCCGAGGATATTTAAATCGATCTGGCAAGGGAAATGATGTTATTTCAAGAGTAAAAGGGGTTCTTCTCACGAATGACGTCCGACCCTGGGTGTTCTGTCGTATTCCATCAGCAATTCCTTCCTGAATGATTCTTGAGAGCTCTTGTTGTGTCAAGTTGGAAGATCCTTCTATCATGGGATGGGCACCCCTCATCCCCGGGTAGTTGTCAGCCATAGGATTAGCTGGCTGGAGATCTTCCCTGGGAATTGTGCCTGGAGTGTTCGGGTCAGGTTGCGCTTGATGACTATTCTGTTGTTGAAGAGCTTGATGAAGTTCGTGGAGCTGCTGCTGAAGTTCGTTGAAATCTTCCCGACTAACATGTTCATTTTCTGGAGTGGCCTCTGGGTTTTGTTCTTCCCCAACATCTTCAAGAGGTGGAGGATTATCATCCTCAGCCGAAGTGTTAGCCGAAAGGGGTTGACCAGTGGATGCGAAGGGACGGGCTTGACGTCTATTAACCATGGCCGATTGTATCTCTTCCCACAGACGGCGCCAATTGATACTGTCAAAAATCCTAACCTTGACGTGGCAGAATCTGATGACATTTGATTGCTGGAAAAGATGATGAACTCGCCTGGGATGACCTGCAAAAAAGGCGAAGAGGAAACTCCCCGTCGCCCCTCCGGTGTGAGAATTAGTTTTCTGGAAAAAGATAGAGAGAATATTTAACTGGAAAACGTAAAGAATTGTGAATGAATTATTTGATATGAAAAGAACTGTATTTATAGGGATGAAAAAGCCCATAACTTCCTTTATTTAAGGAATGAGTCCTTTTGTTATAAACTTACCTTTTAAGAAGAATTCCTTATAAGGATTCAGTTTCTTTTTTATAAAGGGTTTTCTTGTGGATCATGTATTGTCTTGAGGCTCAAGTATATGCCCCATTAACGAGGCCCATTGATGAAAGAGGTTGGGAAGCCTGCAAATACGGGCCACAGGTCGGTAAGAAACGATCTTATCTTCAATTGTCAAACTGAAGTAGATCGGGATGACCCGACCCTGATGAGACCGGATATTTTACTGAGGTGCAATCGATTATTGTTGAACAGCGAGGAGGTCGGCCACGTGCCGACCATGGAGTTCTCGGTAAGAGGTCGGTCAAAGGAAGACCATGACCTCAAGAGGTCGGGTCATGGAATTCTCCGTAATTTTAGGAAGTAGAAAAATAATACCGATCACTATTTTTTTTGCAGGAAGCAGCCGAACAGAAGGTAAATTTTCATTTCTTTAGTAATTTAAGTCAAGTCGATTTGACATGGTATCAATGCACAGACTGATAATTGAAAAAAAATAAAATTGAGAGAATGTGTAATTGAAAATTTGAAAAAAAAAAATTGGAGAAAACTTTCATTCTTAAACAAACTCTAAAATAATACAGAATACTTGTAAGAGCATCTCCATGGTGGTGTAATTTTAGGTACAAATTAACTAGTATTCTAAAAAACTCGTTTACACTTACGCTTAGGTGCTTAGGCTTGAAGCTTGGCATCACCGCTTTGTTACGCTTCGCGCGAGCATTGCTGCACTTTTTCGCATCTAGATGCGCTTAGGCTTGATTCACAATCTCGTCGTTTCGTCACGCTTTTCGCTTTTTAGATACTAAAATTAACAACCAAAAAACAACTTTTACATCCCAATATATACCCATGTAGATTTAAATCAAAATTGTGCTCCAATGATGATAGAAGTAAATTAAAACTTATAAATTCCATTACTTCACGTTATTTTTTAATTTATACAAATATTCTTACTTGTAAATTTCTTAATTTAATTTATTTTCGATTTTTTTTATTGATATTTATATTACGAACAAATCAATCTTAAAATTTAGTTGAGAAATAAAAAAATAATTTTAGTTTTAAAATAAGCCTAACAAGCATAAAGCATGCTTGCAGTGATTTATCCCCCATTTTATAGGGATTTGGGATATATCCGAATACAAAAATGCTAGTTGTACTTAGAGGATGACAAAAATGATGACAAAAAAATGAGTTGGCAAATTTGTGAACGTTGATTTAAAAATTGATGTGATGTGTGAATTATTATGATTGTGTCAACCATACAATATGTCAACCTGTATGTTAAATTATAAGTACATGTAGCAGAATTTATCCGAATATATACGGCATATATACATACCCATTCATGCTAATTGTGTTCAACAGTGTGTACAGAGTTGGGCCACATGAAGTGCAAAATTAGATGTTAATGTGCATCCAAATATACATTTTTCACTGAAAACTTAAAATACATCTAGTTTACATCTCCTCATTGGAGATCATTCCGACAAATCTGGAGTACTAAATCACCAATTACATCTAAAATACACAACCATTGGAGTCTTGGAAATGCTCTAATATTGTAAAGAGACAAGTGACTCATAAAAAGAATATGACAAAAATGTAAATGTGATAACGATTTTTTGAACCTAAAACTCAATAACCAGTTGTAGATGTTAGGTGTTTTGTTTGGTCATCAAGTGAATGCGTATGAAACCAAAGAGCGTGTGGTGTTCATTGACAGTGAGTTGTCATGGAAGACAAGATAACTGAACTCTGAATACAACAAATGTAAGAATAACAACGAGATGTAGAATTTTTGAACTCGACTCACACGAGGTGGGGAATCCTCGATAAAGATTGTGATAAGGTAAGTATAGGGATGAAAAAATGCTCCCGATCAGAGGACAAGGCGGGGATGGTGATCCTCACCTCGATACCCACCTTACCCCGTCCCCTATTAACAATTTCAATGAAAAATAAATAAACAATAATAGTAGTGATCGAAATTAGAAGTATCAATTTGGGTCAGCCGCTAGCGTGCGTACAAGTCCGATAACAACCTGCTTAAAAAAACCCGCTTGCTGCCGGTTTACAGGCCGGTCCAAGTCGACCCACAAATTTTGAACTATAATTCAGGCCTACCCATTGGCCCATCTGGGTCTAGATCGTTCAGATTTCGCCCATAAGAATAAAAACATAGAATTTCTCATATTTATAGTAATTTTTTTTTGTTAAGTTGCTTTTCATATTTATAGCAAAAAATCTTAGGTCACATGAATTACTTTAACTTTACAAAGTTAAATACCACATAAAACAAATAACAACTAAATGCATTTCTAATTACTACTATCAAATATTTATAGCTTACCCTCTGTTCGGAGGCTTTAGAACTGATTATAATCATTTTTTTAGGGATCTCGAGGTGGATGTAGGGTTAAAAATTTGGAGAGAGAAAAACTGTGGGATTAAAAAGTTGTATGAAAAATTAGACCGATTTAAATGGGTTTATAAACCCATTACGAACAGTAGTTTTGTTCTCCTGCCAAACGTCTGGTGTAGACACAGGGGCCTGGGCCTGTGTTGTGGGTCTTACCCCCCGTGTTACTAAATCTGGCATGTTATGGTGTCAGACGGTTGACAGGAGAAGAGTTCGATACCGGACAGAGGCTTTAGTACATCTCAATTGGTTTGACACATACTTTACTATAATTTATAGTTTAAGTACATCCCAACTAGGTTAACACTTAACTTAATTTAGTTGTTCGAATTTTAAACTTTTTATTTTTTTTTTAAATTTAAATTTTCTTTTTAATTATTTCACATGCCAAGTGGGTTAATCGCGACCTGTGAAGGTATGACCCACAAAATTCGTAGTTCACACTTTCTTAACTCGTGAATCGCCCGTTCGGGTCAATAGTCGACCCGTGGTTTCGAGTCGATTCGGATCGATTTTCACTGGTTCGATCGGTCTGCCCCCTGACATCTCTAGTCAAAACTCAAAAAATTGATCCAAACTTTCACATTTCAAGTCATCTTATCCACAAGGTCCGAATAATACAATTAAAAACCTAATTTTCTGAAGAAAAAAAATCAAAATAATTTCGAGTTTCTAATATATATATATATATATATATATATATATATATATATATATATATAAATGGGGATTTTAAGCATAATCTTCCCACCACGTCCATGTCCCAATCCCGTCCTCGTTTAAGCAGAGATGGGATGGAGACGTTGATGGTAAGTCTCCGACGACACGACAAGAGAACAAATAATGTTATTCCGGCCCGAAATCCCCCAGTTGCCATCCTAAACAAAGTTGAGTTGATGTTATGTACAATCCAATTGATCTCGTTAATTCGAGCAACGGCATGGATTCGACCAAGGTAATGATGAGTACTGTGAAGCGCGTTTCAAGATTGAGATATGAAAGTATACGGTATGGTTTAGCCTAACTTTATCATTGTAATAGAATCTATTATAAAAAATTAAAAATATATATTATATTTTGTAATATAAACTGGCGGAATCCTCGCAATGAAACCTTGCTGATTTATGGACCGCCCTTTGTCTTATTCTGGTAGATGATGGGTCCCAATTTTCTTTTTGATGCATTAGCATCCCTATAATGTAGCATTCATAAATCTTAATGTCTTAGTCAAGGTTTCACGAGCATTTTTCTTCTTATCACAGAAAGGGGTATCGTGCGACAGTAGTCTGCTCATTTAGATTGCATTCCTTCTTTTTTCACTTTTCTTGAGACGAAAGAAGATTTGATTACAAATTGAAATAAACTTTATAAGAGAAAACTTGAATATATTAAAACATGATTGTTCATTAATTGCAGAAAGCAGTAAATTATATTGATTGATAAAAGCAGTAAATTACAAATTTTGGTGCGGGGGTGGACACCAAAAGCTTGAAAGTTTTAAATTCTAATACCCTTTATAATAGACTTCTGAAAAAAAACATTAGTGACAGGAGTAGACATAAAAAGCTGAAGAATCATAATAAATTTTTACAATTAAAAGGGAATTACAATAATTACATCAATATTTACAAAGTACGGTCAAAGTTGGGCAAACTGCGGGTGCGAATGGATCAAGGGGCTAAGTATTAGCTGCGATCTTGACACAAGGACACAGTAAAATTCAGATTTGGATTTTCTCTCTATAGATTTAACACATGAAACACTGAATTAAGTTCGTTACTTTCATTAATCATTTATTTATTTTATAAAACACAACGAGCTAAGTTTGTTCCTCGAATGAACGTTGGGCCTTAAAACCTAATAATAGATAAAAATATTTAAACACGTAGCTTCAAATAAGAAAAATATGGTCTATGTTTGGTACCGTTAATACTTAATATTCTATATCCCTCAACAATTAATTTTAAGTAGAATTCACTACTTTCAGATCACAAAACTCATCAAATTTATTAAAAATGAGCATATATGGTAGTTGACTTTCGTCAAATCAAATGTCATTTTTATCTCCAAAGAATAAATTCACTTTAACTCTGTAGTCCTACAGTAATTTTAAGAATTAATCAAAGATGCACAACATATTTCTTAGTCAACAATAAAAAAGATCGCTCACCTATTCAGTAGTCTCACAAATTCAAGCTTTTTTTTTTTTTTTTTTTTTTTTGAAAGTCACAAATTCAACCTTGAAAAAGAAAAAGAAAAAGAAAATCTTGCTCAAATCACGTCTCTATTAAGAAGTGGGCCCCAAATGCGCACGGATGAAGTGGGCTCAATAATAAACTGGACTGTTTTGACTTGTGGTGGATACGTAGCGTTTTCAGACAGTCCAGAAACGTGACAAATGTTTCGTTCTGTGTTGAGCGTGATGTTAGGGTGGACTGAATCGGATTGGGTCGGGTTTTACTTGAAATAGACGTTTGGATTTGTTAACACAGGACAGCTAAGGTATTAGGTAGTAGTAGTTGGTACTACGGCACTCCAATTATCTTTCATTTCTTACATGCACTCACACGTGTATTGTGTCGCACGTGGGGCATATATCCTAAGTAGAATTTGAACCATGCGTGCATCTTTACTTAACAAAGATAATTTTTTTGTCTAATTTGTTGTACAAAATATGATATTGATGAAGTAATCATGATTGAATGGTCATTTTTCTTATAATAAAACTTCGTTCATAGAGTTTTAAATAATTTTCTTCTAAGCGAAGTTATAAGATTTGAACGGACCTTTAAATTTATCAAAACATGTAGTCTTTGGTTTTTGATAAAATCAAAATTTTGGTAAATTTTAATTAATTAAAGAAATTGATAAAACGAGTAATAAAAAATGAGCTTGAGAAAAGTGAGAAAAAAAAAATTGTCATACAGAGGTTTAATTATCATATTACTTTAACTGTTCGGGTGGTTAAAAAAAATCAATTATAAACCAATTTATAATTTACACAATTTTTCAAATCACTTTTTAACCATACATTTTTTTTTCTCTCCAATTTTTAACCATACATCTTACCTCGAAATTAGCAAAAAATCTGGTTTATAAACCTTTTGTTGGATCCGAACAGAGGTTAATCGAATCACAAGTTCTTAACCAGCTCTTCTACAAATTGATGTAAACATTCATCGAAACTACTGATTCCTAGTCAGCAATCACCACAACAAAATTTAGCTAATGTTCAATCAATTATCTCAATAATTGAAACATTAATCAGATTTGAGGTTGTTGAGGGGTGGGTTTGACAAAGGGGATCCTTGATGCATTAGTCTCCTCAACCAATAATATCTAAATGTTACAAGGTAAAAGAAGCATAACAAATTAAAAAATTGATACTATTAATACAACTATTTAAAACTTTTCTAAAGAAATGATTGCTGATGAACATCAAAAGTTCAAAAGAGAATTCTAAAGATATATGAGTTGTACTAATGTAAATATTTATAAATATATTTAATTATCTCCTTCGAAAGTGTACTGCTTTATGAATGTCACAAAAAGTCGTTAGAAGTAGTAGCAGTAAAGAAAATTAAAGAATTATAATTTTATTTTTATTTATTTATTTATTTTTAGAGTGGGGATAACAAAAGGGAAATTTTATTGGGTTAGGCAAAGGATTGGGTATTACTACAGCAAGTAGAAAAAGACTAGTAACGTGGCTACCACGTTTTGTTTTTCAAATATCTTAAATTCAATCTTTTTTTTCTTTGAATCCAACTAATTCATGACTTTGGGACCCCTTTTTCATTGCTTTTGACATTTCTAGCCGACCGAATTATTACTCATTAGAGAAAGCAATTACTATAAATCAATGTGATTTGATGTATAAATTATTCTATGTTACTAGATTGGTATTAGGATTTGAAAAAAGGAGGCATCAATAAAAGAATTATGTTACATAAATCATATCAAATTGGCGGGACGTGAGATGGGTTGGATCGCGATGTTTGAAAACTTGGACTTTTATTACCAATGTGTGAGAACATTTATTAATAGGGGCGGAGCCAAGGAACAATTATTATTATTATTTATTTATTTTTCTTCAAAATGTTTCTTTTGAAACTTTTTGAGTTAATCTTATTTTTCCTTTAAAAATTTTTAGAAGTAATTAACCAGCGAGTTGGAACAAGAATCAGGAGAAGATCAAGAAAATGAACAATTAGATCCTGAAATTCACTCAAGAAACGTCAAATATGTAGTAATTTTTACCAGTACCAAGGAGTATACTGATCGAACAGACGAAGTAACTTTGATACGCTATTCACAACAATCAGATTTTCAGCGAGGCATAATCAACAGTTCTATATGTGCTCAAAGGCGTAAAATAGTTATTTGTAAACTGTTTCAAGCAAATGGGCCTTGATGATAGGTCTAGACGTAATTTGTGATTCTATAATATAAAACGTATCTCAAATATACTTACAGAGCACAATAATGAAAAATCCATTGTACACCCTAAACAATTCATCTCGCAAAGCTAAACAATAAGATAGCAACTTCCATAATTAGCATACGTCACATTTTGAGTCCATTAAAAAAGCGTAGGCTCAACTATGGATGGCAATGGGGCGGGTTCGGGGCGGGTCAGGGTCGCCCCGCCCCGGACCCGAAAACACCCTGCCCCGCCCCGCCTCGCGACCCGCGAAGTCGCGGGGCGGGGCGACCTCCCGCCCCGCTAAGGACTCGATTTTTTTTTTTTAAAAATAAATAAATAAATTGGTAATGAAATTTTACGTGAAAAATTTAGGCGTTGAACTAGTTAGAGTTTTTAAGTTTGAACTTTAAAAATAATACGTATATACTTGAAGAAAAAAATCAATAAACAATATAATGGTATAGTGGTTGTATATTCTCATATCCCTAAATTCCACCAATGTTCAATTCTTCTGGACTTCATCAAATTTATTTTAGTTTCTCATTAAAAAAAAAAAAAATACCGGGTCACGGGTCGGGTCGGGGCGGGGCGGGTCCGCCCCGAAACCCGCCGCGGGGCGGAAAGCCCGCCCCGCGGACCCGACGGGGCAGGTCATTTCGGGTCCTTCGGGTTTTTTTGCCATCCCTAGGCTCAACATGAGTGGAGTTTGGTCATTTCAAAACCGAACAACCTCGACTATTTTACGCATTTGTGTCAAGTGTCATTAGAAGTAAAAATATAAAAATAATGTTGTGTTTGATAGCCCACGTTTTCCATGAAAAATGATAATTTTCCATCTATTTTTTCACCCTTACTGTTTGATAGACTATATTTTCTCTAGAATTGAATTATATAGTACAACACTTTAAAGCCAAAAGATAACTTATTTCCACAGAAAATTGGTTCTAGTGGGATCATGATTTTTGTTTTGAAAATTGAAAAATCTTGAAAAAAATTTACTCTTCCATGCAAGCCTAATCAAATCCAGCCTAACTTCCTAATGAATGATTATCACTACATGGGCCATGCTAATTGGTAAATATTTCACTATGCAAGTCTTGAGTACTTTACCTCGGTCTTCAATAAAAGATTTATAATTATCTTGCCATAGCAATTTCAATTAATAAAGGACTTAATCACTTATCCTAAATCCCTTTTTTCGACCCTTTTAAGAGAAGGCTATCATGAAACGTATGATCAAAAGTCCAATTTCGCCTTTAGATAAAGTATATAGACAAAGTAAATCTTCAAAAAAGAGAAAATATATTATTTCATGGTCCCATAAATCCTGGCAAGTAATTAATTAAATTGATTTGTAGAAAATTTTGTTCATTAAATTTGAAATATATGATGAAACACGAAAAGTTCCAAATGCTTGGCTCGGAACGGCCTTTCCAATTTCGAGTTTTTTTTATTTTTATTTTTTAGTCAGTAAGTTACCATCAGATCTTGATGAATAATTATGTATGAAGTCTCAAAAATTGACTTGGTATCAACTTGTAAAAGCTATGATTAGAACATATTTAGTAAAGTGAAAAGTTTTGCCTCTGATTGGCAAAAATGAAAAAAACTGTTATAAAACTATCAAAATCTAAACAAGAATTAGAGATGAAGAGATGGAGAGAATAAAGAGGAGAATTCTCATTCCATTAGGTGTGTGAAATACAACAATGAATGCCTCTATTTATAGGAAGATAAAGTCATTCACAATAATTCTTTACAATATTAATTAGGTGGGAGTTAGGTAAGAAATTAGGTAGAGATCTACAAAGGAATTTCTTAATAATTTCTAATAATTTATAACACTCCCCCTTGAATGACTTATTGCTCAATTGTCTTCCTCGTTAAAACCTTACTAAGAAAACCCAGTGGGATAAAACTTGAGCAAAAGAAAAAAGAGTACAGCTGCTCCCCCTGATGTTGGCCATCATTAATCATTGAGTCTAATATCCAAAATGACATCAATGATAAGTAGTACAAATCATGTACTGAAATCTGAAGTGCTTCGCTGCTTCAGTGTTTTAGTGCTTTAGTGCTGCCTCGTTAAAACCTTGTCAGTAAAACCCAATGGGACAAAATCTGAACGAAGGAAAAAGAGTACAGCCGCTGCCTCGTTAAAACCTTGTCAGGAAAACCCTGTGGGACAAAACCTGGACGAAGGAAAAAGAGTACAGCATGACAGCATGATTCTCCCCCTGAAGTGTGCAATCAAGTATTCATGAACCTTTTGAATAATGATATCATCTTTCTTCTGGAATATATATGAAAATCTTCCTGTGTGTAGCCGATATCATAACATTCTTCATAAGATGTGTATGATTTTCTTCATTTGTTGATATCATTCCAGTATAACAATGTGTTGCTAAATTATAGCTTGTCAATAGCTATGATAATGCCTCAAAAACCTTTGCTAGGAAAACCCTGTGGGACAAAACCTCAGCGAAGGAGAAAGAGTACATTATTCTCATTAATTTTCATCAATACACCTCAGCTGCTGCCTCATTAAAAACCTTGCTAGGAAAACCCTGTGGGACAAAACCTCAGCTAAGGGAAAAAGAGTGCAACGCGTATTTATTCCTTTCATGGAATATTACAAGTATATTGGTGCAATCACGAATCTTTTCATCGTATAATTTATGATGAGCTTTATATAAATCGTTCATAGCTCATGATGTCATAACATGCTATATTAAGCAATGTTGTACTAATTTATTGATTGCATCTTTCACTTCTGGTGAATAATCAAATTTAGAATTCACTTCTGGTGAATAATCAAATCTATAATTCACTTTCATAGATTGCATCTTTCACTTCTAGTGAATAATTAAATATTCATTTTCAAATTCACTTCTAGTGAATAATCAATTTCCCAGATGTCATAAATAGTACACTCCAATTTCACTTTCAACATATTATATCATGGAGTTATTTGTATCATTCTATAGTGATACTAATCTGGGCATATTGAATCTTTCAATGATTTATACATGTATGTTCTTGCACTTTATAAACTGCAATTTCTAATTTTCCAGGAGCATAATCAATCATTGAAATAGATATCAATTTCGACATATAATCTACAATCATTTTACTTGAAATCCCAACGTACCGCGATCAACTGGTACATCAAAGAATACTCCCAAAGTACCGAGATGAGAATCATACATTTTGATCTCACTCATTGGTATATCAAGGAGCTCAAGCTAGTGATTTAGACTATAGTCTATCCACCATATGTCATGCCAGTTCTATGAAAAATTTCGCGCGCAACGAGTCGTCCTTTACGACTGTGAAATATTTTTCATTTGTACATATAATTACTGGTTTTACACATTTAAGCATTTGGACTTCAGGTCCTTGAACAATAATCATTTGGACTTCAGGTCCTTGAACAATAATCCCTACATTGGGGTTATATACTTGGCCAAAGTATTATAATTTCATCAACCTCATTTTCATAAGAGGGTATGCAGTCGACTTATTCATAGATTCCATTTCAATTCATCTCAATATAACATATAGAGATCAAGTACATAAATCTCTTATTAACTATGTCCCTTTTACTCACCAAGAGTATTTAGTCTCAAAGGGATCATTTCAATCATTCAAGAGATATTTATTTTATTTGGAATCGATAGTTATTATGCTTCAGGCATAATTACGCTTCAGGCGTGTTTTCCCCATAATGTTCTCAAACATTATTAATCGGCTAAAATGCCATAACACATGTCATTCTTTTAGAGATATAATCTCAATCATATATCTAAGTGCGCTTTTGGTGGATTGTATACATATCGCACTTTTACAAATCATAAAGCTTCTTGAGCTAATCCCTGTTTGACATAGAATATTGTTGTATGATAAACAATTTCTGAATAAGTTATTCTCATAGAAAATAATTTGAAACCTTTGATAATCTAACCGTTTATTATAGAACTTCTGGTTCAATACGGTTTTATTTCATTTCTATGTATGAATATTTGATTCAAAACAATATCGCTAAACTTCTGGTTCAATACAATGTATATTTCATTTATGAGCTTCTGGTTCATACTATATACATATTTCACTTGTACGTATGAACTTCTGGTTCAATACAATGTATATTTTATTTATGAGCTTCTGGTTCATACTATATACGTAATTCACTTGTACGTATGAACTTCTGGTTCAGCAAGATATTTCACTTATACATATGTATGAACTTCTGGTTCAATACAACATTTATTTCATCAGTACGTATTTCTGTACAGTTTAAATCAGTATACCTTTATTACTTTTAGTATACCGAAAAATCAGGTACAATATCCAAGGAAATATCTCATAATCTCAATCTTGTCGCCAAATCTTCCCTTATATCGAAAAAGGTAATGGCATATTATCTCACCTTTTCAATAATTTATTCCATTATTTCTTGATGGAATCCATATCACTGACACGCGGAGCCGCCGCTCTTTTACGCGTTGAATAATGCATTTAAATAGATGATTTGGGAAGAAGGCTAGATCCATCAAAAATGGATATCATACTTTCAAATATTCGCAAATATTATTCCAATCTTCCAGTAAATGATTTGAGAAAAATTTATCGAATTAGGCTCGAAAGATTGAGGTTGCTGATGGATCATGGCATGCCAGAAGATGTTCGCTGGTTGATCGAAGCAAAAGTTCGATTAGCTGGTGAATTACCAGATTCATTTTCTAAGCACAAGCCTGGCTTAGGTAAGAGTACTTTTGCAAAGAAGCGAAGAGCAAAAAGATTAAATAGTTGCTACAAATGTGCTCGATGGACATGTGATACCCGTTGTAAATCAATAGGATATTCATCCATAAATCGAGATGATAAGATAGACTTCATTAAGGGTGGACTGAGTAAGGAGTCATTGGATGATATTCGATTGACTCTTGAGACGCACCCTAGTGGGTATGTGCAGCGTGAGCTACTATCTTTATGGGCTAAATTCATCAGCGATAAAGAGAGATATAGTCTCAAAAATATAATAGCAAAAGATCCTGTTTGCCAGGCTGTTATAAACAATGATGCTTTGGCTATGCAGCATTAATACAAGGTAAATCATTTGATATATATGCACATATAAAATATTTTTCTGTTTCTTTTCACGAGTTTTGATAAAGGCTGGTTAAAAATATTAAATCGCCGAAAGGTGAGTAGGATGATTTTGTCAAAAGTAAATCTTCACTTTTTCGAAAAACGACCAGTAAATAGTGAAGCTTTTCGGTTTTAAATAGCCAAACATTTTTCATAGTTCATGCATCCCAAAATAACATTTTCCCATAAGTTTTTCCTTCTTTACTTTCAAAAATGGAAGGACCAAAATTTCGACAGATCAAAACTATCTGTGTATTTTGTGGATCAAAAGTGGGAAAAGGTTTTGGGTATCTAGAAGCAGCCGTGGATTTAGGAAAGAAATTGGGAGAGAAAGGTATCACTCTCGTGTATGGAGGAGGTAGCAGTGGATTGATGGGTTGTGTTTCACAATCCGCTCTAGTAGAGAAAGCAAGAGTGATAGGTGTTATACCTACTCCTTTAGCTGATATTGCAGGCAAAACACGAGGGCATGAAGTACAAACCTTATCTATCCATGAACGCATAACTTGCATGTTATATGGTTCTGATGCCTTCATAGCCCTACCTGGAGGTTTTGGTACTTTAGAAGAAATCTTTAATATTACTTCATGGGCTCAACTAGATCTCCATACTAAGCCTATAGGGCTTTTAAATGTAAACAATTTCTTTGATGGTTTGCTAACATTTCTTGATTATGCTGTGGAACAGGGATTCATATCTCCATTTTCTAGGAGAATCCTTATTTCTGCTCCTACTATCGAGGAACTGCTGGATAAATTGCAATCATATATTCCAATACAAGATCCAGCAGGAGTAAAGATAGATTGGTCGCAAGGAAGGGGAATCAAGCGAAAATGGAGTCCGGTTAATGTAAATTTATCTTTGTGAACTCTAGAATAGGTGGTGGTAGAGTACGGAGTATTCTCACTCTTGAGACACACCATAAATTTCTAGGATTTTATCAGTGTTTTAATCTTGTGTACCTCAAAGATTTAAGGTGGTAGAGTATGGAGTATTTCTTACTCTTGAGACACACCTTTTTCTTTATTTCCTCAAAATGTCAGAGGTGGTAGGATACGGCTACTCCCGAAACACATCTCTTATTTTGAGGATTATAAATGTTTTTCCCCTTTTTCGTTTTGCATGTATGACTCGTTTTATGCTTATTCAGGAGCAATAATAATATCATTTCAGTATATTTAGATGATAATTTTTACTTCTTCTGGAGTAAATATGTACTTCTTCTGGAATACATAAGTGCTCGTGCAAGAACTTTTCCAGACACTTATCATCTAATATTCATCTCATAATACTGATGAGATTATTTTCACATTAGCTATGTCCGTGCTATCATGTGATATTATTTTATCATACATCAACATTCTCTTGTTGAATAATTTTCATCCACCCATTCAAATTCAGATATTGGTAACTTCTGGTACCATTGGATAAAATATTTTTATCAACATTTACCAACTTTTTGGTAGTGATAACTTCTGGTATCATTTGATGAAATATTATCTATCTTTAGTAGTGATAACTTCTGGTATCATTTAATGAAGTATTAAATAACAATATTTTATTAACAATAATAATACTAGGGTTATACCACCAAGTATATATTAACAATAATATTGTATATATATTAACAATAATAATACTGGGGTTATACCACCAAGTATATATTAAAAATAATATTGTATATATATATTAACAATAATGATACTGGGGTTATACCACCACGTATATATGTTGACAACAATCCTCTAATATGTTAGAATTAACCAACAATTGAGGTGTTTATATGTATTCAATTGATAAACCGACCATATAGGCGGTGTCAACATAATAAAATAATTAAACCGGCCATATAGGCGATGTCAACATAATGAAATAATTAAACCGACCATATAGGCGGTATCAACATAATGAAATAATTAAACCGACCATATAGGCGATGTCAACATAATGAAATAATTAAACCGACCATATAGGCGGTATCAACATAATGAAATAATTAAACCGACCATATAGGCGGTATCAACGTAATGAAATAATTACCTTTCATGAGTGAGTGAATCATATCTTTCAGTCAAGGTATTCATAATAGTCCAATCCGTTACGGTGCGTGAATTTGCTTTGAAAGTTTCGGGTTACACAATTTCTCCAATTTTTTTTATGGACTTGGAATTGATTTTCTAATCTATGATGTATAAATGATTTTCTAATACCAAAAACACTAGATTTGAAATATGAAACGTTGATTAATAATATTCTGGTTTCTGATACAGAAGTTCATCATTTAGATGCAACTGTAGAGCATACTCCCGTCGTATTACTCAATTGGCTAGAGACTCGTGCTGATAACGTGTTATAAAACTATCAAAATCTAAACAAGAATTAGAGATGAAGAGATGGAGAGAATAAAGAGGAGAATTCTCATTCCATTAGGTGTGTGAAATACAACAATGAATGCCTCTATTTATAGGAAGATAAAGTCATTCACAATAATTCTTTACAATATTAATTAGGTGGGAGTTAGGTAAGAAATTAGGTAGAGATCTACAAAGGAATTTCTTAATAATTTCTAATAATTTATAACAAAAACAAGTTTTTAAATAACACAATTTTTCAAATTATCTTTTAACCACACATATTTTCTCTCTCCACTTTTCAACCACACATCTTATCTAGAAAACATAAAAAAATATGTTTTTAAACACCAAAATTTTAACAAACAGTTCATTTGATTTTTGTGGGGGTTTTTTTTTTTTTAATTTTATTTATGGATGTTTTTAAAAATATTTGAAAAGTTAAAAATTGTGAGATTGACTAAAAATAGATGGTTGAGATTGAGTTTAAAAAGATGTGGTGAAATTTTTGGCTTTACCAAACATGCTCTTAGGGGGGTTTATTCAATGTAGATTTTGAATGACTTTTAAAGATTTTAAAAGATTTGAAAAGTTTAGATGTATTCAATTTAGACTTTAGAGTCTCCATAAAGTTTTTGATGTATTTAATATAGATTTTAATGGACTTTCTAAAAGTTCATAAAAGTCATGGTGTATTGTTTAAAGATTTTTAAAAGTCTTTAAAAGTCATGTGTTATTCAAATTATCAATGACTTTTAAAGATCCATAAGAAATTCTCTATGTACTAACTTCTAAACATAAAGTACAATTACAAAATCTCTATATTTGTTTCTCATTAACCTCCAAGATTTTGAAAGACTTTTTTAAAAAAAAAAAAAAAAATCTTTTAAATTGTAATTTTTTTTTTATTTTTTTTTATTTTTTCATGTTATTTTTAGAAACCTTATTAAACCTTTAACTAAACAAATCATTATTTATCTTCTCTTCAACTTTTTGTATTTTTCCCTTTCTAATATTTTTTGTTTATATTTGGGCTCTCTTCTTTTTCATCGTTTTCTTCAATTTTTCTATGAAAATAAATCTAACTAAAATTCTATAAGATCTTATAGAAAAATAATAATTAAATTGTATCAAAACAAATAATAATAAATAAAGTGATTCTAGAATTTTCTGTAGAAAATTTTTTATATTCATAAGTTTTTATGAACATAGTACAATTTTTATGTCGATATCAATCGCAATTTTATTTTTCCCCCATTTTTTTAATCACAAATGTTTCTTTGTCTTAAAGCTATTTATATCTCTCACGCTGTATTTTTTTTTTTTTTTTTTTTTGTAATTCACTTGACATATAATTATTATTAATGATTCACATTCAAATCATAGGAAAATCAATCTATTAGCGTTTAAGTTTTTCAATTAAAAAATAAAAATCTGTAAAAGTATTTTAAAGTCTTTTAAATCAATCTACAAAAGTCTTTGAAAGTAAATGAAAGTCTTTTAAATCAATGATAAGTGTATTTTATACACTTATTTGTATGTCTAAATTAGGTGTAATTATTGTCTTTTAGGAATATTTGCTTTTTAATTTGTGTTTATCATTTACTTTTCAGAAAATATCCCAAAAGGGGAAGAATGAAGCAATTGATGGAAAAATGACACAATTGGATGTTAATTGGAGCTAAATTGGACAAGTGAGGAGTTTGTGACAACAATCGGGAAACCTACATGGTGCCAAAATGAACGAATCATAGGTTGGAGGACCTAATTGAATGAATTAAGAGCTTAAATGGGCAAATCGAAAAGAAGATAAAGTTTGGGGACTAAATTGCAACAATTGAAAGTTGAGGATTGAAGGTGCAATTAAAAGTCAATGACCAACTTGCACAACCGGAAAAAGATGGAAAATTGCATTGCAACGTCCTTCCTCGTAATCGCGGGATTTCTACCACGTGATCGCGAGGTGCCTCGAATTTTTCAACAGAGAGTTTTACCTATGCTTACGCGATCACGAGGTTTTATACCACGTGATCGCTTGGCTTTCCGGCTGGGCCAAATATGGGCTTTTTCTCGCGATTTTCAACAGCATTCTCGCTTTTTGACCTAGGTTTTCTCCAAAACCTATAAATACAACTCATTAGGTACGAAATAGGACCTTTGCCTCTCCAAAGAACGAGCCACAACTGAGAATTCAACATCAAATCCTTGGAGATTCCAACATCGCAGAGGGGCGTGAATTGAAAACAATTGAAGAATTGATAATTGGTACAATTTTTCCATTCTTTATATTTTTTTTCAATGAACGTTTATTTTTACTGTTTTTGTTATTTCATGATGATGTGTAACTAATTTTAATGTTGGGATGAACGATGTAGTCTAGTTAATTATTTTAATGTCATGTTCCTTGTTTTAACGCTTTAATGCATGTGTTGATTTATTATTGCGTTTAATGCGTGAATGAACTGGCCACTTGTAGACGTTAAAAATATATATATATATATATATATATATATATATATATATATATATATATATATATATATATATATATATTAATTGGATTGGATCAATTTAATTTTGTTTTAACCCAATTAAGTCTATTAAATAAAGTCCACTAAAGCCCACCTAAAATAAGTCCATGGATGAGGCCCATCCTACTTTTCAAAGCCCAAACCATTTTATTTATTTATTTATTTAAATAAATGGGGTGGTTACAAAATTCTCTCTATAAATAGGACCATTGGTCCATGAAAAAAAGAAGAAAAAAAGAAGGAGAAAAAGAAAAGCAAATTGCAGGTGGAGAATACAAAAATTCTCTCAAACATCAAGCCAAGTCCAAAATTCAAGAAGATCAAAGTCTTCTTCAAATCAAACAAGTTCAAATCAATTTCAAGAAGATCAAAGCCTTCTTCAAATCAAAGCAAGTCAATCCGAAGTGCAAATCCAAAGTTCAAATCCAAGTCTCAAGTTCCAAGTGACAAACAAGCAATCTCTCAACAAATCAATTTTTCCAGCAAATTCAGAAGTCCAGGAATCAAGCCACGTGGCCCCTTGTCTTCAAACACGCAGAACGTTAATCAGAGGATTTTGCAATTTTGCATTCACAAGAGTTGTCCACTTGTATTTCTCAAATTCAATTTGTAACAATTTCAGTATTTTTAATAATACTTCGAAATTCGTCGTACAAATTTCTTGGCACGCCCGGTGGGACCCTCTTGCCTCTAATCTTCCGTTCTGCAAAACTTTCAAGTTTTAACAAATACATCATACATGGCAAGCGAAAAAGCGAAGGAAACTGTGACCCGTCTGGAGGAAACACTTGCTGAACTTTTCCATGTGACCAGAGCCCAAACAAAATCTGGGAAAACTCAACTGGTTACACCATTGAAGAAGTTCTCCAAAAAGGGCAAGATGAAAATCGCTTTCAAGAAGCAGGGCACCCGGTCGTCAGAAAAGAACTAGGCAAAAAGTCCCTGTTCTGGTTCTATCTCCAGTGGCAGGTCTGTTTTTGGATCAACTCATGCTACTTCTCCACGAAAATGGGGAGACTATACCGCTTCTGAAGAATCAATCGAGCCGGTGATGGTAAAAGAAATGTCACCAGACACTGATGATCGAGTTCAGCAAATGGCAGTCTCCATTGAAAAGTTGACAAAGTCTTTGGAGGAAAAAGATGCACAAATCGCCGCTCTCATGCATCGACTGGAGTTGCAAAGCCTTTTGAAAAAGGACAACCCAGAAAATGCAAGCTCTTCCAAAGTTAAAGATCCTGAAATCCAAGAGTACCAGCAGAAGCAAGATATGCATGACCGTACTGTTGTGCAAAATGTGTTCCGTGACACCACTCAACTCTCTGTTGGCTCTTTGTCCGTCCAACAACTTCAACATATGATCACTGACACCATCCGTGCTCAATACGGTGGCTCCCCGCAATCTTCATTGGTTTATGCCAAACCATATAGTCGTCGAATCGACGAGATGAGAATGCCTCTTGGCTACCAACCACCGAAATTTCAGTATTTTGATGGAAAGGGCAACCCGAAACAACATGTAGCTCATTTCATTGAAACATGTAACAATGCTGGCACATACAATGATACCATGGTAAAGCAGTTTGTACGCTCCCTCAAAGGTGCTGCATTTGAATGGTATACAGACTTGACAGCCGGGTCAATTGACAGTTGGGATCAGCTCGAACTTGAATTTCTCACACGTTTCTATAGCACCAGACGGACCGTCAGCCTTCCAAAACTTGCCAGAACTAAGCAAAATAAGGAGGAACCAGTTGTTGAATACATTGAACGCTGGAGAAATCTCGTCCTTAATTGCAAGGAACGTATCAGTGAAGCATCCTCTATTGACATGTGTGTGCAAGGCATGCATTGGGGACTCCTTTATAATCTCCAAGCAAATATGCCTCACTCTTTTGAAGAGTTGGCCACACGTGCTCATTATCTAGAAATTCAAATTACAAGGCATGGAAGTTACTTGCCAAGCGACCCGCGTGACAAAAAGGATCCCAAGAAGGAAGTCAAAAAGGACAGTAAGCCAGGTAAGTTGAAAGAATCTCTGGTCATATCTACCACTCCTGCAAAAATCACTTTTCAGAAATCAAGTTCAAATCCAAATCCAAATTCAAAGCCAAAGCAGGAGTTCAGGCCTAACAAGGCACAAGCACAAAAGAAAGGCCTTCTAAGTTTGAAAGAACTTGAAGAAAAGGAGTATCCATTCTCAGACTCCGAAGTTTCTGGAATTTTAGATCAACTCCTTGAACAACGAATAATCGAACTTCCAACATCGAAGAGGCCAGAAGAGGCTAGTCAAGTTGATCATCCTAAGTACTGCAGGTTCCACAGAATAACCAGTCATCCAGTGGAGAGATGTTTTGTGTTGAAAGATCTTATTGTTCGGTTGGACAAAGAAAATAAGATCAAACTCGAAACTGGTGAAAATCCAACAGTTGCTTGTTCGATGATTTCCTTTGGGTCATTCGATCCAATCCCTGTTGCAAATAAAGAGCAGTTTGCCCCTATTGCATATGATATGGACAAATTCTCGTCTGGGGTAAAGGAGTTTGGACCTCAACTTCCAAAAGGAGCTATTCCAGTAGAGTTCAAGGTAGACGGAGAAGTCACCATCACATACATATATCCAGAAATGGATAAACCACATGCTTCCAACCGTCCAACATTTTATGAAATCATGACAGATGACTTGGATGTTTGGGATTCTGATTCGGAATCTGAAGATGAAATTGGTGATGGTTGGTCCACATTCATAAGCAAGAAGGAGAAATATCAGACGCCCGAAAAATTAGGTAAAATACCATCTTTGATATCTCTTGCAGGACCAACACTGGGGGCATTGAGTATGGAAATCTCCCCTATTGAAGAAACACCTTCAGAAGGAAGTGATATGCCATGGACTCTTGTGAAAAGACGACACCGAAAAGCTCAACAACTACCAAATCCTGATACACGTGATGAACAATCAAAGCTAAGCAGGAGGCCGAGGAACAGTAAGAAGAAGTCCAAAGCTAAGACAAGTTCAGCTCCTAAACCCATAACTTTGGGAGAGTATTTTCCTCAGGATTTCTTTGACAAAGAATGTTTCACTTCTAACGTCATCGGTCTGGATGGAGAAAGTAAATCAAAGAATGTTGCAGGAGAGAGTTCGAAGACGAAGAAAGTAATATCACGTCTTAATAATATCTCTTCAAACACAAGTTTGTCTGAGGCTCTAGATCTACCTTTCGATGATAGGATGTCTTTGATCACGACATTGATTGATCCAGAAGCTTATCAAGGGAAAGTGTTGGAACCAATTACTTCTACAACTTACCAAGACTGTATGGCCACAATCACATTCAATGACGATGACTTACAGCTGGGATCTCGTTTGCATAACAGGCCTCTATATGTTTGTGGTTATATCCGAGAGTGCAAAATACATCGGATAATGATTGATTGTGGTTCAGCTGTGAACATTATGCCAATCAATACTATGAAGGAAATTGGAATAAAGATTGGAGATCTGTCTAAAAGCAACATCATGATTCAGGGATTCAATCAGAAAGGTCAAGGAGCCATTGGCATGATACGCTTGAAGCTACAAATTGCAGACCTAGTTTCCACAGCTCACTTCCATGTCATTGATGCCAAAACATCTTATGAATTACTTCTTGGACGCGTCTGGCTGCATGAAACAGGAGTGGTACCCTCAACTTGGCATCAATGTTTTAAGTACAGCCGAGATGGAGAAGTCAAATGCGTGGTAGCTGAGACCAAGCCCTTCCTGAAAGAAGAAGCTTACTTCGCAGACGCCAAGTTTTACCTTGAAGATGAAGAATTTCATTCGGCAGGGCTATCTACAGCGGGGTTTGAAATGGAAAGTGTTAATCAGAAAGTTGTAGTTCCACCACATCAACTTATGACAGGTAAATCAAAACTTACTTGTGAAAGGTCTTCTAGAGGTAAACAACCTCAGGAAACTTCAAAAGGTGTTGAGTTATCGAGGAAAGAATTGACTTTTACGATACCTAACATTACAAAACTAGCTATACCACATCAACTTATGAAAGTTGCAAAGGTTGGTGAAGCTTCAACATCTATTCCAAGTATATCAAGACTCCGTATCTCTGATTCACCTGAACAGAATTTGACACATGCAAAAGGGGTTGATGAAATGAAGAGAACTTTCAAGGGATGTTACAATCCGAGAGCCAATAAACTGCTTGAAAATGCTGGGTTTGGAAGAGGAGAGCCTCGAAAATTAGGTGATCTTGACGCAGTACTTGCAGGTGGACGTGTCCCATCAGGTTTGGATGGATCAATCATATCACAACCAAAATATGGCTTGGAATATAATCCAAATAAACCGAAACAGATTAAAGTTAAGAAGGTTTCCTCAAACCCAATCATGATTCAAATATGTGAGATTCCTGAAGAAAAATCCGAAGAGTCGAGACCTTCCGTATTTGACCGAATTCAAGGTGAAAACGTCAGAGTTTCGGTATTCGAAAAGCTAAAGGGAGAATCTTCAACAACCACTGAATCAAAAGATAAAGTCTCAGTCTTCCAGAGGTTAAGCAACAATGACCCTATATCTGCTCAAGTTGATGAAAATGCTCGGACTTTTATAGAATCGTCTCAAAGGCAATCTGCCTTCTCTCGACTTGGAGTTAAGAATTCAGATATGAGTTTAAAGACTCAACGTTCCAGGAGAAGGTGCAAAACTAGAAAGACTTCCAAGCTTCAAAAGAATGACGGAAATGAAGAAAAAGTATCAATAAACCACATTGCTTTTGAAGAAGTTGGTAACCCAGAATCTGAGGTTGAAGACTCAAACACATCAGATGAACCTGAACCAGCTCCGCCAACATTTGAAGAAGGGGGGCAAGCTACTGTGGACGATTTGAAACAGTTGAACTTGGGAACAGAAGAGGAGCCGAGGCCAATCTATGTCAGTGCCCTTCTGAGTCCAAAATAAGAATCTGAGTATTTCAACATGCTACAAGAATACAAGGATGTATTTGCATGGTCCTACAAAGAAATGCCAGGGTTGGATCCTAAAGTTGCTGTGCATCATCTTGCAGTAAAGCATGGAGTTCGTCCTATCAAGCAACCTCAGAGAAGATTTCGGCCAGAATTGATTCCCCAAATTGAAGTAGAAATCAACAAACTCATTGAAGCTGGGTTCATACGTGAAGTCAAGTATCCGACTTGGATTGCTAACATTGTTCCTGTCAAAAAGAAGAATGGACAATTACGAGTTTGTGTTGACTTTCGAGACCTAAATCAAGCTTGTCCTAAAGATGATTTTCCACTTCCGATAACAGAGTTAATGGTGGATGCAACAACTGGATACGAGGTTCTTTCTTTCATGGATGGATCTTCTGGGTACAATCAAATCAGAATGAATCCTAAAGATGAAGAGCTTACAGCATTCCGCACACCTAAGGGGATATACTGTTATAAGGTCATGCCTTTTGGATTGAAAAATCCCGGGGCAACTTATCAACGGGCAATGCAAAAGGTTTTTGATAACATGATGCATGAGAAAGTTGAATGTTATGTGGATGACCTTGTTGTCAAGACAAAAAGACGAGACGATCATCTACAAGACTTACAAGATGTTTTCAAGAGACTCTGACGCTATCAGTTGAAAATGAATCCATTAAAGTGTGCATTTGGGGTCACTTATGGAAAGTTTCTTGGCTTCATAGTCCGAAATCGAGGCATTGAGATAGACCAATCAAAAATTGATGCCATAATTAACATGCGTGAACCCAGCAATTTACATGAACTAAAAAGTCTTCAAGGAAGGTTAGCATATATTCGAAGATTTATTTCTAATCTTGCTGGTCGTTGTCACCCATTCAACAGGTTGGTAAAGAAAGATGTACCATTTGAATGGAATGATGCATGTCGTGATGCTTTTCAAAGTATTAAGAAATATCTATCTCACCCACCAGTACTTACAGCTCCAACTCCTGGAAAGCCATTGACTCTCTATGTTGCAGCGCAAGAATATTCTCTAGGTGCTCTTCTTGCCCAAAACAATGATGAAGGAAAGGAGAATGCGCTCTATTACCTGAGTCGGACATTAGTAGGTGCTGAACTGAAGTACTCGCCAATTGAGAAGATGTGTTTGACATTAATATTTGCAGCTAAGAAATTGAGGCATTATATGTTAGCACACACAATCAATCTAGTCTCAAGGGTGGATCCATTGAAGTACATAATGTCAAGGCCTATTCTTTCTGGAAGGATAGGAAAATGGGCACTTCTATTATCGGAGTTCGACATCAACTTTATTCCTCAAAAGGCTGTTAAAGGACAAGCATTAGCAGATTTTCTTCCTGATCATCCAATTCCTGCAGAATGGGAGCTCTCTGAAGACCTTCTGGATGAAGAAGTCTTTTACACTGAAGTTGTACCTTCATGGAAGCTATTCTTTGACGGGGCAGCTCGAAAGTACGGTGCTGGAGCAGGAGTCGTATTTGTCACTCCTCATGATCAAGTTATGCCATATGCCTTTGCTTTGACAGAAAAGTGTTCCAATAACATGGCAGAATATCAAGCTCTCATTAATTGTTTGGAGACTGCATTGGACATGGGAATTAATCAATTAGAAGTATTTGGAGATTCTATGTTGATAATCAACCAGCTTCTATCCGAATATGAAGTTAGAAATTTGGATCTAAAGTCATATCATGAGTACGCATCAACACTTTTGAAGCAGTTTGAATCAATACAAATCAAATTTGTTCCAAGAAATGAAAACAAAGAAGCTGATGCATTAGCCAATTTAGCTGCTGTTCTAGCCAGATCGGATGAAGAGTCTATCCACCAAGTGTCAATTGTTCAAAAATGGGTTATTCCACCACTATTGCCAGAGAATCTGCAAGAAAACAACAGTGTTGAAGTTTTCGATGAAGAAAAAGCTGATTGGAGGCAACCAATAATTGATTATCTTCAACATCAAATGTTACCGGACAATCCCCGTCGTAGGACTGAAGTCCGAAGGCGTGCTTCTCGCTTCATATTCTACAAGAACACACTCTATCGACGTTCATTTGATGGAGTTTTCCTTCGATGCCTAAGTAATGAGGAAAAATCACACGTTCTTGAAGAAGCTCATTCTGGAATATGCGGTGCTCATCAGTCCGGGCCCAAACTCCATTTTCGGATAAAAAGAATGGGGTACTATTGGCCAACCATGGTTCAAGATTCTATGGACTATGCAAGGAAATGTGAAGCTTGTCAAGTCCATGCAAATTTCATCCACCAGCCTCCGGAACCATTGCACCCGACGATAGCCTCGTGGCCTTTCGATGCTTGGGGCCTTGATGTGATTGGACCTATAACTCCAAAATCTTCAGCTGGACATTCATACATCCTTGCTGGAACTGATTATTTCTCCAAGTGGGCTGAAGCTGTACCACTGAGGGAAGTAAAGAAAGAAAATGTTGCGGATTTCATTCGTGTTCAAATCATTTACCGATATGGAGTTCCTCGACACATCATCACTGATAATGGAAAGCCTTTCTGCAATAGCCACATAAATAATTTATGTGTTAAATTTGGGTTCAGACAGTACAATTCCTCCATGTATAATGCAGCAGCCAACGGACTTGCAGAGGCATTCAACAAGACCCTGTGCAACCTGTTGAAGAAAGTTGTATCTAAATCAAAAAGGGACTGGCATGAAAGAATTGGAGAAGCCTTGTGGGCTTACCGCACTACTTACCGGACCCCGACACAAGCTACCCCTTATGCTTTGGTGTATGGAGTAGAAGCTGTCCTGCCTTTAGAATGCCAAATTCCATCATTGCGGATTGCTATTCAAGAAGGGTTGACAACAGAAGAAAATGCCCGTCTTCGACTCGAGGAGCTAGAAGCTTTGGATGAGAAGAGATTAGAGTCACAAATGCACTTGGAATGTTATCAAGCTCGTATGGCAAAGTCCTTCAATAAAAGGGTGCGGCCGAGATCATTTCAAGTAGGAGATATGGTACTTTCAGTGCGCAGACCAATCATAATCACAAGAAAAACTGGGGGCAAGTTCCAACCTAAATGGGATGGTCCATTTCTTGTTACTCATGTGTTCACAAATGGAGCATACAAGATCGTTGACAAAGATGGACTGCAAATTGGACCTATCAACGGAAAATTTCTAAAGCGTTTTTACGCTTAAAGTTCTTTAAATTTTGTTGTACCTAAATGTACTACTCCTGGCCCGCAAGAGGATAAACTCTGAACGGCTCTATAAACAAAAAAAGAAAAAAATGTTGTTGTACTGAACTACGTTTTGACTTGATCCCTTTTGGGTACGTAGGCAGCTTGAATGGAAATTATAAATTCAAGTTCAGTCAAAATCAATAAATTCTTTCTATTTTTCTTGTATTAATCTTTCTTTGCAAAAAAAAAAAAAAGTGTACAAGGGAGATGCAAGAAAAAAAAATCCAATAAAGAATGATGTTGATGAATCAAAATTCATTCAACATAGAAAAAGAAGAAGAAGAAGAAGTCTTCATTCTATCTTAATCAATCAACTGCAAGAAGTTGTCTTCAAGAGCCTTCCTTTCTTGGTCAATGGATCCTGCAATTGTGGCATCTTTAACCTGTGCTTGCTCCAATGTGGTCTTCTTTGTCTCAAGTGAATTGGTATTTTCCTGGCAAGTTTGGAGTTCATCACGAAGTCTATCCAGCTCGGAATTCAAATCACTAATTCGAGCTTCCAAAGAAGAACATGTGGAATTCCCTGCTGCTATCTGGATATCAAGAGATTTCAACTACTTAGCCTTTTCTTCTGCAGTCAAACACTCCAAGTACTGCTGTCTTTTAGCAAGATAAACGTCAACTCCTCCAAGAAATACATCCATGTGTCTCATCAAAGGCATTGGATCTGCACGGAATTGATTGATGATCACATCCCGAAGAGTTGATTTGCTTTCATTCCACCAAGTCCGAATGTTGGAAAAACCATGCTTCAAAGCTTCCTTAAACAATGCCCGCAGGAAATTAATCTTGGCTTCTTGTAGAGCATTCTTCAAGAAAGAAGATTCTTCGGTAAATCTGTGCAGAGGACCAGAGATGGAAGAACATATTGGTGTCATCTCACAATTATTTATCTTCTGACCTGGAGCTGGTAATGCTAATAAAGGAGAGGTATTCGAAGTATCCTGTCCAATCTTTGAACTGCTAACTCGCAAAGGCTCAGAATTCACCTCATCATTAAGATCATCTTGATTAGGTGATATGACACCATTATTAATACTGCTTGGGTATTTGCAAGGAGGCTCATGTCTATCGTTGCCATAAATTTCATCAAGTGCACCAATCATCTCATGGTTCTCATTACGATGATCTGCTGAATAAAACATCCCTTCAGGAACTTGTGGAAATCCTACAACAAATAGAAAGTTGAAGAAATTAAATACCAATCTATTAGGGCATTGAATGGGCTAAAAAATGAAGATGTATACCTGCGTTTCGTGTTTGAGGCGACATATCCAAATTTTCATCGCCATAGGATACATCTGGGATGCTCAAGTCATGTCTAAATGTTTCAGAACAAGCTTCCTTAGGATTCTCCACAACCTGAGAATCTTTGGGTCGTATTGTCCGCTTCCGACGCAATATTTGAGAAAGAGGAATCTGAAGTTCGAATTCAAAACGAAAAATAAGATGCAAATTATCATTCAAAAAATAAAAATAAAAAATTGAATGATAAATAAATCTTACCTGGTCTCTAGGACTACTGCTTTCCAAAGGAAGTGTGGCATCAAGTGTTTGTGGTGTTCGGTCCATAGAGCTACTGCTTTCTGAAATTGTAATGGGCTCATGTACCTTCTCTACATGTTCTGAAGTTGAAGCGTAATCCATGCGAGAGTGTATTATTTTAATTTTCTTGATACCTCTTTCATTTGGAACATCCAGAGGTCTCTTCCGAAGAGTCACTTGAGAATCTACATAAGAGGAGTCCAATTCACGAGCATTATGACTTCCTGTTTGTTCGGGGGCAGATGGAGACTTGCCAAATACAAAGTTATTATCTTCGCTGGACAATAAATCTTGCACTTTAATCTTGTTCAGACCAGGATATACTTTCATTGTTATCTGTGCGTATACCACCATGAGGTAAATAAGTAGGATTCCACGAAAAATCATTAGAGTCCATTTTTCCACGAAGGAGTTCTCGACAATCAAATGCATCAACCTCCCAATGTTGGAAATAATTTAAAGTCCCAGCATATCTTCGGATAATAGGACGACCAATGCTCTTGTCAACGTTAGCATAGATACTCCGAACAAAATAAGTTGCAGCCCAAGCGTACAAAAAATGTCCGGGAAATGTATATTTGACTGATCCAATGTCATGGCCAGTCACGCAGTTTGTTGTCTCGGTAAGTCCTCTGTAAATGCAAGCTAAGATGGGAGGTACCAAACTGTAAGTTGATTTTGTAGCCATTCTGGAAGCTTCTTTAAAAGTTCCCACCCTGAGACAATCATCTCTAGAAGGAAAAATAAAATGGCAGAGCCAAAGGGAAAGATAAGCTGCTATGTCCAACTCTTCTTGTTCTTCAATGGATAAAGAAGTATTCCAGTAGTTCGTGTCCCTGTGCAGAATATCGTGTAATGTTTCTGTGCAAACAGGTCTCTGTAAATTTTCTTTGGCCACTGACTGATCCCCTGAAGATGGATTTGCTTCCATAGCCAGCTTAAACGCCTTGCTTTTCCTTGGATTCGGAACACAATCATCAGTTTTGAACCAAAAATCAATCCAGTCACTGTGGCGGACCCGCTCACTCTTCTTTTTGTCAACGATCAGTGAAAAGGCCTTAAATAAATATAAGCAAGATCTGGGGAGGGAGTCTGTTAGTTCCAAAAGACTTGGTACTACCTCCTCGTAATAATCACCCCTGATGGAAAGTCCAGTAATCTCTTGCATATCCCAAAGCGAAATGCTGATCTCTCCATTGGCAGTTACAAAAGTGTTGGTCTCCGGGCACCAAACTTCGCAAAGAGCTCGATAAATAGAGTCGGGTCGAGAGTAGTCTTTAGTGGCAGAGTAAACGGCATGAGCTAGCTCAGGAAGATTTTTCTTGATGAAAAGCTTATGAATCCAAAGGGACCATTCCCAAAACTTTGACAAGAAAGAAATCTCTCCATGATAATGCACTGTACTTCCCCATCTGATTTCCCTTCGATCAATTCTTTCAGAAATGATTGCTTTTGGAATGAACGTTGTGTCGGAAGTGTGATGCGGAGGAGGACACAAACAAGGATGTCTAGTACGAGTTGAATTCATCTGGCTGACACTGAGAATACGCATATCCATACCCTGCAAAAGAACTGCATGGACGAAAGGGTATGTCATTGGCTTATGGATGGTAAGTTTAAAATCTCCTATCAAGTTGCATGGAAGCTTCAAAGTAGTCTTGGGGAAGCAAATGATTTGACTTTTCCGTACAGGATCATAAAATTCTTTAACTTCAGGTAATTTCAAATTTTTCTTGTCTTTGGAATTTTGTTTTGCCATCCCTGAAAAAAAAATCAGCAAAAAAAAATATAATAATAATAATAATAAAAAAAATAAAAATAAAAATTTTCAAAAAAAAAATCAAAGTTTCAATCTTGAAAATTTACTATGCCGGGGGGTATCCAAATAGATACATTCCGCATATTTTTCAGGTCTTCCAAGTTTCTACCCTGAAAATTTTATTATGCCGGGGAGTATCCAAATGGATACATTCCGCATATTTTTCAGGTCTTCCAAATTTTCCACCCTGAAAATTTTATTATGCCGGGGAGTATCCAAATTAATACATTCCGCATATTTTTCAGGTCTTCAAAATCTTCCACCCTGAAAATTTTACTATGCCGGGGGTATCCAAATGGATACATTCCGCATATTTTTCAGGTCTTCCAAATCTTCCATCCTGAAAATTTTATTATGCCGGGGAGTATCCAAATGGATACATTTCGCATATTTTTCAGGTCTTCCAAATTTTCCACCCTGAAAATTTTATTATGCCGGGGAGTATCCAAATGGATACATTCCGCATATTTCTCAGGTCTTCAAAATCTTCCACCCTGAAAATTTTACTATGCCGGGGGTATCCAAATGGATACATTTCGCATATTTTTCAGGTCTTCCAAATCTTCCATCCTGAAAATTTTATTATGCAGGGGAGTATCCAAAATGATACATTCCGCATATTTTTCAGGTCTTCAAAAATTTTCAACCTGTAAAAGCAAATCTAGCGGGGGGTATCTAAAAAGATACATTCCGAAGATTTACCAAATTTTCAAAATACACATCTAAAGAAAAAAAAAATTGACCGAAACACAGTTCAACCTTCAAATTGCTTGTCCACTTTTGAAGAATCCCGTCAAACGAAAAAAATAAAATTAATGAGTTTAACTTGAGAAAAAAAAAAAATAAATAAATAAATAAATATGGTTTCGTGAGAAACCAATTGGTTTCTCACAGAAACCAATTAATTGGTTTCGACCGAAACCAATTAATTGGTTTCGATCGAAACCAGTTAATTAAAAATAAAAAATAAAAAATAAATAAAAAAAATAATAATAATAACCTTTTCTTGGTGAAATTTCAAAGTTCCAATCTTTTTCCTCGTTGTCCCTTCCAAAAAATCAACTTGTTGAAAATTGATAATATTTTCCCACTTTTCTCTCTTTGTTCTTTAAGTTTTCTTGGAATGAAGTAGTAATTTCAATGTTGAATGGGACACTAAACTATTTGTGTTTAATAAAGTATGTAGTTCATGTTGATATAAAATTCTTTGATTAGAAGGATAAGTTCTAATGGAATCCAAGATTAATCAAACTCTAAATAAATTCAAAATTTTGAACCTAAAAAAAAAAAAAAAAAAAAAAAAAAAATATTTCAAGTTTCAATCAAATTCTCAACTAAATCAAAATTCAAAATTCAAAATTCAAGATTTATCTATTTATTTATTTTCATAATAAATAAATAAATAAATCTTAAGGGGGCATTTGTAGACGTTAAAATATATATATATATATATAAATATTAATTAGATTGGATCAATTTAATTTTGTTTTAACCCAATTAAGTCTATTAAATAAAGTCCACTAAAGCCCACCTAAAATAAGTCCATGGATGAGGCCCATCCTACTTTTCAAAGCCCAAACCATTTTATTTATTTAAATAAATGGGGTGGTTACAAAATTCTCTCTATAAATAGGACCATTGGTCCATGAAAAAAAGAAGAAAAAAAGAAGGAGAAAAAGAAAAGCAAATTGCAGGTGGAGAATACAAAAATTCTCTCAAACATCAAGCCAAGTACAAAATTCAAGAAGATCAAAGTCTTCTTCAAATCAAACAAGTTCAAATCAATTTCAAGAAGATCAAAGCCTTCTTCAAATCAAAGCAAGTCAATCCGAAGTGCAAATCCAAAGTTCAAATCCAAGTCTCAAGTTCCAAGTGACAAACAAGCAATCTCTCAACAAATCAATTTTTCCAGCAAATTCAGAAGTCCAGGAATCAAGCCACGTGGCCCCTTGTCTTCAAACACGCAGAACGTTAATCAGAGGATTTTGCAATTTTGCATTCACAAGAGTTGTCCACTTGTATTTCTCAAATTCAATTTGTAACAATTTCAGTATTTTTAATAATACTTCGAAATTCGTCGTACACCACTTATTCATGATTTCATGTGTTATTTCCATAATCCGAGAGGTGAGCTAATAACATAGATCTAGGTAATAAATCCGGTAATTGAACGAGAGATAGAGATATACTCTTGTAATTATTGCGGTCGTGTGTGAATTCTTGTGTGTAATGCATCTAGTTAAGGAATATTCGGACCCACTGTAGAGATACAAGGTTGACTTATTTAGGTAGGATTGATTTAAACTCGAGAGAGGAATCTCAATTTAAATTAATGAATTCGACCGAACACACAAATAGGAAATAAAACTGGAATTAGAATTGATTTAATTAGCTAGGTGAACTCGTGAATCCCAACTACTTTATAATCTTATTTGAAAACAAAACAATTTAACAATTCTTTTTAATTCATTAGTTACATTTCTTAATTCTAGATTTTTATTCTTAAAACGATTTTCATTTGTTCAAATAAAGTTAAGAACTGAAATATTTCGGTAATTAATAGCAGTCCTCGTGGGAACGATAATTCGGACTCTAAGGTCCACTTTATTACTTGATTACGATATCGTACACTTGCGATTTCAAACACAACAAGTTTTTGGCGCCATTGTCGGGGACTGTTTTTATATTAATATCGATACCAATAGTTCTTGTTTTAGTTTGAATTTGTATTTGTATTTTTTTAATTTATTATTATTATTATTTTTTGAGTTTTTTTTTAAGTTGTGAATTGTCTCCTTCTCAGGTATTGAATGAATATTGAGATAGTTGGGGGCAACACAGCAAGATGGCAGCGAACCTTTATTAATGGCTTCATGATCAAGTTGCAGTTCAAACTTATCAGATTTGTGACTTCTGCTGTGAAAATCATGGCATCAAAGATTGTCCTTTCGCACATCAGGCACAGCCAGAGATTGATCAGGATAATTATTGGGGAAATAGTCACATGCAGCAAAGGAGTTCATATTTTCAAGCTTATAATCCTTACTGGAACGGGCAGCTAAGTTTCTCGGGGTCAAATAATCAGAGTATCCATAGCCAACAATTTTTCCAATAGCAACAACAACAGCAAAGTGATCGCAACAGAGATTTATTATTACAGTTGCTAGAAGATCAACAAGAAAATTTTCAAGAACTACAGACAGATTTTCACTATCAGCAAGTGGGGAAACAACAGGTCAAAGAATGTATATCGAACGAAGATTTGCTACAACAGCTACTCCAAGATCGAACCCGGGCTGAATTGAATGAAATGAGAGATCAGATGGAGCAGTTGGCAGTTGGCAGTTAGCAGAATAGAAAGACCACCAGAGGAGTGTCCACCAATACATGCAGTTCAAGCTGAAACTGAAGATTTTGACAATGAAGATTTGATAAATCAGGAATTGCAAAAACAACAAGCTGAAATTAAGAAGTTGATGGAGCAGTGGACAGTAAGCATGACAGAGAGTCAGCCATTGCCATTACCAGAAATCCAGGTGCAAAGATCAGAGGAGCCAGAAGAAAATAGCTACCATGAAGAAATCTTTGTCTAATTGTCAACAATGCAGAATCAGGACATCGAGCTCGAGGAGACTTCAATCAAAGAGGAAGAACAAATGAAGAAAGAGGAGTTGATCACAGAAAAGCAGACACTTAAGGGTGCCGAAATTGCAATGAAATCCTCCAAATTCAATGATTGGGCAAGAATTGATTTCATCATTGGTAATGAAGAAATAATTGAAGTCTACATTTTGAAAGTTGAATCGAGTGGAGATGTTAACACTTATGACATGGGCAAGGTACAATCTTTGAGCTTAAATGCACTTTGGAACAAATTTGACCTTCACAAACAAAGAAGGTCATCAAAAGCTCTATTTAAAGTTCCTTGAACAGCCAAGTAAAAAGTCGGGTTTTAGACTTAAAACGGAGCGCTTGTTGGGAGGCAACCCAACTTTTCTTCCCTTTAATTTATTACGCTTTCATTATTTATTTTACCGTTAAAATTTTAGATTAATGCATGATAGGAACTGTGTTTGAGGGTTTTACATGTTTACATGTTAAAACTCTATTGCTTGTTGCACTATCTTTGCATATTTAGGTATGTTTTTAATTTTGCATATTTTTGTTAAACTAAGCTTTTAATTGTCATCCCACACATTGAACACACTAGTTTAGATCATGAAGTTAAGGTTTGGAAAATCATTGCATCGATCATGAAGTGATTAGGGGGATAAAAATGATTTTGGAAATCAAAAATAGGAACAAATTTCATTACAGCCGGGAACTACGCGATCGCGTGCCAATAGGCTATGGCGATCACGAGTTTGCATTTAAAAATCAACAGACTCTTAAACCTTGAACCACGCGATCGCTGGCACTCCATCCAGGCGATCACGTGGCTGTACTGGGACCAAAATCGACAGTTTAAGTGTTGTGCCTCATGTTTTCAATTTCAAACATTATAAACTCGTTTTCTCTCTCCTAATCACCTCATATTTGATCTTACATTTTGTGTGCGTGTCATCAACACCTAGTTGCATCAATATCACTGCTATTTCCCGCATCCAAATCAATGAAAGGTATGAAATTCTTCACTTAAATCCATGTTTACTCAAAATTTTGAAATTTTCTTTGAGTTCTTGGATTTTGAAATTGTGAATGGTGAAGAATGGGCTTAGGTTAGTGGTTGGAGATTGTGATTTGTGGTTTAGTAGATAAAATTTTTGGGTTCATTCATGCCTCCAACCCTATGCATATCCATTGATTTTTGCAATGCCCATTAAGTGTTTGATGAAATGCCACAAAGACGTTCTTGTGCTAATTTTATAAATCCTTCCGAGCATTTATCTTCATGATATGTTTATCATTGATTAGTTCATGAATTAGTTCACTACATTACATGAAAATCATGAAAATCAACATTGCACCATGGCAGCCCCATTGCAAGGCAACTGGAGGCCAGAGCACCTGAAAATCCACTCACGTCACCTACTTCTCGACATTGTTTCATGACCCTATTGATCTTCAAATGAGCTCATTTTTTATTATATTTTCGATCATGCTGTGAACTTTAACGTATCGAAAGATGGCTCGGGAAAATTTATGTTTTTCTAGGCGATGTCAAGGCTTGAATGTGGGTGGTCGACCAATTTTGAAAATTCAAAACTTTGCTTTAACTTTAGATTGGGGGTGTGGTCCTGAACTTCCATTATTTCTTATTGGTGTTTATGACTTCTAATGTTACTTATCTCTTATTTGCTAGGAAAACACCAATCAAAACATCCCAACCAAATTTCAACAATACAAACAAATGGTCGATTCATCAAATGCAGTGCAACATGGAGCTTTAAAGAAATACATCCTCTACACTTGGGAAGTTCTCGTTCTCTTTTCTTTGTCTTGTTTTACATTATTGAATCTTTTTGATAAACATTGAGGACAATGTTCATTTCAAGTTTGGGGGTGAAAATTCATTGCATTCATCATTCATTTTATATTCATTCGATTCTTTAGGGACAAAAAAAAATAAAAAATGAAAACTTTGTTGACATGTTTATTGCCTAGGATATAATATGAATCAATTTGTACTTCGATTTGAAAATTGGACAACATGAAAGCATGAACTTATTTTTGAACTAGTTATGTTTTGCTAGATTCATATTTATTGCGCACATAGCCAGTGTTGGATAATTGCTTGTGTAAGAGATTTTGTTTAATACATGTGGGGCAAGTTTATGCAATTTGAACTTAGAAATGATTTAAGAATCCCTGAACTTAGATCATAAGATATCCCACCCCTAAATTAGAACAAATCATGCTAAAAGGCAAGTTTGGGGGTAAAATGGTTGGAAATTATGTGTATTGACGGGTTGGAGGTCCGTGGTTCTTGGTTTTTCACTTTAGTCATTACAGTTTGGTCAACGGGTATAAACCATTTCCAGCATAAAAACAGAAAAATGCTGAAGGTCTTATTCTGCTCTTCAAATGTCTTTTTGACTTGAGTAAGTAAGTCCGAAGGGTCTTTCAAACCTGGTGCCCTAAAGCCAACTGGCTTGGGAGTCATCGACCTAAAACTCGCTACATGGGTCAATTAGAAAGCAAGTACGGAGAGCGGACTTACACATAAGACATCATAACATCTTTAACTTTTCTGTTTAAGCCTTTATGACTCGGGCAAGTACATCTGAGGGGTTCTTTGAACCTGGTACCCTAAAGCCGTCTGGTTTGGGAGTTGCCGATCTGAAAGCTCGCTACAGGGGTCATATAGAAAGCCAGTATGAAAATTTCTGCACAAAGATGGTAAAAGACAGGGACAATTAAAAGAAAAAGTCGTCCATAAAAATAAAATAAAAAATATATATATATATTATTGCATGGTATAAGCTTTGTTGACTGAGCTGTGGTGGTTGAGGTTGTAGAATTGGGAACTGCTTTCTTTTGATTTGTTATGCACGCATATATATGATTCTGACTACCTTGTGTGGAAAAAACAAAGAATATTTTTAGAACCCACATAGATAGAAACCCGGGACATGTGAGAGAAAAGCAGAAATTGGTGATCATCCATGAGCGCTGAAAGGAATTTTATTAGAAATCATAGATTGACCACATGGGATTCGGGCTGGATTATGCATAATGAGTCACACAATGTTAAGTATATCTTTTCCATAAGTATACTTTTGACATTGGCTATTCACACACACACTTAAAAATCTGGCAGATATAACTAGAAATTATTTTGCATTGTTGTTCATGACGCTTGCTTAAAGTTTAAATTGGTTTGGACTATGGAAGCATATGGTAAACATGTTAACACAATAAAAATAATTTCTCTTTTATTTCTTTGATTTTTGTAGTTTATTTTTCATTGTTCGAGGACGAACAATAATTCTAGTTTGGGGGTATTTGATAAGTGTATTTTATACACTTATTTGTATGTCTAAATTATGTGTAATTATTGTCTTTTAGGAATATTTGCTTTTTAATTTGTGTTTATCATTTACTTTTCAGAAAATATCCCAAAAGGGGAAGAATGAAGCAATTGATGGAAAAATGACACAATTGGATGTTAATTGGAGCTAAATTGGACAAGTGAGGAGTTTGTGACAACAATCGGAAAACCTACATGGTGCCAAAATGAACGAATCATAGGTTGGAGGACCTAATTGAATGAATTAAGAGCTTAAATGGGAAAATCGAGAAGAAGATAAAGTTTGGGGACTAAATTGCAACAATTGAAAGTTGAGGATTGAAGGTGCAATTAAAAGTCAAGGACCAACTTGCACAGCCGGAAAAAGATGGAAAATTGCATTGCAACGTCCTTCCTCGTGATCGCGGGATTTCTACCACGTGATCGTGAGGTGCCTCGAATTTTTCAACAGAGAGTTTTACCTATGCCTACGCGATCGCGATGTTTTATACCACGTGATCGCTTGGCTTTCCGGCTGGGCCAAATATGGGCTTTTTCTCGCGATTTTCAACAGCATTCTCGTTTTTTGACCTAGGTTTTCTCTAAAACCTATAAATACAACTCATTAGGCACGAAAATAGGACCTTTGCCTCTCCAAAGAACGAGCCACAACTGAGAATTCAACATCAAATTCTTGGAGATTCCAACATCGCAGAGGGGCGTGAATTGAAAACAATTGAAGAATTGATAATTGGTGCAATCTTTCCATTCTTTATATTGTTTTTCAATGAACGTTTATTTTTACTGTTTTTATTATTTCATGATGATGTGTAACTAATTTTAACGTTGGGATGAACGATGTAGCCTAGTTAATTATTTTAATGTCATGTTCCTTGTTTTAACGCTTTAATGCATGTGTTGATTTATTATTGCGTTTAATGCGTGAATGAACTGGCCACTTATTCATGATTTCATGTGTTATTTCCATAATCCGAGAGGTGAGTTAATAACATAGATCTAGGTAATAAATCCGGTAATTGAACGAGAGATAGAGATATACTCTTGTAATTATTGCGGTCGTATGTGAATTCTTGTGTGTAATGCATTTAGTTAAGGAATATTCAGACCCGCTGTAGAGATACAAGGTTGACTTATTTAGGTAGGATTGATTTAAACTCGAGAGAGGAATCTCAATTTAAATTAGTGAATTCGACCGAACACCCAAATAGGAAATAAAACTGGAATTGGAATTGATTTAATTAGCTAGGTGAATTCGTGAATCCCAACTACTTTACAATCTTATTTGAAAACAAAACAATTTAACAATTCTTTTTAATTCATTAATTACATTTCTTAATTTTAGATTTTTATTCTTAAAACGATTTTCATTTGTTCAAATAAAGTTAAGAACTGAAATATTTCGGTAATTAATAGCAGTCCTCGTGGGAACGATAATCCGGACTCTAAGGTCCACTTTATTACTTGATAACGATATCGTACACTTGCGATTTCAAACACAACAATCAATGTACACGAAAGTTTTTAAAAGTCTATATAAATCTATAAAAGTCAATAAAATTCAATGAAATCCATTAAAAAAAGTCAATTGAAAAAAGTCTTTAAATGTCATTCAAAATCTCAATTGAATAAATCCCTCTTACTCTCCATTTTGCTCAGATTCTGGCACTTTATAGCCAGTTTTTAATTATAATTCAAATTCAAAATTTCATTTAGTTTTATTAAGTGTTGATAAAATATTTGATTGAAAAAATTCATAGAATATATGAATACCATGAAATTTATGATTAAAAATGAGTTTCAGAAAAAATGAATTTTAAAAAAATGAAAGACATATTCTCTCCTTTCAAAAAAATAAAATTAAATGAATTCCATTATCAGTCGAATTATTAACTGGAAAGGGAATTGGCAATTATATTCAAACCATTTTTTTCACTTATATCTCTAACTATTATTCTTCACATTCTTATATTAACTATGGATTAATTAGCACACCTTGTATCTGATAACAATTTCTATCCAATATTCTGTTAGCACCGGAAAATTTTTTTGTCGAACATTTGTATTTTCTTTATCTTGTTTATATAAACTAGTGGTGGACCGTGCGATGTACGGAATACGGTAATAATTTTGTATATAATAGCGTCGAAGGATAAGAAGATTGCAAAAATGAAGAAAAAGACAAAAAAGAGAGGATTATGCTCACAAATATATTGAGCCTTAACTAAAAAAAAAAAATTGTTTCAAATCAGAACAACCATAAATCATTATTTAATCCAGTTGATTATTTAGAATTGAGATGTGACACGAAAACATATAAAATATTACAAAAACAATGAAAATATGAAATAAGTAGTGTGGGAAATCTTCACATCGATATTAAAAACTTGCTATTACGATTTTTTTAGCCTCATTAAATTCATGAGTTTAGGGAGATAAAATTGACACTACAAGAAAATTTTGCTCTTCCTACAAATAATGCGCATACAAAATAAGATTTGTAGGTAAAGATTGTTTTTCCCCGCAAAATAAGATTTTGTATGTGGAAAAAATTGGCTCCAAAAATATGTGACTTAGCCTACGAAATTCCGCCTAAAAAATGAGATTTGTAGGTAAAGATTATTTTTTCCCACAAAATAAGATTTTGTATGTGTAAAACATTGGCTCCAAAAATATGCATACTTTAGCCTACGAAATTCTGCCTATAAAATGAGATTTGTAGGCGGAGTTAAATTTTTTTCACAAAAATAATTTTCGTTGGAATATAATTTTGCCTCCAAAATTTTAGAATACAATTTTTAATTCGTAACGTGAGTTTATTTTACCCTACAAATTTGATATTTTGAAGAATTATTTTACTTAGATATTTTTAAAATTTATTCATTGATTTATTGCTATTTATACTAATAAGATTGTCGCTTCGAAGCAGGGATTGACCTTTCCTATCAGGTCATAGAGGTTTTCGTTGGGGAAATACTTTTCCCCGCAAACACAAGGATTCGTAGGGCTAACATTTAACTCCAAAATTTTCAAGATTAGAGGACTTTGTGACTACAAACATGTATATTTTTCATGCGAAAAAATCGTGGCATAAGATATATTTTTTGCCGACAAAAAATGACTTATTTTAGGCTAATAATTAAAGAAAAATCAGCGTTTTTTTTTTTAATTTCCCCACAAAATTTATTTTAATAGGAAAAAATAATTAAAAAAAGAATAAAAATTTAATCTAAATTTTAGGAAAAAAATAAATTAAAAGTTTCCTTCTAAAAGTAAAAACTTATCACGTTTCCGTCCCTCCACTCGATTTTGCCCTAGAATATTTCTCACCATCGAAGAGGAACACTAGTACAAATTTACCCAAAAAAATAACAAATGTAAATCTCTTTTCAAGAAAATCGACGCATATAAAAACGCGGTAGTAATTTTGTGAATTTTTTTGAATTTTATGTGTCGATTTTTAAAAAGGGCAATTTTTGTAAAAAATCCATTTTTAAAACAATACAATTCTCTCTCTCTCTCACTCGGCCCGAAACAGAGGAGGAAGGAGAGAGAGAGGCGGAGGTCGGGCGATGGACGGCGCCTTCTCCAGTTTCAAGCCGCTGGTCGACGGCGGTGCCACCTTCGCGAGGTGGAGGTCGAAGTGGTGTGGGTATGGAAAGATATGAAGTGGGCTTGCTCTTGGGTGTCAAAACCGAAACTGAGAGGTTTGGGTTTGGAAGTTTTCCGGTGATTAATCCGGTCGAAGTGGTCGAAGATCGAGGTAAGGTATTGGGATTAATTTATTTCTTGGTTTTTTTTTTTTTTTTTGGTTTTCGATTTGGAATGTTGATTTGGGTTGGGCAGTGGTGATGACGGGTTGTGCGGTCGACAGTGGCTGTGGCAGTGGTGATGTCCGTTTGGTGATGACGGTAGAGCTGTGGTGCAGTTTTGGTCGACGATGGGAGGTGACTTTCAAGTTGGGCAGTTTTGGTGGTGGTGCGTGTGCTTTTGGTAGTGGCGACTGTGTTGGTCAAGACAATGGCTGAGATTGAGGTTCGAACAGTACTGGCGTTGGTGGTCGGTTTCAGCTATGGAGTTTTGATGTTGTACTGGTTCATGGTTCGGCTGTGGTGTTGGAGTTGCTGTGAGAGAGTTTTCTGGTGAAGAAGGCAGTGAATACTTCTTGTGGTTGTGAAATTTGGCGGTTTGGTCAATAGTGTTGATTGTGGCTGTGGCTGTGGCTTCGACTATGATTTTGGTGAATTGTGGCTGATGGTTTGGACATGGTAATTTGAAAGCAGAAATTGGTCTTGATTATTGCCTCTGTTTGTTTTTGATACATAGGTTACATTTGAATAATTAGCTTCTTCTTTGTAAATTGATTTGTGTTCAATCCTCACTTCAATTTTGCAGCCTAAATCTTGAACTACATTAAATGGGAAGGGCATTGTCATTTGCAAATGTCAATATGATCCCATTGTTGGGTTTTTATCAATTGTATTACTTGCTGCCTCTACTACAACTGATTATTTTTCTTTATTTTACGACTACAAAGGAAAGAAAATTCCCCTGGCTACTTTATTCCAAAACACGATCTTCGTATATTCTTCAATATTGCTCTGTGAGTATACTTCTCTCGATCTGCACAAAAGTTAAAATCTTTACCTTCATATTACTTTTGATGTTCTCTGTAAAGTCTTGTGGTAGTCTTGTGGTGGTTTTGTTATCTCCTCATGCTTGCCCTACTATTCGACAGGTTTATCCTTTGATTAAGTTTGATAATTATGAAATTTTGTCCAAGTGACTTGATGAGTGTGTAAGCCAAAAGTTAGTAAGATAGTTATGGTTGATAAGTTAATTATCCCAGCACATCCTTAAGGTAACATAATTATGTAAAGCACATTTTGTGTATGTGAAGTAGTACCCAATGATACATATTTTGATATTTTCTGGAATTTCCTCAGGAGATTCATCATGCTCGGTCAAATTTTGAGAATGCTCGCTTCAGTCTGGTGGGTAATGCCATGCCCTTCTCTCTTTCCTTAGATTTCTTGAGCCTACTAGCACTTCTTTTATTTTTCAATTTAGATGTGTTGGGTGATGCCATGCCCTTCTCTCTTTTATTTTCCAAAGTTTTATAGAACACATGGATCTTCTTGTACATAATCTAAAATTTAAATCTTCCCTGAGTTTGCCGTATGCCCCTTTTAGGAGAGTGTTTGGTTTGGTTCTCAACAATTGACTAGAAACTTATGTAATATTTATGTTTGAGCAATTGGGAGAAAGTACTCCTGCACATCTTAAAAATTGCTCTTTGCACAGATACAGAGCACTAAAATCTAATTTATATAAACTGCATTTAGAAATGTTCAGATATAGATGTAGCTATGTATGATGTATTATGTTTGTCAAAAATTGATTTTGCTTACCATGACCATTAGTATTACTTTTAATGCTTGATGCTGATCAAAGTGATTAGTCTTGAAATACTTGAAAATCTGGTTGGTACACAATTTGAGTTTAGGAATTTTTTTTTTAGATAACAAATTTTAGAATTAGGAAATTGAGCCCAGTGTTTTTAGAGTATATAATGATTTGTAGGGAAGAATGAGTTTTGGACGTATAATATAGCTAAGACTCAATATGTAAGAAATATTCAGTTTTGCGTTTGTGCTTTGATTTTTTTCTTGATTAGTGTTATATATCTTCTGGATGTCTATTTATATATATCTATTTTTTTTATCTATCATATCTTGCAGGATGAGATACTTGTCAAAGTTGATAAATATCTCTTGCAAAAGGATGAGGAACAACAGCTTTCGAAAGACACTCATTTGGAGGAGATATCCGTTGACAATCCCGATGCTGAACTTTGATGAGGATGAGTAGCATATTTAATTAATTTATGAGGATAGATATTTATGTTATTTTTATTGTGTAGATGTCGAAAGAGTATGTTTGCTAAACTCTTTTTAAGTTTATTACAATCACATTCAGTGACAATGAGTTTTTATTTGGAGTTTGATACAATATTTGCAGTTAGTAATATATTGGTTTATTTTAGAAATTTTAATTTAATTTATTTTTTGCATATTGTTATAATTTTTCATAAACAAACAATATTTAATACTACATTTAAATTAAAAAAAAAAAATTGATTCAAGTTTCCCTACAAATACTATAATTGTTGAAACATATAAAAAATTTATTCTATAAATAAGCTTTCCCCGCAAACAGAAGTGTGTAGACAAGAAATTAACTTACAAAATGCTTTCCATACAAACAATTATTTGTGGGGAAAAGTATGATTTAGCCTACAACATCATTTTACTCTATACCTACAAACATATTTCGTAGTCCAATCTAACATTAGAATACAAAAAATTGTGTAGGGATAAAAATTAGACGACAAATAATATTTGTCTCTAAAAGATTTGTAGGCTCGAACTTCAGTCAACGAAACATATTTCGTAGGTAAAATAAACATTAGCATAAAAATCATTTCGTTGGGAAAGATCTTAGACGACAAATGATTTTTGTAGCGAAAGGGTTCGTAGGCGCATACCTCTGCAGACAAAGGTACCAAATTTGTCGGATTATGTCTATCCCCTCGATGTTTGCCACACAAACCTCCCTACAAATTATTTTTGTCTGGGAAGACTTTTACCCACGAATAAGAACATTTCCCTACAAATTTATTTTGTATGTGGAAAGTAAATTTCTTGTAGTGTGACAAACGAAAAGTTCGATGACTAATGATAAATTTGACAATTAGAAAGTTTGATGACTAAATGGCAAATTTCGAGAACTTATGAACGATAAAGATTTCTTGAATTTGAAAGAATAAGGATCAAAGTGTACCTTACAATAATAGAAAAATAATAGATAAATTAAATAGTAAATGTGAAAAAAAGAAAACCTTAATTGATGTCATTATGATGTCATTGATGATGCCTTATGAATAATAGTATATGAATAGTATTTTCTCTTAGCCTCTTTTAATTTAATAAATATAATATAATATAGTTAGGATATGAAGGATATGATAGAATTAAGATATGATATGGTAGGATAAATAAGTGTTGAAGCAATAATTGCATAAAATTCATGAATTTAGGGAGGTAAAATTGATAATTGAGAAGTTCGATGACTAAATGATAAAATTGACAGTTGAAAAGTTTGATTACTAAAGGGCAAATTTTAGGAACTTATGAAAGGTAAAAATGTCTTGAATTTGAAAGAATAAGGATCAGAGGGTACCTTACAATAGTAAAAAAAAATAGATAAATGAAATAGTAAATTTAGAAAAAAGAAAATCTCAATTGATGTCATTGATGACGTCTTATGAATAGTAGTATATGAATAGTATTTTCTCTCAGCCTCTTTTAATATAGTTATGATTAGGATATAATAATAATAATAATAATAATTAGTCTAGTTAATTATAATTATAATTATAATTAATAGTTATAAGTTAAGTTGAAAATATGAAGATTTTATGACATCATACATGATGCAAGCCTTATGAATAGTAAATAAATAGTGATATTTCTTAGCCTCTTTTATAATAATTAGGATTATAGGAAACACAATTAAAAAAAAAAAAAATATTCTCACTCTTCGAACATATTTTAGTGTCGTCATCATGGACAAAATATGCTAATAATAGAAGATTGATGATAAAAATATGACCTAAAAAATTTGGAAAATAAATGTGAAAATGTGCAAAAATTGAGAAATTACATGCATTTAAAATATGGTGCATCAAAATAAATTATGGTACAAATATAATCACCCAGAAGTGAATATTCTCATGTACCTTAATTAAAGAGGGAAAATGTATAGTTATGACTTATGATGTTTTAACAAATGGAATTCTGAAGAACAATTTTTCTATCAAAACAAAAAAACATAAGAAGTATGTGACCGTTCTTTATTTTTCAAATGACATTGGTCTATAAATTATTCTTAAAGAATAATGTTTTTTGTCATTTGCAAAACAAAGGTTTATTCGATAGTGAATTCATTGTTGTATTTCAAATTCATTACATAAATTAATGGTAGAATAATGCAATGTTGGATATGTTGAAGAGTCACAACCATCTTTGAAATCTATAGAATTTGCCAGAACTTTCTCTAAATATAAATGGGCTACATAAAATTTAGCAAGCATCTGAAATAATCTAAGGTTACTACTATCAAGTGAGGTGAAAATCCTAAAACACTCTACATTGTTTGCTTCAATTTCAAAATAATTGTCTAAAATGTTCCAGAACATCTCCTCCACCTCCATTGAAAAATTCTCGAGATAAATGTAGATAGTAATTTCACATCCTTCTCTACTTTTGTGTGTGTGTGTGTGTGTGAGAGAGAGAGAGAGAGAGAGAGAGAGAGAGAGAGAGAGAGAGAGAGAGAGAGAGAGAGAGAGGTTGTGAAAGAGTAATGTAGTAAGCGATCTAGTTATTTTGATAGTAGTGCTTTCATAAAATAATTGTGAGGTGTTTGCTCATATTTGTAAAAATATTTTGATTAATAAAATGTTTTCTTTTGAGTATTAAACTCAACAATTTGGTATCAGAGCTACTTGATTGTGAGCTAGGAGTTTTAGAGCAAGGTGATCGAGGACTGATTTTTGAGCTTCTAGAGTTCGTGCACAAAGTGAGTTTGTGAAGCTTCGATAAAGCTTGGCTGATAACGAGGAGGTTATTCAAGTCATGATGGGCGATCTACAAGTGATAGGAGGTGTGAACAATCTTAACAATCAAAATTATACCACAGGGAAAACTTGCATGGAGTCCTATCTCCAAGGGCATGCCACATGGGAAGTAGTTGGCGAAAGTGACATGACACCGTCGAGGAAGTTGGAGTTCTGAAGAAGTGGAGAATTAAAGTGGATAAGGCTATATTTGTTATAAAGACAACAATCGAGGAGGAATTATTGGAGCATATTAGATATAAGACCATGCCAAAGGAAGCATGGGGCACTTTGGCCGCACTATTCAGAAAGAAAAATGATCTGAGGTTGCAACTTCTAGAAAACGAGCTTCTCTCTATTGCACAAGGAGAAATGACGATAAATCAATACTTTAATAATGTAAAGTCTCTCTGTTGCGAAACATCTGAATTAAATTCTTCAATAAAATTTCGGAATCTAGAATGAGAAGATTAATTATACATGGATTGACAACATAGTTTAAAGGCTTTATTGCTGTTATTCAAGATTGGCCAGAACAATCTAACTAGTAAACCTTGAAAATTTGCTAGCTGACCAAGAAGCACTTTCTAAGCAAATGTTAGGGGTCTCAATAAAGAAAGAAGAGGAAGAAGCATTATTCATCTATAAAAGAAGAGGCCAGTTTCGTAAACAAAATAATAGAGAAATAAAAGAAGATAAATTTAAAGGACGAGTTGGAGGAAGTTACGAGACAATGTGAGCTCAACAAAATTTCAACATGAGAGGCCAACTATCTAAGAAATATCAACAAACTAATGAATCGTGCTTTATACGTGGAAAACAAGGTCATTATACTAGAGATTATTGGTTTAAAAAGGAGAATGTAGAAGGGAATGTAGCAATCTTCAACAAGAAAAATACAATAGTGATGAAGACTGGGATGTTGAAGTATCTACAACAATAATTGAGTAGGTTCGAGATAAGAAATTCAATTCAAGTCTAAAAGACAAATCAGTTTTGGTGGTGATCCTTCCTAAACAAATAGATTGTGAAGATGATTGGATCGATGATTGATAAGTGTATTTTATACACTTATTTATATGTCAAAATTAGAATATTTCATTGTGGTTTGAGAATAAATTCTACTAAGTTGTGTTTATTTATTGTTATTTCATATTTTATCCCAAAACTGAGAAAATGAAGCAAATGAGGAAAATAAAAGTCAAGTTAAAGGCAATTGGAGTTAAATTAGTCTTAACTTAGAAGAAATGAAAAGACTGAATGCTTAATTGAAGCTATTAAGAGAATAAATGACTTAATTGAAGAAAATCAGAAGTTTTGGGTAAAATGATCAAATCAGAAGATGAGGAGTTACCACGAAAATAAAGTACGTGGACCAATTTGAATAGAGTGGAAAAGTGGAAAATTGCATTAGATCGAACAACCACGTGATCATTGGTGTCGATACCAAATGATCGCGCCTTGTACGAAGATTTTTGGTAGATTAAAATTGATATGTCCATGCGATCGCTGGTGACTTCACCATGCAATCGCGTGGGTCTTCGACTAGGTCGACTGTGGGCCTTTTCACGCAAGTTTTTGATAGATTTCTACTCTTCTTCACCAGGTTTTCGCCCTAACCTATATTTGCAATTTTGGGGGCACGAATTGGGGACTCTTGCCTCACCTAAGAACGAGCCACAATTGAGATTTTGATATTGAATTCTTGGGAAATCAAAACATAGAAAAGGGGCGAGACTTGAAGATCATGTGGAGAATTGATACTTGGTGCAAGCTTTCCATTTTCTTATGTTAATTTCAATGAATGCCATATTTTATTGTTTTTGTTATTTATTTATGATGTGTAATTAAACTCTATGTTGGAATGAACGATATAGCATAACTTTATTGTTTTAATTCCAATTTTCATAGTTTTAATAATTCATTACATGTATTGATTTATTATTGTATTTAATGAGTAAATTAATTGGCCATTAATTCATGATTTAATGAGTTATTTTCATAATCCGAGAGGTGAGTTAATAACTTAGATCAAAGTAATAAATCTGGTAATTAGACAAGAGATATAGACATACTTTTGTTATTATCGCGGTAGTGTGTGAATTTTTGTATTTATTGCATCTAGATAAGGAATAATTGGACAAGTGTAGAGATACATGGTGGACTTATTTAGGTAGATTTGATTTAAACTCGAGAAAGGAATCTCAATTTAAATTAGTGATTCGACCGAATGCATATTTAGGAAATAAAACTGGAATTTGAGTTAATTTAATTGGTTATGTGAAATTGTGAATCTCAATTACTTTACAATCATTTTTAAAAATAAAACAATTTCACAATTTAATTTTTTAGTTTATTTTCTTAGTTTTATTTTAGAACACCAAACAAACTCGTCTACTTAGATAGAGATAAGAACTAAATATGGAAAAGGCAAATGAAAATATTTGCCTTTTCCATGCAAAAATTCTCACCAAAATGGTGCAAAAATGTTTTCCAAGAAAATGACATAGTTGTGCATTAGATGCTTGTACCAAGAAAATATTTTTCAAGCAAATTTTCCAATTAAACACAAAAAGATGGAAATTTTTTTCCTTTATGTGACATTTTCCTTGAAAATGTTTCTAATCAAACACACCATAAAACATTTCGATAATTAATAGCAGTCTCTATGTGACGATAATCCAGACTCTTCAGTCCACTTTATTACTTTTCAGGATACATACATTTGCAGGTATATTTTGCATCGCAAAATAAAGTGAACAATGACTCATGAGAGGATATCATGTTTTATGAAGAAGACTGGATTGATGATTTCGTAGAAAACATCAAGATTAATGAAGATTCTTTTTGGTGGACTCTGCAAAAGAAGGAACTATCATACTCTGAAGAAATGTTTGAAGAAGTACATTCTTGGCAGACACCACAAAGGGTGAATCTAAAAGACTTAATGCAAACTGATGATAATTTAAAGGAGGAGGTAACAGAGCTAATTAGTGAATTAAAGCTTGTGAGAATTATAGATTGTTATGTTTTTTATGTAATTGGAAATCTCGTGAACAAAATGACTCATTTATAAAGTCTCAATTAGAGTTGAAGTATGATAGTTGAGTTAGTTGAGCATTTGAGTTCAAGAAGAATAAAGAAGTATTCAAGCAGACTTGTGATGCAATTAGAAGTTAAACATGAATCCAAATCTCGCAAGGATAATGATCTAGATTTTCAGTCAAAGGTTGAGATTCGATTTTCGCATAGATAACATCCGAACTAGAAAAATAATATTTCTACAAGAATTGTAGATATTTGAGTTATCTTTCCAACACACTTTGAATGGACTTAATCAGATAACGAGAAGGAAAGATATGATGAGAATACTAATAATTGTTGAATCTGGACAGATTCTGTTATGAGAATTTTAAGGTTCATACAATTAGGGGTGGACGTTATTCAACCGAAACCTCCAAAACCGCCCGACCCAACCCAACCCAACCCGATCGGTTTGGGTCGAATTTTATGGAAAATGGGTTGGGTTCGGGTTATATTAAATTTTTATTGGTCGGGTTGGATCGGGTTTTGCGTTGGGTCACAAACCCGACGCAATCCAGCCCGACAAAAAAAAAAAAAAATTGCCCATTTATTTAAATTTCAAAAATCCAAGCCCAACATTTGTAATGAAAATGAGTGTTTTTGTTATTTTTTTTTTTAATTTGACGTCAACTTATTTAATTGGGCTAGTAAATAAAAATTGATGATTTGCAGATTTTTTTTGTTCAATTTGGGCCAAAGCCCAAACAGGGAACCCAACCCAACCCGACTGAGACTTGGTTGGGTTGGGTTTATTTTTAACAAAACCGACTAAGTCGGGTTGGGTTGGGTTCGGGTTGGGGTCCAACCCGACCAACGTCCATCCTTACATACAATCCTAAACTATCTCAAACACTTCATACTATATATACCTAAGCACTATGCATGAAAATTAGATGGGTTGTTGTCTATTTTTCAGAGCCATAATATATACATATATCCCATCTTTGATTCATGATTTGATGATCCAAGAACCAAATTCATCATTGTTTGAATCCTTTAGTTTCTTGTAATCAAACAACCCGAGTTAGGAAAACATCACTTGTTCCTAATCTAAAACACACGTGTCTTTACAACCTTAAGGAATACTTCTTCAATTGTAAGCTTCAGAGGTTCTGGAGGTTGAGGAATGTTGTACTACAAGTGCATGAAGTTTACAAGAACAGAGAGTTCTTGGGGTATCCACATGGAAGAAGAATCAAGATCTGGAGGTAGCTATATCTTGGGTTAGCAGGGGTAGATTTGTGTTGTCTAGCAGGAGAAGTTGGATAAATCTAACTGTAACTGAAATTACTTATAGTGGAGGTAACTGACTTGATCTCAGAGTTTTTCCCACATTGGTTTTCTCTGCCTTCGTTTTGTTGTGTTTATTGCTTCATATTATTGCTTTTGTGGTAATTCAACTTAAGATAAATTGACTTATTTGAATAACCATCTATTAATAATTAATAAAGTGACGCGTTCATTATTAATTGTGTTAATTCTGCACATAAGGTTGAACTTTGGGATGTCCTAGAACTTTCATAGATGATATAGGATCAATTAATGAACAAGAGTATCCAAAGGTAACATTGAAATTTAAAGACCTACAAGCGTCAAATGATGAAGGTATTTACAAATACACAACCACAAATATGAAAGTCAAGTAGACATGAGAAATCAAATATCAATTATCTCGATCTAGAAATCAAAGAGGAGAAAATTACGAAAGAGCCTAAGATATTTGATGTCACAAATGCATTGACTAAAAGATTGAGCATCTCAAAATTGTTTGGGACACATTTGGATGTGGCGAAAAAGAAAAGAGTTAAAATGACAAGTCGGTGCTGAAGGGGAGAATTGAATATCACCACCAACTTTGAAGTCTCTAGAATTTGCCACGACTTTCTTCATACATCCATGGTCTACTGAAAATTCTTGAAGCATCTTGAATAATTTAATATCATTACTGTCAAGTGAGGTGAAGATCCTAGAACATTCTACATTGTTTGCTTCAATCTTAAAAGAATATTCCAGAATGTTTTAGAACTTCTCCTCCACCTCCATTGAAGAATTCTTTAGATAAATGTGGATAGTAATTCCACATCCTTCTCTACCTCTGTGTGTGTGTGTGTGTGTGTGTGTGTGTGTGTGTGTGTGTGTGTGTGTGTGTGTGAGGTGATAGAGGTTGTGAGAGAGTTAGATAATAAAGTAATCTAGTCATTTTTGTAGAAGTGCTGTCATAAAATAATTGTGAGGTGTGTGCTCATATTTGTAAAAATATTTTGATCAATAAAATATTTTCTTTTTAGTATTAAACTCAACATATGTAATTATGCATTTGTCGATACTTGATCAACATCATTTTATTATCTTATTCTTTAATATAACATATTAAAAAATGCATTTGAATTTCGTTAGCAATTCAAACATTTGTTTCCAAAAAATATACTTAAATAGAGTTTATAAATAACAAATTAAGCTTTATTTTTATATTCAATTCAAACATAATTTTTTTTTTCTATCCTATAACTCAGTTTCCCCTCTTCGCCCTTCTTTTACCCGCCTAGGATATCTTCAACCCAAAAACTCCATATTAATTTGCACAAAAATAGTGTAATTTTCGTACTATCCTCCATAGTCATCTCCAACCCAGAATTCAAATCTTACACCAAATGAACAGTAAATTTTATATTCTCTTATTATTTTCATTTCTCATCAATTAATTTATTTCAGAAATTATTTAATTAAATATTTTATTGCTACTTAAATTTTATAAATTGATAATTTAAAATAATTATCGAAAATATTAAGTTTATTAAAAAAATCATTAATCTTAATATCACAATTAACAACATGAACCATTTTTACATTAAAAAAAATGTTACATATAACATTAAAAAAATCGCACAGTATTTGAAAATAACCTACCAGACTGTTAATTATTATAGTTTACTTCATGTCTTATTTTACTATGTCATGTTTACTTATTGCATCGTGATATTATTTTCTTCATTTTTACCTATCATTTTGTAACATTTTAGTTTTAATCATGAGGAATTTTATTTTAATATTATCATTAGTTGTTAATTATACTAAATTAAATTAATTTATTAGGTTAATAAAAATAATAACAAATCACATACAATATAAATAAATTTAAATAAACAAAATAATAAAAGAATAATGACCAATGACATGGAAGAAACAATTTTTGGTATAGAAAAATGAAGAGCAAATTTTTTTTGGGCGGGGGTTGTAATGACGTCATAATTTTCGCCAAATATTGAACAATACACCATTCACATCTCCATTTTGACGTGACAAATGAAGTCTATTAGAGATGCTCTAAGTGCTTAGGGACTTTGAAAGATGAAGATTTTATAAATATTTTTACTTCGAAATTGCTCGAATGAGTGATAAACAAGTGAATCATATTTATGAATATATTAAAACATGTGACTAAATAAAAGTTTGGCGTAATTAATTTATAAATATATATTCTCAGCATGACAGGGAGATTTTTTTACACAAAAAGGGTCAAAACTTGAATGTCCATGTCATGATGAAATATATATATATATATATATATATATATATATATATATATATATATATATATATATATATATATTGATTTCTTAGGACATTATTCTTATCTAATGTTAATAAAATTACATGTTTTATTATCTGTTAAAATAATCTTACAATTACATTGTTGTGCCAACTCGACTCATTTCTATTAGTCGTTGCAGAACCTCTATGGATATACATTTATACTTCTACTTTCAAACACCCTTTCAAAATTGCTAGCTACTACTAACATGAACATATGATTTAGGCATAAATTCAAAAACTTAGGAACAAAAATTCTTGAAAGAATAACATGCACTAGAAACTTTAAGGAAAAACAAGAAATATTGTTTGTGGAGAATTGGTCAAAGAAATAAAAGCATATATTTAAGAAAAAATTTTACATCACAAGAAGATGAAGTTTCTCTTACTGCCTTAAACATTTTATTTTTAAGAAAATATAGATAATAAATATCAATTATCTTATCTACAAATTTATATGATTAAACATAATTTATCTTTACATATGTACTTGTTTACATAATAATAATATTCAAAGTTATTATAAAAATAATAATATAAAACTTTCAAACGTCTAAATTAAATTTACTAATTTTCTTGAATTTTGTTTTTATGAAAAATCAACATTTATGATCAATATGTTTTGAAACTTCATTTTTAATAGACATGATAGATCTATTCAAACTTTCTTTTTAATGAATGTAAGATTTATCAACTTCAGCTTTGAAAAACTTATATCGGCATATGCAATTGTAATCGATATAGTCAATAATATTTTATCCCTACTTGATACAGATTAAAATCAGATTTTTAATACATTTTGATAAAAAGCAGCGCAAATAAAGTAGATGGATCAACTTAAAAGAATGTCAAAGATGAAAATTGAACAAAACAGAACAAAAGAACCACGCGATCGCGTGCTTCACAGTAGCGCGGTCGCAAGGTTTTGATTTATTTTCTTACCTTATTTGACTAGATTTCCTCAAAACCTATATATAGAGATCATTAAACACAAAAACCACACTTTTGCGCAGCCTCCTAACCACGTTCTACAGTACTTTTACATTAAAATCTTAGGAGATCAAAGGCAAAAGGCCGAGATTTGAAGATTAACGCAGAATCAACTCTTGGAAATATTTCTTTTCTTCTCGTTAATTCAATAAACTTGATCATGTTTTACTATTTTTACTGAGTTTTATATTTTATTGTGATGAACAACTAAATTTATAGTTGGGACAAATGATGTAGTCTAACTTTATATTATTAATTTCATAACTTTAGTTTTGCATATTTATTGCATGTGTTGATTTTATTATTGAGTTTAATGCTCGAATCAATTGATCACCAAGTCATAGATTTTGTCGATTTTTCATTATTCTAGAGTTGAATTATCAATCTAGACTATGAAATACAATCTAGTAATTAAATAAAATGTAGAGATACATTTTTGTTATTATTACGGTCTATATTTGAATTCTTATAATTTATGCACCTAATCGAGGAATAATTCTGACCCTCCATAGAGATCTGTGATTAACTTAGTTAGGTAGAATTGATTTAGACTTGAGAGAGGAATTTTAGTTTATATTTGTGAATTTGACTGAACACATTTGTAAGAATAAACTTGAGGTTGAAATTAGTATTATGAGCTACGGTGAAATTCTACGCCCCAACACTTTTACCATCATTTTAGAAAAACAAATCTTTTATTGTTATTTCTTTTTATATGCATTTAGTTAAAGTAGTTTCTTATTTTAGTTTAAATCCAAAAACATTATTTGATTGTTCAAATAGAGTTTTTAGCTAACAAATTTAAGTAATTATATACAATTCTCTTGGGTACGATAATATGGACCCTTTGGTCAACTATATTACTTGTTACGATACGTACACTTGCATTACATCTCACATACTACGTTTTAGATGAAGAAGTTTTTCACGTCGTTGCCGGAGATTATTTATCTTAATATCGATACCAATTAGTTATTGCTTTAATTTGAAATTATTTGAGCTCTTTTTGTTTTAGTTTATTTGTTATTATTTTTAGTTTATGTTAAGAAGATCTCAAAGCTGCGAATTGTTTGTTTTTTATTCAGAAATTGAACCCACCTTCAGATAGAGGCATTGACTAGGGGTGAAAGCGGTCCAGTTTTGGCGATTTTTGACATATTTTCAAACAAAACAATTTTTAGCTGTTTGACATTTTTTCAACCAAACCAAGCCATTTCATATTAAAAATCAAACCATTTTTTGCGGTTTGGTTCGGTTTTAATCCACGATTTACCTATCGACATAATATAATATATTTTAGATGTCAAATTAATTAGTATTTTTTAATATAAAAAGTTAAATTAGAAGTTAGCGTAAGCTAACATATGTAAACATTCTTTACCTCATTACCCTTACACTAGATTTTGATAATAAAAGCATAATGATGAGAGAATAATTTCACTGAAATGTAGGATTATGATTTTCAGACTGTCAATTGTCGATATGTACTACACATCATTTGAAGATTTGATAGCTCTAATTAAGGATTTGAGTTCATCTTCATTTTCACCAGTTCATTGTAATTACCGCTTATTGTTACATTATCTTAGTCAATTTTCTTGCTTAGTATAATTTTTTTTACCTTCAGTGCATGTATGACCCAAACTACAAGGTAGGAAACTTCTATACATTTTTTTTGGGATCATTACAATGCAATGAAAATGTGAAAGGATATACATAAGAATTTTATTTCATAGTTAGATTTGACTTTTTCTTAGCGTAAAAAGGTAAATTCAAATTAATAAAATTAATTTTTAATTAAAAAACTAAAAACGGTTTTGTTCGATTTTTTGCGATTTTTGAAAATCAAAACCAAACCATTTTGAAACAGTTTGGTTCGGTTTGAGAGAAAAGAAACCATGGGCTCATGCGGTCTCAAACCAACAAGTTAGGTTCGATTTGCAGTTTCGCGATTTTTTTGTGCAGCCCTAGCGTCAACAACAGTTGGAGGCATCACATTAAATAGATCTTAAAATGGCTGTAGACGGAGTCCCAAATGCTCCTCTAAATCCAAATAATTAGCCAAGCGTTGTAATTGAATGGTACAAAATCCTGGGGGATGGCCTTTGAGGGAGTACATGATCCCCCGGTGGGTAACATTATGACATGTGTGGTTCCACTGGCTATTTCGGAAAATAATTATGAAATCAAGACATCATTGATTTCATTAATTCAACATACGACGGTGTTCTATGATCTACCTTCTGAAGATCCCCATGCACATCTCAGAGCCTTTTAGGAAATATGTGATATGCAGCGAATGAATGGAGTTCCAGCTGAAGCTATTGAGACGAAACTTTTCCCCTTTTTACTGGCTGACAAAATAAATGCTTGGTACTATGCACTAAGAGCCAATTCCATAACATCATGGACAATATTGAGTCAGAAATTTGTGGATAAATTCTTTTTACCTAGCTGCATGTCAAAACTCAAAAGAGAAATCTTTTCTTTCAATCAACTACAAGGAGAATCCATTTTTGAAGCATGAGAAATGTTCAATAAACTGATACAACAATTTCCAACTCATAGGATATGATTGGATGTTAGTACAAATATTCTACAATGGATTAAATTATGACAATAAAAGACAAGCCGATTCAACAACTGGAGAATCACTAGTGGATATGACATATGAAGAAGCAATTGAAATTTTTAAGAAGCTAGCAGCTAATAGCTATAAGCAGTATTTTGACTGTTCAATACTAAAAGCTTGTAGAGTTCATGAACTTGGCGGCATCACAACAATGAATGCAAAATTTGAGGCTTTGGCAAAAAAACTGGACAATCTTAATAAATTGTAACAGCCACAATTCCGCCCCATTTTTAAGAAATGAATTTTATTAAAAAACCTAACACATGTATCGATATATGCATGCGGTTTAGTTAGGGTTTGACATAATGTGGTCTTTGATTTGTTGATGAATAACCCATTTGACAAGTGTCACATGTCCATAATGTATTGCATGCCCTCATGCAATGCAATACCTCTTGCTTGTAGCCTAGATGACTCCCTCGAGCTAGGAAGGGAAATGATTGGGCTACAAATGAATATTTTAATCTTTCAAGATAGCGAAATTCTTGTTTGTTCATGTTATAAATAAGGTAGCACACTTCAGAACGAGAATAACAACCACCACCCAAAACTCTATCAAACAAAAGAATCAGATTTCCAAAATTTCAAGCTTTGCAAAGTATTTCTCCTTTTTTATTCCTAGCATGAATTAGAAAATATTATGATCGTGTCGTAATCCTAATGTGTTATATATGTTCCCTGTATTGATCTTTTATTAATCATGTTAAGAAAAGTACAAGAATTTAAAGATTAGAGATCAATCATAGGCGCAAAACCTCATGTATCCCTACAATGTATCAATACATTAAGTCTTGCAAGAACAAGTATCAGAGTATGTATCAATATTTTAATATATTTTCAAAAAGCCAGAAGTCTAATTTTGATTCTTTTGTCATTTTCAGGTCTTGGTAACAGTAAGTAACTCTTGTTTCCTTGTTAATATGATCTTAAATGCTACTTTGTGTAATTGATGTTTTTTTTTTCTTCTATTTATTGCATTAAAAGTTAAAAGATTCTTGCATGATATTACGATCAATGTATTATCACGCTTGTTAATACGCCACTTCTCTTGATATACGTGTCATGATATGGTTACGCTTGAACTACATGGATTTCTTCTTGCTTGAAACTCGTGGAAGCCCAACGCTTGAAATCAAGGTTGTAATCTCTGCTTATATAATGCGTGCTCGAGATAATTTTGATTGGTAATATGGACCTATTAAAGTCACAGTTTTAAGTTATTATATACAGATAGTTATACTACTACAAGTACACCAAAGTGAAAATCGAGTATTATGATGCAGAAGCTTTTGAGTTATTATATACAAATAGTTACAACTTTACTAATATCTAGTGCGTTTTAGAAATAATATAATCATGTGACTATCAGATTACTTTGTTAGTTTTGAATCCCAAATTTTAACACTTTTGTAAAGTGGCATGTACGTGATGTTAACTTTCGTGAAACCTAGTTTTTATATATGCAATTTAAACCATATGTATCGATACTTGTTTTTAAAATGTTGTTATAAAGGTTTAACAAACATTGACGCCAACTTTAAAAAAAATAAGGATTTTAACACTGCCCTACATGTATCAGTATAATGTATCGATACATGCAGCATAAAAATAACCTATTAGATTCCATTTCAGTCCACAAATGTCATAATTCTATGATTCAATCATTTATCACTCACTAAGGAACACTAAGTATTTTTCCATGTAATATTTATAAGTTTAGTACTACTTTACTTACCTTTTAAGTTGTGCTAGGTTTGATCTAAAAGTTAATACTTCTTCATTAAATCATGTATTTTCAACATATTCACCTTTTTAAATCAAGACATCGTTCTATAAGATATTTCTCTTGGATTGAAATTAGACTGCAATACTTGGATTGAATTATTGAATACACTAGTATCGATAAATGCAGAACAATTTTATGCTTATTCAAAGTTTGATTCCGTTGTATATTTATATTACTTAAAAATTAAAATTTAAAATGTGAAATCGTGTGTCACATAAACAACCATACATGCAGTTCAGAAAGCTTTGTATGTGACTTCTGCTTTGAAAATCACGTCGTACAAGATTGTCCTATAGCACATCAAGTATAGCCAGATATGAAGCATGCTAATTTTGTTGGAAATAATTAAAGGCAATAAGGGGTCCATATTCTCAAACATAAAATCCGGACTGAAAAAATCATCCCAATTTTTGTGGCCAAATAATTAAAATGTCCAACGCCCTTGAGTTTCCAATTGTAGCAAGTGCAAGATTCTCCCAAGAAAGATATGATATTACAGTTGTTACAAGGTCAACAAATGTTGGTAAAAATCAACAAGTTGAAATACAAGATTTAAGAAATCAGATTGGGCAGTTAGCAATTGATAAATCAGAAAGACCACAAGGAAAATTGTCAAGTAACACTAAAACCAACCCTAGAGAGCATGTACATGCAATAACAACCAGAAGTGAGGTTCAATTGCAAAAAATCCCGGTGAAAAAACTAGATAAATCATAAAATTTGGCAGAGGTAGTTGAAGAAAAATTTGTACATACAAAGTTCTTGTAAATAATGATATTCTAATACCAATTTTCATTTTATCTAAATAAATGAAGGAGATAAGAAATTTAGACCATCTTCAAAGACTCCGGTAAATATAAAAATTAGACAAGTAGATTATGAAAGAATATCAATGCCAACCACTCATTAAATAAGATTTATATCTGATGAATTTACAAAGTACAAATTGTGAAAAATCCGAAAGTCAGTAAAAAATTGGAGAAGAATACATTTCAGATGGAAATAATAATGAAATGGATATTGATCTTGAAGAAGCTTGCATTGAAAAGATTGACATATAATTGTGCAGAACATGTGAACAGTATACAATCAAAGATTTCGAAGACTATTTCAATCACACACATGTAAAATAATACATTATTTTACTTTTACTCAGAAGCGATAGTTATGATGTACCAGCATCTTTTTCAATATATGAACCGAGTTATAAATGGAATTAAACACACAACACTCTATACAACACAAAAACAGACACCATAAGCACTAAAAAATCTCTACTTTTGTAAACTTGTACGTATGAAGTTCTTCAATAAAAGTAAGTTCTTTATGTGTGTGTGTGTGTGTAATTTTAAAAATATTTTATTTTCAATATTGTTAAAATTTAATATTCTTAAGACTCATAGTCTCTTTATCCTGGATTCCATGGCTAAAATGATGAAGTAATCATCCGAGTTAACTTGGCTATGTTGTTTCAAAAGTAAGGAAATTTGTTGAAGTCATTTGAAATATGAAGAAAATTCTTTTCTGGCTACGATCCTAAGCCTTAATTTTAAGGTAAAGAAGAAAGCTAAGAAATGGTTAGAATATTTAAAAAAAATGAAGAAATTAATTTGTCGAACAATAAAGCACTTCGAAAGGGCCACTACATCTACATATGGTAATGGATCAAGTAAAGGTCGGGTTTGCCAAACTCATACCCTACTCGCTAAAGATTTACAACATTCATACCCTACCCATATACCCATTTAAGGATGACGGGTCGGGGTGCGTCGGAGGCAGGTATACTTTTATACCCTTTTGAAACTCATTACTAATTATTATTTTTAATTATTTTTTAGGGCTATAAATAGGTTATAGGTTAGAGGTGCTCTGAATTAACTTGAATTAGTTAAATATTGGGTTTCACTTGAATTTAATTTTAAAAAAGCTTGTTCTAGGTTGAAATTAAACAAGCCAATTTGAACAACTTTTTTTAAATGTTAACAAAGTCAATAGTTTAAACATATTAAGGTTTAGACGTTAATAATGTCAATAGATATTTAGGTTCTATTTTGTATTTATTTGTTATTTTTTTTACACAATCACTTTTGTTTTGAATTCTATAATTTTTTAAGGAAATTAATTGGTATATGGGTCGGGTATGGGTATTGTAGTAAATCCCAAACTCTACCCACACATATGTTGGTTTTAAAGTTTACCTCCATACCCTACTCACGAATCCATTTAGTCAGGTAATCCTTGTCCATTTATTTCGGGTCTCCAACGAATATCAGGTTCGTGAGTATTATTGTCATCCCTTGATCTATACTATTTTAAATGCTTTTATTAGTTTGTCATTAGATCTATATACTTGTTTTACTTTGCTCAGTTGTTCATTAGAATGTTTTAATGAGTTTATTAATATTTGTTTAAAAAAGATTAATATGAAGATTAGTAATTGTAGTTATTCACAAAAGATCTGAAATATATAGAAATAGAGGCTACTCCTCATTACAGATCAAGTTGCAAATCATTGAGCATTCCATCTCTCAGTGTCAGATATTCTTGATAAAAGATCATAAAGATTGTAAGAAAAGAAAAACTCAGTGTATGAAAGATATTGAAAAAATAAATTTTAACAATAGAAATAATAGATGAATATTCTTATGTAAGATTTGTTTAGAAAAAGACATTTAAGTCAGTTCAACTCTAAATAGTAAAATAAATATTCAACATCCCCCCTAAAAAAAAAAAAAAAAAAAAACACACACACACACACACACACACACACAAATAAACAAACTAAAAAAAAAAAAAAATTCCTTTTTTTATCTAGTTTGGCAACAGTAAAATTTTTTTTTTTTTATTATACTCATATGATTTTGCTTAGTCACGAAATTGAAATATTTTAACAAACGGGTACTTTGAATTAGGATTAACTTATATTTCAGGTTTTGGATTAACTTATATTGATGCTAATAAAATTTACTAAAAATCAAATCTCACGCGTCACACGATCCAACACTAGTATTCATAAAAGACAAACTTTTACTATTCCTAGAAATAGAATACTTTAAGAAAAGAATTGTTTTCAAATTCATTCAATTCAATTCAAGTGACGATTTTAGAAATTGGAGAATAGTAGAAGACATAATTATTTTAAATATTTGAAAAAGACTTATTACTATTCAAAAAGACTTTCTACAATTTAGAAAGTTAGAAAACTATTTGAAAAAAATCTTATTACTATTCGAAAAAGGCTTTCTACTATTTAGAAAGTCTGAAAAAGACTTATTGCTTTTTCATGGTTTTACTGGGTTCTAGTTTCTCAAACTTTTCAACCTTTTAATTTTCTCCTCTCTAACCGGGAGTTAAATATCTCAAATGTCACAATGCTTCAGGAAATGTATCTGAAATATCACTGTATTTTAAATTATCTCTCGAATGTCATTACACTTTCAAATGTATATACCGGATGTCACTATACTTTAAATTGTTTCTTGAATGTCATTACACTTTCAAATGTATATACCAGATGACACTCAATTTACTCTATTTGAAATATGTTGCACATACAGGGGATTGTGCCACCTTTGAAAATTTCGGTAAGTATTCTAACAGAGTAAATTGAGTGGCATCCGGTATATACATTTGAAAGTGTAATGATATTTGATAAGTGTATTTTATACACTTATTTCTATCCTAAAAGTATGAATTTATATGTTTGTTTTAGAATATTTACTATTTATTTTGTGTTATTTGTTTATATTTCGGAAATAATTCCAAAGTCGAGAAAACAATAGAATTGGAGCAAAAACAAGCAAATTGGATGATAAAAGAACCAAAGTATGCAAATCAAGAATGTATGAAGTAGATCAAGGGCTAAATTGAAAGAAAAGTCAAAGAAAGAACCAAATTGGTAGATTTCAGAAGTTCAAGGACCAAATTGTAAATATTCAATAGTTGATTCGGATCAAGATAAGATACTTGAGGACTTATAGGAGTCAATTGGATGAAATTAGAAGTCAAAAAGGAATGAAATATGGTAAGAATATTACCATAAATTCATTCCAATCAAACAAGATTTCTGGCAGATTTTTAGTCAGATTTGAAAGCTAATTTCGGGGCAGTAAACGTTTGAATTGGGAAAATCATATTTCAGGAAGAATTGTATTCCTTTAAGTTATCTTTCTAACGGACTTTGAATCACCTCAATTGGATAAGGGAATAGAAAGATATGATCAAAATACTAAATACTGTGCAATAAAAGGATGAGGACCAAATTGCTGAAATTTAAAGAAGAATACTGTAGCTGCCGGTATAACCGTGCGGCCGCACGGTTGAAAAATCGTGCGGTCGCACGGTCAAAAAAATCAGCGACTGAAGGTTGGCTTTTCGAGGCTGCGATCGCGCACTTTTGAACCGTGCGGTCGCACGGTAGTCCCGACTGGGCCGCAACTGGGCTTTTTTCGCGGAATTCAGCAGTTTTCTCCTCCATTAACCTAATTCTCGGGGAAATCTATAAATACCAGACCTAAGGCACGAAATTAGGGGTTCCCAATTGATTGAAGAGAGGCCAAAACGCTGTCGGATTGGGGAGGGATCCACTCCAAGCCAAGACACAATTGAAGAACGAAGATCAAGGGCATGAATAGGGTGACATCTATCCATTCCTTTTGTGATTTATATTCAATTATGTATCTAGGCTAGTTTTTGAATGTTAGAATTGTGATGAAGCGTTTATTTCCGGATTTTATGTATTGATTATCATTTAATTTCATAATTCATGGGTTTGAGCAATTGATTTATACTTTTTTATCATGCAATTACTTGATCACTAGTTGTATGAATTTAGGTTGTGATCTCTTAAGCTCGAAAGATTGAGATTTCATTAGACTTGTGTCAATTGTCACAAAGTCCGATAGGGGATAGAAATATACCCATATGCTTTGTGTTATCTGCTATAGTATTCACAAAACTTGTAATGCTTTTCTATACATTTAGATTCGTCATAGAAATATAGTCGGATTGTGTATAGAAATAGGTGTTGATTCTTGTCCGAAAGGGAGTCTTGACAATATTAGGAATATGAATTTTCAAAACCTCATGAATTATTGTTAGATGTTTAATTTAATGCATAATTAATGGAATAAATGCGGATTCTCAATTCTAGCATGTTTTTCTCATATTTTCTCTAAATCAAATTTCCTCGTTCTTTCTAGTTCAATTTTAATTCAAAATTTCCAAATCCTAGGTTTCTCTAGTTCCGTTTAAGGTAGTAGTCTAAAATACGATTTAAAACAATCTCTGTGAGAACGAGATTCGGACTTAAAATCCACTTTATTACTTGCGTGACCCGTACACTTGCGGAGCGTCGTCAGTATTCGAGAGATAATTTAAAGTATAGTGGCATCCGATATATATATTTGAAAGTGTAATGGTATTCGAGAGATAATTTAAAGTACAGTGACATTTCAGATACATTTTTCGAAGTATAGTGACATTTGGGAGATTTAGGCTCTGTTCTCTTTACTATTTTTTGGTTGTTTTAAGTTTTCAATTTTTGGAAACAACGAAAACGCGTTCTTTTATCCATTTCCGAAAATGAATTTTTGGAAATAGAGAAAAAATTTGTATACAGAATTCAAAATGTAAGGTGGCGTTCTGTTTGTATTTTATTTTGTATTTTCATTTTCGAAAATATTTTGTGTTTTGTGTTTTCATTTTTGTTTTCAAATTTGCTGAAAACGCGTTTGGTTTGTCATTTCTGAAAACTGTTTTTGAAAATGAAAAGCTGGAAAACACGTTCTGTTTGAAATTTTGTAGAACACTATTTAAACTATTTTTAATTAATTTACTTACAGAATACTACTAACTCCAACTCAAATTTCCTTTCACAATACACTAAAAATATGGTTACATGCAACACACTAATGTGAGCATTAAGAGTCTATATTAACACAGCTTGGTCAGGTTCGGGACTTGAGAAAGCTCTACTTCTATTAAAATCCAGAAAATGCAAGTTCTTTCAAAACCACCAGAGTCCATTTATCATTGCATTTTTTGAAATATAACAACAAGAATTCTCATTTAATTTTTTTTTGTAATGTTGATATTGAACTCAATAAAACTTTATTTAAACTAAGTTCCAAGTTAGGATAATTCTCACAAAAAAAAAAAAAAAAAATCTTTATTTAGGTTTAGTTCCAAGTTATGATAATTCTAAAAAAAAACAATAAAAATAAATAAAAACTTTATATTAAGCTTAGTTCTAAGTTAAGATAATTCTATAAAAAAAAAAAAAAAAAAAATTCCCAAAACGCGTTTTCCGCGTTTTGGACATTTTTTGTCGAAATACACACAAAACGTCCAAAACGATGTTTCGGGCGTTTTTCGTTTTGTGTACAAATTTTTTTTTTGTTTTCCAAAATGCGTTTTCGAAAATGGTAAAGAGAACACGTTTTTAACGTTTTCGAAAATAAAAACAGAAAACGACCTCAAAACAGTAAAGAGAAAAGGGAAAAAAAGTTTTTGGGCGTTTTAAGTTAAAAAAACCCAAAACGCGGTGTTTGGGCCAAAACACGGCTACTGTAGCTATCAGATTAGGGCATCGACTCTCTCCCACTTTCTTGCAAATCTCGTCCTGTATTCTCTTCTCCATCTCAGCGGTCACCAAGTCGAAGCTAAGAAGCCAGATCTCGCACAAAAAGGTAACTTTATTATCTCCCCTCTTACACATAATCTATCTTCTCCTATTTTATTACTTGTTAACGGTTCTACAATCACCAGATTTTTTGGTTATTTGCTGTATTCTTGATTTTATGTGGGCTGCATTTTTTTGGTGGTTATTGACAATTTTTTCCCCCAAATGTTTTGGAAGAAGGTAGTGGAAAAGATGCTAATGATAGTGGGTAGGATCGATTAAGCAACAAACGACAAATCAAAGGTACATTAACAAAATCGCAAACAAATCAAATTAGGAGCTGGATTAATACAACAAAAATAATGTAGTATGACTGCAATGAGTGTAGAACCCTAGCTGTAGTGCCCACTAAAGTAGAAGCAGCAATGATTTTGGGTGTTTAAGCTTCGGTCATATCATATGTTCATGCAATTTTGGGTGTTACGGTTAATTGTGTTTATTACAAGTAGAGATGTTTTTTTTGGTCTAATGCCAACTAGTGGAGGGAATTGGATGTGTTATTAGATTCCTGCTCTAGCAAAACCTTGGATTGTGCTTGTGAGGGACTTAGCGGCGGAGCTACTAAGAAGCAAGGTAGGGAATTTTTCCTACCAAAGTTCTGTAAGTTTTTTTTTTTTTTTTTTTCTAGTCTATAAAATCATGTTTATTGTGAAATAAGTAAAGCCCATTTGCTACCCCATTTGATCCTCTTTCAATAATGCGGAATTGTCACTTGTGAATGTTAGAAAATAGAAACTAGAAATATTGATCACCAAAGTAGTGTAGCGTTTCAGAAGAATGTGTTGGAAGTGGGTGATAAAATTTATCTTTCGATGACTTGAGAGCTTTTTGTAGTCCTATAATTATTTTCTGAACTCTATTTTATAGGAAATAAGGTTTAACTTGTTATTGTTTACTGAAGAACCTTTATATGCACATCTTTATCATTTTTGCTTGTTATTGCTCTTTGTTATCATTGACTGAAGAACCTTTGTCTACATATCTTTATCTATTTTGCTCGTTATTTTTCTTTATTTTCTGGTAAGATAATATATATTTATGTTTGAATTGTAGTTTAACATAACTAAGATTTAAGCTACATCTCAATAATGTATTTTTCAGGTGTGGGTAAGAGTTGCCTTCTTTTATGGTTCTTCGATGGCTCTTTCACAACCAATTTCATAACCACCATTGGGTAGGTATCTTTCAAATACACCATTAGTTCCTCCAGACTAGCTTTTCCAAACTCATCTGCCTTCTATATCTAATTAGTTTTTTTTGTGCAGCATTGATTTCAAGATTAGGACCATTGAACTTGATGGGAAACGAACTAAGCTACAAATTTGGAATACTGCTGGACAAGAACGATTCTGAACTATCACCAATGTTATCCATATGATATCTACTCCCTTTCCCATCTCATTTCTCCATAGCACTATTTCATTCACATTATGTTCTTGTGCAAATGCTTTAAAGTTTATAATTGTAGGGTGAATAAAATTTCTATTAATCCATTTATATTCCTCAGAGTATCAATTCTTAAGGGACCTTGTGGATAACTTAGAAAAAAAAGAAGATTAAAGAAAATATTTTCCTATATTCATTATATCCAATATACTTTAGGAGCCAAGTGCTGGTAATTGGTGGAAAAAGACCATTAAACATTTTTTTTTTTCAGGCAAAACAAAAAATCTTCATGATTGCACTTTATTACTATTAATTCTAGTTTTTTCCTATAAATTTGAGACATGTTATGCTTACAAAAGTATGTTCTTTTTTCAAATTTTCTATTTGCTTAATTAATGTGCATTTACTTTGAAAAATGAAATTTGTACCACTAGGCTTCAGAGGACTTTTCAATTTGGGTGAAGTTTGATATTGACACTAAACTTGTCATAAACTACATTTGATTTTGCTGTTAATCTGTTCTATGGTTCGAGCTTGAGGATGGGACATAATTAGTGTGCATTTATTTTGAACTATGATTCCCCATCTATTTGATTCTTGACGGGTTGCAAACTTCATCTAAAAGGAGTTGAAGTTTGTTGTCCCCATTTGTTTTTTGCTAATCGTGTTTTTCTATTATGCAAGAAGTCTACATGTTCTTTCGTGATAGTGACAAAGTTGCATAGATGAAGTGGGAGGCTGCTAGAGGAGCCTTGAGGGTAGCAATTTAATGTCACTGTGAAATTAGTTCTTAAGTAGTTGGCTAGGAATGTTATAAGATTTTATTGTTAGAATATTACTTTTATTTTAAATGTTTTGACATTCTAAACATATTTTATTATTTATTTATGGAAATTATTAATTAAGCTTCTGTTTGGGTAGGACAAAAAAATCATTTATAAACCAATTTATAATCTACACAATTTCTCGAACCACTTTTTAACTTTACATCTTTTCCTTCTCTAATTTTTAACCCTACTTCTTACCTCGAAATTTGCAAAAAATTGGTTTATAAACCAAAATATAGATCCGAACAGTGCATAAGAATAAAAATGTAATTCCTTTTGTATGATGTGAATGTATATATTATCTTGTTTATCTAATAAATATATAAGACATTTGAAAATAAAGATTAAAGAATATTGTTTAAAATGTATTATATTCTTTGAATGCTATCGAAGATGTAATCATTAATATTCAAAAATGCTATTTAAATGAAACTATAATAATCAAAGAATGATATAAAAATTGGAATTATAATGGAAAATAAATGTTATGTTAAATCCTTTTATTGCAATTGATAATAGCATTCAGAAAAATACTATAATAAGAGTCAAAATTAATAGCATTTGAAAAATGCTATAAAAGGAGTCAAACTTTTAATAACTCCATCCGTAATAGCTTACGGAAGAATGCTATCGAACGTGATATATAGCATTCTTAGCATGCTATTAATGAATTAATTTCTTGTAGTGTAACAAGGCAAAGACAAATTTCAACCGCATGCTGCGTAATACATAATTTCATTCACCAGAAGCATGCTCTAGACAGATTGTTCACGAGTATTCAGTAGAGAACACGATATTCCCAGAAGTACCAGGTCCAGTGAAGATCAAGATGCTATACAATTTGATGCTAGTCAAACAAGTCAAATGACACAAGTTAGAGATGAGATAGCTACGTTGATGTGGAATGAGTATTTCAAGAGACGCGCTTAATTGTATTAAAATATGTTGTCTTTTGAAGTTACTTTTCTGTATAATAAGCGAACTGTGTTTATTTTGCCCATTGACAGTGGCTTGATGTTGTTACAATTAAACTACTCTTCAATAAATGAACTAATATATATTAATTAGTTCAAATTTCAAGTTTTATTTGTTGCTAGAGTAACAAAATATTTGTTGAATAGAGAAGTGGTTGATTTATTGACATTAAAATTAATGTAATTCAATAAATCAGCTATTTTTTACATATAAAATATTATAAAATAAGTACATCAAAAATTACAAAGTAAATGCATTTTTCAGTTTTCTATTTCTGAAAACAATTTTTCAAAATCAAAAAAAGAACACGTTTTCAACAATTCTAAAACAAACAACCAAAACAGTAAATTCAAAATAAAACTCAAAATTCAAATCTCAAAATCGAAAGACAAAGAGAATGATGCCTTAACTCCTCTAGGCTCTAACTAGTATTGGAGTGAGTTTTCAGTCAATTTTTTATAGTTTATGAAAATGATAGAATATTTAAATTTAGAACTTCTTGAAAATTTAAAAAGAAAAGACACTTTGGACAAAGCCTCTTTAACTTGTAATTTTGATTAAAATAAAAAATAAAAAAATAGACATTTATTACACTCAGAGATAAGCAGTTAAATAGCATAGTAGACTTAATAATAAATTTAGGAGACATTTTAAAAAGAAATATTTCTACAAGTAATAAAATATCTGAAAATTGAAATAGTATTAGAAAATATAACTAAAAATAAAAAGACTTTAGAAAATAATATAGAATATATTAAAAATCAAAATAGTGAGTTATTAAAAAAAAAAAAATAAAAAAAATCTTGTTAATACTAGTGAAATAGACGTTAGAATTTCTTTAGAAAAATCTTTGAAACAAATAGAAAAGTTTCAAGAGAATTTTCAGAAAATTAGTTTAGGCAAGTTAGAAAGTAGAACTTTAACTTCAGAAAAAGAAAAGGCAATAGATACTCTCAAACAAGTCTTATATAAATTAATTAATAAATCAGAAAAGTTAGATTTAGGAAAAACACTAAGTAAAAAAAAAAAAAAAAAAAAACTTTTAGATGGAATAAAAACAAGACTTGTATAAATTAATTAATAAATCAGAAAAGTTAGATTTAGGAAAAACACTAAGTGAATTTATACATAATCGATAAAGGAAACCAAATTGTAGCTAGTAGTAGTAAAATAACAGGCAATCCTTTTAAAAAAACCATTATTAGTAGAAAAATTAATTCAGAAATAAGACTAGAATCTATAATAGATGTTGAAGAATGGATCGAAACTTTTAGATGGAATAAAATAAAATTAGTAAAAGCTTTTGATATATATAAGAAATGAATTTTTTTTTAGTAAATCTTTAACTTATCAACATTATGGAGAAACATGTTAGTATTTGGAATTTCATCTTAAAATGTCAACCTTATTAAGAAGATTATTCTAAAATCTTATAAATTTGTTTATGTTTTCATCTTTATTCGATGTGAGATTTTATCCCTTAACATACCTCATTAAGATGGTAACTCATTTAAGCATACCAATCTTGAAATCTGTGTGCTAATTTTTTGAATCTTAATCAGATCCAATTTCTCGTTAGAACTTAATGAACTCTGATACCATGTTAAAATTTTAGGTTCCATCTTAAAAAGTCAATCTTATTAAGAGGAGATGACAAAGCCTTATAAATTTATTTATGTTTCCATCTTGATTCGATGTGGGTTCTATAACTTAACAAAACATATGTTTAATGCACACATGAAGATCAATTTATATCCTTATATTTAATAGAAAAATATTTACAAAGAAATTGTTTATAAAAATTTTCAACATACCTATTTATTAGGATTAATAATAGCATGCAGAAAAAGGATTGCAAATCTGTCGAAGCCATCATTCATCATAAATCGACCAAAAAGCATCCTTTTTAAGCACATTTGGAGAGAAGGAAATAAGGTAGTTGATTGGCTTGCCAACACGGGTTATAAAGAGAAAAAATTAAGAAGTTTAACTGTTGGAGACTTCAAAGGAACTGGAAATGCTGAAGCTCTGTTGGATAGAACTAGAATTGCTAACATTCGCATGTAATGTTTGAGCTGAGTGCACGAATCATGATTCTGTATCTGGTTAACTGGTTTTGAAGCTATATCTAGGCTGCTGATTGTTGCATGTAACTTTAAATTGGTTTTATGTTGTACATGTTTGTATTTGACGTAAGTTTGCTGTCGGATTACTAGATTTAAGACATGTTAATTTCCAGTGATGGCAACGGGCAGGTTTAGGTCGAGTACCTCCAACCCGTGACCCATCCCCCTGGATAATTATTTTTTTCAAACCCGCTAACCTGACCAGCGAATTTGGGGGCAGGACGGGTCAACTTCGTCGCCCCGTTTATTTATTTATTTTTGTTTTAGAGCTTGTTTGGTAAAGGTGAATTTTTTACCATAATTTTTCAAACTCAATATCAACCCTTCATTCTTAGTCAAGCTCATCGTTGTTGACTTTTCAAACAATTTTAAACCACATATCTATCAAAAAACTAAAAAAAAACTACAAAACTCAACATTTTTTCCATTACCAAACAGGCTTTTAGGGTGACTATATTGTCACCACAAAACTTAATTCTTACACCACATTGTTAAGTGATTTCTTTATTGACTAAAATAGACATAAATGAAATTACAAAAATATCCTTGTATTTTTCTCTCACTATTTTTAAATACACCACAATCTTTCAAATAAATTTATTTTCTTTTCTTCTTTATATTTATGGTGACTATATTGCCACCACAAAATTTATTTTTTACACCACAATTTAAAGTATTTTCTTTATTTATAAAAATAGACATAAATAAAATTACATACATATTCTTTTAATATTATCCCACTAAAAATAATTTTTATATACATCACATCTTTCAAATATTCTTCTTCTCTACGTTTATTTTTCTAAATCATCTTGTTCTTTTTATTATTTTATATTTTTACTTTTCAATACCAAGTTAATTAGAATAGATGTTAATACAATAATTTCATATGAGTTTTCAAATAATAACATCATGCAAACATTAACATAAATTAAAGTTTAGGACTTTAGGTTAGTGAAAGATTTTTATTGTTCAAGGTTTCCTATATTTTGATGTCACCCAAGATTTTGGTTATTTAATTATATTTGATTTTCAATTAAATTTTATATTCGGTTTTCTAATTCTATAGTTTCTCAATTACATATATTTGCGTGTTCATACTGCATTGCACCTATCGTGTTTTCAGTTGCATCTAGTATTAAAAAAAAAAAAATAGTGATTCCAATTGCATCTAGTATTTAAAAAAAAAATGTGTATCAAGTATTTAGAAGCCAACCACCTACTATGTTTATATGAAATTGAATATCTTATTGTTTCAATTATCCATCAAACATCAATTAAAAAATGTGTAACATGAAAATTTGAACCTAATTAATTGTAATTAAGGAAACAATGTGTGGTAATGTTGAGGAAAAAGAGGAGAAATATTGACAATTTGGGATGATGAGTACACCACAATAATATATATATTTTAAAGTTTTTATAGGATTATGAGTATTATTGTAAATTTGTTGTGGTGTATTTATTGAAAATATATTTTAATTGTGGTGTGATTATAATGTGGTGTAGTAAATAAATTTTGTGGTGGTAATATAATTACTCTTTGTTTTATTTTTTTAACTTTTTTTTTCCTATTTTTTTTATTAATTTATTTATTCGGGGCAGGTTCGGGTCGGAGCGACCAAACCCGCTCGGGTCGCAGGAACCAACCCCGCCAACCCGCAATGAGGGTTTTTTTCGCCCCATTCAGGGCGGGTTCTAGTTGGGTACCCGTCGAGTCAAATTTTTTTTGTCATCCCTATTAATTTCTTTGAAGGTAAGGATACATGTTTCCCTTTGTGTCTGTATGGTTTCTATTTCTTATCAATAAATTGAATTGCAAACATGAATTTTCAAGCTGAGGTACTTCACAAAAAAAGAGCCAAAGTTTTGGAGTTTTAATTGATTTTTTTGTTGTACTCAATTTTAACAATATTTTAAAAATAAAAAATTCTACACATAAATTCATAATTTTCTAATATCTTTAACCACACAATATCTTATCATTATATATTCAAAACTTTTTTTTGTCAAATAATGACAATCAAGCAGAGCTTAAATGACATACATTTAGTTTGGTATATAACAACATTTGATAATTCTATGGGTTACAATACTACACAATTAAACTAGAAAAGCTGCTTATAAATTCATTTAATCAGTGACGGACCCAGACATTTTGTAGTAGGGGGCACAGTTTGCGATAGACCCCACGGGGGCTGCCCCGAATTTTTTTTTTTTTTTAGCAAAAGATCGGAAATAACGATAAAATTCAAATTCACAAAAGACAATGTACTAAAAAATATGTAATCTCACAAATATACTAAATTATTTTCAGTAACATCTACGTTATAATTCAAAAGAAATTGACATATTATATCGCAGTAAACAATCAATTAACACATTCAAATTCCAATCAATTATGTTCTTGTTTAGTGTAGATTAAAATTAGATTTTTAGTAGATTTTGATAAAAGTTGATGAGATGTGTGGTTGAAAAGTTGTGAGTCTCATGAAATCTATGGTTGAGATTGATCGTTGACTTTGACCAAGATTAAAATCTAGATTTTAATTGGTACAAAAAAGAGGCTATATTTACTGAGTACATACTAGAATCTTTTATATATATTTCATCTAAAAAAATTTATTCAGTACGCATAAATTTCAATTATTCAAAGTCCAAACATTACCTTCATTAAAAAAAAAAAAAACATTAAACTGCAAAATTGGGTGGTCACGTGACCACCCAGGACCCCCCTCCATGTCTGTCCCAGCATTTAATGATGTTATTTTTCACTAACATGCAACTAGAGGTGTCAATCCGGGTGGTTCGGGTCGGATCAGTCCGCCAATAAAAAGCCCAGTAACGGCCCGCTTGAAAAAAAGCCCGCTCGCTGCGGGTTACGGGTCAGCCCGCAAATTTTGAACTACAACCCAGACCCACCCACTAGCCCATGCGGGTCGCGGTTTGTTCTAATTTGACCCGTATGAATAAAAACATAGATTTTTTCATATTTATAGCAATTTTTTTGTCAAATTTAATATAAAATGATTAAAATGATAAATTCATATTTATACCATAAAATATTTATATAGAATTTAAAATTATAGTTTATGTTATATGAATTACTTCTACATTTGCAAGTTTAAATAAAACATAAACAAATAACAATTAAATGATAAATGTATTTCTAATTACTATTATAAAAAAAAATTACTTTTTTAGTTATTAGGGAGAAAAAAATAAGATTTTACTTTAAAAGTTGTATTAGAGTTTTTAGAAGAAGAGAGATTTTCAATATTACCATATTCAATAAAAACATTTTTTTTTTTGACTGGCCAGCGGGTTAACCGCGGCTCGCGAAGGTTTGACCCGCAAAACCCGCGGTTCACAACTTCTTGACCTGTGAACCGCCCACACGGGTCATGGGTAGGCCCGCGGTCCCGATCAATTCAGGCCTGTTTTCACGGGTCTGATCGACCCTTCCGTCTTGACACCTCTACATGCAACCACCCTAATTGCATTTCACTAACATATAGAGCCACTTGTTGAAAATGTACTCTAACCAACAAATTGTTTCTTAAACCACTTTTTAACCACACATTCTCTCTCCACTTTTTAATAATACATTTACCTCAAAAATATAAATAAATCAATTTATAATTGTTATAGAGACTAGAGTTACCAAAAGAGCTAATCATGTCAATGAGTTGATACAAATGACCCAGAAATTACTTCAAGGGAAATATTCTGGGATGACCGAGCCAAGGTTTTAAGCAATTGATGGAGCACGATGTACATTCTTCGAGAGTTGAGTAGCATGGAATCCCAAGAGGATGAAAATATTACAGAGAACAAAATTGTATCCTTTCTATTTCCCCAATAGGAGTACAACAAACATGTTCCAACAGTACATACAAAACTTTTCCAGCTCAGCCAGTGTTGTAAATTTTACTGCTATCAGAATCGTTTATTCAATCCTTGAGAATAATGGCTTTTTCTTACAGCAAAAAATGACGCATGAACTTTAGTTGATATTGTCATAACCACTTTCTCCAACTCACCAACGAGAACCTCGGAAGACTAAGTAGACTATTAACACGGGTAACACCTTCGAGGGCTGACCATTCATCGTCCTCTGCAGTCAAAAGGCACTCGGCTAGGCTCCTCTTTGACTGATCATGAATCCTTCCTGGTAGCTTCTCCTCCACTGGCTCAACTACAGACACTATCTCCCTCGACTCTTTAGCAGTTTCTGAATGTACAACAAGATCAGCATGGGAAGCTACAATGTCAATATTTGAGCCGTCCGTACCCCCTTCTTTAGGGACCTTCATTTCCTCTTCCGAGTCTGTAGTGATATTATTTTCTGCTTTAACCACATTAGACCTGGACTCTTTAATGTTATCTAAATGAACGGGAAGATCAGCACGAGAAGCTACAACATCAATATTTGAACCCTCAATGCCCCCTTCTTCAGGGACCGTCGTTTCCACTTCCGGGTCTGTGGTGATATTATTTTGTGCTTTAGACACATTAGCCCCGGATACTTGTTGCAGGAAGAGACATACAACGGAACAGTCATCGTTCTTTGATGTTGGGTACTTGAGCCTCCATGCTCTAGTTGCACAGTCAACAAGAGCTCTGGCACCTGTTGGCCCAGGAACAGAGGCCACAATGTCCACGGCTTCCTTATTGGAGAGGACATCCCATACCTGTCAAAATAAAAGTTGACTGCCAGCTTAGGGTGAAGCTAAAAGACTTGAATCATCTTAAATAAAGACATCATGACCTAAAAAACAAGAGCAAGACAAAGGTGAATTCTATCTATCTATACTATAATAGAAGAAAGGATTTCAGAGGGTAATTTAATTTGTTTACTTTCCCTGTTCTCTAACCCGTGTGGGATAACACGAGGCCTCATTAAAATCCCAGTAGAAGGCAAAATATGTCGGAAGAACCATATACTTAAAACAAAGCAGTCCTACAAACGTGTCCAACACCAGCACCAATCCACCTAGCACAGAACTATAGAGAGAAGCATGTTTTGGATTAAACTACAGGTAAAATTTATCCTATGCCACCTAATTATCAAATATGCAGCGTTCTGCCGCTGCTATTTTGTTTATGAACAAGTTTTTGTGATTTTTAAGGAAAAATGCGCGGCTGAAAAGTGGTTTAGATAAAATGTGCGTGGTTAAAAAGCGATTTTGGAATTTGAAGAAAAACTTATCTATAAACAAGTTTAACAAACATGGGCTTAATAGCAAAACTGTGAGAAAAATACCCCATCAGAAGCGAGAACAACAAACTCGTCTCCCAAAGTGATGTGGTGGTAATAAACATCTGGGATAGAAATTAAACCAAAATCTTTCAAGCAAAAGTCACCAAAGGCTCGGGCCATCGCCAAACCAGGTGAATTGCTATTGGGCAACCACACACGTGCAACTTCTGGCTCATCTTGCAGTGCAAAAACCCTTCCTTTACATTTCTGGATCCTTGCAGCTTCTCCTGCAAAAGGAAGTTCCTTTTACTTATTATTTCTCATGCCAGGAAGCCAGAATGTGACTTAAAAATCAAGTCTCTACAGATTCAATCCTTTATATCTGTAGTGGCTCTGTATGCATGAAAGTAATAGAAGAAGAGTTAGAGAAAGATACTTGGAAGATTGGGTTTCAAATCTACGGTCAACTGCACAGCCATCAAAGAATTGTCTCTATCTCTTGTTGCTAATACTGCTCTTGAGTCGCCAATGTTTCCAATTATGAGATCCTGATCCTGGAAAATCAAGTTCCCAATTTAGTAACACTATTTAAGAATATTCAAGTCCAATGTAGCATTAAAACCAACTAGCAAACATACAATAGATAACTGTTGTGGGCAATTCTCATTGATTATGAAATATTCAGAAATCACAACATATTTTAACACTGTTGCTAGAGTGAGGTAAAGGGTCCGATGAGACTGGGATAAGGACAGGCCCGCTCTGTTGCCCTAAGTAGGCAACACTGCCCACCCTCCAATGAGGGTGCACCAAGTGTCCTGGAAGGTGAGCAACATAACGTTGCCCACGTTGGGCAACGGAGCAGTTTCGAGGATAAGGAGGAGGAATGACAAGATTGGTCACTGGTCTTGTACTATTTTTTTCTATTCTCTAGACTGCCTTCACCTTTACTGGGCATGGGACCGGCTTAAAAGTAAAAAAAAGATAATAGACATGTAGATCCCACTATTGTAGATAGTTTGGTATGCCCATAACTCAGAGGTTTAAACTCCCATCACTCATGAGAGCAGTATGCAATTTCATACTCCCAGGTGTTTCAAGTCATAGAAGCATATGATACTAAGATGACACCAAGGATGGTAATCAATCTGTGAAATGACTCTTAAAAAACAGGTGTTTGATGCTTTTGAATAAGTCCTAGCAGATTGCTTTTATGCACAATAATAATTTCATTAAATCTAGATAGAGATGCATTTACAACTCTAGTCACTGATTTTGTTAAAAAGGCAAAAAAGATTAAAGGAAACATTTCGACACATTTTCTTTTGTTAGATATTGTGGAACAAACAAGAAACAGTACAAGGAAATCAAAGGAAACATAAAACTTTTACATGAAGTTTACCTGCATTATCAAATTAACTGCAGTTGTACCACTACAGAAACAATCCATGGTAGAATGCAACTTCAGTTCCTTGTCCATTAACTTGAAAGCCTTCAACATTGACCTCTTAAGCGGCATATGCATCTCAGGGAGTTTCTCATTGTCGTCAACTTCAATTGAATTGCATCCACCATCATCCACGAACTCTTCAAAAAGAGTCATTCCTGCATCGTTCCCCTTCTCACTGGCGGAAATCTGTTTATCAGATTTAGCTTCCCACTCTTCACGGAGCAAGAGAGGAAGAGTATCCCGAACTTTCCTTGCAACCATATGACCAAAAGGACCATGACCATCAAACACACCGCAAAATATTGCATTTGTATTGCTTCCCGTACAAAAGTTCTATAACAGAAACGTTCCAAGGCAAGTTATGAACTGACCCAGATTGACAAAAAATTCATTAATCCCCCCAAATCATAACCTAAAATTACTTCATCTTACAAATTAATCTAAATTTCAGGATACTATCTTAGGAGTAGTCACTATTTTCATATTATTCTTTCTCCACTATCATGAAACATTAATAGCAAAATACATACAAACAATGTATATGTAGATATATGTGTAAACATTTATAATTTATAAACAAACTGACCTCCCAAACTATCATGGCGTCTTGATTGGTTCCTTTCTTCCCTTGCTGAGTGTATAAGCAGGCTATGTCGTTTGCACCGTTGGAGAAAAGTCGGCCCTGAATCTGGTGCAGCGGCTGCTCCTCCGCGGCTGCGACAGCAGAGCCACCACCACTTAACTTGCTAATGAATGATGCAAAATCACGTGAGTTACTCTTCTTCGACTTCAAACTTATCTTCTTATCGTACTCATTTTCGCTCGGAAATTCAACCTCTCTCTTATTCTCAATCTTCGAATAACAAATACCCATCACACCAGAATTTTTTTTACAAATATTTTAGCATTTATTTAATAGATCAAATTAGAAGTCACGAGCAGAAAGCAGTTGATAATAATCCAAGAAACGAGAGGAGAAATTTAGGTGGAAAAAAAAGTGAAAATAGATAACGGTAGAAAGATAGAGAGGGTTAGAGAGAGAAATGGCAAGATCCAAGTAAATATAGCTAACGGTAAAAAGAGTAGGTCTGTATATTGGGACTTTACTCAAGTATTATTAGTATTTTTATTTTATTTTATTTTTGTTAGGTACCGATTGAATTTAATGTAAGTTGTAACTACAATGCCAACGTGGTAACCCTGTCGTTTATGAATTATTAACGATATAGAGATTTTTTTTATTTATTTTTTAACAAATAAATAAAGGAAAATAAAAATAAAACACAACTAGAATTTATTTGATAGGTTTTTTAAAAGTAAAAAAAATATTTTTGGGATTAGAAAGTTACATTTGAACGTGTTAGATAATTTTATGAAAGTAAGTTAGTTACCACACTACAAGAGTTTTTAAAGAAGTTGATGTCCGTTTGACAAGGTTTCAAATTTTATTTCTTGAACAAAGATTTTACGATAAAGTTATCTAGGTCAATTTTCATTAAATTTTTTTTTTAACCATATAAAGTTCCTCAAAAAAATTATTCAAGCGATTCAAAAGAAGTTTATTAGTCTTAAAATTATTTTTTACTTTTCAAAATCCTTGCACAATAGAATTTTCGATTCAAATTTAGTTATTTTATCAAGTATTATCATTATTTATTTATGGTTTTTTTAAGGACTTATGTATGGACCCATATAATAGGAGTACAAATTAGCAATCATTTTGTGAAGAGTAATGCTATTTAGAATCATTGTAACTTCAGTCTATGTGGTACATAAGTGTATTGAATGATAGACACAATTAAATATATCACATAATTTCAAATTTACTTCAACCTATATGTTACATAATGACATATAAATTGGAGTTAGATAATATTATTCTTTTGTGAATGGCTTGAAGAGGATATATTCTAATTAAGGTTGGCTGATGAAGTTTCTTAGTGCATGTTTCATAGGTTATTATAATCAATTTGAATTATAAATAGATATAAATGAATGATAGTTAAGTATGTAGTATTTAAGAATTTTACAAATTGTGTAAATAAAAAGTAAACTTGACCAGAAGAGGGACGCAATTGTATTGATATATTGTAGAAAAAAAAAAAAAAAAACTAAAAATTCCTTAAAAAATATTAGGTCTAGGCTATGTTAGAAAATTTTATTACAGATAATAATTTATCTATAATCTAAATAATCATCATGTTGGAATTATCAAGAATTAAATAACTGAAGCGGAAGCGTACCTTAATCAAACGTGATTCACGATAAACAATTCGGTTGGTTGGATCTTCTAAATCCATACGTAGTCCTTTATTTTCTTTCTGATGATGGGATGTCAGACAAGATGAACAGTACGTAGGATTCAGGGACCATAACCGACTTTATATACTGTATTGCCAGTTAACCTAATCCGGCCCATCATGAATTAGGTAATGGCCTGGTATCTACACATAAAAGCCCATACATTTAATTAGATGCATTAAAGCCCGATATTTATTAAATCCTTATTAGATCACTTTAATTGGGCTCAACCAAATTGATAGCCTTTTATTCAATACACAATAATTCACATATAAGCCCACATGATTGATTAAAATCCTTACAATCTCCCACTTGGGCTATATGTGTAACCTTACAATTGTGTATCAATCATAACCTTATGAGTACTCAAAATTTTGCTATCATTACTGAATGCATCCCCAAACAATCCGGTCCATCAATTATACCAACATAGGATCAAAGCGGCTTTCGCTACATTAATCGTAACTAAACCTTCAATGGTCACGTATATCGACATAACTGAATGACATGGATCAAGTATGGATGTGTAGCATGGAAATTACATGTAATGTGATCTTCAACATGCCTATTCCCAACTGGTCCAACTTTAGTGAGATCATCCTTAAACAAGTTCAGAGATAATAAACCTGAAACATTACAGCTGTAAACAACTTTAACTTTAAACTGTATCCAAAAGGACAATAAATGTGTCTAATGCACCCAAAATACAAACTCCCACTGAAACCGAATATCCTAAAGAAATACAACACCCATATGAGTATTGTGCTCATGAAAGACCTTGGGTTGTAATACTTTAGTAAGTGGATCCGCAATTATGGAGTTTGTCTCAATGTGCTCTTATTGACACGTGTCCACTCTGAACTGTATCCTTCACAACCAGGAACTTATGTCAATGTATTTTGACTTAGTTGAGTTCCTATTGTTACTGGAATATAAATCTGCTGAGTTATTGTCACAATATAACTTTAGTGGTCTTTCTTTACCGTACAGAATACGCAGCCCAGTGACAAAATTTCGCAGCTATATTCCATAATTAGATGCCCCCAAAATTGCTACAAACTGTGCTGCCAAGTGAAAGAAGCTAAAGTGTTTGTTAAGCACTCCATCCGGAAATAGCTCCAACAACCAGCAGATAAATGTAGCCTTATGTGGATCTTTTACTTTCTTGGCATCTAATAAAAATCGGAATCATAATACCATATGATCTCCAACTGATCCGATTTTCTGTATGTGAGCATGTAATCTTTTGTTCTCTTTAAATACCTTATAACCCATGTTTGGCTGCTTTCCAAATGATCCATCCCATGGTTACTTAAATATCTCCTTAGTATCCCAATAATGTATGCAATATCCGAACGCATACAAATTTGAGCATACATCAGACTTTCTATAGCTTAACTATATGGGATCCTCTGCATTTCTTTAATTTCAAGATAACTTTTCGGGCATTAGTCGAGACTAAATTTGTCTCCCTTAGCGATAGGGCTGTCCCCTGATTTACTGTCTTGCATGCCAAACCTCTTAAGTACTTTATCGATATAGCCCTTTTGTGACAATTCAAGAATACCCCGAGAACAATCCCGGTGTATCTGAATTCCTAATACAAAAGAGACGTCACCAAGATTTTTAATCTCAAAATTCCTTGACAAAAATCTCATAATTTTATGTGACATACCTATATCATTAGTGGCAAGCAATAATTAACATATAAAACCAGGACAATATACTTACTCCCACTGAACTTGTAATACATATAATCATCAACAACATTAATCTCAAAACCAAATGAGATAATTGTTTGATGAGATTTGTATTACCCTTAACGGGAAGCTGGCTTGAGTACACAATGGATTTCTTTAATTTGCAAATCATTTGCATTGGGTCTACGACACAAAGTTTTCTGATTGCACCAAATAGATCGTCCCATCAATGTCGCCATTGAGAAACGCCACCTTAGTATCCATTTGATGTAACTCGAGGTCAAAAGTGCAACAACCTAACTTTCCTGAAAGAGTCTTTCGTAGAAACCAAAGGGAAAGTCTCTTTATAATCAATGCCATCATTCTATGTAAAGCCCTTAGATACAAGACGAACTTTATATCTTTCCACATTACCTTTCGAATCCCCTTTGGTTTAAAAATCCATTTAAGACCAATGGGCTTCGCACCTTCTGGTAATGGGGCAAGATCCCAAACTTTATTGTCTTGCATATGCTTATACTCCTTATTTATGACATCAATCCACTTTTGAGAGTTAGAACCCTGCACGGCTTGATGGAATTGATTGGACCATCTTCCACCATTCCATTATTTTCCTTATGTTCTTGGAGAAATGCTATTTAATTATCCGGAATAGCATTTTTCCCTTTCTCTCGTGGATCTCCTTAATGACTTTAATTATTGAAGTTGTTGAGTTTGTACTTCTGAAATTTACCTTATTTTGGATGGGAGGTTCTTCAACATTGTCTAATTGAGGTTCCGAATATGCTTCTTGATCAATGACATGCATAGAAACTTGCACATTGTCAAAAGCAATAGTAAGAATCGAAACCGATCCTTCCTCAACTTCTTCCTTTAAAGACAATATATTAACCTTATTTCTCCCCCCAAACTCAACATCCTCAAAAAATGTTGCATTTCCCGTTTCAAAATTTGACTTAAGTGTGGGATTATAAAATTTAATAGCCCCTTAAACGCTCAGAATAACCAATAAAGTAGCTGCTGGCTGTTTTGGAGTCCAATTTCTTTATGTGGCCCATAAGGTCTTGCCTTAGCTGGACATCCCCAAATGTAGAAATACTTTAGACTAGGTTTTTCTGCCTGTCAAAAGTTCTTAAGGTATTTTAGCAGCTGCTTTAGTTGGTATTATGTATGATCTTTCTTTAAATGTCCAGATTTCTAACAAAAGAAACAGCCTTAATGTGTTTATGTGGTTTCTTTTGTTCTGAACCCTTAACAACTTTATGTTCTTTATTTCTTTTATTGCCCTTATCTTTAGAGGTGTTTGCCAAGTAAAGAAAATTTTCAGTTCTGTCCTGCTTCAACTTTTCTTCCTCTTGCACACAAAATAGAATGAGCTCATTTAGAGTTCATTTCTCCCTTTAACAGTTATAACTGACCTTAAATTAACTGAATTGTGCAAGAAGCTTGCATACTATGAAATGGGCTCATTGAGAGTCCATTTCTATTTTGACAGTTATAACTAACCTTAAATTAACTGTATTGTGCAGGAAGCGATATCAATACCAAATGCACGAGCAAGTCATTAGACAAGTCGAGTTTTAGGTCCTTAAGTTTTGAAGCAGTGTGAGACATCTACACGATGTACTCCCTTATTTTCTTATTGCCTTTATACTTTATTGAAATCAAGCTTTGCATAAGCGTACTTGTTTCAGCCTTATCGTTTTTCGCAAAACATTTCTTAATTTCGGCAAGAAATTCATTGGCATCATTTACCTCCTTAGATACTATGCCACTAAAGGCTTCCAGAATGCCGCACTTAATGATCATGTGACTCACGTAATTTAAGCAATCCCACTTCTCAAAGTTCCTCATTTGATTAGATGAACTTTCATCCGTAAGAGGAGTAGGTTACTCAATCCTCAGTACACGGTCTAGATCGATGCAGCTAACGAAAAGTTAATGTTCTTGTTTTGATCTTTGAAGTTTGTTCCATAAATACATGGATTAAATTTGAGCTTGTAGATATACTACTAGCAGAATTTGAAACCGAATAGAGAACACTTAAATAAAATTGTTCACATAAATACCTTATTATGCAAATCATACTTTCAAATAATGGTAGGGCCCATCACAAGATACCTAGCACAACATCAATATTTAGTCTTTGGACAGAAATATTGACTTGTAAGTGGTACTCTTGGCGTAGTAATCAAACACTGACAGTAAGACATGTCAACCAACAAACCTTTCTTTGGACCGATTTATTGATCACACGTAAAACCAAATAACCGTCACGTATTTATCACCACAAGTTCATGTGAAATTCGGGCCAAATATTGACCTTCCTTTGGGCCGATCAATATCCGCATGAAATAACACACAAACACCTAATTTTCCCTTAGTGCAGTGATCAAACACTGGCAATAAGACATGTTAACCAATAAACCTATCTTTGGACCGATTTATTGGTCACACGTTAAACCAAATAATTGCCACGTGTTTATCACAACAGGTGCATGTGAAATTCGAGCCAAATATTGACCTTCCTTTGGGCCGATCAATATCCGCAATGAATAACACACACAAATACCTTCTAATATTCAAAGTTAATTAATATCCACAAGAGAGGTTGCTTTGGCAACATGTTGTTTCAACTAACTTACTTTCGAATATTATATCTCTTAAAAGATTCCGATGTACCAAGATTTGAAACTGAAATTCATTGATTTGCATCTATATTTGACTTTAGGATTTGAATTATATATTTCAAAACTTTAGAATAAAGCAATCCTTAAGTTAGGAGAGTCAATTGCAATATTCTTAAACTTTAGGTGGCCAATTCTGTAAAATTTTAAGCTTGAAAGACTTAAATTATAATTTTCCCAAAATTTTATTGGCCAATTTTGAGAAATTCCAAACTTTAGGTCCCAATTTGAAACAAAACCAAACTTTAGAGGTCCAAAATATGAAAATTTCAATCTTTAAAAGTTGATTTTGAAAATTTTCAAACTTTAGTAGCCAATTTAGCAAATTCCCAAACTTTAGGGACTTAATTTAAAAAAAATTCAAACTTTAAGGACCAATTTTGAAAATTTCCAAACTTTAGTGACTGAATTAGAAAATTTTCAAACTTTAAGGGACCAAATTAGAGAATTTTCAAGCTTTAGGTACTTTATTAGAAAATTCTCAAACTTTAGGGACTGAAAATGAAAATTTTCTAACCTTAAGGGACCAATTTTGAAAATTCTCAAACTTTAGGGGCTGAATTATAAAATTTTAAAACTTTAGAGGCCCAACTTTAATAATTTATAACCTTAGGGGCTGAAGTTATAAAATCCAGAATTTTAAGGGCCAATTTAAATAATCTTATAACTTTAAGGGCTCAACTTTAATTTCTTAATAAAGAGGGAGGACCTCAGTTGCAAATCACAGAAAATACCCAAAATTGCAAAATAGCCCCTGAAGACTTCAAATTTCCGCACCCAGGCCCCTGCCCCAAAAAAAACGCGACGTCTAGGGTTTCTATAACCCTAGTCGCAGCCGCAGCCCTCGCGCAGCCATTCCCCAACGTTGCGACCTGCAGCGCCCTCCACGGCGTTCCACACCCATGCCGGCGGTGGCTAAATCCAACACCACCCCGCCCGGCGACGCCGCACTCCACCGCGCGCAACGCGCAGTGCGCGACTTCCCCATCTCCGACCAGATTCAAGTTCAATATACACATGGTCAACAGATTTCATTACTCCACAACCCGATTCCGACCAACCACTCAGGATCCAAAACTTAATATTCAACAGAAATCCAACCTTAATTTCGAAAACTTAATATCCCTTAATCAAGAATCTGAATTCAAAACTCAGCAACAAACTCAAACCCAAATCATACAAATACAGAAAATTAAAAATTAAACAGAATTAAACAGCGGGAGGTTAAGGAAAATAAACCCTTGCGGAAGATTTGAGAAAGAGGATTTGGCTGCGATGAGTTCAATTGAAGCCATTATTCCAAAACCCATATTTCCAAATTTTTGATCCTTCAGTGTATCATTGTATCTATATATTTCGAAACTTTGAATTTTGAAATCAAGCTCTGTATGTTTAATTCTCAATTCTGAATCCACAGTAGTGCGTATGTATATTTGAAATCAGAGACTTAGGTTTTACATATACACGTACAAAAATTGATCTGATAATTCAACACGATATTGTCTCTGATACCACTTGTTAGAAAATTTTATTACAGATAATAATTTATCTATAATCTAAATAATCATCATGTTGGAATTATCAAGAATTAAATAACTGAAGAGGAAGCGTACCTTAATCAAACGTGATTCACGATAAACAATTCGGTTGGTTGGATCTTCTAAATCCATACGTAGTCCTTTATTTTCTTTCTGATGATGGGATGTCAGACAAGATGAACAGTACGTAGGATTCAGGGACCATAACCGACTTTATATACTGTATTGCCAGTTAACCTAATCCGGCCCATCATGAATTAGGTAATGGCCTGGTATCTACACATAAAAGCCCATACATTTAATTAGATGCATTAAAGCCCGATATTTATTAAATCCTTATTAGATCACTTTAATTGGGCTCAACCAAATTGATAGCCTTTTATTCAATACACAATAATTCACATATAAGCCCACATGATTGATTAAAATCCTTACAGGCTATACCCGGACTAAGAGTGATTTTTTAAAAACACCTACCAAACATTATAATGTAGAGCACAAGGATGGATCCGGGTTTTTGTGAGGACGATCGACTCGACTGATCTTGTTAGACAAATAATTAAAAAAATATAACCGGGAGGGAGAATCGCCTAGCCCCATCCAACAACTCTCAAGATGCTCGCGAGGCCGGGGTTGAGCAAAACTCTAACCGTTGCCATCTCTAACCCGTAGAGGTATAAACATTAGACACGTCTTCTTATAAATAGTTTTTAAACTTTAATTTCTATCAACGTGTTTGTAACAAAGTTGTGATCATGAAAATGTACATACTAATTATTCGAGTTAGATCAGAACATTTACATTGCTACACTTTTCACATAGAAAAATATTTTGCCACATCATTAAAAAAAACATTATATCAATATTTTTATCTCCAATATATTAGATTTTGGAGTCTATCATACTCACATGGAAACAATAAATGATGAAATTCTCAAGCCAACTTTCTACTACTTGAAAGAGTGTTTAACATGCTGACTCAACAATTTTGGATTTTGCTGATTAAATAAATGTTTTTTTTTTAATTTGGTTTATTTTATTTGAATAAAAGAAATATCATATATGGCCAAGATTATAAGTAGTAGAAATAATGCATTGGAGATGACTTTTATCATTTTTTTTCTTTACACTTAACATTCATCCTATATGGAAAGAAATTTCATACATTGACTGTATATGACAAAATTTATTCAATGATAAAAATGTAACATTAAGATACTCTTATGAATTCGTTAATATTTTAATAAATCATTAATAAGACAATAATAATGCTATTCAAAATAAGATTAATAACTTAGATTTTTTTTTTTTTTTGATACAAAGATTAATAACTTAGATTATAGTTCACACAATGTAACCTTCCAAAGGGGATGGAAAATGATTCTACATTTATTATTACTCAAGGTTGGTTGAAAATTACATAAAAACTAAAACGAGACCTTGATTAGGATCTTGTTGAATATTTATTTCTCTTTACTCTATTCAAATTACCATCTTTTCAAATAATAATAATAATAATAATAATAAAAGTTTTTAGTTGTCTAATTATGTTATTAATTAAACAAAACTGATCATCACATATTTGTCTGGACAGTAAAGTATAAATAAAAATATGCTTGTTTAGTACAAATCCAAATAAATTTAGTTAATACAGATTCGTTTGGATAATAAATTGTGAACATAATTACTGCGTGATGTAGAATTGTAAAGCAATTGAAACACAATATTTGAGCTTAATGTGGGAAAAACCTTTTCAGGAAAATCCATGTGCCCGCACCCATGCGGACAAAAATCAATCACTAATAAGAAAAGATGTTACACAGATCAATGAAACTATATGACAAATTTACGCAAAAAATTATTAAACACCCATAAATATAAATGAATCACTCCCTAATTCTTCGATGCATGGCATGTAACGTGAGCTGGCGTCTCACCACTCTTCAGTAACTTTCCTTAACACTACACAATATTTCTGCAAACTCGAACTCTCGTTCGATCTTGATTCAAATCTCTCGTTTGATTTTTGCCTGAAAGTCTTTTCTTACTTTAATGATTGAAACTCCTTCCGGAGAACCTTTTGGATTGATCGGTTAAAGATTAAATTTGTATGAAATAATAAGCTCGAAGTCTTTAAGATGATCATGGAAGTGAATAAGTCACAAATTAAGAAGCCGTGTATTTTTCTGTGCATTGGCTATTTTTCGACTTCAACGACTTAAACAAAACGTCACACATTTTCTTTATTTAAAAGTTATCATAAATAATGAGTCTCTACAAGTAATTTTTCTTTAGGAGACTCAAGTTTTTTATTACTTTTAAGATACAATTTAATTATGTGAAAAATGATTGTGAAAATAATGATAAAACCACATCATAATTTAGTAGTGCATTTCAAGTTCTGAACTACCTATTTTACATGCTTAATCAATATGCCGTTAAACTGGGCTACGGGCTATGCGCGTATAATTTTATTTATTTATTTATTTTTAAATATGTGAGACTTGAATCCAAGTAAAAAAAAAAAAGACTACACGTATTTATTTAGTTTTTTATTCAAAAATTATGCTCACGTACGGCTGCTAGTTAAGGTTGACACCTTGTCTAACTAGTTGACATAAAGAAACCTAACGTGAGTGTGAGAGCTTTTCCCGACACCACCTTTTAAAACTTATTTTAATTATTTAAAAATAAAAGGATGAAAATGGTGTGAAATAATAATCATGACAAAATACATGATTAACACCGTGCATGAAAAGCATACGCTCGTTCTAACTTTGATGCCAATCGTGGAAATTTTAATAATAATACCATAATGTTGTGCCATTTCATTGTACGATCCCATAAAATTATTGTTTCAATTTTGCGATATATATATATTTATCGGTTCCTTTTTTTTTTCTTTTTTGTGGCTGATTTATCGTTTTGGGACGTGGTCACATAAATTTTTTGCACAAATTTTACCATATTTTCATTTCTATACATATAAATAAATTACAAAGGATGCTAAAGTCTTCTTTCCTATTTTGTTGGTGGTGTTCAACGATTTAATAGTTATTTTGATATATCTTTTAATTTTATTGAAGACAGTAAATTTCATCTGTATGTCCGGTAAAGTTTGTTTATAAATAATCACGTGATAACATCTAATTGGTGTAAGTGTTATGTCCTAGGTCCAATTGTTTGACATTGATTGACCGAGCACATATCAATATATTTAATGCATTTTCACTATAGGACAGATCTGTTATTTAATTGATTTATCATAATATTATTATTCTCGCAAATTAAATCAACAGAGTCCGTAAAATCAAAATTTGATAGCTTGTTAATCACAAGGAGTTGTGATTGTGAGATATAAGTTACAATTAAACCTTAAATATCCTTGGCCGTAAAGTAATATTGAGATATAGATATCTTTATTACGGATAGACCAATACTTGTATCATCGCCCACCTTAGAAGTGAGTAGCTGATCTCATAAGCTAAGATGTAGAGACATCTAAATGAACACGTGAATGTTTTGTTAAGAGAACACAATATTGGAGACCCGCAACAGAGATTACACATGGATAACTATTTGAGTGTCAATGGTTAATCTCTAACGTTCGTTAGTGGAATTATCCTTTAACTTGAGGTCATCATAGTATCTTACATAAGAGCAGTCATACTTTGGTGATGTCGGATGTTGTCCTGAAAGGAGTAGTTAATACAATGTCGTTCGAGTATGTCAAGAATCACATAAAGGTTGTGAATGATCAATATAGTGTTCGTCACTCTTAGATAGTAAGAGATTATGATTTACATTTTATTTGGTTAAGTCGATATTGAAATCCTTGGCCGAGGTGAATTTATACAGTCGAAAACTGTTTCGATGATTAATGACTTAAGAGTGAAATAAAAGATATGATCAATAAACGAGATTGACACATTTTCATATCTTGTAATTGATCGGATCATATTGACGAAGAGATTAAAGATTCATGATAAACAAACTAATTTGGTTTTGTCACACCATGAGACATTTTTCTTCACATGTATTACCCTAACATATTGCTAGATGTAAATCTGGGACAACTAATATGAATTAATTTATCTAGCAGAATTAATGATTAATTGAAAAGAGAGTTTTAATTAATCTTATTTTGATTAAATCAAAATAATAATTCACGTAGTTCGACATCGTGGTTGGGAACCTAGAGGGTCACACACAAGGGGAGAACTAGTAGAATGTTATTGGAATTAATTAATTAACAAGTATTCGACATTTGTAGAATTAACTAATTATGTTGTTTATTAATAGGCTCGAGTTAATTTATCGGATTGATTAACTACTTTTCATGTTTAATTAATTGGATTAATTAAACTATATGGACCGGGTGATGTTTAAGTTATGTGCTAAGCCCATTTTGACTTATATTAATGAACAACTAGGGTTTGGAAAAGTTAACTCTAATTCATTATTCTCTTGCTAGTACAAGAAGAGAGAAATCCTAACCTTTCATTCTTGTTCTCTTGTGTAGATCACATTTGGAGGTTGGACAATTGAACAACTAGCTAGGGTGTGCAATTAGATTGAAGGAATCAAGGTTCTCAGATCCGTCTGTAAAATAATCAAGAGGTATTTTTTTTATCACGATTTCTATCTAAACATAAAGTAGATCCTCGTTTGGGAATTGAAAATATTTTATATTCCGTTATGCACGATTAAGTAAATTCCTAACAATTGGATCATATTTTGAAAAATCAATAATTTCGGCTGATGAAAGATTCCTGCACACCATTTTTTATTTTTTAAAAAATAGACCAACGAAATGTTGTAACTCTCAGTTACTAAGAAGTAGATAAAACAACGTACAATAAGGCGCTGTAGTAGACTACTTACCAGTACCACCTTAAGGATTTGGAAAAATGAGCTATTTAACCGCGGTGCTAGCACTGTTTACATTGCCAAATGGATCTCTATGTTGAGTGTATGCTATTAACTTATGAGATATGGGATTAAATGATCTGTTAAGTGTTCTTGCCACCAGTTATCGAGATAGCCTTCGGTAGTAAAGACGACAAATGATGTACGAATTAATCTACTTGCACATTTATTTTGATAATATAGGTGACAGTTTGGTGATGTGGAAGTGTTGTTATTGTTGATTTAAAAGATGATGTGATGTATAAAAAAATAGGATTATGCCATGCAGACTAATTATCATCCTCATTGTGATACTCATTGTGAGTATAACAAAGTTGAATGATCTACAAACAGTCTTGGTTCAATAAGCAGTCGAGTGCCCTTCGGTCCTTTTGTTTTCATCACAATGACAGCATGTTTGACATGGAAAAATCTTATTATTACAGCTCAAAATTTTTTGCTTCGGTTTAATGAAAGAGTTACCAGACGTACGATATACAAATTTTTTGTATTAGTATTTGTAAAGATTCAAGTTATCAGACTGATTTCTATGAGAATTTGAATTTAAAGAAGGCTCATAGAAGACCAAGAAATCTCTGTATAATATTTCGAGGATATCTGGCTGGGAGTTGGTGCAATGTCAAATGCTATGATACACTGTGACGACCTCAAAATCTGACAATTTTTTTTCTGGATATTAGTATCTTTACATTGAACTGTCTACCTAGCTACTGTGTGCTACTAGTATCATCAAATTCTGCTTTTCGTTTTAACATCTTTCAATGGTACTGATATCAACTTGTTCATTATAAATCACAATAATTCTTTGTTACCAGTATCATATCACCATGATTCAATATGCTTATTTCAATTACCTCAATTTACCATTCATATCACTTTTCCATTAAATATATCACTATTTCATTTCACAACATCAACTTCATAACACTAACATCATAAAAATTAACTTCATAACATCCTAACACTCACGTCATAACATCAACTTCATAACACCATAACATTAACTTCATAACATCATAACATTAACTTAGAGCCTTACAATATATATATGCTTCCCCTTCCATAGTACCTTATATTCACTATCATATTTCCATCTAGTCACCCTATTAGCAAAAGACTAGGGTGAATTACAAGGGAACCATACAAAAGCAAGTTAGGTGTTTCATACAAAATATCCCTTCTCACATGCTAAGGGGAAGACTACCATACAAAAGTTAAGTCACTTCTACACCTCATAGGATGAAGAAGTAAGTTCCCTTAGGTTCGAGTGTTACCGCATCATAGGCATGTAACACTTTGTACATCCTTTCCTTAATATATAACCCGGGGAAGCGGGTAAAATGACTCCAAACTTCGATCTTGGTAATAATATGATATTCCGTTCCATCCCGCGAGGCTCTCCACCAAGTTCTCACCACCTCATGTGTTTCGCGATCCATTACCTATATTAGTCATAAAAGACTTGTAAGCGGTGAAGCTTAGTGAGTAAAAGTAGGAGTAACTATGCAAAATTCATGGAGTGAAGTAACTTTACCTCTGAACTTTGAATCTTACCTTGCATATGTAAGTGAATATAGTACAAAAATATCTTAATAGCTTCACAAGAGTTAAATACACCAAGAAATGCCACAATCACTTATTTCACCAAATAAGTCACATAAGGAGCATCAAAAACTCTTTCTCATTCCGTATCTTCTCTAATCTTATTGATTTACTAACACATAAGAATTCTCAACTTATATTCAAGTTAAACAAGTATGAAGATGATGTATAGAATGCCATGCATGATGATACATATTCTTTCATTCCTTTTTCTTCTAATTTCTTTATTTCAAGATGATGCATATACCATTTTCTTTCTTCGTTCATTCTTTCTTTATTCTATTGGGCCCTTCCCTATTAGGGTTGTACACCCACGCGCAAAAGTGCTAAATTAAGCACAAGGTCACTAAGAGTGTTCTTTACACTCACAAGTTTATTAACTCGATTCTTCTTCTTTCTTTCCCAAGCATATTAGCTCAAATAGTTTCTTTCTTCTATGGGCATCTCGTAGCCTGTGACCTCAATTAGGGACTTTCTCCCTAGGTGTACCACCTAAATAGGGATTCTATAGTGTTTTATTAATTCTTTCTTTGATTATGTATTTCTTTCATACCAATGTACCAAACTTACATGCATGAAATGATGCAATGGTCAATCTCATACTTGAAGGTTTAATATTTCCAAATACATCCACAACTAAAGTTAGCATATAAAAATGAAGAAGAAGATTACCATATTAAAACTTCAATATAACAAAATGACAATTAAATCCCTACTTCTTTCTTCTTTAACTCCTTAAGTGTATAATTGCCAATCCTAACTTTAACCTTATTAAACAATAATTTCACTATCCTATTCTACTTTCTTTAGTGCAATGACATCTTCTCAAATCTGACTCTCAAATTCAATTACCCATTGTGAAGATATTTAACCCATGTAGGATGAAAATAAAACAAAATTTAAGTGAGCAACTAATTTCACTTATTAAATACAAAATGCATGGACGATTTACATCATTCATTTCACTTTACATTTTATTTGTATTAAATCCTTTTTAGATTTATCAATTAGACATTTTGAACACATGCAAACCATGAATCTAATAATCCATGATATAAACTATATTCTAAACTTCAAGACTTTCCCTACTCAACTAGCAACTTTCTCTCATAACATCAATTAATAATTCCAATTAAAACTCAATCTTAGGAATCCCTAAAGGGGTTCTATACAATAACTTAAATCTGGACAGAAACATGAAATCAGTCTTTGGACACATGCATGACTTAAATATGATAACTCATGGTATAATTCCTATTCTAAAATTTAATAGTTCAATCCTTAACATCTTTCTCAGAGCATAAACTGAAATTCCCAGCTAAACATAGAATTTTGAAGTCCAATGAAAATCTGGACAACAACATTTAATCATTTTATATAAATTTGTATTCCATAACCTCATCCCGTAATTAGTTAGCTAATTTCATAAATAAGATTGAATACTTCAAGATCTTACTTAAGTGTTAAAATAATTCATATCAAGCATGAATCCACATACATAAATCTGGACCAGAACATAACATAGAAGAAAACTATCTACTTTACTCACCTTAGTTTGATTTCCTCTTAGAATTGTTAACCTGAAATTTATAATTTTATGGGTATAAAATCAAGTTAATAATTTGATAAACTAAGGCTAAAAGAAAGCATTTACTTCAGATAATAACCCTGTTTAATAATCCCAACCAGTACTACCAGAATTTCAGATTTTACACTAACAGGTTAGCATCCGATTCTGCAGATTTGGAAATTAGTTTCTGGGTTTATTCCATTCAATTTCTGGTAGTATTTGAGTGTATAAGTGATGAATTTCTTATAATTTAGTATTCAACACTTATACCTCCATGGATTAAAGGAATCAAATGAAGAATTTGATGAATTTCCTAAGAATTCTAACTTTGGGAAATGGGTTACCTGATTTTTTTCTTGGTTGATCGATCAGTAAGGCTCTGGGAGTTAAATTCTCAGACTAAAGGTGTATATATATGGGGTCTAAGCTGGGTCATGTTTGGTTGGGTTTATCATATCATATTTCTACTTATTTAATACCACATGTTATATTTATGTGAATTCAACGATTATTTGTACGAATATTTATCGAGCTGGTTCCTTATTCAGATTATCCATGCCAAACATGTCTTAATTAATTCTGGTGCCATGTGACAGGTGTCCCTTTCATGCAATATTTTAATAGCAAAATTTTCAGATTTCCTATTCCAGGTAGTCACTTTTAGGCTAAGATTTGAAGGTCGAAACGGGGTCCATTTTGGCCATTCTTTATACCGTTGGAAAGCTCACGTTACGAGCTTCGTAACGGTCATACATGCAACGGGAATGGACCAAAATCCAGCTCGAACCGGTCCTCCAAAGTTGGCTGTTCGACAGGGTATTATACTTAGCCATATTTCAAATTTTCTCAGGTTTCTACCTTTTCATGTATGCATGTTTGGCTAGATTTTTCAAGTGACTCCCGATCTTGGATGATCTCAAATCTGATACCAATGTGTAGAACTCATTGTGATCTAAAAATTGGTGTAACATGCGTCGGAAATGGCTCAACACATCTCATTTACTAAGGTCATAAAGTCGAGTCCTCTACAATGGCAATTTCTGTAATTTAAGCTGAATCTTTACCAACTTTTCAGCTTAGTCCTTTTAATATAATTACATTTCTAATTGAATCCAAATACTTTTCATAATTTTATTTTAAGCCAATTTGGTCCTTGAACTTATAATTAAGGATGTTTTGCTTATCTCTTCTTAAGATTTCCCTTATCATCCCTTAGAGCTATAATTATACTAAATAAATAAAGATATGAAAATTTTAGGATGTTACATACACCGACACGGACACGTGTATACGACACAATACGTACGTGTCGGACACGTCGACACACAATTTTTCAAAAAAATACCGACACTACAAGAAATCGGACCAACAGCGACGAAAATTAGCGACGACAAAAAAAGTCTTTTCTAATACCAAGACTATTGCGACGACATTTTTTTCGTCTCAAATACCCGACCCTATAGCGACGACATAATCTGTCGTCGCAATAGGGTTAGTCATTAGCGACGACAAAAATATGTCGTCGCAATAGCATACCCTATTGCGACGACTATGTCGTCTCTATATGTTCGATTTTTTATTTATTTATTTATTTTTATTATTATTATTATTAAATGCATTTCGATATTTATAAAAATAATATTAAAGTCAATGTGTTGGAACAAATGTTTATATACTATTATTATTTAAATGTGATTCATTAAAGTTAACTATTATATATTACTTAAAACAAAACAAGACACAAGAATTTATTTTCCAGAATGGTTGGGACATCATTCACCTAACTACTTGGTCAAGAGTTCGAGTCTCCAAGCTAGCATTATCATCATATGAATTAAAAATAAATACTCGAGGTTCGGGTCGGGTTCAAATTCGGGCCGGGTTCAAAATAGGTCGGATCGGGTCAAGTTAAATTAATAAATTATTAATAAAATATTTTTCGTTATTAGAGACGACTATGTCGTCGCTATTGACTTTCAGCTACGGGCCTAAAGCGACGACTATTAACGACGACAATGTAGTCGCTATTGATCTATAGCGACGATTTTTAGGCTTTCAGCGACGACTTCTGTCGTCGCTGTTGGTCCGATTTCTTGTAGTGCAATACGACACGCTGTTGACATGTTAATTAAAATATTTAAAATTCTTCATTTAAATAGTACAAATTTAGTTTTATACTTGGCATTGATTTTGTTTGTTGAAATCTTTTAACTTTGAGTACCTATTTGTTATTTTATAATAATTTTGAGTTAAAAATATATGGTTTCTCTTATAAAGAAAGAAGAACGATCATAGTAGAGTGTCGTATTCGACACGAGTCCGATACATATCAGACACATACACGCTACCCGAGTTGAAGTGTCCGTACTATAGAGGTCAAATGCCAGTTTCTTTTTTACTTCATTCATACATATTGATTTCTAACTCATGTAAAAATTATTTATATAGCATAAGGCTTCTTTCTTCAAGTTTTGATGTATTTCCATTCATATTAATTTCTTACTCATACAATGCTTGAACCTACTAATGTACACAAAACTTTAGTCCAATAAAATATGTGGTTAAATTAATTGTTGACTTTGATTTAAATTAAAATCTAAATTATAATTGCTACCAAACAGGGGCATAACATTATTTACAGATATAACAAGGTAAAACAAGTTGTTTATATGTCTCTCTGTCCATTCATCATTCTCATATCCATTGACAATATTCTTGGGCACCCTTGCAATGCAATTATATATATACCTGCAAGTTAGGGTTTCTTGTCTCTCTCCTACATTTCAAAATAGTCTAAGACGAACTTCGCCAATGTTTTTTTTACCATTTTTTCTAAGGAAACTTAAAGGGACTCCAGGTTTTCTTGCGCCTGGGAGTTTCACAAAAAAATCCAGATGCTAGGGTTTGGTGGAGCCACAACTCAAATTCTTCTTCGATATCTAAATCCCATGAATGTCTAGCTGAATCAGATCTCTGACTTGACTTCTCCAGTCCAAACATGTTTACATGGAAGCTGGGTCGATGAGTGTTTTGCCTACAAGTCATTCCCTTTATTGAGATGGAATAATATCTGAAAGTTATAAGTGGAAATTGATGTATGACAAAAATAAACAATGTGCAACAACAACACGATAAAACAAATGGAATATCTATTTCGTGCTGTTGAGAATTAGATCCGCCGAGATCAATCAATCAGTAGAAAGAAATAAAGACATAAGAACTATAAAAGTTCGCTTCAGCTATGCCCTCTTTTGCTGCTGCAGTTACTATGATGAAAAGAATTTTATAAAAGAAAATTGCACACCTATCTTTTCTAACATTTCTTACTATTTTTTATGATGGCATTTTCACTAGTACAAATTTTCTCAAAAAAAAATAGAAAATGTGCATCGCTTTTTACGAAAATCGATGCCTATAAAAATGCGGTGGCAATTTTGTAAATAAAAGTTTATAATATGTGTATAAAGAACCGACGCATAATGTGTGAACCTACGAAAGGTATCGATTCTATATGAAGAACTGACGCCTAAAATGACATTATATGCGTCGGTTCTTTATAAAGAACTGATGTGTAAATCTTGAACCGACGCATAAAATGTGACTAATCATATGCGTTGGTTCTTTATAAATCTTGAACCAAAATCCTCGTTTAGGGCTTAAATGAGGCGCCGTGAACTGCATGTGTCTTTCTTTCTCTCCCAAATTAACTAATCTTACATCACTCGATCGCGTCGCCGCTCCTCACGTCACCACTACCACCATCAATCACGCCGCTTCCGTCACCACCCCACACCACCCCACCACCCCATTCTTGGTCTCTTTCTCACAGTTGAAGCAGCGTGTTTACGCTCGCTCGCTCTCTCTCTCTCTCATACCCGCCGCTCCACCACCACCCCGAGTCAACACCAACACCACGGTAAATATTGCCCATGTTGTAATTATCATTTTAATAGTTATATATTTTAACACATAAACACACATAAATAAGGTAGAGAGTGTGTGTGTATAAATTTTTAGATTTACAATTTCAACTAATTAATTGATTTTGGGTAAAAACAATTAAAAAAATTAATAAGACAACTGGCGCATATTGTTCAACATATAGTTCAACTATATGCGTCAGTTATATAGTCCAATTTTCCGCATTGGTTAAAAATCGATGCATATTCTTCTTACCTTATACGTTTGTGTCAAACGCGTCACTTCTACAACCGACGGGTATTGTCTTTTACAACTGATTAAAACTGTACTAGTGTTTGAAAGCCTAATGGTGGTTCCCTATTTATAAGATAAATTAGGGCAATTGCATTTTTCTTTTTCTTTTTAATTGTGCTAATTACCCAATTAATTAACATTTATTAATTAAAACCCAAAATAATTTATAAGATGTTCAAATCAACCCATTTCCCTTCCCTCTCTCAACATATCTCACCTGCGCAGATCGGCGCCCTCTCTCTCTATACCATCTATCTGGACTCTACCCACATTCCATTGAGATGATTGATGATGTAGCGGTGAGATTGTTGTCTTCGAAGTGTAGCAACAACGATCTCGTCGCTGGATTGCAATCCCCAAAGACGAGCCTTGACGCTGCAGCTTTGATCTCCAACGACGAGATCACCACTAGCAATGGTGAGCCTCGCCATTACAACATCGATTTGATTATTTTGTCCTTGCCGAAGATCATTGAGTTATTTGGTTCGTCGGCCTGGAATTCTCGAATTTTCGTTGAACTAATCTAAACTCATGTCTCTCACTTCTATCAGTTTGGAGATACAGTGGAATGAACGATTCTGCACCCAAACTAAATGTGATATTCAAGTAACGTTAGATATTTGTAATTGGTGGTGGGGGTGGGGGTGGGGGTGGGGGAATATGGTAGACGGGTGAGTGGACATGAGGTGATGGGGAGGAAGTTGGTGGAGGTAGGGAATGGGCATGAGGTTGTGGAGAGGAAGCGAGTGGAGGTGGTGAGTGCACCGGAGGTAGTTGTGACTGAGTAGGTGGTGCGGGTAATGGGGTGGATTTCTGTGGTGGTGAAGTTGAATTTGCAAGCTCAAGAGGAGGTGCTGGTGAGTGTTTTTGCTTCGAAGGTTTAGGTGTTGGAGTTAGTGCTAGGGTTGTACTTGGCGAGTGGACAACTGGTGGTGGAGTCTGTAATTGAACAGAGGTGGCAGTGATGAGGAAACTGGTGCTTGGGAGATGGGGTTGGACTTTGATTGTAACCAATTATTAGGTAATTATGATCAAAATATGGACTAATTGTGTTTTTGTGCTACTTGTAAGGAGTACGAAATGTGACCAGTTTATGAGGTAATTGTGACCAAATATTGACTAATTGTGACTTGTGCGACTTGTGACTATTGCCCTATTTCCGACTGCAAGTGTACAGATCGCAAAAGTAATAAATTGGATTGTGAGTCCAAACGAGGATTGAGAAAAATTATTATTTTAGACTAAATTCCTTAATCGAAACTAAAGAAGCAATTTGGAAATAAACTAAAAATAATGAGAAAAACATGCTAGAATTGAGAATTCACTCTACTTTCATCATTCATGTCTTGATTTAAACGTTTAACTACAATTCATAGGGTTTTGAAAATTCATGTCCCTAATTTTATTAAAACACTTTTTCGAACAGTAAATTAAAGGATTTTTCTATAAGTGACTCGACTATATTTTTGTCACAAATACGAACATGTAGAAAAGCATTATCGTTTTGTGACCACTATTGAAGATAACACAAAGCATAGCCGTATATTTTTATCTTCTATCTAACTTTGTGACAATTAAAACATATACAACGTTATCTCAATCTTTCGAACTTAAGAAAACGCCACAATAATCATACAATAATTTGACAAAGAATTGTTTAATAATAAAAGTGCGAATTAATTGCTCAAACCATGAACTATATAAATTAAACATAAATCAAAACATGCAATCCAGAACGTAAAGTTTCACAATTCTGACATAAAAGTCTAGCCTAGCCTAGAAAACATGATCAAAGTTAAATAACAAGAAGAATTTGGAGAATTCATAACCTGGATAGAGAAATTTTTTTTCTTGTTGCATGAATCTTCAATCTCCAATAACTAATTGGTCCTCCAACAAGATGATAGAATTTTGGTGTGAATTATAGAGTTGGGAAACCCAAAAACTTGCATGTGGTAGAATATATATAAATTTTGGTGAAGTCTGGGTTGATTGGGAGATAAAGCTTTTGAAATTTGCATTTAAATACACAGGTATGGCCCATTCAGAGAAGCGTGCAACAGCTTGGTACAAGATGCCCTGATCACGTGGTTATGCCAATTCGGTTATGCTTAATTTCTAACTATTTACGCGACCGCGCGATTCACTTTCTCACGATCACAAGCTTTAAGCGTCCCTGTGCAATTTCATCTTTCATTCTGTATAATTGGTTCTCGTTCTTTTATTGCAGTCCTGATCCTTCATCTTCCGATTGAAGCAATTTAGTACTTAAACTTCTTATTTCTTCCAATCAACTCCTTTTTCTACTCAATTGACTTCATCTACTTCTTCATGAATACAATTTAGCTCAATTTATCATTCAATTGCTCTTTTTTTGCTTCAATTGCTTTATTTTCTCGACTTTGGAATTATTTCTGAAATATAAACAAATAACAAGTGAATCAATAACATTTATTCTAAAATGACAATATTATATCTTACTTTTACCATTAAACACTTAACAATGACGAGTACATAATTTGAACATTTGATTTGAGTATACCATGACTTTGTGTGATCTTTTTAATCACAAATGTGAGCTTTATTAGGTAACTGTGAGAAAAATATTGACTAATCAATGACGAGTACAATATGCAACCATTTTGATTTGCGTCAACCGTGACTTTTTGTTACCATTGTAACGAAATGGTAGTGGGTTTCTAAGAATCTTTATACTTAATCCCTAGGTACAAGGTTCGAAACCCATGAAAGGAAAAAATCCACTTCCTGGAAACGAGGCTGGCAGGAGGAGTGGAAAGACCAGGGAGGAGTGGAAAGACCATGAGTACGACACGAAGAAGGCCCCAGCGAGAGAGTCGGGTCGTTACAACCATTCTATTCACAAATGTGACCAATTATATGGGTGATTGGGACCAAGTGTGACTTTGTATGACCAATGGATGTGACCATTTTAATTAATTTATATGTTATAAAATTTTATTGGTACGAATACGACAAATTATTAGATCATTGTGACCGAAATATTGATTAATTGTAATCAAGAAAAGAGTAAGTTGTGATCAATAATATGTGACTAAAAATGTTTGATTGCAACTATATTTGTAATTGTGACTCTGTGCGACTTGGGACGATTACGAGATGTGACATGTTTAATTAAATTATTTGTCACAAAATCTGATTTGTGAATAAATTTGTAATTGTGACAAAACTTTGACTTTTCAAGTGCGGTGGGTGGGGGTGATGTAAATTTTGTGACTAAGCCCCTGTTTGGTATTGATAAAAATCATATTTTTAGTAGATTTTGATAAAAATTGATGAAATGTGTGATTGAAAAATTTGCAGTCCCATAAAAAGTGTAGTTAGGATTAAATTTTGACTTTGAATTATATTAAAATCTAAAAAAGAAGTGCTACGAAACAGGAACATTTGTAATTGTGATCAAACTATGACTTTACCAGTGATGTGACATGAGGTGGAGTGGAGTGAGATGGGGTGAATTTTGAGGCAAAATTTGTAATTGTGATCGAACTGTGACTTTATGTGACCGAATATGATCGTTGGTTTGAATTTTGGAGTTCTGCACAGTATTCTATTGCTCCGGGTAGATTCATCGTGTTCTTCGTCTTGTGAGTTTCATCTTGTTTGTACTTTTTTTTGTTCACTGTTGTGTTGAAATAATATCGCAAGTGTACGATACGCTAACAAGTAGTAAAAGTGGACTTTTGAGTCCGGGTTGTCGATCCCACGAGGACTATTTAATTCGCTATCGATTTACTTCGAATATAGAATTCCTAAACTAAAACCAAAACTAACTAAGAAAATAAATTGTAAAATAACAAAAACGACAAATAATTGGAAATCAATGAAATAAACAAATCAATTAAAATAAACAATAACAAATTAAACTAAAAACAATTAACGAAAGTAAGAAACAAAGTGGTGGGATTTCTAGCTATTGAATGAATATCGGGACTAACGATTTTGAAATAACGTTCTAGCTTAATTTCTCATCTCAAGTTGTTTTCTAAAATTGTATTTGGTCGAATTCACACATATATCTAATTTACCTCTCTCGAGTTCAAATTAGGCCTATTTAACTAAGTCAACCATGTATCTCTACAGCGGGTCAGAGTTCTCCTTAGTTAAATGCATGAAATTTCCTAGGAATTCATAAGTGACCACATGCAACCACAAATTCATATCTCTATCTTTTTGTTGAAATTGCCTAATTTTATTACGTGATCTAATTGTTAACTCACCTCTCGGATTATGAAAACAACCATTTAATCATGAATTGGTGATCAAGCAACTCAAGCATTTAACTCAATAATAAAATCAATACATGAAATAAAGCACCAACTTAAGAATTAAAATCAAACTAGAAACATTAAATCTATATCGTTAATCCCGATTATAAAATTTAGCTACTCATGTTATTGGGAAAAAAAACAATAAAAAATAGAACTTGAAGTTTAAATAATTGAAGGATTAACATCACCAAAAAATTTCCAAAGTTGTTTCTCATTCCAGACGCTACACGTTCCCTCTCACTGCTGTATCTTTATTGATCTCTCTCCCTGCTATATGTGTAAATATGTGAATATATATATATGACCAGCAGCGTGTGCGTGCCTCTTCAATTTAATAGGCTGCCCTTTTAATTCCAAGCAATCACCAGCCTCCACCAATTTTTGGATTGTCCAATGATAATAAATATCTCCACTCCAATCTCCAATTGATTCTCCCAATGTTCCTTTTTATTCCTTGCCAACGACCTTTTCTTCCTTTTTAATTTGACACAGGCACACTATCTTTTTCTCTTCAAAGCTGCGCACGTCTCTCTCTGTCTCACGGCTTGTCCCTTCCAGTCGGCTGCTCACCTCTTTTTCTACTTACTGACCTTTTGCCCTCAGCTGCTCCCCACTCCCTCTAAACTCACGGCTCTCCTCTTCTGTTGTATGTGTGTGTATATATATATATACACAAATTAACCCTAAAGCCCAAATCAACTAAATTGTTCTTCAAGTTACTCAATTTTTCCATATATGATAAGTTAGTCCTTGAGTCAATTGCACATTCGGTCTTCAACTTTTGAGAGTGTACACTTTAGTCCTTTTTCTTCGTTTTATCTCAATATTCGTCCAATTGTTGCGTGATTGCATCAATTCATCACTTTTCTTGATTTTGGGATAAAACCTGAAATAATAATAAATAAACACAAACTAAGTAGAAGTTATTCGAGAAAAACAATATAATATCCTAATTTCGATAGATAGATAAGTGTATAAAATACACTTATCATTCACCCATGGCATTTTCTATGGATATTAATATCACTCATCCCAATGATGTTTGATAAGTGTGTTTTTACACACTTATTTAGTTCCTAAATTAGCACTTTAATTGACAAATTGAGCAAATATCTACTTATAAATTGTGTTTATCTTGTGCAATTAGGTACAAACTCAATTGGAAAGCAAATAGACAAGATTGGAGAGAAATTGAGCTAAAAGATAAGCAAATTTGATGTCCAAGGACCTAATTGAAAGAAATCAAAAGTTCAGGGACTTAATTGCAACATCCCAAAAAGTTGAGGACCAATGTTTACTACTCAAATTCAAGGGGAAAATCACAATAGAAAGCGAAATGATTGCTTAATTGATGAATTTGAGTGAAAATGGATCAATCGCACACAAAAAATAGAGTTTGGGGACCATTTTGCTCAACTTCCAAAACTCAAGGATCAAATGTGCAATTTTAGAAAGAAAAGGACAGGGAAGCATGGGAAAATGATGGAGAGTATGGGAGAAAGGCTGGAACGTGTTGTACTGCTGGATGGGCTGCTGGAAAAAAATATACATATATACATACACAAGCAGCCTGAAGGAGATAGCCAGGCAGAGGAGAACCGGGGGGTTCAAATTCAGGGTGACAGCCTGAAATTGCTGGTTCAAATCATTAGATAGGGATAGATACATATACATATAGACAGTAAACAAAAAACCTGAGAAGGCAGACCGGGTGAAGCTTAGCAGGGTGACAGCCTGCAGGGTTGAGAAATCGGGGAGGACACAGGAGGTTGATTGGTTGCTGCTGCTGATTGGAAACTAGGGTGCAGCTGCTGGAGATACATGCTGATGTTGCCACTGCTGCTGTAAAACCAAAGCAGCCGGGTGGTGAATTGGTGGAACAGCAGCTAGTAATTGGGCTGATTTCTGGAGGTGAAGTGCAGGCTGATACAGAAAGGTGAACTAAACTGTGCTGCTGTTGCTGTTGAGCTGCTGCCTGCTGCTGCTGGTGACTGCAACTGCTTAACTGCTGCTGCTGCAGAAGCTGAAGAAGGGAATACTGGATGCTGCTGCCTGTGCTGTCGCTGGAAACTGGAACTGGACTGCTGGATGCTGACTGAAGCTAGAAGAAGAAGATCTTGCTGCTGCCGCTGGACAGAAGCTGCAATGCTGACTGGAAATTGCTGGAACAAAGGGTGTTGCTGCCTGCAGCTGAAGAAGGAGATCTATAGGCTGGAAGTGCTGATTTCAGACAGAATTATTGCTAGGGACTGAATTGCAAATGATTGAAAGTGCAGGGACTGATTTGCACTTTAACCAAAAGTTGGAGGACCTTGATGCAATTTCCACAATTTCTAATTCCGGGTTTTATTTTACTGCCTTATGTTATTATTAATTCTCAAACTCATGTTTAGCTAAATTTTGCACGTTGGGATGATTGATGGAATTTAACCTAGTTTGGATTAATTTTAATATTTGCTATTTGATTAAATGCTTATTTCATGTGTGTTTGTTATTGAGATTATTACATGTATTTGCTTGATCACCAAATATGTGTTTTGTGAAGTGTATGATAATCGAGAGATATTATGCATTTTAGACCAAATAACAAATGCTCTAGGTTCTTGTTAAGGATAGAGATATACCTTAAACCCTAGATGATCCATTGAGCTATTTTCACAAAGAGTTAATGCAATTGATTGGGCCTTAATCGACATAGAGATATAGTAGGTTAGACCAATTGATTAGGGTTGATTTCACTCGAGAGAGGTAATTGGCTAAGATTGGAAAATCGGGTCTAACATTGTAAATGAGTAATTTGTTAATTTGCATGTTAAGAAATTAATTAGGCGACGGTTAAATGAAATCATGAATCCCAACCACGTTTTATCTTTCATTTTCCTTATTTTAATTCGATTTAAAATTAGTTTAGTTAATTTAGAATTGTCAAAAATCCATCTTTTTAATTGTGTGTTTCATTTGTTAAGATTAAATTAACTAGAGTATAATAGAGTATACATTCCTCGTGGGATCGACAACCCGGACTCAAAAAGTCCACTTTATTACTTGTACGCGACCCGTGCGCTTGCGGTACACACTATTTTGAGCGAACAAGTTTTTGGCGCCGTTGCCGGGGAATGTTTTTACTTCGATTATTACTTTAGTTAATTTTAGTTTTAACAATTTATAATTGTTTTTGTTTTATGTTTTATTTTGTCATCTTTGGTTAACCACCACAATTCTAATCTCTCTTGTGTTTGTTTTTCTTTCTATGCATATTTGACTTTAATATTGGTAAAGTAGGAAAGCAATTCCAATGAACAATCTCGACATGGGTGATGAATACATGCTTGAAGAATATTCAAGTTGTGAAATTTGTTACATGATGCATTGTAACGGACAATGTTTGTTTTCGGGCAATAGTTTGATTACGTCGAAGCTTATTTGGTTTAGACGATATTTGAAATGTCGGAAACAAGCAATTGATACATTGGATACGAGTTACATGCTCGTGGGAGATTGTGTACCGGATAAGTGGGATGAGGACATCACTCTTGTAGGAGATGGTCCTCCATTATTGAATGAGAAGGTACTTGCAAAGTATTACAATAAGCTTTCCAATTTGGATGAGGATGATATGCTTGTGGGAGATTACATGTATTGGGAAGGATTTCAAATGTGGGGGTATAATCCACTCTTGGAGATTAATAGGAAAAACTTGCCGTTGCCCATGGATTCAAACTTTGGATCGGTCATTAAATCCGATGAGACATCAACAAATGGAGATGAGCTTGAAGAGAACGATAATTTAATCACAAAAGAATCACTTGGAGAAGTGGCAATTAACGAGGAAGAGATCAAATCAAATTCTCTCAACTTCATTAATTGTCCAATAATAGAATTTGTGATTAAGCCACTTGAGGAGGAGCAAGTCTACATTGTTAAGTTTGAATTGGATGAAGTAGGCAAGTCCCATGACTTTGGAAATGGCAAAGTGCAAGTATTTCGAACAAATGAAGAGTGGAGCAAAGTTAAAATAAGCACAATGGGCAGGACATCAAAAGCTTCATTTAGAGTGCCATGAAGTGCTTATGCGGAGAGTCGAGCTAATGACTTTAAAATAAGCGCTTAATGGGAGGCAACCCATTCTCTATCCTTTACTTGCTTTATTTTTATTTTTTGCATATTATTTACCTTCTTGCATTTTATTTACATTTTTGCAAATAAGTTAGCTAGGTCAAATATCTATCTTCCATAATTATTTTCCTCAAGTTGGGTATTGTGAAATAGCTCTAATACATTCTCATTTAATTCTAGCATATACTCATATCAAACTTTCAAAGTCAAAATTTGCTTAAAACTCATTTTTAAATCACTTGGTTCATATTGTCTTTTATCTTCAAGTGTGATTTAATATTGATGTGGATGGGCAAATTACATTGGATTTATGAGTTAGAATTGAGGTGATGAATGTAATTTAAATTTTTGGATCATCACCACTTATTATCCACTTTTTTTTGTGTTTTCATAGGATACTCACAAGGTATTTGGTGAAATGCCTCATCGGAGAAAATTGTGCTCAATCGATTAGAGGCTTCAACACAAATTTGAGGATGGATTGTTGGTGATTGCAATGAGAGTTCACATACCCAAGACTACTTATGAGTGCCCCCACCACTTCTTGGGATGTCTAGTAACTTCTTTCCTCTTACTTTGATTTTATTTTACACATTGAGGACAATGTGCATTTCAAGTTTGGGGGTGATTTCCTATTGTGTATTGACATGTTAGATAACCTTTCCGTGGCCAGGATTACTTAGATGTTTAAAATTGTTATTGATTCATGATTTATGACCAATATGCTACTTGTGTCTACTTTTACAAAATGCATATCCATGTAAGATCATATTTATCTTGAGCACAATAGTCATGTTTGATTGTTGGTGGAGTTTAGGAATTGTTGAAGGGTGATGAGGTTAATGGAGTAGAAGAACTAGGTTGTGAGCTTGTATTGTTAATTTTTATCAACCTATCAAATGTTTTCCAAAACTCTAAATCTCTTTATCCTATTGTAAGACAAGTTTGGGGGTTGTCGACCCGGTGAAGGAGACGGTCTAGACGTGTGGTGATTCCATGCATGTTGAAAATAAATTTTGTGTGGAGTGTATTTCGCCAAGTATAAGCTAAGTAATGACCGTATGCTAAAGTTCTAAGTCCATTTTAATTTTTTTCATTGCATTGCCCTATCTCGAAACCTTTTTGACTCGAGTAATTAAGCCCGTAGGAGTATCTTGAAACTTGGTGCCTTAAGTTTGAAACTTGGGAGTCATCGGCCGAAAGCTCGCTACATGGGTCAATTAGAAAGCTTAATGAGTAGGGTACTCACACACACACTTGAAAAAAAAAAAAAGAAAAAAAAGCACATTATCATTGCATTTGCTTAATAAGTCTACCTCACTTCGTAGCCTTTTTGACTCGAGTTAATAAGTCCGTAGGGGTATTTTGAAACCTGGTACCCTTTGATCTTAAAACAATCGGGGAGTTTCCGACCTAAAGCTCGCTACATGGGTCAATTAGAAAGCTTAAGGGAGTGGGGGAAGATACGAGCATTCATCACGTTAATTTTTAGAAATCATGCATTTGTACTTGCATAAGGGCTCTTAGATGAATAGTGGGTTTGAATTGCTTGGTATAAACTTGAATGTCGAAACACTCATTAGTGGAGAGTCACTGCATTTCTAGGTTGTCGAGATTGTCGGTAAAACACACCCAAACTAGAGTGGAAAAAGAAAAGAGTGATTTAAGAGTACCCTCTAGAATTGCATCCCGGGAGAGGAAAGAAAAAAATTTATAGGGGGATGAATGTCACGAGTGGGAAAGAAAAAGAATTGACCACTAACGGTGGGTAGTTTTGACTTGAAACCTCTTTACTCATCAATATTCTCGAAACTTAATTGACAATTGAAAGTGACTATGCACACATACACACCGATCGAACATCGGATAAGCTAAACTTCTTTTTGGTAGCATTGTTTGGAATCATACTTTTGAATTGATCATACAATTTTACACTCATGAGTAATTTGCAAGTTATCCAACTTTGTTGATCTATATTTCACGTTACTTGATTGCACTAGTAGGTAATTTTGCTCGAGACGAGCAAAAGCTCAAGTTTGGGGGTGTGACAAGTGTGTTTTTACACACTTATTTAGTTCCTAAATTAGCACTTTAATTGACAAATTGAGCAAATATCTACTTATAAATTGTGTTTATCTTGTGCAATTAGGTACAAACTCAATTGGAAAGCAAATAGACAAGATTGGAGAGAAATTGAGCTAAAAGATAAGCAAATTTGATGTCCAAGGACCTAATTGAAAGAAATCAAAAGTTCAGGGACTTAATTGCAACATCCCAAAAAGTTGAGGACCAATGTTTACTACTCAAATTCAAGGGGAAAATCACAATAGAAAGCGAAATGATTGCTTAATTGATGAATTTGAGTGAAAATGGATCAATCGCACACAAAAAATAGAGTTTGGGGACCATTTTGCTCAACTTCCAAAACTCAAGGATCAAATGTGCAATTTTAGAAAGAAAAGGACAGGGAAGCATGGGCAAATGATGGAGAGTATGGGAGAAAGGCTGGAACGTGTTGTACTGCTGGAAAAAAATATACATATATACATACACAAGCAGCCTGAAGGAGATAGCCAGGCAGAGGAGAACCGGGGGGTTCAAATTCAGGGTGACAGCCTGAAATTGCTGGTTCAAATCATTAGATAGGGATAGATACATATACATATAGACAGTAAACAAAAAACCTGAGAAGGCAGACCGGGTGAAGCTTAGCAGGGTGACATCCTGCAGGGTTGAGAAACCGGGGAGGACACAGGAGGTTGATTGGTTGCTGCTGCTGATTGGAAACTAGGGTGCAGCTGCTGGAGATACATGCTGATGTTGCCACTGCTGCTGTAAAACCAAAGCAGCCGGGTGGTGAATTGGTGGAACAGCAGCTAGTAATTGGGCTGATTTCTGGAGGTGAAGTGCAGGCTGATACAGAAAGGTGAACTAAACTGTGCTGCTGTTGCTGTTGAGCTGCTGCCTGCTGCTGCTGGTGACTGCAACTGCTTAACTGCTGCTGCTGCAGAAGCTGAAGAAGGGAATACTGGATGCTGCTGCCTGTGCTGTCGCTGGAACTGGAAGCTGTCTATGAGCACAAAGTGATCTGCTGGACTGCTGGATGCTGACTGAAGCTGGAAGAAGAAGATCTTGCTGCTGCCGCTGGACAGAAGCTGCAATGCTGACTGGAAATTGCTGGAACAAAGGGTGTTGCTGCCTGCAGCTGAAGAAGGAGATCTATAGGCTGGAAGTGCTGATTTCAGACAGAATTATTGCTAGGGACTGAATTGCAAATGATTGAAAGTGCAGGGACTGATTTGCACTTTAACCAAAAGTTGGAGGACCTTGATGCAATTTCCACAATTTCTAATTCCGGGTTTTATTTTACTGCCTTATGTTATTATTAATTCTCAAACTCATGTTTAGCTAAATTTTGCACGTTGGGATGATTGATGGAATTTAACCTAGTTTGGATTAATTTTAATATTTGCTATTTGATTAAATGCTTATTTCATGTGTGTTTGTTATTGAGATTATTACATGTATTTGCTTGATCACCAAATATGTGTTTTGTGAAGTGTATGATAATCGAGAGATATTATGCATTTTAGACCAAATAACAAATGCTCTAGGTTCTTGTTAAGGATAGAGATATACCTTAAACCCTAGATGATCCATTGAGCTATTTTCACAAAGAGTTAATGCAATTGATTGGGCCTTAATCGACATAGAGATATAGTAGGTTAGACCAATTGATTAGGGTTGATTTCACTCGAGAGAGGTAATTGGCTAAGATTGGAAAATCGGGTCTAACATTGTAAATGAGTAATTTGTTAATTTGCATGTTAAGAAATTAATTAGGCGACGGTTAAATGAAATCATGAATCCCAACCACGTTTTATCTTTCATTTTCCTTATTTTAATTCGATTTAAAATTAGTTTAGTTAATTTAGAATTGTCAAAAATCCATCTTTTTAATTGTGTGTTTCATTTGTTAAGATTAAATTAACTAGAGTATAATAGAGTATACATTCCTCGTGGGATCGACAACCCGGACTCAAAAAGTCCACTTTATTACTTGTACGCGACCCGTGCGCTTGCGGTACACACTATTTTGAGCGAACAAGTTTTTGGCGCCGTTGCCGGGGAATGTTTTTACTTCGATTATTACTTTAGTTAATTTTAGTTTTAACAATTTATAATTGTTTTTGTTTTATGTTTTATTTTGTCATCTTTGGTTAACCACCACAATTCTAATCTCTCTTGTGTTTGTTTTTCTTTCTATGCATATTTGACTTTAATATTGGTAAAGTAGGAAAGCAATTGCAATGAACAATCTCGACATGGGTGATGAATACATGCTTGAAGAATATTCAAGTTGTGAAATTTGTTACATGATGCATTGTAACGGACAATGTTTGTTTTCGGGCAATAGTTTGATTACGTCGAAGCTTATTTGGTTTAGACGATATTTGAAATGTCGGAAACAAGCAATTGATACATTGGATACGAGTTACATGCTCGTGGGAGATTGTGTACCGGATAAGTGGGATGAGGACATCACTCTTGTAGGAGATGGTCCTCCATTATTGAATGAGAAGGTACTTGCAAAGTATTACAATAAGCTTTCCAATTTGGATGAGGATGATATGCTTGTGGGAGATTACATGTATTGGGAAGGATTTCAAATGTGGGGGTATAATCCACTCTTGGAGATTAATAGGAAAAACTTGCCGTTGCCCATGGATTCAAACTTTGGATCGGTCATTAAATCCGATGAGACATCAACAAATGGAGATGAGCTTGAAGAGAACGATAATTTAATCACAAAAGAATCACTTGGAGAAGTGGCAATTAACGAGGAAGAGATCAAATCAAATTCTCTCAACTTCATTAATTGTCCAATAATAGAATTTGTGATTAAGCCACTTGAGGAGGAGCAAGTCTACATTGTTAAGTTTGAATTGGATGAAGTAGGCAAGTCCCATGACTTTGGAAATGGCAAAGTGCAAGTATTTCGAACAAATGAAGAGTGGAGCAAAGTTAAAATAAGCACAATGGGCAGGACATCAAAAGCTTCATTTAGAGTGCCATGAAGTGCTTATACGGAGAGTCGAGCTAATGACTTTAAAATAAGCGCTTAATGGGAGGCAACCCATTCTCTATCCTTTACTTGCTTTATTTTTATTTTTTGCATATTATTTACCTTCTTGCATTTTATTTACATTTTTGCAAATAAGTTAGCTAGGTCAAATATCTATCTTCCATAATTATTTTCCTCAAGTTGGGTATTGTGAAATAGCTCTAATACATTCTCATTTAATTCTAGCATATACTCATATCAAACTTTCAAAGTCAAAATTTGCTTAAAACTCATTTTTAAATCACTTGGTTCATATTGTCTTTTATCTTCAAGTGTGATTTAATATTGATGTGGATGGGCAAATTACATTGGATTTATGAGTTAGAATTGAGGTGATGAATGTAATTTAAATTTTTGGATCATCACCACTTATTATCCACTTTTTTTTGTGTTTTCATAGGATACTCACAAGGTATTTGGTGAAATGCCTCATCGGAGAAAATTGTGCTCAATCGATTAGAGGCTTCAACACAAATTTGAGGATGGATTGTTGGTGATTGCAATGAGAGTTCACATACCCAAGACTACTTATGAGTGCCCCCACCACTTCTTGGGATGTCTAGTAACTTCTTTCCTCTTACTTTGATTTTATTTTACACATTGAGGACAATGTGCATTTCAAGTTTGGGGGTGATTTCCTATTGTGTATTGACATGTTAGATAACCTTGCCGTGGCCAGGATTACTTAGATGTTTAAAATTGTTATTGATTCATGATTTATGACCAATATGCTACTTGTGTCTACTTTTACAAAATGCATATCCATGTAAGATCATATTTATCTTGAGCACAATAGTCATGTTTGATTGTTGGTGGAGTTTAGGAATTGTTGAAGGGTGATGAGGTTAATGGAGTAGAAGAACTAGGTTGTGAGCTTGTATTGTTAATTTTTATCAACCTATCAAATGTTTTCCAAAACTCTAAATCTCTTTATCCTATTGTAAGACAAGTTTGGGGGTTGTCGACCCGGTGAAGGAGACGGTCTAGACGTGTGGTGATTCCATGCATGTTGAAAATAAATTTTGTGTGGAGTGTATTTCGCCAAGTATAAGCTAAGTAATGACCGTATGCTAAAGTTCTAAGTCCATTTTAATTTTTTTCATTGCATTGCCCTATCTCGAAACCTTTTTGACTCGAGTAATTAAGCCCGTAGGAGTATCTTGAAACTTGGTGCCTTAAGTTTGAAACTTGGGAGTCATCGGCCGAAAGCTCGCTACATGGGTCAATTAGAAAGCTTAATGAGTAGGGTACTCACACACACACTTGAAAAAAAAAAAAAAGCACATTATCATTGCATTTGCTTAATAAGTCTACCTCACTTCGTAGCCTTTTTGACTCGAGTTAATAAGTCCGTAGGGGTATTTTGAAACCTGGTACCCTTTGATCTTAAAACAATCGGGGAGTTGCCGACCTAAAGCTCGCTACATGGGTCAATTAGAAAGCTTAAGGGAGTGGGGGAAGATACGAGCATTCATCACGTTAATTTTTAGAAATCATGCATTTGTACTTGCATAAGGGCTCTTAGATGAATAGTGGGTTTGAATTGCTTGGTATAAACTTGAATGTCGAAACACTCATTAGTGGAGAGTCACTGCATTTCTAGGTTGTCGAGATTGTCGGTAAAACACACCCAAACTAGAGTGGAAAAAGAAAAGAGTGATTTAAGAGTACCCTCTAGAATTGCATCCCGGGAGAGGAAAGAAAAAAATTTATAGGGGGATGAATGTCACGAGTGGGAAAGAAAAAGAATTGACCACTAACGGTGGGTAGTTTTGACTTGAAACCTCTTTACTCATCAATATTCTCGAAACTTAATTGACAATTGAAAGTGACTATGCACACATACACACCGATCGAACATCGGATAAGCTAAACTTCTTTTTGGTAGCATTGTTTGGAATCATACTTTTGAATTGATCATACAATTTTACACTCATGAGTAATTTGCAAGTTATCCAACTTTGTTGATCTATATTTCACGTTACTTGATTGCACTAGTAGGTAATTTTGCTCGAGACGAGCAAAAGCTCAAGTTTGGGGGTGTGACAAGTGTGTTTTTACACACTTATTTAGTTCCTAAATTAGCACTTTAATTGACAAATTGAGCAAATATCTACTTATAAATTGTGTTTATCTTGTGCAATTAGGTACAAACTCAATTGGAAAGCAAATAGACAAGATTGGAGAGAAATTGAGCTAAAAGATAAGCAAATTTGATGTCCAAGGACCTAATTGAAAGAAATCAAAAGTTCAGGGACTTAATTGCAACATCCCAAAAAGTTGAGGACCAATGTTTACTACTCAAATTCAAGGGGAAAATCACAATAGAAAGCGAAATGATTGCTTAATTGATGAATTTGAGTGAAAATGGATCAATCGCACACAAAAAATAGAGTTTGGGGACCATTTTGCTCAACTTCCAAAACTCAAGGATCAAATGTGCAATTTTAGAAAGAAAAGGACAGGGAAGCATGGGCAAATGATGGAGAGTATGGGAGAAAGGCTGGAACGTGTTGTACTGCTGGAAAAAAATATACATATATACATACACAAGCAGCCTGAAGGAGATAGCCAGGCAGAGGAGAACCGGGGGGTTCAAATTCAGGGTGACAGCCTGAAATTGCTGGTTCAAATCATTAGATAGGGATAGATACATATACATATAGACAGTAAACAAAAAACCTGAGAAGGCAGACCGGGTGAAGCTTAGCAGGGTGACATCCTGCAGGGTTGAGAAACCGGGGAGGACACAGGAGGTTGATTGGTTGCTGCTGCTGATTGGAAACTAGGGTGCAGCTGCTGGAGATACATGCTGATGTTGCCACTGCTGCTGTAAAACCAAAGCAGCCGGGTGGTGAATTGGTGGAACAGCAGCTAGTAATTGGGCTGATTTCTGGAGGTGAAGTGCAGGCTGATACAGAAAGGTGAACTAAACTGTGCTGCTGTTGCTGTTGAGCTGCTGCCTGCTGCTGCTGGTGACTGCAACTGCTTAACTGCTGCTGCTGCAGAAGCTGAAGAAGGGAATACTGGATGCTGCTGCCTGTGCTGTCGCTGGAACTGGAAGCTGTCTATGAGCACAAAGTGATCTGCTGGACTGCTGGATGCTGACTGAAGCTGGAAGAAGAAGATCTTGCTGCTGCCGCTGGACAGAAGCTGCAATGCTGACTGGAAATTGCTGGAACAAAGGGTGTTGCTGCCTGCAGCTGAAGAAGGAGATCTATAGGCTGGAAGTGCTGATTTCAGACAGAATTATTGCTAGGGACTGAATTGCAAATGATTGAAAGTGCAGGGACTGATTTGCACTTTAACCAAAAGTTGGAGGACCTTGATGCAATTTCCACAATTTCTAATTCCGGGTTTTATTTTACTGCCTTATGTTATTATTAATTCTCAAACTCATGTTTAGCTAAATTTTGCACGTTGGGATGATTGATGGAATTTAACCTAGTTTGGATTAATTTTAATATTTGCTATTTGATTAAATGCTTATTTCATGTGTGTTTGTTATTGAGATTATTACATGTATTTGCTTGATCACCAAATATGTGTTTTGTGAAGTGTATGATAATCGAGAGATATTATGCATTTTAGACCAAATAACAAATGCTCTAGGTTCTTGTTAAGGATAGAGATATACCTTAAACCCTAGATGATCCATTGAGCTATTTTCACAAAGAGTTAATGCAATTGATTGGGCCTTAATCGACATAGAGATATAGTAGGTTAGACCAATTGATTAGGGTTGATTTCACTCGAGAGAGGTAATTGGCTAAGATTGGAAAATCGGGTCTAACATTGTAAATGAGTAATTTGTTAATTTGCATGTTAAGAAATTAATTAGGCGACGGTTAAATGAAATCATGAATCCCAACCACGTTTTATCTTTCATTTTCCTTATTTTAATTCGATTTAAAATTAGTTTAGTTAATTTAGAATTGTCAAAAATCCATCTTTTTAATTGTGTGTTTCATTTGTTAAGATTAAATTAACTAGAGTATAATAGAGTATACATTCCTCGTGGGATCGACAACCCGGACTCAAAAAGTCCACTTTATTACTTGTACGCGACCCGTGCGCTTGCGGTACACACTATTTTGAGCGAACAATGTTGTTTTGGATGGCACCAACTACAATATCTGGTCTCAACAGATGTTTGTCTTCCTTATTGGTCGTCGGCTGTGGAATTTTGTAACTGGGAAGAAAATTGAACCAACGAAAGAGGATCTCAGTCAGAGTTTGATGAACTTCTTGAGGTATGGGAGGCCACTCACTGTAAAATCTTTTCGTGGTTCATTAATACATCTTGTTCATCAATTCAGAGTCTTTTTCTGAAGTTTCGAAATGCCAAATGTGCTTGGTATTTTTCGGAATATCGATACAATTGTTCTAGTGATGCCGCCCTGCAATTTCAGTTGGAATCCCAGTTGTATCAAATGCATCAAGAGCCTGGTTATTGCTGATTTTCACTCTCAGGCAGTAGTCTATGGGATCAACTTTCCCTGGCTGGTCCATCTTTTCCAGATGCTGATTCTGCTAAACTCTTCTCCGATTACAGAGATCGTCTACAGTTCATTCACTTCATGATGCACATTCGAGATGAGTTTGAAAACACCAGGGCCTCGTTACTTCATTGCTCTCCACTGCCAACTCTCAATGTTGCCCTTACTGAGCTCATATCTGAGGAGACACGGTAACAAACTCGTCAAGCTCAGTCTACTGATTTGGGTATGTCTGTCACACTTAGTACTACTCCTCCAATAGCAGCAGTCTCTTCTTTTAGGACATGTCTGTTTGTTGGTCAATGTCATTATTGTAAGGAAGAAGGTCATCGAATTTTAGATTATCTCCAGAAAAAGGCTAAGGACGCAAAAGATGCTCAAAAGGAAAAGACATCTACCCCCAAGTGTGCTGTGGTATCGACCAATTCACCAGTTTCTGAATCTTCTCATGTACGCACTACATCTCTTACTGCAGCTGACCTTAAGGCGCTAGTTCACCAGGTTTTATCCCGTACCTCCACTTCCTTGACCGTCCCCTTTAGTATATCTTCCTCTTGGTTTATTGACTCAGCTTGTTACAACCACATGACTCCTGACTCCTCTTTATTTTCTGAGAAGAAATCTTTAAGTAATGTCCCACCCATTTTCAATTCTGATGGTTCTCATATGCCTGTTACTCATATTGGTTCTATCTCTACTTCCGCTCATTCTATTCCCGATACATTTCTTGTGCCAAAGTTATGACTCAATATTCTTTCTGTTGGACAACTTGTTGAATTTGGACTTATCTTAACATTTTCTAATAAAGGGTGTCATGTGCAGGATCAGAAGACGAGTCAGATGGTTGGGATAGGGCGTAAATTCGGTCGTCTATTTGAGCTTTCATCCTTGCAAATCTCCGGTTCACGTTCTATCCCAACTTTTGCAGCTACTGTTTCTTCCAGTTATTGGCCTTCTCGCCTTAGTCATACATCTTTGTCCCGTGGTAAGCCGTTAGTATCTAATGGTCATCTAGGAAATGTTAGTTTTGATACTTTTGATTGTGTCTCCTATCAATTGGAAAAATAAAAAGTTTTATCTTTCGATAATAGTGACTTTTTATCTTCTGCACCTTTTTGATCTTGTTCACTCTGGTGTATGGGAACCTGCACCTACTCCTACTAAAGGGGTATCTCGTTATTTTGTTATATTTATCGATGATTATTCTTTCTATATTTGGATCTATCTTCTACTTCATAGATCTGAGTTACTCACAGTTTTTCATGAATTTAAACAGATGATTAAAACTCAATTTGATCGCACTATCAAAGTATTTCGCTCCGTCAATGCTATGTAATATACGTCCATTTCCTTTTCTTGAAACTCTTAAAGAGGATGACATTCTTCCCCATCGTTCATCTCCATATACCTCCCAACATAATGGTTGTGCAGAACGCAAACATCTTCATGTGCTTGATACTCTACGATCTTTGCTACTCTCAACCTCAATCCCTGACTCTTTTTGGGGAGAAGCTGCTCTCATAGATGTATACACGATTAATCGGGTCCCCTCCCTGGCCATATCTAATCGGTCTCCTTATGAGTTCCTTCATGAAAAGGTACCCAATTATTCTCTGTTAAAAGTTTTTGGTTTTGCGTGCTTTGTCTTACTTCCACCTCATGAGCGTACAAAACTTGAACTACGGTCTCGTCTCGGTTGTTTCCTTGGTTATGGCTATAACGCCCCAAATTTCTGTAAATTCGGGACGTCACTTCATCCTTTAAAACTGACTTTCAAATAATAATTTGTGCGAAAAAATAACTGAAATTCAATTTAAATAGTTTCATTCAAGAATTTAAACATTAAATAAATTCAAAGTTTAACATAAATTGGATAGGTAAATAAGTTCTCAAAATTCTAAACTAAAACATATTTTAAAAACTTGTTCAGTATCTACCAACGTACGCTCCGTCGTCAACTCCAAAATCTGCAATTTGTCACTTTAAAATAGGGGTGAGTATTTCTTTGAAACACTTAGTGGGTTCATCACAATTTAAATAAATTATATCATAAATAACACATATAATTATGCAACTTAAGTCATGAATTCTCATACAATAAGCAAGTACTCTCTTGCTCGAAGGCTTGTGCTTTGCTCATGCCCGAGGACATGTGAATCTAGGCCTGAAGGCAAGTGGGTCATGCCCGAAGACATGTGGATTTGGGTTCGAAGGAAAGTGGGTCATGCCCTAAGACATGTGGATCTGGGTGAGAAGGAAAGTGGGTAATGCCCGAAGACATGTGGATCTAGGTCCGAAGGCAAGTGGGCCATGCTCGAAGACATGTGAATCTAGGCCCAAAGGCAAGTTGGTCATGCCCTAAGACATGTGGATCTAGGCCTGAAGGCAAGTGGGTTATACCCGAAGACATGTGGATTTGGGGCTAAAAGCAAGTAGTTTCATGCCCGAAGACATGTGGATCTAATAAATTACATAATCACATGAATAAATTTACAATAGGATTTACTTAATATTGCGCATTTGAAATAAAAGATTTTTGAAGTAATGAACTTACCTTATGATGTAGTTGAGTAAAAAGAATTCTAGCCTTCTAAATTTGAAAAGAGTGCAACGCGTATTTATTCATTTCATTGAATCAATTCTGAATTTGAAAAATGCAATCGATAAATTAAGGAAACATTGCTTGATATAGCACGTTATGACATCATAAATGAGTTATGAACGATTTATATAAAGCTCATCATAAATGATATGTTTGATGAAAAGATTCGATATTGCATCAATATAGTTGATAGAGAGCATATTTGCTATTTAAATTGTGTATTTTATCTTACTCCATTGATTTTAAATGCTTAAATTGTGAATATTGATCATATTTTATGTTTTGTGGAGTAGGTGGGGAATTGGGCTCAAAATCACAATTTGGAAAGAACAAGTTTGGACCTTAAAAAGTTCACGATCAGATCAGGACTTTGTATAAGGCGTGGGCGCGCATTATTAATTTTGAAAGATAGCAACCTCAAATATTTAATGGGCTGGACTTGTGGACTTTGGAGGTAAATGGGCTCAAATGCTAGACTAATTCTCGGAAGCACATTAGGTTAAAAGTGGGAGCTGTCATCGTGTATGGAAAGAAGAAGAGGATTATAATTGGAAAAGAGAAAGAAAGGGCAAAAAAAAAAAAAAAAAAAAAAAAAAAAAAAGGAAAAGTGAATTGCTGAAAAAAAAAGGCTGGAGAAAAAATAGGGGAACAACTCACGTTTGGGGAGGAGAAAAAGAAAGGGACGCAGGACTAGGCAAAAAGGAAGCGGCTACACGTTATTTTCTACCTAGAGTTTGATTTTTGTTTATTTTGTTTTTAGTTTTTATTTTTCTAAATGTTAATGAGTAGCTAAATTTATTATTTCAGTTCAAGGATATTCAAAATTTTTATTCTCCAAGAATTGTGAGATCTAATTAAATTTAATTGTTCCTTTATTTGTTTTCTATTTATATATCTTTTGTTTGCATCAAAGTTGTTGTTTTGATTTATTAATACAAAGTACACGTTGTTTTAATTGTCAAAACGATACTTAGCCAATTAGGAATCTAAATCCGTAATTGTTTAGGTTTTCTAATACAAGTGACAAATAACATAGTTGATTATAGACTGATTTTTGACTCATGTTATGAAGATATATAACCTAACTTAAATGAATCACACGTGAGAATTTGTTAGTTAGAATTGGTCGTATCTCCAGAGATTAATGCTATTGGTAAATTAAATCCTACGATCGTATCTAGGATTATTTATTGATTAGGAAAATAATCAACGAGCGTCTCTTGATTGTCGATAAAGTAAGGAGAGATAGGTTGTTAGATCGTATCGATGACCATAACTAATTTAGAGAATGATTTAAGGATTTTATTTTTGCATCTATGATCAATTCCGTGAATCAATACTGAGATTATACCTTTGACTGGATATTTATTTAATTTGATATTTTCATCATTTTAATTTCGCAATTGTTTATTTACAATTTGATTTTACATTCAAAATTCAAAACTCCCCCCTTTTTTTTAATTCATTGTTTTAATTTTCTTGAAGAATTAAATCTAACCAATCCCTGTGTATTCGACCTTGCTCACCACTATTGCAATTTATTTTAATGAGAGCAAGAAATTATTATTTATTGGATTCGACACCCATCAATACTTGTGATATTCCATGAAATGAATAAATAAGCGTTACACTCTTTTTCCCTTAGTTGAGGTTTTGTCCCACATGATTTTCTTGCAAGATTTTTAATGAGGTAGCAGTTGTGGCATATTAATGAGAATAATGTACTCTTTTTCCCTTCGCTAAGGTTTTGTCCCACAGGGTTTTTATAGCAAGGTTTTTGAGACATTATCAAAACTATTTATGAGTTATAACTCAACAACATGTTTTGTACTGGAATGATATCAACAAATGAAGAAAGTCATAGCCACCTTATGAAGAATGTAGTGTCATCGGCTACACACAAAGAGACTTTCATATATGTACATATTCCAGACGAAAGATGATACCAATTTCTCAAAGGTTCATGAATATTCAGTTGTATACTTCAAGGGGAGAATCATGCTGTACTCTTTTTCATTCATCTAGGTTTTGTCTTACAAGGTTTTTCGGACAAGGTTTTAACGAGGCAGCGGTTGTGCTCTTTTTCCTTCATTCAGATTTTATCCCATTAGGTTTTTCTGACAATGTTTTAACGAGGCAGCACTTCAGAATTCCAAACCTCAGCACATGATTTGTTCTACTTATCATTTGATGTCATTTCGAACAGTAGACTCAATGATTCATGATGGCCAACATCAAGGGGAGCAAATATACTCTTTTTCCTTCGCTCAAGTTTTATCCTACTGGATTTTCTTAGCAAGGTTTTAACGAGGCAGATAATTGCGTAATAGGTCATTCAAGGAGGAGTGTTATAAAATATAAATTTTATATATAATGTGAATGACCATTATATCCCTGTAAACTTTACATATTACGATTGTGCCATTATCCACTCATATAAATAGGAGTCTTATTATCATTTATTCTTACACCTTAATGAGAATAAGAATTTTCTTATCTTTCTCTCTCTCTTTCTATTTATCTATTGTTATTATGGTAGTTTTACAACAAAAAATACAATTATTAATTTAGTTTAATAATATGGAAAGTCATCTTCTATATCATAATATTACGATAATTGTAATAACAATTACGACATTTTAACGAATATTACATTAAGTGCAATATTCATATCACATGTGTAATAAACATTACGATTCGTGTAATGAATATTACACTTTCTGGAAAAATGATCAAATTCATAGTGTGAGAATATAGACAATTTACATGTATGTAATAATTCGTGAACTGTGTATTACACGCACTTTAATATTGAGGGAACAATAGTGCATTGTGACAACAAATTACACGCATTATAATTTCAATAAACTGAATGTCAAATGTATTGCAATGTAATGTAATGTTGCGCTGTTGAAATGTCACACAGTCTGTGATGTAATTAAAATAAATACTATGTAATGTGTTGTGTGGTGAAATTACAGGATTCGAATTCTTATATGCCATGTATTATAAATCGACATGAGACTTACATGTAATGTAATGTAATGTAATTAAATCTAATGCCTTCATAATATGTTACACTTACACGCAATGTATAATTTTACTATTGTACTGCAATTACATGCCCTGTAAAATTACAAAGGACTTTGTAATATAGTACAATTAATCATGGTGTTATTCTTAATGTATGCACTTTCCAGTAGCTAATCATGATTTTATTCCATTTTGGAAAATCTTTCCAAATTGCAAAGATATTAGGAGATTTGCAATTGCCTAATTTAATCTTCTAAACAAATGGTAAAAGCTTTCCTAAAATAAAGAATTCCTATTTAATGAGGTCAATTAAATATTACACACTCTCTCATAAGAATCCGATATTTTTCTAAAGTTATGGAATGAAATCTAGTAATATTACGAATAGTATGAAATCAAGTATTTTTCAATTATAATACATTACATCTAGGTAACTACGTAATTTTCCCATTACATAATCACATGCATAAATTTACATTAGGGGTTACTTAATATTGAGCATTTAAAATAAAAGATTTTTGAATTAATGAACCTACTTAAGATGTTGTTGAGTAAAAAGAATTCTAGCCTTCTTGAAAATACCGCGCCTTGTCAAGCCCTAAAATAAATAATTTCAAATTAGAAACTTGAAATTAAATTTTTGTGAACAAAAATAAATTTTGGGTTTAAAAACAAATAATGAATTTGCACACTTTAAAATTGAGATTTGGATTAAGATTTAAATAGACTTAAATTTATCTACTTCAATATGACTAGAAGAACACGTTTTTAAAATAAATGGGCAAAGTCATAGTGACACGTTTTTAAGAAATATTTATATATTTATTTAAATAAGTAACGAAAAATTCTCGGTCGCTACAACCCTACCCCCTTAAATTAATTTTGTCCTCGAAATTTAACTATTTTCAAATTATGTTGAATCTTGTTTTCTTTCTTCTTATTTCGAATACAAAATTTTCTCATTCTTCCTTGTCTAAATCAAAAAACATTTCATTTCTCATGTATCCAAAATCAAATAAAATAAACTTCATGAAAAAATTATTTACTTTCAGAGTTGGCTGAGCGAACGATGGCAGTGGTAAAAGTTGTCAAAACATTATTTATTATTATTTTAGAAAAATCTCTTTAAAAAAATTGCAAGTCTACAGAAACGTAGACCCACTCTGATACCAAGCTGTAACGCCCCAAATTTTTGTAAACTGGGGACATCACTTCATCCTTTAAAACCGACTTTCAAATAATAATGTGCGAAAAAATAACTGAGATTCAATTTAAATAGTTTCATTCTAGAATTTAAAAATTAAATAAATTCAAAGTTTAACATAAATTGGATAGGTAAATAAGTTCACAAAATTATAAACAAAAACATATTTTATAAACTTGTTCAGTATCCACCATCGTATGCTCCGTCATCAACTCCGAAATCTACAATTTATAAGTTTAAAGAAATACTCACCAGGTTCAACGCAATTTAAATAAACTATATCATAAATAACACATATAATCATGCAACTTAAGTCATAAATTCTCATACAATAAGCAAGTACTCTCATGCCCGAGGGCAAGTGGCTGGCTCATGCCCGAAGACATGTGGTTCTGGGCCCGAATGCAAGTGGGTCATGCTCGAAGACATGTGAATTTGGGCCCGAAGGCAAGTGGGTAATGTCCGAAGACATGTGGATCTAGGCCCGAAGGCAAGTGGGTCATGCCCGAAGACATGTGGATTTGAGCTTTAAGGCAAGTAGTCTCAAGCCAGAAGACATGTGAATCTCATAAATTACATAATCATATGCATAAATTTACAATATGAGTTTACTTAATATTGTGCATTTAAAATAAAAGATTTTTGAAGTAATGAACCTACCATAAGATGTCGTTAAGTTCATTGAGTTAAAAAGAATTCTAGCCTTCTTGAAAATACCACGCCTTGTCGAGCCCTAAAATAAATAATTTCTAATTAGAAACTTGAAATTAAAGTTTTGTGAATAAAAATAAATTTTGGGTTTAAAAACAAAGAATGAATTTGCACACTTTAAAATTGAGATTTTGATTAAGATTTAAATAGACTTAAATTTATCTACTTCAATATGTAATTTCTAATTAGAAACTTAAAATTAAAGTTTTGTGAATAAAAATAAATTTTGGGCTTAAAAAACAAATAATGAATTTGCACACTTTAAAATTGAGATTTTGATTAAGATTTAAATTTATCTACTTCAATATGGCTAGACGAACATGTTTTTAAAACAAATGGGCAGAGTCGTAGCGACATGTTTTTAAAAAATATTTTAATATTTATTTAAATAAGTAACGAAAAATTTTCGGTCGCTACAACCCTATCCCTTAAAATTAATTTCGTCCTCAAAATTTAACTATTTTCAAATTATGCTGAATCTCATTTTCTTTGTTCTTAATGCGGATACAGATTTTTTTCATTCTTTCTCGTCTAAATCTCAAAACATTTCATTTCTCATGTATCCGAAATCAAAATAAAATAAACTTCATGAAAAAATTATTTACCTTCGGAGTTGGCGGAGCGAACGATTGCAGTGACAAAAGTAATTAAAACATTATTTATTATTATTTTAGAACATTCTCTTTAAAAAAAATTTCAAGTCTACAAAAACGTAGACCCGCTCGGATACCAAGCTGTAACGTCCCAAATTTTCATAAACTCGGGACGTCACTTCATCCTTTAAAACTGACTTTCAAATAATAATTTGTGCGAAAAAAATAACTGAGATTCAATTTAAATAGTTTCATTCAAGAATTTAAACATTAAATAAATTAAAAGTTTAACATAAATTGGACAGAGTAAATAAGTTCTCAAAATTATAAAACATATTTTAAAAACTTGTTCAATATCCACCATCGTACACTTCGTCGTCAACTCTGAAATCTGCAATTTATAAGTTTAAAATAGATGTGAGTATTTAATAGAAATATTCAGTAGGTTCAGCGCAATTTAAATAAACTATATCATAAATAACACATATAATCATATAACTTAAGTTATAAATTCTCATGCAATAATCAAGTACTCTCATGCCCGAAGGCAAGTGACTGGCTCATGCCCAAAGGCAAGTGGATTTAGGCCGGAAGGAAAGTGGGTTATGCCCAAAGACATGTGGATCTGGTCACAAAGGCAAATGGGTCATGCCTGTAGACATGTGGATCTGGGCCCGAAGGCAAGCTGGTCATGTCCATAAACATGTGGATCTAGGCCTGAAGGCAAGTAGTCACATGCCCGAAGACGTGTGGATCTCACAAATTACATAATTACATGCATAAATTTACAATACGGGTTTACTTAATATTGTGCATTTAAAATAAAAGATTTTTGAAGTAATGAACCTACCTTAAGATATCGTTGAGTAAAAAAAATTCTAGCCTTCTTGAAAATATCGCGCCTTGTTAGCCCTAAAATAAATAATTTCTAATTAGAAACTTGAAATTAATTTTTTGTGAATAAAAATAAATTTTGGGTTTAAAAACAAATAATGAATTTGCACACTTTTAGAATTGAGATTTGGATTAAGATTTAAATAGACTTAAATTTATCTACTTCAATGTGGCTAGACGAACACGTTTTTAAAATAAATGATCAAACTCGTAGCGACACGTTTTTAAGAAATATTTTAATATTTATTTAAATAAGTAACGGAAAATTCTCAATTGCTACAACGGCGTTGAACACAAAGGTTATCGATGTTACAACCCGTCGCTAACCGACATCGCATCTCTCGCCATGATCAATTTTGGAAACACAAGCCCTTACCATTATATATACTCTTTTCCATCACAATCCCCATCTCCGTCTACTATCTTTTCTGATCCCAGTACAGATTTTCCTTTAGTGTCTGATGCAGGTGTTGAAAGCTCATCTAGTGACCAGTCATCACTCGTTCCTCCGGAGTCCGCACCATCGTTGATCCTGTCATCGCTTCCGAGTCCACTGCCATTCCAAAAAATTGTGGATCTACTAGAGTAAGAACCCTTCCTACTCATCTTAGTGATTATCATTGTTATTCTACCGTCGCCACTCTTCATTAACCTCGCACTTATCGCAAGGCTAGTTATGACCCTCTTTGGAAAAAAGCTATGTCTGATGAACTACAGACTCTCCTCAATACTCATACATGGGACCTGGTTGATTTTCCTCCTGGTAAGTCTGCAGTGGGATTTAAGTGGGTAGACAAGATTAAGACATGGGCTGATGGGTCAGTTGAGCGTTACAAAGCTTGACTCGTGGCACGAGGTTTCACTCAGGAGTATGATATTGACTATGAGGAGACTTTTGCACCAGTTGCTCACCTTACTTCTTTTCGTTTTTTACTTGTTGTCTCAACTGTTCGACACTGGAAACTATTTCAAATGGATGTTAAGAATGCATTTCTTAACAGTGATCTAGATGAAGAAGTCTATCCCAAACCTCATCCAGGATTTGAGCATGTGCCTCAGAAGGTTTGTCACCTTTGTAAGGCACTTTACTATCTCTAACAGTCTCCCCGTGCTTGGTTTTCCAAGTTTAGTTCAGTGTTGGCTTAGCAAGGCTTTACTCTTAATGCATATGATTCTGCTTTATTTATTCGTTGGTCTGAATCTGGTATTGTCCTCCTTCTACTCTATGTTGATGGTATGGTTATCACAAGTGATGATCTTCCTGGCATCACGAAACTTAAGCAATTTCTTAGTCAGCAGTTCGAAATAAAGGATTTAGGTTCGCTCAGGTATTTCTTAGGTCTAGAGGTTTCAACATGCTTTGATGGTTATTATCTTTCACAGGCTAAATATGGGTCCGAGTTGTTGTCTCGGGTTGGACTGACAGATACCAAGCTTGTGGATAACCCTTTAGAGACAAATGTCAAGCTTCTTCCTAGCGACGGAACACTCTTAGATGATGCCACTCTTTATCGAAAGTTGGTTGGTAGTCTCATTATCCTAACGGTGACTCATCCTGATATTTCTTATGCAGTCGCCTTGGTTAGTCAGTTTATGCATTCTCCTTGTTCTACTCATTATGCTGTTGTTCTTTGGATTCTACGTTATGTCAAGGGGACTCTATTTCATGGGATTCACTTTTCTGTCCACTCACCATTGACTCTTTGGGCATATTTTGACGATGATTGGCCAGGAGATCCTATCGATCGTCGCTCCACTACTGATTATTGTTTCCTTCTTGGCACATCTCTTATTTCTTGGAAAAGTAAGAAACAGTCAGTTGTCTCTCGTTCTAGTACAAAATCCGAATATTGTGCCTTGGTTGACACCACCTCAGAAATGTTATGGATTCGATGGTTACTTTATGATATGTGTGTTTCCTTCAGTGACTGCTCTTCTCTTCATTGTGACAATACTAGCTCTACTCAAATTGCCCACAATGATGTCTTTCATGAGCGCACGATACATATTGATATAGATTATCATTTCATTCATCATCACCTCAGGAAAAGTACTCTTCAATTTCTTCATGTTTCTTCTGCTGATCAGCTTGTTGACATGTTTACAAAGGCACATTCTCCTGGACGTCATCGTGATTTGGTTTGCAAACTTAAGCTGGCATCTTTCCTCTCATCTTCAGTTTGAGGGGGGGGGGGGTTAGAATATATTTAGTATCTAGAATATATATATATAGGGTATGAAGAATCAATTGTAATCATGTATATATGGTAGTTGTCTCGTTCTCTTCCTATAAAAAGGGACAGACCCTTGTACAGTTCACAACACAATTTAATATACAAGTCTTCTTTATTTTCTGTTTTCTCTCCAACTCTTCATTCTTGACACAGAAAATCTTGTGCAGAGAACGCCGATCTTTAAGAATCTGCCAGCCTGTTAAGGGTCGAAATCACCATTAAGTGCTGTGTCAACTAGTGATACAAGTTCCCGTCTTTCGTGAAGTTTCCATGCCTGGAACATTAGCAGCCATTCTCAACTCTTTGTAGGAGTAAAGTACAACAATGTGGATTCCAGAGAGCTCTGTTTGTAATTTGATATTAGTAGAATATTCTAAATATGCTCAATAAATAGGTTAAAAGAAAAATGACATATACATAGCCTATTCGAGTATACCTAAGAAAAAATATAAATAAAGGTGTAGATAATATCTATTCCACGATATTAAGTTTTGGAGTTTACCATCATCAAGCTCAGACGAATGTCTAGTTGGTGGATTTGATCTTCTAAAAAGCAAGAAAGAAAAGCAAGTCATCACTAAAGGGTTTACCAATGACTTCCCTTGTCCTAAAACTGCGTGCAAAATCGATTCATAAAGATTCTATTTAGTTCTAAATCAAAATAGAAACTCATAAGAACCCTAAACTATTAGATTAAGATATCTGTTAAAGAAAGGGCTGTGAAAGAATGAAGAGTAGAATTGTCTCGCTATAGGAAAGTGTTGGTACAATAGTAATTTATACTAGAAAAACAGATCACTTGCTTTGGCAATTGGCATTGAAATCCATACTTTTAACATGGTACAAGATGTTTGTCTGGGAATTTTGAGCAGAGATTTACAAATGCTTGTTCACTCACATGTGCAGCAAGGTGATAGATTAAGGGCTAAAAGTAAGTTTTGTTAGTTAAAAAAAGTACTTTTATAATGTGTTTGGCAAAAAATAATCTTAAAAGTACTTCTAGTCAAGCTTAGCCAAACATGGCGTAAAGAGATCATATAAAACTAACATAAACTTTGAAAGGTTAGTAACTAGCCATGGAATGTATCTCTCCACTCATTCCAATGATAAAAATATGGAGTAGGAGAATGAAGAATGATAATAAAAAAAACAAGAAATAACGGCGACTCAAACACGTAGAACGTTGTCCTCAAACTATATTTGCTCCACAAGGTTTGCTTCTGAAGGATTATAGTAAATATGTTCATAGGATTAATCAAGCCTTTAACAAGTTTAAACAAAGCAAAGTAAGAACTTGTACTTACAATCTGTGTCAAACTGTCCAAAAAGGAAAAACTCAAAGATTATTTTATAAACCACAAATTGCCCAATATGAGGAAGTGCGTGATCTAGGAAATAATCTCCAAACGGTTTTCTTAGTTGTATGAAAGTGAAATAAATTGTATAGAATTACTACACATGTAATAAACAATAAATAAAATGATAATATGGAAAATAGACATACCAAATATCTTTAAATGAACCTCGACTTGAGATAATCGGATTCCTAATGAGAGAAGAGTGGGATAAGCCGATGAGAAAATTTGAGAATCATTTCGTGAGGCAACCGATGAGAGAATATAAGAATCATTTTGCGAGCAGAGGCAAAAAAATTTCAAAAAGCATATTGAGACGACATAAGTCGTCCTTGTAGATATTCTTTCTCGTCCCTTCAGATTTGGCAGGAGAAAAAGGCTCCAACATTGCCGCCAATTAGTGATATTTTATTATTGGGACGACTTAAGGTCATCCCTATTAATATCGAGACGACTAAAAGTCGTTCCTATTAATATAGGACGACATATAGTCTTCCCTACTAATATAGGGACGACATATTGTCGTCTCTATTTATGAAAAATCAGTCAGTAAAATTATCGTCAATTTACAAAAAAATGATCTATCATCCTTACAGGATAACCAAATAGGGACGATATTTAGATCGTCCCTATTAATATCGTCCCTACAGATGCTTTTTCTTGTAGTAAGTGTAACTGTAATTCAAATTTAGTGTAAAAGTGAGAATTTAGTGTAAAATTTAGTGTAGATAGTGATAAGTGTGTTTTACACACTTATTTAGTTCCTAAATTAGCACTTTAATTGAAAAAATGAGCAAATTTCTACTTATAAATTGTGTTTATCTTGTACAATTAGGTACAACCTCAATTGAAAAGAAAATTGATAAGATTGGAGAGCAATTGAGCGTAAAGAGGAGCAAATTTGACGTTCAAGGACCAAATTGAAAGAAATCAAAAGTTTGAGGACTCAATTGCAACATCCCAAAAAGTTGAGGACCAAGGTCTACTACTCAAATTCAAGGATAAAACCACAAGAGAAAGCAAAATGATTGCTTAATTTATGAATTTGAGTGAAAATGGATCAATCGCATACAAAAAAATGAAGTTGGGGACAAAGTGCACAAGTGTCAAAAGTTGAGGACTTGGGCTGCAAAATAAAAGTTGAGGGACTTGGAAACATTTTAAAATCTGTTTTATCACTTTTCCACAGATTTTTGTGCTTGGACACATCAATTAAGAGAAAAACTAGTGTTTGGGACTATTTTGCTCAAGTTTCAAACCTCCAAGGACTAAGGGTGCAATTTCTCTTAACTTTGGCATAAAAATCTGATTTTGGACAGAGGCTGGTCTTCTTCCTTTTCTTCTTCCTGCTGTCGGTCCGTTTTCTTCTTCTTCTTTTCGTTTCTTTTTTTTTCTTTTTTTTTCTTTGTCTTTTCTTTTACTTACTTGATAAATCTTGGGGAACAAATCAAGAGCAAGGAGAATCCATCTAAAGTGGTGAAATATTTGGGGAAATCTTAGCCAAGCTTCAAAAAAGGGTTTTATCTATAACTTTGTATTTTCTCCATTATTTTGTCAAACTTGCAATGTATTGTTATAAATATTCTCATTTGTATCATTTATTTAACATGGACTAATTTATTGTGTTGGGATTTATGGTAGTAATTTAACCTAGCTTGGATTAGTTTTAATATTTGCTATTTGATGATTAAATGCTTATTTCATGTGTATTTATTATTGAAATTATTCCATGTGTTTGATTGATCACCAAATATATGTTTTGTGGAGTGTATGATAATCGAGAGATAATGTGCATTTTAGACCAAATAATAAATGCTCTAGGTTCTTTTTAAGGATAGAGATATACTTTAAACCCTAGATGATCCATTGAGCTATTTTCACAAAGCGTTAATGCAATTGATTGAGTTTTAATCGACATAGAGATATAGTAGGTTAAACCAATTGATTAGGGTTAATTTCACTCGAGAGAGGTAATTAGCTAAACTTGGAAAATCGGGTCTAACATTGTAAATGAGTAATTTGTTAATTTGCATGTTGAGAAATTAATTAGGCGACGGTTAAATGAAACCATGAATCCCAACCACGTTTTCCTCAAAGATTTTCAAGTATTTTTATATTTCCATATTTAGTAGACTCTTAGTTATTTTCCAAAATCCATCTTTAACTGTGTGTTTTATTTGTTAAGATTAAATTAATTAAAGTGTAATTGAGTATACATTCCTCGTGGGATCGACAACCCGGACTCAAAAAGTCCACCTTATTACTTGTACGCGACCCGTGCGCATGCCGTACACTATTTTGAGCGAACAAGTTTTTGACGTCGTTTCCGGAGAATGTTTTTACTTTTATTATTACTTTAGTTAATTTTAGTTTTAACAATTTGTAATTATTTTTGTTTTATGTTTTATTTTGTTATCTTTGGTTAACCACCACAATTCTAATCTCTCTTGTGTTTGGTTTTCTTTCTGTGCATATTTGATTCTAATATTGGTAAAATAGGAAAGCAATTGCAATGAACAATCTCAACATGGGTGATGAATGCATGCTTGAAGAATATTCAAGTTGTGAAATTTGTTACAAGATGCATTGTAATGGACAATGTTTGTTTTCGGGCAATAGTTTGATTACGTCGAAGCTTATTGGGTTTAGACAATATTTGAAATGCCGAAAACAAGCAATTGATACATTGGATGTGAGTTACATGCTCTTAGGGGATTGTGTACCAGATGATTGGGATGAGGACATACTCTTGTAGGAGATGGTCCTCCATTATTGAATGAGAAGGTCCTTGCAAAGTATTACAATGAGCTTGTCAATTTGGATGAAGATGATATGCTTATGGGGGATGCCATGTATTGGGAAGAATTTCGAATGTGGGGGTATAATCCACTCTTGGGAATTAATAGGAAAAACTTGTCATTGCCTATGGATTCAAATTTTGGATCGGTCATTCAATCCGAGGAGACATCAACTAAAGAAGATGAGCTTGAAGAGAATGACAATTTAATCACAGAAGAATCACATGAGGAAGTGGCAATTAATGAGGAAGAGATCAAATCAAATTCTCTCAACTTCATTGATTGTCCAATAATTGATTTTGTGATTAAGCCACTTGAGGAGGTGCAAGTCTATTTAGTTGAGTTTAAATCGGATGGAATAGGTAGGTCCCACGACTTTAGTAGGAGCAAGGTGCAAGTATTTAGATCAAATGAAGAGTGGGGCAAAGCCAAAAGAAGCAAAATGGGAAAGGCATCAAAAGCGATATTTAGAGTGCCATGAAGAATTTATGCGGAAAGTCGAGCTAATGACTTTAAAATAAGTGCTTAATGGGAGGCAACTCATTCTCTATCATTTACTTACTTTATTTACTTTCTTGCATTTTATTTAGTTAGGCCAAGTCTCTATCTTCCACATTTATTTTCCTCAAATTGGGTATTGTGAAATAACTCTAATGCATTCTCATTTAATTTTAGCATGCACTCATATCAAACTTTCAAAGTCAAATATTTGCTTAAAACTCATTTTTAAATCACTTGGTTCATTTTGTCTTTTATCTTCAAGTGTGATTTAATATTGATGTGGATGGGAAAATTGTATTGAATTTATGAGTTAGAATTGAGATGTTGAATGTGATTTAAATTTTTGGGTCATTCACCACTTAATATCTACTCTTTTCTTGTGTTTTCATAGGATGCTCACAAAGTGTTCGATGAAATGCCTCATTGGAGAAATTTGTGTTCAATTGATTGGAGGTTTCAACACAAGTTTGGGGGTGGATTGTTGGTGATTGCAATGAGAGTTTCACATGCCCAAGACTACTCATTAGTGCCCCACTACTTCTTGGGATGTCTAGTAACTTCTTTTCTCTTACTTTGATTTTATTTTACACATTGAGGACAATGTGCATTTCAAGTTTGGGGGTGATTTCCTATTGTGTATTGACATGTTAGATAGCCTTGCCGGCCAGGATTACTTGATGTTTAAAATTGTTATTGATTCATGATTTATGACCAATATGCTACTTGTGTCTATTTTTACAAAATGCTTATCCATGCAAGATCATATTTATCTTGAGCACAATAGTCATGATTGATTGTTGGTGAAGTTTGAGAATTGTTGAAGGGTGAAGAGGTTAATGGAGTAGAAGAACTAGGTTGTGAGCTTGTATTTTAATTTTTATCAACCTATCAAATTTTTCCTAATGCTCTAAATCTCTTGATCCGAATGTAAGATAAGTTTGGGGGTAGTCGACCCGGTAAAAGAGACGGCCTAGACGTGTGGTGATTCCATGCATGTGGAAGTAAATTTTTGTGTGGAGTGTCTTTCGCCAAGTATAAGCCAAGTAATGACCATATGCTAAAGTTCTAAGCCCATTTTAATTTTTTGCATTGCATTGCCCTATCTCGAAACCTTTTTGACTCGAATAATTAAGCCCGTAGGAGTATCTTGAAACTTGGTGCCTTAAGTTTGAAACTTGGGAGTCACCGACCGAAAGCTCGCTACATGGGTCAATTAGAAAGCTTAATGAGTAGGGTACTCACACACACACTTGAAAATAATAATAATAATAATAAAGCACATTATCATTGCATTCGCTTAATAAGTCTACCCCACTTCGTAACCTTTTTGACTCGAGATAATAAGTCCGTAGGGGTATTTTGAAACCTGGTACCCTTTGATCTAAAAAATCGGGGAGCTGCCGACTTAAAACTCGCTACATGGGTCAATTAGAAAGCTTAAGGGAGTGGGGAAGTCACGAGCAAAAATCATGTTAGTTGTTAGAAATCATGCATTTGTACTTGCATAAGGGCTTAGATGAATAGTGAGTTTGAATTGCTTGGTATAAACTTGAATGTCGAAGCTGAGTTTAGTGAAGATTCGGTGCATTTCTAGATTTTCGAAATTTCCGGTAAAACGCAACCAAACTAGAATGGAAAAGAAAAGAGTGATTTTAGAGTACCCTCTAGAATTGCATCCCGGGAGAGGAAAGAAAAATATTTATTGGGAGATGAATGTCACGAGTGGGAAAGAAAAAGAATTGACCACTAACGGTGGGTAGTTTGACTTGAAACCTCTTTACTCATCAATATTCTCGAAACTTAATTGACAATTGAAAGTGACTATGCACACACACACACACCGATCGAACATCGGATATGCTAAACTTCTTTTTGGTAGCATTGTTTGGAATCATACTTTTGAATTGATTATACAATTTTGCACTTATGAGTAATTTGTAAGTTATCTAACTTTGTTGATCTATATTTCATGTTACTTGATTGCACTAGTAGACAATTTTGCTCGAGACGAGTAAAAGCTCAAGTTTGGGGGTGTGATAAGTGTGTTTTACACACTTATTTACTTCCTAAATTAGCACTTTAATTGACAAAATGAGCAAATTTCTACTTATAAATTGTGTTTATCTTGTACAATTAGGTACAATCTCAATTGAAAAGAAAACTGATAAGATTGGAGAGCAATTGAGCGTAAAGAGGAGCAAATTTGACGTTCAAGGACCAAATTGAAAGAAATCAAAAGTTTGAGGACTCAATTGCAACATCCCAAAAAGTTGAGGACCAAGGTCTACTAATCAAATTCAAGGATAAAACCACAAGAGAAAGCAAAATGATTGCTTAATTTATGAATTTGAGTGAAAATGGATCAATCGCATACAAAAACATGAAGTTGGGGACCAAAGTGCACAAGTGTCAAAAGTTGAGGACTTGGGCTGCAAAATAAAAGTTGAGGGACTTGGAAACATTTTAAAATCTTTTTTATCACTTTTCCACAAATTTTTGTGCTTGGACACATCAATTAAGAGAAAAACTAGTGTTTGAGACTATTTTGCTCAAGTTTCAAACCTCCAAGGACCAAGGGTGCAATTTCTCTTAACTTTGGCATAAAAATCTGATTTTGGACAGAGGCTGGTCTTCTTCCTTTTCTTCTTCTTCTTCCTCCTGCTGGTCCGTTTTCTTCTTCTTCTTTTCGTTTTTTTTTTTATTTATTTATTTTTTCTTTTCTTTGTCTTTTCTTTTACCTACTTGATAAATCTTGGGGAACAAATCAAGAGCAAGGAGAATCCATCTAAAGTGGTGAAATATTTGGGGAAATCTTAGCCAAGCTTCAAAAAAGGGTTTTATCTATAACTTTGTATTTTCTCCATTATTTTGTCAAACTTGCAATGTATTGTTATAAATATTCTCATTTGTATCATTTATTTAACATGGGCTAATTTATTGTGTTGGGATTTATGGTAGTAATTTAACCTAGCTTAGATTAGTTTTAATATTTGCTATTTGATGATTAAATGCTTATTTCATGTGTATTTATTATTGAGATTATTTCATGTGTTTGATTGATCACCAAATATATGTTTTGTGGAGTGTATGATAATCGAGAGATATTGTGCATTTTAGACCAAATAATAAATGCTCTAGGTTCTTTTTAAGGATATAGATATACCTTAAACTCTAGATGATCCATTGAGCTATTTTTACAAAGAGTTAATGCAATTGATTGAGTTTTAATCGACATAGAGATATAGTAGGTTAAACCAATTGATTAGGGTTAATTTCACTCGAGAGATGTAATTAGCTAAATTTTGAAAATCGGGTATAACATTGTAAATGAGTAATTTGTTAATTTGCATGTTGAGAAATTAATTAGGCGACGGTTAAATGAAACCATGAATCCCAACCACGTTTTCCTCAAAGATTTTCAAGTATTTTTATATTTCTATCTTTAGTAGACTCTTAGTTATTTTCCAAAATCCATCTTTAATTGTGTGTTTTATTTGTTAAGATTAAATTAATTAAAGTGTAATTGAGTATACATTCCTCGTGGGATCGACAATCCGGACTCAAAAAGTCCACTTTATTACTTGTACGCGACCTATGCGTTTGCGGTACACTATTTTGAGCGAACATATAGGTTAACAACTAAAACTTATTCAAAAATAGAAAGAAATAGCTTGTTTGAATTTAAACTCCAACACCTTCCTCTAATAGGGCAACCGCCCACAATGGCATCCAATGGATTACTCTAGATTTTGGGTTGTATTGGAGAACTACCTCTTTGCTTGCATTTCTTCCAATGCTTCAATCGCCCAGATACCGCTTTGCTCGCCCAATCGTCCAAACTTCTTCACATTATCTTGATATTTTTAACTTGGGTCTTCACATTTGAGCCTTTATGTTGGGCTTTTGAATTGTGTATTTTTTATGTGTTAACATGATTTTTTGAAAGAATGTGTGATTAAAAAGTGAGGAAAACTTTTGCGTTATGTGTAAATTATTTAGTTGATTAAATGTGTCATTGAAAATGAGTTTGTGAATGGGGTGACATTGGGGAAGATGTTCTCTCCTTTTTTTTTTTTTTCATATTTTTTTCAATTATTATAGACAAAGAATGTGATATTTTTAAGATAAAATATGTAGTTAAATAGTAGTTTGAGAAAAAAATATTGTTTATAAATGATTAAAAATTAGTTTATAAACAAGTTACCAAACATAGGCTTGGTTTTGAGAAGATTTGAGTTTCCCTTTGCAATTCTTTCATTATATATATATATATATATATATATATATATATATATATATATATATATATAGAGAGAGAGAGAGAGAGAGAGAGAGAGAGAGAGAGAGAGAGAGAGAGGCTAGTTTTGCTACGTTTATGAACGATTGAAAACAGCTGATGCTTAAAAAAAATTAAAAATTAAAGTGAGAGAGAGAGAGAGAGAGAGAGAGAGAGAGTGGCTAGTTTTGCTACGTTTATGAACGATTGAGAACAGCTGATGCTTAAAAAAAATTAAAAATTAAAGTTAGGTGTGTGTTTGATACTATTAAATTTTTTTTTTTTTTTTGAAATGAATAGTGATTTTTAGGAGAATTGATGATTGAGATTTGGTTTAAAAGTCAAATATTATGGGCTTGACATTTAAAGAATGATTGAGATTGAATATTGCAGAAAAAATAAAATTTTTTTAAAGTGAAACAAACAAGGGCTAGATTAGTAACAGATTGCAATGTTTAGGGACGTATAGTGCAAATCTCCCTATATATAATTTGGCCTTGTCACAAGGATCTTCATTTATTCTTGAATCCAGCTCTCTCACTCTCTCTCTCTCTCGAAAAAGAAATGAGCAGTCTGAGCATGGTGGAGGCAAAGCTTCCGGCTGGGTTTAGGTTCCACCCAAGAGATGATGAACTCATATGTGATTACTTGATGAAATGGGTGTCAACAGGCGGTGGAGGTGGTGGCGCCGCTGCTGGACATCGCCGGTCTCCTCTACTGATCGAAGTTGACCTCAACAAGTGCGAACCATGGGACATTCCTGGTTAGTACTGTACCCATGCAATCAACTGTTTATAAGTTTATGACATATTTGGTATATCGAAGTAAACAACATTAATTAACGAGATTAACAAACTGGAATGTTAATTATGTCGAGTCAAGCATGTGAAAACTTGCCCTTTTTTAATTCTATGGCCAGGAATTATGCTAATAATTTAAAATTTTTGCTTAACTAGGAAAACCAACAATATACATGTGATCTTAAATTTAATCTAATTAAACATTTTTAAGGCCTATGGATTTTTCATAATTTTGGTCATATATAAGCAAATAATTCTAGAACATCTGATTTGTCAAATTAGATTTTTTTTCTTTAATATTTATCATCATAGTTTCTAGAATATATAAAACCTGAAAGCTAGTTATCTTTAAAAGAATATTAATATTTGATTTGATTATACATCCATGGTAGATTCTCCGCAATATTGCATGGATTAAACACAAGGGAGACTTTTTGGAACCCCTTCATTTTTATTCTTTTCTACATGATAAATACAATGTATTGAAAAATAGAAATTGATATCTTGATGTGCTTGTTTACACATTTATACCAAAAAATTCTCTTTCTTCATGTGGTTTATTATATTAGAGCATATCTAATGATATATTAATTGAGAAAAAATAGATTGCCACATAGGAAAAATAAATAATAATATGAAAATTTAATCTCCAATAGTTAGTTTGCATGTTTATGTGGTGCTGACGTGACAGAGACATTATCTTATACTATATCTAGATGTAGATAACTTACTAAACAATGTATATACAATAAATTGCAGACAAATACCATTGAGAATAAGTTTTAAAATTCACTATCGATTTTATCAATATGAGTAACATAATTATCTACATAAGTGCCACATAGATCAAAATACCCATAAACCATTAGAGATGCTCTTAGATTAGGCATTTCTAATAATCTCTTGCAAATTCTAATTTATATCCACCTTTTTCAAGCAATTGACATTCTTGGCTTTGTCCTCACCAAAAGATGGCAACAGCCATTGAGGTAACAATTCAATTAATTAAATCGCGTCGAAGTCATCGTGCATCAATCAACGTCTTGCACCTAATCTCAACTACACACGTGTGTATACTATACGCAGTAATAAACATTTCACAAGTTGAATTGAACAAGACAATATACAAGAGATTTCACAAACTTTGAAAAATGCTACTTTGCCATCTAATTCATGGCTCTCCATTATTAATTGGACTAATGGAGATTGAAAAATGCTACTTTGCCCGAAAATGGTACCGAAAGGGTGACCGAAATTTTGGAGCGAGTTATGAGTTGTTGATTTTGAAGTTGATAAGATGGGAAAAAAAAAAAAGGAAAGATTGTTGCCGTGGGTGGGTGTCATAAATTCAGTCCCTCTTTAGGCCCTGTAGCTGGGTTGATTGAAGGTTTTGAAGTTTCGCCTATACATAATTATTGATGCGTGACTCACTTTGGGTCCCAAACTCGTTTGGACTATATATTTCCACTTGTTTGCTTCATAAAGGTCCATATCACCCGGCTGGCATCAGTCCCCTATCGATTCTGATGTCATAAAATCTTGTTTTTTCTTTCTTTCTTTTTTTTTTTTTTTCTAAACTTGTTTATGAAAATTATACGAGCTAGTGACAACTAGATTAATGAATGAAGAACTTGTACTAGTAACATTTAATTCTAATTCCATTTTACAGAAAATGCATGTGTTGGAGGGAAGGATTGGTACTTTTACACTCAACGTGACCGAAAATATGCGACAGGATTACGAACAAATCGAGCCACAATTTCTGGTTATTGGAAGGCCACTGGTAAGGACAGGACAGTACTTCGAAAGGATACCCTAGTCGGTATGAGAAAGACTTTGGTATTCTACGAGGGTCGGGCACCCAAAGGAAGAAAGACGAGTTGGATTATGTACGAATTTCGCCTCGAAGGACCCTTTGCACAACCTAAATTTATTTCTCCTGTTATGGTACAATACTAGCCATAATCTACCATCTCTCACATGCATGTTAATATTACACCTCGGTTTGATGGAGATTAAAATCGGAATTTTAGTATATATTTTCTTATTATAAAAATTGATACGATGTGCAGTTGAAAAGTTGTGGGTTCCATAAAATATATGATTTAGATTGATTGTTGAGTTTGACTTAAATTATTAGTATCAAACAAATAATCTATATATCTTTGTCTCTATGATACACTACAGGTTGATTGGGTGTTATGCAAAGTGTTCAACAAAAACAGATCAGAAGTTTGTGCAAAAGATCAAGAATTGGCAAGCAATCTTCTTGAACCCTACATTGATGAGCAAGTGTCCTGCTTCTCCATTTTTACCCCAAACCCTAATTTCTCAGACCTCACCCACATGGATCAAGATTTGTCCATGCCAACTTTCCCTCATCAACTTGGAGATAAAACTCTGGTGACTGATGTTCTGAAACATGTTTACGCGAGGGACACGAGCTTGGGAGAAGGAAGCGCAGAGAATTACTTGTCTGAAGTTGGCTTGCAGCAGCCTCCCATGTGGAATTACTATTGATTAATGGAAATTCAACCCTAGTTTTTTCTGAATTTAGCGATGTAAAACTGGATTTAATTGACTTTTGTTGCAAAACTTTACTATACTTTTATTGAAAAATAGATTGTTTTGAAATAAATTAAATACTATAGTTGATGGAATAATTGAGATTGGAAAAGTCAATGAAATCTTAAATAATTTGATGAAATTATTAATTAAGATTTGAAATGGATGCCAAGAATTAGCTAGCTGGGGTACAGTATGTGAGAGGACTATTTTTATAAAATTAAACGATAAGATAACGAAAGTACTGGTTACTATACCATATAGTTCAAGTCTTATTTGTTGTTGGGTCATTAAATGTATATAAGAAATGAAATTATTTGACAATAGGCAGAGGGAAGTGGGGTACTTGAGAAATTTAGGGTTTTTTTTTTTTATAAATAGCATTTACATTTTTATTTTATTTTTTAACAAAAATGGCTGCGAAAGAAAGTGTGCAGAAGAAAAAGGAAAAAAGTAGTAATAATTGGGGACTGGTTTTCTTTTTCATGTATATAGTCTAACCATCAACCTTCCCTTATAAGTTGCACAGTCAACCTGTGATAACGAAACCGTTTAAATCTAAATAAATAGTTTGCTGGATGCTGAGTTTAGTATTTATTGAGGTCGATGGTCGCTATAAATTGAAAATTTATTTAAGAAATATTTATGGTACAAGTCACAGAAAGAATATGAAAATGTTGTGCACGAGAAAATCGAATTAAGCATTTATAATAAAAACTCTATTTGGCAAATCGTTTATAAACAAGTTTACCATTTTCCAAAATCACTTTTTAATCACACATTTTCTTAAACTACTTTTTAACCACATATTTTAGCTCGAAATTAAAACATCACATTCTTTGTTTATAAACAATTTTTTTTTTTTACCAAATAGAAGCCAAAAAAAAAAAAAAAAATTAATGTATGATTCTGATAAGAAATTAAGGATGTTATTGACAAAAAAAAAAATTAAATATATTGTAGATTAATATTAATATTTAATAATTACTATATTTAATGAAAATAAATTAAATATAAAGATAATGTTGACCGAAAACATAAATATTTAAGATAAATCGAGAAATCAAAAAATTTCCACTCATCTCACTTTTAAATATTTAGCAACATCAAACGGGTGCTAGGTGTAATGCTTTACATCCAAAATTTACGACCCTGACGGAGTCAACATTTTCAAGTCTTACATATTAAAGGCCCATTTGAAACGATTTTTGCTTCTTGTAGAAGAACGTTTTGAAAGAGTTACCTTATTATTTTTTGTTTGGTGTTTGATACAAGGTGGAAAATAAAGTATTTTCCATGCTAGTGAAAAAATATTTTCTCACCAAAATGGTGAGAAAAATTTTTCTTGGCAAATGGCCTATATTGTGCATCAAGTAGTTGTATCTTGAAAATATTTTTCACTCAAAATGTTTCAATCAAAAACAGTACCTAGAAAACATTTTCTATGAAATGCCATTTTTCAAGGCAAATCATAATTGGTGGAAATATTTTTTTTTTAAAAAAATTGTCAAACAAGTTAAAAACAGCTTTGAACTTCTCACCAAACAGGCCCTAAGTGCGATAAAATAAATAAAAAATAATAAACTTTATTTTAATAAATTTTTTGTGTTCCCTACGTAATCTTTCTTTGTTATCTCATTCACCACATATCAAGTTAATCTTGGCTTAGTGCCTTACATCTTTCTTTCTTTTTTTATTTTTTATTTATTTATTTATTTATATTTTTGGCACATGCGTTGTATACAACTAAAATGATCATTGTCTTATTGTCAACTAAACAAAATTAATGTCCTTTCACTTTCACACGAGGGGTACTCAAATATTCAAAGTTCAAACAATTGGGATATTAATATTATTTTATGTTGTCACTGTGGGAATCAAATATTCCAAGTTCAAACAATTGGGATATCAATATTATTTTATGTTCTCGTTGTGGGAATAAAACTGAATGCATTGTACAAGTGAAGAGGATAAAAGTATTATGAGTTAGGTTGGGTTGAAGATCCAAAAAGTCTAATTGGGATGCTGAACAACCTTTTTCCTCAAATTGTAAGCAATATTGTGTAATTTCTTAAGAGTCGATAATTTTGTTCAACTTTTCTGTTTTCCCAGTTGTTTACTTCATGCTTGATTATTGAAATGTGTTTGTCAAGATAAGACTTTGTTTGATGACACTATTTGGTTTATTTATGATTTTAATGTAAAAAGTAGTGGTTGAAAATTGGACAGAGAAAATGTATGTGATTAAAGAGTGATTCGAGGAATTGTGTGATTTATAATATAAACCATTTTTGCAGGTTTACCGAACACATAATCCTCTTCTTAATCCAAAGTATTGGTTTGAATATATACTAGAAAGTATTTAGAAGGAAAACTTGGAGAATGAATAAAATAGACAAATGGAAATGACTTCACTACAAAAAAATAACGATTTTAACAATGAAGATTTTCTTTGTTGAATCTTCCAATTTTATTGTTGTTAATATTTAAGGACTAAATTTATTTTGTTAATCGTTCTTTGAAAAGTGTGTGTAGGGAAATGTTGTTAACAACAAAAATAGACAAGGTTGTTAAATTTAGGTAGATACAAAGACATATATTTCGTTGTTTATGTTATTCAGTGATGTCGTTGAACCGTATATAAAGCAACCAAAATTGGTTATTGTTGGTTTCCACGACCAAACCATTGGTTGGAGAATAATTTTATTAACAAAAATTTATTAAACGTTTGTTGTTAATATATATAAAAACAACAGCGAGATAGTTTGTTGCCGTATTATTTAATGTATTCCTTAAAATGTATGTAGAACAACCAGAATTTGTCACTACAGTTTATAACGAACAAACCATTTGTCATGGAATATTTTATTTAATTTTGTTGTTATATATAGAAAATCTACGATTAAAATATTTATTGTTAAAAATGATTTTTAGACAACAAAAATTTTAATGTTTTCTTGTAGAAGATTTTTGTAAATGATATTTTAAATGACAAAAGTTTCTTTTTACGGTCATTGGAAGTGCATTAATTTATTGTTAAATTAACTTTTAAAAATAATTCATTTTTGTAAAGATAATAGTGTCATCTAAAATATTTTTATTGTTATGTTTTATTGTAAAAAATATGTTGTTTCAGCAAATATTTAAATTTAACCATAGCATTGAAGACAGAAATTAAATTCACACATATATAATAACCTTCACAAGATCTTTAATTAACTCTAATTCGTAAAACAACATTCTCCAAAGAAGAAGAAGCAACATCATCGGACATATATACTTCCCTAGCAATTATAGAAACAATCAACAAACGAAAACGCGCCCCCAGGACACATCTCCCAGTAACAAAGAGAATGGATGAAAAAGTGCTCAGCGCAGTCGGGTGCAGGGTTCTAATTCTGAAATAATAGATTTGTACCCTGTGGGAAGCGGAAGTTATGACTTACTACACCTCCACCCTAACTCTGGGAGACATAACCTATGATTTACCTACTTAACCAATGGCCCAGAATAGGGTCAGTTAGAGCCCTCAGGTGTGGGCTACACCTTTTTTTTTAACAAACGAAAACCCTGTGTAGTTTCTAATCTATGTCATTTTTGTATTGTAGTGATTAAAAGCATAAAGCCGACAACTTCATCATTCAATTTTGTTAATAGAATCCTACTTCTTCATAAAATAAATATGCAGACTGTTGGGATATTTTGTATATAGTGATGCCAAAGAAATAGAATATTATATATGAAATTCGTGCCGAAAAATGGACGGAATAACGACACGGAAAACACGAAGAAAGAAGAAAGGGACAAAGTGGAGGCAAGTGTTGAATACTTTGTCCTTAAGAGTCGAATTTGCCCCGCAAAGGTGCCAACGGTTTATGGCAATCGGCTCTCAAGATACGACGACTTCAACTTGTGTTTGTAGCACTCAAAAACACATGTACAATGAACCAGAATTTCGGCTTATGTACTCCAAAATGAAGTGAACAAGAAAAATCAAAATTATGCAACAAATATGCAAGAATCTTGTTTAGGAGGAGAAGAGAGAATGATAATGTTATTGCATATCATTGGTGTGTATTTTAGGACACCCCAAGATTTCTTTTTATAGAGCATGAAAGGTTGTGGATGAAGTGATGTGAATCAATCCATGCAACCCTTCCAAACATTGCAACTCTTCAAAAAGACACACCTTTTTCCGGATAACCGTGCGACCGCACGCTTATAAGCCGTGCGACCGCACGACTTTACGCATAACAGAATTTTTAGTAAAACAATCGACGCCATCGCATGGGAAAAATTTTGACCGTGTTTTTGTCCTTTTCCATAATTTTTCATTCATTCGATATTGGTTTCGAAATGTCAAATATACCCTTTAATGTGCGCCCCGAAGCGGCGAAGTGGCAAACAAATTTGCCTAAATGGATTGAGTCGAGTTTGAATATTTGGCTGAAGTCGACACAAAGTCACTATAGTCGATTTTCAATACTTAACCAATTTCTCGTATTATTAAATCAATATCCAACATAAACATCGAGTTTTAATAACTTTTCAGCGTAATAATTAAAAGCAATAGTCCCAAAAGATGTAATCGATTCAACATCAGCACGTGCAAAAGATTTCGGTTCTAAATCTAGTGGCACATAATTGAATTGAATTGAATTGAAGTGTTGATGATAAGATTCGAAGCGCGGAAGAAACGCCTCCGAACCCAGGTTGTGGTTAGACGGATGAATCATGACCCGATATTCACGACGTGATGGCTCGACGATGCGGAATAAAGAACAACGACTTTCGAAACGTCACAAGGATTTGCCCGATCTCCCTGATGAGTTTCTGGTTTTGAACGCTACAAATATTCTCAAATATTTGATAAGTTCGATTGTCGAACGCCACAAGAATCACTTTTGATAAGTTCGGGTTTGTAATGTGAATCCACACATTAAACAATTGAAAAACATTCAAAGGCAAGCATCTCTTTCTCGGTTGTGGCATAATTCAATTGAGCATCACTCAATGTTCGGCTTGCATAGTAGATCACATGCAACACTTTACTTGTCCTTTGCCCCAGAACGGCTCCCACGGAAATATCACTAGCATCGCACATGAGCTCAAATGGTAAGCTCCAATCCGGGGCCACAATAATAGGAGCCGAGATAAGCCTCTCCTTAAGAGTGTTGAAAGCCAATAGACACCCTTGAGAGAAATGAAAAGTGTTGTTCTTCTCTCAAGTAGAGAACAAAGAGGCTTAGTGATTTGAGAGAAACCCTTCATGAATCTCCTATAGAAGCCTGCATGCCCCCAAGAAACTCCTTATGCCTTTTACTGAAGTAGGAGGAGGCAATTTCTCAATAACTTGTATTTTGACTTTATCAACCTCAATCCCCGCTTGTTAAATCCGGTGGTCAAGTACAATGCCCTCTCTCACCATAAAATGGCATTTCTCTCAATTAAGCACTAGATTGGTTTCTTCACATCTTCTCAACACTAAATCAAGATTATCCAAGCATTCATTGAAAGAAGAACCAAAAACTGAAAAATCATCCATGAATACCTCGATGAATTTTTCCACCATGTCAGAGAATATGGCCATCATACAATGTTGAAAAGTAGCCGGTGCATTGCAAAGACCAAACGGCATCCTCCTATAAGCAAAAGTCTCATATGGACATGTGAAGGTGGTCTTCTCTTGATCTTCGGGGGCTATTAAAATTTGATTGTAGCTCGAGTATCCATCCAAGAAACAATAATGGGAATGCCCCGCAAGCATTTGGTCAATAAAGGGGAGAGGAAAGTGATCTTTTCGAGTGGCATTGTTCAACTTTCGGTAGTCAATGCACACTCTCCATCCCGTCACGGGCTTTGTAGGAATAAGCTCGTTGTTCTCATTTTCAACCACCGTGACACCTCCTTTCTTTAGAACACATTGGACGGGACTCACCCATGCACTATCCGAGATTGGATAGATAATTCCCGCATCCAACCACTTCAATACCTCGGCTTTCACTACTTCCTTCATGTTTGAATTTAGACGGCGTTGGTGCTCCACTATTGGTTTGAAGTTATCCTCCATGAGGATTTTATGCATGCATAAGGTAGGGCTAATACCCTTGATATCAGCCATAGTCCACCCAATAGCCATTTTATGCATTTTCAACACCTCAAGTAGTTTTTCTTCCTCCACTTCATCCAACAAATTCAAGATAATAACGGGAAGAGTAGAAGAATCACCCAAGTATGCATACCTCAAATGTGATGGAAGAGGTTTGAGCTCAAGAGTTGGGACTTGTTGAATGGAGGGTAGTGAAGGAGAAGAGCTCTCTCCCAATTCTTCAAAATATGGCCTCTTCTTGAAGGGATAAAATTTGGAAGCATCCAAGTGTTGTGACATCCTTCCAATGTCTAAATCATCCTCTCCCTTAGTGGTTATAGAGTGAGCAATGCAAGTCTCAAGGGGATCCTTAGATGACCCATAGATGAATGATGTAGCCACTTCTTGATCAATGATATCTACACGGGAGCATGAATTGACCTCGGCGGGGTACTTAATGGATTTCATGATGTCGAATGTGATTGCTCATCTTGAACCCTCAATATCAATTTGCCCCCTTGCACATCTATTATAGCCCGACCGGTTGCTAGGAAGGGTCTTCCAAAGATGATTGGGATATCAAGGTCTTCCTCCATATCAAGAATGATAAAATCGAGGGGGAAGATGAATTTGTCCACCTTGATTATCACATCCTCAACAATACCACGGGGGTACTTAATAGAGCGATCGGCCAATTGCAATGAAACTGTGGTTGGTTTCACCTCTCCCATGCCCAATCTCCTGAAAATAGACAAAGGCATTAAATTAATACTAGCACCAAGATCACATAATGCTTTTCCAAAAGTTAAATCACCAATAGTACAAGGAATAGTAAAACTCCCTTGATCTTTGATTTTTGGAGGCAATTTGTTTTGTAGTATGGCTCTACACCCTTCCGTGAGCATCACAGTTCATGATCTTCTAGCCTCCTTTTGTTTGAAAGGATGTCTTTCATAAACTTTGCATAGCTAGGCATTTGTACTAATGCATCGGCAAATGGTATATTGATGTGAAGTTTCTTGAAGACTTCAAGAAATTTACCAAATTGTGCATCCACCTTGTGCTTTTGGAGTCTTTGAGGAAAAGAAATGGGGGGTACATAAGCTTTTACTGGAGTATGCACCATTGTTGAGGTCTCCCCATTTTCCTTCATTGTTGCATCATTTTCATTCGCCTCCTCAACATGCTCATTACCTTTTTCTTTCACCTCGGGTTGTGCCACATGTTGCTTTACAGTGATTTTCGGTAATTGAATTCCACTTCTTGTAGTGATGGCTTGCACATTTTCCCTTGTATTAATCTCGGTATTGCTTGGCAAGGCTCCTTGTTGTCTCTCCGTCATCATTTTTGCCAATTGCCCAACTTGAGTCTCAAGATTTTTGATAGAAACCGCTTGATTTTGGAGAATAGTATTAGTCTTGTTCATGTATTGCATGAGTATCTCCTCAATGGAAGGTGTTCAATGATATCTCGCAATGCGAAGTATCCCCGCAAGTGCACGGGTCGTGAAGAGTAGTTAAAATGGACCTGAGAGTCCGGATTATAGTTCCCTCAAAGACTGTTTACTAAGTACCGAAATATTTTAGTTCTACACTTTATTTGAATAGACAAAGAGAATTTGTGATTGTGAACTAAAACTAAGAAATTAAACAAAAGAATTAAATTTTCGAATTTGTTTTTGTTTTAAAAAACGATTGTAAAGTAGTTGAAATTCACGAATTCACCTAACCAATTAAATCAATTCCAATTCCAGATTTTATTTTCTAAATATGTGCTCGATCGAATTCACTAATTCAAATTGAGATTCCTCTCTCGAGTTTAAATCAATCCTACCTAAATAAGTCAACCTTGTATCTCTACAGCGGGTCCGAATATTTCTTATCTAGATGCATTACACACAAGAATTTACACACGATCGCAATAATAACAAAAGTATATCTCTATCTCTCGTTCAATTACCAGATTTATTACCTAGATCTATGTTATTAACTCACCTCTAGGATTATGAAAATAAAACATGAAATCATGAAAGAGTGGCAAATTCATTCACGCATTAAACGCAATAATAAACCAACACATGCATTAAAGCGTTAAAACAAGGAATATGGAATTAAAATAATTAACTAGGCTACATCGTTCATCCCAACATAGAATTTAGTTACACATCTTGATTAAAGAACAAAAACAAGAAAATAAAACGTTCATTGAAAATAACAAAGAAGAATGGAAAGATTGCACAAATTATCAATTCTTCAAGTATCTTCAATTCACGCCCCTCTGCGATGCTTGATTTCCAAGAATTTGAATTGAAATCTCTGTTGTGGCTTGTTCTATGGAGAGGCAAAGGTTCAGATCTCGTGCCTCATGTGTTGTATATATAGATTTTGGCGAAACCTAGGTCAAGAAAGAGAGAATTCTGTTGAAAATCGCGAGAAAAAGCCCACAGTCGGCCCAGCCGGAAATCCACGCGATCGCTTGGCTAATACCCTAGCGATCGCGTGGTTACGTCTTTAACTCTCGAGTCATAAATTCACACCATCTCGCGATTGCGTGGTATGTATCCAGCGATCGCGAATTCTATCTTTTCTTGGCTGTGTAAGTTGGTCCCTGACTTTTAATTACACCTTCAATCCCCAACTTTCAATTATTGCGATTTAGTCCCCAAACTTTATATTCTTCTCGAATTGCTCAAATAAGCTATTAAATCCTTTAATTAGGTCCTCCAACTCCTGATTTAGTCACTTTGGCACCAAGCATGTTTCCCGGTTGTTGTCACAAACTCCTCACTTGTCCAATTTAGCTCCAATTAGCAATCCAATTATACGTTTTTCCCATTAATTTCATCATTCTTCATCTTTTGGGATATTTTCTGAAAAGTAAACGAATAAACACAAATTAAGGAGCATATATTCTAAAACGACAATAATTTCTTCTAATTTATACATACAGATAAGTGTATAAAACACACTTATTAGAAGGCTTCTTCTCTTGGGGTGGTGGAGGTTGAACAAAACTGGGAGTCTTTACTTGATTTTGATTGTTGGACCAAGAAAAATTCGGATGATTCCTCCAACCCTGATTGTATGTGTTGGAGTAAAGATTGCCTTGTGGTCGGTTGAAATTTTGAGCATAATTCACTTGCTCATTTGAAGTAGAAGCCATTTTTAGCATGGAACATTCCTCAACCTTATGTGTTGCTCAACATACATCACAAATAGAAATAGGAGGGTAGATTGCTTTTACCGTATGTTGAGAAGACAAATCATTACACTTCTTGAATAGAAGGTCCATCTTTGTCGATAAAGCCGCATATGCATCAAGTTCATGAATTCCCGTGGCTTTCTTTGGTACCATGCGGTCGGTTGGCCAAGTAGAGTTGTGACTAGCCATCCTCTCAAAGAGCTCAAGCCTCATTAGGTGATTTTGTAGTGATAGCTCCATTGGAGGCCGAATCAACCGTCACTCGACTAGATGGATTCATCCCAAGATAGAAATATTGAACTTGCATTTGCTTGGTGAACCCATGATTTGGACATTTTCTCAACATCTCCTTCAATCTTTCACATGCCTCATAGAAACATTCGGTGTCAAGTTGTCGAAATTTGGAGATGTCATTCTTCAATTTAGCCACTTTTGACGAAGGAAAGTATTTTGTAGTGAACGTTTGAGCAAGATCATTCCATTTTGTAAGACTTCCAACCGGGTTGGCATCTAACCATTCATGAGCTCCATCTCTAAGGGTATGTCAATAACCGCATGTTGATAGCCTCCTTACTAATTCCCGGATAATCAAAGTTACTACACATCTCCAAAAACCGCGAAATGTGAGTAAATGGATTCTCCTCGGCCATTCCATAAAATTGTAGATGCCCCTTGAAGAGATTTATCACATCCGGCTTTAGATGAAAGTCTGGACGTCCAGATGGGGGATATGTGATGCTTCCTCGATTTTGAGTGATGAGAGGGACCATGAATTGCCCCATTGGTCTATCATCTTCATCAATAACGGGATTGGCACCACCTTGATTGTTGTCCCCCCATATTTCCTTGTATTCTTTGTTGTTAAACTTGTTCTCTTCTTTCCCTAATCCTCCTCCTAAAAATTCGTTCGGGTTTGGGATCAATTTGAAGAATGTCCCAAGTCGGACGTTGTTGCATAAACAAGGCAAGAGTACCTAGAAAATAAAAATAAAAAGAAGAAAGAGATGAGAATGAGAAGACAATTCAATTAACAAAAATCAATGCATTTAGTACAAATAAAATCAATCCCCGGCAACGGCGCCAAAAACTTGTTCGCTAAAATCGTATACCGCAAGTGCACGGTTCGCATTCAAATAGTAAAGTGGACTAGAAAAGTCCGGGTTATCGTACCCACAAGGATTGATTGATTTGTAACTAAAATAATTGATTTCATTTTAAAAGAAAAGTCAAATAACATAAAAATTCGGTTTGATGGTGAATACTAACTATCATAAAATTAAAATATGACGACATGAAAAACTAGTTAATTAAAGCAAATAGACAACAATATGTAAAAGCTAGAATTGAAACTAATTATCCAAAGTAAACTAATAATAACAAGAACTTGGTGATTAAACTAAACTTGAAAACAAGAGACAAGGTCAATTAAATTTTTATAACTACACTAATTTCTTCTTTTTCAAATCAAATAGTGGTAGTCAATAAATTAACCAAATTACATGGAAAACTCTAAATTAAACCTAACATGTATACTAACTTGCAAATACAATACAAAATATTGACAACATTTTAAGATTACATAAACATAAATCAACATTCCTAATCACAAAAATATAAATATAAATGCACAACATCCATAAACAACCTAAAATACTTAATTAAAAATAAACTAGTCAAAAAATCCAACACAATAACATTAACCCATAATAAACTAACAACAACATTTAACAAACAACATAAACATATGAATAATACTCAAAATAAAGATTGAAAACAAGAGAATAAAGAAAACTCTCCTTTTTTGTAAGGTTCATGAAGTGAAAACTCAAGATTTCTTCACTTCAACACAAGTTCTTCCATCAATTATTAATGTCTTCAACAACCCAAACACAAAACATTAAATGCACAAGAAATAAATGACATTCTTGATGAAAATGTGTGAAAATAACAATACTCAAAAGTTTAAACAACAAAAAAATACTTAAATGTAAGAAAACGTTACTAAATCATAAAAATATTACTTGAAAATTGCATTAAAGAAGTAAATGTAAAGAAAAATATAAGAGAAATTGAAAAAGGGGCAAGACTTACTTGATAACCCTAAAAAATGAGGATTTTTTCTATTTCAACCCCCCAAAAATCACCCAAAAAATCCTAAAAACGCACTAGATTCGCGAAATTCAGCATATGGGCCGAACCAGGTCGGCCAGGTTGACTCGGTCCGGCCCGAACATTTTTTTATTTTTGTTTTTAAAGCCGCGCGACGCGGGCGGTAAACAGAGCGCGATCGCGCGATTGATTTCCCAGCGGCATCTTAGTCTCGTGTACATTTTGAGGCCCGAGTCGCGTTCGGTACTTGGTTCGAGCCACGCGATCGCGTGGCTCAGCTGGAGGGTGGTTTTACAGCTAAGTCCTTTCCGTAATTGCCATTAAGTCCTCCATCTTTTAATCTCGAGCAATTTAGTCCTCAACTTTTCAGATTTTTTTCAAATATGTCCTTCTAAAATTGCACTTTAGGTCCTTTAACTTTTGAAATCTTACAATTTGGTCCCTCGGTTAATTGTGCGGCTTGTCCAAAACTTCCCGGAAGTGATAAAATGGTCCCCAAACTTCCAATTTCAGTTTAATTTGCACTCCTTTGTGGTTTTTGGCCCCAAACTTGGATATTAACTTATTTAAACACAAAACATGCATAAATTAGTAGATATTTGCTCAAGATATTCCAAAATATGCTAGTTAAAAGGTATAAAAAGTGTATAAAAATGCACTTAACAGTCATCATAGATAATGTTTGTGGTAGTGGAAATGTGCAGAATTGACGGTGAATTTTGGGGAATGTAAATTTGTTTGTTGTAGTACTGTTGAATACTATATATATTTATATATCTAAAATGAGTTTTTTCTTTTTTTTAGCAGGAGATGTTATTCCCTATAAAAAGAGGTAAAATTTTGTCATGTGGGAATAGTATATTATACAGGTGTGCAGAAGTTGTGAAAATGCATTCGGAAGGGGGCCAGTTAAGTTGGCATGTGTAGTTTTGATTGACTTGTGTTTCAGAAGACATAAGGAGTTGAATACGGTGATAGAGGGGAAATGTAGCTGTGTTCCGCGAATTCTATATTCTGAATGTGAATATGGAAAACTCTTTGGATTCTACAATTCTACCGTCATCAATGCTTCCGCGGAGTTCAGGTCGGGCAGCTGTCAATAGAGTTATTCGTGAACATGCAATTATGAATTTACCTAGGGCAACTGTGTTTAGGATGGATGCATTTGAGGCTCGCAACATGTTGGTGCTTTTAACACCACTTCCTCAGTGGTTTAAGGTGGAAGTAGGAGATGAATCTGCAGAAGCGAGGTCTTCAGTGAGTATACAATGTTCTTCTGGAGGGAAGTTCGTTCTTCGGGTAGGGGAGCAGACGATGTGTCTTGAAGAGACTGAAATTGATGTACAATTGGAGCTAAAACGTATATTTCGTAGCAAGGGGAAATTTGAGGAGCTAGCTGAGGCACGTATTGAGGTCCACAGTGAAGAATATGAGGCGTTAATGGATATCTTGCTGGATCCATTGTCTTACGCAGGTGCATTTAACATAGTACATGATGCTGTGGAAGAAGAAGTACGATGCCTTGTTAACTGTCCTATTTTTAAGATCGAGCATATCCTGTTTTTTCTTGTGCATGACCTATTTGTATTTTCGGAGAAGTATAAAAAGGAGAGTGAGGGCAGGGTCGATGCCGAGGCTGTTGGCAGAAAAATAATCCATGAGTATCTGCAGACCATGCCGGGAAGTAAACTTTAGAGGTTTGGTATGTATCTTCGAGGAAGGGTCTCTGAACTATGAAAGTGCATGTCTGGTTTGGGTGGCAGTGATGAAGCTCAACAGTAGTTCTATTGTTTATTTTGTGTTATGCTTGTAGTGTGAAAGGTGTTTTAATAAGTGATAGGATATTTTGTGTGTAGTGATATCCTGTTGAATGTCAGCAGTGAAGTTTGATTATGTGTGATTATGTTTTGTTTGTAGTTGTGTAATGTGTTTTAAAATATGGAATGAAGTTGTCGATGTAGTTTATATTGATGAAATGTTTTTGGTGGAAATGCATGTAAAAATACTTATGTAAGATAGAAAGAAGGCCAAATAAAAAATCTGACGAGGACTTATTTGAGGCGAAATACTTAAGTTTGATTATGAGGACTTATTTGGTTAATCACGTAATTCATTTGTGCAAGAAATTTTGTCAACAGAGTAGTTAGAATCTTGATAGGTAGGTGCAATAACTTGTTTGTTCGATAGTGATGCCTTGAATTCAATAGTGTATAGCCAGAACTTTAAATATAACAATAACAAGCAAGACAAAGTTATATGACGAAAAAGGATTTTCTCACGAGTCGGAGTAAAACCAGCACCTATGGGAAATGAATAAAATAATAGTGAACTACAGTTTATTCTAATCGTTACTCCGAAAAAGAAAGAGAGAAAAAAAAAATACTACAAGAGAAATTGTGATTTTCTTCCCAAGTTATCATTCCGGCAAGCTGTTCAAGTTAAGTTCGAATAATTTTTTGTCATAGAGATTTATCATTTACCCAATCTATTTTACTTCGAACTTAATTTTTACGAACGATTCTACCAATTAAAGAAATGAGTTATAACACAATTACCAAGTTTGGTGTATAACTCATAAGACAATTTTTAGTTCTGCATTACTTATTTGGAACAATTAGTAAATTTGGGAAATTTAAAATTCAAAGATGAGCTTGTGCAGGTATTGTTTTAGAGAGTAAGAAAATTTAAATGATATTAGTGATGATCAAAAACATGTGTAAGGCAGATACAATCAGGTAATACATAAAGAGTGCTAGGATTTTATTTATTTAATATAACCTGTTGATTTTGTTGAACAAGGACAGTTGTATAAGCTGAGGTATAAACTTTTATATTTAAGTTTAATCTCATACTTTAACAAAATGATAGTTCAATAGGACAAATAAAAAGGAACACTGTTTTTTTCACAGGACAAAAGATTTAAGGAATCTTCAAAGGTTATCAGCTGCAGTAGTAGTTTCAGGCCCTTCGTTTTTAGTGTGTTGACTGGGATTAGATTCCTTAATTTGTTTAGGATGCTTCTCATTCTCATCAACAAAATGTAGGGCTCTTTTGGTAGAAGGATGATTGTGTTTCTGGTCATCAGTTTGTATCAGAGAGGTATGTTGAGAATTTTTATCGTAACTGCAGGTTGGAACTTTTGGTGAAGGAGGTGTGACGTCATTGTTTTCTGTTATGTGCATAATATTATATCTTGTATCTCCTGTCCTTGGGTATGGGCTTCCACCTTTTACATAAATTGAGTGTCGAACATCAGTGTATTTGGAATGGTAAGCTGATATGATCCGAACCAGGCATCGAAGGGCAAAGTCGAGACATCGGCAATACGACAGTGATCTACGTGCAAAATGGAGTAAGTTTCATGTTGAAATCGGTCCGAGAAGGCGAAAGGACCAAGCCGAGCCGAGTAGACGAAATTATTTATGCAGAAAAACCATTACGGTCATAATGGAGGACGTTCACTGTCGTAACTCTTACTATCCCAGCTGTAACCAATTATCGAAGAAAAATGATGAATTTCAGGCAGAACAGGTCTTACAGCCATATGTCCAGTCTCACGGCTGTAACTATTGGTGCAGATTTGGATCCGAGAGGCCTTTACGGCCATAACGTTATTCTTCACGGCCGTAACTGGGTAGCGGCCAGATTTTACGGGATTTTAATTATTTTATTTCCTTTTTTTATTTATTTTAAGTTATATTCCTATTTTAGAATTTTAGTCTAATTAGAGTTCTATTTTGAGTAGATTAGAGGCTAGGTTATTTTGCTTATTTATATTCATTTCCATTCATTGTAAACAGACAAGTTTGAGTTTGAGATTAATATTATTTGAGAGAGTTCTCTCCAATTGAAAGGTTGAGGAGTCCCTTTTGTGTTCTTCGAGAACAAATCCAACTTATCAAATATTTTGAAATATTTGTGGCGTTGAACTTATCAAATATTTGCAAGAATATTTGTGGCGTTTCCAATTAGAATCTTATCAAGGAAATTGACAAGTCCTTGTGGTGTTTAGAAAACCTTGGATCTCGATTCCGCATCGTCAATTTCTTGCGTCGTGAATCTTGGGTCAAGGTCCTATCGTCAATTTTATATTTCCAGTAGTTTAATTCTTGTTTAATTTCGTGTTTAAATCTGATGTAGATCTTTCCTAGGTTTTAATTCGTTATTCCGCATTGTTCGACGAGATTTCCCGACCGGGATCTCATCATCTGGTATCAGAGCTTGGATCTATTTCAGATTCTTGTGTTTCTTGCTTTTCTTGATTTTTTTCTTGTTCTTCGCATTCTTCGTGTCGTCATAATTTTCTTCAGTTTGATCCATAAGAGTCAGTCCCAAAAATTCAAAAGTGTTTTTCTTGTTCGTTTTTCGTCCAAATCCAGTTCCATTTTTTCTGTCATACTCGTAGTCCAATTCTTTGGCAGATTATAAAAAAATCCCAAATATTCCCCAAATATTCCGAATTTTCTCAATTTCCAAATTTCCTTATTCGTGTCTTAAAAATGTCTGATAGAGAGGTTTCCACATCTTCATCTTCTATTGGAGACAGAAAACAGCTCAGAGGTATGAATAGAAAGGATGAACAGGGTAATGATGATATTGCAGCAATGAGGGCACAATTTGAAAGGTTTATGGCACAGATGGAGAATCGAGGTGCAGAGCATGAACAAGGACCTCGGGATCAATCTCATGATGGTTCTATGGCTAGGAGGAGTAGTAGGCGTGAATGTCATGCTAGGTACGGATATGGGATGGATGAAAGGCCATTGAAGCGAAAAGAGACATCAAAATGGAAGAGTAGTGATCATGTTCACAAAAGGAGGGAGGAACCGAAAACCAAAGGTAAAAATAATTTTGATTCCAAGCCTTTTAAGGATAAAAATGTTAAGCGCTTCAAATGTTTGGAACGGGGTCACATTGCACTTGATTTTCCACGTAAAAAGGTTAGGTGTGATAGTGAAGGGGCAAAAAGTGTTGTGGTGGATGAGTCAATTATTGATAGGCATGCTCTTAGCGTTAGGCGTAAGGTGAAAGTTTTGGATAATATGGAAGGGCAGAAGGATAATATTTTTCGCACTAGATGCATCGTAAATGATAAAGTGTGTAGCATGGTGATTGACGGGGGAAGTTGTACTAATGTAGTAAGTACAATGTTGGTGGAAAAATTAGGCTTACTTTTAATGAAACATCCAACACCTTATAAACAGGGGCGGAGCCTGCCCATTTGTTTGGGCTGGGCTAAATTTCGTTTGGGATGAACTTTGTCTAAGAATTTTTTTTTTTCTATCTAAAAGGAATTTTTGGGCCAGGGCCCAGTTGGCCCACCCCTGGCTCCACCCATGCTTATAAATCACAATGGTTGACTGAGTCGGGGGAAGTTAAGGTGAAAAGACAGGACTTGGTGACTTTTTCTTTTAGTGGATATACTGATGAGGTAGTTTGTGACGTGGTGCCTATGCAAATTAGTCACATATTGTTGGGGAGGTCTTGGCAACATGAAAGGGTTGTGCTACACGATGGGTATACGAATATATACTGACTCGATGTTAATTTTACCCTCCAAGTATAAAGGGGTCAAGTTGTAGCCTAACAATAATTCATGGTCATTCTTCCTAGGGATTTTATTGGTATCATAATATTTGCTAAATTCGAAACTTAAACTATGATTTCAATGAATAAAAAGAGAATATAATTAAATTGCAATAAAAGGAAAATTTGAGTGGAGTTATTCTTTCGTTATCAATTGAGCTTGCAACTAAATTTAGTATGAATTTCTTGAGATCGATAAAATTTAGAAATATTAGTACGAAAATTAATCAATTTATTTTACGGCATTTAGTCGAGCATGTTGTGTGCATATTTAATACATACCACATCAACGACATCAATCGAAGTAAAATAATTTGAAAATTTAAAACACTCGTTAATTATTATCAATCACAAGAATTCATCCATAATGAATTAAAACATACTCATTGAAACTAAGAATAACTCCCTTCAAGTATAATTTAGCCGAACATAATTAAATTAACGAAATAAAAATCAAGTAAACACTTAACCATTACTCGAACGAAATTCAAATTCGGGAATAAAATTTCAATAACTAAAATATATCTAAAATCAAACTAACATCCATAATTTGAATCTATATGAACTAGCAATCAAAACAATTGAAAATCTAGATAAAATGCAATAATTTAAACTAGAACAAGAAACCAAAACAGAGGCTGCTGCGTGAAGTTGAAGACCGGAGGCTGCTGATCCAGTGTGGTTGCTGGACTGTGCGAGAGCTGGTTTCTGGACAAGATTGGAGTTGCGGGGTGATAAGTGTATTTTATACACTTATTTATCTATCAAAATTAGGATATTATAATATTTTTCTTGAATAAATTCTACGTAATTGTTATTATTTTTCATTATTTCAGGTTTTTATCCCAAAATGAAAAAAAATGAGGAATTGAATAAATTATACAAAAATTGGATGGAAAAACTCAAAAGTGGAGCAAATTGGAGAAAGTCAAGACTCAAGGACCTACTTATCATATATGGAAGAATTGAGTAACTTGAAGGACAATTTATTTTACATGGACTTAGGATTAATTTGTGTATATATATATATATATATATATATATATATATATATATATATATATATACACATGTTGCTGAATAAAAACAGGGGAGCCGTGAGATAGAAAGAAAATAGGGGCGCAGCTGAGGGAGTTAGAAAGCAAGGCAGCTGAAAGAATTCTGTGAGAAAAAAGTAGAGAGGGTTGGCAGCCAATTGGAGGATTGAAAAAGGAGGTGCACTGGCCCCCAGGGCACATCTCCAAGTGGCAAAGGGGATGGGTGGTAAGTGCTCAGCGCAGCTGTGTGCTTGGTTCGATTCCCCGCAAGGTGGAATTGGCCTTGTGGCAAGCGAGAGTTATTGAGATTTGCTCATGCTTACCATAAGCCCTTCCACCCTGGCTACTTGGAGGCATAACCTGGATTTACCTTCCCGAACCAATGGCCTTGGGCGTGGTCGGTTCGGGCCCTCAGGGTGTGGGCTACACCTTTTTCCGATCAAAAAAAAAAAAAAAAGAAAAAGGAGGTGCACTGTTGGAATTATATTTGGGAGATTGATACCTAGATATACACAAAAAGAGACACAAAGTGAAGGGGACAAGATTTGAGGTGTACATTGTGTTGGTCGGATGTTTTTTTTTTTGAGTATAGTAGTTGGGCATTGGAAAATTCTTTTGGTATTGAGGTATAAACAAGGCTGATTTTAATTGGTTGGAATCAAGAAAAGGGTCGGCTGGAGAGAACAAAAAAAGATACAGCAGTGAGAGGCGGATCCGTAGGTAGCCTGGGAGAAAAATAGATACACAGATTAAATTGGAAGGAGGTCATGTTTGGATTTCAACTACTCACACTCCGAGTTTTGCTTATATTATTTATTGCTTTTTATTTCACAAACATGAGTAGCTAAATTTTAATTCGGGATTGACGATATAGATTTAATGTTTTTAGTTTAATTTTGATTCTCAAGTTGGTGCTTTAATTTCATGTATTGATTTTATTATTACGTTTAATGCTTGAGTTGCTTGATCACCAATTCATGATTTAATGGTTATTTTCATAATCCGAGAAATGAGTTAACAATTAGATCACGTAATAAAATCAGGCAATTTCAACAAAAAGATAGAGATGAATTTGTGGTTGCATGTGGTCACTTAGGAATTCCTAGGAAATTTAATGCATTTAGCTAAGGAGAACTCTGACCCGCTGTAGGGATACATGGTTGACTTAGTTAAATAGGTCTGATTAGAACTCGAGAGAGGTAAATTAGATATATGCGTGAATTCGACCAAATACAAGTTTAGAAAACAACTTGAGATGAGAAATTAAGCTAGAACATTATTTCGAAATCGTTAGTCCCGATATTCATTCAATTGCTAGAAATCCCACCACTTTATTTCTTGCTTTTATTAATTGTTTTTAGTTTAATTGTCTATTTTCATTTTAATTGCATTGTTTATTTAATTGATTTCCAATTACTTGTCATTTTTTATTTTGTTTTTATTATTTTGCAATTTATTTTCTTAATTAGTTTTGTTTCTAGTTTAGGAATTCTATTGAATCGAAGTAAATCGATAACAAATAAATAGTCCTCGTGGGATCGATAATCCGGACTCAAAAGTCTACTTTTACTACTTATTAGCGATATCGTACACTTGCGATATTTCACACCAACACGGGGCTGGAGAGTTGTCGAGGCTTTTGTGTGTTATGTGCCTTGCGACTGGTTGTGTGAGAATGCTAGAGGCTGCAGAGTGGTGAGAGAGGGATGGACGGTGCGACTGGTGATGTGTTGCGGCTATTTAAGGTTTCTGTAAGTCGGCTGTTGGCTGGGAACGGTGGTTTAGTGGTTGAGGTACTAAGGTAGGTTGAGAGTAGAGAGTTGGCGTGATGTGTGGGAACGAACGAGAGAGAGACGGTTGTGTGAAGTGAAAGTGGAGGAGCAGGCTGTTGGAAGTTAAGGTTGGTGCGGCTGAAGAAGATGAGCTGCAGGGGAGTCGGGTCTGGTAGAAGAGGGAGTGCTGGCCGTGAGAGAGAAGTGAGAGACGAGGCAGAGAGTGAGAGAACAGGTTGCGGCTGGTAAGAGGATGGCTGAGGGCTTAATGGTGGATTGGAGAAGAAGACAGCGAGAGAGAGAGAGATGGTGGGAGAAGTGTGGCTGGCAGAAGGAAGATATGGAGAGGGAGACTGGGATGGCGGCTGAAGGTTACGGTGTGAGAGAGTAGGTTGGGGAATTGGTTCTATTATGGGCTTTTTCGGTCCATTAAATTAGGGATTTTTGGGTTGAACTTGTCCAAAATATACCTGTAATCAAATAAATGAAATTTTTAGCAATTAAAGTTAATTTAGAGTTAAACAAATAAAATTGAATCTTTAATAAATTTTACTCTAAATGACAAAATTTATATCCCAAAATTGTATTTTTTTTCATTTATTTATCTATCTAAAGTACGTAAAATTGGACAATAATCACACTCCCCAACTAGCTTTTTGCTAGTCTCTAGCAATTAAAGCGAATTAAAAATATGACTAGCTCAATGAAAAACTTCAATTGTAAAGTCAAGAATGAGTTTAGATAGTCGAGCACATCAACTTCGCAAAATCAAGAGATTAAGCATTATATCCAAATTAATCCATAAAAACATTCCCAAAATTTTGTGTGTGTGTGTTTTAAGCCGATCCATCAAACCACTAACCCCAACACATACAGTGTCGAGTAGTCACTCAAGCCAAGTATAAACTCCATATACTCACGGGTATGTGTATTTTGTTTCTGAACTGGTTAGGGGGTCACTCATGGAGTTTGAAAATTGATCACTCAAGCATTCAATAAAGGCCATATATATGTGGATGACAGTAATGCAAATATTGACCTCATGAAAAGCTCACAACCATTGGGACTCAACCGTTCTTACCACAAGCAACTTAAGATCAAAATGTCAATATCAATGTAAATGTTATGATGGTGTTATCAAGGGAACTGATACGGAGTGGGGGAAGAAAAGGTTTGCATATTTCAGTGATAATAGTAGAACAAGAAATTTCAATGGAAGTATAAGACGCAATGGTAGCATTTTTTTTTTTGTAGGATAAGGAAATAAAAGAAGTGGGTAGAAATCGAAGACTTTCAAAATATAAGCAATGATAATAATTTTCCTTTTAATCACACTTCAAGCTTACTTTCTTCTTCACATCATTTACTTTCTTTTCAATATGTCTCCATTTTCTTTCTCTTTTTCTAAACTTTTTTTTTTTTTAACTGAAATCCTCTCAAATAATTCTTCAACATTCTCCTCTATTCTCAATGATTGTCAAATACTTTCTAACTCCACTTTTCTTTCTTTTCATGCACTGAATGTTTGTTTTTCAAATATGGAGCAAAAATAATCATCCTCACTTATACTTGAAAGTAGAAATAAGGTTATGTATTTATGAAAGCAATGTCTGGATGTAATGTCATCTTTAATGTGAAATAGATGAAAGAGATTTGTGTCTATGAAGGAATTTTGTGGATATGAAGGGATTTGTGATGGGAGGAGAAGATGATAAGGTTAGCTTCAAAGGATCAATTTTTTATTTGACATTTGACCTTTATCGTTTCTTAAGTGTAAACCACCAACAATCCACAATCCGTGTAATGATGCCCAATGGAAGTCGCAATATCAAACAAGGGCAATATAAGAAAACTACCAATCACTCAACTCTCATGATGAACAAATAAAATTACTTAAACTTGAGAGATTTCTAGTTGTATGTGTTGACCATCCATCTTACCACAAGGCTTAAATTCGAGCATAAAAATTTTTTTAGGAGGGGAGGTGTTTACAGAATAACAAAGATATAATTCAAGACTCAAGATGTACTCAATTTTCATGCTCAACTATCACAAAAATTAATGCAAAACAAGTACATTTGAGTTACTCTCCCCCCAACTAAAATTAGGCATTGTCCTCAATGACTCAAAGAGAAGAAAAATGAAAAGTGATTAATAGACACGACTCAAAATTAAATCAAGCTAAAGGAGAAGAGTGTACCTGAGAGGAGGCCTATGCACATGAACAATTATTCAAAAATGAAAAACTAAAAAAAATGAAGAAAAGAATAAAATCTGCAAAAAGAAAAGAAAATATATACATAATAATAAAAATTAGTTCCAAGAAAATCAGCCGCTGGAATCAGGGTCCAGCAGAGGTAGTTCATTCATATCAGCAGAAAAATTATCTAAAAATGATTTCAGACGTTGTCCATTAACTTTAAAAATAATACCAGTTTTTGGGTCCAGGATTTCAACTGCTCCATAAGGGTAAATAATTTGCACAATGTAAGGACCAATCCATTTAGTTCTCAACTTACCAGGAAACAGATGAAGCTTAGAGTCATATAGCAATACTTTTTGAGAAGGAAAAAATGATTTTCTAAAAATTTTCTTATCGTGAAAAACTTTCATTTTTTCTTTTGAAATTTTTGCATTCTCATACACTTCCAAACAGAATTCATCTAACTCATTCAATTTCAGTTTCCTAAATTCATCAGCTAAATCAAAGTTGAGTGTTTTGATTGCCCAATAAGCTTTATGTTCGATTTGAACCGGAAAATGGCAAGGTTTTTCAAATACAATTCTATAAGGAGACATTTCAAGAACAATGTTAAAAGCAGTCCTATAGGCCCATAAAGCATCATCCAATTTTATAGCCCAATCTTTTCTATTTGGATTAACTGTTTTTGTCAAAATGCCTTTAATTTCCTGGTTGGCTAGCTCAGTTTGACCATTAGTTTGAGGGTGATAGGGAGTGGAGATTTTATGCCTAATGCCATATTTCTTTAACAAGGTTTCAAAAGGTTTATTACAAAAATGTGTTCCTCCATCGCTAATTATGGCCTTAGGCATACCAAACCTAGAAAAAATATGTTCTTTCAAAAATTTGAGCACAAGTTTATGGTCATTTGTTCTACATGGAATAGCCTCTACCCATTTTGAAACATAATCAACAGTTACCAATATATAAAGATATCCAAAAGAAGGGGGAAAAGGACCCATGAAATCTAATCCCCAACAATCAAAAATTTCAAGAGCAAGGATTGGAGCTAATGGCATCATATTCCTATGGCTGAGACTACCAAGTTTCTGACATGCTTCACAATTTTTACAAAATGTATGAGCATCCTTAAACAAACTAGGCCAATAAAAACCACATTGAAGTACCTTAGCAGCTGTTTTCTGCGAAGAGAAATGACCTCCGCAAGCATGAGAATGACAGAAAGTAAGAATTTGTTGTACCTCATCATCAGGAACACATCTTCGGATAATTTGATCAGCACAATATTTGAATAAGTATGGATCATCGTAGAAGAAGTTCCTTGCAATAGCTTTCATCCTCATTTTGTCTTGGACACTCCGATTTGAGGGCATATGACCTGTAACCAGATAATTAACCAAGTCAGCAAACCATGGAACAATATTCAAGCTAAATAACTGTTCATCGGGAAATGAATCATTTAAAGGGTGAGAAATTTTTGAATTTTCAGAATTTAATCTGGATAAATGATCAGCAACAACATTTTCCACCCCTTTTTTATCCTTAATTGTAATGTCAAATTCCTGCAATAACAAAATCCATTGAATGAGTCTAGGTTTAGCATCTTTCTTTGTGAACAAATATTTAAGAGCAGAGTGATCAGTAAAGATGGTAACAAGGGTCCCAATAAGATAAGTTCGAAATTTTTCCAGTGCAAAAACTATTGCTAGCAGCTCTTTTTCGGTAGTTGTATAATTCAATTGAGCTTGATTCAAAGTTCTGCTAGCATAATAGATTACATAAGGTTCCTTACCTTTCCTCTGGCCAAGCACTGCCCCTACAGCTATATCACTTGCATCAGACATTAATTCAAAAGGTAGGGACCAATCAGGTGATCTAACTACGGGTGCAGTAGTGAGTACCTTTTTTAAATGTTCAAAAGCTGCAGTGCATTCATTAGTCCAAACAAATTTTGTATCATGTATCAAAAGTGTAGTAAAAAAGGTTTTGCTATGACACTAAAATCTTTTATGAACCTCCTATAAAAACCAGCTTGGCCTAAAAATGATCGAACGTCTTTTACAGTTAAAGGAATAGGTAACCTAGAAATTGAATCTACTTTTGCCTTATCTACTTCCACGCCTTTAGCAAAAATTATATGACCTAAAACAATTCCTCTTGTAACCATGAAATGACACTTCTCCCAATTAAGGAGAAGCTGCTTATCCTCACACCTGCATAAAACAGCTTTCAAATTTGTTACGCAATCATCAAATGAATCACCATACACAAAGAAATAATTCATAAATACTTCCAGAAAGTTTTCTACCATGTCACTGAATATACTAAGCATGCATCTTTGAAAGGTTGCTGGGGCATTAAAAAGACCAAACGTCATTCTTTTAAAAGCAAACGTCCCAAAAGGGCAAGTAAAAGTAGTTTTTTCTTGGTCTTCTAATGCTATTTCAATTTGATGATAGCCTGAAAAACCATCCAAGAAACAATAGAATGAATGTCCAGCAACTCTTTCTAGCACTTGATCTAAAAATGGTAAAGGAAAGTGGTCTTTTCTAGTCATGGAATTCAATTTCCTATAATCTATGCACGTTCTCTAACTAGTGGGTACTCTTTTAGTTATCATTTCTCCCTGTTCATTTTCAACAACAGTAACCCCAGTTTTTTTAGGAACTACTTGAGTAGGACTTACCCACTTGCTGTCTGCAATATAATAAATGATACATGCATCAAGTAATTTTAAAACTTCATTTTTAACGACCTCTTTCATATTAGGATTTAGCCTTCTTTGAGATTCCATTGAAGGATTAGCATTCTCTTCTAGGAAAATTCTATGAGTGCACACTAAAGGACTAATTCCCTTAATATCTGCTATAGTCCAACCTATTCCAGATCTATGATCATTCAACACTTTCAAGAACATACTTTCTTGATCACAAGTAAGAGTAGAAGAGATTACCACAGGGTATGATTCATTAGGTCCCAAGAATGCAAACTTTAGTTCCGATGGAAGAGGTTTAAGCTCCAGAATTGGCATCTTTTCTGCTGATGTTTGCATGGGTGTCTGGCTAACATTTAGAGGCTCAATGTTTGGCTGCCAAGCTCTTACAGCTACTGTTGTTACACTTTTTGAAGAGTCTTGAATGTTGTCCAATTCGAGATTCTGCTCAAGTTGCTCATCAGGATCTTCTAACTCAACTAGCAGCTCTTCCAGCATATTAACTTCATGTACTTCATCAAAATCTTTTGGTTGCCTACAAGCATTGAAAATGTTAAGTTCCAAAGACATATTGCTAAAAGTCAACTTTAAAATACCACTCCTACAATTTATCAAAGCATTTGAAGTTGCAAGAAATGGTCTACCAAGAATAACAGGGATTTGAGGAGAAGTTTTAGGTGTACTTTGAACATCAATAACAACAAAATCAACTGGATAATAGAATTTATCGACTTGAACCAAAACATCCTCAATTATCCCTCTAGGCATCTTAACAGATCTATCTGCTAATTGTAAAATCATGGGGGTAGGCTTAAGTTCACCTAGACCAAGTTGTGTATACACACTGAAGGGCAAAAGATTCACACTTGAACCTAAATCTAGCAAGGCATGACCAATATGAGTGGTTCCTATCATACAAGCAATGGTTGGAGAACCAGGATCTTTAAATTTTTGAGGAGTTCGGCATTGTACGATAGAACTCACTTGTTCAGTTAAAATGCTTTGTTCTTAACAGCTAGCTTCCTTTTCACTATACACAAATCCTTAAGAAATTTAGCATAAGCAGGGACTTGTTGAATTGCATCTAACAGAGGAATATTTACCCTAACTTGCTTAAAAATCTCATGAATTTCTGTTTGATTTTTGGTCTTATTACCAGGTTGTAATCTTTGAGGAAAAAGGGGCAGGGGGTGCACCTACTATTGGCCTAGGTGGTTCCTGAACATCAGATAGAGATTTTAATACAGTATCATCAACAGGAGGTTCAGCTTGCTTACCCACCAAGTTCTCTTTAGGTTCAGGAACTTGGATTTGATTTATACTTCTCAAGGTAGTTACTGCTTTCACATGTCTCAGATTGGATTCATCGACCCCATTGTATTGAGTTTGAGGATTAGGCATTGGTTGAGTTGGAAACTTACCTTTTCTGATGAACTTGCCTGAGTAGTCAGCTTTGTAAGCTGAGATCGGATGTCATTAATGGCCTGAGAGTTTTGATTATTGATGGCAGCTTGACTTTGCATGAATTGTTGGATTTGGTCTTCCAGACTTCTCTTCTGCGGTGGCATATAAGGTGTTGGTTGTGAAGGTCCAGCATTGTTGCCAACATTATTGCTTCCTCCTTGATCGTTCCTCCAACTGAAGTTTGGTTGATTTCTCCAACCTGGATTAAAAGTACTCGAATATGGATTAGAATAAGGTTTGGAAATCATATTAACAGCAACAGATTGATCAAAATACATCTCTTTTAGTTGGGGAAGTGCAGGACAATCAGAGGTTAAATGTTGTACATCTTCACAAATCAAACATTTTTCTAAAATACTGGAAGAGGAATTGACTTCATTCACTTTTTGAGTTTCCAAATTTTCAAGTTTTCGAGTGATGACAGCCAATCGGGCATTTATGTCATCCTCTGTTCTAAGTGAATGAATTCCATTTCCAGATGCAATCTTTGGAAATTCAGTTTTTATTGTAACACCCCTATCAAACTCATCAATGTTATCCCAAGATTGGGCATTTTCAGCTAAATCATCAAAAAATGTAAAAACTTCATTCGGGTCTTTTGCAAAGAAATCACCATTACTCATGGTTTGCACAAATAGTCTCATTTCTGGTCTGAGCCCTTCATAAAAAAATTTAGTTAACATCCATTGCTCATAACCATGATGGGGACAAGATAACAACAAATCTTTGAATCTTTCCCAACTAGTGGAAAAATTTTCATTATTCTTTTGGGAAAAATTCATGATTTGTCTTTGAATAGTGGTGGTTCTTTGTGGTGAAAAAAACTTTTTAATGAACTCCTTCCGCATATTCGCCCAATTTGTAATTGAACCAAGCCTTAAAGAGTTAAGCCATGACTTAGTTTTATCCTTTAGTGAAAAAGGGAAAAGCTTGAGTCGAATGACTTCCTCGGTGCAATTTCTTTAAAGAAAAGTAAAACAAACCCCTTCAAATTCCTGAATGTGGTGATAAGGACTCTCTGATGGCATCCCATGGAAGCGTGGTAGATGATCAATCATTCCCGGTTTAAAGTTGAATGTCGCTGCATTTGCAGGAATTATTATGCATGACGGAGTGCTTGCCATCGTTGGAAAAATGTAATCTCTAAGACTTCGAACGACTGGCACCTCATTTGGATCTACATTATTTGCCATTACTACCTGCTAATTTTCAAGAATTAAAAATTGGTTAGTAGGTTCCGATCTTACTAATCGCTTAGAATTATCTCGAAACCAAACGGATATAAACAAAGAACAATATCAAAAATAGTAGTAGAGAAAAAATAATAATAAAATAAAGAGAATTCAGCAAAAATCAATTAACACCAAAATAATCTCCGGCAACAGCGCCAAAAACTTGACTCGATGTTAATTCTACCCTCCAAGTATAAAGGGGTCAAGTTGTAGCCTAGCAATAATCCAGGGTCATTCTTCCTAGGGATTTTATTGGTATCATAATATTTTCTAAATTCAAAACTTAAACTATGATTTCAATTGTTTTTAAATGAATAAAAAGAGAATATAATTAAATTGCAATAAAAGGAAAATTTGAGTGGAGTTATTCTTTCGCTATCAATTGGGCTTGCAATTAAATTTAGTATGAATTTCTTGAGATCGATAAATTTAGACATATTAGTACGAAAATTAATCAATTTATTTTACGGCATTTAGTCGAGCATGTTGTGTGCATATTTAATACATACCACATCAACGACATCAATCGAAGTAAAATAATTTGAAAATTTAAAACACTCGTTAATTATTATCAATCACAAGAATTCATCCATAATGAATTAAAACATACTCATTGAAACTAAGAATAACTCCCCTCAAGTATAACTTAGCCGAACATAATTAAATTAACGAAATAAAAATCAAGTAAACACTTAACCATTACTCGAACGAAATTCAAATTCGGGAATAAAATTTCAATAACTAAAATATATCTAAAATCAAACTAACATCCATAATCTGAATCTATATGAACTAGCAATCAAAACAATTGAAAATCTAGACAAAATGCAATAATTTAAACTAGAACAAGTAACCAAAATAGAGGCTGCTGCGTGAAGTTGAAGACCAGAGGCTGCTGATCCAATGTGGTTGCTGGACTGTGCAAGAGCTGGTTTCTGGCCAAGATTGGAGTTGCGGGGCGGGAGAGTTGTCGAGGCTTCTGTGTGTTATGTGCCTTGCGACTGGTTGTGTGAGAATCCTAGAGGCTGCCGAGTGGTGAGAGAGGGATGGACGGTGCGACTGGTGATGTGTTGCGGCTCTTTAAGGTTTCTGTAAGTCGGCTGTTGGCCGGGAACGGTGGTTTAGTGGTTGAGCTACTAAGGTGGGTTGAGAGTAGAGATTTGGCGTGATGTGTGGGAACGAAAGATAGAGAGACGGTTGTGTGAAGTGAAAGTGGAGGAGCAGGCTGTTGGAAGTTAAGGTTGGTGCGGCTGAAGAAGATGAGCTGCTGGGGAGTCGGGTCTGGTAGAAGAGGGAGTGCTGGCCGTGAGAGAGAAGTGAGAGACGAGGCAGAGAGTGAGAGAACAGGTTGCGGCTGGTAAGAGGATGGCTAAGGGCTTAATGGTGGATTGGAGAAGAAGATAGCGAGAGAGAGAGATGGTGGGAGAAGTGTGGCTGGCAGAAGGAAGATATGGAGAGGGAGACTGGGATGGCGGCTGAAGGTTACGGTGTGAGAGAGAGTAGGTTGGGGAATTGGTTCTATTATGGGATTTTTCTGTCCATTAAATTAGGGATTTTTGGGTTGAACTTGTCCAAAATATACCTGTAATCAAATAAATGAAATTTTTAGCAATTAAAGTTAATTTAGAGTTAAACAAATAAAATTGAATCTTTAATAAATTTTACTCTAAATGACAAAATTTATATCCCAAAATTGTATTTTTTTCATTTATTTACCTATCTAAAATACGTAAAATTAGAAAATAATCAGATACAGCCTGGTAAAAGGGGGGAAAAGTTTACTCTAATGCCACTATCTCCAACTGAAGTCCTGAAAGATCAATTGAAAGTGAAAAGTGAGTTTGAGGTGAAAAATAAGAGAGTTGAGGCCACGACCTCAGAAAAATGAGAGGGAGTGGAAACTAAAGAAAAGAGAGTTGAGGCCACGACCTCAGAAAAAGGAGAGGGAGTGAAAAATAAAGAAAAGAGGGTTGAGATTCAAACCTCAGAAAAAGGAGAGACTGAGTGCAAAAAGCAAAAGAAAAGAGAGTCTACCACAAAAATGAGTCTATTTGCACTTACTCACGCTAACACACCCCTCCCCAGTTCTTTAAAATCTATTTTACAGGTACCGAAGTTAAACCATGAGTTAAAACAGGGAAAAAACTTATTGGCACAAATGAGCAGCCCAAAAAGCCGAGAAACTTGAAGGAGAAAAATGGGCAGCCCAAAATGTTGAAAGCAAGCACGAGGCATAAACATGATCATCGAGCCCAGAAAAGTAGAAGGAGTTTGAAAAGCCGACCAAAATTGGATTCGAGGTCGAATCCTTTTCAAGAGAGGGAGTATGATATGATCCGGACCAGGCATCGAAGGGCGAAGTCGAGACATCGGTAATACGACAGTGATCTACGTGCAAAACGGAGTAAATTTCATGTTGGAATCGAGCCAAGAAGGCGAAAGGATCAAGCCGAGTCGAGTAAAGGAAATTATTTATGCAGAAAAGCCATTACAGTCATAATGGAGGACCTTCACGACCGTAACCCATATATTCACGGCCGTAACTCTTATTATCACAGCTGTAACCAATTATCGAAGAAAAAGGATGAATTTCAGGCAGAACAGGTCGTACGGTCGTATGTCCAGTCTCACGGCCGTAACTATTGGTGCAGATTTGGATCCGAGAGGCCTTTACAGCCGTAACGTTATTCTTCAAGGCTGTAACTGGGTAGCGGCCAGATTTTGCGGGATTTTAATTATTTTATTTCCTTTTTTTATTTATTTTAAGTTATATTCCTATTTTAGAATTTTGAGTCTAATTAGAATTCTATTTTGAGTAGATTAGAGGCTAGGTTATTTTGCTTATTTATATTCATTTCCATTCATTGTAAACAGACAAGTTTGAGATTAATATTATTTGAGAGAGTTTTCTCTAATTGAAAGGTTGAGGAGTCCCTTTTATGTTCTTCGAGAACAAATCCAACTTATCAAATATTGTGAAATATTTGTGGCGTTGAACTTATCAAATATTCGCGAGAATATTTGTGGCATTTCCAATTAGAATCTTATCAAGGAAATTGACAAGTCCTTGTGGTGTTTCGAAAACCTTGGATCTCGATTCCGCATCGTCAATTTCTTGCGTCGTGAATCTTGGGTCAAGGTCCTATCGTCAATTTTATCTTTCCAGTAGTTTAATTCTTGTTTAATTTCGTGTTTAAATCTAATCTAGATCTTTCCTAAGTTTTAATTTCGTTATTCCGCGTTGTTCGACGAGATTCCCCGACCGGGATCTCATCATAAGCGATAGTTGATGCATTAGATTCCTACATGAAGCATTTAATTTATTGGTTTTAGAGAATGGTCATATTTTGGTTGTATGGGCAGAAATAAATCTGAATGTGAAAAGAAGAATGTTAATGAAAAAAATGAATGATAATATTTTGATGTACCTTGACAAGTTTGGTAGCAGCGACTCCCAAGAATTGCTCTGCTACTGGACCAATGATAGACGCTGGCAGGGTTCCAGTACTATCATGTAGTTCAACATCGCATCTTGCTCTTTGTAAGGTAGAACATGTAGCAAAAAATGTTTAGATTTAAAAAATTGAAAAGTTTGGAAGTATATGTGTTTGAGAATGCTATAGAAAATGGGAATTAAATTATCGTTTTTTACTTTGGTACAGAAATGGCCTTTTCGTTGGTACAATAGTTACATGTGTACATCTCTCCTAAATCAGCAAAAGATCCCTTTGTGCTTATGCTGCATGCCATATAGTATTGAGGAACTGTGGAGTTCTTTAAGGATATAGTTGCATGAATCCAGAACTGAGCTCCTTCGGCGTACTATATGAACAATAATACGTAAGGCAATTTGAAAAAGGTTGGGTAATTGTTTAAAATAGGAAGCAGCTTAAGATCAGTAGACTTACTGAAGACGGGTTTTTCAATGTGTGTTTGATTTCTATGATATCATCCATTTGAGTGGATTAACTTGGACTTGATTTTACGAAGACATAATCCTTTGATGTGATGATCTTTAGAAGTATTTCAAAAAATGTGTGAACCCTCAGAGTAGAAATGGGTGTAATAAGTAGAAGAACTCGAAATTTGTTTTGTGAGAGAACATTGTAGACACATAGTAAATGAATAGTTAGATATTGTGTGAATTTGTGGAAATGAAAGTTTACAATACCATTCAGTAAAATGTTGAAGTTTTTGTAGGGTTGGATTAATTATGATTGAAGATCCTAGTTTTGTTGACAGAGAGATTCCTACACAAGAAAAAAAAAATATGATTTAGATGCTGAAGAATGTTGAGATAATATTGGTTCAGAGGTTGACCTATTAGAGCATAGGGATTTGAGTGTACCATTATATGCTGTGACTTTTAGGTGATTTTCTATAATAATTGTTCTCTTCATCAGCAAATCAGTGAGTTCAGAGCCCTGGTTTTCGGTGAAGCTGTCCCATAGTGTTATTGTGATTGCTTGTAGCCTGCAATTGAATTAACATAATTAGGTTAGATATGAATAAATGAGTTGTATGGGTGTTTATCTGTATATGTGGAATAGATGAAAGAGGGATAATTATTTACATAGCTTTTGTCCAGAAGAATAACATTGAGGGCCTTACTACTGGTGCTCCAGCTATTATGCACTTCTCTAATCGGGCCGACATCAACAACAACTCCAAAAACTCCTACATGCAAGAAACTTTTGTTGATTATGTGTACTTATCATAAGTGTGTACAGATCATATATACGTCAATATTAGGTGTAAAGGGCTTACAGGACTATAGTATGAAAAAATAATTTTAAAATGGTGGAAGAGAAAATTATGAATTTAAATACGGGGAACAAGTTTGAAGTAATGTTTGTGTTTTTAGCTGCAGTATGTAAAGGGAAGAGAAGTGGAGTGTGAGTACTTGTTACTAAGTAAATGAATTACATTACATAGAAAGTTTTGTTGGCCATGTATGATTTGGAAGCCTGGTATGAGCAAAGGCAGATAATAAGAGTAACAAAGAAGGTAGATACTTAACTGTAGTAAATGGAGCAAGGTTGGTAAAACCTTTATTTATTTGTTAAAATAATATGATGGTAAGGACAATGAAATAGGAATGGTAATGAAAGAACACAAGAGTAAGTGTCATTATATGGGAAATTATACACCAATTAGTATTTATAACTTATAAACAAAAACAAAAAAAAACAAAAAAAAAAAAATTTAAGCCAAGCAAACTACATAGTGTCACATAGTTTGATGATTTGTACAAGTATTTATATTTTGAGGCAATTTGTAAGGAATTCTATGATATTTAAAAGCAATGAATTTATATTTTTTATGTGGTCCAATTAATGTATTCTGCATTAAGAATGGAATAAGAACCATGGAATTCATAACTGTAAGATACGTGATTAAGTGTTCTAAAATGCTAATTTGCTGTTTTATTGTGTACATATTTAAGACACGGGAAAAATTTTATTTTTGTATGTTTAGATAGTATAAAACTACTTATATATAGAAGATGGGATCAGGAGGCAGCGGATTACCTATTTCTGTGGCAGAATCGATGAGTGGATGTAACACATGAAATGGTGTAAAATCGTAGTGGACTTCTGCTAAGGAACTGTAGTCTTCTTCAATTTCTGTGATGCATGATGAACCACTTAGTATCCATTATGTGGTTCCTATAGTAGACTACATTGGTTGAGCTACCTGCTTGATCTGAGCTTTGGATATCGTATACGTTTTCAGCGGAATCAAGGTTTTTTGTAGTGCCATAATGTTTACATCGCCGAAAATTGTGGCCTGGACCTTGTTCGACTGCACGTATGTTCAACAAAGAGAACGAATTCAAAGGTGACGAATAAAAAAGAACAATCTGAGAAGTATGTGTGTACCGTGAGATGTTGAAAGATGGTAGGGCTTTGTTGAATACCCGTGTATCCATCAACCAAACATGTTGATATCTAGTTGTGCCTCGTTGAGCCGTTCTTGGGCTCATTTTCTCCAGCACAACTACTTTGCAAGACCAATTGCTGTCACCTTGTGCAATGTTTGGAATCGAACTGTGTTTGATGTCCATGAGCACGGCTGATTATATAAGAGGAAGTCGTAGTTGGTTAATGTGGACTGTGTTAGGAAGATAAGTAGTGTGAAGTTGAATATGGAAACAAATGTTTTGGTTTTTTTGAAAGAAACTGATGTGAACCTTTCTTTGCTGCAGGTGGGTTGGTGGAAGAAGATAATATGTGGATTGGTAAAAAGTAGTCAGAGGTATTTTTTTATTTCTGTTTACTCCTCTTACAATTTTAACTTTTGGAAAGGAGATCCTCATTTATGCTCTCTTTGCTGATACTGAAATACATGTTTATCTTTTATCTAATTTCATAATGGTTAATTTTAGTGTAAAATTTGGCTGGTTGTGTTATGGTTTTGTAAGGAGGATTAAAAAAAAAAAAAAATTATTTATGTAATTGGTGTGATATTTGTATATTTTGGGTTTGTTTATTTGATATTTTTTATTTTTTGTTGAGAATGTGTGTGATTTTGGAATATAATTATAATAATAATATTTTAAAAGGGCTTCGTATATTTTTCACGTAAAGTTGATTATGTAAGAGTTAAGATGAAGAAAGGAAAATGAGTATGGTGTTATTTAGGCATGAGTTTGTATGGTGTATGTAACGTATTTTTTTGAAGTTCTGTAAAAGAAAAATTATACTATTAAATGGCTCATTATTAGTAATGTAATGGTTTATAAATGAGTATGTTTAATTTATTTGAAGGTGAAAATAAGTCTTTAAAAAGAGGAAAGAGTTAAGCCCCGTTTTATTTAGTTAAATTAGTTGATAAAATTTTAGGCTAAAGTGAAAAATTAATTGTAATCACATATTTAATGGGACTAAAACTTTTACGAAAGTTTGAATGTTTTTTATAAAAATCTACTAAATTATCAAACTAAAATTTGGTGTACAAGTCCAAATTTTGAGACTATCACATACCGTCAATGTAAGTTGTCTGGCAAGAATGAAAATATGAATAAAACTATCTGTGGTGGCTATCACAGCTGGTTTCTATAATCATGTCAAGAAGAAATCAGGTACTATACCAGGATCAAATGTCCATTGAAGCAGTAGCAAAACCAATACATTCCTGAAAGGAAATTGAACTATACTGATGTTAAAAGAAATTGGAAAATAATCTGAGAAATTAGCTAAAAAGCCAAAATAATAAATATGAATCATCTTTAAGAATAAGAAACTTATCTTTTACTTGGAAGTACAAGACAGAGGAGATATGAGATTGTGGTGAAGTGAAAGAAAATCACAAATAAAAGGAAGACTTCACTTTTTAACATGTCTGAAAAGTATTTTGGAGTAGAAGAATTTATCATTAGATTTAAGTGTAGTTTTTTATCACTTTAATTCTAAGATTATGAGCTATTCTTATTTTGTAAGTTACTTAATTTTGTACTTTTTTTTTGTACAACATTTATCGTTGTATCGAGAGCCAGAGAGGAATACTTTTCCCATTTATGGAACCACCATGTTCTCATCAAAATGTTTGCTAATCACAGAAAATTTGTTTTGATCACAGTAAGACTGATATGAAGCTACAACTTTAGCAATGAGACCTGATGAGAGATAGTTCTTCTTGAATATGGGAAATATCCTTATTGATTACTTCATAATTAATTTATATAGAAAAGGAAAGCAAAAGTTATCTTAGTTAAAGGAATAAACCAATGCTCATTGAAATGAAAAATTATTCATGTTTTCTCAAGCTAGCAGAATTTGAATGGTTTTGTTTGTGCAATTAATTGTTTCATGTTCATGGGGTTTGTTAGTGTGTAGGCTTCATGTGAAGAAGAAATCAGCTACTATACCAGAAATGAAATGTCCATTGAACCAGTAGGAGAACCAATATGTTGCTGAAAGAAAAATAAAATATACTGCTGTTAAAAGAATTCAGAAAAGAACATCAGAAATGAGCAAAAAAGCCAAAATAATAAATATGAATCTCTTTTAAGAATAAGATGCCTCTCTCTTACATGGAAGTAGAAGAAAGAGGAGATTACTACACTTAACGACACGATTAATGCCACTTGTAATAAATAAGTTGATGATAATATAAGATGCAATCCTTGAAGTATAGTTCAAAGTGTAGGCTATGTCAGTGAAGTAGATAATGTTGGGGAAGATGCTTTGATAGTAGATTTGGTCTCTTCATTGGCTGAATATGGTATGATATTAGGTTGAGTCTCTTTATTGGCCTAGCTAGTGTTGTCAAATTTTTTGATAAGGAAAAAAAATTAAAAAAAATAAAACAATCAAATTCATAAGGTCCTTTCAAAGAAGTTTCTTCAACTTGTGGAAAAAATATAAATATATGAAAGTTTTTTGGTTAGATCCTCCAAATTTGAAGTTGAGAGTGCCCTGGTGCACTGATATGGTTGTGAGAATTTGCTGAAGTGGAACAAAATGACCCCCCCAAACTAGAATATTTGTTCGTCCTCGAACAAAAATAAAACTAAACTATAAAAATAAAACTAAAAATGCAAACAGAAATTGTTTTTGTTTTTGTCAATTTATTTACCATGCACTTCAATAATCCAAAATGACGATTCACTTTAGAAAAGAAAAATGAACAACAAAAATTATTTTCATTCATCCAATGCTCAACATCATCGTGTGTGTGTGTGAATAGCCAAACATCGAATGCAAACTCATATAAAAATATACTTGACACTGTGTGACTAGTCATGCAGTAATAAACCCGAATCCCATGTGGTTAACAATGATTTTCTTTTTATTTTTCTTACACTCTCATGGATGATCACACCTTAATACTTTTCTCTCATATCCCGAGGTCTTTCCTATTGATGTGGTTTCTAAACATGTTTATATTGCATTTTTCCACACGAGGCAGTTAGGATTTGACAAGTATGCAAGACAGACCAAGAATAATTCATCTCCAATCCCACACTCCAGTATTAGGAATTTTAATCAACAAAGCTTATACCATTTATATATAATAATTTTTTTTTTCTTTCATATGGACGACTTTTTCTTTTAATGTCCTTGTCTTTTACCATCTTTGTGCAGAACTTTTCATACTGGCTTTCTATATGACCCATGTAGCGAGCTTTAGGTCGGCAGCTCCCAACTCAGTTGAGCTTAGGGTACCAGGTTCAGAGAACCCCTCAGACTTAATTACCCGAGTCATAAAGGCTTAAACAGAAAAGTTAAAGATGTTTTAGTGTCTTATGTGTAAGTCCACTCTCCGTACTTGCTTTCTAGTTGACCCCTGTAGCGAGCTTTAGGTCGATGACTCCCAAGCCAGACGACTTTAGGGCACCAGGTTTGAAAGACCCATCGGACTTACTTACTCGAGTCAAAAAGGCATTTGAAGAGCAGAATAAGACCTTCAGCATTTTTCTATTTTTATGCTGGACATGGTTTATACCTGTTGATTAAAACCCCTTACACTAAAGATGTGTCATTAAAAACTTCAGACCCTCAATCTGTCAATGTCTACTTGTACTTGACCTCTCTACCCCCAAACTGTTTATTGAGCAGTTTGGTTCTACATTTCAGGTCAGGATCTAATTTCTTAAGGTTTGAAATTTTTCAGTCAATTCTATGTTCAACGTGCACAAGTTTATCCCACAAATATCAAGCATCTCCCTACACAAGTTATTTTTCGAAAGTGGCTATGTGCTCAAGTTTGATTAATGTCTTACATGGATGAATGTCAAGAAAAATTTTAGTTTACATGTTGCCCAAATTTTCTAACTAAAGCACAAAAGTCAATTCAAATCATGTCATAAGTAATAAATAAATCAACAAAAATTTTCAAAATTTTCACCTTTTTTTCTTTTTTTTTTTTTTTTGTATCCCAAAAACAAGGTATCGAATGAATAAAAAATGAAGAAATAAGATATCACCCCCCCCCCCCCCCAAAAACTAGAAAGTTACATTGTCCTCAATGTAAAAGAAATAAAAAGCAATTGATAACAATACATATAAAGGAGTTAGGTACTTCCCAGGTTTAGAGGAGCGATGTGATAACTTGAAGCTTGAGTTTGAACTCGCTTGAATGATTTCGACGTGTTTCTTGTGTTTCCATGCTTGGTTGAAAGTGTTACAAGTGGTGTGTTCCTCGCAAGTAAAAAAAATAAACAACATTAGAATCATACACACCATTGAGATAGATCAACACAAACAATCCCAACTAAAATATAGCAAAAATTTGAATTTTTAAACACGGCCAAAGTGTGCAAAATCATGCATATGATTTGTTTTTGATATAAGAGTAATGACTTTGACACAATGTGATGCAAAACTGTAAACTCATGGATAATGTATGAATTAGAACTAAAAATGCACTTAAAAATCAAATCAAAGAGGTCGGTGTTAGGGATGCTTATTTCAAAAACTCCAATAAAGAGAGAAAAAAAAAATGCAAGTACTACCTAAAAATTTAAATACAAAGCTGTAAATAAAGTAAAATAAATAAAAAGGAAAGAAAATTGGGTTGCCTCCCAATAAGCGCTCCGTTTAAAGTCTAAAGCCCGACTTTTGAACATGACTTCAAGGCACTCGAAATAATGACTTTGATAATCTGCTATATTTGTTGAAGTTGCCATTGCTCCAATTCATACTTTTGCTCCAAATCTTTATGCTGTCCTGTTCAAAATCATAGATAATTTTACCATTAGATTCGAACTCAACTATGTTTATTTCGATCATTTCTTCGGGTCCTATCACAAAATCAATTTTATGAGAATCAATTGAGTACAAGGATTGCTTGATAGCTACACCCTTGTCGACTGTTATGTTCTCAATTAAAATCAACTCTTCATTCTCAACATGCTCATCTTCCTCTTTTGATAGTGCAGATTGTTCCTTAACTTCTTCTTTATTAATTTCCACCGGTTTTTCCTCCTCTGGCCTTGTCAAATGAATCTCTGGCAGTTGTGTCTTGTATTTTTCGGCCTTGTAAAATAGACATGTATCATCATTTATAAAGTTCTTCACTTCCTCTGATGTGGCTAGCAGTATACAATCTGCAGTATTATGGATTGCTCCACAGTATTCACATGTTGAACTTGTTTGAATTTCCAAAGGGTCCCTAATAATGATCGATTGGGTCATTAGTAGTTCAGAGCCCAAGTACTCATCATCCATGTTGGCAAAAGTATTATATTCTGTCATATAGCTCATGTCCTCCCGTGATGTCTTGATTTCTTAGCTTTTCTTCTATCACTATCAACAATGTCACACAGAAAAGCAAGAAGATCATATGAAAAAGAAAAAAATAAAATAAACAATTAAAGGCAAACTAAATCTAAAAGTCTAAGAATACTAAAATCAAAATAAATATATAACAAATTAAAATAGTCCCCGGCAACGGCGCCAAAAACTTGTTTGTGTGAAATAATATCGCAAGTGTACGATATCGCTACAAGTAATAAAAGTGGACTTTTGAATCCGAATTGTCGATCCCACGAGGACTATTTAATTCGCTATAAATTTACTTCGAATATAGAATTCCTAGACAAAAAAACAAAACTAACTAAGAAAATAACTTGTAAAATAATAAAAACAAAAACGACAAATAATTGAAAAACAATGAAATAAACAAATCAATTAAAATAAACAATAACAAATTAAACTAAAAACAATTAACGAAAGCGAGAAACAAATGTGGTGGATTTTGAGCAATTGAATGAATATCGGGACTAACGATTTTGAAATAATGTTCTAACTTAATTTCTCGTCTCAAGTTGTTTTTTAAAATTGTATTTGGTCGAATTCACGCATATATCTAATTTACATCTCTCGAGTTCAAATTAGACCTATTTAACTAAGTCAACCATATATCTCTACAGCGGGTCAGAGTTCTCCTTAGTTAAATGCATTAAATTTCCTAGGAATTCCTAAGTGACCACATGCAACCACAAATTCATATCTCTATCTTTTTGTTGAAATTGCCGGATTTTATTACGTGATCTAATTGTTTACTCACCTCTCGGATTATGAAAACAATCATTTAATCATGAATTGGTGATCAAGCAACTCAAGCATTAAACTCAATAATAAAATCAATACATAAATATCAAAGCACCAACTTGAGAATTAAAATCAAACAAGAAACATTAAATCTAAATCGTTAATCCCAATTTAAAATTTAGCTATTCATGTTTATGGAAGAAAAAGAGATAAATAATGCGAACAAAACCCGGAGTTTGAAGAATCGAAGAATTAGCATCATGGTTGCTGCTTCCAATTAATTCCACTTGATTTTTCTCTCCAATTGCAACCTCAGTCTGGGTGTATTTTAATTCCCAGCCGCCCCTTTACTTTTTACCCAGATGTGTATATTTCCACAAGTTAAGCTCTCAAGTTCAACCTATTTTTGTCCAATCAACGTGTCACCAGTCCTCTTTATTCTCTCCACAAATCAGCCGATTTCCTTCAATTGCACCTAATTAGTTTTCAACCCACTATCTCCTTACAATAAATATCAATCCCAAAAGCTGCACTTCAACTCCTGATTTTATTCCAACCTCAATTCCTTTTAAACTCCCTCTCGGCTGTTGCTTTTATCTATATTAATTCCACAGCCGCCTGCCAAAATTTTCAATAAAACAGCCGCACTCTCTCTGTTTAAGCTCTCTCTCCCGTCTGCTCCCCTTTTATTCCAGCCGTGTAAATATATATTCCAGCAACCCTATTGTCCTCCAATGTATTCTGCCTTGTTGTTTCCCAGCAGTCTGCCCTCTCTCTGATCTCACGGCTCTGTTAGTCCCCTCTTCCAGCCAGCAATGTGTATATATATATACACAAAAATTAGACCTAAGCCCAAATAAAATAAATTGTCCTTCAAGTTACTCAATTCTTCCATATATGATAAGTAGGTCCTTGAGTCTTGACTTTCTCCAATTTGCTCAACTTTTGAGTTTTTCCATCCAATTTTTGTATAATTTCTTCAATTCTTCATTTTTCTTCATTTTGGGATAAAAACCTGAAATAATAATAATATACAAAAAACTAAGTAGAATTTATTCAAGAAAAACAACATAATATCCTAATTTCGACAGATAAATAAGTGTATAAAATACACTTATCAACCAATAAAAGGAAAAGATAACCTTTCAACATGTTTGAAAAGGCTTTTGGAGCATAAGAAACTATCATTAGATTGAAGTATTCCTTTTTATCACTTTAATTCTAAGGTTATGATCCTTGTTGATTTCTTCATAAATAATTTTTATAGAAAAGGAAATCAGAAGCAATCTTACCCAAAGGAATAAATCAATGCTCACTGGAATGAAAAACTATCCATGTGGTAGCAGAATTTGAATGGTTTGGTAAACCAGAATATTCAGGTTTTTCTTTATAGTGGACTTCAAGCTATCTTCTTCAGCAGTAGTAAGATCCCTTTTCCTGAGCAGATTGCCTCCTGAACCAGTAGCAGTGATCAGCAATAGCAAACACACTACAGCAATTATATCTCCAGCAACATTGGTTATCAGCAGCAGCAATTAGCTGAAACCAGCTTCACAGTCTCCTTGTCTCTGGTATCAATGGCAGATTACCATCAACATGTTCTTCAGCCTTGAACCAGGCAGCAGCAGTAATTTTGCAGCCTTTATTACAGTAGCCACCAGCACAGGCACCTCCTTGTTCCCTGGTTTCAGCTGGCGGCAATCTGGTTTCAGCAGCAATGATGCTCTCTTCCTCCTTGAGCCTGCAACCTGCAGAGTTTTCAGTAGCAGCAACACCTCCGACAGTAACAACACCAACTCAGGTAGTAGGCAACTTGTCACCATGCCTTCTCTTCTGGCTATCTGGTTTCCTCCTTTCACAAGTAGAAATCAATTTTTTTTGTCTATAACAACAAAACAAGTTGATAATACAATAAGGTAAGTAAAAATTCATGCGACTATTTACTTATAGAATCACAGATTTTTCTTTAATGTTTATAATTTTATTAATGAAACATCTGAATATTTAGTTGGCTTAATTTCTTAGAAAATAATATATAATCTGAGTTTATCAGTTAGAGATATAAAATGACTCAATACTATCTATACAAGACACAGTAACAGAAATGAATACTGCATCTTACCATTATAAATGTGGGTTAGTGTAGTAGTGTGTGCACATAGTCATATCTAAGAAAGAATAAATTTTCGGATAATTATACTCAAAAGATACCTTGAAAACAATGTTGTTAGGATCTGTACAATGATCACGTTTTCATATTTACCTCAAGGTTGACAAGTTCTTAAGAGACTTTAGAAGGAGCAATATAGAGAAGCAAACGCAATATTAAAAATGTGATGGGAAGAAGTTTAGTTGGTTGAAAGAAGGCAATCTCAATTGGATAATTCACAGGCCAATGCCCAGGAGTGCAATCATTTTCTTGTAAATATGCAAGACTATATGATGAGAAGGTCTTAATCATATATTTTTTAAGTTAAATAAAAATAAAAACAGTATCCAATTTTTAAATTGATAGAAATACTATGATGAAGGGAATGATAAAAGATTCATGGCTGTACAGAAGGAATTCTACTATCTAAAAAGACTGAATACCATGATTGATTACGAAAATAAAGTGATTCCCTAGAATGGGTGGTACAAGAATCTGCTAGAAACCAGACAAATAACATAGAATGAGTAAGCACTTTTTTGGCTTGTGTTGAATTATAAATACTTTTTGTCAACTGGATTTTTTGCAATTAAATTAAGGTATACCATATCATGGATGTGACAGAGATCTGGGCAAATAGGTATAATTTTATTTGGCTAAAAACTAAGAAAAACTTTTTTGCTTGTTTTGCTAAACATGATTTGAAAGTTAATTATTTTTGTTAATGGAACTTGATTTTTGAGAAATTAAATCTTACCTAACTTTGTAAAAGCCTAACTTTTAAGCACGTTGAATATGCTATGATAGTAGGTTGAGTCTCTTTATTGGCCTAGCTAGTGTTGTCAAATTTTTTGATAAGGAAAAAAAAAAAAACAATCAAATTCATAAGATCCTTTCAAAGAAGTTTCTTCAACTTGTGGAAAAAATATAAATATATGAAAGTTTTTTGGTTAGATCCTCCAAATTTGAAGTTGAGAGTGCCCTGGTGCACTGATATGGTTGTGAGAATTTGTTGAAGTGGAACAAAATGACCAATAAAAGGAAAATATAACCTTTCAACATGTTTGAAAAGGCTTTTGGAGCAGAAGAATCTATTATTAGATTGAAGTCTACTTTTTTATCACTTTAATTCTAAGATTATAATCCTTGTTGATTCCTTCATAAATAATTTTTATAGAAAAGGAAATCAGAAGCAATCTTACCAAAGGAATAAATCAATGCTCATTGGAAAGGAATAAATCAATGCTCATTGGAATGAAAAACTATCCATGCTTTCTCAAGGTAGCAGAATTTGAATGGTTTGGTAAACTAGAATATTCAGGTTTTTCTTTGTAGTGGATTTCAAGTTATCTTCTTCGGCAGCAGTAAGATCCCTTTTCCTGAGCAGATTGCCTCCTGAACCAGTAGCAGTGATCAGCAATAGCAAACACACTGCAGCAATTATATCTCCAGCAACATTGGTTATCTGCAGCAGCAATTAGCTGAAATCAGCTTCACAGTCTCCTTGTCTCTGGTATCAATGGCAGATTACCATCAACAGGTTCTTCAGCCTTGAACCAGTAGTAGCAGGCAGCAGCAGTAATTTTGCAGCCTTTATTACAGTAGCCACCAGCACAGGCACCTCCTTGTTCCTTGGTTTCAGCTGGCAACAATCTGGTTTCAGCATCAATGATGCTCTCTTCCTCCATGTGCCTGCAACCTGCAGAGTTTTTAGTAGCAGCAACACCAGCTCCGGTAGTAGGCAACTTGTCACCCTGCCCTCTCTTCTGGCTATCTGGTTTCCTCCTTTCACAAGTAGAAATCAATTTTTTTGTCTATAACAACAAAACAAGTTGATAATACAATAAGTTAAGTAAAAATTCATTCAACTATTTACTTATAGAATCACAGATTTTTCTTTAATCTTTATAATTTTATTAACGAGACATCTGAATAATTAGTTGGCTTAATTTCTTAGAAAATAATATATAATCTGAGTTTATCAATTAGAGATATCAAATGACTCAACCACAGTACCGACCTCTGCAAGACTACTCTTGAACCTATAGATCATGTAAGTCACCATCTTCATGCTCTCATCAGGATCCTGGCCCCAGATATTCCAAATCAACAGAAAGCTAGAGATTCCAATATCCCCTGCTTTCTTTATAAAATAAATTATAAAAGTCGTTTCCATAGATTGATGGCATTTTTTCACAATCCATGACATATATCTGCCAGAATTTTTCCATTATCCAAAACGAAAGCAATTTATTTATCTTTTCCACATACAAACATTGCACATGCCCAACATGTCTATGGTAGGGAATAGTAATGTTAAACCTTTTGTATAACAAGAGAGACCAGGATACAAGTCCATGACACAAAGTAAAATCATAATGGCAAAAATTACAATGAACTAAGAGAGAGAAAGAGCTTTGGAAAAATCACATCTTCTATCCCTTAGATCACATGAGAATGGCTAGAGCTCCTATCAAAATAAATAAATAAAAGCATTTCAGAAACTTTCTCAGCGGCATTTTCAAAGGCAAAGCACTTCCAAAATAGAAGAAATGTTATAACCATATAAGAGTAATATGAGAAACTTGAAGAATTTAGTTTACAAAACTTTAAGTTGTATCTGTTATATTGATTCCTAAATAGAAAATAAGGTTAAATGAAAGGTTTATAATTTAGGATCTTGAGTTTGGCCTATTTCAATGCTAATTTGAATATTGATGTTGACTTGTAATGAGGTGGTTCTTCTCTATGGTAATATTGAATGGTCCATATTTTGCTGTTACATGGATTTGTTTGATGGTTGAATTATGAAATAGCCGAAAAAAAACTTGAAAGACATTTAGGAGGATTAAAGATATTTTTCTGGGATAAATCAGAAGTTGTATATGAAGGAGCACAATGTACTGGTGTGATAGAAGAAGCACCTGATTGTAATGGACCACAATGCATTATTTGAACTTAGGTGTTCAAGATTTCCTTTCAGCAGATTATCATAAATGTAGTTATCTAATACGCACATGAACAACAAATATTATAACCATACAAGAGTAATACAAGATATCTGAACAATTCAGTTTAGAAACCTTTAGGCTGTATCTGTTATATTACTTCCTAAATAGAAGTTAAGGTTAAATGAAAGGTTTATACCTCACAATCTGGTGATGTTGCCCGCTTAACTTCTCTGTTACATTTGAACGTTGTTGATTGTCAGATCTAAAAGTAATTTAAGAGTTTGATAGAATAAGTTATCATACTGTTTGTGGATTTGAGTACCTGAAGATGTAGAACCAAAAAAGATATTTGTTAAAGCGCTGGAAAATTTAGACAACATTGAGAGATTGCAACACCTCTGTGAAGAAAACATTTCTGGTACATTGGCAGTGCGTTTTTCTGCCATCTGTTAGTTTCAGCAGAACTTTTAGAGAATTACTTGTTTTTGCTCTTGAAAAAGCTACATATAGTTGGCCATGGGAGAAAACAAGATCGAGTAAGTATAGACCAATGAAATTCAGTGTCTGTCCCTGCGCTTTATTTATACTCATGGCAAAACATGGACGAACTGGAAATTGAGTTCTCTTAAAGCGAAAAGGGGTTCCCTCTGCCTCTGAAGGGACAAAAGGTATGCTAGGCAAGAACACTCGATTCCCACGATACTCTTTAGTAGCAATCTCTGCATCAATGATGTTTTTGTCAAATTGTTTACATATAAGCCGAGTTCCTTTACATAGTCCTTCGGTTGGATTAATGTTTCTTAACAAAATGATAGGACAGTTTAGCTTCAGAACCAGCTCATGTGGTGGAACACCTCATGTGGTGGAACACCGTTCGGAGTAAAAGAACTTAGAAAATCTTCATTGAAGCTAATGTCATTGGTTTCTATTGGTTCGTCAAAACTATAGTATTTCATGGGAGTTCCTGGGAATTTGTCAAGAAGCATACTGTTGATGAAGTCCACATGTTCATTTTTTGGACTTAAGATCACTCGACTAATCATAATATCAACATGATCAATGTAATTCTCTAAAATTGGGAAAACTGCATCAATTAAAGCTTTTACTGAATCAACATCATTTACATATGGTATAATAAATTCCATAGGGAGTTTTATCATACCACATGTGTGTAGTGTTTCTGTTCCATTTCCGATTCTCAACAAGAACTCACAGAAAGGTTTACCAAGTTTTGCTCGTACATTTTCTATCAGTTTAATCTTTTGAATATTAGGTCACAGTTATGAATTTATTAGAGTTGCATTTAGTATATCATCTTTTCCACCCTTTTTCACTATAGGCAATACCTGACGGAAATCACCCCCAGTACCATTACTTTTCCACCAAATGGTAGGTTAGATTCACAGATATCTTGAAGCATTCTTTCTAGGCATTCAACAACAAATCTATTAACCATTGGAGCTTCATCCCATATGATTAGCCTAGCAGTTCGACAAAACTCGGCTAAATCAGATTGCTTACTAACTGCACAAGATGTTTCACCAGTAACAGATATTGGAATTTTGAATATATTATGAGCAGTTCGACCTCATGGGAGAAGAGCAGCTGCAACTCCAGAAGATGCTGTTGCAAGTCCAATTAGTCCTTTACTTCGTACAACTATCAGAAGTGTTTTGTATAGAAATGTTTTACCAGTTCCACCTGGTCCATCTATAAAAAAAACACCATTTCTTTTAGTGAAAACTTTTTCTAAGATACTATTATACGCAAACATCTGTCCATCATTAAGCATCTGCTGATTGGACCTATCTAAATGACTGATAGGGATATGAAGTTCATCTGAAATAATCTTCGGGACCATATGTGTGCTTTTATTTAGAAGGTCAACGTCAATAAAATTGAAATCACTCATAGACTTTCCATAACACTGTAAGTTATCATCTATATCACGTAAAGCTGTTGCCTCAGCGAAGCCCAAAGGAGTGTTTGAAGCTAACAAATCTTTAACCATGTGATGTTTGAAAGAATTCCAAAGTTTTTTGGGATCATGCGGATCACAAAGTGCTAAAATGGTTGCAAATAATTGTCTAAGGGCAGGCGGCATGTGATACTGACAAGCCTCTTCCATACATAAAAAGCAATCTGTGTCTTCGTTCAGTAAACCATTCAATAAAGCTGCCTCATGAAAAGAAGTTACTTGAATTCCATTAAATTTTCTCAAATCATCATATGATTTTGCTCCCCGAATATGGTTAAGGAGTTTTCTTAGGTAATACCTCTCTCCTTCAGCTATACCAACATGAACAATCCGTCCTATTACATGTATTTTCTTTTTTCATGGATACCAAATCTTGCCCTGTGTATCCCAAATAAAATGTTCTGGGAAATATTTATAAAATGTAGTTCGAGCAAATCCACTTGTTCTGTTCTTCTGAAAATATTGAGTCAACATAGTCTCCTTGTAATAATCTGTACACACTATCCTATCTAAATCATCAAATTCTTTATATCCAATACAATGTCCATTTTCTAAATGAAGTTGTAATGAAATTACAGCAAGACTCATACTGTATAATGGGAAAGCATAAATTCTCCACACTGCTTCTAGAGGCGAAACCCAGCCAGCTGATTGGTACATCTTAATCTCATCACAAACATCATTATCATTTGTATCAGACAAGGAAAAACTAATCTTTTCATGACCCTTATAGATGTACTTGTACATGTATTTCACAGCTTCAACGGAAGAACAAACTTCAACATTAATATGACAATTATACTTTGCTAATAAATACGGATTATACGAGACAACCCACTGATTATTTAACAACTGATTTCTAGTCTTTACAGAAGTACCATCATGAGAACGTTTATAGCTAGGATAAGAAGTCAATGAACTTCTTTGGGAAATTGAATTTGCATCGACCATCATTTTTCATACAAACATTCTTAGGATTTAGAGCACCACAAGGCCCATGCATCATGTGTTTTCTTATGAGAGTATTTAGATATGGGTATTCTGAATGTTTGGGGATTTCAGCACTTACAATTTTATCAACTTGAGATGATGTTCTAATTTTTGCATCTATTTCAAATATAAGTAGGAAGTGAGCATGTGGGAGGCCCCTCTTTTGGAACTCTATGACATATATATGTGCAGCAATAGAACCAATCACATGTTTCTTCAGAAGATCTTCTTTTAGCTCCTCAAGTTTTGCTCTAAAAACCCTATCAACAAGATCAGGACGATTTTGGACAGCATCATTTTGTTGGAGTTGTTCTACTATCTCAGGCCAATTTGGATTACAAGTCATGGTTAAGAATATATCAGGCTTTCCATATTTCTGAACTACACTCATAGCATCCATATAGCGTGTTCTCAGGTCTCTTGGACTACCTATGAAACTTCGTATAAGAACGATTCTATGACCAACTTTTTTGCCTCTTGTCTCACCCATGTCTACACTACCAACAATACCCTGATATAGTTCAGCTCTTAGTGCGATTTGATTTTGGCGGAAGTAGTCTAGTCTTGATGTTTCAATCTTCACGTACGTATCAATGACATATTGTTGTAACAGCCTACCAGAGTGCAATAGTATCGAATTTTGAAGGGGCCTTATTTGTAGTTTGTAACAGTAATAATCTCTGCACAAAACATTTTCCCTCCCACGTCTTCGAGTAAAAACTATAATAATAAGAATGAAAGGTTTTAAAAGAAAAAAGTAGGACATTAGGACATATGACTAAATCTTACTAAGTAGGTCATACGGAAAGTACCTGTTGTTTCTGCATCGATGAGGTTTTCTGTTGACAAAAATCTTTCGGCATCCATGATATCATGATTATCACAAAATAGATTCGTTCTCCTATTTTTATCAATTAGTTTAATCCCACAATGCCAGCATGATTCGTCGTATGGGAACAGTATTGGATATTGTAGAGGATCATAACAGCCAAAATAGTGCTGAACTTTTTTTGAGGTTCCATCATGGCATTGCACAACTATATCACGTGCACAAATTGTAGATGAATCATCGTCTTCCACACATATAGAGGCAACTTGGGAAAATGTTGGTACATTGTGTTGTGTCTTGTCAACATTGGGATCACCTCGAATTACAATAGACTGATTTCTTAGATCTGTATATGTACCCAGACTACGAAAGAACTTAATGTATGGATTTGCATCTAAAGTATGTATTAGCTGTGTTAGAGTCCTCTCGCATAGCATGTTTCCAATCTGAAGCCTATTATGTATTTCATTATCAGTGTCAAAGAAATATAGCTGCAAGCAAGAAGGATTTTCAGTGCATGCAGCAATCTGATTTATAAAGTGATACACTGGCCTTGAACGATGAATGTATAAATACCGCGGTAATCCTCAAATAAACTCTTATCACAATGCACTCCGAACGACGTCATAGAGAAATTCGAGTTATAACTGTATATATATTTGAGGAATTCCTTGCTTTGTTCAGAAGTTGACATAAACAAATTTCTAAACTCCTCAGAAGGGTCATGGAATTTCAATTTCACTTGACCATCTGCATAGCAAAAACCTTTGCTTTCTTTATGAAATTTTCTGGCTCCACATTAGAGGCACACCATGGCCAAAGGTAATACATGGGCAGTAATTGGAGCCTCAGCTAGAGTGCAAAAAAAAAAAAAAAAGCTGATGACAAAGAATGACAGAAGAAATGGCAATAACATTCAAAATATACAATAACAATGATAAAGGAAAAATAATTATAATGTTGTATAGCAGATAAACATATTAACAACCACGAAGCACTAACCATAATGTATTCAAGACGGTTGGTTATATTAATTCAGATAGGATGACCACTTATTTTCCTAGGTTCGAATGCTAGAAAAGGAGCTCTGAATTTCGAAGATCACGATAAGGACCAAAATTGAAATATTTGCACTAACCATAATGTATTCAAGACAGTAGGTTGGTTATATTAATTTAGAAAGGATAACCATTTATTTTCCTAGGTTCGAATGCTAGAAAAGGAACTCTGAATTTCAAAGATCACGATAAGGACCAGAAATAAAATATCTGCATGCTGTAGAAAATATATAAACAATAGGAAACATGGAGGACTAACCAAAAAATATTAAAGAGACGGTAGAATGATTAGTGTCAGCAGAGGTGTTTCCACTTCGATCAGGAGAGGTGCAAGACGGACCAGCACCGGCGTCACTGAAAAACCGATGTCGAGCAGACTTTCTTTTTTTGGGATTTCTAACATCATCAGCAACTACGGTATCATCAACCAAAGGACGCTTCAGAGATGAAGGTAAAGACCTTAACGTCGCAGGAATTAATTTCAAGACAGTGAGGCAGGATAAAATAGCAGGAATGTCTAGTAGCAGGAATGTAGGAATACGAAGGTGAAGACCATAAGATTGCAGGAACTAATTTGGAGAGGGTGAAGTACGATAAAATATGAAGGTGAAGACCATAAGATTATTGCAAGAATTATTGTAGGAAGTAGGATAAAATATGAAGGTGAAAATATGCAGGAATGTTTAGGAGGATGGAATGGAAGAGATGGCGCAATCGGCTTCCATAAATATCATATATCAGCTGAAGGCCGGAAAAATATCAGAGCTGAGCTGAACGCAGACGGCTCAGAAAAGTTGGGATAGTAGGAAATCGACTTATGAACAGTAATTGAGGTCTTGGGGCTTTTTAGATAGTAGGATTTGCTTCCAACTATCCGTTGCTAATGCTTCACAATTTTTTATTTTTTTTTCTTGCAGTCGAAGGTATATGCACACTTTTTTTTTTCCAAAACTGAGTCCCAAAAATAGGTAAATCTTCAGATAATAAATAGCATGATTTGTTTATGTTTTCATTCCATTAGTAGTGTATGTTTTGTGGATTTGTTCTATCATATAATTTTTGAGCTACTCACTACATAAAAAAAAAAGTCTCCAGCAACCACTATAACAAAAACAGCTTTTTGTAACGTTAAAAAAATATTGTCAAAAGACTTTTGCAACATTTGGAAAGTGTTGCAAATCTCAAAGTTTCCGTAGAAAAAAAAAACTTTCCGTCGCATTTTTTAAATGTTGCAAAAGTCAGAAATAAACGTTGCTATATACCTTTTACAATGTTTATTGAGTGTTGTCGTAAACCCTTTTGCAACTTTTTTAAGTGTTGTCATAGACCTTTTTGCAACATTTTTTAAATGTTGCAATAACTTTTATCCCAATCTTTTGCAATTTTTATTGAGTGTTACCGTATAATATTTTACAACTTTTTTTGAGTGTTGCAAAAACTCATAACCAAACATTTTGCAACGTTTACTGAGTGTTGCGATAGAATCTTTTGCAACGTTTTTTAAGTTTTGCCAAAATATTTAATCCAACATTGTGAAACGTTTTTTGAACGCTGGCTATATTTTTTAAAAAAATATTATTGAATAAATTATTTATAAAACCCAAAAAATTTCTCATTAATTCATTAAAATAGTAATTTACACAAATAACAAAAGTAAATACATTACAAATTTTTGAATACATACAAAATAAAGTGTTAATAATGTTTAACAAATCTACAAAAGAACATCATCATCATATCACAAAAGAAATATTTTACTACAGGAACATCAACTTCTTCCCACAATATAACCGCACATTCTGATCGCAAATCCAGTTTATCTCTAAAAGAATGTCTTCAAAGTTGCACCTATAACGAATTTGTTCAAAGTTATTGGTAAATATCACGCTTTACTGAATAAATGATAGAAAAATTTAAAACAGAGTTAAAACCCATAAATTTATATATTTTCAATGTGATTTCATAGAAATTGATAGGACTAGTCATGAATCAATCTATTAAACCCTAGACGTGAAGTGCACAAATGATAGATGTCAGCTAGATACTAGATCTACCACCAGGGATATGACCTTTCACCCCAAGTTTAAAAACTTAAACCTAGACGTTTCACGTTAAATGTGGAAATTAATTATTATAAGTTTTAAAATTTTCATTTTTCTATTGTAAAGAGTTCTACTGAAATTTTGACAGAATATTCCTATAAACTGGATTTAGCCAACATGTAGATGGACATCACAATCAACATTAATTTAAAAATTAAACCAACTTCTCAAACAACGTCCAACATCAATCTCCAACTCCTCAAATTCACAAATTCACAAATCACAGACAATAATGCCATTTTCGAAGCATGACATCTTACACTAATTCTTTATCTAACCAAGGAAAAGAAAACAAAAGGCATGTCCGGTTGTATATTCTAATCGAGTAATGTTATTTATCTCAAGGTTGAAATCAATCTCAAATCAATTGAAATACATTCATTGGAGAATGGGGAGGTGCCCATGTGCACATGCACAAGCCACATTTTTAATTTTCAATGGGAGAGTGCCAATTGAGTTGAAATTTATCTCAACCTTGAGATACATAGCATTATTCTAATCGTTTAGGACAGATATAGGAAAGGACAAAAAAAATAAGATAATTTTATTTCGGCAGGAAAAAAAACTATCCAAGCAAGAATCCTCAACATCATGAAATGCGAAAAGTTAGTGGCATACCCTCACAAGGGCAATATTATATTTGGTGCTGGGACAACAGGCACTTGCAAAACATATAATTAAAATATGTGCGCCCCATTTTAACAACTTGATGCTTTCTTTTGTAAGCTTGCCCCCCAACAGGATCATATAAAACATCAACTCTGTTGGGATTTTTTGGTCCCAATCAAACCTCGGGGGCAATGATAATAAACAGTGTCGGATTTTAAACTTCGTAGGCCCTCGGCCCATGATCGAAGTATTGCCCAATCTCCACAATTAGGCAGCCCACGCGCTAAGAGATTTACTAGTCACGTCGAGGTTTTAATTGGGTCACGACCCTGTTGCTCGATGGGTAGGCTTCAAGACGACCCATTTAATTAGGGCTCCCTAATTAAACCCTAAACCTATATCTACCCGACCCTCCCCACTTTGGCAGATTAGAACACACCCTCGACATTCCTCTCTCTCTCTCTCTCTCGGTGCGGCTCCTCCCTACTCTGTGAAGAACCCGACCTCTCTTCCTTCTTCCTCTCTCTGTGACTGGAAGTGTGGCTCTTCCTGTGGACTGTGTTGTTCCTTCTTGCCTGTGGGTCACCGTGTCTGGCCCTTGCTGTTGTGACCAAGGGTTGCCTGTGCGTGGTTCCCTTGGTTCGGTTCCTTTTGTGGCTCCTCTGTGCAGCCTTCTTGCGGTGTAAACCGCAACCTGTGTGGCTCGCTGCTCTCTCCTTCGTGGTTGTGTGATTCGTGCCCCTGTGATTGGTTCTTGCGGTTCGGTCCCTTGCTGCTGCTTGTGTTCGGTCCCTTTGTGGTTCCTCTGTATAGCCTGCAGCCGGTTTGTAGTGGGTCGGGTGTGTTTGGCAGTGGGTCTCTTGACCGGTTTAGGGGGTTGTCTTGGAGTGTTCTCTAGGCGGGTAGTGGTGTTACCATTGTGGGGATTGGGCTGAAATTTGAGCCCTCGATTTCACCCTGTGCATTCCGCTAATTTGCTGAAAAAGGGAGTTATCAATATCTGAATTATATTGTTTATGTATTGTGTCAATTACGTGCCAATTATATTATTATCTTCCGCTGTATTATTGACTAATCTCGATCACTTTGTGTCTTGCGAGGTTCGATCATTTCAACAATTGGTATCAGAGCCTTGGTGGCTCGATTGGCTGAATTGAATCAATACAGGAATTCATTGATTGAGTTTTCTAATTCCCTAATTTAATTAAGTGAAAATTAATTTTGTTTTTGTCGTTCGAAATTATTTGATTTCAATTATATTTTCTCAAATTCTTTGTGATTGAAAATTATCATTTAATTGGTGTTTTACCGTTTTTGGTTGGTTAGGCAATATTTTGGAGTTTCTCGAGCTTGGTGCTGACTTACGCTCCAAAGATCGCTAATTGCAAAACGTAAAACGATAAATAATTTCGCATCTCTCCATATTACGGACTCAGAAAGGTCCGCTCTGGTAAATTGGCTGAAACTTTTAAATTCCAGTAATAGCAGGTCATCGTGTGGGGTGAACATTAGGCTTGCGGTTGCCTGTTGCTAGTTATAGGAATTATTTGACATTCCCTGTGTTTTTCATAGCTGTTTGTCTTGTGATATCTTTTGTGATTATTTTCCTTGTTGCACCATTATTAGAACTGTCACCTAGACTCCCGTGTCGAAAATTCCCTTGACCTGAGATCCTTGAGTCTCACGGAATCCTGGAAATTTAGAACGACGTATATTGCGACCTTTAGGATCTTCTGTGTGATTTTCCGTGTGGTGCTTATATTGCGTTGTGTGCTTCTTATTTGTTAAGATGTCTGCACATCATTTTGAATTGAACATCTTCGATGGTAAAGGTGATTTTTCTATATGGCAACAGAAAATGAAAGGTATTTTAGCACAACAAAAGATTTCAAAAGCTATTGACAATTCTTTCCCAAATACTGTGACTGCTGAAGAGAAAAAAGATTTTGATGAAATCGCATATACTTCTATCATTTTGTATCTATCTGACTCTGTTTTGCGTAAAGTTGGAAAACATGATACCACTAAAGAACTTTGGGACAAATTGGAAGAACTTTATGTGTCAAAGTCTACTCCTAATAAGATTTACTTGCTTGAAAGTTTTTTCAGTTTTAAAATTGATCCCTCGAAGGACTTAGATGACAACTTGGATGTCTTTAATAAACTTGTGCAAAACATTACTAACTGTGGTGAAAAGGTACCCGAAGAATATAAAGCTGTTATATTGTTAAATGCTATTCCTAACACTTATAAAGAGGTTAAGAATGCTATAAAATATGGGAGGGATACTCTTACACCTGAAGTTGTCATTGATTCCTTGAAAAGTAGGCAGAGGGAGGTGAAAGCTGAAAGAGATGTGAGGAGTGGTAGTGGTGAGATCCACATGATGCGAGGTGGGTATGGTAAAAACAGAGGTGACTCAAACCATGAGGGTGATAGATGAAAGGGTGGAAGTAGTTTTAAGTCACAGGGTAAGGCAAAGGGAAGGAAGTGCTATGGTTGTGGTAGGTCTGGCCATTATAAGAGAGACTGCCCTGGAGAGAAAAACAAAATAGGAGATGGGGATAGAAATGGGGTCAATGTAGTTACTTACTCGGAAGGTGATCCGAGTGGAGTTTATTGATGCTCTTATCTCATTTATCATTACTACTGAATAATTGTGTGCATTTTGATTGATCTTTTACCCTTTTGCATGTGTGTGGTCACTTTATTCGGTTGCATTTCTTATGTTGCATTTCATTTGTATTGATTTGAACATTTGAATGAATTTGAGTGTGATATGTTACTTTGTGTATAACATGGTTACATGCATGGTGGTTGGGTTTTGGTGTGAGGTTTGACACTTGGTGTGTTCTCACAATATAGATTAGATGTCGTTCCCTTGGTGGGATGGGTATTCAGTAGTTATATTAGAAGTGAGGGTTAGCTGGTAAGGTTGGACTAGATTCCTAAGAGTGTATTTGGTGACATACTAGGGGATGTGTGTTTTGACATGTAGATCACGAGAGGTGAGGTTGTCAAATGTCTTGTTTAACTCTATCTGTGAGGATCTCGATTAGGTGGAGGACGCTCCTATCATCTCTAGCCGAGGTGGAGAGTCGAGGTTTAACTTCTAGTGGTGAGGTTGTGATAGAGGTACATCCATTGTCTTAGGATCTTAGTAGTTTACCAGTTAAGTGTGATTGTTGAGTAGTCTAGTGAGCATAGATGGCGGTGAGAGGAGAGCTACATCGGTTTTGGAATGGGGTAATTGTGATTATATCTTTTCTTGGGGGTCATTTGCATACGTTACTTGTGTTGACCTTGTTTGATTAACTTGGTGTTAATGTTAAGTTCTTTATGTGAACTTGGTGAAAAGATTTGTGGTTTACCTTTGATGCGCTCTTATCGCATTTGTGGAGTCACCTATAACTTTGTGTTATTAAATGCTCTTGATTGACTCATGTGGAAATGTAATTTGTTTACATTTGTCTTTAGAAAGCATGTGTTGTTTGTCTAAGGTTGTATTACTTGCTAATGTGATATAAATGCATAGTTTGGCTCGCTATGATTTAGTGTACTCTTGGTTCTTTACCTTAGCCCTTTTGGTGAGTACTGTTAGCAGGTATGGGATATGTTTCTAACGTGAAACATTGGAAAAGGTATGTTGAGTTCTAATTCGTTTGGAACTGTTTTGTGCAACTAACGAACTAGGTGTTTTGGTGTTGCAGGTTCGATTGGAACCAAGGTGGAGGTTTGTTGGGATTTTTTGGTCCCAATCAAACCTCGGGGGCAATGATAATAAACAATGTCGGATTTTAAGCTTCGTAGGCCCTCGGCCCATGATCGAAGTATTGCCCAATCTCCACAATTAGGCAGCCCACGCGCTAAGAGATTTACTAGTCACGTCGAGGTTTTAATTGGGTCACGACCCTGTTGCTCGATGGGTAGGCTTCAAGACGACCCATTTAATTAGGGCTCCCTAATTAAACCCTAAACCTATATCTACCCGACCTCCCCACTTTGGCAGATTAGAACACACCCTCGACATTCCTCTCTCTCTCTCTCTCTCTCGGTGCGGCTCCTCCCTACTCTGTGAAGAACCCGACCTCTCTTCCTTCTTCCTCTCTCTGTGACTGGAAGTGTGGCTCTTCCTGTGGACCGTGTTGTTCCTTCTTGCCTGTGGGTCACCGTGTCTGGCCCTTGCTGTTGTGACCAAGGGTTGCCTGTGCGTGGTTCCCTTGGTTCGGTTCCTTTTGTGGCTCCTCTGTGCAGCCTTCTTGCGGTGTAAACCGCAACCTGTGTGGCTCGCTGCTCTCTCCTTCGTGGTTGTGTGATTCGTGCCCCTGTGATTGGTTCTTGCGGTTCGGTCCCTTGCTGCTGCTTGTGTTCGGTCCCTTTGTGGTTCCTCTGTATAGCCTGCAGCCGGTTTGTAGTGGGTCGGGTGTGTTTGGCAGTGGGTCTCTTGACCGGTTTAGGGGGTTGTCTTGGAGTGTTCTCTAGGCGGGTAGTGGTGTTACCATTGTGGGGATTGGGCTGAAATTTGAGCCCTCGATTTCACCCTGTGCATTCCGCTAATTTGCTGAAAAAGGGAGTTATCAATATCTGAATTATATTGTTTATGTATTGTGTCAATTACGTGCCAATTATATTATTATCTTCCGCTGTATTATTGACTAATCTCGATCACTTTGTGTCTTGCGAGGTTCGATCATTTCAACAAACTCCTTTAAGCTTTCTTGCTTTCAGAAATCCCTTAATTAATACTGTCAATGGTATTATTTTCAGACAACATGGACTTCAATTATTACACCTTTTCCTCTCCCTTATCATTATAAAGACACCAAACCTAAGATATGTTACTCCAAGCATTGAGAAGTAAAACAAATTCATCTTAGTTCATGTTGGATCGATTTGAACAATAGAACATAAATAATCAAACTGTAAAATACGAGAACACCAAGATTTTTCGGTCGAAGACCCCGGAGGTTCGATAATTCAAGAATTATCTACATCCCCGTTGAGCAATATATTAAATTTAGATTTACGCTTAAATTCCATTAGCCACATCAAGAAGTTCATCGCATTACAAGATTAATTTCAATAACACCTAAAGATATTCCTAAAATTGAATCATACACCCTACCAAACAATCAATCGAATTTCACCAAGAATAAACTTCATCTTCGATGTTTTACATCTATTGTAAAACTGTTTTACACCTTATTGTAAAACCACTCTAATCACGAAGAAAAGAGATAACAAAGGGAGAACCACAATTAGACCTCACCAAGAAGTCTTGTTCAACCTTTAACCTAAAATTGCCTCACCAAAATGAGAACAAAGAAGAGGAGAGTCCGATCCTATTGTGTTGGAGAAAAAATGGGATGTCCCTTTCACATTTTCTTGTGTCCCATCAATTCTATAATTCATTCTACGAATACCAAATGCAATGAGTGTATTTATAGATAAGTGCCTAAGTAATGTGAGTCAAAAATCATTTTAGGTCCAATACCTAAAAACGTGTTTTGCCCCGAGAAAGTGAGTAGCACATTTTCAACCGTTTCAATCATATGATATGAGGAAGATAAACTTCAAAATTAAATTTGTCAATTTCCTTAATTATACTTACTGGTTTGGACACTGGCCTGGGTATTTACCCTTTTCTTAAATGTGTTTTAAAAATGAGGACATTACCAGACAATGAGCTCTCCTCTTGGCACTTGGCCAAGTCCCAGACTTTAACGGTAGTGTCATCAGAACAGGAACACAACTTCAAATCTGTCCTGCAGAAGCTGTTTAAAACGATAAACTTGAAGCGAGAAGTATTGCAATAAAAAAAAAATACAAGAAAATCAGAGAAATTTTTTTCCCTGAATCAAGCCAGCTTAGTATGGATGCTAATCATGAATCTCCTTCTAATGATTATGGAAACAAACAAAGATACATGAAGAAGTGCTACTCTCAAATTGTCAAATAACGTTTTCACACTTTTGGGCCTAAAATTGAACTTGGCCCATTTGTCTAGCTATTGGACTTTGTTTCATAAATTACCTGTAGCTTTAGTAAAAAAAAAAAAAAAAAAAGGCAGAACACATTTTGGCTGAAAAGGGAAGAAATACTTGGCTGAAAAGAAAGCACAGACAGAACGCGAGAAAAATCGGATTGAAAAGAAACGCAATTTTCATCCAAAATCAGAGGCGATTTTTGGTTCGATCAGATTCTTCTCTTGGTGAGATCAATCATTTACTCTTCCTTAATCTTCTTTTGGTGATTAGATTGATTACAATAGGTGTAATCTTGTATAAAGGAGAGTTTTATTCTTGGCGATTTTTTAGGGTTCGTTCGTATAGGCTCTGATTTGGGGTTGTGTTTTGGGCGTTTTTGGTCTTTGTTTTGGGTTTGCAATATTTGTAAATCAATTGTTTAGGGATTAGATTCTTGGTGAATCTTTGGCAAATTCTTCAGTTAGGGCAGTCCGAAATTAGGGATTATCATTGTGTTTTTGGGATTGATTGTAATTGCTTTGAACATTGCTATGTGCCTAGTGGATTTGAGCGTGAATCCAAATTTTGTGGATTGCTCAACGGGGGAGTAGGAAATTCTTTGAATTACCGAACCTCCGGGGTCTTCGGACTGAAAAATTCTTTGTGTTGTTGCGTTACTTTCATTTTTTTTCGTTATTGTTCATATTCGGTCCAACAAGTGGTATCAGAGCTTGTGTACTGGCTGAAATCCAATTTCTTGACTTTGCAGGTTCATAATTTGGTGGCTGCAGGTTCTTTTTGTGACTGCCTGCACTTCCTTTTGCCCCTGTATTGAACAATTTCGAATTCTTGGTAACTTCTATCCTTATCTTGCTTCAGTTTTTGGAATATTATATATATATTGATATATATATCTTGGTATCCACATCCGTTTTTGATAAGTGAATCAATTGATGTTAATTTTAGGGAAATTACAATAATCTGATATATACTTGAATTCTTGCATAATTGTTTCATTTATATAATTTTGTTGAAATATTGCATGTTTTAATAATCTGCATTATTTTTAATATTTTATATACTTGGACTTTGTTGCTTTATTTCTTGATATATTAGTTAGATTTTGTGATTTCAATTTTTTTTTTTTTTGGTGACTTGCTTTGTGAAACTTGGCGTCTCTCTCTTACAAAATGTCTCCTACTAAATTTGAAATAGAGGTGTGGACTGGAAAATGTGATTTTAGTCTATGGAGACAAAAGATTAGGGCTCTTTTACTTCAACAAAAATGTGCATATGCTATTACTGAAAACTGGCCTACTGAATTTAGTCCTTTTAGAAGGCAAGAACTAGATGAACAAGCATGGAGCACTATTTTTCTTCATCTCTCTGATGTTGTCCTTAGAAAAGTAGGTGAAACAGAAACGACTGTTGAATTATGGCAAAAGTTAGAAGATTTATATCTATCTAAATCCATTCCCAATAAGTGTTTTCTATTGAAACAATTTTTTGCCTTTAGGTTTGAACCATCTCAGGATCTCGAGTCTAATCTTGATAGATTTAATAAGCTTACACAAGACTTGTCTAATTGTGATGAAAAGATATCTGTAGATCAATTGTGTATTGCTTTATTAAATGTTGTGGCTGATAGGTATAAAGATGTGAAATATGCTCTTGAATATGGTAGAGATACACTTAGCCTTGATATTATTACCTCTGCCTTAAGAAATAGAGATTAAAATCTGAAATTAAAAGAAGTCATCAAGGAGAAGTTTTAATTGCTAAATCTAAAAGACCATTCAAGCCACATCAAAATACCTATAACAATAATACCCAAAGAAAAGGAAAATCTCCTACAAATAAGAAACCAGATTTCTCCAAATCCCGGGATAGATCAATCAAGAAATGCTATTATTGTGAGAAACCTGGACATTACATTAAAGATTGTCTCAAGAGATTAAATGATCTTAAGAACAAACCAAGACACAATAATGAGTGTGATGATAATAATGGTGCCATTTACACGGTGAATACTCAAGACACTCATCAATCTTGGGTATTGGATTCTGGGTGCACATATCATGTGTGTCCCGAGAGAGAATGGTTCAATAATTTCACACCTACAGATAAAGGGAGTGTTTACATGGGAAACAATTTTCCTTGTAAGATACGTGGAGTTGGTGACATTGTCTTAAAACTTGAAAATGATAAATTTCTCAAATTGGAACAAACAAGGTATGTTCCCGAGGTTGACAAGAACCTCATTTCTTTAGGAATCATGGATTCTAATAATTTTGAGATTTGCTTTAAGAATGGGTTTTGCAAAATTCAAAAGGATTCTTCTGAAATCATAAATGTTTCAAAAACAAATGGTCTTTACAAAATTTATGCTACTCCTCAGAAAGAAGAATGCCTATCCGTCTTACATTCTCAAAACAGAAACTCTTCCTTATGGCATCGAAGACTTGGCCATATAGGAGATAAATCTCTTAAGTCACTAAGAAATGATGGGGTTATAGGAAATGTCAATTTAGACAAGGAAGATTTTTGTGAAGAATGTATTTTGGGAAAACAAACAAAACTACCTTTCAAATCTGGTATTCATAAATCCACCTCAATTCTTGAATATCTTCATGCTGACCTATGGGGTCCAGCATCCACTCAAACTGTTTCTGGTTTCAAATATTACTTGTTGATTATTGATGAGTTTTCAAGAAAGGTTTGTACTTTTTTACTAAAATCAAAAGATGAGACTTTTCAAAATTTTAAGGATTGGAAAATCTTAATTGAAAACCAAACCAACAAGAAAATAAAGGTTTTGAAAACTGATAATGGATTGGAGTTTTGTAATACCATATTTGATGAGTTTTGTAAACATAATGGAATTTTAAGACATAGGACTGTCACCTACACACCACAACAAAATGGGACAGCTGAGAGAATGAATAGGACCTTATTAAATAAAGTGAGGTGTATGTTGTTGAGCTCTGGTCTCCCAAAATGTTTTTGGGGAGAGGCATTAAAGACTGCCACTTATTTGGTTAACTTGAGCCCTTCAAGGGCTACAGGTTTTAAAACTCCTGAATTTCTTTGGTCTGGTAAACACCCCAACTATTCCTCCTTAAAGGTTTTTGGATGTGCTGCATATGCACACCAAAATCAAGGAAAACTCGACCCCAGGTCTAAAAGATGTGTTTTCTTAGGTTATGGAGAAGGTGTAAAAGGTTACAGGTTGTGGGTAAAAGAAGATCAGGGTTTTAAAATAATAATAAGCAGAAATGTTGTGTTTAAGGAAGATTTAATGCCTTGCCTTATCAAAACTGAATCTAAAGCTGATAATCTTAAAAGGATGAAAACTGTCATATGGGACTTGAATGATCTCAGTCTTGATAACACAACTACACAAGCTCCTCTTGAGGTGGAGCACTTGAATCAGAACGACCAAAATGAAAACATGGATCAAGAGGATACTGATTCTAATACTGAAGTTGAACTTAGTCAAACACATTATCTATCCAACTATCAGTTAATTAGAGATAGGGTGAGAAGGGAAGTAAGACCTTCCACTAGGTATAACAATGATGATTTTATGTCTCTCTTTACTAATTGTGATAATCTGTGTCATGAACCAGCTTCTTATGAAGAAGCTATTTCTTGTCCTGAATCTAAAAATTGGCTTGCAGCTATGAATGATGAAATGAATTCTTTACATAAGAATAAAACTTGGATATTGGTTAAAAGGCCTAAAGATCATAAAGTCATAGATTGTAAGTGGATTTTTAAGATTAAGGAAGGTGACTCCAGCAAACATGGCGTTAAGTACAAAGCCAGACTAGTAGCTAAGGGCTTTTCCCAAAAGGAAGGTATAGACTATAATGAAATTTTCTCACCTGTCGTCAAGTACACATCTATTAGGATCCTTTTGGCCTTAGTTGCTCATTTTGACTGGGAGTTAGAACAGCTTGATGTCAAAACTGCTTTCCTTTATGGTGAATTAGATGAAACTATATATATGCAATAACCTAAAGGATTTGAGCAAAAGGGTAAGACTAAAACTGTTTGTCTCTTAAAGAGGTCTCTATATGGTTTAAAACAAGCTCCTAGGCAATGGTATAGGAGATTTGAATCTTACATGAAGGTATTAGGTTTCAAGAAAAGTAATTATGATTCATGTTTGTTTTATGATGGAAATGGAGGACCTGATTCTGTTTATCTGCTATTATATGTGGATGATATGCTTTTAGCTTGTCATGATATGAATAAAATAAACTCAGTTAAACAGAAATTAAATTCTGAATTTGAAATGAAGGATCTTGGCCCTGCCAAGAGAATTTTGGGTATGAACATAAAAAGGGATAGGACTAATAGTACTTTGTTTTTAAATCAATCTGCCTACATTTCTAAAGTGCTTGAAAAATTTTCTATGATGCATGCTAAATCTTGTTCATTACCTTTGTCAAATCGTTTGAAACTTTCATCTAATCAATCTCCTAAAACAGATGAAGAAATCATTAGAATGAATAGAGTGCCTTATGCTAATGTGATTGGTTATGTTATATTTTTGATGGTATGCACTAGACCCGATTTAGCATATTCTGTGAGTACTCTTAGTAGGTTTATGTCCAATCCCGGTGAACTTCATTGGGAAGCATTAAAAGGTATGCTTAGATACCTAAAAGGTACTGAAACTGTTGGTTTGCATTATTCCAAATGCAAAGGAGGTATAATCTTAAAAGGGTATTGTGACTCTGATTTTGCGGGTGATTTAGATAAAAAGAAGAAGTACATCATCATATGTTTTTACTTTATGTAATTCATGCATTAGTTGGAAATCCCAGTTGCAAAGGGTAGTTGCACTATCATCCACTGAGGCTGAATATATTGCTGCATGTGAAGCATTAAAGGAGGGGCTTTGGGTGAGGGGTTTATTGCATGAATTGAACTTTATTGATAATAATGTACTTCTATTTTCTGATAATCAGAGTGTCATTCATCTTAGTAAGAATCCCATGTTTCATGATAGGACTAAGCATGTAGATATTAAATATCATTTCATAAGGGACATGGTTGAAAATGGAATGGTTAAAATTGAAAAGATACCAACACTTTTAAATCCTTCGGATATGGGAACAAAGGTATTACCCATTAATAGATTTAAGGATTGCATGAAAATGCTGAACATTGATTCTTAAGAATCAATATTCGATCCTTTTTTTTTTTTTTTTGAAAAACTAATTCTTTGTCTTTTCTTTTACAGGTATTTATGAGCAAGATGATATTGAATTGGTTGCTCAAATCCACTAATGGTGCACTCAAGTTCGTAGCAAGGTGGAGAATGAAGAAGTACTACTCTCAAATTGTCAAATAACGTTTTCACACTTTTGGGCCTAAAATTGAACTTGGCCCATTTGTCTAGCTATTGGAATTTGTTTCATAAATTACCTGTGGCTTTAGTCAAAAAAAAGGTAGAACATATTTTGGCTGAAAAGGGAAGAAATACTCGGCTGAAAAGAAAGCACAGATAGAACGCGAGAAAAATCGGATTGAAAAGAAACACAATTTTCATCCAAAATCAGAGGCGATTTTTGGTTCGATCAGATTCTTCTCTTGGTGAGATCAATCCTTTAATCTTCCTTAATCTTCTCTTGGTGATTAGATTGATTACAATAGGTGTAATCTTGTATAAAGGAGAGTTTTATTCTTGGCGATTTTTTAGGGTTCGTTCGTATAGGCTCTAATTTGGGGTTGTGTTTTGGGCGTTTTTGGTCTTTGTTTTGGGTTTGCAATATTTGTAAATCAATTGTTTAGGGATTAGATTCTTGGTGAATCTTTGGCAAATTCTTCAGTTAGGGCAGTCCGAAATTAGGGATTATCATTGTGTTTTTGGGATTGATTGTAATTGCTTTGAACATTGCTATGTGCCTAGTGGATTTGAGCGTGAATCCAAATTTTGTGGATTGCTCAACGGGGGAGTAGGAAATTCTTTGAATTACCGAACCTCCGGGGTCTTCGGACCGAAATTTTTTTTGTGTTTTTGCGTTACTTTCATTTTTTTTCGTTATTGTTCATATTCGGTCCAACAATACAGTAAATGAGAGAATCATTATCAAATAAATGCCTTTGAAAAGTAAACAATTACCTTTGCAGCCACGGACTGATTCTCGATGTGCACAGCAAATTTATTGGCTTTCACATTGTTCATATTATCTTGCCAATACCTGCAACCGTGTAATGAGAGCAAACGATTCGATTCATATCAGCCCGCAAGCGCTCCGCTGTATCTCAGCATCCACACAGGTAGACCTGTTTTGGCTGCTTCGTAACCTTAATTTGGTGTCGGAATAACCTTGTCATCTGCTTAGCTTTCCCGCTTTTATTAACAACGTACAACCTGTCGTTAGGACCATAGATATTTCAACTTGTCCGGTCTCAAGCCCAAACCCTAGGCTCAAGTGAGATTTTAATCCAAAATCAATTGGTAATGGGTGGAGTAATTCACTTAGGCTAGATGGTGGTTTATTTCCTTCCTTACAACCGATGTGAGATTGTTGGGATTGCCAACAATCTCTCCCTCAAACAAAGCCCACGAGGTACACCTGGCCAATCTGACCCTCCCTCAAGATAAATCCCGTCACATCTACTCGTGCCCAGAGAGATCACCATTCATCGAAATAATCCACCATAGCCGCTGCACACTATGTTACCATGGATCTTCCATCTCGTAAGAAACCAAAGGAATTCTTCATCTTGAGGCTCATAATCTCGATTCATCTGTTGTTGTTACAAAGTCACATCCACTCAATCATGCATCCACCAGACAATCTTTCTGGCTCTAATGCCACTTGTTGGGACCATGGATATTTCAAATTGACAGGTTAAAGAAGAAATTGAGCAAGTCCTTTGCAATGAAAGACTTGGGGCCAGCAAAAAAAATCATTGGCATGAACATTGTTCGAGACAGGAAATCCAAGAAATTGTGGTTATCAAAGGAAAGATACATTCTGAAGGTACTTGAAAAATTCAATATGGACAAAGTTAAAGTAGTTAGCTCTCCACTTGCCTTATATTTCAAAGTGAGCTCAAAGCAAAGTCCTCTACTAAAAAAAAAATGATATGAAGAATGTTCCATATGCTTCAGCCGTGGGAAATTTAATGTATGCGATGGTATGTAACAGACCTTACATAGCTCATGTTGTTGGTGTTTCTAGTAGATTTCTCTCCAATCCAAGTAGAGAACATTGGGATGCTGTGAAGTGGATCCTCAGGTATCTCCGTTGCACCTCCAAATTGTGTATTTGTTTTGGAAGTGAGAAGCCTGTATTGATTGGATATATAGATGCTGATATCACCGAAGATATAGACAATAGAAAGTCTACTTCTAAGTACTTGATTACTTTTGGAGGAGGAGCTGTCTCATGGCAATCAAGACCAATGTTGTCAAACCCTGCCGGATCATGTTAAAAACCTAATCGGGTCAAACCAGGGTTGACCAGCCGACCCGGACCCGGGTTTATATTTTTTTTTATTTTTTTTATTTTTCTAATATTTTTTTAATATTAATTAATCCCAGGGTCGACCCCGAGTCGACTCCGGTTGACCCTCTGACCTTTGACCCAGTCTCTCGGCCGGGTCAATGCCCGAGTCGGGTCTAAAAATATTGATCAAGACTATAGAAATGTGTTGTTCTTTCTACGACAGAAGCAGAGTTTATTGGTGCAACTGAAGCTTGTAAGGAGTTGTTGTGGATAAAGAAATTTTCACAAGAGCTAGGAATAAAGCAGGAAAGGTACTTATTGTATTGTGACAATCAAAGTGTCATCCATCTTAGTAAGAACTCTACCTTTCATGCTAGATCAAAACATATTGATGTTAGATATCAATGGATTCGTATGTGTTAAATTCCAAGTTGTTAGAATTGATAAAGATCCATACCGATGATAATGGTTCAGACATGATGACTGTAGATGTAACGACTCGGGTAGGACTTAATGGGCTGTCCCGACCGTGAGATGACGGCGTACTGTCACCACTATATCAACACTTTTCAGCATGATTTATCCTCACTAGCACGCTCCCCGAGTAAACTTCCCAGGAGGTCACCCATCCCAGAATCTCTCCAAGCTAGCACGCTTAACTATGGAGTTTCTAATGATGAACTTCCTGAAAAGAAGGTGCACCTTGTTTGTATGAGTAGTACATATCATTTTTTTAAGCTTTCTTAGTCGGGGTATTACAATCACCCCTGTTAGACTCGCGACGTCCTCGTTGCGCTTAACCCATCTCAGGATCTGTTGCCAGGCGTTGGGATTCTAGATGTGGCTCCCGCCTTATGGCGTAGCACTTAGTTCCCAATTTTCGGCTGACGGTCGGCTCTGACACCATTTATAATGACCCAGGTACCACTTAATGGGCTGTCCCGACCGTTAGATGATGGCGTACTGTCTCCACTGTACCAACATGAGCCTTTTCAGCATACTTTGTCCTCACTCGCACGCTCCCCAAGAAAAATTCCTAGGACTTTACCCATCCCATAATTTCTCCAACCCAAGCACGCTTAACTGTAGAGTTTCTAACGATAGACTTCAGAAAAAGAAGGTGCACCTTGTTTGTATGAGTAGTACGTATCATTTTTTATAAGTTTTCTTAGTCGAAGTATTACAGTAGAGTTGCCAGTATAGAAACCCTCTCCTCATAGTCGGGAGGGGGTGATTTGTTGGGTTTCCCTCTTATGAGGATGTCCCATGTATTTTATCCATTTGAGCACGTATAGATGAAAATGACTTACTTAACCTTTGTTACGAAGTTTGTGGACGAAAAGTGTTATTTTCACACTTTAGGTTTTGAGTAAAAAGACTAGGGCAAGCCTCAAAACAAGAACAGAGATAGTTGGGAAAGGCTTTAGACCAAAAAGCAAAGAAGAGAGAAAAGCTATCTATTCTCGGATTTGAAAACAGCAGCTCAGAAATCCATTTCATCTTGCGGTCATCTCTTCTCCGATCGGGCTGAAATTTCTCAGGGTGGTTGTAGACTTATAGACCTATAATTTGGACGGTTGGATCGTGATTTGGAGGTTCCTACAACTGGTAATTCTTGGCAGACTTCAGTCCCTGTTTTGGTGAATTTCTTCCAACTTTTATCTTTGGTTTTTTCAGTTGTTTAGTGATGGTTTCTTTGTTTTCTTGAGGTGTTATTGTACTGTCCTATATCGGCAGCCCCTATTTGATTAGAGAAGAACACTTGGTGTACACACTTTAAGTTAAAGTGGAAGGTTTTGGGTGGACTACGGTCCCGTGGTTTTTTTCCTTCACATTGGAAAGTTTTTCCATGTAAAATAAATCGGTATTCATATCTTTATTTACAAGTGTGTGTGAGTGTGTTGATTGTGTGATTTGTTGGGTTATATTCACATTGTGATTGTGATGTAATTGTTTTGTTTACTCTACTTGGTGTGGTTGAATTTGTGATCCTTGGTGCAACACCTATAACTCAGGACCCATAGTGTCATAGTATCAAGCATAAGTGCATAACCTGCAAACGTTAAAAGCCAACATGCTTTAAGTTCCTCTGGTATATTCTCAAATGAGTAATCTAATTAACACAGCTGATAAACAAAATAAAAGGATCAGAAACAATGGAATTATATTCATCAATCCTAGAAACCACCAATGATGTCAACTTTATATTACACTATGTAAGATGAACTTTGTATCTATTCTAGTTCTAGTAACTGAAGCAGCAACAATTGCGTTTACAATTATTTATTACCTTTAAACTGCAGGTAAGTTTTGATATTTGACTTTCTTGTTTTATTAATTGTGTCTTGAATCAACAAGGTCGATAAATAAATAATAAAGCATGCACACATACAACAAAAAAACCAACAAAAAAAAAAAAAAAGGGATCAGCTCAATTGGTAATAAAAAACCTATAGACCCCCAAAACTGTATTTATAAAGTTCACTCCTTTTCGCCTATTGCTCATCGACACGGAAATCAGAGACAGCTCATCAAGCTTCATTCTTTTCCAATTTTCGTACCTCGACCATTAGTTATTTTAAAACCCCAAACAATCATTATTAAGTTAAAATTCAGAATGAAAATACATACAACGCAGAGCTTCTTAGTGCTCTTAATAGCAGCCTTCAAATTATCTTGAGACTGTAGTGCTCTTAGTGATCTTTACCAAAAATCTGAAATTGACAAATTCAAAATTCGAATCTAACTAAAATCAAAATCTGAAATTCATACAATATTAATATGAAATTTACCCATTTAATGTTGGGACCATGGATATTTCAATTTGTCCAGCCCCAAGCTTAAACTCCAAGCCCAAGTGAGGTTCCAACCCAAAATTAATTGGTAATGGTTGGAGTAACCTACTTAGGTTATACGATGATTTATTTCCTTCCTCGCAATCGATGTGGGATTGTTTGCATTCCCAAAAATCTCTCCTTCAAACAAGGCTCATGATAAGTGTGTTTTATACACTTATTTGTATATCTAAATTAGAATAAATTACTATCATTATAGAATATATGCTATTTAATTTGTGCATATTTGTTTATTTTGCAGAAAATATCCCAAAAGATGAAGAATGAAGTAATTTAAGAGAAAAATGCATAATTGGATGTTGATTGGAGCTAAATTGGATAATTGATAAGTTTGTGACGTCAACCGGAAAGATGCAATGTGCCAAAATGAACGAATCAGAGGTTAGAGGACCTAATTGAATGAATTAAGAGCTTAAATGGGCAAATCGAGAAGAAGATAAAGTTTGGGGACTAAATTGCAACAATTGAAAGTTGAGGACTGAAGATGCAATTAAAAGTCAGGGACTAACTTATACAGCCGAGAAAAGAGCGAAGTCGCGATCGCTGGTTATGTACCAAGCGATCGCGAGATGGTGCAAAATCTTAACCCGAGAGTTTTAGGGTCAAGCACGCGATCGCTAGGGTGTTAACCACGCGATCGCGTGGCTTTTCGGCTGGGCCGCAGATCAGATTTTTCTCGCGATTTTTAAAAGGCTTTGGGCTTTTTGACCTAGGGTTTCTCCAAAACCTATATATACAAAACATGAGGCACGAAATAAAGACCTTTGCCTCTCCATAGAACGAGCCACAACAGATATTTTAATTCAAAATCTTGGAGATTCAAGCATCGCAGAGGGGAGTGAATTGAAGATACTTGAAGAATTGATAATTGGTGCAATCTTTCCATTCTTCGTTATTATTTTCAATGAACGTCATTATATTTTGTTTTTGTTATTTAAATATGATGTGTAGCTAAATTTGATGTTGGGATGAACGATGTAACCTAGTTAATTATTTTAATTCCATATTCCGTGTTTTTAACGCTTTAATGTATGTGTTGATTTATTATTGCGTTTAATGCGTGAATGAACTGGCCACTTATTCATGATTTTATGTGTTATTTCCATAATCCAAGAGGTGAGTTAATAACATAGATCTAGGTAATAAATCCGGTAATTGAACGAGAGATAAAGATATACTCTTGTAATTATTGCGGTCGTGTGTGAATTCTAGAATGTAATGCATCTAGATAAGAAATATTCAGACCCGCTGTAAAGATACATGGTTGACTTATTTAGGTAGAGTTGATTTAAACTCGAGAGATGAATTTCAATTTAAATTAGTGAATTCGACCGAATGCATATTTAGGAAATAAAACTGGAATTGGAATTAATTTAATTGGCTAGGTGAAATCGTGAATTCCAACCACTTTACAATCATCTTTTAAAACAAAACAATTTCACAATTTAATTATTTAATTCATCTTCTTAGTTTTAATTTAAAACATCAAATTCATTTGTTCGTTCAAATAAAGTGTAGAACTAAAATATTTCGGTAATTAATAGCAGTCCTCGTGGGATGATAATCCGGACTCCTAGGTCCACTTTATTACTTCTCACGACCCGTGCCCTTGCGGGGGTATTTCGCATCGCGAGATATCAGTGAACAGTTCACGAGGTACATCTGGCCCATTTGGCCCTCCTCAAGATAAATCTCATCACATCTCCTCATGTCTAGGGAGATCACCATTCATCGAGATAATCCACCACAACCGTTGCACACTATGTTACCACGAATCTTCCATCTCGTGAAAAAGTAGAGGAATTTTTCATCTTGAAACTCATCATCTCGATTCATCTGTCGTTGTTATGGAGTCACATCCACTTGATCGTGCGTCCACCAAACAATCTTTCCGGCTTTGATACCACTTCTTAGGAATTACACATTGATTTTCCCTCCTTTAACTCACATGATCTTTTTGATGTTCAAAGTAAAATAAGCAAACGAGAAAATAAAAAAAATAAAAAAATAATGTAGAAATTTCGGATTGCCAAAGTCTTTCACTTTATAATAAATTGTTACGATTATATAAAATTTCTCACTTACCAACCCAATCATATAAATCATAGAGAAATTATTAACAACGAGCTATTATCTATCACAAGTATCTACCCCTTGAATTTCTCACAAAGAGTTCCCAAGAAACTACAAAGATAAGCTCATAATTTTTTCTTTATTTGGTCACAATATGGCACTCTTTATGTATAATTAATTGACTCCTCAACACACATATTTATAGGTAAACATAACCCAAAAACGTGTATTACTTGTGCCACAAGATGTTTCCTTGTTGAAGTAGAATAATCAGAATAAAGTCTTTTATTTTCTTTCATTTTCCTCCCACCTTTAACTTGATCTCCAAGTTAACTATTTTAACAAGAAAATCAATTGTCCAAGATATTTTTGAGTCAAAATCCAACAGCCTCCACCTTGACACAAAAATTATTCCAAGGCAAAAAAATTTAAATTCAATCATTGAGTAAAAAGGCAAACATTTAACACTTTGACGACCTCATACTTAACCATATAAGTATAATCACTCAGAATTATCAACGAATCCCAAGCTTTTCATCGTCCCATGTCAAAACAAAATTGCTGAAATTTATGGTGCGACTCCCATGTTTGGTTCTCCTTGGAAGCTCATCAGCCATGACATAAATTAAACCACATACCTTGCATCTATACCAAACCAATGTAGTATGCGAACACAGTACTCGCACCTATAAGAACACATCCTCTATCATGGCAACTGGCGTCATGCTATGAAGATGTCCCATCTTACTTAGAGTACATCATCACCACCCTTTACCAGGAGAGTCACATTGTCCTTCGAGCAGTTAGCTGAGTGTGCTCCACCTTTAGGACAATTTCTTCTCAAGTGCTCTGATTGACCACAGTTCCAACACGTCACTTTCTTCTCCATGGAGTTCCCCATCTTCCACTTTTCAGTAACAAGCAAATTATTATCAGATGAATTATCACCTCCACCTAACCTCCGTTTTTCAGAGATCAACTTACTTGTAACTTCTGAAAAACTACTGTTTCTTTCACGTACATCAAAATCGGCTTGATGTGTTCAAATGTGGATTGAAGAGACCGTATGAGCCTCAACGCTTTATCCTCATCTTCAACCTTGACTCCAATAGATTCCAGTTCAGAAACAATCTCATTAAGAACACTGAGATGGTCGAAGATTTTTGTACCTACGCTCATTCAGATACAAGCGATTTGACAAGTTTTTCGTCTGATACAACTCTTCCAGTTTTTCCTAAAGTTCCTTAGCAGCAGTTATTCCATAAATATTTGTAAGAACATTCTTGGCCAAATAAAGTCGTATTATACTAGCAGCTCTCAAATCCAAATCTTCATCACTCTTCTTAGATCCAATTTTTTTTTTCTTTCTCAGAATTCTCGGTTGGTTTTCCCTTCAAAGCTTTGTGCAGACCCCCTTGAATTAAATTATTCTTGACTTGTATGTTCCACAAGCCAAAAATAATTCTCCCGTCAAATTTCTCCACGTCGTACTTGACAGACATATTTTCTTTTGCTCCAAAATTATTTGAACCACCTAATGCTCTGATACCACTTTTTGGGGCCACGAATATTTCAATTTGTCCAGTTCCAAGCCAAAACCCCAGGCTCAAGTGAGGTTCCAACCTAAAACCAATTTGTAATAGGTGAAGTAGCCCACTTGAGTTATACGGTGATTTATTTCCTTCCTTACTACCGATGTGAAATTGTTTGCATTCCCAACATTTATATTATATACATATATACACACATCGATATATACATAAATTAATACATGTGTGATTTTGTGAGAGAGAGTTCGTGTATGTAATAGTGTGTGCTCGTGGGTGTGTCTCTGTGTGTGTGTGTGGCTGTGTGTTGTTATAAAAAATGTTGTTCAAATATATATATATCAAAGTATAAAGATGAAAAAGTGTAAAAATCGGATTAAAATGGTGCGAATCGGTCCAAAAAGTGCAAAAATCAGACCATACAGACCTGTTAGAACGAACCGGACGGATCGGGTGGACCGGACTGGACTATCCAGTCTGGTCAGTAATATGAACCAAACGATCGCTTGGTATAGATGATTTGGATTATGCATAAGCAGTTCACATCAAGCGATCGCTTGGTCTTAAAACCAAGCGATCGCATGGTTATAAAATCCGATCGTTGGCAGAATTTTCTAGAATTTTGTATGCACCTTTTCATCAACATTTTGCACTCTTTTGTGAAGAATTGTGTGAACAGCGAATAGGGGTGATGGAGTTCTACAAATAGGGATAGAATTCATTTTTTACAACACAACCTGAAATTCTTATTCTTCATACTTAGAATCTCTCTTCTTGTTCCTTATTTCCAAGTTTTCAATTGTGCTATTTGATACTTGGTTCGAGACTTGAAATCCGCTAAAACAATTTGCTTTGAGGCCCTTTAGGATTCTCTTTGGAGATGGCTCAAATTTAGCTTTTAGGAAGCCATTCTTTGCAATTCAAGTCTTTATATTCCTCTCCATTATTTTTCTATTATCTTCTTGGTTCTTTAATTTTAAGTTCGTGTCTACTTCAACAAAGCGAATATTTCACTACGATAAAGGAATTTTCTCAACATTTGTAACTGTGGGATGCAGATGTGTGTGCGCGCGCACGCGCGTGTGTGGGCGTGTGGGCGTGGGTGATGATAACTCAAGATTAACTAACCAAGAGGAGGGTGAATTGGTTTTATAAAAAAATTCGATGAATAATCTTAACTGAGAAACAATGAATCAATTATGAACACTTAATAATAGCAAGCAACTAAACTTATAAAGGTAAAATGATGGGGATAAGTGAACTTAGACAATTTACCAAATAATACTTAAAGAAAGTATTGCACAATATGAAATAATAAGATAAACACAAGTGCAATAAAAGTAAGTAAAAGGGATAATAAAGTGCAAACGTTGATTTAAGGAGGTTCAATTAATCAATGTGATCTACGTCCTCTGTTATTGAGCTCTCCTTCAAGAGCAAGGTCAAATCCAATATAATGATAACTTACAACAAGGAGTATCGAATCATTTAGTAACTTACAACAAGAAGCACTTATCCTTAGGTGACTTTACAACAAGGAGCACCTATCCTTTACAATCGAGTTTTCACAAGGATCTCGAAACCACCAAAATACAAATAAGAATTTTACAATTGAATAAGCTCTCTTAACAAATGATATAATCAAGTCAATTATTTCGAGAGTTTACGATAACGCTTCCATAGATAGCAAACGTTTAAAGTTCAAGTGCTTATGAAAACTTTGATGAATGATATGAAATAGTTTAGCTTATATCAAAGTTTTTCAACCAATGATCTCTCTTACCAAATAATACTGGTTCAGTATGAAGAGAAATATACACTTCAATAAGTGTTTGGTGATTAAGAACTCAATCAATGATCAATAATAAAATAAGAGTAGTGAGTTTTCTTCAACATAGAATTCTTGATAAAGATACGAATAATTTTTTATGAATTAAGAAATTCTTTGCAATAAATGAAATAGAATGTAAAATAAAGTAAGCTCAATGATTTCTCAATTTCTCTCTTAATTGCTCTTGTGGTTGTTAGAATTGAATACAAGAGAAATGCCTATTTATAAATCAAGAAATTCAGCTTCAGACACTTTCAATCGATCAACACTGAGGTTTCGGTCGACCGAAATATTATTGATGTTAAAAATTTTAAACTGTTATACTTTCGGTTGAACAAATCACTTTCGATCAATCAGACTTTCGGTCGATCACAGAATTTTGGTTGACCGAAATGACTGATTTAGGAATTTTTATTTTATTATCAAAATATCCATTTTTCCAAAATCTAATTCATATAATGGGTCAAAAATAATTTTATGCGCGTGATGAATTTTATAGAAATAATTTGAGCTTTGTGGATTTGTGACCAAGAAAATGTTGTGACCTACAAAATTCGAGATTTGTGACCGATAAATAAGTTATGATTTACAAGATTTGTAAATTGTGACAAAAAATAAGTTGTGACCTAAATTTTCAGAATTTGTGAGCTAGAAAGAAATCGTGACCTATAAAATTTGTGACTTGTGACCGATTAATTTGATAATTTGTGATCGAAAAATATGATGTGACATATAAATTTTAAAATTTGAGATCGAAAAATAAATCGTGACTAACTATTTTGATAATTTGTGACCTTTAAAAATTATGATTTGTGACTTGTAATCATAAATTGTATAGTGTAGACCTTAATTATTTAATTATATATTTTTTAACGGAAACCCGATTTCTAAACTAAATAAACAAGTTTCTTAAATATTAAATCTTATCTTTAAAATTCCATACTTGTGCATTTTTCCCTACATCCATTCCTCTCTCAAGCATGACATTGCAAACGGCTGTTGGGACAGGCTAGTGGTTTGGAATACCTAAAAGGTTTATGGACATTTACATTGGAACTCTGCTCAAAATGAGTGGGCTTCTCTTGTCAATCTTTTTGGTCTTGTCCTCAAATTGAATTTGGGAAAAATACATAAATAAGGTATTATAAATATAAATTTCAAAATTAAGATGAAACTTGTATAGTTTCAAAAATCAGGTTTTAATCAAGATCAATTAATTAAATTAAATAATTACAAATATTTTATTAATTACAAATATTAAGGTCATAAACATTGTATATTTTATAGTCACATAACACAAATCTGTAAGGTCACACATGAATTTAGGTTCACGAATTATCAAAATATTAGGTCACAAATCAAACTTTTTTAGGTCACAATAACAATTTCTTAAGTCACGACTGATTTCAAGGTCAGCTTATCAAATCAGTAGGTCAAAAATGTTAAATTAGAAGAATCTGACTTTTTTCTAGGTCAAAACTTGTTAAATACGCATGTGACTTGAAACTTGAAAATTTGAACACGAGTGACCTGAGTTCATGGGACCACAAACTAATTATTCTTCATTTCCACCCAACCCCAACTTGCACCATCATCTCCTCAGCAACTCAGTCAGCCCCACCGCTACAAATCGACGGTGACATAAGTGCAGCGACACTCGTCACCGCAACCATGACAACAACCACACCCACGCAGCGACATTCGTTGCCTCAACCATCACAACCATCACACCAACACCCACATCCACTGAAACCAACACCTGGAACAATGAATTGCAAGTCTCTGGAGATGAGATTTTCGAGTTGGCAGAGACGGCGCACTCAAATCGAAGGTAGCGCTTCTCGTCACCGGTGGTAAGAAGTGGAGCCAGCGTCGTTAAAGGTGGGGCAGGGTGTAACACCCCAGGCCAAGAAAGCTTAAAAAGATATGATATGTACTACTCATACAAAACAAGGTGCACCTTCTTTTCCGAAAGTCCATCATTAGAAACTCCACAATTAAGCATGCTTGACTCGGAGAAATTCTAGGACGGGTGACCTCCTGGGAAGCTTTCTCGGGGAGCGTGCGAGTGAGGACAAAACATGCTGATAAGACTCGTGTTGGTACAATGGGGATGTACGCCATCATCTAACAGTCAGGATAGCCCGTTAAGTGGGAATCAGGTAGTTACAAATGGTATTGGAGCCGGCCGCCAGCCGAAAATCGGGAACCAAGTACTATGCGGGTCAAAATGCTACACTATAGGGCGGGAGCCACCTCTTGAACCCGTAGAAACCACCTCTAGAATCCCAATACCTGGAAACAGATCCTCAGATGGTTTAAGCGTGAGGAGGACTTCGCGAGTCTAACGGGGGGTGATTGTAACACCCCAGGCCAAGAAAGCTTAAAATATATGATATGTACTACTCATACAAAACAAGGTGCACCATCTTTTCTAGCAGTCCTTCATTAGAAACTCCACAGTTAAGCGTACTTGACTTGAAGAAATTCTAGGATGAATGACCTCCTGGGAAGTTTTCTCGGGGAGCATTCGAGTGAGGACAAAGCATGCTGAAAAGACTCGTGTTGGTACAGTGGGAACAGTACGCCGTCATCTAACGGTCGGGACAGCCTGTTAAGTGGGACCCAGGTCGTTACACAGGGAGTGGCCTTGGGGTGGCGCCACTGTCTTGAAATGGCCGCTGCCTACGGCGATCTTTGTTCGAAGCATGGGTATCCAGTGCGGCGATCATGGTGTGGCTTTGGGATGAAGTGGCATCGTGCAACGACCTTTCCAGCGGCGAGATGAGGTGTGGCCATGATAGAGAACGGTGGACTGGTTTGTTGGATTGTGAATGAACAGACGATTTTGAATATAGAAGTATAGACAAAGACTAATTAGGGCATTAAAACATTATTATATTAATTAATTAATTAATTATATTCTACTTGACGCGATCCCAGTCGGGGAATCTCGTCGAATAACGTGGAATAACGAAATTAAAAACTTAGGAAAGATCTAGATCAGATCAAACACAAAAAAATAAACAAGAACACAAGAATTAAAATACTGAAAAGATAAAATTGACGATAGGACCTTGACCCAAGATTCACGAAGCAAGAAATTGACGATGCGAAATCGAGATCCAAGGTTCTCGAAACACCACAAGGGCTTGTCAATTTCCTTGATAAGATTCCAATTGAAAATGCCACAAATATCCTCACGAATATTCGATAAGTTCAATGCCGCAAATATTTTGCAATATTTGATAAGTTAGATTTGTTCTGGAAGAATATAAAAGGGACTCGTCAACCTTTCAATTTGGAGAATCCTCTCTCAAATATTATTAATCTCAAAATTCAAACTAAACTGTTTTTTTACAATGAATGGAAAGGAATATAAATAAACAAAATAACCTAACCGCTAATTGACTCAAAATATAATTCTAATTAAGCTAAAATTCCAAAATAGGCAAATAACTTAAAATAAAAAAGGAAACAAAATAATTAAAAAAAATCCCGAAAATATAGCGCTGCTCAATTACGACCGTGAAGAATTCTTTTACGACCGTAATGGCCACTCTGATCCAAATTTTTTTTATTAGTTACGGCCGTGAAGAATTTGATTACGGCCGTGAAATGCCTCCGGCTTGGATGTTACGGCCGTAACTTTCAGACTTACGGCCGTAAGCCTTGTTCTGTTGCAATTCTTTTTTCCTCAATAATTGGTTACGGCCATGATTATGAGATTTACGACCATGAAGGATCTTCATTACGGTCGAAATGACTTTCCTGCACAAATAATTTCGATTACTCGGCTCGGCTTGATCCTTTCGCCCTCTCGGCTCGACTCCAACATGAAACTTGCTCCGTTTTGCACGTAGATCACTGTCATATTGCCGATGGCTCGACTTCGCCCTTCGTTGCCTAGTTCGGATCATATCATATTCCCTCTCTTGAAAAGGATTCGACATCGAATCCAATTTTGGTCAGCTTCTCAAACTCCTCCTGCTTTTCTGGGCTCGATGATCATGTTTATGCCTCGTGCTTGCTTTGAACCTTTTGGACTGCCCATTTTTCTCCTTCAACTTTCTCGGCCTTTTAGGCTGCTCATTTGAGCCAACAAGTTTTTTTCCTATTTTAAGCTCATGGTTTGACTTCAATACCTGTAAAACAGATTTTAAAGAACTGGGGAGGGGTGTGTTAGCGTGAGTAAGTGTAAATAGACTCATTTTTGTGGTAGGCTCTATTTTCTTTTGCTTTTTGCACTCAGTCTCTCATTTTTCTGAGGTTTGAACCCCAACCCACTTTTCTTTATTTTTCACTCCCTCTCCTTTTTCTGAGGTCGTGGCCTCAACTATCTTTTCTTTAATTTCCACTCCCTCTCCTTTTTCTAAGGTCGTGGCCTCAACTCTCTTATTTTTCTTCTCAAACTCACTTTTCACCTTCAATTGATCTTTCAAGGCTTCAGTTGGAGATCATGGCATTAGAGTAAACTTTTTCCCCCCTTTTACCAGATTGTATCTATTCGTATACCCATCATGTAGCACAGCCCTTTCGTGTTGTCAAGATCTCCCCAACAATATGTGACTAATTTGCATAGGCACCATGTAACAAACTACCTCATTAGCATATCCACCAAAAGAAAAAGTCACCAAGGCCTGTCTCTTCACCTTAACTTCCCCCGACTCAGTCAACCATTGTAATTTATAAGGTGTTTGATGCTTTATTAAAGGTAAGCCTAATTTTTCCACCAACATTATACTAACTACATTAGTACAACTTCCCCTGTCAATTACCATGCTACACACTTTATCATTCACGATGCATCTAGTGCGAAAAATATTATCATTCTGCTCGTCCACATTATCCAAAACATTCACCTTACGCCTAACGCTAAGAGCATGCCAATCAATAATTGACTCATCCACCACAACACTTTTCGCCCCTTCACTATCACACATAACCTTTTTACGTGGACAATCAAGTGCAATGTGGCCCCGTTCCAAATATTTAAAGCACTTAACATTTTTATCCTTAAGAGGCTTGGAATCAGAATTATTTTTACCTTTGGTTTTCGGTTCCTCCCTCCTTTTGTGAACATGATCACTACCCTCCCGTTTTGATGTCTCTTTTCGCTTCAATGGTCTTTCATCCATCCCATCTCCGTACCTAGCATGACATTCACACTTACTACTCCTCTTATCCATAGAATCCGCCCGTGATTGCTCCTTTTTCAATTGGGCAATCATCGCATCTCTTTTATCCATCCTAGCCATTACCTTCTTAAATTTTGCCTGCATCTCTGCCAATAATTCAACACCCTGCTCCAATATCCTATCTCCTCTTTCGGGCCGTTTGTTGTCACCCATTGATGAAGATCTCTCCCTGCGAGACATGGTTTATAACAAGAAGAAATAAAATTCCTCACAAATCTTTTATCACTCGTGTATCACTCTTTTTCCTTCTCAAGGACTCTGAGAATCAATCCAAGAACTCTTTATCAAGGGTAGATAAACAAGAAAAGAATAAGAACAAATTGAAGAATTGAGGAAATTTGGAATATGGAAAAAAAATGAAACTTTCAAATTTTTTTTTAATCTTCTACCAGAGAATTGGACTACGAGTATGGCAGAAAAAGGGAACTGGATTTGGACGAAAAAGAACAAGAAAAACACTTTTGAATTTTTGGGACTGACTCTTATGGATCAAATTGAAAAAATTTATAACTGGCACGAAGAACAAGAAAATCAAGAAAAATAAGATAATATCAAGAATACCAAAACTGAATCTAGATCCAAGCTCTGATACCAGATGATCGATCCCAGTCGGGGAATCTCGTCGAACAATGCGGAATAACGAAATTAAAAATCTAGGAAAGATCTAGATAAGATCAAACACACAAAAACAAACAAGAACACAAGAATTAAAATACTGGAAAGATAAAATTGACAATAGGACCTTGACCCAAGATTCACGACGCAAGAAATTGACGATGCGAAATCGAGATCCAAGATTTTCGAAACACCACAAGGACTTGTCAATTTCCTTGATAAGATTCTAATTGGAAACGCTACAAATATTCTTACGAATATTCGATAAGTTTAATGCCACAAATATTTCGCAATATTTGATAAGTTGGATTTGTTCTCGAAGAACACAAAAGGGACTCCTCAACCTTTTAATTTGGAGAATCCTCTCTCAAATATTATTAATCTCAAAACTCAAACTAAACTATTTTTTTAAAATGAATGGAAAGGAATATAAATAAGCAAAATAACATAGCCGCTAATTGACTCAAAATATAATTCTAATTAAGCTAAAAATCCAAAATAGGCAAATAACTTAAAATAAAAAAGGAAACAAAATAATTAAAAAAAATCCCGAAAATATGGCGCTGCTCAATTACGACCGTGAAGAATTCTTTTACGACCGTAATGGCCTCTCTGATCCAAATTTTTTTTATTAGTTACGGCCGTGAAGAATTTGATTACGGCCGTGAAATGCCTCCGGCTTGGATGTTACGGCCGTAACTTTCAGACTTACGGCCGTAAGCCTTGTTCTGTTGCAATTCTTTTTTCCTCAATAATTGGTTACGGCCATGATTATGAGATTTACGACCATGAAGGATCTTCATTACGGTCGAAATGACTTTCCTGCACAAATAATTTCGATTACTCGGCTCGGCTTGATCCTTTCGCCCTCTCGGCTCGACTCAACATGAAACTTGCTCCGTTTTGCACGTAGATCGTTGTCATATTGTCGATGGCTCGACTTCGCCCTTCGTTACCTGGTCCAGATCATATCACTATTTATAACCTGAATTTTGAAGTAATATAGGTTTGACCTCATTTATGAATTTGAATATTTAAAAGTAGGGGTGGGTAATTTCCACATTGAATTTTAATTTGTGGAATATGGCTAATTAGGCCCAATGTTTGCTTCTCAAATTTTTGAAATCAGAAAGTTAGTAAATATTTTATTAAGTAAGTTATTTCCTCAATGGATAGAGAAAAATAAAAATAAGAAAGCTAGGAAACAAAAAACAAAAGATTTATTCGGCCAAAAATGTCTTTGTATGGTATACCAAGTTGTTTAGCTACTTATATCGATTTGTCACAATGTGGTTAAATACTGCTTAATGATCAATTATAGATTTATTACAATTTTATAACGTCAATACAATTTTATAGTCGTAATTAAAATTTTGCAACTAATTACAAATTTGTAATTAATTACAAACTGTCAATTTCTAACTAACAGTTCAGTCGAAGATGCATTTGTATGGTAAAGTAAGTTATTTAGCTACTTGGATCGATTTGACACAATATAATTGGATACTTCCTAATGAACAATTACAAATTTATACACTCCTCAACCTTTTAATTTGGAGAAAACTCTCTCAAACAATATCAATAATCTCAAAACTATATTCACAATGAATGGAAATTTTTAATATAAACTAAAACTAAAGTAAATTAGGTTTAGCCGCTAATTGGGCCCAAAACTTGGAAATAAATAACTAAAATGGAAATTAACTAAAATACGCGAAATTCTGCAAAAATTGAGGTTACGGCTATGAAAGTGATTCTTACGGCCGTAAAAAGCTCTCGGCTTAGACGTTACGGCCTGACTCCCATACTTACGGCCGTAAGTCTTATTTCGCTGAACTTCTTCAATTCTACCCGTGAGCATGTTACGGCCGTGAGTCCTTGATTTACGGTCATAAATATTAAAATCTTGGAATTTTGCTTTTTGACCCAAGGTGATGTTACGGCCATGACTTTCTTCCTTTACTGTAATACCACTTTTTCGTTTTACAAGCATTCTTGAATTTCACGTATTTATATTGGTACCATTATAAATTATGTAATTGATTATTATTATTATTATTATTATTATTATTATTATTATTATTATTATTGTTGTTCATATTTGACTTATTTTGCAATGGAAGGACTTGGACGACGTCACGATCAATGTGCCAACTAAAATGTTTATAAATTGTTTTTGTACAATCCTATGTCTAATTGTTTGTTTTATTTGTTAAACTTGTTGATTTTTATTGTTAGTAAGTGGTAAGCGACCTAGATTGCATAAATTGAGGTTGGAAAAGGTTTGGTGGTACTATGAAATATATTTATGAGTTGTGGACTTAAATTACCAGATTGAGGAAGCTAGGGACTAAACTTGCAATTTACAAAAGAAATCAAATTTATAACCCTAACCCCCTCCCACACCCGACACAGAGATTCTCGCTCTCTCCTTCTCTCGGCTTCTCTTTCCCTCTCGCCTCTCATGCTCCCAGCCACCCACATCACCGGTAGTAGCTGCCGTCGTCGACCACAGCCTCAGCATCCGCCACCTCCCCTGCCACGATAAGGTTCCCTTTCTCCCTCCCTCTTAAGCGCTGCTGCTCGGGCTCCTCTTACCCGCTCGCGCGCGCGCACCCACACGGACACATCCTCGCACACATTCACGTGTATATGGAATAACATGCATCTATATATATGTGATTTCAGATTTTATAATAAATTCTAGATTTCGAAATTGGATTGTAACTTCAGATTCTTGGAATGTAACCTCAGTTGTTGATTTCAGATTTTGGATAATGGGCATATATATGTGTATATATGGATCAAATGTATTGAATTATATGTTGTTGAATTTCAGATTTTGAAAGATATAGATTTAATTCCAGATTTTCAGAATTATGAAAATTAATTTCAGATTTCGAAATTTTGAATTAGTGGCTTAATTAAATGTTTAGGAAAAGTTTGAGTTATAATGTACATTTTTCAGATTTCAATATTTTAGGTTAATTTTTAATTTATACATGAAACTGTGTATTTTCAGATTTGTGAATAGTTGGAGTTTTAATCGTGTGATGTAGTAAAGTTAGTCGAAGTTCTGAAATTTTAGTTTGAGTTTGAATTAAAAGATGAGAAAACTTTCTTATATGTATTGAAATTGATCTCTTATTTCATATATGGTGTTAAATGTGTCAGACATGACTTGAGGTTTCACTTGGTTTGATTTGTAAATCAAATAGAAGGGTTGATCTCCGTTGGGATTCGGTTAGCATTAAAAGGAATTGTAACTATGTGTTTTCGAGTTAAAGTTGTAATTCTTGATAACTGGTAATGAATTAGGATTTTGGCACATTGACGTCACGGGCAACCAAGGAACCTCCGCTTGCTATTTAATAAAGACGGTAAATACTACGGAAGTCAAGTAAGTAAAGTCCCCCTAATTTTTTTTAAAGTTGAAAGTTAATGTGAAATTACTGTACTCAAGTGACAGCTATGTAAATTGATTGTTCTCGATGCTTTCATTCCTTAATATAAGTATATATTGTTCAATTTGGAAACTGTCCAAGCATTCATATATTTTATGGCATTGCATCACCAAGCTTGCATTTATCATTGAGTATTGGGGAAGTTAAATGATTTTAAATGAAAAGTGTGGAAAGTTCAGTTTTTCTCAAAAAGGTATGTATCCCAAGTTTTAAGAATAAATGGATGTACTCTATGCCATGAAAGGTTTGAGTGGGAAATGGGGCGTGGGCGACCAGCGTACCCGAATTAAACCGCTGTTGCGGTGGTGAATATTAAACCACTTTGTGGTGACGATTGCTTAACCGTTTGGCGGTGGCAAATATTAAACCGCTTTGCGGTGACGATTTCTTAACCATTTGGCGGTGGCAAATATTAAACCGCTTTGCGGTGACGATTGTTTAACCGTTTGGTGGTAGCAAATATTAAACCGCTTTGCGGTGACGATTGCTAAACCGCTTGGCGGTGGCAAATATTAAACCGCTTTGCGGTGACGATTGCTTAACCGTTTGGCGGTGGCAAATATTAAACCGCTTTGCGGTGACGATTGCTTAACCGCTCGGCGGTGGCAAATTTTAAACCGCTATGCGGTGGAAAAGTGATAACCTGGTTCCAAATAAGAAAAAATGCCCACTGCATTCTGACTGGTTAGGAAATACACTAAGTGATCTCACGATAGAAATGAAGTTAATGTTTTGGAAATGTTTAAGTGAAAGTTTGGAAAGTATGAAGTCTTGAAAAGTAAAGTAAATGGGGATAATTACTTTGAATGGTCTAAGGCATTTCATGTCACGAGCATACATCACGTGCATAAAGTTTACTTACTGAGTTTTAGCTCACCCCAATCCCTCCCCAATATATTTCAGGTGATGAAAGCTAGATGAGACGAGGAGAGCATTTGGTGGCAGACTCAGGATATACTCGCTTCAACCTTTTTAAATAAAGTCAAATTAGGATTTATATCAATTTCTCATTAATTATTCTTTAATTTATTTATAATTGATAATTGCTTGGTTGGAGTTAGCTTCGAATAAGTATGAGTATCGTATTAGAGGTTAAATTGCCTCTTCTTGTATTTGTTAAAGTTTATTATTTGGAATTATATTGTTGTGAAGTTTGGGGTTCTTTTTGTAAAGGGGTTTGATGATGTTTGGGATTGAATGAGTTGAGATGTGTGTTTTAAAATGACTATGATGTCTCTCTACAAGTTGGCTATGTCCAATTTATAGAGGAGACTCTGTCGAAATTTCTGTAAAATTTTATAATAGAAAATGAAAATGTTGAGGTTTTAAATGATTTCTTTTCCGCATTTAAGTAAACAAAAGTTAACACGCCTAAGTTTAAGATTTTGAACTTGGGGTGTTACATTTACGGCCGTGAAAGTCTTTCTGGCCCTCAAACTTTGAACTTTCGACTCGGCTTGATCCCGTCGGCTTCTCGACTCGACACCAACATAGAACTTGCTCCGTTTCTCACATAGATCACTGTCGTAATTCCGATAGCTCGACTTCTCCTTTCGATGCCTATTTTGGATCACATCATCCCCCCTTTCTTGAAAAGGATTCAACCTCGAATCAACTTCTGGTCGGCTTTTCAAACACCTCCCGCTGTTGTGGGCTTGATGGTCATGCTTATGCCTCGTGCTTTCATTCAACCTTTTCGGTCTTTTGGGCTGCTCTGTGCCAATGAATATCTTCCTTGTTTTAGAATCATGGTTTGATTTAGGCACCTGCAAAACAGATTTTATAGAGCTGGGGAGGGGTTGGTTAGATTGGTTAAGTGCAAGGCATGGATCCTTGTACATCAACCTTTGTGCAAAAAAACTCATTTTGGGGGTGGACTCTCTTTTCTTTTTCTTTTTGCACTCAAGCTCTCCTTTTTCTGAGGTCGTGGCTTCAACTTTCTTGTTTTCAGTTTTTTCACCCTCTCCTTTTTCTGAGGTCGTGGCCTCAACACTCTTATTTTTTCCTTCAAGCTCACATTTGATTTTCAATTGATCATCTTGAACTTCTTTAGGAGATAAAGGAACGAGAGTGATCTTCTTTCCACCTTTCACAAACGAATATTGGTTCTTAAAACCATCATGCACCACCCTCCTATCATGTTGCCAAGGCCTTCCCAATAAAATATGCCCAACATACATAGGCACCACATCGCAAACAACCTCATCTCTATAACCCCCAATGGTAAACTTTATATTAACCTGCCGGTTCACTTTAAGTTCCCCTGACTCTGTTAACCATTATAATTTATATGGACTCGGATGTTTTAACTTTAGGAAACCCAATTTCTCAACCAATAGTGTACTAACTATATTAGTATAACTACCCCCATCAATCACCATCCCACATACTTTCTTACCCACCAAACACCTAGTGTGGAAAAATTATCCCGCTGTTCATCAATTTCAACCATCTTAGCCCGAGAACTTAGGCCCCGCTATTCACAAGTGACAGTTAACCCCTCTTCATCTCTACTACTAGCCCCAACATAGGCATCCCTTTAAATTCATCTTCCAAACTAATATCCGCATTTTCACGCAAGATCATAACCCGTTTATTGGGACAATTTGAAGCAATATTCCCCGAACCTAAGCATTTAAAACACTTGATATTTCTATCCCTAGTATGATGGGGTTCAGTAATATTTTTACCTCTAGGTATTGGCTCCTCCTTCGCTTTCGGGACATGATCGTCATTTACCTCCCGTTTTGGGTAAGATCCCGAAGAATTCCGTGCTGCTCCCTTCCGCTTCAACTGTCTATCCACCTTCATGGCCATGTGGATCATTTCATCTAGTTCCACGTAGTGTTGCAACTCAATAATGTTGGCAATGTCCCTGTTCAACCCATTCAAAAACCTAGCCATTGTAGCCTCTCAATCTTCTACCACGTTGGCCCTATTCATTGCCACCTTCATGTCCTTATGATAATCCTCCACACTCCTCGACCCCTGAGTCAAACCTTGCAGCCTTTGATATATATTCCTCTAGTAATGAGTTGGCACAAACCGCTTCCTCATTATAGTTTTTAGTTCACCCCAAGTCTCCACAGGATCCTCAAGATTCCTCCTCCTACTCGTCACCAATTGGTCCCACCAGCTGATTGCATAATCCATGAAATCAACCACCGCCAATTTCACCTTCTTCTTTTCGAAATAATGATGACAATCGAAAAGTAGCTCCATTTTAGTCTCCCAATCCAATAGGCTTCTGAATCACTCCTACCTTGGAATGCGGGTATTTTCATTTTGATGTTCCCAGTGCCTCCTCCTCAACGTCTCCACCTCCTCGATGCCTCCTATCATCATGATGTTCCCTACTATCTCCCATTCTATTCATATCTCCTCTATCCCTCCTTCGCACACTCGCCACTGAGGATACACTTCCACTTTCGCTACACATTCCCTCATCATCAATACTAGTCTCACGTCGACGACCTTTCCTGACCCTAGAACCATTATGAGATTGTTCCCGGTGTCGTTGGTCACGCTCGGCATACCGTTTCCCAAACTCCATCCGAGCTGTTATCCTATCAATTTGTACTTGCATTTCTGTAATTACCTCATTATCCGATTCAAGTTTCTGACCCACACCCTTGGGTTGTTTGTTGTTGCCCACAGATGATGACGACGTAGATCCCTCCTCGTAAGACATTGTTATTATGAAAAATAAATCTCCCCACTTGTTTATTTTCTCTCGTGTATCACTCAATTCCCTTTTAAGACCTCCAAGAAACAATCCAAAAACTCAATCAAGGGTTGGGAAAGATAAGACACGAATAAGAAAAAGGAAATTTGAAAACTGGGAAATTTCGGAATATTCGGGGATAAATATGGAATTTTGGGATTTTTTTTTTAATCTGTCAGAAAATTTGACTACGGGTATGGTAGAAAAAAGAGAATTGGATTTGGACGAAAAACGAACAAGAAAAACACTTTTGAAATTTTTGGACTGATATTTATGGATCAAAATTGGAAAAATTTTGACTGACACGAAGAACAAGAAAAGAAAGACTCAATAACAAGATATGGATGATTTTTGTGTAGACTCGATGATAAAAACAAAAAACCAAACTAGATAGAATAGGAAAACAAAACCCGAATACAGAGTCCAGCTCTGATACCACCGATGTGATCCCACCACGGGAATCACGACAAAAATGCGGAATAAACGAAACAACAAACGGAAAGATCTGAATTCATCCAAACATAAGAAAACATAACTCAAGAAATAATAAGAACGATAAATAAAATATAAGACTAACGATATGACATTAACCCAATAATCACGACACGAGGATTCGACAATGCGGATTGAAGAACTAAAGTTTTCGAAACGTTACAAAGACTTGTCAATTTCCTTGATAAACTTCTGATTGGAACGCCACAAATATTTCACAATATTTGATAAGTTCGGATTCGTTCTTGAAGAACGCAAAAGGGACTCTCTCAAACAATATCAATAATCTCAAAACTGTCTTTACAATGAACGGAAATTGCTAATATAAACTAAAACTGAAGTAAATTAGGTTTAGCCGCTAATTGGGCCCAAAACTTGGAAATAAATAACTAAAACGGAAACTAACTAAAAAACGCGAAATTCTGCAAAAATTGAGGTTACAACCGTGAAAGTGATTCTTACGGCAGTAAGAAGCTCTCGACTTAGATGTTACGTCCGTGACTCCCATACTTACGACCGTAAGTCTTATTTCGCTGAACTTCTTCAATTCCACCCGTGAGCATATTAGGACTGTGAGTCCTTGATTTACGGTCGTAAATATTAAAATCTTTGAATTTTTCTTTTTGACCCGAGGTGATGTTACGGCCGTGACCTTCTTCCTTTACGATCGTGAAAGTCCTTCTGGCCCTCAAACTTTGAACTTTCGACTCGGCTTGATCTCGTCGTCTTCTCGGCTCGACCCCAACATGGAACTTGCTCTGTTTCTCACGTAGATCATTGTCTTAATGTTGATAGCTCGACTTCTCCTTTCGATGCCTATTTTGGATCACATCACACCCATCCCGCACAGTCAACCCAACCTAACCCTAATTCAACCACCCACCCAAATCAATTAACTAGTGATTCCATGTAATTTTCTGTAGCGGTGAAGAAGGAACAAAGTTCACCCCGCTGCCATAGGAGACAAGATCTACGGATTTGGTAACTGAGTGCAGCTCACGAAGTGAAGATGTGGCAACGCGTCACCCTACTTGCATTGGTGCTATGCTCGCAATCGTAGTGGTATTCATTGCAATGTCATCTATCTCTGCCTCTATATTTGGTAAGATCTACTTGCATTGGTGCGAGGTGGAGATAGTTGTGGTGTGATGTGGTGTGGAGGGGGCGGCGGTAGTGGTGGTGATTTTTTGGTATAGACTGGTGGTGGCGGGTTGGGTGTATGTACTTGTAACCACAAAAAATAGGAAGCTAAAAGGGAAACCGAAAGGGTTTAGGCAGGTGGTGATTTTTGGTTCCGATTTACGTTGTTTTATGTGCAATGGTTGTAGTGCATTGGTAGTTTTGGTGGTGACGGTTATTGTACATTAGAGGTGGTGGTGTTTGTGGTTGTACATTAGAGGTGGTGGTGTTTGTGGTGTGTCAGAGGCGATGACGATGGTTGTGCATACAATTTTGGTGGTGATGGTAGGGTGGGTGAGGTGGTTTAGATAGATGGATGGTTGGATGGGTAGAATAAAAAGTGGTGATGGGTTAGAATAAGATTGATTGTAACCAATAAAATCTTAATTTGAGACTAATAAATAATATTTGATCTAAAAAAATAATATTTCGATTAAATTTGTAATTGTGAGTCACAATATTTAACTTGTGACCAATTAATTTGAAATTTATGACCATGAAAGAAGTTATGACCTATAAAATTCGAGATTTTCTGATCAAGAAATAAGTTGTAACTTCAGAAATTTGTAAATTGTGATAAAAAAATAAGTCGTAGCCGATTAATTTTAATAATTTTTTACCAAGAAAAAGTCGTGACCTATAAAATTTGTAATTTGTGACAGAAATAAATCGTAACCTATAAAATTCAAGATTTCTGATAGATAAATAAATTGTGACTAATTGCTTTAATAATTCATGACCTATAATTTTTTAACCATAAAATTTTGTATAATTGTGACTTTAACCTACTTAATTACCTATTTAATTTACAAAATATATTATTTAATTTTAATTAAAATCAATTTTTTAAAAAAATTAAGTCGCTTTAATTTTAAACTCTATCTTGTATATGTATTTATCCCTTTTAATTTACTAGTTTTCCCTACGTTCTTCGTACGTCTTATTTACGCGATAAAATAATTTATACTTTGTGTTTTCTGTGTAATGAAATATAAAATGAAAATAATTAAATTTTTTTAACTCTCGTGTTTGTGTCAAATTAAGTGATTTTAGTAATTTTAATTTTAATACAGTGAAATAACTATTTATATGAAAATTACTCATTTACTTATTTATTAATTAATTTATGATAGTTATTTTTTCAGTTTTCCCCATTTAACGATTTGTATATCAAGACATTCTGTAGTGAGCGAAAAGTCGAGAAGATGTTGAAAATACATTTCAACCATAAAAATAAATTCATTTTTTATCAAATACAAATAACCAAGTGGTTTCATTTTACATTTAACTAGGTCCATCATATAAGTGAAGATTGAATTTATCAATAAATATGTTTTATAATTTACCTTTTATTGCGCTTGAGGAAAAAAAATTATTTTTCTTCAAAGTAACTCTCATGTTAGTAGGCGTGGACGTGGTTCCATATGGTTCTGGTTCCCAATGAACCGAACCAAGAACCGTTGGTTATTTTTGTAAGAGAAGAATCGAACAGGAATCGAACCGTTCTGTTCTTTTGGTTTTGGTTTCGATTTTCTAAACTAAAATTTTCTAACTTAAGCAATAAAGCGATGGTAGATTTCAGTTGGTAAGAGTCGTAAGACGGTAAGGTCATCGACCTTAATTAATATGAGAATACAATAGTCATATTTGCCCTTGATATCAAAATATTTACTCCCTTCCAAACCATAACATATTTCCTCATCCGCGTGTATTTGCTCCTTTTAAATATTCTTCAATTTCTGCTTGTAGTTCTCCACCTTTTCAGGGAAAATCGCACAATTTCAGCAAATCCTTGAAAACAAATAACAACTGATTATAAAATGGAGAGTCAAAGTTTATAGTTTGTTGATTCTTGAAGAATTGACAGCTGAAGGCTTGAAGCTGAATGACAGAACCAGTGAAAAAAAATGTATTAGAATATTGGAAACAGATTATCAATAAACATGTTTTGAAAATACAAATGTTTGGCATATTTAGTCCTTATTAAATTAAGCCCCTGTTTGAGACCAATTATTTCAAATTGTGTAGTTTGTAATGCAATTTTTTGAAGAGTTTCTGGTTAAAAAGTAAGATTTTTTTTTTTTTTAATTTATGTTTAGATAAAAAAAATTTAGCCTATTTTTATTTTATTAATTTTAGATTTCAAGTTTTATGCTTTATTCATATGTGTTGATTCATCATTGTGTTTAACGTGTGAATTAATTGGCCACTAATTCATAGATCTTGTGAGTTCTTTCATAATTCGAGATGTGAGCTAGCAACCTAGATCATGGTAATAAATTGGTCAATTTCAACAAAAAGATAGATGATTACATTGGTCATTTTGAATTCCTATCAGATTTTATACATTTAGCTAAGGGATAATTCTGATCCTCTATAGCGTTGTGGTTGTCTTAGTTAAATAGAATGGATTTAAGCTTGAGAGATAAATTTCAATAAATATTTGTGAATTCGATTAAGCACTTAAATCTTAATAAAACAAAAATTCAAATGTGCGGCAAAAAAGGTAAGAATTTATTTGAATAGCAAGTTTGAAGAATTTGTGGCTAAAAAAGTAAGATTTTTTTTTTTTAATTTACGGTAAATTATTTTATTGATAGTCTGATTTAAAAATGAGTTTTAAAAAAATGAAGTCTCGAAAAGGAAATCGAAATCAATTGGTTCTCAAAAACCAAAATAAAAAATCGAAATAGAAAGTATAACTGATAAAAATATATTTGTTATTCAATTCCTAATATGTTGTCCAATGTATTAATTTGTTAATGTTTCTTGAATTTTTTTTTTTTTTTTTTTACCAATAGGTTGAATTATTAATTTGGTGAAATTTTTATTAAATATTTTGTTGTACACTTTAGAATTCTTGAATAAGCATACGTTCGGCACCCAGAGCCGCCAATTTTTTTTTATTTTTATCTTAATTTTTCTAGGTAAAATGTGTTGTTTAAAATTGGATAAAGAAAATATGTGTGGTTAAAAGTGATTTGAAAAATTGTGTAGATTATAGTTTGGATTATAATCCATTTGGATTCCATAGCCGAACAGAGTGTAAATTTTATTTTTTTAAAACTTCTTTCTAAACACACCTTCTATCAATAAAAAAAAAAAAAAAAATCTACATATAAATTTGAAAAAAAAAATCTTACTTTTTAACCACAAATCATTCAAAAAATTACAATTACAAACCACAATACTTAAAATAACTGGACCCAAACAGGGGCTTAATATATTGGAGACTAAATAAGCCAATCGTTTGTAAGTTCTAAACTAAATATTCCAAACAAGGGCATAATATGAACTATTATCGTAAGAAACTCAATAGTTAGGGATTATTTGTGCTTTTTATAATTTTTTAACGGTGGTAATGAACAGACTCTGACGGTGGGTACAGTTTTCACAACGTTTGGTGATTTTTATGGTATAAATGCCAAAATTGAAACGTTTGAGCCTATTTTCTCAAGAAACATAAAGGTTAGGTGATGCGAACCCCTTCGTATATTGACCAAGAATTTCCACAACTATCTAGAATCAACCCAAGAAAGCTAAAGTGGTAAAATAAAGCGATAAAATACCTTAACTCAAGTTTAAATCTAACTCAAAATTCAAAGGTTAACAAACCTAGCCCAATGTGTATCAACTAAACAAATTCCAAGGTGGTGGAAAATAAACAACAAATACAAGAATAATAATACTCAAGCAAAGTTGATTAAATTCCAAGAAGAAACAAGATAAAAGGGTTTTACCTCAACCCAAAGAGGTGTCCCACAAGACCAAGCTCTCAAGAGTATTAAATGAACATCACAAGTTATCTTAGGGTTTGAAATGAAAAGTGTATTTAATGTACAAAAATTGGTAAAAGATATAAATACGAAAATTGCACAAAAACCCCTTTTTTTAATTCAGGGTGTTTTGGTCGACCGAAATTGCACTTTCGGTCGACCAATCCTCAGCCGAACACGACTGAGGCTAGCTCCAAAATTCTCTCCAGAATTTCGGTCAACCGAAATTAGCTGAGTCCAATTTCTTCACATTTTTTGTCCCAACTTGATTCTTGAGATGTGCCAACACTGTAGAGTGGCAATTTGGATTTTATTATATAGGGAACCCGTTCTTTCCTCCAAAGGAACAACATCCAACCACCCGGGTCAAACACAACACACATTCGATCTTGGTTCGGATTGGAAGTACATTTTTTAATATGCGCCCTAAGTTGACGCTCACCCTGCTCTATCAGGGACTCAACCAAATTTGCATTTTTATATCCACCTAAACTAACATCTCCATCAATAAACAAGTGCATCAATCTCAAAAGAGTTAGTAGGCTATGGTCATAATCAACATCAAGTAGAGAAAATTTGCTAATAGGATGAGCAATTAAATTGCAAGCAAATTTAACAACTACATAATTAACACCTACTTCGTGCAACTGCACAACTCCCAAAGGAAAACATGAGCTATATTAGTGACATTGTGGGTTTTATGATATGCAATCAAATATGACATTTTAATATTCCTACCAACAATCACTAAAATAGCATCATTCTCTTTCCCTGTGCCAAGTAAATCCAATATAAAATTCATAGAATTAGTAATCCAAGATTTACTCATGATGGGCAAATATGTATGGACTTCTTGGAGCAAAAACTTGAGTTTAGCCATTTTGCAAGTTCGGCATTTACTACAAGTGTAGACATATTTATCGCCAACTTTCGAAATAGGCCAATAAAAACATTCACAAAATATTCCCAAGGCCCCTTTGATTCCAAATTGTCTCCCCCTACACCCACTATGTGCCTCTCTCATTAGCAACTCCCACATGGTACATTTAGGAACGAACAATCTAATAGTCCAAAACAAATAATGATCATGTCTATAAAACTCATCAAAATATGTCTCACCACATGATTCATAAATGTTAAATCATTTCGGATTATTAGCTTGCAAGGCCATTATAAGTTCATGACAAAAAGATTTGGCATTTGAGCAACTAGGAATGGAGAGTTTGTTTTCACAACATAAAAATCCATTTTGTCTATAAAATTTACCACATGAGACATGCATGTTAGACTTAATCAGGTCGTCAACATTTATGTCCCTACTACATTCAAAATAAGGAAATTTGACGTTTAGGCAAATAGGCACACACAAATATTTGGATTTACAATTGAGGAATTTATCACGCCAACGACCTTCATTGCATGCAACATTTTCACACGACAAAATTTCATTTGTCAAGTCCACATCAATGTCATACAATCTTTTAATGAATTCCAAATATAATAACCATGCATTTAAAGAAATGTTGGGAGCATACCTCCTAGACGTTGCATCGGTTACCACATTTTCTTTGTTGTGGTAGGAAAATATCTCCATAAAAATCTTCCACTCGGCATGAATTTTGAGTTCTTGGTTGCTTTCATAAGTCGGTCTCACGATCTCCTGCAACAAGGAAGTAACCAAGCTAGGGAGGGAAGTGTTAGAATATTCAAGAGTAAAGAACATTTTGGTGAGAACTCTGCTCTCAATTTTCTTGGTGGCACTCATCACTTCCTCACCTCTTTTCTGAGGTAGGAACCTCAACTCTCGGTTCTTCTCTCGCCTCTCCTTTTTTTCTGGAGTCGGGGCTCCAACTCTCAATTCCTCTCATTTTTCTAGGGACGGGGCCCCATCTCTCATACACTCAATTTGCATCTCCTTTGTTTATTTCTCAATTGGCTCAATCAAATTTTCCTTTTCTTTCTTCTTTTCTTTTTCTTTTTCTTTTTCTTTCTCCTTTTCTTCTTCAAACTCCTTCTTGAGTTTCATTTGATCTTTATGAACTTCCTCCAAACTCAAAGGTAGGAGCACCACCTTTTCCCCATTTAATGGGAAGCTATACCAGTTCTTCCTCTTATGATGTACCACACTCCTATCACCTTGCCAAGGTCTCCCCAAAATTATGTGTGTAGTGTACATAGGAACTACATCACATAATACTTGGTCACTATAGGTTCCAATGTTGAAAGTAAGAAGAACTTGATCATTCACTCTCACTCCCCATAGTCACCCAACATTTGCAATACATAAGGATTAGGATGTTTTATAGCCGGTAATCCCAATTTTTCCACCCTACTAGCACTCACCAAATTTGTGTCACTCTCCCCATCTATAATGAGACTACATGCCCTATCCCCCACAAGACATCTAGTGTAGAAAGTATCTTCTCCATGTTTTTCCATCTCATTAGTATGGGCCAAAGATCTTGGTGGCCTAACATTTATCTCCTTCACTACTCTTCTACTTCCACTACCTCCCCTCCTATAGGATGACGGAGTTTTCATTTTCTCAATATCAACAACTTTCTCATCCATCCCATTTCTATTCCTATCTACCCATTATCCAATATTCTTCAACTTCCCCTTCATTATCTAACACATCCCCCAATTGATCATCCACTCTTCTTCTATTTTTCCTCACCATTCTGCCAATTTGTTCCCTACTCCCATCTCTATACACATTGTTTCCAAATTTGTCCCTCACTCTTCTTTGATTATCCCTTCTTTCTCATTCACTACTAGTTGATGTACTTTCCTCTCTTGTTTCTAATCCTTCCAACCCTCCCCCAACTTTCCCCATTTGTCTAGCCATGGTGGTTGAAAGATTTAGCAACATCTCCTTCAATTCTTGAGTTTGAACATTGGAAATGGACTTGGTATGCAAGTGTGAAAGTGTTCTCACAAGAAAATATTTCTCTCGCGTTTCACTCAAATTTGGCTTTTACCCTCTATTGAGCTCACCACTCTTGCCTTTTCCACTCAAAATCTCCTTTCTCAAGTTCTCCAATGAAGGTAATCAACTAAACCACAAAGTATAATTCTTGTGGAGTCAAAGAATTCACCAACAAGGAAGAATGAATTTATAACAAGTAGACACAATAGCAAGTGAAATTTATGTGCTTGATATACTCAAAAGGAACAATTGTTATGTGGGATAAGATGCTAGGAACACAATTTCAACGATGGGATTGAATAAACACATGTAATAGGTAAGACATAGATGTAAAGCAAATAAGCAAAAGAGTGTAAATTTTCAGTGAGGCAATTTAGCAAATACCTTGTACTCAATCTTGAAGTGGCCTTGAATGAATATAATGTGGATATATGAAAACCCCCAACAACACAAATGTGGCAAGAAATGAATAATCAACAATTACTCAATGTATGGAGCAAGTAATATATGGAATAAAATGTTGATAACACAATCTCAATAATGGGAATTGGATATCCCCAAGAAATTAATAATATATGGGCATTGAACAACAAAGCACTAATGGAGTATTTTCATTTAGGCATTTTATCAAATACTTTGTGAGTACACTTTGGATAATGTAGGAATGTATGTGTTTGGCTAATGGAAACCCCCAAAAAAATTCAACAATCAATATACCCAATATGTAGAAATCAAGAAATACTCATAGGCATATGAAATCTTCCAATTTTTCATGAATTTTCTTTTTTTTCCCTTGATATGATAAACAACAAGAAAGTAAAGATAGATTTATCAAATTAGAGTCAAGTTATGATACCAAATGATGCGAACCCCCTCAGTATACTGATCAAGAATTTCTACAACTATCTAGGATCAACCTAAGAAAGATAAATTGGTAAAATAAAGCAATAAAACACCTTAACTCAAGTGTAAATCTAACCCAAAATTCAAAGGTTAACAAACCTAGCCCAATGGGTATCAACTAAACAAATTCTAAGGTGGTGAAAAATAAACAACAAACACAAGAATAATAATACTCAAGCAAAGTTGATTAAATTTCAAGAAGAAACAAGATAAAAGGGTTTTACCTCAACCCAAAGAGGAGTCTCACAAGATCAAGCTCTCAAGAGCATTAAATGAACATCACAAGTTATCCTAGGGTTTGAAATGAAAAGTGTATTTAATATGCAAAAAATTGGTAAAAGATGTAAATACGAAAATTGCACAAAAACTCCTTTTTTTGAATTCAGGGTGTTTCGGTCGACAGAACTGGTCGATCGAAATTGCACTTTCGGTCGACCAATCCTCAGCCGAACGCGACTGAGGCTAGTTCCAAAATTCTCTGCAGACTTTCGGTCGACCGGAATGATTTTCGATCGACCGAAATTGACTGAGTCCAATTTCTTCTCAATTTTTGCTCCAACTTGATTCTTGGTTTCTTTTCTTGACTTATTCACATTGTTTTGCCTCGAATCTTGAACCTCTTCAGCATCGGATCTCGTCATGGGTCCCACTGGTACCCGCATCGAGGTTTGACTTCTCGATTCTCATCATTAGGGTTCATTGTGCTTTTTACCCAAACGAAAAATTAGAGTACAAACTACAAACCAATGGCTTTTGCATAACCACTAGTGAGAAGTCAGTTATCACTATAAGCATGTTTGTTTGTCATTTTTAAAGGATAAATAGCATAGAAAGTCCCTAACGTTTGTACTTCTTGTAATATCAATCCCAATGTTTAAATTTTGACATTTACACCCTCAAAATCACATTTCTTTGCGAAAATAGTCCTTCCATCAAGTACCGTTAAATTCAGCAATTAAAAAATATGGGTAATTTGCACATTTCGTCCCTAACGCTTAGAAGTTTTGTGGAATATATCCAAATCCGTTCGTTTTTTATGCAAAACACCCCTAATTCACCTAATTATTGCTAAATACATTATTTTTATTATTATTCCATATAAAATGACAATTTTACCCTCCCTCTTTATTATTAAATAAAAAAATAAATGTAAAAATTAATTGTGCTCACAACTTCAAATTTTTAAAAAAAGTGCACGAGTCATAATTGAACAATTGCAAAAATAATAAATAATTAGAAAAAAAAACATAGCAATGAGGTATTTACGTATTTAAATTTAAGATCATATAAATGTATTAAGAATATCATCAATTTAATAAAATCATTTACTTCATTATTTAATGTAACTTTGAAACTCAAAAGAATTTCTAATAGGTCTATCTTCTTATTGAACTTGACATTATGATAATTTTCAAAAAGAATTTAAATTTATCTGTTATTGAGTGAATAGATAAAATCATGATTAACATATAAATTGTTATTGATCGAATAATCAATTTTGGATCAATGGTCATTGTTGAATTCAAAATTAGTCGGATTCTATGATAAATTTAAATTATATGTAGAAACTATCACAGTGTTAATTAAATTCAAAAAGAATAAAGGTCAGTTAGAAAGTTTTTTTGAATTTCAAAGTTATATTAAACAATGAAGTAAATAATTTTATTAAATTAACGATATTTCTAATACATTTATATGATCTTAAATTAAAACATGTAAATATCCTATTGTTATATTTATTTATTTTTGTAATTATTCAATTATGATTCATTTGCATTTTTTAAAAAAATTGATGTTGTAAGTGTAATTAATTTTTACATTTCTTTTTTATTTAAAGAGGGAGGATAAATTTGTCGTTTTATATGGAATAATAATAGAAATAATGCATTTAGCAATAATTAAGTGATTTAGGGATGTTTTGCATAAAAAACGAAATGATGAGGATGCATTCCACAAAGCTTCAAAACTAAGGACGAAATGTGCAAATTACCCATCGTTCTAACGGTTGAATTTAACGGTGCTTGACGGGATGATTATTTTCGCAGAGAAAAGTGATTTTGAGGGTGTTAATGTCAAAATTAAAACGTTGAGGACGATTTCCACAGGAAGTACAAACGTTAGGGAACTTTCATGCTATTTACCCTTTTTTTAACTCATTTTTTATAATACAAAATTTTAACTACATATTTTAACAGTAATTCAGCCATGTAATATCATATCAATTATTATTCGAAACTTTTTTTTTTTTTTTTGTTCAGAAAATGACAATCAAACATAGTAGGCAGCCTCTGATGATTCTGCTATTCGGTTTGCTCAGATTTAGAAATTGATTTGAATCAATTTGAATTTGTTCCCAGCCGTTGAACATCGAATGGATACAAAGAAAATGAATGGGTGGAGTCATGGAGATGGAACAGGAAGCCAGTCTTTGAATCGCATGGTGCAGAGAGCTGTACCCATCATCAGGATTAAGTAGAAACAGACAAAAAACATCTGCTCAACATATATAGAAAACTATAACGGCCAGATACAATGCAACAGTTTTATTTTTTTAATTATTTTTTTATTCTCAATTTGGCAGCCAAATATATTATTTATACAAAAAAAAAAAAAAAAAAAAAAAAAAAAAAAAAAAAATTGTATTTTAAAAGTAAAATGTGTGATTTTTAACTTTTAATAAACGATTTTTTATAAATAGTGAAGCAAGTCACGTAACAACATATTTGTATAACATATTGTGGATGAATTTTGAAAAGTGTTAAAGAAACCTTATTCAGAATCATACATTTTATCAATAAAATAATATGCACATAAATTTAAAAAAAAAAAAACTCATTGTTCCATTATTCAAAAATTTATTTTTTTTAAATTCATTTTCAATCATACATTTAACAAGAAAATAATTTATACATAAATCCAAAAAAACTCACTTTTTAACCATATATTCTTCCAAAAAGATCTATTACAAAAATATTTTTGAAATAATGGGACTTAAACAAGCAGTAAATAGACCAATGTTTAGAAAAATGGACATGACTAGCTGGTTCAAATAGGAAAATCAATTACAGATCAAAAAATTGGTCTGATTCAATAAAAATATCGATCATTTAAAACATGACCAGAAAACCCGATTTTTATTGGTTCAATGGGGAACCAGTTAACACGGCCAAGTTTTAAACCTGGTTTTTGTGCTTTTTTTATATATATTTTTTCTCTATTGTTGTTTTAAGTTACTTTTGTGTATGATTTTATTTTCTAAATGAGTGACTGTTGATTTGTTTGTAAAATAAATTGTTTTTTAGAAAATTTTGTGAATTTTCAAATATTTTTTTTAATTAAAATCGATTCAACCTTTTAACCACTGACTCGTTGCCTTTTTCGAGTCGAATCGATTTTTGATTTTCTGAATACTGTCACAGACAACATTTGAATAATTTTCAGATATGGAAGAAAGATTAATGTTGGACCAATGAGTTGCACCTCGACTGTCTCAAAATGGGTTGTGCCCTCTCGGATTTCTTGGTTAAACACTAGCGGAAATTACAGCCAGGTAAATTTTTTAAATCAACAATTCAGAAAAAGAGTTTGTTAATTTAAGTACAATAATCAAGCGCTAATTCATCTTTAAAATATTTAATGTTAATATTATAATCAATTACTCAACACCCTACCTACCCCCACCCAAATCACCCCCAAACTGAAGATAGTATAAATTCCAAATTCATTCTCTTTTCTCTAACAATGGTTCCTTTGAGAAACATCTCGCCCACCGCCATAGCCTTCCTCACTCCACCCATCAGCCTTCCTCCACTACACCCATCACCTGATTCACTTCCATCAACATGACAGCGACGCCAGGGACGGAGCTAGGTTCTCAATTCAGTGGGGGCCAAAATTTTCAAATTGTGGGAGGTGGAGGCCCCCTCCCAGGGGTTCGGGGGCGGAGCCCCCGAAATTTTTTTGAACAAAAATGATTGACATTATGAAACAACAAACCAAAAGATAAACTAAGTTAACTAACAAGTAACAACTAACTAGTGTAAACTAGTAATTCACAAAAGAAAATACCTATAACTGAAAAGTAAATGTAAACTTTCAATGTGAGAGATATTAGTAATAAATATTGTATTTACTTCTTGCATAAATATAATGATTGCAGATAGAGAATTAAAATCAAAGAAAATAAATTCAAGATGTCAATTCTTTCTCCTCTTTTTTTTTTTTTTTTTTTTGGAATCAAAAAAAATTTTTTTTTTTACTCAAAAAAAATTTTTTTTTTCAGTGGGGGCCATGGCCCCCACTGGGCCTATATGGCCTCCGTCCCTGAGCGACGCCACCTGCACTACATATCCCAAGTCTACTACCCATACTCTGTGGATTCCTCCCCTCGCTCTCATGGCACCAACTCCTGGGACGACCATCCACCACTAATCCCTCAACCACCAAAGCTCCGCCTCACGTGACTGCATGCGTGACAGCGCGACAAACTCCAATTCCATCTGATAGAAGTAGCGTCACGAAGACCATGGACGAATCTGTTGGAATTTATGGTTTGTGGTTGTGCAGTGGTCGTGCATTTTTTGACTTGTGGTTGTGCAGTAGCGGTTGATGAGTGGCGTTGATGTTGTTGTGGTTTGGTGGTGCGGAGTGGTGGTGGTGGTGGTACAATGGTGATGTTGTGGTGGTGGTGGTGGTGAGCTGGTGGTGGTGCGAGGGTAGCACTGGCGTTGATATTGTTGTCCTACGAACGATGAAGATGACAGGGGAAGTGAAGGAAAGAGGATTTTGGTGTTGGTGGATTGTGGGGGCTTATCTCCCTCAATTTAATTTAAGAATTGAACTTACCGACCACAACTACCACCAATTTCAACGTGGTTCCTCTGGATCGTCCTTCATATCATCACCATTGGTGGCACCATTGTTGGACGTGCCACGGCCAATGCTTCCAAGGGTGACATCAAGTGTTGAGACGTTGGTGGTCGTAGGGTGTCGAAGGTGGTGGTGGTTGGTGGTGGTGTCGAAGGTGGTGACTGCAGCGGTCACATGTCTGCAACATAGTCACAAGTAAGATGTGACTTGTTCAAGTCAAATGTTGAGGTCAAAGTCCATTGTCACAATTCACGGTTCATAGTTCACAGTCACATATCAACGTTCAAAGATCACTATTGTGATCACATATCCAATAGAAATGGTCACATGTCATTGCATCAACGTCCCATGTAAATGTTTACATGTTTCTGGTGAATGTGACAGTTCGTAAGTCACCTATTTTCTCTTTAGGCATCTTTGTTCACGGGTCACAAGTCAACATCCAAGGTCACATGTCATATTCCATAGTTCATAGATCATATTCCATATGTCGCAAGTTACAGTTCACAGGTCACAAGTCATATTTCATAGGCCACATATCAAATTCAACAAGTCACAGATCCTAGAGAACTGGTGACACGTAATAGTTTGGGTCACAAGTCACAATTCATACATCAAGACACATGTCACACTTTAAGTCTCATACCACATTTCATATGTTGCAAGTCACGACTCACAAGTAACATTTCACAAGTCTCATGTCACATATTGCACTTTAAAGTCACATATTGCAATTCATAACTTATGCCACATGTCGCACTTTAAGGTCACATGTCACAGTTCATATGTTGCGAGTTACAAGTAACAAAGGGCACAACGCCAATGAATGCCGCTCATTAACATTGGGGAAATCTAGCTTGTGCAAACTCGAGTCGCTGCTAGTGACTGTGTAGGTAGGTGTGGAGGAGATGTCGACGCTAGTATCTTCTCAAGTCTATTTCTCTTCCGTGGTTTTACAGAGACGTCGTACATGTATAGGTGGAAGTGGTGGCTATGTATTGAAGGTCATGGTGATGATGTGATGGCAACATTGGTGATGGTGGTGGAGATGGTGGTGTTGGGTGGAGTTGACGACGAGGATTAAATTGTTTAAGTAAGATTTGCTTTGAATTGAATTCACGAAAAGGAGCAACCTGGTCATGTAAGATTTGATTTAAATTGCAAGGGGGCGGGGTGAATTTTTATAATATATTATTTTTATTATTTACCACCTAATGTATGAAGTTTTAAATTATTTTCTTTAGTTTTGAAATGTAGTATTGTAACCACATGGTTTGTGTATTTTTCCCTTAAAACTATGCCCCTTTTCATTATCATTATTTAACAATTCATTCTTATAAATTTCCTTTTTATCATAGTAAATAAATGTGGCGGTTGACTCACATTGACACGAAATGTATAAATCTTACATGTTCGTTTGCATCTCTTTTTTTACTACAATTTTATCTCATTTGATGGTATAGAATTATGATATCTAATTCTCTGCAATGTCTTTTATCCCTCATCTCGTAAAATAGAAAACAACACTAAGTTTCCAAGGAAAAGCAAGGAAAATAATATATAGATGGATTACCTTTCAACAAAAAATGGAACAATTGACTATGGTGGTCTGACGATGTGGGATCTGAAATGGGGAACGGCGGTCAACAGTTCAACTGGTTCAAATTTGCTGGTTAATTGGTAATCTTTACAGAAATTTAACCAAAATCTGAAGTTGGAGGTTTGGGAGAAAAAAGTCAACATCAAGAACTCACCATGGTTTATTTTTCTTGAATCAATTTTTTTATTTGTAATATTACACGATTGTTTCACCATCAAGGATTGGGCTATGGGGAGAGGGAGTATGGTGTTGGAAACTGGCAACCATTTCCACTTTGATCTCCCACTAATTCAGTAACCGTTGTAAACCTGTAAAATGGGGTGGGGGGACGTCGAAATGCAGCTGATTGGACAAAAATTTAGATTATATTGACAATTTAGATTCAGACAAAATTGAAAAGAATCAAATGGGGTTTATTCAATTGGGATTTCGAAAGACATTTAAAAACTTTTTTTAATGGACTTTTTTTAATGGATTTCATTTAATTTTATTGACTTTTATGAATTTATATAGACTTTTAAAGGCTTTCATGGACATTTATTTAAAAGACTTTCATGTACTTTCAAAGACTTTTATAAATTGATTTAAAAGACTTTCAAATACTTTTAAAGACTTTTACAAACTTTTATTTTTTAATTGAAAAACTTAAACGCTAATAGATTAATTTTCGTATGATGTGAATATGAATCGTTAATAATAATTATATGTAAAGTGAATTACAAAAAAAAAAAACAAAAACAAAAACAAAAAACAGCGTGAGAAATATAAATAGTTTTAAGACAGAGAAACATTTGTGATTAAAAAAATTGGGGGAAAATAAAATCGCGTTTGATATCGACATAAAAATTGTACTATGTTCATAAAAAATTTTCTAGAGAAAATTCTAGAATCACTTTACTTATTATTATTTGTTTTGATACAATTTATTTATTATTTTCTATAAGATCTTATGAAATTTTAGTTAGATTTATTTTCATAAAAAAATTGAAAAAAACGATGAAAAAAAAGAGAGTCCAAATATAAAGAAAAAATATTTAAAATAAAAAAATACAAAAAGTTGAAGAGAAGAGAAATAATGATTTGTTTAGTCAAATGTTTAAGGTTTCTAAAAATAACATGAAAGAAGAAAAATATAGAATAAATAAAGTTACAATTTAAAAGAATTTTTTTTTTTATAAAAGTCTTTCAAAAATCTTTGAGGTTAATGAGAGACAAATAAAGAGATTTTGTGGTTGTATTTTATATTTAGAAGTTAGTACATAGAGGATTTCGTAAGAGTCTTTAAAAGTTATTGATAATTTGAATAATACGAGACTTTTAAAAACTTTTAAAAGTCTTTATATAATACACCATGACTTTTATGAACTTTTAGAAAGTCCTTTAAAATTTATATTAAATACATCAAAATTTTTATGGAGATTCTAAAGTCTAAATTGAATACACCTAAACTTTTCAAAACCTTTAAAATCTTTAAAAATCATTCAAAATCTACATTGAATAAACCCTCCTTAGTTGTTATATATATATATATATATATATATATATATATATATATATATATATATATATATAGATTTACTAAAATTTTAATTTTTATCTATGTCTATGTTTGATCAAGTTTATAAACAAAAACATTTTGTAAAACCATTTTTAAATCAAATAGGGCTAAGTTCACTCAAGTTGCTGTAACATTTCAGTTGGATCCATTAGTTCTATTTATTTGTGAGGACTTGACAAACGATAATATCCCATTTCGTCAAGGTAGAGGTTTTCCGCATCATAATTTATCATTTTTACATTCTACACATTTCTTTTACATTTAAGGTCCGTTTGATTGCAAAAATGAAATTTGAGTGGAAAAAAACGAATTTCAAAAAATTGAGTTCCTGAGAACTTATTTTTCGGAATTTGAAGTTTAATGTATTTGATTGATTTAATTTTCTAGGTGAAAAAACGGAGAATTTTTTAAGTTTTATTGTTTAATTGATATTATTTTCCATGAAAATAATGTAAAATTTTGTTATTTTAATCAAAAATAAGAAATCACTTATTAGCGAATTTTGGTCAATTATCCCTTTAAAGAAGAACAAGGTGATGATTAAGCAGGAAGATGAATGGATTGATCAACGTGGGTTACAAACATAATTAAGTTTAAGCATTGTTTTTTGTTGGATGTTGTTTGTTTTGAAACACTTTGCAGACGCGTTATCTTTAATATTTTGACTGGGGTTTTCTTTTTGATGGGTTGTGTTGGACTTTTGATGAACTTTGACTATATGTATTTTATTTTTGGTGTGTGACTTGAATGCATTCCTCTCATTACTATAATGTTCTTAAGTCCCAGTTATTATATACGCAATTTCTTCATTAGGGTTAGTTTCTTAATCTTTTTAAATTGATTATATGTAATTTGATCAAATCGAGTTGTTGTATCTGTTTCATGCAATGACACTCATACTCCTCAGAATTCTTTAGTGATATAAAGATATAAAAATTTAATTATGCATTATGATGTAAATAGATGCAAAGCATGCAAAACCATTATTTATATGTCAGCATGTGAATTGGATCGTTAATTTTTTATTTTAAATTTACCTGCTACAAAATAATTTCGGTCATGTGAAAATCATTATTTATATGCGATTGTAACAATTATAGACAAAATAGTGAACATCTTTCTCTAAATTCGTTCCAAAAAAAGAAGGGTCAACCAAGGCTAGAAAAAAGGGGAGAAAATCAAAATCCTAGATAACTCACACAACTACTTATCAAAATTTTGAACCGCTATGCTATGTCATTTATTTATCTGTTCAATTATGAAAACTTTTTTTCAGTTAACAAACAATGACTTTTATTTAATATATTAAAAGTGTTTAAGTTTGTTCATACTTAATTTTCCAATCGATTAATTAAGGCTGTGATTCTAATTAAAAATCATTTACACGTGAGCTTGCTTGGCCTTCTATGAGAAAAGATTGGATATTGAAGATTATAGTTAGGCAAGTGATATTGGATCGTTAACTTTTTTATTTTAATTTTACCAGCTAAAAAATTATTTCGGCCATGTGAAAACCATTATTTATATGCGATTGTAACAATTGTAGACAAAATAGTGAACACCTTTCTCTAAATTTTTTCCAACAAACAAAGGGTCGACCAAGACTAAAAAAAGGGACAAAATCAAAATCCTAGATAACTCACATGACGAGTTATCAAAATTTTGAACCGCACTGTTGTGTCATTTATCTATTCAATTATGAAAACTATTTTTTCAGTTGACAGAACATGACTTTTGATATATTAATTAATGTTTAAGTTTATTCATACTTAATTTTACAATCGATTAATTAGGGCTGTGATTCTAAAAAAGCATTTACATGTGAGCTTGCTTGGCCTTAAATGAGAAAAGCTTGGATATTGAATATTATAGTTAGGCATGTATCTTATAATTTTATAAATATGCAGATTTTGTAGAAGCCATACGAAGAACATACAAAGCATTGTTTCTACACTTTCATTATAGGCGTGTGTGTGTACAAGACAAATATTACCAAAATCACCAAACATGAGGAAGCTAACCAAGTCTACGACAATAAGCAGCAAGCGACCAAGAAATCTTCACACAAACAATGGTAACGTTTTCATGCTTCTCATTGCTTTTTTATATAGATTTGGATGTAAATGTCTAACATTAACTTATACACGATTCTGGTTATGGGAAATTGTAGTGTAAAAAAAAAAAAGAAATTAAAAAGGTGTAGAAAGAATAATTTATCTCGAATATAGGAGCTTCGTCGATCACGAAATGCAGTTCCCAAATGAATATGTGTTGAGATCCAGAGAAACTTAGTGTTCACAGTATTTCTGGTCGAGATTTTTTTTCCCGTTTTGTGGATCGGAACTGCATCCCCAAAAAATCTGTTACTGTCACGAATTTCTCGAAGATGAGATGAGATAAAATCTAATATGTAAAAAATTACTTACCTTGGAATCGTACGAATCCTTCAACACACAAGTAATCATTCGAAATCTTTTAGGTGGTGTTGTTATTTAGCTTCCAGATATACGAAATCTGCTGAGATTTTGAAGAATATGCAAGGGTTGTTTGTGAGGAAGAAGGTAGGGATTTCATCTGTTGTCAGCGGTTGGGTGTCGTGTATGTTTAGGGTTGCCATAAAGGTAGTTTGGGCTTATTTTGGTTGTGTCTTCATTTGATAAAATGAGGCCCAACCCAAGAACATTTTTTTTTTTCCAATCAACTAATTGCATATAATTTATTCTAATTGTGAACATTTTATTTTTCAATCAACTAATTACACATTAATTTATTCAGTAAATGGATCTTCTTTCAACCTTCGAAAGATTAAAAGACTTAGATGGGTTTTAAATTTTCCTAGTATTTCTATTGGGGAATGCACATAAAATGTGATACCTATATTTAACCATAATTCTATTATTTGTATTGTTATCCAGTTAGTACATTTTAAATCACAAATTATGATTCAATAAATAATCAGTTTTCTCAATGTTCAACCAGAAAACTTGAATTCGTTGTCAAGTAAATCTCCATGTTATAATGTTGGAACTAGTGTGCATGCTACATTTGCCGAATGTTCATACAAGACTAGATCATATCCGTTATCGATGTCACCTTTAAGTGACATCACAAATGGTATACTTTCATGTTACATACTTGGTTTTTTTACAATACCACACAATTACATGGTCAATTTATAATAATATCTTAATTTTTTAAATGCAGTTAGTGGACTAAGTCGACCTACTAGCAAATTTGTTTCGAGATCAAATGATATAGATGATTAATCATCCAAGACAAAATCGAACTTGGGAACGGATATATCAACGATAATTGATCTAACGAGCGAAGTCACTCTTCCACATTCATTGACTACGGTAGCTCAAAAATATATTCAAACCACAGTTAATGAAGTTGATGTAGCTGATTTTGATGCACAAAATGTCGATTTAAGATATTGTAAGTATTTTTGTATTTTACTATATTCGTCATTTAATCACATCAAAAATTATAGCATCATCCTTACACAATTTTTTCCCCTTTCCACAGCAATCTTGGCCAATAATGATGTTGTGGTCAATGGTACGCAATTATTCACACATTTTTGTTCAAAAAATATATTGGCATATGCTTATTACCTTTTATTCATTTTAACTTTCTGCATGTGATAATTTATTTCTATCAATTAGTGTAGGAAACTAATTCAGGAATAAGTTATTATTATTTTTTTCTTTTTGTATATTAAAATAAGCAAAACTTAAATTTATACAAAAAGAATAATAATAGATTAATATCAATTATTATTATTATTATTATTATTATTATTATTATTATTATAACAATGATAAAAAAAATTAAATTTGCTAAAGTCAATGTTGTGTTGTCTTTAAAATTAATTAATTATTATTGAAACTAGATTGATGTACTTAATTTAGTTGATTTTAAAAAAATATAAAAATTTGCGTGAATAATCACTAAACATCTTATATAGTTTGTTTAGTCATGTATTAATCCTTAAGATTTTAATTCTTGATTTATTTACCTTCATAAAGTTACAAAATGTATGTGGAAAAAATTTACGTCTTGGTACAAGTGTACAACTAGAAATCAAATGCAAATTAAATTATTATATCGACAACTTTAATTCTCGGTATGGAAAATGTTCTAATTAAAAAAGGCTAAAAAATAGTCATGTAAATTATTATCTAACGAGATGTTATTTCTAATCATTATACATCTACAGAATATTGAGATATTGGCGATCCAACATACAAGTGTGAATTTTGTGGTGCTCTGTTTTGGTATGAAGAGACTCCGGCGAAGTTGTAACCCTCAAAATTCGAAGTACTCTTTGTGTTGTATAAATGGAAAAATTCAACTTCCGTCGATGAAAAGGCCACCACAAGTGTTGTGTGATTTAATATATGGAGTGAGCGATAAGAGCAAACACTTCCTTGAAAACATCCGATGATACGATAATATGTTTTATTTTACGTCGATGGGAGGAAAGATTAATTCGAGCTTAAACAAAGGGCATTCTCCTCTAGTTTTTAGATTGCATGGGCAGAATTATCATTTGATCGGAAGTTTGTTGCCTATTGAAGGTTCATCCTCTAAGTTCGCGCAATTGTATATTTATGATATGGACAACGAAGTCGCAAACAGAATACATTATGTTAGGTATGTTTTCGTAGTTCATTTAAAATTTTAAAGCTTTAAAACAATAAATGTCGTGACGCTACAAAATCTAATGATTTTGCTTACAACTGACATATCTTTTCTAGGCAAAAGAACAACATAAACAGTCTCCATGCAGAGATTGTTTCTGATTTGAAGGCTATGTTATATGAAAATAATGTATTGGTTAAATCATTCAGCATGGCTAGAGAAAAAAAATGCCTGGAGAAGGACGTTCAGATGTGAGACTAAAACTAATTGGTAAAAGGGGTGGAGATGCAAGAAGGTATAACCTGCCTCCGATATCTAAAGTTGCGGCATTAATTGTTAGTTTCAGATGTGAGACTAAAACTAATTGGTAAAAGGGGTGGAGATGCAAGAAGGTATAATCTGCCTTCGATATCTGAAGTTGTGGCATTAATTGTTGGTATTTTGACTCATCTCTGGGCGACAGGGATATATTAGTAGAAACACGATCGAGAGAATTGAAGCGTATAAATGAATTAAATGCTTCATATCTTGGTCTACAATATCCTCTACTTGTTCCATATGGTGAGGATGGGTACAGAGAAGACATTCCTTTCATGGATTTGAAGACAAATGTGCGTAGAGGAAGGAAAAAAGGTAAGCATTAGAGAATTCTTTGCATACCGATTGCATGAAAGGGATCGTGAAGCATCGACTATTTTATTCTCGAGGAGACTTTTTCAACAATTTGTTGTTGATACATATACGATGGTTGAATCTGCAAGGTTGACATATGTTCGAACACGCCAAAAGCAGTTGCGGTGTGAGATGTACAAAGGTCTAACTGATGCACTTTTACGAGGTGAAACAGATTTGTCTACCTAAGGAAGGCGTGTTATATTACCGTCTACATTCACTGAGGGGCCCGATATATAATTCAGAATTATTAGGATGCGATGGCTATTTGCATATGGGCTGGTTATCCAGTTTTGTTCATAACATTTACGTGTAATCCAAAATGGCCAGAGATAGTATGCTTTGTTGAAAGCATGGGACTTAAGCCTGATGATCGGCCTGATATAGTTTACCCAATTTTCAAGGTCAAGTTGGACAACTTGATCAAAGATTTTCTACAAAATAAAATTTTCGGAAATGTTCGAGCAGGTAATATTTAAAAAATTAAAAGAATAGTTTAATACCAATTAAATTATTTCTTTAATGTTTTAATTTTTATTTCATGAAAATTGCGATTAATTGTTATGTCTTCTCAACATGTTGCAATAATATATACTATCGAATTCCAAAAGCGTGGGTTGCCACATGCGCACATTCTACTTTTCCTCTCCAAAGAGGACAAGTATCCAACGAGAGAGGACATTGTTAAGATCATTTCGACTGAAATTCCTGATGAAAGTACTGATCCCGGTTATTATGCTGCAATGCGAGACTTCATGATGCATGGGCCATGTGGAAGTGCAAGGAAAAACTCTCCGTGTATGTCAGATGGTCATTGTACAAAGCATTTTCCCAAAAAAATTGTTGAGTCTACAACCATCGATGAAGATGGATACCCAATGTATAGACATAGAGATACTGGGAGAACAGTCCTGAAGAATGGTGTTTATCTCGAAAATAGATTCGTTGTGCCACACAATCATTATTTGTTGCTAAAGTACGGAGCTTACATGAATGTTGAGTGGTGAAACCAGTTTCAACCTATTAAATATTTATTCAAATTTGTTAATAAGGGTCACGATCGAGTGATTGCATCTTTTTATAGGAGCATCGACGATGAAGAATCAGGGAAAAGTATAGATGAGGTAAATATGTACTACGATTGTCGATATATTTCACCATGCGAGGCAGCGTGGAGGATATATGGATTTGAAATTCAGTATAGAGACTCTTCTGTTTAGCGATTGAGCTTTCATCTTCCGAACGAGCAGAGTGTAATTTTTTTCGATAATGATGCAATCGATGATGTTGTTGATCGACCAACCATTGGCCAGAGCATGTTTTTGGCCTAGATGAATGCCAATAAAAAATACCCACGGGCAAGAGAGTTAACTTATGCTGAATCTCCAATGAAGTTTGTTTGGAAGCAGTCGACGCGAGAGTGGCAACTGAGACAAATGAGGTTCTCGATTGGACGAATATTCTACGTCCCTCCAGGCTGCGGGGAAATGTACTATTTGAGATGTCTTCTTAACATTGTTCATGGACCTACAAGCTATGATGCTAGAAAATGCATTAACGGTGTTCAATACAACTCCTTTCGTGATGCTTGCTACACGTTAGGATTATTAGATGATGACAAGGAGTATATTGATGGGATTGTCGAGGCAAGTCATTGGGCATCTGCACAGTCTCTGAGAAATTTATTTGCCACATTGCTGTCATCGGACTCCAAAGTTAAGCGTGTTTGGCTTGGAGAAATTCTGTGATGGGTGACCTCCTGGGAAGTTTTCTCGGGGAGTGTGCGAGTGAGGACAAAAATGCTAAAAAGACTCGTGTTGGTACGGTGAGGACAGTACGCCGTCATCTAACGATCGGGACAGCCCGTTAAGTGGGACCCGGGTGTTACAAATGATATCAGAGTCGGCCGCCAGCCGGAAAATTGGGAACTAAGTGCTACGCCATAGGGCGGGAGCCACCTCTAGAATCCCAACGCCTGGCAACAGATCCTCAGATAGATTAAGCGCAACGAGGACGTCGCGAGTCTAACGGGGTTGATTGTAACACCCCAGGCCAAGAAAGGTTAAGAGAAATGATAGGTACTACTCATACCAACAAGGTGCACCTTCTTTTCCGGAAGTCCGTCGTTAGAAACTCCAAAGTTAAGTGTGTTTGGCTTGGAGAAATTCTGGGATGGGTGACCTCCTGGGAAGTTTTCTCGGGGAGTGTGCGAGTGAGGACAAAGCATGCTGAAAAGACTCGCGTTGGTACGGTGAGGACAGTACGCCGTCATCTAACGGCCGGGACAGCCCGTTAAGTGGGACCCGGGTCGTTACATGTCTACTACTAGCTTTAAATTAATTTTTTTTGTCTGAAATATATTTTACATAAAATTATTTTAACCTTAGCCATGTTAGGTCCAAAATAAATTCAACAAAATTTTTTTTTCAAATTCATTTTCAATCGCATATTTATTTTAGAATCAATTCTGTATACAACTTTTCAACAATGCCTCCAATTTAATTCGAATTTCTCCTATACCAAATGACTCCTGATTGAATTGTTTCTATTTTTTCCTGGTGATGCTCAGAATTGGAATTGAGTGACGATGAAGTTAAAAATTATGCTTTGGTGGAAATTGAAATTTTTTTGCAAAGTTGTGGTAGGAGTATACGTGAATTTAATTCGATGCCATTACCAACTTCAGGGTTTTTTTTGAATTCCCAAAATGGACTAATACATGATGAATTGCGGTATGATCGAACATCTTTGTGTGAAGAACACAAGAATCTTCTTTCTAATATGACCAATGAGCAACGTCATGTGTATGATGCAATAGTGGATGCAGTTGAAACGAACTTAGGTGGGGTTTTTTTCGTTTATGGGTATGGAGGCACAGGAAAAACATTTATATGGAGGACTCCATCCGCAGCTCTAAGATCGAATGGAAAAACTGTGCTAAATGTGGCATCTAGTGGCATTGCATCTCTTTTTTTCCTGGCGGAAGAACTACTCATTCTCGGTTCGCAACTCGAATCAATCTAAATGAGGATTCAACAGGCAATATCGAACAAGGGAGTCCACTTGCCGAATTGCTTGTGAAGTGTAAACTTATAATTTGGGACGAAACTCCAATGATGCACAAGTATTGCTTTGAAGCTTTAGATAGAAGTATGCGGGACATTTTTCGATTCAGCAACCCATTAAGTTCTGACATGCCTTTTGGAGGAAAAACCATTGTGTTCGGAGGAGATTTTCAACAAATATTACTTGTTATTCCAAAGGGGAGTGGACAAGATATTGTTCTTGTGACTATCAACTCCTCATATCTATGTTGAAATTGCAGGATATTAAGGTTGACTAAAAACATGAGGCTCCAAAATCTTGGATCAGATGATGAATGTGTTGAACTCAAACATTTTTCGGAGTGGATTGCAAGCATAGGAGATGGAACAATCGGAAGTCCAAATGATGGTCATGCAACTATTGAAATTCCAGATGATATTTTGCTCAAATGTGCCAACGATCAAATTGAAACAATCTTGAAAAGCACCCGTTGTTTAGCAATGATGTCGATGACTCGAATTATTTACAAGAGAGAGCTATACTAGCACCAACTCTTGATGTGGTTGAGTCTGTAAATGAATATATGATTTCGATGAACACGGGTGAGAGAAAGACATATTTAAGTTTGGATACCACATGCAGATCAGATACAAATGTAGACTTATTGCATGATGTACGCACACCAAAATTCTTAAATGGAATTAGGTGTTCTGGTGTGCCAAGCCATGAGTTAAATTTGAAGGTTGGGACTCCTGTTATGTTATTAAGAGACATTGACAATTCCTTGGGATTATGAAACGGCACTAGGTTGGTCATTACGAGACTTGGAAGTCATTTGTTGGAAACAAAGATTCTTGCAGGAAGTAATGCAGGACATAAAGTGTTGATTCCTAGAATGTCACTGACCCCATCAGATCCAAAATTGTCTTTTAAGTTCCAGAGGAGACAATTTCCTTTGATTGTCTCATATGCAATGACAATCAACAAAAGTCAAGGTTAATCGCTTTCTCATGTCGACCTTTCTTGAAGAAATCAGTTTTCAGCCACGACCAACTATATGTTGCTATTTCAAGAGTTACAAATCGCAAGGTTTTAAAAATTTTAGTATTTGACAAGGATGGAGATCAAAGTAATTCAACTGCAAACGTTGTATTTAAGAAAGTATTCCAAAATTTGTAAACGCTTTGGTTTTTTTTTTTTTTTTTTAATTTCATTTCTATCAATTCATGATAAATCACGTGTACTTTTACTTATTATTGTCTATTTGAATATCTAAATTATTATCACTTTTAATGAACAACCACATGATCGTAATAAAAAAATAAACATTACAATTTGCAAAAACCAAAACCCGTGCATCGCACGGGTGATGCACTAGTTTACAACAATGAAAGGACGAAACGAGGTGAAAATGTGTGAAATAAAGAAAAGGTGGAAATTCAATTTCATGAAGAAAAAAAATCTTTTGTTTGTTAAAAATTTTGTATTTAAAAAATGTTTTTTTATATTTTGTGATAAAATATGTGGTTAAAAAATGAAGAGAGAAAATGTTTATGATTAAAAAGTAAAAAATTGTGTTATTTAAAAATATTTTTTTTGTAATTTGCCAAACAGTGAGCTTGTGTTCTTTAAAGGGAATATTTTGGTTTATGAACCAAATTATAATCTACACAATTTCCAAAACTACATTTTAACTCTACGCCATCACCATGGTTTGGTAACTTGTGTTTTTTAATTTATAAACATTTTTATAAACTACACAATTTTTCCAACCACTTTTTAATTAGACACATTTTCTCTCTTTAATTCTCAATCACTATTTTTATGTCAAAAACATAAATAAATCAGTTTATAAATCAAATAGTGTTACCAAATGGTAATATTTTTTTCCTTTTCACTTTTTAACCACATATTTTACCTATAAAAAAAATATTGCTCGTTACTGAACAGAGAAACACCTCAAAATTGGAAAATGAAAGAAAATTTTCGCTTCGGCTGTTAAATGAACTAGAGTTTTTAGTTTATTTCGCGAATCTCGAAATAGAAGTAGGATTAAAAATTGAAGAAAAAAAATGTGTGATTAAAATATTATATTAAAAATTGGAGTATTTATAAATGATTTATAAACCATTTTTTGGAATAGAGAATCAAACTGGCCTTACTGTTGACACCAGTACAACATTAATTACCACGTTGAACTCGAATCCAAGCCCTCAAACCCGCTCCTTCCAAGAAACATCCTTATCCTGCCGAAACTATTCTGCTCTTTATTGGTCCAAACAACACGTGTCCCATCCCTATTGGATTGAAACAATGGCCCCGCTGTACTATTGCTGCTATTTATATGTACGTACGTACCCCATTATTACGCCCATTGGGCCACACACTACACTCTCTACAACAAACGCTGCCAAAGATCCAAACCCTACACAGTGCCCAATTTTCTTCTCTCAAATCTCCGCCAAAACTTGGCATTTTCTGTTAATGGGCTTGATATTCTTATATATTTTTTTGATTTAAAAAAAACAATTTGTATGATCGCAGATAATGGCGTCCGCATGCTTAAATAATATCGGAATGTCGCCGGAGAAGAATTTCCTGGACTGTTCTCCGGCTAAGTATCCGTCTTATGGATGGCTGAGCCCGAGAATCTCGTTCAGTCGTGAGATTTCCAATAGAGAAACGTCAAAAGTCACCGGAGCTACACAATCAGTCGCATCGGGAAATGTAGCAGTGGAGAAGCCGGAAGAATCCGATCCAAATGTCTCGAGCACTGACTTCATAGATTTCGAGTTCCGGCTAGAGGATCCGGTCAACATGCTTCCGGCGGACGAGCTCTTCTCTGATGGAAAGCTTGTACCATTACATCTCTCTACGACGCGGCATTCCATGACGGCTACACCAACCTCGTCGGAGGTTAAATTGCTCGAATCACCGAAACTTCGCCGGACAAATGAGATCTCAGTCTCTGATCCGTACTTATTTTCACCAAAAGCTCCTAGGTGTTCGAGCCGCTGGAAGGAGCTCTTAGGGTTGAAAAGAGTCTCTCAAAACAGCAGCGCGAAGACTGAGGAGAGCAAAACGACGCCGTCATGGTCATGCAGCAATAATAACAAAAACACTGCGAGAAGCTTGAAACACTTTCTTCATCGAAGCTCAAAGTCATTATTAAACGCATCCATAGATTCATCTCTAAGCCTCCCATTGCTAAGGGATTCGGACAACGAGTCGGTTTCGATTTCTTCTCGGCTCTCCCTTTCCTCCTCTTCTTCATCGGGCCACGAACATGATGATCTTCCAAGGCTTTCTCTCGATTCCGATAAACCAGGTATGAATCATCGTAACTCCCGTAATCACTCCAGAGTCCGTGTTTCGAAAGCGCCGGCAAGTCGAGTGGGACGGAGCACAATGCGGAGGGCCAATGAAGCAACTGTCACAGTCCGTGGAATTTCCGTCGATAGTCCTCGTATGAATTCCTCTGGGAAAATTGTTTTCCAAAGCTTGGAGAGAAGTTCGAGCAGTCCAAGTAGTTTCAACGGTGGGCCCAGATATAAATCCAGAGGAATGGAGAGGTCATATTCGGCTAATGTCCGCATCACTCCGGTTCTCAACGTACCGATTTGTTCACTTCGAGGGTCTTCGAAATCGGGAGTTTTTGGTTTTCCTTTATTTTCTACCCAACAGAGAAAAGAAGGTGGTTGTAGCAGCAACAATGGATGTGGAAACAAGGGACAAAGTTACATCAAAAACCGCATAGATCGACATTGACAGACTAAAAATTTTGGTAATAGTTAAACTTTTTTGTCCATTCACTTGGATTTTTAGGTTTTGTTATGCTATTTTCAAATTTTGTCAAGGCAATAGTGCATGACATTTTGAAGGTTGTTGGGTTCATTCAATTTGGTGCTGCTTCTGTGACAAAGTTTTGTTCAGATCTTCTACTGCATGCATGTATATTATAATTGAATCAGGGACAGGGAGCCCTTGTTTTCCCTTCTTGTTCATCTTTCCTTTTGATAATTCTACCCTTGTTTTCCCTTAATTCTTGTTCATCTTTATTACTTTTGATAATTCTGACTCCAATGCTAGATTTTCCTTCCATTGTTGATTTCATTTTAAGGTTTTTTTTTTTATTATTCACAGTAGTATTATTGCGCATAATGTGCATCACTGATCATGTTTTGTATTATACTTCTTCGATTGTGATCTCATTCTCCTTTTTTACGTTGTGATCGGCTATTGTGTTATAACACACATTTAGAGCATGTTTAGAAATGGTAAAATTTTTATCATAATTTTTCAAATTCAATTTCAATCATTCATTCCTAGTCAAGTCCATCATTTTTTTACTTTTCAAACATTTTTAAACTACACATCCGTAAAAAAACAAAAATCAAAATTTTTTACATTACCAAACGGACTCTTATAATTATTTCAATTTTTAATACCACTTTTTTTTTTAAAAAAAAAATCATTATTACTTTTTAATCATACATATTGTCCTGTTAGTGTGTTCAGCGAGCCTTGTTTTTAGGATGGTGCTAACCTGTGGACCGACGTTTCTGTTTGGTAATACTGTTTGATCTATAAACTTGTTTATTTATTATTTTAAAGTAAAAAGTAATATTTGAAAATTGGAAAGATAAAATATGTGTGGTTAAAAAGTGGTTTAAAAAATTGTATAAACATATTTATAAACAAAATTTTGACTTTTACCAAACGGATTATAACATGTCTCATTTTTCGAAGTTAATACGGGATATCAAATGAAGTCAAGATATTAATACCAATTTAAAGTGTCCATAGAGTCATAAAGTTATATACTTGCACACATAACAACAATTCATTTATTTACTCATTACATCAATTTCAAAATCAATCGTCCACAATTTTTCGATCACATTTTCGATCCGAATTTTCGAACAAAGTAGCATTACCCTTTAGCAATAGTTATTGTTCCTCACAGTCGGTTGTTCAAACTAGTATTTCGAGAATTTGGAATTCCGCCTCCAATCAAACGCTAATTGATGAATCCGCAAATAGCGATCTCGAAGCTTGCTCCGAGAACTACATCATAGACATGTGAAGACGGACATCGAAAATAATTGAACTTCCGTCAAATGTACATCTCAAAAGCTCGTCTTTAAGAAGTTAAGCTATAGCTTGTGTTCCGTAAAGTAGTTTATTTGGTTTATAAACCAATTATAAATTACACAACTTCTCAAACCACATTTTAACTACAAACATTTTCTCTCTTCAATTTTCAACTATTACTTTTTACCTCAAAATCATAAATAAATCTATTTACTTTGTGGATTTTTTAAAGAGTAAATGTAATTTGAATTACATATTTTAAAAGGGATAAATGTAGGACGTAAATGAAATTGAAATGAAATTCAAAAGTAATTTTGATTACATAAAATCGAGAATGTACTGAATTTTTTTGACGTTCTATCCATATAATAATAAAATTTCCTAATAACGTGATATATTATATTGAGAAATCGTGTTGCAAAAATAATAAACGTTATTTTTTAAAAAGAAAAGACAAGTTAGACGCTTCTTTTTGGGACGTATGCAGTAAATTATTTGGACCATTTATGCCTATAATGTAGTTCTCGAAATGAGCTTCGAGATGACGTAAGAAATTTGTGGATTTGACTAGCGCACAATCGTCGACAGATTTCTAAAGTTAGCATGTTATTGAGATTTTTGAAATACTAGTTTGGAATGACTAATATGACGTACCGTAACTTTTGTTACAATCGACCATCTTGTGCACTATTAACGTAGAAAAATTAAACAATGAGCACTTCTAAATGATATTAAAAATAGAAAGTTCCAACTTCATTTGATATCTCGTATAATGTTCTCGAAAAATGACTCTTAGACATGATTTTTTCTACGATGACTCCATATTCTATTAGCCATTTTATTTCAATTTCATTCACACCTATTATTTAATTAAATAAATTAGTCCAAAATGCATGCTACCTCAGCGCATTTGTCAACCGTCAATGACTCTGTAATCAACTTATGTACAAGTAGCTCAATAACGAGTTTAGTCCGTGTTTGTTACTTATTAAAATTCAGATTTTAATCTTACTCAAAGTTAATAATTAATTTTAATAGCATATTTTATAGTTTCTGTTGACGTCTCTTTGTGTCAACAAATAAAAGTTGTATAATCTCTCAGATTAGCAGATGAATTGTGTATTTTTGATTAATTTGTCTAAGTATGAAGCTCTTGAGTGAAAATGATTGTCGTTGTAATAAAGTTCGAAAAATTGCACAAGGTAGGAAAAACAACAGATCGAAATCGAACTGAGACTAAAGTTAATAAATTCACGTCCAGTTCGATACCGATCTGACAGCCATGTCGAATCAACGAAATCGAATGGCAAGAGTTTGGAGGGGTTTTCTCATATATCATCTGCCCCTTAATGAGCATTTACTCCTCCTATTTATAGTAGTTGAGGAGTTTAAACATAATCATTACAACACATCACTTCTGCAGGGAGTGACTGAAAAGGGTGATTGACCCTTCTGACAGACATACATCAAATGATTATCCTGACATATTACAAATAATGATGATTACTGACACATAATACGGCTGATTTGACAATACTACCTACTAACACATTGTCTTCTTCATCCGCAATTGAGGTCGGCTCGCACACTTCACCTCGGTCGGACAAACCCAGTTCGGTCACACGGATTCACCTCGCTGGCATGAATCACCTCGGTCCAAAGTTCACCTCGGTCACGATGATTCACCTCGCATACATAAATCACCTCGGAAATGAAACCACCTCGGTCTTGATAAAGGACGTTGAGATCGTGATTCAAAACATTATTGGCCGTTTCATCAATTTGTGGCAACTGTTTGGCCATTGACTATTTTGACTGCTTGATTTATCTTCCACCTCATATCGGTATATAACAAATGTCCCCTCTAGATCAGTTCGAAATTATGAGAGCGGATCTAGAAATGCAATCCCTTGTCGAAAAATTTAACATCAGCGTTCGTTCCGTTAACTGTGTAACCCTAGCCACGCGTCATTATCTGATTGGCGTGTCAGGTATCGGATCACGCGTAGCCGCCATCATTATGACAACGCGTCTTGTCATAATTACAGCCGCCCAATTTCTCTCTCTTCTCTTCCTATTTAAGAGTTCATTTGCCACTATTTCCACGATTTTTCTTTGACTCTCTCCCAATTCCTGCGAGATCGTTTTCTGTTCCGTCCTCCGTTTCTGTTCGTTTTTTAATCCGAGGTGAGGATCATTTATTTATCACTTAACATTTCTTTGCTCTTTATATATATATATATATATAAAATGAGCGGGGACTTGAGCTCTAGCGAAAGTGGCGTGAGGTCGGCGGGTGTGGGTAGTACTGGTGGACCTACTGTGTCCTGGAATGAAAGCGTGGAAACTCAGTGTCTATTCCGAGATGATGTGGAGGAAGGGGAAACAGCTCAGCCTCTCCCGTTAACAATAGTCCCCGCTTCTCGAACTGTTTCACCTAGTTCGTTTCGACACCCTTCTTGCACCTCCTTCACCCGTCCTGAACCTTGTACCAGCTATAGTTCAGACTTCGCTTGTAAACACTTCCGTTCTAGTGTTACTGAAAACGAACTGGCCATGTGGAAAAACAAATACAGAATCCCTGGCTATGTGCATTTCTTCCTCCCTAAGAGTTTTGAACGAGCCGACCATCCACCTCGCGGCTGTGTGGCGGCAAACTATCAGATCCTGGAGGCCGGTCTACGCTTCCCTCTTCCCTTCATAATTACCGACTTCCTCCGCATTTGGGGGGTCGCGCCAACTCAGATTCATCCCAACGGGTGGAGACATATCTTAGGTTTTATATCCCTTTACAATCAAATGGGATATGGCGACCCCTCCATTGACGAATTCCATTTTGCCTACCAATTCCGGGCTGATGGTAAACGGACGGGGTGGTTCTATGCGATGCAGAGGTCGGTCTTTGAAGGGAGGAAACTTCTAGTAGACCTGCCTGATTCAGTTCGTTGGTGGAAAGAAAAATGGTTCTTCGTTGGGGGGAATTGGATGAGTCCCTACCGAAGCGAGGGGATGAGCCACATCGTACCCGTTCTTTATAGGGAAAAAATCAGTAAGTTATATTTCGTGATACCTTTGAACTTAAAAGGTCTAATATTAATCACTCCGTTTTTTGCAGAGGTGAAGGAACCGGAGTTGGACGAATGCACTATTGGAAAGATAGTGAGCTTAAAAGACATACCGGAGCCAGACAGGTCGGTTAAAGAGTTATTGACCGAGGAGCATTTGTTTGAAGCAGGTCTGACTCACGTTGAGCCGTCAGATTATTATCCTCCACTTCGGAAATGTAAGCATCCATCACTTCAGCTCGAAAAAGCAAAAAAGGTATGGAATCCATGAAGGCAAAGAAAGAGGCCCATGCCAAAGCTGAAGCACGTAAATGAATGGCCCAAAAGAGAGCGGCCAATGGCTCATCACCTCGTAAGGAGGGCCAGGTTCCTCCTCAATCTCCTCAGAAGAAGCCTAAACGGGCTGAAATCCCCAAGGGCAGATCTGACACAGTCATTCCTCCTCCTCCTCCTTCAACTTTCAACGAAGCGGAATCTTCACGAGGGATTCACGCTGCTGAAGGTTCCTACCTTGGCATCGACAGGGTTCGAGCCGATCTGGTGAACTCGCTGAAGGGGAGTCGCCCAAAGATTTACCGGGACTTCGTTTCTGCCGCCAACTTGACCCCAATTGGGTTGATGAGGCTTCCAGTTCGGACCAAGGTGGCAATGGACATCCCGGACAAAACTTGGTCACCTCGGCATGAAAAATTTTATGAGGATATGCCAGTTGACGACCTGGTGGCTACCAGCATGGCGCACCTCGGCCAAGCTATGAACTACCTCACACGCACTCAATCTAGGCTGTCCGAGGTGGCTAGTGACACCAACAGGTTCAAGAAACTAGCCACCGAGGCTAAAGGGATGTTTGAGAATGAGGTGAAAGCCAGGAACGAGGCCGAGGATAAACTGAAAAATGCTTTGGCGGAGGTGGAGAGGTTGAAGGAAGCCAACAAGGAACTTCAACTGTTTAAGGAGGAGGTGATTCCACTGAAGGAGGAATTAAAAGACTTGAAGGATGTGGTGTTCGATTTGGAGAGGTCGAAGGAGGGGCTCCTTAAGGACTTTGAGGTCGCTAACCGCATCGAGGCTGACCTTAAAAAAGAAAAATCAGAATTGGAGGTAGCATCTCAGCTCGTGTACAAAGAGGCTGTGAAAAGGTTCAAAGACTCCAACGAGTACGAGCACGATGTGGATGAGACCTACTATCTCACCTTCAAGGAGATAGTGGAAGACCTGGAGAAGAAACGACCTGAGGTCGACATCACATTCCTCAAGGAAAAGCTCAATCTGGTTTACAAGAAATATCTCGAGCTAATGCCAACCGAGGTTGATGACGAAGAAGTGGATCTTTTCTCTCCGGCGCCAGAATTCCAACCTCCGGAAGTTGACGAGGCCATCAATGTGGTGGATTAGAATGAATTCAACTTTTGCAGCTTTTTTTTTTTTCTTTTTTTTTTTTTCGACCTTTGTATTTTCCTGATTTTCAATGAAGAAGATTTTTATTGTGTCTAACATTTATCATATGAACGAGACACTCTGACCAAGTGCAAACGAAGTGAATTAAAAACGGAGTGAACACTTAAGCAATTTTCAAACGTCAATTCACTCCAAGTTAAATGCAGAGGTGAATTAAAAACGGAGTGAACACTTAAGCAATTTTCAAACGTCAATTCACTCCAAATCAAATGCAGAGGTGAATTAGAAACGAAGTGAAAACTTAAGCAATTTTCAAACGTCAATTCACTCCGAATAAAATGTAGAGGTGAATTATAAACGAAGTGAACACTTGTGCAATTTTCAAACGTCAATTCACTCCGAATAAAATGCAGAGGTGAATTATAAACGAAGTGAACACTTAAGAAATTTTCAAACGTCAATTCACTCCAAGTTAAATGCAGGGGTGAATTAAAAACGGAGTGAACACTTAAGCAATTTTCAAACGTCAATTCACTCCAAATCAAATGCAGAGGTGAATTAGAAACGAAGTGAAAACTTAAGCAATTTTCAAACGTCAATTCACTCCGAATAAAATGTAGAGGTGAATTATAAACGAAGTGAACACTTATGCAATTTTCAAACGTCAATTCACTCCGAATAAAATGTGGAGGTGAATTATAAACGAAGTGAACACTTGTGCAATTTTCAAACGTCAATTCACTCCGAATAAAATGCAGAGGTGAATTATACACGAAGTGGACACTTGAGAAATTTTCAAACATCAATTCACTCCGAATAAAATGTAGAGGTGAATTATAAACGAAGTGAACAGTTCAGAAACACCTCGTTTGTAGAAAGGAGGTCGGTCATTTTTCACTTCGGTACTTTTCACCATAACACCTCGTTTGTTGAAAGGAGGTCGATCATTTGTCACCTCGGTACTTTTCACCAAAACACCTCGTTTGTTGAATGGAGGTCGGTCATTTGTCACCTCGGTACTTTTCACCATAACACCTCGTTTGTTGAATGGAGGTCGGCCATTTTTCACTTCGGTGTCTCGCTGGAACTTACTTCATCTTCTCAGATCGCCTTGTGATGTTTATCATGTCCTGCCTCACAGGTACTTAAAGGATCATCATCGACTAAGGTCTTTGTTTTGCCTCTGAAGGAGGTCTTTCTCGTCTTTGAGACGGATTGCCTTGTGATGTTGATGATATCCTGCCTTATAGGTACTTACGGATCATCAACTAAGGTCTTTGTTTTGCCTCTGAAGGAGGTCTTTCTCGTCTTTGAGACGGATTGCCTTGTGATGTTGATGATATCCTGCCTTACAGGTACTTATGGATCATCAACTAAGGTCTTTGTTTTGCCTCTGAAGGAGGTCTTTCTCGTCTTTGAGACGGATTGCCTTGTGATGTTGATGATATCCTGCCTTACAGGTACTTATGGATCATCAACTAAGGTCTTTGTTTTGCCTCTCAAGGAGGTCTTTCTCGTCTTTGAGACGGATTGCCTTGTGATGTTGATGATATCCTGCCTTATAGGTACTTACGGATTATCAACTAAGGTCTTTGTTTTGGAAACATCCATTCAGATTTTCATACTTTGAAACATTAAACTCTTTATTCATTTGATTACATTTCGGTTGTCATCAAAAAATATTCACATTCCATTTCACATCCTGTCCTACTGGAAATATTTCTTCAAGTGTTCTGCGTTCCAGGGGTGTTGAAGCTGAATTCCGTCAAGTGTCTCTAGTTCATAAGATCCATTGCTCACAGCCTTCTTGATTCGATACGGACCTCCCCAGTTTGGTCCCAGAGGTTCACGCGTCGCGGTCGTCTTTCTTAACACCAGATCCCCCATTTGGAACTTTCTCGGTCTCACCCTGGCATTGTAATACCTCGCACTCCTTTGCTTGTATACTGCATTCCTAACATGTGCTTGTAATCGTTTTTCTTCCGTAAGGTCCAATTCAGCAGTGAGGGCATCATGGTTATCTTTCTCATTGAAGTGAGTGACCCGAAACGATGGCATACCCACCTCTATCGGGATTACAGCTTCTGTCCCGAAGGCCAAAGTGAACGGGGTTTCTCTTGTTGATGTCCTGTGGGTTGTCCGGTAGGACCACAATACCCCGGGTAGTTCTTCCACCCACGTTCCCTTCAGGTTTTCGAGTCTGGTTTTCAGATTATGCTTGATAATTTTGTTCACCGCTTCGACTTGCCCGTTGGACTGAGGATGGTTCGGAGTGGAGAAATGCTTCCTGATGCCCAACCCTTCACAAAAAGATTTAAACCTTTCGTTGTCGAACTGCTTACCGTTGTCTGTCACAATGGATTGTGGGATTCCGAACCTACAAATGATTGACTTCCATATAAAGTCTGTAGTTTTCTGCTCCGTAATTTTAACCAGCGGTTCAGCTTCTGCCCATTTTGTAAAATAATCCACTGCAACTATTGCAAACCTGTTTCCCCCTTTTGCCGTTGGTAATGGCCCGATCAGATCTACTCCCCACTTAGCGAACGGCCATGGGCTCATCACTGAAGTCAGCTCTTCGGGAGGGTTCCTCATGATCGGGGCGAACCTTTGACATTTGTCGCAGGTCTTTACAAACTCAATCGCGTCCTTCTTCAAGGTAGGCCAAAAGTACCCCTTCCTGATAATTTTGAACGCCATAGCTTGTCCCCCCGTATGGTTCCCGCAAAGGCCCTCATGGATTTCTTTCATCACATATTCAGCCTCTTCATTGTCTAAACATTTCAACAGTGGTAGGGAGAATCCTCGCTTGTACAAGTCATCCCCAATTATAGTATACCTCGCAGATCTGATCCTCAAACTCCTGGCTTTCACTTGATCAGGTGGCGTCGTCCCTTCTCGTAAGTATTGGATAATTTCATCCTTCCATGTCCTCTTCAGAGAGGTTTGTAGGACGGTTGAAGGCGACGGTTTTAAGGCGGATTGCGACAAGGTCTCGATTGATATGCTTTCCAATTCAGACGTTCCTTCGCTTGTCGCTAAGCGGGCTAAGGCATCAGCTTGACTATTTTTTGATCGAGGGATCTGGATAAACTCTGCATGCCTGAACTTCTTCAACTCTTCCAAAACCCTTGCTCCGTAGATCTTCATCTTTTCACTCCTGGCTTCATACGTTCCCTGGATTTGGTTGATTATCAGCTGCGAATCGCTGTGCAGGATAAGGCTATCAACACCCATCGCTTGAGCCATGTCCATTCCTACAATCAGAGCCTCATATTCAGCGTCATTGTTGGTAGCCTCAAAATCAAAACTATAGGAGCTACAGAAGAATTGATTATCAGGGCTGATTAGGACGACCCCAGCCCCAGCCCTGTTTCCTGCTGATGAACCATCGACGTATAACCGCCAGGTCGCATCCACCTCCGCACAACAACTTGAGTGAGCCGGTGTGAGCTCCACCATGAAATCAGCTAAGGCTTGCCCTTTGATGGCGGTTCTTGCTTTGTAAACAAGGTCGAACTGCCCCAACTCCACAGCCCACTTTAATAACCGCCCAGACATCTCGGGTTTGTGTAGTACCTGCCTCAGGGGGTAATTTTTCAACACTTCAACCTGATGCTCCAAAAAGTAAGGCCTTAATTTTCGAGTCGACATTATCAAAGCGTATGCTAGTTTTTCCATTTCAGAATATCGGAGTTCGACGTCGTGCAGGGCCTGGCTGACATAGTAGACTAGTCGTTGAACTCCCTGATCGGTTCTCACAAGGACTGCACTCATTGCTAGTTCTGAAACGGCCAAGTATATAGAGAGCATTTCTCCCGACATTGGTTTGGAAAGGACAGGCGGGGACGCCAATTGCTTCTTCAATTCTTCAAAAGCCATCTGGCATTCTTTCGTCCACTCAAAATCCTTGTTCTTTCTGATAACATCAAAGAATGGCCTGCATTTATCCGTAGATCTTGACACGAATGGCTCAAAGCTGCTATCCTTCCCGTCAAACTTTGCACCTCTTTAAGTTTCCTTGGTTCCCTCATTTGCATCAACGCCTGTATTTTATCAGGGTTAACTTCGATACCCCTTTGGTTTACCAGGTAGCCCAAAGATTTCCCTGATCCTACCCCGAAGGAGCATTTCTTGGGATTCAGCTTCATCCTGTAAGCTCGCAGTATTCGAAACATCTCATCAAGGTGCTGGACATGGTTTTCAGCTCGGATACTCTTTACAAGCATGTCATCGACATATACCTCCATCGTTTTCCCGATGAGATCTTTGAACATTTCATTCACCAGGCGTTGATACGTTGCTCCAGCGTTCTTTAAGATGAATGGCATCATCTTGTAACAATAGAGCCCTCGATCAGTCATAAACGAGGTATGCTCCTCATCGGCTTCATTCATCGGTATTTGGTTATATCCCGAGTAAGCGTCCATAAAGCTGAGGAGCTGATGTCCGGCCTAGCATCCACCATTTGATCTATCATGGGGAGGGGGAAACTATCCTTGGGGCATGCTTTGTTTAGGTCAGAGAAATCTATGCACAGCCTCCATGTCCCATTGCTTTTCTTTACCAGCACTGGGTTCGCTACCCACGTAGGATAGAAAGATTCCCTGATAAATCCATTGCTAAGTAATTTCACCACCTCCCTTGCCAACGCTTCATACCGTTCAGGATTTAGTGACCTCCTTTTTTGTACCTTAGGTTTGAAATCAGGATTAACTTGGAGGTGGTGGCATGCATGTTTAGGATCAATCCCTTCCATGTCAGAGTGAGTCCATGCAAACACATCCGAATTCTTTTTCAGAAAATTGATGAGGTCGGTCCTGATGGGCTCCATTAACCCGCGTCCCACTCTGAATTCGACATCAGGTTTTGCATCGTCAACTTTAACAGTATCCAACTCTTCCACAGGACCTGACTGACCCTATCCTGCGCACCTCTTGGATCCAGCGTTTGCAGCTCTGTTATCGGATCGTCTTCTCCACTTGGTTCCACGACGGGACTTCCTTCTTTCTCCATTTGGACATTGTTTGAAGCGAAGCCTAAATTGCACTCCCACGCAACCCTCTGATCTCCCCTTACGGTAGCCACCCCGTGAGGCGTAGGGAATTTCAGACAATAGTGATAAATTGAAGCTGCAGCCTTAAGCTCGTGGAGGATAGGTCTTCCCAATATGGCATTGTAGTTTGTCATGACGTCTACTACCACAAAATCAGTGATCACGCGCCTCTGACAAGATCTTGTCCCCAGTTCCACCAGTAAAGATATTTCACCTTTTGGATAGATGTAGTCACCAGTGAAACCCTGAATCCTTGTTCTCCTTGGCCGTAAGCTACGCGGGTCAATTCCCATTTTTTCAAATGTCTTCCAGTATAACACATTCACAGCACTACCGTCATCCACCAGAGTTCTGTGGATCTTTATACCGCTCACCGGCATCGTGATCATCAAAGCATCTGAATGTGGTTGGAGTACCCCCCTGGCGTCTTCCTCAGAGAAACTGAAAGACTCCGAATCGTCCGGCGTCATTGCATGACTACATATCTGATAGCTATTTCGGGCTTCTCGGGCGAACTCTCGCCTTTTCCTTTTTGACCCGACCTGCACTTGATTTCCGCTCACAATTGTACGGATTTCATCAGGCCGGTCTTTGCCGCTAGGCTCTATCCCTTGATGGATGGCATACTTCTCCAGTTGTTTGAATTGCCTTCCTGAATCCCGTGGTTCAGCAGCGTATTCTTGTAAGCTTCCCCTCTTTATTAACCTGTCGATTTCAAATCTCAAATTTCGGCATTCGTCCGTGGTGTGTCCCACCGACCTGTGGTATTTGCAATACCGGGAGGAGTCCAAGTTATTCGGGCTCTGCTTTATCGGCCGGGCCGGCGGAATTATCCCCTTGTCTTTCTCATTCATGAAAATCACCTCAGTTGATGCATTCAACGGGGTGAGCTCACTTCTTTGTTCAGGATTATATGGACGGAACCTATCCGCTGGTTTGTAGTCTCTCTTTTTCCCAAAAGTATTCTTTTTGAATTCCTTCTTCTCATCCTTGCTTTCCTTCTTGTCTGACACGGCGGCGGTATTATGACGACCTTCTTTGGGACCTGACGCCTCCTCGACGTTGATAAACTTCTCCGCCCTGTTAAGAAACTCCTGGTACGTGCGAGGTCCATCCTCATGTACTGACCACCAGAAACGAGTCTGCGTTTGTAGGCCTGACAGAACAGCCATGAGGAGCGCGTCGTCTGATATTCTTTCCATTCCCATGATCTGTCTATTAAAGCGGCCCAAATAACTCTTTAGTGATTCCTCCTTCTCCTGCCTAATGGTCACCAAGCTCTCCTTCGGGGTGGTCGGAATTTTTGAACCCATGAATTGCTTCAAGAACTGGCTACTTAGTTGAGACCAACTCGATATGGAGTGCTGAGATATATTGCGGAACCACCGTTGAGCCCGGTCCCCGAGAGTCAAAGGAAAAGCTCTGCACATTATTGCGTCACTTGCCCCTTGAAGCTCCATCCATGACATGTACTGATCCAGATGCGAAACCGGGTCAGTCTCCCCATTGTATCCGGCGAGATGAGGCATCTTCATTTTGCTCGGCAGAGGCTGTGACAATATAATCTCCATAAAAGGTGATGTCCGCTTGGTAGATGGTTCTGTCGATCCCAACCCTTCTTGTTTTGCCTCCAAGTCAGACAGTCTTTTCTTCAATTGCTCAACTTCGGTTTGATCCGGTTTGCTTGATGGAAAAGTCGGTGGCCTACCCAAGTGAAGAGTCGAGCTGCCAGCCGGATGGTTTCCTGGATTCACCTTCTTCATCGGAGATTTGTCCCCATGTCCCCTAGTCCGTGCAGCCTTACTCTCCTCTCCTTTTTCACCCCTTCTCGCTTGACTCGGTTCCATCCAACTCAGCGACTTTTGACTCCGCACATAAGGTGTGCTTTCGCCCACTGCACTCCTCGTGTTATCGGAACTTCCAGTTTGTTGTTCTTCGAAATGTGAGTGTCCACCGGACCTTTGTAATTGTGATTGCACTTCATGCTCCTCTTGGTGACGACCCCAGTCTTGATTTCTCCTCATCTCTTCCATTTCTCTTTGCATCCTATCAAGTCGATCTAAGACCATTCCCATGTTGGCCTCCGCTGGGGGTCGCGAAACGGCGGATCTCCCGGACATACGGGAATTCCCCTGTGAACCCTCACCATGATGTACCCGGCGACTCCCTGAATTTTGCCTGTTACTCATTATGATGCAAAAGCAAATATGTGATTGCTGAATACAAGGATACGGCCCCTCCTTCTAGCGCCAATTTGTTGACGTCTCTTTTTGTCAACAAATAAAAGTTGTATAATCTCTCATATTAGCAGATGAATTGTGTATTTTTGATTAATTTGTCTAAGTATGAAGCTCTTGAGTGAAAATGATTGTCGTTGTAATAAAGTTCGAAAAATTGCACAAGGTAGGAAAAACAACAGATCGAAAGCGAACTGAGACTAAAGTTAATAAATTCACGTCCAGTTCGATACCGATCTGACAGCCAGGTCGAATCAACGAAATCGAATGGCAAGAGTTTGGAGGGGTTTTCTCATATATCATCTGCCCCTTAATGAGCATTTACTCCTCCTATTTATAGTAGTTGAGGAGTTTAAACATAATCATTACAACACATCACTTCTGCAGGGAGTGACTGAAAAGGGTGATTGACCCTTCTGACAGACATACATCAAATGATTATCCTGACATATTACAAATAATGATGATTACTGACACATAATACGGCTGATTTGACAATACTACCTACTAACACATTGTCTTCTTCATCCGCAATTGAGGTCGGCTCGCACACTTCACCTCGGTCGGACAAACCCAGTTCGGTCACACGGATTCACCTCGCTGGCATGAATCACCTCGGTCCAAAGTTCACCTCGGAAAAAACAGTTCACCTCGGTCACGATGATTCACCTCGCATACATAAATCACCTCGGAAATGAAACCACCTCGGTTTTGATAAAGGACGTTGAGATCGTAATTCAAAACATTATTGGCCGTTTCATCAATTTGTGGCAACTGTTTGGCCATTGACTATTTTGACTGCTTGATTTATCTTCCACCTCATATCGGTATATAACAGTTTCCATAATTTTTCAATTATACCTTTCAACAACTTCTACCAAAATTTACTAAAAATTTAATTTCAATCACCACCAAATAAAGTCTCATTTTTATTTTTGCTGTTTGGGCAGTGAGGGGTACTGAAAATGTTTGCCATTTGTTTAGTCCAGTCGGTTTAGCTAGGTTCCACAAATCAGCTGCTGGAGCTACTACCATGTGTGATTGAGGCAGGGGGCAAGTTGTAACGGAGCTTCAGTTCAGTTGTCGTTGTCTGGGGTTGGGTGAGTCCCGGTTCATGGAGTTAGATATTTCTGCATAGAGTCCCTGATTAGGAAAAATTTGAAGACGTTATATAGAAAGAAAAAAAAATGTTGTACAAATTAGCGTGTGTTCGGATAGATTATATTTCGGTTTTTTGAAATTTTTTATGGAGTTCGAGATAGATCTAGGGTTAAAAATTGGTGATAGAAAAAATGTATGGTTAAAAAATTGTATTGAAATTTGAAGCGATTATAAACACACAAAAAAAAAAAAAAACTTGATTATCAAACGGAGACTTACTATACTAATCCTTACATGGAGGTGGGGTCCATACACAATATTTTATTCGTGAACCCCATCGTGTGAGCGCTAGTATACTAGGCCCCCGTTTGACCCCTATTTTTTGTAAATCAAATTTATTCAACACACAATCTCATCCATCTATTTTAGTCAAGCCTATCATTTTTGACTTTTTAAACATTTTTAACCACACATCCTCTCAAAAATACTATTCCAAACCATAAGCTTTCCCAAATAATAGGTCTCAAATAAGGGCTAGGTTAGGTTGTATAATTTTGTTTGTACAGATAGTAAAGTTGTAAAAATTTAGATGGTTGAGATTGAGTAGTTGGAAATAAGGAGTGCCTTTAAATATTGGATTTTTTTTTTTTTTTTTTCATTTATACTTTCCTCTACTTTTTGTCTTTTTTTTTTTCCATTTATACTTTCCTCTACTTTTTGTCTTTACAGAAAAAAGGGAAAATTGCTACAAAGTCTGAATAGAATGAAGGAAACACTGAAAATTAGAATTATAGGCTTGAACAAGTGGTTAGACACTATCCTAGAAGTAAATATATTTACTCCATCTCGATCAAGATGCTTAAGAACTATAATTCAAATGGTTTTAGCATATGAATGAAGCTTCCAAATCGAGTATCCACAAAGCACAATGAACACTTAAGAGACAAGAAGCAAATGAAAACCTTTTGGATATAGGTTAATAAATCGAGAATTGAAAATCGATTAAAGTGACTTCGTTTCGACTTCGACTAAATACTCAAAAGGTCGGCTCAATCCGTTTAGGCAAAATTGTTTGCCACTTCACCGCTTCGGGGCGCACAAACGGGGATCGACCTGCCCGATCAGGTCGCGGGGGTCGAGGGGGCAGCGCCCCCCCGGTGGGGGCTCGGAGGCAACGCCCCCGAAAGAGAATTTTGATTTCTCTACATGTATTGAAGGGTATATTTGGCATTTTGAAAACCAATATCGGATGAATGAGAAATTACGAAAAAGGACGAAAATCAGGTCAAAATATTTGACCGTGCGACCGCACGGTTAGCAAACCGCGCGATCACACTTCAAATTTAATTTTGGTTTTTTGAGTAAAACCGTGCGACCGCACGTTCTATAACCGTGCGGCCACACGGTTGTCCGGCCACAAGACACCATTTCGTAAAGGTGCATTGTTTGGAAAGGGTGCATAGTTTGGGCCTCAACCATTTCGTCAACACCCTTTCATGATCTATAAATAGGACCCTTTGGGTGTCCTATTCCTCACTTTTTGATATGTAAAAATCTCTCATCCTCACTTCTCTCCAAAATCAAATCATTTCATTTGTTTTGATTTTCATTCAGTGCACCCTTTGGAGTACATAAGTCTAATTTTGGTTTGTTGTACTTGTGTTTTGGAGTGCTACAAACACAAGTGTAGCCGTTGTATCTTGGGAGTCTATTGCCGAAATTCTTATGCACCGTTGCGGGGCAAATTTGACTTAAGGACAAAGAGTCCAACTCTTGCCTCGGCTTTGTCCCTTCTTTTCTTCTTCTTCTTGTTTTTGTTTCTCTTTGCCATTACTCTGTCCAATTTTCGGCAAAGATTTACAAAAACCATCATTTTACTTATTTGGAGTCACTATTCACAAAATTCATCCAACAATCTTAAGTCGAATTTTGTTATATTTTCTGAAAGTGACATTCTTGTTTGGTTAAACTTGTTAAGTTTAACTTCTTCTTTATTTCTATTTTTGTTTTGGTTGATCTTCTGTTTTACGTAAATAGAAATGAATACGGTTCTTAATACCGATACTACTTCGAATGAAATTTCGAACATGGGAACTTCTGAAGGAAGTGTTCCTACCGGTGTGATTCCTCCCGTTGTGAATACAACTACTACTAATGTGATTCCTCCGGTTGTGGGTGCCCCTACTATCGTACATTCAAACTCCGTTTCACACGGGGAAAATCCGGAGAAATTTGTTGGGGTTGATTTCAAAAGGTGGCAGCAGAAAATGTTGTTTTATCTCACAACCCTCAACTTGGCGAAATTCTTGAATGAAGATCCTCCCGCCATACAAGAAGGGGAAAACAATAGGGCATCTTTGATTGCTTTGGATGCATGGAAACATTCGAACTTCTTATGCAAGAATTATATTCTTAATGGTTTGGACAACGCCTTATACGGTGTATATTGCTACAAGAAATCTGCAAAGGAACTATGGGAGACCTAGGAAAAGAAGTACAAGACCGAAGATGCCGGAACCAAGAAGTTCATTGTGGGAAAATTCTTGGACTACAAAATGGTAGATTCAAAGACTGTCATCAATCAAGTGCAAGAATTGCAAGTCATACTCCATGACATTCATGCTGAAAATATGTCCGTGAGTGAATCATTTCAAGTGGCTGCAATTATCGAGAAACTTCCACCCATGTGGAAGGACTACAAAAACTATCTCAAGCACAAGCGCAAGGAGATGAACATTGAAGAACTTGTGGTCCGATTGAGGATTGAAGAAGACAACCGAAGTTCGGAAAAACGAGTTGGGAATAGTATACCACAAGCAAAGGCAAATGTGGTGGAATCTAGCAACAACAAAGGAAAGAAGAGAAAGCATTCCGTTGAATCTACAAAGAAGAATGCAAAGAAGTTCATGGGAAATTGCTACAATTGTGGAAAGGCTGGTCATCGCTCGGTTGATTGTCGCAAACCGAAGAAGCAATCCCAAGCCAACATTGTCGAATCTGATGCCATATCAAATGGCATGTCTGATATGAATTTATCGACGGTTGTTTCTGAATGCAACCTTGTTGGAAATCCCATAGAATGGTGGGTTGATACGGGTGCAACCCGTCACATTTGTGCCGATAGAGGAATGTTCACATCGTACACTCCAATCGAGGGAGAAAAATTGTTTATGGGGAACTCCTCAACATCCAAAGTGGAAGGACAAGGCAAAGTGGTCTTGAAGATGACGTCGGGAAAAGAACTTAGCCTCAATAATGTCCTTCACGTACCGGATATTCGCAAGAACCTTGTGTCGAGTTCTTTGTTAAGCAAGAATGGCTTTAAACTAGTCTTTGTATCGGATAAGTTTGTACTTACCAAAAATGATATGTATGTAGGAAAAGACTATGTAAAAGATGGACTATTCAAAATGAATGCCCTAACTGTTGTACCAAATCCTACAATCAATAAAACGTCATCTTCAGTTTATATTCTTGAGTCATGTAATCTATGGCATCATAGATTAGGACATGCAAATTTTAATTCAATACGAAAGTTAATGAATTTAAGTTTACTTCCGAATATGCATTTTAATAATGGAAAATGCGAAACATGTGTAGAGGCAAAAGCGGTCAAAACACCATTTCATTCGGTTGAACGAAACACCACACCATTAGAACTAATTCACTCGGATGTGTGTGATTTGAAGTTCGTACAAACAAGGGGTGATAAAAAGTACTTCATCACATTCATAGATGATTGTACAAGGTACTGTTATGTGTACTTTTTGAAAAGCAAAGATGAAGCTTTGGAAGTGTTTAAACACTACAAAAATGAAGTTGAAAATCAACTTGGAAAATGAATTAAAATGATTCGTAGTGATAGAGGTGGAGAATATGTTGCACCGTTTGAAGAATTCTGTGCAAAATCTGGGATAATTCATCAAACAACAGCACCATATTCACCACAATCTAATGGAATTGTTGAACGCAAAAATCGAACGTTAAAGGAAATGATGAATGCAATGTTGATAAGTTCGGGCTTACCTCAAAACTTGTGGGAGGAAGCCATACTTTCTGCAAATCATATCCTAAATAAAATACCACACAAAGATAAGGTTGAATCGCCTTACAAATTATGGAAATGTCGAAAACCTTCCTACAAATATCTCAAAGTGTGGGGGTGCTTAGCGAAAGTACAAATACCCAAACCTAAACAAGTTAGGATTGGACCAAAGACAATTGATTGTGTCTTTATTGGATATGCTATCAATAGTAGTGCATATCGATTCTTGATTCACAAATCCAAAGTACTTGATGTACACATAGGTACAATTATTGAATCAAAAAATGCGGTCTTCTTTGAAGACATTTTTTCGTGTAAAGAAAAGGAAGTATGTTCAAATAAACGAACGTATGATAACATACATGGAAAGAATGATGATCTTCAAGTAAATGAAGAACCGAGACGTAGTAAAAGGCAAGGAATTCCAAAGACATTCGGTCCAGAATTCGTAACCAATTTACTTGAAAATGATCCTAGGACATTTGATGAAGCAATGTCCTCTCCCGAAGCTCCTTTTTGGAAAGAAGCTGTACGCAATGAAATTTAATCCATCATGAGTAACCATACTTGGGAATTGGTTGAACTCCCTCCGGGAAACAAAGCTTTAGGCTGTAAATGGATCTTCAAAAAGAAATTGAAGTCGGATGGATCAATTGATAAATATAAGGCTAGATTAGTAGCCAAAGTGTATAGACAAAAAGAAGGACTAGATTTCTTTGATACATATTCACCTGTTACAAGAATTACGTCTATACGTGTCTTGATTGTAATCGCAGCATTGCATAATCTTGAAATACATCAAATGGATGTCAAAACCGCGTTTCTAAATGGTGAATTAGAAGAAGAAATCTACATTGAACAACCTGAAGGGTTTGTTGCACCAGGAAATGAAAAGAAGGTGTGTAGACTTGTAAAATCATTGTATGGATTGAAACAAGCACCGAAGCAATGGCATGAAAAGTTTGATAAAACTATGTTGTTAAATGGCTTCAAAATCAATGAATGTGACAAATGTCTCTACATTAAAAACACACCTAATGAATATGTAATCATATGCCTATATGTTGACGATATGCTAATTATGGGAAATAACTCCAAAGTCATTTCCTTGACTAAGAAAATGTTAGCAAAACATTTTGACATGAAGGATATGGGAGTGGCAGATGTAATATTAGGGATTAAAATCTCTAAGACATCCGATGGTTTGTCATTGTCTCAATCACATTATGTTGAGACTATACTTAAGAAATTTAAGGCGTATTACGATAAACCGGTTAAGTCACCAGTTGACTTAGGTATTCACTTAACCAAGAATACTGGTGAGCCTGTATCTCAATTGGAATATTCGCGTGTCATTGGTAGTTTAATGTATATTACCAACTGCACAAGACCGGATATAGCATACATAGTCAACAAGTTGAGTAGATTCACTAGTAATCCAAGTGTTGTACATTGGAAGGCATTAAACCGAGTTCTTAGATATTTAAGACACACGGTTGAATATGGATTACACTACTCAAAATATCCTGCGGTGTTAGAAGGATATACTGATGCAAATTGGATATCTAACACTAAGGATTCAAAATCCATGAGTGGTTATGTATTTATCATTGGAGGTGGAGCCGTGTCCTGAAAATCGTCTAAGCAAACATGTATTGCTCGATCCACGATGAAATCTGAGTTTATTGCGTTAGACAAAGCCAGTGAAGAAGCAGAATGGCTTCGTAATTTTCTTGAAGAAATTCCATGTTGGGAAAAGCCGGTTTCTGCAATTAATATACATTGTGATAATCAGTCGGAAATTGCAAGGGCACAAAACAGTATGTATAATGGCAAGTCTCGACATATCCGTCGGAGACATAATACCATTAAACAGTTAACAGAAACAGTTAATATCGAATGGTATAATCTCTATTAACTACGTGAAGTCAAAAGAAAATTTGGTTGATCCTTTGACAAAAGGACTTGCAAGAGATCAAGTATACCATCTTTCGAGGGGAATGGGCCTAGAGCCTATTGAATAGAATTACTATGACGGAAACCCAACCTTGTAGATTGGAGATCCCAAGATCTTGGTTCAATGGGACAACTAAGTCATAAATGATTCGGAATAATGCACTTATTCTCATTCCTAAATTTTAAAGTTCTATGTAAAACGTGTATAAGGATAAGTATAAATATATACTTTTAATGATTCATAATCTTGAGATAGAAAGGTATGAGATCACCTATATAAGTGTGAAGTGGGGCCGCTTCTACGAGAATTCGAGGCTTAATTCTCTTAGAGCACTTATGAAACCAAGATTTGTCCAGGGCCAAAATGGACTCAACCATGAGAACCAAATAGGTTAGATGAGTTATGGTGTTGGTACAGTTGTTTGGTTTTACACGAACGGCTGGATGGTTCAAGACATCGCGTTCACCAACTAGCCTAGTAAATCCGATTGTATTCAACTAAAGAAGGAAGGCCACAAGTTACCTATCTTGATGCTATGACTTGTCGTGTGTACTCCATTTGTTAGAGTCTGCAATCCATTTGCATTGCATTCGCATTGTGTTGCGCATATCGAGGTATTTCCATTCATGTGGGGGATTGTTGGATATTGGTTAATAAATCGAGAATTGAAAATCGATTAAAGCGACTTCGTGTCGACTTCGACTAAATACTCAAAAGCTCGGCTCAATCCGTTTAGGCAAAATTGTTTGCCACTTCGCCGCTTCGGGGCGCACAAACGGGGATCGACCGCACGGTTAGCAAACCGAAAGAGAATTTTGATTTCTCTGCATGTATTGAAGGGTATATTTGGCATTTTGAAAACCAATATCGGATGAATGAGAAATTACGAAAAATGACGAAAATCAGGTCAAAATATTTGACCGTGCGACCGCACGGTTAGCAAACCGCGCGATCACACGTCAAATTTAATTTTGGTTTTTAGAGTAAAACCGTGCGACCGCACGGTTGTCCGGCCACAAGACACATTTTCGTAAAGGTGCATTGTTTGGAAAGGGTGCAAGGTTTGGGCCTCAACCATTTTGTCAATACCCTTTCATGATCTATAAATAGAACCATATGGGTGTCCTATTCCTCACTTTTTGATATGCAAAACATCTCTCATCCTCACTTCTCTCCAAAATAAAATCATTTCATTTGTTTTGATTTTCATTCATTGCATCTTTTGGAGTACATAAGCCTAATTTTGGTTAGTTGTACTTGTATTTTGGAGTGCTACAAACACAAGTGTAGCCGTTGTATCTTGGGAGTCGATTGCCGAAATCCGTAGGCACCGTTGCGGGGCAAATTCGACTTAAGGACAAAGAGTCCAACTCTTGCTTCGGCTTTGTCCCTTCTTTTTTTCTTCTTCTTGTTCGTGTTTTTCTTTGTCATTACTCTGTCCAATTTTCGGAAAGGCTTTACAAAAATCATCATTTTACTTATTTGAGGTCACTATTCACAAAATTCATCCAACAAAATCTGAGTTCTGAATATTTGTAATGGACCCTCTCTCAATATTGAATGTTAATAGTTGTCAATATTATATGAAATATATCACATTCATCAATGCACCATGAAATGTTAAAATCATCAAGAAATGACACAAATCTGGAAATCTGGTCAAGGCAAGATAGCCGCTCCGCTCGGTTCAAATCAAACGTCCACTGCATGGGCGTGACACAGACAAACCTTAGTCTGACTTTTTGTGCTGCCCATGCCATTTTTCACCCCTTTCTATTTTTTTGTTGAACTCCTTTCTTTTTCATTAACAATATTTGAACAACATCGTTGGAGCAAATTTCCAACAGCTACTACTCTACTATTTATCCTATGTTCGGAGGCGCTGTTGCAAAAAAAAAGGTTTTTTTGGTTTTTTTCACCTATTTGGAGGTAATTGAAAGGTTAAAAATTGGAGAGAGAAAAGATGTGTGGTTAAAAATTTGTATTGAAAATTGTAGTGTTTATAAACCAAACAAACTGTGCCTCCGAACCGATCCTTAATAGTTCGAAAACCACGTTGCACATTTTTTGAAAGGTTTGAGTTCTATGTTGCAAATTCTCCTTGTTTTAATTGATGAAATGTAAGAAGGCCATTTTGCCATTTCTGGTCATGTTAAGGACATACATATCACTTTTGATCAACTGAAAACTTTCAGAGGAACATTTATTAAAAGTTTGGAATATAGTTGTTACAATTTAAAGATTTGAAGATGCACTACACGCGCCCATTTAGATTATAAATTTGGTTTATTTTTATTTTCTATGTAAAATATAAGATTAAAAAAATCGGAGAGAACAAATGTATGCAAAAAAAAAAAAAAGTGATTTAAAAATTTTTATAAATTATAAATTGGTATATAATCCTTAAATTATTAATGATTGCATTATCGAACATATGCTTAATTTAACACATCTGTTACAAATTTCTCAGATACATAAAATTATTAGAATGAATATTGATATTGAAAATGTGAGTTGGTAGTGGTACTTTGTTTGGTATAAACAAAAACATTTTTCTAAATAATTCTTCGATCACATATTTTAATCTCAGTCAAATAAATTCTTTATTTATAAATAAATAAAATTCAACAAACAGAGACATATGATGAGTAAAAAACGTGCTCGTGAACTGTGGCTCACTGCTAAGATTCGCAGAATCCCAATTACCGAGTAGCTTATTATACATGCATGTGACTCTATACATACAATACATACATGGTCTATCTTCTTTGATAAACTTGTTTATAAATTAATCCCTTTTTTTTTTGTAGAGACTAAAATTAAGATTTTAATATATTTGATAAAAATTGATGAAATATATAAATAAAAAGTTGTAGGATCTCATGAAATTTGTTGTTGAGATTGATTGTTAAATTTAACTTATATTAAATCATTTTTTAATCATACATATTTTTCAAACCACTATCCAAACACATATTTTTTTTAAAAATTTGACATTTTTTATTTATAAAGAAAAATCGTTTATCAATTTTTTTTGGAGTGGGGCTGGTGCTACGATGACAAGGAAACATTCCTTTCTTAATCCATCATCCCCATCACAATCTTCATTTGATTCCCGAGTCCATTTACAAATAAATATAACAAATTTTCATTATTGGTCCTATGGTCTTCGATCTAGTGTTCGACTATCAAGTTGATATTAGAAAAATAATATATAGCTGCCAAATTAGCCAATGAGAGAACCTGTTTAAATTTCTATTAAGTTCTAATAATGTCTGTTGACGTCCCGTAAGACCTCCGAACTACAGCATCGTCAACATTTTTTATGTTGAATGTGCTCCAGCCCGAAGGTCTTACGTCCCGTCAACAATGTCCATGTTTTGTATTAATAAAAATTAAATTTTTAGCAGATTTTAATAAAAGTTAATGAGATGTATGATTGAAAAATTATGATCCCATAAATTATATAATTAAAATTAATTATTAATTTTGAATTTAATTAAAATCAAAATTTTAAGTGCTGCCAAACGGGTGCATAACCCTACATAAATCACTTTAAATTTGTTGATACAAATCCAATCAAGATAAAATATCTAGTATTATGTAGCGACAAGGAGAATGAGTGGTGTACAGTAAATTCAGAAAAAATATTTGAACCCGCTCAATTTAAGTGAGCCCTAGTCGGATCCACCACATGGTGAGCCGTCGCACTCATCTATGCTGAATCCTTCAAGTAAAAAAATTAGTAAAAATTTTTGGCATTATTTTGCTAGGACTTAGAAAATACTGTTATTTTACTAAAGTCCACCCTAGCTATAATTTTTTATCGAGATCCGTCCGTGCAGAACAAAGTTTCTGAATCCGTTATTGGTCCTAGCCAGGGCCGGCCCTGAGAATAGAGAGGCCCTAGGCGACTCATTATTTTGATGCTCTTAAATATATGTATATTTTTTCGTGTAGTAATACTTAAATATTAAAATGAATAACATATATGTATTTTTTTTTTTAAAAATGACTTTATAACATTCAAAAGATGAAATTCCTAAAACCAGCATAATGTAGGAAAAATAGTCATGTTCCAATGTAGCTTAAGCATTCTGCTAATCAAAATGCTTATTCCATTTTCACCCACTTGAAACTCCGGTAATCGAGGAGTGCTTTTTGGAAGCAAAAGTGAAGGTCTGAACATATATCTTCAAATCATTCAATAATTCATAAGTCTCAAACTTCATTTTATAAAACAAGTTACTGACTTTTCTTAGTTTTTTATTTAGTGGAAGAGCTTTGAATCTGCAATAATCAATTTCTTCCACACAAAAAAAAACCCAAATCTATAGATTTTAGACTGCCTCCAGTTGCATTTAGTCCCAAAAAATTGGTTAAACAGTTTGGCCAAAAATTTTTTGAGGCCCCTCAAATTGAGAGGTCCTAGGCGCCGGCCTTGGTGGCCTTATGCCAGGGCCGGTCTGGCCCTAGCCCCTACATAGTCTTTCCTTTCATGGACGGTCGATAGACGTTTATCAAATGTTTTAGAATGGGAGCCAGAGAGTTGTTAAAAATTGTTCCAAAAATCACTTTGTAGAGATGTATGTCAAAGAGTTCGAACTGAGTGTTGTATCGACTTATAGACTTTCGCTTCTCGCATGGAAAAATAGATCTCAAATATTTGTAAAGTCACATCACTTACAATTCGTGTTTTATTACGTATTTTGTTTGTTATATCTATGTTTTTTAACAAGTCACCATACTTATGCCGTCTAAAATTCATGTTACAAAGAGACTTCATCAGCATGATCTGATGATGATTTATCTACATTTTTTCTCGTTAGACTTTCATTTAATTAAACTGTTTATAAAATGTGTGTAAAATTGAGTAAAAAAAAAAAGACAATTTCCGTCATGAGCAATTAATATATATCTGAAATGTGTAAATATTGTCCCCAGGACACATCTCCCAGTAACAAAGGAGTTGGCTGATAACGTGTCCAGCACAGTCGTGTGAAGGATTCGAATCCTGACGGTTGAATAATGGATCTCGTTCCCTGTGACAAGCGGAGGTTATCTTACTTCGCGAGACGTTACTGAGTATCATTCACCCTGACTCCGAGAGGCATAATCTGCGATTTACCTCTCGAACCAAAGACCCAGAGCAGGGGTCGATTTGAACCCAAGGTGTGGGTTACATTTTTTTTTTTCTTTTTAATGTGTAAATATTAAACAAGATTGGGTTTGGCAGCACAGCACATAATAATGAAATAAAGGGTTTAAAGCTGCAGTAATTGTCTTGTCCGTAGTGTAAATTATATTCCCTTACTGTATCTGTATCTCTCTCTCTCGCTATCGTGTCGCCTGCCCAAAAACAAAATTGATTTGAAACTTTGTTTTATAAGGGGAGGGGGGGAGTTTTTTCTTGGTGGTCCCTCCCGGTTCTCAGTCCATTCACTGTTTTTTTTGCCAAATTTTATTTCCCCTTCCACGTACATATATATAAATATTCTCCACCATAAAATGAAATGGCATGTGATAATATTCACATCAATCAGAGCATTGGAATTGACCCAAAAGACGAAAAAGTACTGAACCCATTCATTCAGCTCGCAACAGCATCTAACAAAAGAAGCCAATCATCTTTTCCAATGCACTCAAATCTTTCTGGAAAAAAAAAAAAAAAAAAAGTTGAACATCAACCTTAGGATCCATCTATCCTATTCTAGACATTGGTGAAAGATGTAAATCACAGGTTATGCCTCTCAGAGTGTAGGGTGAGGGCTTACCTTTTAACTTGACAATGGCCGGATTCGAACCCCTGACCAAGCGAGGCTGGTCTTTAAATCACTATCTCTTTCACCGCTGGGAGATGTGCCCTGGGGGCCACTCAAATCTTTCTAATTGCTCAGTTCGGCGATCCAATTTTATTTTGGGTAATTGGTACAAATTTTCCCCATCTTTGGTCTCTTTTACGAAATTCATGTTAGGCGTTTAATTAATTTTGCACAGAACAATTTAAAATATTTTCAATTTCCAAATAAGGGTCTGCTTTGTATTTAAATAGAAATCGTGATAATAATAATACATCTTGATGATTTTGCAGGCAAATCTGAGAATTTTGATTTTTTTCAATCTTCTTATACATCATAGTTGTCCAATTGTTTAGCCTTTAAAGGTGATGCTCACGAGAGAATAAGAACAAGAAATTAGGGTTTCTTTCTTATTTTTGCTAGCCAAAATCAGCCACTTATGGTCATGTGCATAATAGTAGGAAATGATTTGTCATGGAAAATTTTGATCATCAAACAAGTCAAAAGATGAAAAATGGGTAAAAAATTTCCTAGTTCTAGGTTAGATGATGGCTATCAAACATACTCGCTTCCTTCGACCTACTTAGTAGTATATTAAACATGCATAGTGTTGTTTATCGTGCTGACGTGGATTAAATATGTCGATCTCAACTTAAAATGGCAGCTGGTTTATTAAGATCGAGGTGATTTGATGCCGAGGCGATTTGATGCCGAGGCGAGTTTGTGACCGACCTCAACTTGGAGGGAGAGGTGATTTCCCAAAACCGAGGTGACAAGTTGCCGAGGTGATTTTCACCCGACCTCCACTTAAAGAGAGAGGTGATTTGCCATGAACGAGGTGACTTGATGTCGAGGTGATGTTGACCGAGGTGAATTCCGAGCGTGGTGAGACTGGCGGCGCTGCTGAAACATCAAATCAGCTGTATTTATGTGTCAGTAATTATGATTGTTTGTAAAATGTCAGTATAATCATCTGTGACATGTTGTCAGCAATTTCAGTAGTCATTGTCAGTCACATGCTGCAGACGTGATATGTTGTAATGATTATGTTTAACTTCCCCAACTACTATAAATAGATGGGGTAAATGCTCATTAATGGGCATGTGATATAAAAAAAACCTCTCCAAACTCTTGCTATTTGATTTCGTTGATTCAACCTGACTATCAGATCGGTATCGAACTGGACGTGAATTTGTGTAACTTTGATCTCAGTTCGCTTTCGATATGTTACCTTTCCTATTTCTTATAATATCTCGAACTTTATTACAACGACGATCATTTAATTAAAGAGCTGCATACTTAGACAAATTAATCAAAGACATACAATCCATCTATCAATTCAAAAGTTCATACCACTTTTATTTGTTGACAAAAAGAGACGTCAACAAATTGGCGCTAGAAGGAGGGCCCGTATCCTTGTATTCAGCAATCACATACTTGCTCCTACATCATAATGAGTAACAAGCAAAATTCAGGGAGTCACCGGGCACATCGTGGTGAAGATTCGCAAGGGAATTCCCGTATGTCCGGGAGATCCGCCATTTCGCGACCCGCAGCGGAGGACAACATGAGAATGGTCCTAGACCGACTTGATAGGATGCAAAGAGAAATGGAAGAGATGAGGAGAAATCAAGATCGAGGTCGTTACCAAGAGGAGCATGAGGTGCAATCACAACTACAAAGATCTGATGGACGCTCACATTTCGAAGAACAACAAACTGGACGCTCTGACAACACAAGGAGTGCGGTAGGCGAAAGCACACCTTATGTACGGAGTAAAAAATCCCTGAGTTGGATGGGACCGAATCAAGCGAGAAGGGGTGAAAAAGGAGAGGAGAGTAAGGCTAGACGAACTAAGGGACATGGGGAAAGATCTCCGATGAAGAAAGTGAACCCAGAAAACCAGCCGGCTGGCAGCTCGACTCTTCACTTGGGTCAGCCACCGACTCTTCCGTCAAGCAAACCAGATCAAACTGAAGTTGAGCAATTGAAGAAAAGACTGTCTGACCTGGAGGCGAAACAAGAAGGGTTGGGATCAACAGAACCCTCTACCAAGAGGGCATCACCTTTCATGGAGATTATATTGTCACAACCTCTGCCTGACAAAATGAAGATGCCTCATCTCGTCGGGTACAATGGAGAGACTGATCCGGTTTCGCATCTGGATCAATACATGTCATGGATGGAGCTTCAAGGGGCAAGCGACGCAATAATATGCAGGGCTTTTTCTTTAACTCTTGCGGACCAGGCCCAACAGTGGTTCCGCAATATATCTCAGCACTCCATATCAAGTTGGTCTCAGCTAAGTGGCCAATTCTTGAAGCAATTCATGGGGTCAAAAATTCCAACCACAGAAGGAGAGATTGGTGACCATCAGACAGGAGAAGGATGAATCGCTAAAGAATTACTTGAGCCGCTTTAATAGACAGATCATGGGAATGGAAAGAATATCGGATTACGCGCTTCTCATGGCTGTTCTGTCAGGCCTACAAACGCAGACTCGTTTCTGATGGTTAGTACATGAGGATGGACCTCGCACGTACCAGGAGTTTCTTAACAGGGCAGAGAAGTTTATTAACGCCGAGGAGGCGTCAGGTCCCAAAGAAAGTCATCACAATACAGCTGTGATGTCAGGCAAGAAGGAGAGCAAGGATGATAAGAAAGAATTCAAAGGAAATACTTTTGGGAAAAAGAGAGATTACAAACCAGTGGATAGGTTCCGTCCATACAATCCTGAACGGATAGGTGAGCTCACCCCATTAAATGCGTCAACTGAGGTCATTTTCATGAATGAGAAAGACAAGGGGATTATTCCGCCGGCCAGGCCGATAAAGCAGAGCCCGAGTAACTTGGACTCATCCCGGTATTGCAAATACCACAGGTCAGTGGGACACACCACGGACGAATGCCGAAATTTGAGATTCGAAATTGACAGGTTAATAAAGAGGGGGAGCTTACAAGAATATGCTGCTGACCCACGGGATTTAGGAAGGCAATTCAAACAGCAGGAGAAGTACGCAATCCACCATGGAACGGAGCCCCGCGGCAAAGACCGGCCTGATGAAATCCGTACAATTGTGAGCGAAAACCAAGTCCAGATCGGGTCAAAGAGAAAGAGACGAGAATTCACCCGATAGGCTCGAAATAGCTATCAGATATGTAGTCATGCAATCACGCCAGACGATTCAGAGTCCTTCAGTTTCTCTGAGGAAGACGCCAGGGGGTGTTCCAACCACATTCAGATGCTTTGATGATCACGATGCCGGTGAGCGGAATAAAGATCCATAGGACACTGGTGGATGACGGCAGCGCTGTGAATGTGTTATACTGGAAGACCTTTGAAAAAATGGGAATTGACCCGCGTAGCTTATGGCCTAGGAGGACAAGGATTCAAGGTTTCATGGGTGACTACATCTGCCCAAAAGGAGAAATATCGTTACTCTTGGAACTGGGCACAGGGTCTTGTCAGAGACGCGTAATTGCCGATTTTGTGGTAGTGGACGTCATGACGAACTACAATGCCATACTGGGAAGGCCGATCCTCCACGAGCTCAAGGCAGCAGCTTCAATTTATCACTATTGTCTGAAATTCCCTACACCACACGGAGTGGCTACCGTAAGGGGGGATCAAAGAGCTGCGCGGGAGTGCAATTTAGGCTTTGCTTCCAACAACGTCCAAATGGCGAAAGAAGGGAGCCCCATTGTGAAATCGAATGTGAATACTTTTTGATGTCAACCGAGATATGTAATCAAATGAATGAAAAGTTTAATGTTTCAAAGTGTGCAAATCCGAATGGATATTTCCGAAACAAAGACCTTCGTTGATGATCCGTAAGTACCTATAAGGTAGGATATCGTCGACATTACAAGGCAATCCGTCTCAAAGGCGAGAAAGACCTCCTAGAGAGGAGAAACAAAGACCTTCGTTGATGATCCGTAAGTACCTATAAGGCAGGATATCATCAACATTACAAGGCAATCCGTCTCAAAGGCGAGAAAGACCTCCTAGAGAGGCGAAACAAAGACCTTCGTTGATGATCCGTAAGTACCTATAAGGCAGGATATCGTCGACATTACAAGGCAATCCGTCTCAAAGGCGAGAAAGACCTCCTAGAGAGGCGAAACAAAGACCTTCGTTAATGATCCGTAAGTACCTATAAGGCAGGATATCGTCAACATTACAAGGCAATCCGTCTCAAAGGCAAGAAAGACCTCCTAGAGAGGCGAAACAAAGACCTTCGTTGATGATCCGTAAGTACCTATAAGGCAGGATATCATCAACATTACAAGGCAATCCGTCTCAAAGGCGAGAAAGACCTCCTAGAGAGGCGAAACAAAGACCTTCGTTGATGATCCGTAAGTACCTATAAGGCAGGATATCATCAACATGACAAGACAATCCGTCTCAAAGGCGAGAAAGACCTCCTTGAGAGGCGAAACGAAGACCTTCGTCGATGATCCGTAAGTACCTATAAGGCAGAACATCATCGACATCACAAGGCAATCTATGAAGACGAAGTAGGTCCCCACGAAAAATACCGAGGTGAAAAATGACCGACCTCCATTCTACAAACGAGGTGTTTTGGTGAAAAATACCGAGGTGAAAAATGACCGACCTACTTTCTACAAACGAGGTGTTTTGGTGAAAAATACCGAGGTGAAAAATGACCGACCTTCATTCTACAAACGAGGTGTTTTGGTGAAAAATACCGAGGTGAAAAATAACCGACCTTCATTCTACAAATGAGGTGTTTTGGTGAAAAATACCGACGTGAAAAATGACCGACCTCCATTCTACAAACGAGGTGTTTTGGTGAAAAATACCGAGGTGACAAATGACCGATCTCCATTCTACAGACGAGGTGTTTTGGTGAGAATGTGCCGAGCTTAAGTGTTCACTTCGTTTCGATTTCACCTCTGCATTTCATATTGAGGGAATTGACGTTTGAAAATTGCTTAAGCATTCACCTCGTTTATAATTCACCTCTACATTTCATATTGAGGGAATTGACGTTTGAAAATTGCTGAAGTATTCACCTCGTTTATAATTCACATCTGCATTTTATTTGGAGTGAATTAAAGTTTGAAAATTGCATAAGTGTTCACCTCGTTTATAATTCACCTCTACATTTTATTTGGAGTGAATTAAAGTTTGAAAATTGCATAAGTGTTCACCTCGTTTATAATTCACCTCTACATTTTATTTGGAGTGAATTAAAGTTTGAAAATTGCATAAGTGTTCACCTCGTTTATAATTCACCTCTGCATTTTATTTGGAGTGAATTAAAGTTTGAAAATTGCATAAGTGTTCACCTCGTTTATAATTCACCTCTGCATTTCATATTGAGAGAATTGACGTTTGAAAATTGCATAAGTATTCACCTCGTTTATAATTCACCTCTGCATTTTATATTAGGTGAATTAACGTTTGAAAATTGCTAAGTGTTCACTTCTTCTATAATTCATTTTTTTTGACTTTGAAACACTCAATGCTAAAATGAAATTCTTCTTTGTACTATTCAAAAGGAACAAGATTAAAAGTTACAAGACGACGTTGATCTGAAAATGTGTAACTATTCTTCAATATTGACAACTTTTTTCTGGCAGGTTGGTTTGAGACTCAGTGAGTGGAGAGAGTAAGGATTCTTCGTCGACCTCGTCAGACATCAGCTCTAAATACTTTTTGTAGACCAGTTCGAGTTTCTCTTTTAAGAAACTTATGTCCACCTCAGATCGTTTTTCTTCCAGCTCCTCTACTATCTCTTTGAACGTGAGATAGTAGGTCTCGTCCACATCGTGTTCATATTCCACAGAATCTTTAAAACTTTTCACGGCCTCCTTGTAGGAACCTTGGACAGCAGCCTCAAGCTCATTTTTCTCCTTCTTCAAGTTGGCCTCAATATTATTGGCCTCGTCCAATTCCTTTAAGAGTTTTTCTTTTGCGACCTGCATTTGGGCCACGTTGGGGGAGCACTTCATCCTTAAACTTGGATAGCTCAAGGTTGGTCTCTTTAATCTTGGCCATCTCTTCTAGAGCCTCTTTCAATTTGGCCTCTGCCTCATGTCTGGCCTTCACCTCTGCCTCAAACATGTTCCTGGCGTCCTCGGAAAGCTTCTTGAACTTTCTAGTGTCGGAGGCCGCCTCGCTTAATCTGGACTGTGCCCGGCAAAAATAATTCAGAGCTTGACCGACGTGTGCAGTACCGGTCGCCAGAAGGTCATCCAAAGGCATATCTTCACTGAACTTCTCTTGACGAGGTGTCCATGTCTTGGCCGGAACATCCATGGCCACCTTAGTCAGCAGGGGGACCTTCATTAAGCCCATAGGTGTTAGGTTGGCCGCAGACACAAACTCCCTATAAATTTTGGGGCGAGACCCTTTTAAAGAGTTAGCTAGCTCAGCTCTTACGGGATGCACTCCCAGATACGAACCCCCATGCAGAGCTGATTGGGAAGACCCAGCTTGATCCCCCGAAATTTGAGGCGGTGGGATTGGAACGTCAGATTTCTCCTTGAAAACCTCAGCTCATCTGGATTTCTTTTGGAGGGGTGGGTCAATCGGATGCTCTTTAGGAGGTGGTGAGGTTCTTGCGAACTGTTTATTGGCTGCTCTCTTGCGAGCCTCAGCTTTGGCGTTTGCAAGTTTCTTCGCCTTCATTGATTCCATCCTCTTTTTACTTTTACGGGCTGATATGAAAAGAAATGCAGAAATAAGTGTTCTTGGAAGTTACAAAAAAAATAATAATAATATAAGGCGTTGAAAAGTTGTTGTGCAATGATCTGACACTTACACTTTGGAAGTGGAGGGTAGTAATCAGACGGATCGATAAAGGTAAGGGTTGATTCAAACAAGCGTTCTTCAGTCAGAAGTTCTTTCACCGATCTGTAATGGTCGGGTTGGTCGGTCAGATGGATAATCCTCTCGATGACTTTTGGGTCCAAATCTGCCTCTCTCACCTCTGCAAAAAATGAGATGATTAATATTAGAACAACTCAGCTCGAAAATATCCCAGATATAAAGACTTACTGAATTTATCCCTATAGAGAACGGGAATGGTTGAACTGATTCCATCACTTCGATAGGGGCTCATCCAATTTCCCCCAACGAAGAACCATTTCTCTTTCCAAGAGCGAACTGATTCAGGAAAATCAATCAGCAATCTTCGTCCCCTGAAAACTGACCTCTGCATCGCATAGAACCACCCCGTTTTTTTGCCATCAGCTCGAAACTGATATGCATAATTGAATTCATCCACTGAGGGATCGTTGTATCTCAAACGGTTGTAAAGAGATATGAACCCAATGATGTAGCTCCAACCATTAGGGTGAATTTGGGTGGGGGCTACACCCCAAGATCGGAGAAAGTCAGTTATGATGAACGGAAGCGGAAATCCGAGACCTGCCTCCAGGATTTGGTAATTAGTAGCTACACAACCTTTGGGTGGTTGGTCAGCTCGTTCGTAACTTTCGGGAAGGAAAAAATGTACGTATCCTGGGATTCTATATTTGTTTTTCCAAATTTGTAGTTCGTTTTCAGTGGCTTCAGATCGGAAATGCTTGCAAGCGAAATCCGAACTGTAACTAGTACAACGGCCAGGTCGCTGGAATGTGGCGGTAGAAGGGTATCGAAATGAACTGGCCAAGAGAGAACAGGATTCTGGCACTATTGCTAAAGGTATGGGCTGCGGGATTTCATCATCACCCTCCTCGCCTTGAAAAAGGCAGTGGGTTTCCTTACTCTCCTCCCAGGACACAGACAATTCGGCCTCATGACCCCTATTTTCCGACCTCACCCCACTTTCCTCAAAACTAATACTATCGCTCATCCTTATAGAGTGATTACAACGAGCTGGACAGTTAGAAAAAGGGGGGGAAGAAATTTCAAAACAAGAGGAAACAGGGAAAAAACGTCAAAGCACCCTCACCTGACGAAAGAAATAGCATATCTGATATGATAACAAGGTGAAATCAAGGTCGTGTAAATAGACGATCTGATATTGACAGAGAGAATTTCGAAGGATCAATAGGTTTCTTACGAGAAGAATGCCCCTATTTATAAGGAAAGAAGAGAGAGAGATAATTAATTAGTCATAATGACAAGACGCGTTGAAATTATGGAGGCGGCGACACTTGATCCGAGAACTGACACACCACGACACCTGGCAATTGGGAATCAATAAAAATTAAAGGCAACGTCAATTAGAAGGCTGTAAGACAACTGGGATTTCGAGATCCGCCCACAAAATCTATGTTGGACCGATCTCGAGGGGACATTTGTTGTTTATCGTGCTGACGTGGATTAAATATGTCGACCTCAACTTAAAATGGCAGCTGGTTTATTAATATCGAGGTGATTTTTATGACGATGTGATTTGATGTCGAGGCGAGTTTGTGACCGACCTCAACTTGGAGGGAGGGGTGATTTCCCAAAACCGAGGTGACAAGTTGCTGAGGTGATTTTCACCCGACCTCCACTTAAAGAGGGAGGTGATTTGCCATGAACGAGGTGATTTGATGCCGAGGTGATGTTGACCGAGGTGAATTCCGAGCGTGGTGAGACTGGCGGCGCTGCTGAAACATCAAACCAGCTGTATTTATGTGTCAGTAATTACGATTGTTTGTGAAATGTCAGTATAATCATCTGTGACATGTTGTCAGCAATTTCAGTAGTCATTGTCAGTCACATGCTGCAGACGTGATATGTTGTAATGATTATGTTTAACTTCCCCAACTACTATAAATAGAGGGGGTAAATGCTCATTAATGGGCATGTGATATAAAAAAAAACATCTCCAAACTCTTGCTATTTGATTTCGTTGATTCGACCGGCTATCAGATCGGTATCGAACTGGACGTGAATTTGTGTAACTTTGATCTCAGTTCGCTTTCGATCTGTTACCTTTCCTATTTCTTATAATATCTCGAACTTTATTACAACGACGATCATTTAATTAAAGAGCTGCATACTTAGATAAATTAATCAAAGACATACAATCCATCTATCAATTCAAAAGTTCATACCACTTTTATTTGTTGACAAAAAGAGACGTCAACACATAGGACACCAACGAGAAGAGGAAATAAAAATATATAATCTTAGACCCTGTTTGATAGCTCCACTTTGCCCTGAAAATTGGCAAATAATTTACAATTTTCAAGGTCTTGGAGTTTGACTGACATAATTTTCTTGGCAATTCTTTTTCCGAGTTTGAGGCACATGATGGAGTTTGCCTACTTTTGAAGGAAAATCTTTGCTTTTAATTTTGGTGAGAATATGTTTGTCAAGTTGCATGGCAATTTTTTTTGATTGTGTTTGATCAATTTTATTATTGTTAATTGATTTTTTTTCAAAAAATAATATTATTATGTTTAAAAAGTTAAAAAAAAATTGATTAAAATAACTAAATTTTTCTTTATTTGTCATGAAAAATAATATCAATGAAATAACAAAACTTGAAAAAGTTCCCACTTTTTTTACTTTGAAAATTAAATCAATCGAACACTTTTAATTGATCCTAGAAAATATTTTCTTTTCACTCATTTTTCACCTTCGCAATCAAATACATCCTTGTTGCTTTGTTTAAATAATTATATATTTTGGTTTTTTAAAATTATTGTCATTTTCAAAAATAAAATTTAAAAGGAAAAAGATAAAAATAAAATAAAGGCAAGTTCGGAGAATTCGTGGTGGGATTTGTTCCTCGTCCCGGCCCCCATTTACTATTTTGGATAAGACGGATCGCTTGGTAAATAAGTTCATAAATAATACATTTTTTTAAATTATTTTTTAATTAAACATATTTTTCAAAATTATTTTTCAATCATATTTTACCTCGAAAATATATCATTTTTGTTTATAAACAAAGAATTTTTACCAAACTGAGGAAACAGTGGGGGACACACACCGGGGCCTACTAAGGCAAGTGCGCTAGTAAATTTTCTCCATTTTTTTCTCCCTTCCTCCTTCAAAATCCAAATCAGTAAGCACTCTCACAAAGTCTCACAAATCACAGTGGGAACCGACCCAGTGTTTGGTGTTTGCACTCTGGACTTTGAGTATTTGAGAAATTATTATGTTATGTGCTTGTCGTTTGTTTGGAATTTGAAATTTCAAGGTTAATATATATTTACAATTATTTGTTTATTTGTTTAAGTTATGGAAAAATATTTTAAGCGCAAATGAATGTTTTATTGTGACGAGTAAAGTAAGAAAACGCGTAGAGAATAATTGTATTAAAATTTTAACTAATTTTTTTTCGTTTTTTGGTCTTTTCCTTTTTGAAAAAAAAAAAAAAAATCGGGGCCAGGCAGCAGTTCATGTTTGGTGTTTGCACTTTGGACTTTGAGGATATGAGAAATTATTATGTTATGTGCTTTTTGTTTGTTTGAAATTTCAGATTTTAAGGTTAATATATATTTACAATTATTTATTTGTTTATTTGTTTGAGTTATGAAAAAAATATTTTAAGCATAAATTCATGTTTTCTTGTAATGAGCAAAGTATGAGAACGCGTTGAGGGCAATTGTAATAAAATTTAAATATTTTTTCTCAATTTTTGGTCTTTTTCTATATAAAAAAAAAAAAAAAAAAATTTGGGAGCAGCCGGTTCGGGCCACTGCAAAAACACAGTACATCTCTATGCCCCACTACTACAACAAGTCTGCGTCCACCATTGAGGAAATATTCATGATATATTGTGTTGATTTTGTAATATTTTTTAGATTATTAAGAGTTAATTCTAGAACTGGTCATTGAAGTCTGTACAAAATTTTAAGTTCAGGATTTTTACCAAACTGAGGAAATATGCATGATATATTGTGTTGATTTGGTAATATTTATTAGATTATTAAGAGTTAATTCTAGAGCTGGTCGCTGAAGCTTGTGCAAAATTTTAAGTTGATCTATACTTTTGACTCATTTTAGACACTAAAGTTAATTATTTAACATTATATAAAGGATCGAAATTTGTGATCTAATTACAACTAGCACGAAGGTTTAGCATTCCGATTGCGACTGTGGTGAAAGGTTGATGACCTATAATATTATTAACTAGTATCAAGTTCGAGCATTGCACGGAAGAATAATATGAAATGATTTTATTGTAAATATTATTATAAAATAGGAAAAAAATTGAATACATAATTTGTTTTGATTAATGATACAGATTGTCAACTAATGCTCAAAATAGAAATAAATTACAATTCTCATCCATTTTGGAAAACTTATTTAAATAATACAATGTGTTATAAATTATATATTATGTGAATGACCAATTGTCATTGTACCCCTGTAAACTTTACATTATTACAATTGTACTATTGTTCACCCTTATATATAGGGGCCTATACTTACCAATTTGAAATATCAATTGAATGATGAGAATTCTCTCCTCTTCAAATCTCTCTTTCACTCTCTATTCATATATTATTATTATGGTAGTTTTACAACACGTTATCAGCACGAGTCTCTAGCCAATTGAGTAATATGATGGAAGTATACTCTACAGCTGCATCTAAATGATGAGTCTCTGTATCATAAACCTGATTATTATCAATCAATGTTTTCCTTTCACAAATCAAACACTTTTGGCTTTAGAAAACAACCCACATATTATAAATCTGAAAACATCAAGAAAGATGTAAATTTTGCATGATTCAAAATGTTTCATACGAGGAAAGAAACGTGATCGTGATGTTGTGCAAAAAGAAAAGTTGAAAAAATTGGAAAATTCGAAACTTTCAAAGTCGATCTACGAAAAACCGTATATCCAATTGACGATTGGAGACCAAATCCATAACCACGGCAACGGGACGATTCTCCGGCACCGGCGCGTGACGCGCGTGAGGCACACGCACAGACGTCAAACCGGCGCGTGCAGGATTTTTCGGCAACGGTGTCAAAAGGCAGTTTGTTCATATCGACGTTTTTTATTTTTCTATGGTCTTACTTTTCTGTTTGGTGCAGTTTTGTACATTTTCCGGTGGTCGAAAGTGGCGGCTTCGTAAAATCTATTTTTGAAGCAATTCTGGCGAGATTTTGAACTTTGGACCAAAAGTAAGTTTGTTCTAAATTAAATTTCAAACATATTGACAGTTTCGATTTACTCATGTGATCAATATATTAAAATATGGACGATTTTACCCTTGATGATACGTTAAAGTATATTAATCATAATTTAACGAATTTGATTAATCGTGATTACTGATCTGATGATAAATACTAATAGAATATATATTCTCAATCATTTAACAATACTATGTGATCAATATGATAAATTAAAAGATTTAAAAAGTAACATAATAGTTGTCATGTCGTGATGTATTGAGTATAATTCATTATCGTAACGAACTGGATTATTATGAATACATTGATTGGATTTGGAGATATGACTTGCTCATTTATGAAATATAATTATTTCTTTATATTGGTACCACCTATATGGTTGGTTTTATCAGCTTTAAATATACATATTACGTTACCACCTATATGGTTGGTTCTACAAGTTTCAAGCATATTACATTACTGGTTGGTTCTACTGACTTTAAATATTTTCTATTCATAAAATCTAATATATGATTGTTATTTGATATTTCAACAAATGGTACCAGAAGTTACCAATATCTGTATTTGAAATGGTGGATGAAAATAAATTATTCAACAAGAAAAATGTTGATGTATGATAAGATAATATCATATAATAGCACGGATATGGCTAATGTGAAAATAATCTCATCGGTATTATGAGATAATATTATATGATTGAGATAAACAGTTTTGATCAAAGTTCTTGAACAAGCACTTATGTACTCCAGAAAAAGTACATATTTACTCCAGAAGAAATAAAGATTATCATCTAAACATACTGAAATGATATTATTATTATTGCTCCTGAAGAAGTATAAACGAGTCATGCATGCAAAACACAAAAGGGGGGAAACATTTATGATCCTCAAAAGTAGAAGTGTGTATCAAGAGTAATAATACCTCATACTATACCACCCCTAATCTTTTTTTGTGTGTCTCAAGAGTAAGAATACTCCGTACTCCACCACTCCTAATCCTTTTGAGGTTCACAAGATTAAGTTCAAATGCTTATCAATATTAGAGGTGTGTCTCAGGTGTAAAAAAAAAATACTTTGTACTCTACCACCCACAATATTTTGAGATTCAGAAGGATAAATTTACATTAATCGGACTCCATTTTCGCTTGATTCCCCTTCCTTGCGACTAATATATCTTAACTCCGGCTGGATCTTGTATTGGAATATATGACTGAAGCTTATCCAGCAGTTCCTCGATAGTTGGAGCAGAAATAAGAATCCTCCTGGAAAATTGAGAGATGAATCCCTGTTCCACAGCATGATCAAGAAATGTCAGCAAACCATCAAAGAAATTGTTAAAATTTAAAATTCCAATAGGTTTGGTATGGAGATCTAATTGTGCCCAAGAGTTAATATTAAAGATTTCCTCTAAAGTACCAAAACCTCCCGGCAGGCCTATGAAGGCATCAGAACCATATAACATGCAAGTTATGCGTTCATGGATAGATAATGTCTGTACTTCATGACCTCGTGTTTTTCCTGCAACATCTACCAAAGGAACAGGTATAATGCCTATCACTTTCACTCGTTCTGTTTGAGCAAATTGGGAAACACAACCCATCAATCCACTGCTACCTCCTCCATACACTAGATTGATACATTTCTCTCCCAACTTCTTTCCTAAATCTACTGCTGCTTCTAGATACCCAAAACCTTTGATCCACAAAATACACAGATAGTTTTGATCTGTAGAAATTTTGGTCCTTCCATCTTTGAAAGTATAAGGAAAGAAAAACTTAAAAGAAATTGTTATTTTGGGATGCTTTAAACTGCAAAATTATCTGACTTTTTAAACTTGAAAATATTCATTATTTACTGCTCTTCTTTTGAAAAAGTTACTATTTACTTTTGACTAAATGACACCACTTTTGATCTTGTCTCTGACAGCATATATTTTGCTCCATAATGGATACTCTTTAGGTGATCTCTCAGTAACAATCTGTTAATACGTGAAAAATACAAAATATTTTGTTAAAATATATACACTATACTGATTTACCTTGTATCAATGTTGAGTAGCCAAAACATCATTGTTTATAACAGTTTGGAAAATATGATCTTTTAATATTATATTTTTTAGACTATAACAGTCTTTATCACTGATGAATTTAGCCCATAAAGATAGTAATTCACGCTGCACATACCCACAAGAGTGCGTCTCAAGAGTTAATCGGATATCATCCAATGACTCCTTACTCAGCCCACCCTTAATGAAATCTATTTTATCATCTCGATTTCTGGATGAATATCCTATTGATTTACAAGGGTATCACATGTCCATCGAGCATATTTGTAAAAACCGTTTAATCTTTTTGCTCTTCGCTTCTTTGCAAAAGTACTCTTACCTAAGCCAGGTATGTGCTTAGAAAATAAATCTGATAATTCACCAGCTAATCGAACTTTTGCTTCGATCAACTAACGAACATCTTCTGGGATACCTTGATCCATCAGCAGCCTCAATCTTTCGAGTTAAACTCGGTAAATCTTTTTCAAAACATTTATCGGAAGATTTGAGTAGTATTTGCGAATATTTGATAATATAACATCCATTTTGATGGATCTGATCTTCTCCCAAAGTGATCTATTTAAATGCATTATTTAACGCGTAAAAGCGCGGTGGCTCCGCGCGTCAATGATTCCACCAAGAAAAGGGAAAATATTTTTAATCAAAAGGTGGGGACAAGGATCATTTTCTTGTGATGTCATTCTAATCACCTTTTTGGATATACTAAATCAAGGTATACTGATTTATATATTCGAACAAGTAAATATTGTATTGAACCAGAAGTTCATAAGTGAAACATACATTGTATTGAACCAGAAGTTCAGCGATATTGTATTGAATCAAATATTCATACATAGAAATGAAATAAAACCGTATTGAACCAGAAATTCTATAATAAACTATTAGATTATCAAAAGTTTCAAATTGTTTTCTATGAGAATAACTTATTCAGAAATTGTTTATCATACAATAATATTCTATGTCAAACAGGGATTAGCTCAAGAAGTTTTATGATTTGTAAAAGTGCGATATGTATACACTCCACCAAAGCGCACTAAGATATATGATTGAGATTACATCCCTAAAGAGATGACATGTGCGGCATTTTAGCCGATTGATATAATATAAGATTTGTGAACATTATGGGGAAAACACACCTGAAGCGTAATTATACCTGAAGTATAATGACAATTGATTCCAAAAATAAATATCTCTTGAATGATTGAGATGATCCATTTTAGGCTAAATACTCATGGTGAGTAAAAATGGACATATTTAAATAATAAGAGATTTATGTACTTGATGATTGAAGAAATCTCTATATGTTATATTGAGATGAAATGGAATCGATAAATAAACCGAATACATACACAACTCTATTGTGAAAATGAGGTTGATGAAATTATAATACTTTGGCCAAATATAAAACCCCAATGTAGGGATTATTGTTCAAGGACCTGAAGTCCAAATGCTTAAATGTGTAAAGTCAATAATTATTTGTACAAATGAAAAATATTACACAGTCGTAAAAGACGACTCGTTGCGCGTGAAATTTTTCATAAAACTGGCATAACATATGGTGGATAGACTATAATCTAAATCACTAGCTTGAGCTTTTTGATATACTAATGAGTGAGATCAAAATGTATGATCCTCATCTAGGTACTTTGAGAGTATTCTTTGATGTACCAGTTGATCGCGGTACATTGGGATTTCAAGTAAAATGATTATAGATTATATGTCGAAATTGATATATATATTTCAATGATTAATTATACTTATACAAACCAAAAATTGTGGTTTATGAGATGTAAGAACATACATGTATAATCACTGAAAGATTCAATATACCCAGATTAGTATCACTATAGAATGATACAAATGACTCCATGATATAATATGTTGAAAGTGAAATTGGAGTGTACTGTTTATGACATTTGGGAAATTGATTATTCACTATAAGTGAATTTGAAAATGAATATTTTATTATTCACTAGAAGTGAATATGAAAATAAATATGTTTAATTATTCACCAGAAGTGAATTCTAGATTTAATTATTCACCCGAAGTGAATTCTAAATTTGATTATTCACCAGAAGTGAATTCTAGATTTAATTATTCACTAGAAGTGGAAGATGCAATTGATAAATTAGTACAACATCGCTTAATATAGCATGTTATGACATCATAAATGAGCTATGAATGATTTATATAGAGCTCATCATAAATGATATGTTTGATGAAAAGATCCGTGATTGCATCAATATACTTGTGGTATTCCATGAAAGGAATAAATACGCGTTGCACTCTTTTTCCTTCGCTAAGGTTTTGTCCCACAGGGTTTTCCTAGCAAGGTTTTTGAGGCATTATCATAGTTATCTACGAGCTATAATTCAGCAACACATTGTTATACTGGAATGATATCAACAAATGAAGAAAATCATAGACATCTTATGAATAATGTTATGATATCGGCTACACAGAAGGAGATTTTCTTATATATATATTCCAGACAAAAGATGATATCATTATTCAAGAAGTTCATGAATACTTGATTGCACACTTCAGGGGAAAAATCATGCTGTACTCTTTTTCCTTCGTTCAGGTTTTGTCCTACTAGGTTTTCCTGACAAGGTTTTAACGAGGCAGTGGCTGTACTCTTTTTCCTTGGTTTAGATTTTATCCCATTGGGTTTTACTGACAAGGTTTTAACGAGGCAGCACTTCAGAATTTCAAGATTCAGTACATGATTTGTTCTATTCGAACATTAGACTCAATGATTAACAATGGCAACATTAGGGAGAGCAACTGTATTCTTTTTCCTTCGCTCAAGTTTTATCCAACTGAGTTTTCTTAGCAATGTTTTAATGAGGCAGACAATTGGAGAATAGGTCATTCAAGGGGGATTGTTATAAATTATATATTATGTGAATGACCGATTACCATTGTACCCCTGTAAACTTTACATTATTACGATTGTATCATTGTCTACCCCTATATATAGGGGCCTATACTTACAATTTTGAAATATCAATTGAATGAAGAGAATTCTCTCCTCTTCACATCTATCTTTCTCTCTCTAATCTCTATTCATATATTATTATTATGGTAGTTTTACAAAACAATGTTTGTATAGTTTGTAGTTTTTCACACCCGTGTGATACGTAAAAGTTACTATAGACAAAACATATTTAAACAATTGCACAAATTTAAATTAAATAATGCAAATTTTCAAATATATGTTTTATAAAATAAATAAGAAATTTCGTTCAATTATTTTTTACTAACGTGAATAAAAATAATAACCCTCAAAATATTATAATTTATATAAAATAAAGTAATTGTTAAAAATTAAATATATGCGGTCCTATATATAAAAAAATGTAACAAATTAAGTAATATTGACGATGCACGGAAGTGAAAATCAACCTCAAAATTTGTGGTGCACGAACGTAGAATTCAACTCAAGAGATCCTTCTTATGATTAATATTTTTTAATTTTTAAATGCAATGCATTTAATTGAACATAATTAAATGCATATTTAATTATATATAAATAAAAAAATATTAATGAAAATATAAATAAAATATATATAGTGAGTCTTTTTGTCTATATATGTTAATAAAATTAGAAATAAAGCTTCACCTTTTTTTACGGCATATAATTATTTTTTTAATATTTTAATAAAATTGTAAACCGTTAAATTGTTTTATCATTTTTACAAGAAAACGGACCATGAATTAAGTATTTTAGAGACTATACCGTGAACATATCAACTCAATTTCTGGAATCAACGTTCAATAAATGAAATATTCTTTTTTTTTAAAAAAAAAATTGAACTACAAAATTAGACTCATACAATACATGTGCAAAACTCAACTTACATATTTTCTTTAAGATCGACACTTTTCTTTTCACATATTATTTTTCATCATATTCTTCCCAAAAAAAGGTGTAGGATAGATTTTTTTGATATAATTTGATTTTTTAAACATTAATTATTAATTTCAAGTGTTTTTCTAAAAAAATAATCATTAATTTCAATAAATATTGTTACGTTAATCGATTCTTCTTTCTTCATACTGACAATTTATTTATTCATATTGTTACATTATTACTTTAATAAAAAAATACTGATCGATCAACATAGAAATTATATGAACTAATTCTTAAAATCTGTAATATATTTTTGCATATTTTATTTATTTAAATTTATAATGAAAAATAGAAAAATGAACACAATCAGTAAATAAATAAAAATAATGCAAAAATGATCAATGAATTGAAGAAATCTTAAGTTTGTAAAATTAAACCAACTTAATTGGATTTGCCTTAAAAACTCGTATAGTTATTATTTATTTTAATTTGATGAGAAAAAAACAAAACAGAAATTAATCATCTATGACTAAAATGAATTTAGTTAACTAATTATAGATAATATTATAAGACTTAAATGATATAATTTAAAATGAATTAGATATTGAGGAAAAATAAAAAAATAAAAAATAAAACGTTACCTTTAATTTTTTATATAATTTTACAGACAATATATTTTCAATTTGCTCACTTGTTAGGTTGCATTAAACTTGTCAATGTGATCTTTAATTTGACACACATATTACAAATTTTTCGATTTCAAAATAATACAATAATTATTAAAAGAATAATAATAAAATAGAAAAAATAACATTTTGATATTATTAACAGTATAGCACGGATGCCAATGCATTTAATAACACATGTAAAATAATTATTGCAAAAATATTAAATATACTATTTTTAGCAAAAAAATTTCAAATTTAGAAATTTTTTTGGTGAGAAACTATATGTGTATTTTGGTTACGTCTATTCTACTTTTATAATAATAATAATAATAATAATAATAATAATAATATATATATATATATATATATATATATATATATATATATATATATATTAAGATTAAGATTTGCTGAAAAAGATGAACACATTGAGTCGTTGACATTTTATTAGGTTTATTATACATTTCGGCAAATTTGAGGCATGCTAATGCAATTTAGACTGAGTGGCTTGAATGCTTTTAACTTAAAGTTTAGCGGCTCGGATACTTCAAATTGAAGCTCAACGATCCCATTGTAATCGAATTAAAGTTCAGTGACCTCTAGTATAATTAATCACATCCAATTTTTTTTTTTTTTTTTCTAAAATGTGTATATGATCAGTGGCAGATCCAGGAATATTGTTTTGCTAGGGCGATTGTTGACTGGCGATCTTCAATGACCACAATAACGAGATCATTTATTATTATTTAATTAAATAATATTAAAAATTCTTCAACCACTATAATTGTTGACCACAAAATTTCATAGGACTTTGGATTAACACGACTTAACTTCTCCCTCTTGAACACGTAAATTTCCTTCGCACTAAGACAAAAGGTCAGTGAGTTTGCACTCCGACACTCAAGTCAAGACCCATTTCAAGTGAATATATGTTGAATGCGGAAAATATAAATGTGTAAAAGAGAGAAAATTGAGTGAGAGTAGTATATTGAGTTAGTGTATAGAATTGCTGACCCCCTACTTAGAGACAATTGTGTTGTATTTATAATTGAAATTACTTAGATCACAACACGTGTTATATTCTTCCACGTGGCAGGTCCAAAATCTATTATAAAGATAAACCACATATTTGGTCATAATCATCACAATTAAAGTAAACATGACATCCTATTAAATGGCTAGTCACATCCAGCCCAAACAGCAGTAATGTTACATCCTTGTGATACACCGTCTATCTACGCAGTGACTGATCTTGTTACTAGTCCGGGGTAAGTGTCTCGAATGATATCATCTCGGACTTGGCACTTCGGATATGAGCAGTTCGTACAACATTTAGCCTCGTCTTCCTTGCAGCTTAACGAGTCGATGTCCAACTGCCAGTCACGGGGGTCCTCATGAATAACGTGTCAAGGCCATTTAAGCATGGTCGTAACAATATTAATTCAACAAAGCGTAAATTTAGAAATTCATTACTAAACTATACAGGAACTATCACACCAATTTTCTGTATTTAAAATATTTCTCAACTTTCCAAGTATGTCAACAATTAGAGGCTTACTGTCACAACAATGACAATATATATACTATAAACTTCATTAACCATATTACTATTTATTAATTAGTACCCAAATGCCAAACTCAACAACGAGGTAATCAACAATCAAACAAGATATATTCCTACTTTTAAATGAAACCATAAATAGAGAATTTACAAAAAATAGCAAATACCTAATATGTAGGACCGCAAGTGGAAACCACGGACTGTGATAGCGACGGAGGTGGCATAATACAGTCACACTGGCGGAGCACAGACTCCTCATCTCTCAACGCGATAGACGATAGTGATGCAATCACGGAGAAGACGAGTAGCTCCAAAGGAGAAGACACGTGTAGGTCTTTCTATTTTGAAATAATTAGACTATACATTACTTCTTCATTCCCATATTGAAATGTACACTGTAATACTTAATTACCAAATATTACAATCTATGTAATAAAGTGTAATTCAGTTAACACTACATGATTATATTACAACAAGATATGATTTAACACAAGTGATTATATTACAACATTTAGTTACGTGGTATGTAATGTGTCATGATTTATGATTTATGTTCATAGGATTATATGACATCCCTCGAATACAAGATTTGTAATGTCTCATTTAGTGTTGAAATACATCTTATTATCACATTTGTAATGCACAATAATCAATTCATATTTGTAAAGTCTTATGCAGTAATTTTTTATTTTATTAATTGTAACTTTCATAATTATTAGACTATCTTAAATGCAAACTACATCCCTAAAATTAAGGTTACCGTTATTAATTACATTCTCTCTCCAACATCGCTAAATATAAGGTTTCCATAATTAATCAAATTAATAAAAAAATACTTTCTCTCTCCTGAAATTTGGTATTTTTCTAAAATGGAGAATGAAATTACGTAACATTACAAATAATATTAATATATTACCTATTTTTCAATTATCACTCATTACAACCACGTAGTTGCGTAAGTTTCTCTGGCATAACTAACTGAAAATTGGTATGGCTTGTTTTGGATCAATTGAAAATGATTTGGGTCATTTAAGAGGGCCCAAATAAAAGAAAAAAAGGGAAAGGCCAAAACAATATATGGCCCAAAAACCATTAGCCCAAAGCAGATTAAAAATAAAATAAAAAAGGGATAATTGTATAAATTACTTACTTTAGATAATAAAACTGATTTTTACTACCCAAATAAAAAAGTTTGAGAAATACTTCATTGCTACTAAAAAAAAATTGAAAAGTATCATAGGTATCATAATGTGATACTAACATATTTGAGAAGTATCAAAAGTATCAGATTGTGATACTTCACGTGACTATGAAGTATTTTTCAGTTTTTATGATTTTATTATAAGTAATTTTCAATTTTTATAAATTCAAGTAAATTTCAATTTGATCCCTAAAAGTAGTGTAATTATGTGAATAGCCAAAAAAAAATCAAGAAAATCACAAATTTTCTAGAAAATAGCTCGCTGAAGGTTGTAATTTTCTTTTTGCCAGTAAAGCCAGATAGGGCAGCCACCTGAGCTGGCCGAGTACTAGATCTTTCGATGTACATCGACTCTTTACACTTGTACATAAAAACTTCTTTCATGAGTGACAAGAAAATATTATTACATTATGCATCATCCCATTATTCATTTACTATAGTGAAATTGACGCATTTATTCCCTAAACATTTGCATTTATGACCAATTAATCTCTAATCTTTCATTTTTTGTGTAAAAGTCCTCAAATGTTACATCATTTAGCTCAGCAAGTCATTTAGATTATTTTCATCCATTACAACGTTAACTTTTAAAAAAATGCCCTTATATATAAGGCTCCGTTCGGTAAGAATTTATAATACAAATTATAATGGGCATAATTTCTCAAACTACCTTGTAACCACACACATGTTCTCTCTCTAATTTTTAACCACACATCTTACCTGAAAAACGCAAATAATACACATTATAAATTAAATTCTATTTATTTCAGCCGCCAAACGGGCCCTAATTGATGCAATTAGTCCATGAACTTTGACATTTTGCGTAATAAGTCCTTAACATCTCAAATTTGTGCTGAAGTCCCTAAAAATACAATATTTAGCGCCACAAATCCTTTTAGATTATTGTCCTCCATTTCACCTTTAAAAATTCAATTTTCTTTTTTATCAAATATATTAAATTACCCTTATATTAATAAATAAATAAATAAATAAATAAATGAGTCTCTGTTTGACAACCTAAAATTTTTGTTCCTGCTTTTTCAAAATCTGTTTGAACGATACATGTTGTTGACCACAAAATTCGACTGGACCTTGGACCACAAAATTCGACGGAACAAGATTTCGCCAGAATATTGCTGCGAAAACTTTTAGAAAGTGGTAAAAGGGGAAATAATAAAATGAAGAAGGATTTATAAGGATCCCAACGATCTAGGTTCATTGATTTTTGTGAGCTGTATGATTAATGTGGTTAACCCATGCTTCTTGGAGAATGGGCTAATCAAAGCGCCAGCCTTCAAAGGGAGGGACAAAACCGTTCAGCTACCACAGTGAATACCACGCGCTGCGAAATGCTACTTCCCTCCCATTTTATACATATATATATATATTTCTTGGAAATAGAGACCAATAGCCCCTCTGAATTAAATGCGCCGCCTAAGGAACGCGCTAGTACGATCCCGACCCCATTTAGGAGGGAAAATCCGAGGCAGAAGATCTGCTATAATATGGATCCGAACCTTACATAAGGAATTTCATTATCGACTCCCTAAGAAGTTAATGCTGTGAAATCATGGAAAATCCTACATGATCATGAATGATCCATTCGGATTTGAGGGACTAGTGTTGAATCCTGGCCCAAAGAAAGGTACAGTGATCCACCAGCGAAGGCCCAACGGTGGCCCGACAGACCTTGACCCAAAGATAAGGTCTAAAATATCACCATGGGATGAATGCCGAGGTGGTACGTCAAGCAAATCTCTTTAGCCGACCTGGTTAACGCCTAGCCGATGTGCTTTATACTCAGCCGGGGTGCTTTATGCCGTTGACCAGAAGAGAGATGGAGTCAGTGATGGGACATTGCCTTTACAAAGATGTGACAGACGTCCATCCCCTACGAAATGTAGCATTGATTACGGTTGAAAAGTAAGGTTGTCACCTCCATGAGCTAGGGTGATGACAAGTGTAAAGTACGCCACGTGTCGTGATGTTAGATAACAAGTTCCTCTATAAATAAAGCACGATTATCTCCAAGTAAAGGGTTAGCAATTTCTCACTCTGAACAATATACTTCTCTCACTCCCTTTTCTCTCTTTTACACACTTATATTTCCCGCACCCAATAGATATATTCGCCTAAAATGAGTACTAACTTAGGCATCGAAGTGCAAACGGGAGCCACCTCGGCCCCCTTTACATGCTGATTGTTTATCACAGTGCGCATGAGATCCACGTGTTCAAGAGGGAGGAGCTGAGACGTGTTGGTCCAAGGTCCAGTATGGATTTTGTGGTCAACACATGTAACGTCCTGAAAAATTATGACGTCCATAATCGTTCATGATTACGTAATAAATGTGTTTTTAGAATTTATTTGATTCTGGTGGGATTTAAAGAAAGAAAAACAAAAAATATCAATTAAATGAAATGTTACGAAAAACGTATTTAAACGCCACATTTCAGGAGACTTGTTTGATCACTTCCGATCTCCGTTAAATGCATGTGATGTATGCTTGGATAAGTTCTCGAAACAAATTTCGAGAATTTGAGATCCATTTTTACGTTCGATCAACGAATAGTTACCAGTGAATTTTTAAATTTAGTACTTTACAAAATGTTAAGAAAACACTTTCGGGTTTTCTCAACAAGTCATAACTTCCTTCTCGATTAACCATTTCTTGTGCGGTAAGTTGCAGTGTTCACGTGAAATTACACCTTGAGCATTTTGAAATGATACCAATATTTCCAGATTTGAAAACCCTAATTTGGGTAAAATATGAAAATTTTGGTAAAATTTCGAAATACTCATGACGTACTTTCACTTGCAACTTACACGCAAGAAATAGTTAATCGAGGAAGAAGTCATGACTTTCCTAAGAAAGCCACTCAAAACTGTTTTTCTTAACTGTTTGTAAAGTCCTAACTTTAAAAATTTACCGATGATTATTCGTTGATTGAACTTAAAAATAGATCTCATATTCTCGAAATTCGTTTCGAGAACTTATCCATGCACATATCACATGCATTCAATTGAGGCCAAAAGTGATCAAATAAGTCTCCTGAAGAGAGGCGTTTAAACACGTTTTTCATATTTTTTTTATTTAATTAATATTTTCATTTTTCTTTCTTGAAATTTCACCATAATTAAATAAATTCTTAAAACACTTTTATTACGTAATCATGAGCGATTAGTGACGTCATAATTTTTCGGAGCGTTAATCATACAGATGGATTCTAACAAAGCAAGAAACAAAAATTTCAAGTTGCCAAACAGATGCTTATTTATTTGATTTATTTATTAATATAAAGGTATTTTATATTTTTTTAATAAAAGGAAAATTGAATTTTTAAAGATGGAATGGAGGGAAATCATCTAAAAGGACTTGTAACGCTAAATATTGCAATGTTTGGGACTTAAGCACAAAATTGAAACGTTGAGGGCTTATTACGCAAAAATACCAAAGTTTAGGGACTAATTGCATCAATTATGTATAAGGACATTTTAGCCTTTTTAAAAAAAATTAACTCTGTAATGGATGAAAATCATCCAAAAGGACCTGCTGCGTCAAGGAATGTAACGTTTGAGGACTATTGTATGAAAAATGAAAGATTATAGACTAATTGGTCACAAATGCAAATATTTAGGGACCAAATGCGCCAATTTTCTTTTACTATATTAAGAAAGTAGTTGTAAAGTGTATCCAAGTTCTTTTGTGCTCTTTCCTCAATATGGTAACATTGTTTGGTTTATATATTGGCTTATTTATGAATTTGAAGTAAAAAGTAGTTGTTAAAATTGGAGAGAAAAATGTGTGTAGTTAAAAATTATTTTGAAAAATTATGTTGTTTAATTAGAATCTATTTTATATACCAAAAAAGTATGATTACCAAACGGTTATCTTGTTTAAGATTAGACATGGGCGTCGGGTAGATCGGTCAGAGTATTTCAATACCCGGAACCACCTATAATACTTCAGGTATTTCTAAATTGGAACCATTCAGGTCCTTATAATTATTGGAACCAAACCCAAACCCGAACTTTCGATTCCAATTCGGGTCCGTTCTACCCATAATATTTTCTTTATATATACATTAAATAAATATTTTTATATATGTCCTTTCGATACGTATACCAAACACGTTTCTGCTCGACAATATTTGTGCAATGGAGAATATTAAGCTAAGAACTTGATGTGAATCTCTTTGGTATTTGGACAAAATATTCCCACAACAATTTAATACCAACCCAAAAAAGCTAAATGTTAAAATAAACTTAAACTCAAGTTTAATCTAACCAGAATTTCAAGGAAAAATCCTTAACCCAATGGAGAGAAATAAACAAGTTCAAAGATTTCTTTCAATAACACAAGAATCATAACATTCTACATGAAATTGAGAATAATACCTCAAAGAGGGAACAAGATTTAAAGAGGAGTTCTTACCTCTAATTTGCTCCCAATGAGGCTTCAAGTTCATACAACCAAAACTATTTAGGGTTTGAGGAAAGTATGTATTTATAGTACAAACCAAAAGAAAAATAAAGAAATTCGAAATAAAAATAAAAAATCTCGCGAACCTATCTCCAAAATTGATATGTGAAGCGATCGCATGGTAATTCCAAAATCATTCTGGTTAAATTTTCAAGATTCGTGTGATCGCATGGTATTTATACTATGCGATCGCATGGTAGAGTCTTCAAATTCTGCACGCGCCATCTTCAATATTTTGGTTATAACTTTTGACCCCAATGTCCAATTGAGGTGATTCAAAATGGTTTGGAAACTAGACGAAAAGGGTTACAATTCTTCCATAACAGTGAACCTCAAATTCGGAATTTATCTATGTCAAAACTTTAATTCAAGTTGGCTAAGACTCCCATCTTCATTTCTTCCACTTGAATCTTGACTCCAACTCGATTCTCGGCTCCCCTTTTGACTTAATCATTTTGTTTTAACCTCGAATACTATTCTTTGATGTCTCAGGAATCCTTCAAAAATGTACTTAAAATTTGTTTGGCTCGCATGATTTATTTTCCCTTGTCGAGCCTCCTATGATTCTCATTCAAAACTCAATTACTTAACTCAATAATAGAGTCTAATTATATTTTAAATAGAGAACGATGAACTCGATAACCAAAAAAGTACACTACAGTCCAAACTACGAATATATGAAATTTAAGTGTAATGCATTTAAAAAAAATTAAAAAAATACTTAAGTTTGTAAATAATACAAGAAAATAAAAGTCTGAAAAATATAAAATGAAAATTTTAATTCATCAATTTAAATTACAACTCGATTTTGAACTTTTGATTCATATAAAGCTCAAATTGCAAATATTATTAAACTAACCCATGAAATGCAACATTCTAGTGTGAGAAGAGAGGTAAAAGAGTAGGAGTAAGTCTTACTTTTTAGAAAATTTACTACCTAAATTAGATTTTAAGTTATGTATTTTTTTGCTCAGCGTATAAATCGTAGAAAATAAAAAAAACTATATAAAAATTGGTTTTATTCGGGTACCTATGATTTTGTTCCAAGAACCAAGAATCTACCCGAACTCAATTGATTTTCAATTTTCAGTTCCGATTTCTATTATATATTTTTTGGAATCGAACCAGAACCTCCGATTTCGAATCGATTTCGATTTGAGAGGTTTGATTTTGATTAATATACCCAGGCCTATTTAAGATAATGGTGCAAAAGTCAGCAGATAAAACATTGTCATTTGTAAGGTAGCTTCTTGGTCAAATGCAAACACAAATGGTGGCATTAGAGAACACTTGGCCATATATAACATAGGCATTTTTTGTACGACTAGAAAACTTGCACTCTATGACAAGTAATCTTCTTTTGGGGGATTAAATTAATTATTTATGATCATCGAAATTTTAAGTAATTACTCAACGATCATTGAAGTTATTATTCTATAGGAATTGTAATTCAAGTTTATAAATTTAAAATATTGACAAATCCTTCCGGACGCCATTGAATACCAGTTTGTCACCAAAGAATGTTATTTTATTAACAAATTGATGAAAGGAAATGTAATGTGACCCTAGTTTGATCTTCTTGTTTTTTTTTAAATACTGATTTTTGCCGACTTCTATATATATATATATAAAAATAAAGTTCATGCCAAATATAACACACATATAATTTTCCGTCCAAAATGACTTTTTAAATCTGAGAATTTATGCAAAAAATTAATCTATACATATAAAAAAATAAAGTTCATGCCAAAAATAACATGCATATAGTTTCCCGCCTAAATTAACTTTTTAAATCTGAAAATTTATCCAAAAAAATAATGTAATAAATATTTTAGCAATTATTATAGTACATTTAGAATTCGTGTTATACTATTAATAATGTCAAGATTTTAATTTATTTTAATGTATAAATAAAGTTTTTTTTGTTTGTTTTGTAATAGTTATTATTCACTTGATAATTATTTTATTATGTTTAAGTCGAAAAATATGTAATATATGTGTCAAATCGAAGATCTCAACGAGAAATTTAATACAAGCTAACAAGTGAGAGCAAACTGTAAACATATTGTTCATAAAATCATTTCAAAGATCAAATCTAAAAGTTTTTATATTTTTTAATTTACTCAATATCTCATTCATTTTAAGGCTCTGTTTGGCGACTGGAATCTCATTATAACATGATTTATTTGTATTTTCTAAGTAAAATGTATAGTTCAAAAGTAGAGTGAGAAAATGTATGTGGTTGAAAAGTGATTTGAAACCTATGTAATTTAAATTTGGCTTTAAAATGAGAATTAGTGAGGTTGTTGAACGAACTTTAAATTATATCATTTAAGTTCTATAATTATTTAAATTTAATCACAAATATATCTATTTTTTCACTTATTACAGATTCTATTTAAATGTAATCATTGTTAAGAAAATAGAACTTGATTAAGAAATGAATCAAGCGATGACATAAATTGAAATTTTGGAGAACATGAGGAGTAACATTCTTGAGTTTTAAAGCGAGAAATTTTGAGTTTATCTTAAGTTGGATTAAGTGAAAAGTTGAGGACGTTATAACTTGATCCTTAGGATGTTATATTTAAGCATGGATTTCAATGATATTAATGACATAACAATGGATTTATCTGGTATTCAATAATGTGATCATTGATTATAAGTGGCAATATATTATCAGAGTTATGCAACAGAAATGTGGTAGGAGAATATATATTTCCAAAAAGGATTTCTATGAAGGGGTAAATTTTGAGGACAAAATTTGGGAGGGAGGGGAGATTGTAACAACCCGAAAATTTCGTACCTGAGTTGAATTATTTAGAAAATTGGAATCAAATATTTTATTAGAAAAGAGCCAATTTCACGTTTTGTATGATGAGATAATATAGAATTTATGAAAAAATGAGAGAAATTGGCATTACATGTAATTTTAGAGACTAAATTGGTATAAAAGAAGTTATATATGATGTTTGAACTCAATAGGATTGAATTTCATAGTTGAAGACTAAGTTGGAAATTTTAGAAACTCTTATGAATTACAGTTTTGTCATTTTGATGAACGTGACTTTGGGTTTAATTTTTGGATTATATAGTGATCTTTAGCCATTGCAAGTTATACCATTTTATAGCTCATGATGAGATCTAAGCATTGATGTCAAATTTGGATACATTTGAGTTCGAGAAGCACTTCAAAAATCGAGCTAAAGTTGCATGTGAGAAATAGTTGAAATGTTGAAATTCATCAAAAAATTTCTAAAAATAAATTGGTGAACGAACAGCAATGTTTGAGAGGATCATATGAATAATATATTAATCCGGTGTCTTTGCATGTTATACTACCTTATAGTTCACAATGATATGTACATATTGGTATCAAGTTCGAGCACAATTGAGGTCGGGAAGTACTTCAAATATCAAGTTGGATTTGTATACACAGGCAGTATAATGATCTGTTTTCTTTGCATGTATAACCGTTGCGAAGGTTGAAGAGTGAACTTTACAATGGTATAAAGAGTGACATAAATGAACTTCATCTTGATCTTCAAATGTTAACCCGAAGGTGACACCTTGAAATAGAAAAATTGGAATTTTTAGTATTAAAATGTTAGAGGAGAAGACATTTGTCATATCTTATCTTAAGGGTATGTTTGACACCTCAACTTATTTTGGTTAGAAGTAATTATTTATCAAAAGTTAGAGGACTTGGATGATAGAAAGAAAGTTTTGAGGACTTAGTCTTCAATTATATAAGGATCAACTTGTGCAAATATGAAAGTATGGGACTGTTTTGCAAATATATCTTATATGTATCTATATAAGGCACAATTTTAGCCCCATTTCTTCTTCATTTCGTGGGCTACAACCAGAGAGGAGAGAAAGGGACAAAAATTTAGAAGAAAATGGAGAGAAATCATAAGTGAAAATCGAAGAAATGAAATTTTGTTGTACCGAGAATACTAGAAGGATTGGCAGAGGCAAAACGAAGGTTACTGGTAGCATTTTTCGATTCTGGACAGATTCTTCAAAGTCATGAAATTCTAAATTTTAGGATAATTTTCTTGATAATTCTTAGATTAAGAAGTAAGATTTTTAGTATATTGAAGTTACCCTAACACTTGGCTAGTTAATTGTGGGGGTAAAGGCTCAAAGTCATCATTTATAAGTTAGAAGGTGAGTAAAACTTGGTTTATGTTTTAATTGAGTTAGTTTCTCATATGGTGTAGAAGATTTTTACATGATTATACTATTTGATGTATTTCTTATAAATGGGTGATGATTTGATAACTCATATACCAAGATTTATGTTAGAACCAAAAATCACCCTCGAAGTGTTTGATGAAATGTATAAATAAAGAAGATGTGTTTTAATGACTTATTTCTAAACTTGTTTGAAAATAAATTGTTGTCCTTATGAATAATGAACCTAAAACACCACTTTAAATTAGAGTTATTCAAGTCTTTAAGCTTATTTTTAAGTGGGGATGTTGAATTAGGATTGATGGTGCTCTATTTCATGATTTAAGCTTGTGTATGAAGCCACACGTTGCAAGTTTACAAAATTAGAAATCTACCAAAAGAATTAAGTTTTTTTTTTTATTTTTTTATGCTATTGTTACTTTGAGTTGAATTTACTAAGATTTGAGACTAAATTTTCATATAGAAATATTAAAACATGATTTAAATTTATTTTGGATACTAAATCATGTTCTACCTTATGGCTTAAGCTTGTTTATGGGCTTTATGAATAAAAGTCCAGATTTAGGTTTATTTAAAGACTAAAGATTATTAAGGTTGTGGATATTGTTCTTATGAAAGTGTTTGAAATTAGTTTCATACAAAAAAGTAGCTCAATTTTTGTACTTAGACCTTATTCTTAACCTAAACTCTTTTACTATATATTTTACATGATTCACGGCATGTTAAAAGGAGTGAACTAGTATAAAATATGCTAGAATGTACACGACAAAAAGTTACTTTGCATGTGTTCAAAACTTGATTTTGAATTGATGTTATTGGAGTATGAAATATGAGGTTTAAAGTAATGAAAGAAGAGGTTTTAATGGAGTTTTGGAGGTGAATAAGGTGGAATGTTATGCTTAAAGTTTGTTATTTGATTTAGTTATATTCTATGTTCACTACATATAAATTAAAACGTGTTATAAGGCAATATATATGCTTTAAAAATCTGCTGAAACTATTTACTTAAAAAGTTCACTTTGCAAGTATTTAAAACTAGATTAAAAGATTAAAAGATGTTGAAATTGTTGGGAACCCGGGTTGCTCTACTCACAAAAATTGATTTCTTGTGATAGATCATCCCGTTACAGGATTTTCTGTTCTATGTATTCAACTTGGAATAAAAAAATTTGTGCACATAAAAAGAAAAAGATATTACCCTTGTAGCGTGCTTTACAATAATCTTCATCAACTGCTTCTTGATTCCACCAAAGCTTCAAACCCTCAAGCTTTCCCCGGTGTTCTCCAATGGCAGTTGTGCAGGTGTGTGGTCACATTTCTCAAGGCCTAGGCTAAACTAGGATTAGAGTTTCTTTGTAAGGAGAAAACACACACTATACACTTTAGTGTGTGTCTCGCCACTTTTTAAATTAGGTTAAGAAAAATAGTCTTAGGAGACTATTTGTAACCTCTTTACACTCCAAAATCCTACTGGGCCTAGTACCATAATCCAGGCCCATTTCTGCACAACCCAATACAGGTAATAAGCCTGTATAAACCCATTATAGTGAAGCCACCGAGGGAACCTGATCGGACCCAATTAAACTAAGCTCCAATAAATTAATTATGACCCGATCAACTCTTGATCAGTCAAAATTAATTTATTAATCACGTTATATTCCACTAAAAGAACGAGATTGCACTCTTAGTAAAATTGAAATTACTGAAACAATTAATCAATAATTATATCCTCTGACTTATCGTTCTTACATGTTACCCCCGTCGATCAACTCGAATATTGTGAGCAAGTTAAAATGACCAAAATGCCCTTCTCCGAATATTCATAAATTCTCAACTCTCATCTTCTATCTGACAGTTCGATGTGATCCCATCACATCATAGAATTCAACAGTCACTGTCGAATTACTGAGCTCAGATTCAACTGTCCACTAGAAGAACCAGTGAGATTATGATCATACCTAAAAGGTGACGGATTCCATAATACGAATATATGTTCCTCGTTAGTTCACTTTAATTCCCAAAGTACCGAGATATTGATCAGCAATTTGATCTCACCCATTGATACCTCAAAAAACTTCAAGTTAGTAATCGAAGTCAATTATCCGATTAGGATTAAGATCCTTTGTACGATAATCAAGTGAAATTAAATTTGTATGGTCAATGTCACAAATTAATTTCACGTGGTCCCGTCCAATACGTTCCAAACGTACTCTCAATTTTATTACCAAAGTTAAAGATAGACTTTAATAAAATCGAGATGATCTTATCAAAATAAATTGTCCATATTTATTTACTGATCGTGAACGTTAATTTTAGATCGAATCACAAATTGAATCTTTCTGTGTTTAACAACTTAAACACTCAATTTGTAATATCAAATCGACCCGTGGACAAACGCAACTTCATATTAATACAATCAATTAATATTTTATTTTAAATGTCGTGAATTATACTCTATGGGCATATATAATTCCAACAATCTCCCACTTTCCCTTAGAGTATACATGAAACATCGAATCATCCATCTTGTCAACATCATCATTACATTAATGATTATGTTCTCAACCAAGATAGTAACTCCTTTCGATATAAGTCACGGTTGTATAACAAACAATCCAAGATTGTGTTATACCCAACCAATTAACCACATTATCTCCCAGTTATATTCCAATTTTGACGACTCTCGAGAATCCTAGTCAAATCAGATTTTAATTAGTTTTAATCCATCAGATCACAAACTGAATAGATAAGCAAATATTTATCCATTTTTCAAAATTGATTCAGTATATGCTTTACCTCTATTCAATGATCTGATCCTGGATCAAACTAATATTCACCAACAATATCTCCAGCATAAGATATGACCTATCTAGTGCAAAGTAAGGCTTCCTATAGCCGGAGCATAAGGAACCTTCTCTATCTTACCATGAGTCTTAGGAGAATACTCATAAGATAGACAAAGTCCACAAAGAACATTATTCCTTTCAAGACTTCAATATTGCAAATATAGATAGTATCTTATTATTACATGAAACTTGAGAATATTCTATTTCATTTTTCTCCCACTCCGAAAAGTACGGATGTCTAGAAAAAAATAGACAGTCATCTACAAGTCCTTCAAATCTAATTGCTGGTGCCAACTACTATTTAATGAAAATACTCTCACACATAAGTAGAGTGTCATTCAAATAAATAGTCACGAAAACTGTCTCATCTTTCTGTATACACGAGTATACTTATATCAAGATTTTGATCAAGAACATGTATCACAATGGTTCTATCAAATTCTATATTCCATATCTTGAACAATTACCCAAATCCAAAGTTGGAAACTTGTAAGTCATGAATTTTACTTTCATGGTCTTTAATATGAACTCATCAGATTACACTTTGTAAATGATTTCCTCAAGATGCATTCAAGAAACAACATCTTGACATCCATTTGTCGTACCTCATTTTCACAATGAACGACAATGGATAAAAGATCCAGGTAAACTTTTGCATGGCTATTGGCGAGAAGGTTTCACAAACCCACAACCATAAGCCTTGCACTAAAGGTATCAACCTTTCCATCTACCATTCTTTTATCATCTTAAAAATCATCACACCCTATAGGTTTGACCCCATTGGTTGCGTCTACAAATATCCAAACTTGTTGGATTACTAGGAATCTAATTTCGAGTTCACATTCACTTTCCATGATTTCAAGTCTATAACTTCTACAACTTCCCTAAATGAGGAGTTCTTCTCTTATTTCAGTAGAGACTGTCTAAAAAGACTCTCCGTAGAATAAGAGTCAAGAAGGTGGTCTTACAACCCTCCCACTCCAATTAGTCGCTGGAAGTGTATTTCCATTTTGTCCAAACAGAGTCCCTTCCTCTCCTCCCACTACTTGGTATATCCCTAATTGGGATCAACCTCTTCACTGCCTCTTTATGAACATAAAGAAGAGACAGAACAGTGAGAACAACTTCGACTACAACCTTTGATTTTTCCCTGTCCATTGGGATCACCAGGCAAGAATAGTGGTTAAACCACTTGCCCATTCTCCCACTAGGATCAGCAACCATCGGTTCCGTAGGAAGTTCCAAATCATCAAGATTAATTCTATGTGGAAATCTGGAATCAAGTTGTTTGAACCACGTTCTAACATCTCATCCAATAGAATTTTACTTGTTGATTTGTATTCTTCTATATGCCTTATCCTCTAAGAAAGCTACATTTGTACTCAACAAATACTTTCTTGACCAGAGGATTATAGAAGAAATAATTTCTAGTTTCGTTGCATGCCTTATAATCAAACCTTCATTGTTGCCTACATCTCGTCAATCCTTGCTTTCAGCTAGTGTGCCAAAATTCCCCAAATCTGAATTTGGTGTAGACTGGGCTTGCACCCATGCCACAACTCTAGGGGTATTTCAGGAAACGAATCAATGGTACTAGGCTATGAAGGAACCTGACTATCTCCGGTATACATTCCCAAATGAAACTAGTAACGAGGATAACTCATCATTGATTTGGTATTACCTTGTTCTCCTTTTCCGATAAATGGTTCCTAAACTCATATGAGAGATACACAAACCTCGATCAAAGCGAAGTATCTCGATTCTCTTAATTACTTCTCAACTTCTGTCCAAAATTCTAGAAACATTTCAGATCAATGAGATATTAAGTATAGAATCGAGATCTGGAGTGATCATCAATAAAAGTGATGAATTACTCGTACTCTCTCGTATCTTGAGCATCAAAGAATCCACACATATCGAAAGTGTATTAATCTCCAAACTCTTAAGTCCATATAATGTATAAGGACTCTTGGTTATCTAATCCACTAAGCAAGATTCAGAAAACAATATAGATTCCACCTCAGATCCTTTTTGAGGTCCATCCCTTACTAGTATTAGAATCGAGTTTTGGATAAGTGTGACCAAGCCTAAGATCTTAATCATTTTACCCTCTAAATAAAATTCAAAAGCCCACATAGATTCCACCTCCAAAATACTTAGAAGCTATCTTTACTAGTCTTTCAATCTTATTTAGATAAATATGATTATCTTAAGATCTTATCAAAGAGTTCATTAATACAAGGAGTCATCTATCCCTTATCACTTGTAGTGATATTACACTTAGAACCATTTACAAGGCTTTGAGATTGTTAACCATTTGTCTCGCAATAATAAGAGCATTATTTAACTTAATTCCAACTAATAATTTGAGATTAAGTGCTAAATAATTCCGCTCAAATAATAAAGAGACAAAATAACAATCAAATTGTTTCGCAAACATAAAATCCCAACGACTCTTTCCATATTACCATACACGTGCTTATCCTTATAGTATACTCTATCTCATTGTGTCATTTGGTCACCTAGGACCATATTGCAACAACTTGCAATAGTGATTAGTTACTCTAGAATCTATAATCAAGATAGACTCAATTACTAACCATAACACAATGAATAGAGTCTTACTCCATTATAGAGTTTCCAGGAAAGGTTACTTCCTCATTAATCCTATCTTTGCTCAAAAGCAAAAAGGTTAGAGGGCCTACCATACTATCTGTTGCTTTAAAATAATCTCTACATTACGAATAGCTTACATTGAACCTTTCAGGGACTCGTTCATCCTGGTGAATATAGTCCACACTGAACCGCAAGAGATCATCTTAAAAGATTTCTCAAGCATTATGTCACATGAATCAATGTTTGCAAGTGGAACCTCCACCACGTTAAAGTGACCAATCATGTTTTACCAAATGGTCTCTTATAAAAATCGTAATCGGTTCATAAGTAGAGATATATTATAGCTTGATAGCATATTTTGTATAACTCCATAATTAAAATGTTCAAATTATCATAAATACCCTTCCATCGAGAAAATAAATATGGTATCCTATTTTGATGTTTTCATTGCGAAGTACTTGACGTAAGAATCAAAACTATGCAATAAACCATCTCATCAAAATAAAACCATTTTCATTGGAAGATTTATAATTATTTTTGAACAAGGATCTTCTAGCACGAACAAATGTCATAAGTGGAAAGAATTATAACGAGACATGTTACAATTTTCGTAAATTAGTTGGTGATGTCTAAACATATAACTAGTTGTGAAAATACGACGTTCAAATAAAATAAATGTATTAAACAAGAGTTGCATAAATGATGAATACTTTCATATATGATGCATGAAGAAAAATTATGCACAAGTAGACCCAAAACTACTATAATATGACGATAAACTAAAACCTCAAAATCTTAAACACATTTCTTTATAGGAGAAATAAATGTGATTTATGGCTAGGCTGGGATCCTCCCACTAAATTAAATATATCTAGCATCTCATGCAATATTTAATTTACAGTCGTTAAAATTTGGCCATCATTGACATCGTTTGGATATTCTATAGGAAATCCCCACGATGTCATTGATTTAAGTGTCTAACCCCTATATTAATAATATTTCAAGTACCAAATTAATTATGTCACCTATAGGGTAATCATGATTAATTCACACTTAAAAAAAATCATCACCTAATTGGGCCCAATCCAGTAACCAAAACAGTGCAGCCCTCCTATAGGGAGACTAATTAGATTAGCACGAGGCATTAACAAATTTTTACTAATGGACTAATAGGGGAGGCCGTGGGTTCAAAAATTGCACCCTCGCTCACTTAATATTTTGAACTCTTGGGTTTTAATTAATAATTACCCAATCAATTTTAACTCTTAAAATCAATTTAATTATTAATAAATATATTTATTTTCTAATCTAACATTTAGAAAAGAAAATAAAATATAAAACAATACATAACAGTATAGTACCTAGAGCAGTGTTTATGCGATCTACATGACATGTTATTTATGACATTCATTCACAATTTAATTAAAGCATAAAATAAAGGCGATAATAAAATAAACAAGAACACAATTTATGGCCCAAACCTAGACACAAAATTACAAATTAATTAAAGATTCTATTGAGCCACAAGCCAGCTCAATTCTTCAATTTCTAATTGCAAGTGTGCAGCCCATTACTTGAACTCTTCAAATAATATTTCTCAGCCCATTATCAAACTGGTCCAATCTGTAAAGCTTCAATCTTCAGTCCAAATATCAAATGTAGTGGTCCAATTAAATATTTCAGTCCATAGTAAAATTCAGTCCACATTGCATTGGCCAGGCTAAACAATTTAGCCCACATTGCAATTAATCAAAATGGACCAATTTTACAATTTCAGGACCATATTTAATTTCATCCATATCTGGCCCAAGTTTAATTAATCCCATAAAACCGACCCAACTGAATAATACCACAAAATAAGCCCAATTGGAATTAATGGGCCAAATTGAATGACCCATCTTCTTAACTTTTGCATGGAGTAATAGAAACTTAAAAATGAAGAAATTCAGTTACCGCCTCAACCCATCGTCGGACGTTTTGTGTAAGAAGAAACTACCACATCGACTACAACAACAGCCCCCGTCTACTGGCATCGCCGCCTCCATCCTCGAGCACAGCCGCTCCAATCATCAGCAGCGACGTTGAGACCGCAGCTGCGTTGTGGCACTGGCGCACTGCTGCAGTCGCCTTCTTTGCCATTCGCCGGAACTTCACTGCACCAGTCACCGAGAGGGTCACCCAGTGGTACCGTCGCTGCTCCCACAACCACAGACGGCAGTGCTCAAGGCACCGCCGCACGTGCACTCGCTGCAGCGACACCACCTGGTGTCGCGATTTCTCGCACAGCTGCACCTGTGCTACCGCTACCGCTTTAGTAAAGGAGAGACGGCGACGCCCTGAGGCGCAACCATCGAAAACTGACCGCGGCGGTAGTACCCACGGTGCTGCTGGCTGCTGCAAATCTTCTTCAATATTTCGCGAATTTACATTGCAAGTCCTTCTGCTTATGAAGAAGATGAAGTGAAGACCTTATTCTAAAATTGCAGCAATGGTCCTCCGAATTTGGAACTGTACATTTGGTGCTCTGATTTTTCAAAAATCTGGAAACTGCATAATCTGGTCCTCTAATTTTACAATTACAATAGAAAGAACATAAACCCTAATTCTATTGCAAAAATAAAAAATCAAAAGGGAAAACATGGAGTCATAATCCACCCCTTTTGTTACAAGACTCGATAATACAAATACAAGAATTTACAACAAAAATTCTATGGCCATAAATCTGTTCAAACAAGAATATCATTCATCCAATAACAAATAATCACATAATCCTAACACCGCTCAACTAACACATGCATAACAAAATTATTTAATCCTAAATACATAAAACAGTATCAAAAACCTAACGCTCTGATACCAATTGTTGGGAACCCGGGTTGCTCTACTCACAAAAATTGATTTCTTGTGATATATCATCCCGTTATAGGATTTTCTGTTCTATGTATTCAACTTGGAATAAATAATTTTGTGCACATAAAAAGAAAAAGATATTACCCTTGTAGCGTGCTTTACAATAATCTTCATCAACTGCTTCTTGATTCCACCAAAGCTTCAAACCCTCAAGCTTTCCCCGGTGTTCTCCAATGGCAGTTGTGCAGGTGTGTGGTCACATTTCTCAAGGCCTAGGTTAAACTAGGATTAGAGTTTCTTTGTAAGGAGAAAACACACACTATACACTTTAGTGTGTGTCTCGCCACTTTTTAAATTAGGTTAAGAAAAATAGTCTTAGGAGACTATTTGTAACCTCTTTACACTCCAAAATCCTACCGGGCCTAGTACCATAATCCAGGCCCATTTCTGCACAACCCAATACAGGTAATAAGCCTGTATAAACCCATTATAGTGAAGCCACCGAGGGAACCTGATCGGACCCAATTAAACTAAGCTCCAATAAATTAATTATGACCCGATCAACTCTTGATCAGTCAAAATTAATTTATTAATCACGTTATATTCCACTAAAAGAACGAGATTGCACTCTTAGTAAAATTGAAATTACTGAAACAATTAATCAATAATTATATCCTCTGACTTATCGTTCTTACATGTTACCCCCGTCGATCAACTCGAATATTGTGAGCAAGTTAAAATGACCAAAATGCCCTTCTCCGAATATTCATAAATTCTCAACTCTCATCTTCTATCTGACAGTTCGATGTGATCCTATCACATCATAGAATTCAACAGTCACTGTCGAATTACTGAGCTCAGGTTCAACTGTCCACTAGAAGAACCAGTGAGATTATGATCATACCTAAAAGGTGACGGATTCCATAATACGAATATATGTTCCTCGTTAGTTCACTTTAATTCCTAAAGTACCGAGATATTGATCAGCAATTTGATCTCACCCATTGATACCTCAAAAAACTTTAAGTTAGTAATCGAAGTCCATTATCCGATTAGGATTAAGATCCTTTGTACGATAATCAAGTGAAATTAAATTTGTATGGTCAATGTCACAAATTAATTTCACGTGGTCCCGTCCAATACGTTCCAAACGTACTCTCAATTTTATTACCAAAGTCAAAGATAGACTTTAATAAAATCGAGATGATCTTATCAAAATAAATTGTCCATATTTATTTACTGATCGTGAACGTTAATTTTAGATCGAATCACAAATTGAATCTTTCTGTGTTTAACAACTTAAACACTCAATTTGTAATATCAAATCGACCCGTGAACAAACGCAACTTCATATTAATACAATCAATTAATATTTTATTTTAAATGTCGTGAATTATACTCTATGGGCATATATAATTCCAACAGAAATTTATGTCTAAAACATGTTATTAGTTTAACTTATTTTATAAGTTCAATACACATGATTTGAAGGGTGTTTGATAAGCAACAAAAGTAGTCTAAAAATCTACTGGAGTTCCACACTCAAAAGATCCCTTTGTAGGTGTTGAAACTTGGAATTTTGATGCTAGTTGATGTTGGATTTCATGTCTAAATCTTGTTAAATGCTTTAGTTATGTTTTATGTTCAATACACATGATTAGAAGTGTGTTAAGAGGCATTTAACATGTTTTTAAAATTAGTTGGAAATCCTTATGTAATGTTATCACTTTACAAGTGTTTAAAACTAGATTTTGAGATTTAAGAATGTTGGATTTTATGTCTAAAACTTGTTATTAGCTTAAGTGATGTTTTTAAGTTTAATACACATGATTAGAGATGTGTAAATAAGCATAAAATGTAGTTTAAAAAGGCTGCTGGAATCACTCAAATAAAATATTCCTTTGTTGTATATGTTTAAAAATGGAATTTGAGACTAAATGATGTTGTCCTTGATAACTAAATCTTGTTATAAGTTTAAGATATGTTATATGTCTTAACATATGAGGAAAAACATGTTAAAATGAGACAAATATGATTTACTGGTGTTATGGTTATGTGAAGAACTTTCATGTGATGATAGTATGATATTGATGTCTTAAATGGAGAACATGTGCAAATTGTTATGTCATACTTGAATGAATAATTATGTACATGACCTTTCAAGTAATATTTGCACGATTATTGATGTTTTATGTGCATCATGACATCATAAGCATTTGTGATCATTTAAGCATTAAAGAGAAAAATAATGTTTTTAAGAAATGATCATGAAAAACTAAGAAGTCCCTATTTAGGTTGTGCACCTAGGGAGTAAGTCTCTATTTGAGGTAATGGGCTATTAGATGCCCTTGGGAGTAAGTCACATTCGAGCTAGCATGCTTGTGAGCAAAGTGCTCTAAAGAAGATTTGAGTTAGCGTACTCATGAGTGTGAAAGAACACTCTAGTGACCTTGTGCTATTAAGAAAACACTTTTGTGCATGATGTACTGCCCTAATATGAGAAGGGACCCTAAAGTAAAAGACAAATAAAGTATGAGAAAAATGAAGCATCTTTATCTTTCATGCGTACCACTTTTCAAGAAGAAAGAAAGAGATAGAAAATATTGAAAAGAGATTAAAATCATATCATTTATGCATGTCATAGCATGCATTACATTCCATCATCATGCTTATTGATTTGGTAATTGTTTTGATGTTGATGCTCTGAATTAACTATGTTAGATTTGACTCTTATTTATATATAGACATGAAATGGATTGTCAAATGTAGTAAACAATAAATGATGAAATTTTCATAATGACTTCTATTGTTATTTGGCAATTTTGATATGATGATGATGAGCATGAAGTCAAATGTTTAATATATGCTTTGAAGCCAATATACAAGATGAGTATTGTGTTGGTATAACATATATGGAACTAAATGTAGTACATGAGATATGAGTTGATTATCCAATAATATGTTAAAGTGATTACGAATTTATTCACATACATGAAAAATAATGTCAAAGTTAAGGGGTAAAGTGCGTGATTTATATTCTTTTATTAGTAAGTTAAAGTTTGACAAGAAAATATTGAGAATGATAGAAGCTTATATAACTTTATACACTTTATGTTGAAATTAATCTCTTATTATATATATCAAGTTTTATTCACTGGACCATGTGGTTCACAGTTGTTTCATATCTCTTTTTATAGGTAATAGATCATTAATTTTTGTAGTATGGATTTCCTATGGAGAATACCGACCGAGAATGAAGAGTATTTATTGGTAACCAAAAGAGAGGAAAGATTAACCCTTTTGTACTTAAAACCATTTTGAAATGAAATTTCTTATTCTTCTAGTATTTAAAAGTTAAATACTACTTGGGACTCAGTTTTGAAATGTATAGATAAATTTTTATGTAAATAAGTGGGCCTTGTATTTTAAAGTTCCTCTTGATATTTAAATATCATTCTTATGAAGTGTTGAGAATGTTTTTGACTCGATTGTTATTAAATTGTTAAAGTTGAAGTAAAGATGATGATCCAAAAAATAAAAAATAGAAAGAATTCTGGGGTTGTCACATCCTTCTTCTCTCCAACTAGGACGCGACTTCTACTTCTCTGTTCTCTCCAACTAGGGCGCGGTTTATCCCTTTTGGCACTAAATCGTTTTTGTAAACTATGATCTGTCTGATATAGCCGTTAGAGCGAAGGAATTGGAATCGACATACTAGGTATGTTTTCATTTAGTTATTCCTTCTTGTCAATGTTCCCCTGCCCCATTTGAGTCTTTTTCTCGTGCCCCATTTGTTTTTGTTATTGGAGGTGAGGTTGGTTATGATTTTCGCGGTGTGTGTTTCTTGGGTTATGGGTCATTATTTTCTTCTTGTTCATTGTTGCTTGTGGCTATAATTCTCAATGCTTTATGTATGTAGCAGAAACATAAGCATCTTCTTTTTACTTTTAATTCAGTTTATAATTTTAATTCCATTATATCATGGCATGAACGTGCTGTGACATCTTGTACTGGTGGATTGGTAACTAAATTTTGTATTTGTCAATTTCAAGGAAAGTGATTTTTCAATTTTGTGATTTTAGGGCAATAAAAGCACTGGGGACAACTTTCACGGCGTTCCAAGATTTCCGATTTGACTTTGTTAGAGGGTATGGGGTTTGAAACTTGTTCATTTGCACTTTCCCTTTTTTGTTTGCAGTGTACATTTCTCTATTCGTAAATCAATTCATTGATAGATATTTTTTTCCCCGATCTAGGTATTCTGCTAAATATGTTAAGGAATACATTGAGAATTCGAAGCCCATATTTTCTGTTGGGGAATATTGGGATTCTTGTAATTACAAAGGCCACTACTTGGAGTACAATGAAGGTATTATTTTTCTGTGGAAATTCATAAAGATCAACTAGTTGCAGTTACATTATAAACAACAAAGAAACTTCATATAAAGGTTGCACAGGTGCAATCAATCAAATGTTTGAACTAGCTATCTTCTCTTTAATTTTTTTAAACAATAAACTTGAATGTTTACTATAACTACATTTTACGCTTTAGTATTCATTGTTAAGTGGATGAAGATTGTATTTATATTTAAATACTCATTCCATCCCATAAATTAGTGCTTGATTTTGGAAAGTCCCCTATTGTTTATAGGGTCATGAAAATAACATTTCAATTATAATTTCCTCTCTTCAATTCCAAATTTCAAATGAGTGATAAAATACAGATTAATTTTAGATAATCTTTTATTTTATTTTCTTCAAATATAAATTAATAATTATGGCTTTCCAAATGAAGCACATTTGTTTGAACATCCCACAAAGGAAAATGTAGCATTAGTAAAAGTATGAAGGTCTGAAACTATCCCATTATCCTTTCAGAAAGCATGGAGTTGACATATATGTAGTGTTGAGTAGAGTTTGATAATATTCGATATATATTTATTAACCTTTGCTATTGAGTATAATTCTTTGAAGTGCTAATGCTTATTTCACTTTTCATCCACAAGATTTTATTGAAGATTCTGTAAACATTCATCAGTTGTTGGTTGGGAGGAGAGAAGATATTCTAATGTCAAACTTCTCGAGTAAAGTGATAAGTGCAATTTTGCACTTATTTTTTAGCCTTAAATTTGTACTATCGCGAGTATTTTAGAATACGGTATTGCTAAATTTTATGTTTATTTCATTTATTTCAAGAATAACTTGAATTGGGATGCGTTTGGGCTCAGAACAAGGAAAAATGACTAAATCATACAAAATATGAAGTATGGGAACCAATCTGTAAATGGTAGAAAGATGGAGGACCTGAGTTGCAATTCTGGGAGGACTTAATTGAAATAAAAGTCGAAGTATGAGGAAGAAATTGAAGAAGTCAGAAACTTGGAGGACTAGACGTGCAATTAAACAAGGACTGAAGTGCACAGTCTGAAAATTGGTGAACCGAGATTTCCTTCACACCCTGTATGCCGCGATCCAACCGCGGTCCGGCTGAAAATTTGGTTTTCACGATTTTTTTCTTATTTTTCTTATTTCTTTCCTACTTTTTATGGGCCTAACTTTGAAAATTCGTGAAAAAACCTAGTCTACCCTATATAAAGACCAAAATAAATCATTATGAGGGTTCTGAAAAAATTGATGAGAAGAGAGGCATAAGGCAAGAGACGAAATCAAGGGCTTGGAGATTGTCAAGCTTGGGATCGATTTTCTTGGTGCAAGATTCTCAACTATTTCTAGTTAATTGAAGACATGTTGAATTTTATATTTTGTAATTCTAGCATGAGTAGCTAAATAATTCGTTGGGACGAATTATGTGATTTTGTTTGAATATTCAATTTCAATTCTCATGTTTTGGGCATAATGTTTTATGTGTTGATTTTATTATCGAGTTTTAATACATCAATTGCTTGATCACCAATTTGATGATTTGTGAATTGTTTTCATAATCCGAGAGGTGAGTTAACATCTAGACCTAGTAATAAAATTCGACAATTAACAAAAGGGTAGAGATACATGGTTATGGTTGTTGTAGTCATTTTGAATTCTTGTCATTGAATGCATCTATTTAGGGCTTATTCTTATCATCGTAGAGATATGTGGTTGACCTGTGTAGATAGAACCAATTTAAACTCGAGAGGGGAATTTTGGATAAAATTGTGAATTCGATTAAACACTACTTTCGAAACATTGCATGAAAAGAGAAATTGAATAGGATAACGAAATTACTATCGTGAATCCCACATTTTCCATTCATTAGAAAAACAAAAATCAAATCATTTCAATTGCTTTGTTTATTTATTTTCACATTTAAATACTTTAACCATTTTAAAATTGCAAAAATCATAATCATGACATTTATTTGTAGTTTAGGAACTGATTAATCAAAGCTACTAACAAATAAATTAGTCCTCATGGAATCGACATCCGGACTCAAAAATTCTACTTTACTACTTGTTCATGATATCGTGCACTTGCGATATTCACACAACAAGTTTTTGGCGCCGCTGTCGGGGACTAATTTTTTATTTCTTATTAGTTTAGATTGATTTCTTTATATAGTGTTATTTTATTTTACTTTATTTCAACGTCTACTATTTTTCTTGTTACTTTGATTTTACTTGTTTCTTTTTACAGAAAATAGTGCTCATTGTATGCTCCGTTCAAAAGACCACAATCTTGAGCTCTTAGATCCTGAGATTGAACGCACTTTCAGATGAAGACGCAAAGAACAGAACCAGAAACAGAAAAATTTGCATACAATGGCTGACGATCAAATTCGTATAGAGAATGAAAAAGAAGCTGTCAGGGTAGTTGCGTTGGTTGCTCAACTTGGGGATGCAAACATTCAACCATGTGATCAGATCGAAGAGGACGATGAAGGAAATCTGCCAATGGCTCAATTCCTTACACCAGTTGCAGCCCCTAGTCGATCCAGTATTGTCAACCTACCATTTGGAAGAAATAACTTCCAAATTCGAGCAGATTTGATAAATCTCTTCAGCAACAACATGCAATTTATGGAAAAGCACATGAAAACTCGAACTCTCATGTAGCCAGTTTTCAGAGAATGTGTCATAATGTCCAGTTGGATGGGGTGAATGAGGATGTTGTCAAATTGCGATTATTTCCTTTCACTCTAAGGGATGCTACTTTGCAATGGCTAGATTCAGAACCAGAATCAAGCATCACCACATGGAATGATTTGGCCATGAAATTTTTCAACAAATATTTTTCACCAGCCAAAGTAGCAAAGTTGAAGCTAGAAATCTCCACCATCCAACGATATAAAGGGGAAAATTTCCATGAAGCTTGGGGTAGATTCAAGGAACTGCTTAGAAGATGTTCATACCATGGTTTCAAAAAGGGACTTCAGGTACAATTTTTCTACTCTGGTTTAGCTTCTCAATTCAAATCAATAGTGGATTCTTCTGCAAATGGATCCATTACAAATAAAAATGTCAACCAAGCTTGGGAGTTGCTGGAATTGATAGCAAAGACACACACGATGTTCCCAGCTGACAGGGTAGTTCATCAGAAAGCACCAAAGGTACAGGACTCAGATACTCAGACTACTGCATCACAAATTACTGCGTTGACAAAACAAGTGGAACTCCTAGTGAAGTCACAGTCACAAGTAGTACATTCCATTCACCAAAGTCCCGTTATCTCAGCATGTGAAAATTGTGGGGCAAATCATCTTACTGACCAGTGCTTTTTGGTAGCCACTGTTGACGAACAAGTTAACTTTGTTCAAAACACTAATAGACAGCAGTTCAATCTAATTCGCAGACTTATAATATGGGTTGGAGGCAACATCCAAACTTCAGATGGTCATACAATCAGAATAATGCTAATAATTTTCAAAACAATCCTAGAAATTCCAAAAACCAACTACAAGAGAAGAGACCAAATTTGAAGGAGATGTTTAAGCAATATATGCAGAAAACTAACAAGGTGTTTGAGAATCAACTGGCACCTATTAAGAAATTGGAAACTCAGATAGGGCAACTGGCTCATCAAATCTCAAAAAGGACACTTGGATCTCTTCCCAGTGACACAATAAAAAATTCTAGAGAGCATGTTCAAGCCATAACAACAAGAAAAGGGGTGCAGCTACCGGAGATTCATTTGAGATGACCTAAAAAAGTGATCAAGTTAGTGGGGGTTGAAGAAGAAAGGGATGACACAAACATTACAATATCAGCAGAAGCATCCAAAGAAAAGAATGAAGAATTTGAAGCACATGCACCTATAAAAGCTTATGTGCCACCAATCCCTTTTCCTCAACGGCTGCAGAAGCAAAAATTGGATAATTTGTTTGCAAAATTTATGGAGGTATTTCGGAAGCTTCACATCAGCATCCCTTTTGCGGATGCAATTGCTCAAATGCCAACCTATGCACGGTTTATGAAGGAAATCTTGTCAAATAAAAGAAAGTTGGAGGACTATGAAACAGTTTGCTTGACAGAAGAGTGCAGTGTCATTCTACAAAAGAAACTACCACCAAATTAAAAGACCCAGGGAGTTTCACTATTCCTTGCACCATTGGTTATCATTCATTTAATCAAGCACTTTGTGATTTAGGTGCAAGCATTAACCTTATGCCTTTATCTGTGTACAGGAAACTCGGATTAGGTGAAGCAAAGCCTACCACAGTTTCATTACTTCTAGCAGAAAGATCAGTCAAGCATCCAAGGGGCATAATATAAGACGTATTGGTCAAGGTCGATAAATTTATTTTCCCCGCTGATTTTATCATACTTGACATGGAAGAAGACATTAACATTCCTATCATTCTTGGGAGACCATTCTTGGAAACTGGACGGGCATTGAATAGATGTCTGTGAAGGTAAAATGATTCTAAGAGTGAACAATGAAGAAGTAACATTCAATGTCTTCAAGGCCATGAAATACCCAGCTTCAATGGATTCATGCTATCAGGTAGATGTTGACAATTGGATGGCTGAGGCGATGGAAATTGAACACTATTCAGATGAGTTAGCAGTTTACCTCGTGACTTCAGAAACAACAAAGGCAAAAAAATGAGCTTTGAAAGACTTGGCAAAAGAATTGGAAGCTTCACCACCAGTAACTTTACAAAAGAACAAGTTCTACACTCCTCTAGGCAAAAGTTCAGCAAAATATACACCATCTATTGAGAAAGCTCCGACTTTAGAGCTCAAACCATTACTTTCTCACCTGAGGTATGTCTATCTTGGTGATTTAGCTACTCTTCTAGTTATTATTGCTAATGACATGATAGGTGAGGAAGAAGAAAAATTGTTGAGGGTATTGAAGGAGTACAAAGCAACAATTGGATGGACAATAGCAGATATTCGTGGAATTAGCCAAAATCTTTGCATGCACAAAATTCTCATGGAAGAAAATTGCAAACCATCAGTGGAACATCAGCGCAGATTGAATCCAACTCTACAAGAGGTTGTTAGGGCATAGGTACTTAAATTGCTCGATGCTGGTATAATATATCCAATTTCAGACAACTCATGGGTGAGTCCAGTGCATGTTGTGCCAAAGAAGGGGGGATAACTGTTCAGAAAAATGAGAGTAATGAGCTCATTCCAACTCGACTTGTTACTGGATGGAGGGTATGTAGTGACTACAGGAAGCTGAACACATCCACTCGGAAAGATCATTTCCCATTACCGTTTATTGATCAGATGTTGGAGAGGTTAGCTTGTCATTCACACTACTGTTTTTTGGATGGCTACTCTGGGTATAATCAAATCCTGATTGCACCTGAGGATCAATAGAAAACCACTTTCACTTGCCCCTTTGATACTTTCGCCTTTAGAAGAATGTCATTTAGATTTTGCAATGCACCAACCACTTTCCAACGCTATATGATGACCATCTTTTCAGACATGGTGGGACGCTACATAGAGGTATTTATGGATGATTTTCTGTCTTTGGAGATTCTTTTGATGAATGTTTGAAAAATCTGGCTCAAGTACTGAAGCGATGTCAAGAAACAAATCTTGTACTTAATTGGGAGAAATGTCACTTCATGGTTAAGGAATGGATAGTTTTGGGGCATCGGATTTCATCAAAGGGGATAGAGGTTGACAAGGCAAAGATTAAGGTGATTGAGAAATTACAGCCTCCCAACTCAGTTAAGGGAATTATAAGTTTTTTGGGACATGCATGATTTCATCGGAGGTTTATAAAGGACTTCTCAAAGATTACAAAGCCACTAAGCAATTTTTTGGAGAAGGACACACCATTCCATTTCTCTAAAGAGTGTTTGAATGCTTTTAACACTTTGAAGGAAAAATTTATCACTACACCTGTCATAGTAGCACCAGATTGGAATCTTTTCATTTGAGTTGATGTACGATGCTAGTGACTATGCAATTGGAGCCATGTTGGGACAACGTAAGGAGAAAACATTACATGCAATATACTATGGTAGCAAAACTCTGATCGACGCTCAGATCAATTACACCACTACAAAAAAAGAGATGCTTGTAGTAGTTTTTGCATTTGAAAATTTTCGATCTTATGTCATTGGGTCGAAAGTGATTGTCTACACTGATCACTCAGCCCTCAAATATCTCTTTGAGAAGAAGGATACAAAACCGAGGTTGATTCAATGGGTACTTCTCCTTCAAGAATTCGACATCGAGATTAAAGATAGAAAGGGTACCGAAAACCAAGTTGCAGATCATTTATCAAAACTGGAACCAAAAAAAGAAGGTGAGAGAGTTGACATCAATAAAGTGTTCTGTTCGCTCCGCAAGTGCACGGGTCGCGCAAGTAATAAAGTGTACGTGAATTCAAGTATCGATCCCACAGAGATTGTTTTGAATTGTATTTTAGATTACGAATCCTTAACAGGAACTAGAGATTTGATTGAGTTTGAGAATTTTGATTTTGAAAAACAAATTAAAAATTAAACTAAAGAAAATAAGAAAAATTGATTTGTTAAAATGATGAGATGAATATGTTAGAATTATGAATCCACGTTAATCATATTAACCATGTATTTGACTTAAACATTTAATAACAAGGTATGAGTATTGAAAATCCGTGTTCCTATATTTATTTTATGTCCCCTTTCGAGCGAAACATAAACACGTTTTCCTACAAGAGACGAACCAGTATTTCTATGACCAATCCAAACATATAGAAAAGTATTAACGAATTATGAACACTTTTTAGGATAACACGAAACATAGGGGTATATTCTATCCCTTATCGGACTTCGCTGCAATTAATCAAGGTCTAATAGATTCCTACTCTTTCGAACATAGAACTCTATCACAAACATCAATAATTATGCGTCCACAATCATAGATGAGAATAAAAATATAATTAATTGCATCAATCTCATAAATTGCATGATATAAATGTGCAGTCAAAACATGGAATCAATAAATTAAAGCTTCATCACAATTCTAACAATGAAAACCTAGCCTAAATAAATAATCGAAAATAAATCACAAGAAGTATGAAAAGATGTCACCCTATTCATCTCTTTGATCCTTGTTCTTCAATCTTGAATTTGGCCTCTTATGGATCCCCCAGAAATTCGACAGCGTTTTGGCATAAATTATGAAGATTGGGAACCTTTAATATCATGCCCCAAGCCATGTATTTATAGATGTTCACGAGAATTAGGTTACTTGGGGAGAAAGATTGTTGAGTTCTGCCAAAAAGCCCAGCTGCGGCCCAGAAGTTCTACCGTACGACCGCACGGTTCAAAAGTGCACGATCACACGACTCTGCAGGTTATCTTATCTCGCTGAATTTTTTGATCACGCGACCGCACGCTTATAACACCATGCGACTGCACGGTTCTATTTGGAACTGCAATTTCCATCTTTTAAATGTTACAAGTTGGTCCTTGTCTTTTAATTGCACAGCAAGTCCTCCAACTTCTGATTGTTGCAATTTAGCCCCAGAACTTCTGATTTCTTCCAAATTTGATTTCTTCTTCCAATTTTCAACCAATTGGCCCTTTGATTAACTGCATCAACTCTTGATTTTCATATTTTGACACTTTTAACATCCAATTGATCGATTTTGGCTTCAATTCCATTGTTTTCCTAACTTTTGGTCATTTCTGAAATATAAACAAATACAAACTAAATAAATAGAAAATATTCTTGAACAAACAATAAAAATCCTACTTTTAGGATAGAAATAAGTGTATAAAATATACTTATCAACACCCCCAAACTAGAACTATTTTTCGTCCTCGAACAAATATAAAACCAAACTATAAATTTGAAGTTAAAATGTTTTTGTTCCTGTTGACTCATTTACCATGCGCTTCAACAATCCAGATTGATTGATCACTTTAGAAAAAGAAATATGAACAACATAAAATATTTTCATTCGTCTGATGCTCAACTTCATTGTGTGTGTCTGAATAGCCAAAATCAAATGTAAACTTATGCAAAAATAAACTTGACAATGTGTAATTTTTTATGCAAAAGTAAGCATGAATCTCATGTGGTCAACAATGATTTTCTTTTAATTTTCCTTACCCTTTCGTGGATGATCACAACATTACTGCTTTTCTCCCATATCTCGAGGTCTTTCCTATTTATGTGGTTTCTAAACATGTATAAATTGCATTTTTCCACAAAAGGCAGTTAGGACAAGACAAGTATGCACGATAGACCATGAATAATTAATAAAGTGTTAGGAATTTCAATCAACAAAGCTTATACCATTTTTCTTTCATATGGACGATTTTTTTTATTTTAATGTTCTTGTCTTTTACCATCTTTGTGCAATACTTTTCATACTTGCTTTCTATATGACCTCTGTAGCGAGTTTTAGGTCGGCATCTCCCAACTCAATTGAGCTTAGGGTACCAAGTTCAGAGAACCCCTCAGACATAATTACCCGAGTCATAAAGGCTTAAACAAAAAAGTTAAAGAAGTTTTAACATCTTATGTGTAAGTCCACTCTCCGTACTTACTTTCTAATTGACCCCTGTAGCGAGCTTTAGATCGGCAGCTCCCAACTCAGTTGAGCTTAGGGTACCATTAGGGGTGGACAAAATAACCGAACCAGACCAGACCAAACCAGAACCAAACCAAACCAAGCGGTTTGGTTCGGTTCTACATAAAAAAAATTATGGTTTGGTTCTTAGAATCAAGAACCATTCGGTTTTGGTTTTGGTTCTGGTTCTCTTTCCAGAACCAAGAACCAAATTATATATATATATATTTTACAAATTAGTGGATATTCATCTCACAAAAAATTAAAATCTAAAATTATAAAATGTGAAATGTAAAAAAATGTTATTTAACATACATTTTATCTCATTTCATATTAGACAAATATTTTAAATCATAAATCTAAATTCTAATTCTAATTCGTTTTTCTTCTTTTTAATTATAAATACGCATTCACACTGCTTTACTTGCACTCCTATAACACAACAATCGTTGCACTCCTTAGTTACCATTGACGACAATAATGTTTATTTTTTAAAATTTATGTATATATAAATCTCGACCCAATTCATCAATTCTCAAGAGTTAACCTAAACTCAAATTGCAAATTTCATCCCTAACTCACACGGCACCACGGTAGAATGGGACTCAGAACTTCATCGTAACCTGTAACTATAAGTATAAATTGTCTTTATGTTCGATTCTCTAAATTTCAACAGGTCGAAGAGCTTCCTTCAGGCTAGTTTCTTCTTCTTTGACTTAGAATAACATGTTACTTTTTCTAAATCTTTGTTTTGTTAACTAAAAATTTCATTTTCTATTTAGTAATGATGTAGATGGATTCTAATGAAGAAGCGGATATAAACAGGTTTTAATTTACATTTATTATTTAAAAATTCAAGTAATGGTCTCAGAACCAAACCAGACCAAACCAGAACCGAGCGGTTTGGTTCCATATCTTTGAAAAAACCAATTGGTTCCATTAGTAAAAAAACCATCGGTTTACGGTTTGGTTTGGTTCTTCTAGAACCAGAACCAAACCGAACCGCGTCCACTCCTAGGTACCATGTTCAGAGAACCCCTCAGACTTAATTACTCGAGTCAAAAGGGCATTTGAAGAACGGAATAAGACCTTCAGCATTTTTGTGTTTTTATGCTGGTTATTATGGTTTATACATGTTGATCAAAATCCCTTACACTAAAGATGTAGAATTAAAAACTTCAAGTCTTAAATCCATCAATGCATACTCATACTAACCTTCCCCACCCCAAATTGTTTCTTGAGCAATTTGGTTCTACATTTCAGGTCGGGATCTAATTTTCTTAAGGTTTGGGATTTTACAGTCAGTTCTATGTTCAAAGTGTACAAGTTTACCCCCACAACTATCAAGCATCTCCCTATACAAGTTTTTATTCGAAGTAGCTATGTGCTCAAGTTTGATTAAAGTCTTACATGGATGAATGTTAAGAAAAATTTAGTTTCGCATGTTGCCAATTTTCTGACTAAAGCACAAAAGTCAATTCAAATTATGTCATAAGCACTAAATAAATCAACAAAAATTTTCAAAATTTTCACTTTTTATGATTTTTTTAAATTTTAAATTTTTATGAATTTTATACTCAAAACCGAATGTATGTGCAATTAAAAACACATGAATGAGATTCACACCCCCAAACTAGAATTCTACATTGTCCTCAATGTATTCAAGAAATAATAAACAATTAAGTACTAAATAACAAGAGGGATCAAGTACTTCCCGGGTTTGGAGAGATAGTGTTCTCATTTGAAGCTTTGACTTGAATGCTTTGTTTGATGAAATGACAATTTACTTCCTTTTCCATGTTCGGCTTGAAGTGTCCCATGATTACATGTTCCTTGCAAATAGACATTAATGATCATTAGAAGCATAATTATCACATAGGAACTAAAGAAAATCAACACAACACACCCAAACTAGGACTTAGAAAAATTTTGAAAATTTTGAAAAATGGTCGACCACTAATTTTCAACCCTTGACATCGCCTCGAAAAAGTGAAAATTTCCCGAGACATGTCCTGGGCATATGAAAGTACATAACTTGTTCTACAACATGTCAAAAGTTTATCACATTTCGAGTTCATATGGGTCATGAAAAGATGAGACAAAGTAGGTGCAGTGAAGCTGAAAATGTGGGTTGTGGTGCATTGGTGCCTGCAATGACCTTGCAATGAGGTGCTATAAAGTGAAAGATGTTCATGTTGAGTTCTATGCCTTAAATCAGTGTAAATAATGAATGAATGATGCACAAACGATGTATGACATGTAATGAAGGTGATCATCCAAAAAGAATTGCAAAAACTCAACAAACACTCATTGAAACATTTTATCAAACACCATATGTGCATGTGAAGAAATCAAGAATTTCATAGAGTTGGAGACTTGAATTAAGCCAAAAATTTTCACCTAACAATTCACAATACAATATCTCCAATCCTATCCTAAACCCATCACCACTCATCCACAATTCACAAATCACAAAAAGAATGTAGAACAAGAAGTATATGCATGATCTTGTGAGATTGTGTAGAAAGTTCATACCTTTTAATGTTTTGAATGCAATGTAAGGCATGACTTTGAGTTAAAATGATGTGAAAATAATGGGGAATGATTTTGGACTCGATGCATGATGATTTGGGGGAAGAAAACGGGTTTAAAGTGGTTAAAATGAAAGAAGAATGCATATTAAAGACTCTTCCGGTTCTACCCAGTTTATAATCGTGCGACCGCACGGTTATACTACCATGCGATCACATGGTAGCTTTTGGCAGAGACCTGCGATTTTTTCATTTTTGAGTTTTGGACCCCATTTTCGACCCCTAAATGCTTTCAAATGCATGCAACCAACTTCTAAACAATATGTTCATGTCCTAAGCTAGGTGATCAAGTGGAAGATTGTGATAAAAAGCAACAAAACAAATAGAAAACAAGTAGATCCTGAAAATGCTAACACGTGCAAAATGGAATACTAGAATGACTTAAAACACATAACAAATCAATGTATGCATTCTAAACATTCGAGTGCTCCTAAAATGCAATTTCAAGTTATAAAACAAATATGAAATAAATAACTCAAGAGCAACTAAGTAAAACAACTAAAGAAAATGTGTGAAAGGTTGGGTTGCCTCCCAACAAGCGCGTCATTTATAGTTTAGAGCTAGACTTTTTGGCAAACATTTCTCAATGTGGTTTTAGATTGGATGATGAAGTCTCTTCAATACTTCTAAACTTGTACTCATACCTCTCCCAATATGCCAATTCCAACTCGACATCTATCCTGGAGCAATTTTCTAGTTCTGGTTCATGGACATCAAATTGCATCATTGTAAAAGTCACCTCTTGATTTTTCAGCCCCCAGCACTACGTCTCCTTTTTCTACATCAATTAATGCTCGTGCAGTGGCTAGGAATGGCCGACCAAGTATCAAAGGCAAATTTTCATCTTCCTCCATATCTAAGATGATAAAATCCACTGGGGATATTAATTTGTGAACTTTCACCAATACATCCTCCACAACTACATATGGGTGACAGATTGATCAATCAGCCAGTTGCAACCTGATATTGCTTTCCTTTGGTTTACCCAGTCCCAATTTCTTGTATAAAGATAGGGGCATCAGATTTATACTTGCACCTAGGTCAAATAAGACCTTGTTGAATTTTAAATCACCTATAATCCAAGGTATAGAAAAGCTCCCTGAGTCTTTGAGCTTAGGTGGCATCTTATTTAGCAGGATTGCACTGCATTCTTCATTCAAAGTGACTTCCTCAAGTTCTTCAAACTTTTTCTTGCTAGACATCATCTTCTTTAGAAGTTTGGCATAACTTGGGATCCGTGTGATAGCTTCCAAGAAAGGAATATTTATGTACAGTTTTCTAAGCATATTCACAAACTTGTTAAACTGCTTATCCTCTCTTGGTTTCTTTAGCCTTTGTGGAAATGGAATAGGAGGCTCAAGAGGCTTAATTGTTGATTTCAACTCATGGCTGTCTTCATTCTCAGCCATTTTCTCACCATTTTTCACAAGCTTTTCAGGAACTTCCGCTGTCTTTTTGACTTGGATTTCAGGAAGTTGCACACCACTACGCGTAGTGATTGCATTTATCTCATTTTGTACTATACTTATAGATATGAGCTGTTCATTTGGGTTTACCTCAGTATTTGCAGATAATGTACCCGGGGCTCTAGTTGTGATAAGCTGTGCTATCTGCCCCATTTGATGCACCAGGTTTTTGATTGATACCTGCTGATTTTGGAATGTGGTTTCAATTTTTCTCATAAATTGATCTGTTTTAGCCATGAATTGTTCTGTTCTTTCCACAAACTTTTCAATCATCTCTTCCAGAGCAGGCTTCTTTTCCTCTGTATTGAATTGGGGTGCAATGTGTCCATTTGAGTGATCTTTCCAAGAAAAATTAGGATGATTGCGCCAACCTGGGTTATAGGTATTTGAGTATGGGTTATTCTGGCGTTGACCCCCTTGTATATAGTCAACATGCTCTACTGGACAAGCCAGAATAGGGCAATCTGTAGTGGCGTGGTTTGCACCACACTCTTCACAAGTCACTTTAGCACTTTTAGATGAATGATTCACCAGTGTTATGCCTTCCATTTTAGCATCCAAAGAGTCAATCTTTGCTGATATGGCAGTGTACGCATCCACTTTATAGACTCCCGATGTCTTCTTCGGAACCACCCTGTCCGATCCCCACATGGCATTATGCCTGTCCAATGGTCTTTGTTCCCAAAGCACCATTTGATGAGGAGTCAACCATGTTTTTAAAGTGTGGAAGTAATCATTTATAGAAAAACTTCACTTGGTCTCCTCTAATGACCCCATGGTTTGGACACTTCCTCAGCATGCCCTTAAATCTGTTCCACGTATCATCAAAAGATTTAGCATCATGCTACTGGAACACTGTGATGTCATGTCTCAGTTTGGAAACCTTCGCTGGAGGCATAAATTTAGTGAAAAACTTCTGAACCAAGTCATTCCAGGTGGTTATACTCGCAGCGGGGCTAGAATCTAAACAGGAAATAGCTCTATCTTTTAGAGTGTAAGGGAATAACCTGAGTCTGATAGCATCATCAGACACACCCTGATATTGAAAGTGTTGGCACGTGTCTAAAAATTTAGAAACATGTGTGTGTAGGTTTTCATCAGGTCTCCCATGAAATTATTGTTCGTTTTGGAACATACTGATGACATTCGTTTTTAGTTGGAAGTTTGCATGCCCAAATGGTGGATAGACTATGCTGGATTGACTTTGAACCACCTGAGGTGTCATGAAGTCACCAACCAACATGTCATCTTCATTTATTTGATCAGCATGGGGTAGAAGATCATTGTTGTTCGCCATTTGATTTTTTTGATTTTTTGATTTATCTAGTTCTCTAACCTCTCTTAATCTACGATGTAACGTACGTTCTATTTTCGGGTGAGCTTAAAAAAGATCCCCGTTTTTCAAAACGTAGCATATACAACTACAAGAAATTTGAGAAACTAGTGATTAAACTAAAATTAAAACTAAAAATCCTAAGATGAAAGTAAATAAAAATAAAAATAAAATAAAACAAGTAAAAAAAATCTGAATTAGTGAAAGTAATCTAAAAATAAATTTAAAGAACAATCCCCAGCAACGAGGCCAAAAACTTGTTCGTTTCGCAAGTGCACGGGTCGCCCAAGTAATAAAGTGGACGTGAGTCCAAGTATCGATCCCACGGAGATTTTTTTAAATTGTATTTTAGATTACGAATCCTTAACCGGAACTAGAGATTTGGTTGAGTTTGAGAATTTTGATTTTGAAAAATAAATTAAAAATTAAACTAAAGAAAATTTGATTTGTTAAAACGATGAGATGAATATGTTAGAATTATGAATCCACGTTAATCATATCAACCATGTATTTGACTCAAACATTTAATAACAAGGTATGAGTATTGAAAATTCGTGTTCCTATATTTATTTTATGTCCCATTTCGAGCGAAACATAAACACATTTTCCTACAAGAGACGAGCTTATATTTCTATGACCAATCCAAACATGTAGAAAAGCATTAACGAATTATGAACACTTTTTAGGATAACACGAAGCATAGGGGTATATTCTATCCCCTATCGGACTTCGCTGCAATTAATCAAGGTCTAATAAATTCCTACTCTTTCGAACATAGAACTCTATCACAAACATCAATAATTATGCGTCCACGATCATAGATGAGAATAAAAACATAATTAATTGCATCAATCTCATAAATTGCATAATATAAATGTGCAGTCAAAACATGGAATCAATAAATTAAAGCTTCATCACAATTCTAACAATGAAAACCTAGCCTAAATACATGATCAAAAATAAATCACAAGAAGTATGAAAAGATGTCACCCTATTCATCTCTTTGATCCTTATTCCTCATTCTTGAATTTGGCCTCCTATGCATCCCCCAACAATTCGACTGCGTTTTGGCATAAATTATGAAGATTGGGAACCTTTAATTTCGTGCCCCAAGCCATGTATTTATAGATGTTCACGAGAATTAGGTTACTTGGGGAGAAATATTGTTGATTTCCGCGCAAAAAGGCCAGCTGCAGCCCAGAAGTTCTACCGTACGACCGCACGGTTCAAAAGTGCGAGATCGCACGACTCTGCAGGTTATCTTCAGTCGCTGAATTTTTTGATCACGCGACCGCACGCTTATAACACCATGCGACCACACGGTTCTATTTGGAACTGCAATTTTCATCTTTTAAATGCTACAAGTTGGTCCCTGTCTTTTAATTGCACAGCAAGTCCTCCAACTTCTGATTGTTGCAATTTAGCCCCAGAACTTCTGATTTCTTCCAAATTTGATTTCTTCTTCCAATTTTCAACCAATTGGCCATTTGATTAACTGCATCAACTCTTGATTTGCATATTTTGACACTTTTAACATCCAATTGATCGATTTTGGCTTCAATTTCATTGTTTTCCTAACTTTTGGTCATTTCTGAAATATAAACAAATACAAACTAAATAAATAGCAAATATTCTTGAACAAACAATAAAAATCCTACTTTTAGGATAGAAATAAGTGTATAAAATACACTTATCGTGTTCCCTAATGAGCAGATACTAGCTATTGCACAGTCACCTTGGTATGCAGATATTTTTAACTACTTGGTCAGTCAGACAATTCCACCTGGATTCTCCTACCAACAAAAGAAGAAACTGATTCACAAGTCCAAATTCTATTACTCGAATGAACCACATTTGTATAGAAGAGGTGCTGATCAGATTATCAAGAGGTGTATACCAGAAGAGGAGATGAAACCAATATTGGCTCGAGTGCATGCATCAGCATAAGGAGGGCACTTTGGGCCTACAAAAACAGCAGCTAAAGTGCTTCAATGTGGTTTTTATTGGCCAACACTGTTTAAAGACTGTCACAGCTTTTGCAGGTCATGTGATTGGTGCCAAAGAACATGTAATATTTCTGCTAGACATGAAATGCCACTCAACAATATATTGGAAGTTGAAATTAGGGCTGCACAAAAAAATCGTCAAACCGCAAACCGAATCGAAACCGTTGGTTTTAAACCGTTGGTTCGGTTCCACGTGGACCCGCCAATATTTTCAAACCAAACCAAACCAAACCGTTTCAAAATGGTTTGGTTTAGATTTCAATTTTTAAAAACCGCTTAAACCAAACCAAACCGCTAATTTTTTAATTAAAAAATTAATTTTTATTCATTTAAATTTAGAGTTTTTTCTCAAAAATTTTCAAATTTATCTAATGAATAAAAGTTCTTGTCTTTTTTATTGTCTAATGTCCAACCACAAAATCTGATTAACCTTTAACTCATATCACATTTTAACAACATACTCCAATCCTAAAATCCCATTAACATATAATCCACACCATCCTTAAATCACATACTCCAACCTCAAAAGCTCATTTAATAGAGATTCAAACAAAAAACGTTCACACTTCTTAATTCAATCATTAATTTTCTGTTTTCATTCGTCTTCCTTGTTTCCTTCCAACTTCCAAGTTCCTCTTCACTAATATCAATTAGATTCTTATAATAATAGATATAATCATATAGGTGATAGGTGTACTTTCAATTTCTTCATGCATTTGATTTTATTTTAGAGAGTCATGGAAGATGTTTCGATCTATATCAGAAGGTTCGAATCAGGGTAAGAATTTGAATATCACTTGTTTAACTTTCTTTGCAAGCAAAATCATTCGATTATTTTATTTATTTTCTTAGAATTTACTCCTTGTTAAATTTCAGAATCTGGACAACAAAGATAAGCTAGCAAGAAGAGAACCAAGACAAAATATTATTACTGTGAAAAATTGTATAAGCATCATACTAATAATTGCGGTACTTGTACTTTATCAAATCATATCACACATTTATGCAAGAAAAGTATCCGTATATGGTTTCAAATAAAAAGCAAAAAAGAATGACTAGCTATGATATGTCTTAGAATAGTAATTTTTCTAAGAATTTTGATGACGATGACCTATCATGTTTGTTCGGAAAGAAGTTAGAGAACAAATAAAATGCAATTACAAATTTACAATTGTTTTTTAACTTCATGTTTTTATTTTGAATTGAAAACAAATTCGAATGAATTTAACATCTAACATTATTAATTCTCGTATTTGCTTATATATTAACTTATTTTATCTTTATATTAAAATATATGAGTTAATTTAACGTCTAAAATATATTATATTATGTTGATAGGTAAAAATCGCGGATTAAAACCGAACCAAACCGCAAAAAATGGTTTGGTTTGGTTTTGTTTGTAAAATGAAATGGTTTGGTTTGGTTTGAGAAAATGTCAAACCACTTGAAATGGTTTGGTTTGAAAATATGTCAAAAACCGCTCAAAACGGACCGCGTTCACCCCTAGTTGAAATCTTTTATGTGTGGGGCATCGACTTCATGGGGCCATTTCCACCATCATACAGCCATTGTTACATTCTCGTGGTCGTGGACTATGTATCCAAGTGGGTAGAAGCAAAATTCCTTCCCACCAGTGATTCGAAAGTGGTAGTGGACTTCATAAAGAAGAACATTTTCAATAGATATGGAGCACCGCGGGCAATTATAAGTGATGGGGGATCTCACTTTTGCTACAGGATCTTCAAGGCAATACTTCACAAATATGGAGTCCAACATCGAGTGACCACACCTTATCACCCTCAAACAAGTGGACAAGTTGTGATTTCAAACAAACAACTCAAGAAATTTTGGAATTGACTGTAAATGCATCAAGAAAGGATTGGTCCAAGAAGTTAGATGATGCATTTTGGGCATACAGGACAGTGTTCAAAACACCAATTGGAATGTCACCATACCGAATAGTGTTTGGTAAATCATGTCACTTGCCTGTGAAATTTGAGCACAAAGCATATTGGGCATTGGTGCAACTGAACATGGACTTAGAAAAAGCTGGGGAAACAAGAATATTGCAGATGCATGAACTGGAAGAATTTCGACGAGAAGCTTATGAGAATGCAGTTATCTATAAGGAAAGAACAAAACAGTGGCATGATAAGAATATTCAGCACAGAACATTCAAAATTGGAGATCGGGTCCTATTATACAACTCTAGGCTAAAACTATTTCCAGGAAAGCTGAAGTCAAGGTGGTCGAGACCTTTCACTGTCGCTCAAGTCTTTCCATATGGACTATTAAGCTATGTCATCCTATCAAGAGAAATTTCAAAGTAAATGGATAACGTGTGAAGCACTACATGGAGGACTTCCCTACAGTAACAGTGACACTTGACGTTGTTGTGCCACACTGATCCCATCATAAAGTCCAACTAGAGACTATAAATCAAGAACTATAGGGCAGTATCCCTACTTCTAGCTCTTAAACTTGTTTCATTATTATTGTTTGTTTTTAGTTTGCATTTAACATTGCATTAGACATTAGGACTCATGTCTCTATTTTTATTTAATTTTAGGTGTGTTATTTCAACTTTATTAGGGTCATCATCATCTTGTTCTATTGTGTATAAAAAAAATATTAAAAAAAATGAGCTACCACGGTCAAACAACGGATTGCAAACCGCGGTTCGGCCACGGTGGAACTAAATGCCTGTTTTTCGCGGTCGGACAGCGCAGTTAGCTATGAAAAAAAATTGAAATCTGATTTTACACTTCAAAAACCGGGCCTCCCTCAATTTCTCTCACAATTCTCTCTTCACAAACCCTGAACAATACTCCTCACCTCACACTTTCACATTATTTGCTTGCAAGTTAGATAATTCCTCTAAATTTTCAAGGATTTCACATCTCTAACTCCCCCACTTCAACATATCTTAAAGGTAATGTTCTTTATACTCTCTTCATACACACAATTTGTGATGTTTGTGAGATACACATTTAGTATGGAATGGGTATGTGAAGTTATCATTGTTGTTGAAAATTGATTGGGAATTAGGTGGAATTTGGTTACTTTGAACATTATTCCATGGGTATTTAGGGGTTGTTGTAATTCTTTGAAATTGTTGAAAATTTTGATATGTACACAAGGTGTTTGATATAATGCCTCAATTGGATTGTTTTCTTAGAAATTGAAATTTCATGAGCATTTGGGTTTCCCTTGTTAAATGAACTTTTGTAAATATCTTTATACACACTAAGGGTTTGCTTCAAGTTCTCACTTCACTTAGTCTTAGATTTTGCATATTAAGAGTTTCTAAGATCACCATGATTTGGTGTAATTTAGTGAAACTTGTGCTTGCACTCAATGTTGTTTAAAGTCCTATATTGAATTGGTGAAATTGTGGGAAAGTTATGGAATGCTAAGCTTCATATGAATTTGTAGAATCTAGTTAACCATCATGCATACAATGTGTTAGCATAAAACATCAAATTGTTGAAACTCCTAGAACATTGGATATGTGGGCATTTGGTTCAATTGTGTATATGTTGGCTTTGGTGAAGATTATTGAATACATATTTTCATGTTGTGTTTGATATGGGTTCCATTAGAATTTAACCTAAATTTGGGAACATCACCAACCCATGTGCAACCAAAAACTTTGATTCAACAAGGAATTCATGCATAAAAAAATTCAAGTGCACATTCTATGTTTGCATACTACACTTCATTGAGATGAGTTCTTAGGTGGTCCCTAATTAGTTCATGAAAGTTTCATTCAAGTTTGGGGGAGAATGGTGTATTTCACACTCTTTGACATCATGCCATAGATTTCATCTCACTACCATGTTAACCCTTTAAGCAGTAAATACTCTAGTTGAGCTAACGCTTTGATATTCTTTGTGTAGGTCTCTTCCACCATAATGCCTCCAAGAGCACCCCCATCTCGTGCTACCAAAGGTAAAGGAATTGCAAAATATTCAAAATACAGGGAAGCGCACCCGACTTGAGTTACAATCGTACGAGACTTTTGTTTCAGATGAGGCTGAGAAGCGTGCAGAATCCTTTGGGCACAGAGCACCCCTCATGGAAAGGGAAATACGATTGAATGAATTGGAGTTCTCTACAATTCCAAATATGATAAAGGAAAAGGGGTGGACCAAGCTATGTACCAAGCCACACAAAGTTTATACAGCAATGGTGAGGGAATTTATGTGCAACTTCAATGCAGATATCCTTAATAAGGAAAGCAAGCACTACATGCAAACATATGTGAGGGGACTTTGGGTCCCATTCGGTCTCCAGATTATTCAAGAATATTATAACATCGAAGAAGGGTCCAACCCGCCTCCTATTATCAACTTTGGAGAAGTGGCACAATTCATTTACCCAGTAAACCAGCAAAAAACTTGGCCACTCAACAATATGGTTAATCACGGAGAGTGACTACTGAGATGCGTTTCTTGCATCAATTTCTCAGCATTAATGTCGTCCCTACAACACATGCTACTTAAATACATCTCCAGAAAATGACATTGCTATACAGACTTGCTACTGAGTGGGATATAAATTTTGGCGAGGTTATCTTCCATAATGTAAAGGATGCAACATTGGTGCCTCAGAGCAGATCGAAACTAATCATGCCCAGTTTAATCTCTGCATTGTGCAAAAGAGCGGGGGTCCCCATGCTTCCATTTGAAGCCAAAAAGAAAACTGCTCCAGTTTTGCGCCTTGCAACGATGAGGAAATCAGTAGCTCAAGTCATTCGCCACCAGAATGCAACAAGGGAAACAGTATTGGAAGATGAAGATGACGAGGAGGAAGAAGAAGATGAAGATGGAGGGGGACATAGAGAAGAAAATATACCCCTCTAGGTGGACGTGCTAGTTGATCATCCTGCTTCAGCGTTCCATCATAGACTTGTAAGTTGAGGAGGTGTGAATTTTGGGCCAATATTGAGGCAGGTGCACTCATCGCTTCAACATCAGGGGGAAGCCATTAGTCACCTGCAAGAGGGTCAGACTCATTTACAAGAAGGGCATGACATGATCCTTGCTACACTTCAGTCCCTCGATGACCGTCAACGTCGAGATCATGAGGAAATGATGATGCTACTGCGACATTTTCAATGGCCGCAAGATCCTCCACCACCTCCTGAGTTTTGCGTACTCGGTACTATCTCTCCTTGAATTTATATTTTTCACATTAGGGATTAATGTGTATTTTCAAGTTTGGGGGAGGGTAGTATTATAATTCTGTCAATTATGAGTTACTTATGTGTTTTTGTTTTGTTTTTAATGTCTGGTTGTAGTCCTTTGGTCAGTATAAAAAAAATAAAAAAAATTGAATGCTTGGTTTATGTTGAATAGCCTTGCCGCCCGTGATGACAATTATTTGAAACTGTAGTAATTCATGAACTGTGGACAGGAGTGCTATGCTTGTAGTGATTTTCTATGCTTGATTATTCTTTGAGCACATCAACTTGATTATTGCGCACAGTGGTTGCACTTGAATAGTTGGTTGTAGGTTGTCATTATGAACATGGGATACATTCCCACTCAATGTGTTTCATTCCATCACTCTGACCAATTAGTTAGACAGTTTGGGGGTGTAAAACTGATAATGGTTACTGCTTAAGGGTGTGTTGATTTCATGTGTGCAAAATTGTTGTGTGGAGTGACCTTGATTGACAGGAGGAAACTAGGTAATGACCAAATGCTAGTAATCTAATCTCTTGCATAAAGTAGGATCATGCATGCGTCTTTTACCTCTCTTTGTAGTATTTTTTTACTCGAGTGATTAAGCTCGTAAGGGTATTTCTAGTGTCCTAAAGTCGTCTGGTTTGGGAGCCACCGGCCTAAAGCTCGCTACAGGGGTAATCTAGAAAGCTTAAGAGAGAGAGGTAATTCATATAGATTTATTTATGTTACCAAAAAAATCAGGACATTGCATTCATTTGACACCTTTCTTTGGAGCGTAGTGACTCGAGTGATTAAGCCCGTAGGGGTGTTTCAAAACCTGGTGCCCTATGGTAACTGACTTGGGAGCCACCGACCCAAAACTCGCTACAAGGGTCATTATTAGCTTAATGGAGAAGGGTATTGCATGATATTAGAATTTAATTGATAGTTTGCGCATTTGAGATTAAGATAACTAGTGGGTTTGAATCACCTAGTGGATATCTGAAGGTTAGGACACTCAATTAAAGGAGAATCATCGCAATCCTAGGTAGAAACCATCATCAGTTAGACACACCTAAAACTTGAGCTGGAAAGAATTAGTAATTTAGGAGACAACCTTAGAAATTGTACCCTGGGTTAGAGAGAAAATAACAAGTTTGGGGGAAAAGTGCATCTCACGAGAGGGATAGCGAAATTTGACCACAAAGGGTTGAGAGATCACTTATGTGCGCTATGATGATGATTGAGTTGACAGAACACACACACACACATTGAGCACGGGTTGAATTAAAACTTGTATAACATTGTTTGAAAACTTTTTCAGGGATTATTGCAGTTTTAAATCCTGAATAAAGAAGGCAGGTTATTTGACACATGTGTGATGTTGAGAGTCGTAGTCAAAAAATGTCATTTCGTACTTGCATGAGTGTATTAGCACTATCTTATTCGAGGATGAACAAGAGTTTAAGTTTGAGGGATTTGATAAGTGAAGTTTTGCACTTATTTTTTAGCCTTAAATTTGTACTATCGTGAGTATTTTAGAATATTATATTGCTAAATATTGTGTTTATTGCAGGAATAACTTGAAATGGGATCCGTTTGGGCTCAATCTGTAAATGGTAGAAAGATGGAGGACCTAAGTTGCAATTTTGGGAAGACTTAATTGAAATAAAAGTCAAAGTATGAGGACGAAATTGAAGAAGTTAGAAACTTGGAGGACTAGACGTGCAATTAAACAAGGACTGAAGTGCACAGTCTGGAAACTGGTGAACGGAGATTTGCAAACCGCGGTTTCCCTCAAACCCTGTATGCCGCAGTCACACCGTGGTCAGACCGCGATCCGGCTGAAAATTTTGTTTTCGCAATTTTTTTTTCATATTTTTCTTATTTCTATCCTACTTTTTATGGGTCTAACTTGGAAAATTCGTGAAAAACCCTAGTCTAACCTATATAAAGACCAAAATAAATCATTATGAGGGTTATGAAAAAATTGACGAGAAGAGAGGTACAAGGCAAGAGGCGAAATCAAGGGCTTGGAGATTATCAAGCTTGGGATTGATTTTCTTGGTGCAAGATTCTCAACTCTTTCTAGTTAATTGAAGATATGTTGAATTTTATATTTTGTAATTTTATTATTTTAGATTCTAGCATGAGTAGCTAAATAATTCGTTAGGACGAACGATGTGATTTTGTTTGAATATTCAATTTCAATTCTCATGTTTTGGGCATAATGTTTTATGTGTTGATTTTATTTTCAGTTTTAATACATCAATTGCTTGATCACCAATTTGATGATTTGTGAATTGTTTTCATAATCCGAGAGGTGAGTTAACACCTAGACCTAGTAATAAATCTGGCAATTAACAAAAGGGTAGAGATACATGATTGTGGTTGTTATAATCATTTTGAATTTTTGTTATTGAATGCATCTATTTAGGGCTTATTCTGACCATCATAGATATATGTGGTTGACTTATCTAAATATAACCAATTTAAACTCGAAAGAGGAATTTTGGATAAAATTATGAATTCGATTAAACATTACTTTCGAAACATTGCATGAGAAGAGAAATTGAATAGGATAACGAAATTAATATCGCGAATCCCACATTTTCCATTCTTTAGAAAAACAAAAATCAAATCATTTCAATTGCTTTGTTTATTTATTTATTTTCACATTTAATTACTTTAACTATTTTTAAAAATGCAAAAATCATAATCATGATATTTATTTGTAGTTTAGGAACTGATTAATCAAAGCTAGTAACAAATAAATTAGTCCTCGTGAGATCGACATCCGGACTCAAAAAGTCCACTTTACTACTTATTCACTATATCGTACACTTGCGATATTCAGACAACATAAAGCTTCTATCAATATGTTCAATCACCTCACCCTCCACTAACCCCACCTGCAGATAGTCATAGGCAAAGGATTGATGATATGGGGCAACTTGCAGCTGCATTTGGTAGGATTGGGTCTATTATTGTCTTGGAGTTCTGAGTAAAGGGAGTGTGATTTGGTTTTAGTTTACCAATTTTCCTTTAAAGCTTCCTATTTTAAATCGGACATACATTAGAAATAATTCCAATAACTAAACAAAAATCATCACACAGGAGGTCTATTATTCATCCATGAGTCTTTTATTAATTGTTGCTTTATATTATTTGAACTGGAGACGAGATATCCAGAACCACTTCAAGTGAAAATCATCACACAAGTCACAGACATGTGATGGATGAATATAGCTGTCATGTTTCTGATGATAGTTTATCTTCATTCTTATTGTGCATTTTTAACAAGTGTATGCTCCAAAACTAATATGTATGCTTAATAATCTACACAAGTAGAAAGGAATTTGAATAAAGTTTCTGTGAATGCTATTTATCACCCAGGGATTCTTCTAATTTCTCGTCGACCAAAAAATATTATTATTTATGTTTTGGTTTTAGTGCTTTAAAGGTTTATGGTATCAGATTCTTGTTCTGATAAAAACTTCATTGACTTTAGCTGCAGGCAAAAAATTGGCAGATCCTTCTTCAAATTTCTTGTCGAACCAAAACAAAATTTATTTATGTTTTGATTTTAGTGCTTTAAAGGTTTATGGTATCAGATTCTTGTTCTGATACAAACTTCATTGACTTTAACTGCAGGAAAGAAATTTGACAGATACTTTTACTTATGAATCTTGTATAAAGAAGCAGAAACAAGAAAAATTGGAAGCTTCACGTGCCTCTCAAATTAAGGTTTGTTACTTGGTATGAGTACTGCGTGTTTTTTTTATACATAGTCAACGTCCTGCGATGCACGACTGTTAGCGTCTTCTCCGATATGAACTGGGAGTGAAGAAATAAATAAAGAAATAGAAAAGGTAACAAAAAATAAATCAGATTTGTTAAAAAGAAAGTGGGATTATGTAAATGCTGTGATGTAGGGTTAGAAAGTTTCCTATTTTATGAGTGGAGTAAGGAAGCGAAAGGAAATCTTTGAGAAGCAAGTCTCGAAATATAGATACAGATTGTAACCATGACGTTATTATAATCTGATCACGTGTAGTACATTGTAGATATAAAGCAAGTAGCTAGAAAAGAAATAAAAGAATAAGGATATAATATTAGACATGAAATTCGGCTCCTATTAAAATGATATCAAAATCCCAAAGTTATGGCAAGGTGTCTGAATATTGTTTCCTACGACTTGTCCTGGCTGAATGCAAAAATGATCATATATAAAGGAGGACACACACACACTATTACGTAAAGTCTTTTCATGAGAATTAAAATAGTCAATGAAACTCTAGCGAAGGCTAAGCATGAGAACTCGCATCGAATGTGCAGAATTGGAGGCCAGATTATCTTGGAGGTATCATCACCTGTTCAACGATCTATATGCTATTCTTCACAAAATAAAAATTGTTTTAAATTCTTGGATTTATTTTTCACATTTTTTTAAAAGTTAAGAATCATAGACAGAGAATAGAACTGTTTGGTCAAGCTTTCTACATTATATATTAGGCCCGGAGCTACAAAATCCAAAGACGGCCATGACATTTTGCACCTTCTAAGTATGGCAAGTCAAGCTTTCACCATGGCTCTTTAGCGAAGTCCTCAAATGTTCCATTGAGTAAATTTAACCCAGACTAAAGAATGCATTCTCGATAGGAAAATAAAAACCAGATAGTTTACCCCATGCAGCATGATCACTACAGGTACACAATATAAAGATAGGACTGAACTATCTAAATTCATGGGAAGCGGCTTGAAACAATTTTCATTTTCTTTCTAATTTGAAAAAATTACATTGTAATACTTCATGTGGATGGTCAAGGAAAGTACAAGAGACGATTACCCAATCAATGCATTGACAGTGACTCGTGAATGAAAATTATAGGACCTTGTAGGATAAGAACATCTTAAGAATAGATTTTACATTGACTTAAAGCATATAATCAAAATGTGCTTTTCTTATTAAGTATGTCTTCTAGTAAAGATTAGAATTCTAAATTTAGGACCAAAATATGTAATCTATAATCCTAATACGGAACATATAGATTTAAACATAATTCTATTTAGGATCTTGACCATAAAAATTAATTACTGTAAATCATAAAACATACCAGAATCCATAGCAATAATGTTGAATAGTGATGAATTCCTGTCATAGTTGAATTTCAAACAATAATTGATTTGAAATTCGCCTTCTTTCTCTTAACTTAATCCTTTAATTGTGTTTCATAAGATTGAACTACAATGATGGAATTTGAATTCAGTATATATATATATATACGTAGAGAGAGTGGTCGAATTTCCTTATTGTCTTTTAATCTCAACCGTCCATCAAGGTTGTAGTATTAATAGGAAATACTTCTAATTAAACCAGGTTTTTATTAATTCAGCAGGTTACCTAATTAAACCAGGATATGTGATATGGCCACATAATGAGAAGATATTAATTTCTAACAAAATACACATTTACATGAATGAGCAATCAGCAATTGTTAAGTGTTCAATTGATTTTTATCTTAGAAATACAAGAGACAGTAAACAATGGCATCATTTTAGTATATGTTGCAAGAGGACAATCTATCCAGTTGAGACAATTTAACATTAATGAAGATGGAGTCTTCAAGCTCACCCAATTTAAGTATATAACTGCATTCCAAAGCATAATATCTTTGTCTTGAGGGGCACCACTAATACCCACAGGCGGGTCCTGCTGCAACTTCTCAAAATCCCTCGTAAGTCTCTTCCTAGACAAATTCGACATCCTACTTATCCACATATGAGGACGATTAACCACAGCAGCAAAAACAATCATAAGTGTTTAATTTAAAAACAGCATATAATCATTCTAACAAAATCTTTCATCAGCAATCCATATGAGTTCGATATGCAATCATATAAATGAAACAAAGCAAGCAGGGAAACACTGACAAGAAAATCCAACAATCATAAACTATCATAGCATATCCGACAACTGGGTGACCATTAAATGCTAAATAATGTACCCAGAGTTAAGCCATTGTGTCTCTAATTCAACAACTTGAATTTGCATCATATATAAATCTAAAACAGCAAATAGAAAGCCAACATTTTATACTTCCATCTACAAACAAGAATAATAACCTCACAAGAATCAATTAGGTAGAGGGGAAATAGCTAGCTTTATCAAGCAAAGTGTATATAGTACATACTAATTGCGATCAAGTTTTTTTTTTAAAAAAATGAAAAAAGAAAAAAACTCTTATCACTGAAGACAAACATATGTAATCAGTGTTATCGCTTATCCTGCAACACCATTTACCTCCACTAAGGAAGTGAAAATGCATTATGAAAACAAACTAAGAAAAAATATTACTTCATAACAGTCAAACTAAAGCTGCTTCTAAGCATAAATATCTTTTCGTTCTGACTGAATCTATAAGGTTTATATTCACTGAGAAGAGGAACTAATTGTGTCACTGGATAAATGAATCCTACAGCTGTTTAATCACACAAGATTGTTAGTCCACCCAAAAACCTAACCAAACCTCAAGCACCAAGGAGAGAGAATATGGCCATGAAAGTAGTAGTTGCATCATTATTCATTCATGGCCTAGCAATCAAAACAATGGTAGGAAAACAGATGATGAAATGTTTTTATCTTTTTCTATTTGGTTTCTCAAATGAAAGATATATGAACAGATAACCCATATCCTAGGAGAATCAAGCTAGAGATCGCCAGAAGTTAAATCATGCCTAAGTGGATACATAAAACAAAAATCTATAGTGCTTCAAAGTTGTGAAAATGCAAGAGATTGTCCATCATACCAGCTACATCTACAGCCTGGTCAGTCTTCACAATGTGAACTCCACCCTGGAAACCATTCTTGAAATTTCCCAAGCCTCCGCCACTGGCAAGGATCTGGGACTTCATCACCACCTGCATCATTTATTACTTAAGTATATTCTTGTGAAAATAATTAATATTAACAATTGCAAGACCAGAGGTAAACCACAGAAGTACAATTAATATTATCCAAAATGAAACTGTATACTGGAGGAGAAAACAAAGTTCATCGGCCATATTAGGGTTCTTGGATTGGAGAAGGGAAACAAATTCACGCTACCAAATCACACACTCAGGTAGAAGGTAAAACATTGAAAATTTATTTACCTGAAAACGTTGATGGACTTGTAAATTTCAGCTTCAAAACCCTCGAATTGCAAATCAATAATCTGTAAAAAAAAAAAAAAAAAACTCTCGAAGCGGATGGAGAGACACCGGGAATAATCGATTTTCCCTTTTGATAAAACTTCCCATGGGTTTACTGCTCGAAGAGAAGGTTCGGTTGCAGAAATCCAAAGTCTAGACAAAAGGAAATGCCAAAGAAACATACAAACATCGAAGAAAATTTCGAGTACAGAGAGCTTTCGGTAGTGGAGCTGGTGATGATCGGTGAACAGTAGGTCTAACGGACGATGGAGAACCGGAATCGTCAGGAAAGGGCAAATGATCGGTTCGCTAAGCAGAAGTAAAAAAGAGCCAAAATGTGAAACGACGTCGTTTTGGATGACGGCGTGCAGACGTCAAATGAACAGTGTTTTTTGAAGATGGCTGTTTTTACTTTTTATATTATATATATATAGGAGAATTAGGAAGGATATAAAAAGTCATGCTTTTTTGTAGCCGTGATATGTTTTATGGTTCTTTAATCACTGTGATTAAAGCTCAAGAGAAAGAATAGCATTTTCTATTTTGAAGACATTACTAAATAGAATAGTGTGATTTCATATTAAATTATTATTATATTTATGAACTTCTCTTCTCATTGATTTTATCACCATCCTCTCTTTTAGATCTTCATTCATTTTTCTTATCTTGCTGCCAAAAGTTAATCGGAAATTAGCAGCCCAACTTCTTGAAGAAGAAGCTCTAACTCAAAACAAAACAGCTAATGGCATTGATACTCAAAGAACATTGATGTCAAGAAAACATCAAAGAAAAGAAAGGTCTTAAGAGTAAAGTTCTCAAAGATGAGCAATTCATAGAGATGTTTGAGAATAAGGTACTTCATTGGTTTGATGTTTGCCATGGAAATAATCAAAGATACACTTCCATGAAAATTTCCATTCGAAACTTTTTGAGTAGGACCATGGAATTATTTAGATGAAATCTATATTTTGGTTATGGTATTTTGAATTTTGTTTATGAAAATCGTGTAAAACAGGATTTTATATGAATTAATGTATATAATTTACGGCATGTTAACGGCGTGAGTCGTTGTAGTATTTATGGTATGACCTTTTACGGCGTTGGAGCGTTCATCGATCTAATTTTTTCATCTCCTTTTCATTTTAATAAAATTCTAAGCTTAATTTTTCTGAAACGGTAAACATACGAACCGTTTAAAAATAAATAAATTAAGGTATGTGTAATTGTACCTTTTTTATAATTAATTGTCTTCCTCCGTTTCTCATTTTTAATTAAACACTAGTGGTCGCCCGTGTGTTGCATAGAATGTGGTAATAATTGTGTATGTAATAGCGTCGATGGGTCAAAAGAAAATAAGCCTCCTAAAGAATATTACTTCAAATTTGAACACTACATTAAAACTCAAATAAGGTCATATATGTTAGATTCTACAATCATTAATAGATTCACAAGTTGTGGCCAATTTTCATTCGTTTCTCTGACTTAAATCATAGTCGACAATGTCTCATAAGAGAAATTAAGTTCGAAACTTATGAAAAAGGGAAAAACGAAAAATCGATCTAAACTTGAATATAAAACAAATACAAAAAAATAGAAAATGTGAACAATGGTAATTTAAACAATCGATCAAAACTTGAATAAGTACTACATACAAAAAAAGGAAGAACCACACAAATAGAAATGGTAAACGGTGGTGATTTGGGGAATTCATATTACCTGTAGCAATTTCTGGATGACGGTGATTTGAGAAATGACGTTCATCAGAAAGAGGAATAAAGACTATTGCGTGAAAATGGGGGAGTACTACATAGCATAGATGTTGCATGTTGATATGAGCAAAGACAGTTGAAACATAAATTCTAAATTAAAAATAGAAGATAAACCTTATGAATGGTAAAGGAATAGTGAAATTCTTAGCCTCTTTTATATATGTTAGGATAGGATAGGATAGGAAATAAAATAAAATAAGTTATTAATTATTATATTACATAAATATAAATAAGTAGTTAGGAAGAAATAGGTAACACTGTAGGGAAAAAAATAAAGGATGACATCACTATGACATCAATCTTATGAATAATAAATGAATAGTATAAATAAGTTAAATTATGAAGAAATAGGTAACATTGTTTAAAAAAAAAAAATGACATCAACCTTATGAATAGTAAATGAATAGTGTTTTGGCTTCTCCTCTTTTATAATAGTTAGGATTTATTTCATATGTTAACATATAATTCGATATATATGAGTAATAAATGATCGTGTATCGCACTAATCTAATACTAGTTTTGCATTAAATAACGTTGTTTGGCTACAAGTTAGAATATAATGACGCCATGTAGGATTTAACTTTAATATTTTTTTTATTGATTAACTAATTGTTAAAAACTTGAGTAATTTTCATCATAAGAAGATAACTTTTGTGATCATTTCAATAATAATTGCTTAAAATATATATTAGGGTGCGTTCAATTGTTGTTTTCAAATTGTTTTCAATTTTGCAATACACTGAAATGTGTTGTCTGCTGTTTCTGAAAATACGTTTTCGAAAATAAAGTTAGACTTATATAACATGAAAATCAAAACTTATTTAGTATTTTCAAAACACGAAAAACAATTGTTTCGATAAGTTCTAAAATTTAAAAAATGGAATTCCAACAAATGAAATTTTTAAAATTAAAAAAAATGCAAAATTCAAATGTAAAATTGAAAAAAAATAATCTAGAAAATAAAGAAAAATTCAGGAAAAAATAAAATAACAAAAATTTCTAAAAAAATATAAAATAATAAAAGTTCAAGTTTCTAAAAAATATAATTAAACGAAAACAGAAAAATATTCTCAATCCACGTAACTAATGTTTATTTTTATTTCCTACATTTCAAACTCAATTTATGTTATCTTATTATTTTGTTTTTATAGGAAGAAAAAGATTTAAGATTCGTTAAATTTAAAATGCATATATTACTTGATAATTAACATAAAATTGCTCTATTTTTACTTAATAATAAAATTCATGTAGTAAAATATCAAGTTTTCGAAATTTCAAATCAAAAGTGTTTTCGAGTTTTCTATTTTGAGAAATAATTTTCCAAATAACAATTCAAACTTTAAAAAATCATAAAATAGACCATCAAAATAAGCTTGGAATTCAAAACTCAAAAATGAAACATAAATGTAAGAGTCCAATCAGACATTGTAAAGCTAAAAAATAGGTGCTATTTGACAAATATTAATTGAACTTCTTATGAATGTCTAATAAATAGACATTGAGGTAAAAAAAAATGACCTACAATTCATTATGTCTACATCTCAATAATGATGCCTATGTGACATTTACATGTTTAAAATAAAATTATTTAATACGTAAATATTCAAATGAAATTGCCATATGGACCTACGTGTGCAGTGTTGCTTGAATTATGGGTGAACCTCCACTAGAGTTGCTTTGTGTGTGGCAGTTAATTATTTGGGGAGACTATCAATTTTGCACAAAGTGAGGGAAATGGAGATATGGGATGTATTGAATTGCTAAGTCAATATGTCTAATATGCCTTTTAAAATTAGACGTGTGTGTTGACAATATCTAATTTTTTTTTCCGCCATGTCAACATGACATGGGAGCATTGGAGAATAAAAAAATTAGACATTGTTTAATCTAATGATGTGACAAACTTTTTATAATTAGAAATCTTCTCATTGAAGATTCTCTAACCTTAATAATCATTGGCGTAAATTATTTCTATTCGCCCACATATGTTAAAGGTAATAATAATATAACCAATAAACATGACATAATTTATACATCGTTCTTTCACACAATGATTACAATTTATAAACAAATTTATAAACAATATAATTTTTCAAACAATTTTTTAACCACATACATTTTTTCTTTCCAATTTTCAATCGCATATTTTACAAAAAAAAAAAAAAAAAAAAAATTCTGACATTTAAGACTTTAAGTCGCCGAACAGTCCGGTAATATAGAATATATGGCTCGAACCGTCCAATTAATCAGTGACGGGCGCAGATCTTTAGATTAAGAAAGCACAAATATCTTTGTACATATGTAGTCATGAGATGATCCATGCACTTATTTAAATATAATATAATATTTTGTGCTTTGAATTATTTAGTAGTTTTTCTCAGTTAATTGAATTTAGCTTCTGTTATCCTCATTATTTTTAACTCATTTTTATACAGTTTCAATTTTAATCACATTTTAACAATAAAATATTCTATACATAAATTCAAAAGTTTTCTCTCATTTTCAACCTCACATTATCCCGTCAATCACTATTCAAATTTATTTTTTTGCCAAATATGGGCAATCAAACAGATGCCCAATGTGACGATTCAAGAAAAAATTGACGTCACAATGTACAATGTCATACCCAATGTAAAACTTCCTAATAAAATGTTATAAATTATGTTGATGTTATAAAACTATCAAAATCTAAACAAGAATTAGAGATGAAGAGATGGAGAGAATAGAGAGGAGAATTCTCATTTCATTAGGTGTAGGAAATACAACAATGAATGTCTCTATTTATAGGAAGATAAAGTCATTCACAATAATTCTTTACAATATAAATTAGGTAGATATTAGGTAAGAAATTAGGTAGAAATTAGGTGAGGGAATTAGGTGAGGGATTTATATATATTTATAACACTCCCCCTTGAATGACTTATTGCTCAATTGTCTGCCTCGTTAAAACCTTGCTAAGAAAATCCAGTGGGATAAAACTTGAGCGAAGGAAAAAGAGTACAGCTGCTCCCCCTGATGTTGGCCATCATTAATCATTGAGTCTAATATCCATCAATGATAAGTAGTACAAATCATGTACTGAAATCTGAAGTGCTTCACTGCTTCAGTATTTTAGTGCTTTAGTACTGCCTCGTTAAAACCTTGTCAGTAAAACCCAATGGGACAAAATCTGAATGAAGGAAAAAGAGTACAGCCGCTGCCTCGTTAAAACCTTGTCAGGAAAACCCTGTGGGACAAAATCTGGACGAAGGAAAAAGAGTACAGCATGACAGCATGATTCTCCCCCTGAAGTGTGCAATCAAGTATTCATGAACCTTTTGAATAATGATATCATCTTTATTCTGGAATATATATGAAAATCTTCTTGTGTGTAACCGATATCATAACATTCTTCATAAGATGTGTATGATTTTCTTTATTTGTTGATATCATTCCAGTATAACAATGTATTGCTGAATTATAGCTTGTTGATAGCTATGATGATGCCTCAAAAACCTTACTAGGAAAACCCTGTGGGACAAAACCTCAGCGAAGGGAAAAAGAGTGCAGTATTCTCATTAATTTTCATCAATACGCCTCAACTGTTGCCTCATTAAAAACCTTGCTAGGAAAACCCTGTGGGACAAAACCTCAGCTAAGGGAAAAAGAGTGCAACGCGTATTTATTCCTTTCATGGAATATCACAAGTATATTGATGCAATCTCGTATCTTTTCATCAAACATATCATTCATGATGAGCTTTGTTCATAGCTCATTTATGATGTCATAACATGCTATATTAAGCAATGTTGTACTAATTTATCGATTGCATCTTTGACTTCTGTTGAATAATCAAATATTGCATCTTTCACTTCTGGTGAATAATCAAATTTAGAATTCACTTTTGGTGAATAATCAAATCTAGAATTCACTTCTGGTGAATAATAAAATCTAGAATTCACTTCTGGTGAATAATAAAATCTAGAATTCACTTCTGGTGAATAATTAAACATATTCATTTTCATATTCACTTCTAGTGAATAATCAATTTCCCAGATGTCATAAATGTTACACTCCAATTTTACTTTCAACATATTATATCATGGAGTCATTTGTATCATTCTATAGTGATACTAATTTGGGCATATTGAATCTTTCAATGATTTATACATGTATGTTCTTGCACTTTATAAACTGCAATTTCTAATTTGCAGGAGCATAATCAATCATTGAAATAGATATCAATTTCGACATATAATCTACAATCATTTTACTTGAAATCCCAACGTACCCCGATCAACTGGTACATCAAAGAATACTCTCAAAGTACCGAGATGAGAATCATACATTTTGATCTCACTCATTGGTATATCAAAGAGCTCAAGCTAGTGATTTAGACTATAGTCTATCCACCATATGTCATGCCAGTTCTATGAAAAATCTTGCGCGCAACGAGTCGTCTTTTACGACTGTGAAATATTTTTCATTTGTACATATAATTACTGGCTTTACACATTTAAGCATTTGGACTTCAGGTCCTTGAACAATAATCCCTACATTGGGGTTATATACTTGGCCAAAGTATTATAATTTCATCAACCTCATTTTCATAAGAGGGTATGCAGTCGACTTATTTATCGATTCCATCTCAATATAACATAGAGAGATCTCTTTATATGTTCTATCATCAGGTACCTGAATATCTCATCATTTAACTATGTCCCTTTTACTCACTATGAGTATTTAGTCTCAAAGGGATCGTCTCAATCATTAGAGAGATATTTGTTTTTGGAATCGATAATCATTATGTGTCAGGCATAATTACGCTTCAAGCGTGTTTTCCCCATAATGTTCTCAAACATTATTAATCGGCTAAAATGCCATAACACATGTCCTTCTTTTAGGGATGTAATTTCAATCATATATCTTAGTGCGTTTTGGTGGAGTGTATGCATATCGCACTTTTACAAATCATAAATCTTCTTGAGCTAATCCCTATTTGACATAGAATATTGTTGTATGATAAACAATTTCTGAATAAGTTATTCTTATAGAAAATAATTTGAAACTTTTGATAATCTAACCGTTTATTATAGAACTTCTGGTTCAATACGGTTTTATTTCATTTCTATGTATGAATATTTGATTCAATACAATATCGTTAAACTTCTGGTTCAATATAATGTATATTTCATTTATGAGCTTCTGATTCATACTATATACATATTTCACTTGTACGTATAAACTTCTGGTTCAGCAAGATATTTCACTTGTACATATGTATGAACTTCTGGTTCAATACAGTATTCATTTCATCGGTACGTATTTCTGTACATGTCAAATCAGTATACCTTTATTACTTTTATACCGAAAAATCAGGTACAATATCCAAGGAAATATCTCATGATCTCAATCTTGTCGTCAAATCTTCCCTTATATCGAAAAAGGTAATGACACATTATCTCATTGTTTCCACCTTTTCAATAATTTATTCCATTATTTCTTGATGGAATCGATGTCACTGACACGCGGAGCCACTGCTTTTTTACGCGTTGAATAATGCATTTAAATAGATGATTTGGGAAGAAGGCTAGATCCATCAAAAATGGATATCATACTTTCAAATATTCGCAAATATTATTCCAATCTTCCAATAAATGATTTGAGAAAAATTTATCGAATTAGGCTCGAAAGATTGAGGTTGCTGATGGATCATGGCATCCCAGAAGATGTTCGCTGGTTGATCGAAGCAAAAGTTCGATTAGCTGGTGAATTACCAGATTCATTTTCTAAGCACAAGCCTGGCTTAGGTAAAAGTACTTTTGCAAAGAAGCGAAGAGCAAAAAGATTAAATAGTTGCTACAAATGTGCTCGATGGACATGTGATACCCGTTGTAAATCAATAGGATATTCATCCATAAATCGAGATGATAAGATAGACTTCATTAAGGGTGGACTGAGTAAGGAGTCATTGGATGATATCTGATTGACTCTTGAGACGCACCCTAGTGGGTATGTGCAGCGTGAGCTACTATCTTTATGGGCTAAATTCATCAATGATAAAGAGCGTTATAGTCTCAAAAATATAATAGCAAAAGATCATGTTTGCCAGGCTGTTATAAACAATGATGTTTTGGCTATGCAGCATTAATACAAGGTAAATCATTTGATATATATGCACATATAAAATATTTTTCTGTTTCCTTTCACGGGTTTTCATAAAGGTTGGTTAAAAATATTAAATCACCGAAAGGTGAGTAGGGTGATTTTGTCAAAAGTAAATCTTCACTTTTTCGAAATACGAGCAGTAAATAGTGAAGTTTTTCAAGTTTAAAAAACCAATGATTTTCACAGTTTATGCATCCCAAAATATCATTTTCTCATAAGTTTTTCCTTCCTTATTCTCTCAAAGATGGAAGGATCAAAACTTCGACAGATTAAAACTATCTGTGTATTTTGTGGATCAAAAGTAGGAAAAGGTTTTGGGTATCTAGAAACTGCAGTGGATCTTGGAAAGAAATTGGGAGAGAAAGGTATCACTCTCGTGTATGGAGGAGGTAGCAGTGGATTGATGGGTTGTGTTTCACAATCCGCTCTAGTAGAGAAAGCAAGAGTGATAGGTGTTATACCTACTCCTTTAGCTGATATTGCAGGAAAAACACGAGGGCATGAAGTACAAACCTTATCTATCCATGAACGCATAACTTGCATGTTATATGGTTCTGATGCCTTCATAGCCCTGCCTGGAGGTTTTGGTACTTTAGAAGAAATCTTTAATATTACTTCATGGGCTCAACTAGATCTCCATACTAAGCCTATTGGGCTTTTAAATGTAAACAATTTCTTTGATGGTTTGCTAACATTTCTTGATTATGCTGTGGAACAGGGATTCATATCTCCATTTTCTAGGAGAATCCTTATTTCTGCTCCTACTATCGAGGAACTGCTGGATAAGTTGCAATCATATATTCCAATACAAGATCCAGCATGAGTAAAGATAGATTGGTCGCAAGGAAGGGGAATCAAGCGAAAATGGAGTCCGGTTAATGTAAATTTATCTTTGTGAACTCTAGAATAGGTGGTGGTAGAGTACGGAGTATTCTCACTCTTGAGACACACCATAAATTTCTAGGATTTTATCAATGTTTTAATCTTGTGTACCTCAAAGATTTAAGGTGGTAGAGTATGGAGTATTTCTTACTCTTGAAACACACATTTTTCTTTATTTCCTCAAAATGTCAGAGATGGTAGGATACGGCTACTCCCGAAACACATCTCTTATTTTGAGGATTATAAATGTTTTTCCCCTTTTTCGTTTTGCATGTATGACTCGTTTATGCTTCTTCAGGAGCAATAATAATATCATTTCAGTATGTTTAGATGATAATTTTTACTTCTTCTGGAGTAAATATGTACTTCTTCTGGAATACATAAGTGCTCGTGCAAAAATTTTTTCAGACACTTATCATCTAATATTCATCTCATAATACTGATGAGATTATTTTCACATTAGCCATATCCGTGCTATCATGTGATATTATCTTATCATACATCAACATTCTCTTGTTGAATAATTTTCATCCACCCATTCAAATTCAGATATTGGTAACTTCTGGTACCATTGGATAAAATATTTTTATCAACATTTACCAACTTTTTGGTAATGATAACTTCTGGTATCATTTGATGAAATATTATCTATCTTTAGTAGTGATAACTTCTGGTATCATTTAATGAAGTATTAAATAACAATGTTGTATTAACAATAATAATACTAGGGTTATACCACCAAGTATATATTAACAATAATATTGTATATATATTAACAATAATAATATTGGGGTTATACCACCACGTATATATGTTGACAACAATCCTCTAATATGTTAGAATTAACCAACAATTGAGGTGTTTATATGTATTCAATTGATAAACCGACCATATAGGCGGTGTTAACATAATAAAATAATTAAACCGACCATATAGGCGATGTCAACATAATGAAATAATTAAAATCAACATAATGAAATAATTAAACCGACCATATAGGCGGTATCAACGTAATGAAATAATTACCTTTCATGAGTGAGTGAATCATATCTTTCAGTCAAGGTATTCATAATAGTCCAATCCGTTACGGTGCGTGAATTTGCTTTGAAAGTTTCGGGTTACACAATTTCTCCAATTTTTCTATGGACTTGGAATTGATTTTCTAATCTATGATGTATAAATGATTTTCTAATATCAAAAACACTAGATTTGAATTATGAAACGTTGATTAATAATAATCTGGTTTCTGATACAGAGGTTCATCATTTAGATGCAACTGTAGAGCATACTCCCGTCGTATTACTCAATTGGCTAGAGACTCGTGCTGATAACGTGTTATAAAACTATCAAAATCTAAACAAGAATTAGAGAGGAAGAGATGGAGAGAATAGAGAGGAGAATTCTCATTCCATTAGGTGTAGGAAATACAACAATGAATGCCTCTATTTATAGGAAGATAAAGTCATTCACAATAATTCTTTACAATATAAATTAGGTAGATATTAGGTAAGAAATTAGGTAGAAATTAGGTGAGGGATTTATATATATTTATAACAGTTGAAAAAATTGTCGCGCTTTAATAATAAATATTAATGAATTAATTGAAAGATTACTATAAAAGAAAATATGAATTAAACGTCATTTTCAAGACACGAGTTTAACTATTTTCGATAATCGTATTTATGCATGTATGTATGTATGTACCTTTCGAACAAACTTCGGGATGATTAGCGTACAAATGTTGACGAATTTTTAATGGTAAGGGTACCTTAAAATAGGGTAATATGATTTTTTATTTTTAAAAAATAGAAGAAAAAAATATACAACATATAAGGATTTGACCATATAAGATAATATATGACACCACAAATCTTAATAGATTAAAATAAAAATTTGAGCATGACAATATATATAAATAAATAATTAAAAGATGGTTAAGACTATAATCAACTTTTAGTTACCATGCACGTACAGTAATATTTTCAAGATGAGTCATTGAGTACAAGAGCAAAATGTATATATTTGCATAACTTAAAAGTAGTGTGTAGTGTGTGTGGGTATAAGTGACCTAGTGTGTGTATAAGTGACCTAATTATTATACCAATTCAAGCCAGAAACTGGACCAATAGAGCTTAGCATTGCTTGGGGATTCAAAAATGGATTCTGTGGAAGTTGGCCGAGGATGGTAGCAATAGAGCCGGTTTCATCGGAATTCTCCGCAAGAAACCTCTTTGTAGGAGGAGAATTCGGGCTAACTTCGTTGTTACAATATAGAGTAGGAAGCATCCTCTTATTAATACCAACTCCACCATTCATTGCATTATCTCTACTAATCATTTCCTCTAACAAATTGTGTTCATGTTCGAGGAATACGCCATAATTCGAGGCCTTAATTAGTCCTTGTTGGCTAGTAGACACCAATGCCGTCGAAGGTGATATTGATCCAATTATGTCGTCTTGCTCCATACACCTATTCGTGTTGCTCTTCTTGTATATCCGACACAAAACCCAATCGTCAAGCTGGATTAATTGACACAAACCGAAAATCAAATATCGAAACGACACTATAAATATGAACAAGAGACTATGAAAATCACACTAAGGGCTCGTTTGACACACTTTCTGTACAAGAGGTTCATGAAGAAATTATGTTGATTTTTGTTTGAAAAAAAATTCTAAAAGCCCTCCCTAGCTTTAGAAGTGTTTTTGGAGGAAGTCGTACTAGACCAGCTTCCTCTAAAAATTCTTCTAACTAACTAAAGTATTTTTATAAAAAAAAAAAAAAAAAAAAAAAAAAAAAAAAAAAAAAAAATTATCAAATGGGTCAAAAACAGCATCCTAAATTGATTGAGAAATAAATTTAGTCCTTAAAGGGCTCTTTTTGTTGATCAAGGAGAAGGTAACTTGACTTACTTACCCTTGAAGAGGCATTTTTGTTGCCTACACCAAATCCATGAGGCTTTGAATTCTGTTTATTACTGTTCTCAATAAGCCTATATTCATGCATGATCCAATTACTTTTGATACCCTTTGGTGGCTTCCCTCCATAGAAAACTAATGCCTTCTTAACCCCTACTTTCTCACTCCCTCCCGCCGTCAGCACAGGCTTATCGGTCCCGGTAGCCTTCCAATATCCAGAAGTTGCGGCTCTATTCGGCCGAGCCCCATTAGGGTACTTCCTTTCTCTTGGACTGAAGAAGTACCATTCTTGTTCCCCAAACACGGCCTTGGCTGATAAATCATAAATCAACAACCATGTAATGTCTTTCAAACTTTTAAATGAGACAGTTCGACATATCCCGATAATTTTAATATGTTACCTGGGAGTTCCCATGGATCGAATTTGTAGAGATCAACATCGGCTATTATAGCAACCGGAATAGGAGTCGAGGCAGCCTTCTTCTTGAGGTAGTGGACAACAAGTTCTTCGTCGGTCGGGTGGAAGCGAAACCCCGGCGGTAGCTGCGGCTGCTGCTGCGACACGGTCGATGAATCGGTGCTCTCCATTTCTTTAATCAAGATCAATAATTCAGTAATTTGTAGACTTTTGGATTTTGAAAATTTATTCGAGAAGAAGAGCATTGTACGAAATAAAGAAAATATATGAGCAGGATATTTGCATAAAGTTGGCATACCCTAGCCTATCTTTTATATTATCGTGTACGCACGGGACCATGGTATTAAATTAGCGTCACATAACTCGGGTATAAAATATAACCTATCAAATCGTGCCATCTTAACAAAATTAAATTTTGTCGAAGAAAACGTGAGAACGTTTTCGAGTAATGTTATTCATCGTGAGTGACTACTGATAATCGTCATACGTGAGTGCATTTGTTTTGCATTGCGGAGAAAGTGATTACTGACGTGAATTGAAAATTAGTCAAGTAATTAATCTACACGTTTAATTAAGACATGACACGTGTAAGAGAAGTGTGTGGGATCAAGCTTTACGCTTTCAAATGTCATGCTTTTGTTATGCAAGGAAAGGAGCATCAATCAACTAATTAAACTCACTTAAGTCTCCTTAATTGCAATCAATCTTTTCCCTCTACAGTTTCATTGCTTACTTAATTCCTTAATTAGTGGAAGTCAATTTTCTAGCTTTATCCTTACAAGAAAATAGGGTTAATTAATAGTGGTTGAGATTTCAATTTTATGATTATTATTACTATTTTTTCGAACGCGTTGAGGCATAGCAGTGCCTACTTTTTCTTTCCCTTTTTTGTATGGATGGATCATGGATGTTAGGTGAGTTGCTTCGAGCTGCTTTGAAGTTAATTAGAACAGTTCACCATTTTTCTGAAGTATCGACTGGATACATATGAAATTAATTTTGGACATTCTAAAATGTTTATTATTCGTAACAGAAAAAGAGATAAATACAGTTCACGTGTCGCATACTTTAAGCCTAAGAAAGATGAGTCGTACAATCTTGGGAAATCTGGATAGCCCTATACGTCTAATTTAATTATCTAATAATTTTATGTATAAAAAAAACAATACACACGCATTTTGTATTATTTTTTGTCGCAATTTTCTTCAATTTGTGTTCTAACAAATCTTACATTCTTGGAAATAAATCTGTGTGTTTCTTATTTTTAACTTTCTATCACATATCACTACTAGAATATGTAGCTTCAACGACAGAATGAAACTAATTTAAGAACGAACCAACTGTTAGATTTACATTTGAGAAAATCTCTGTTAGGATTAAAGGCTCAAGATCGCACCACAAAGAACAATATCAACGTTTAAACACAAAGAATCAAAACATTTATAGAATAAACGTAAGTGTACAGAAATCAGAATACAAACTCAAAAATATACAAATCTTCCCAGAAACTCGGAATCGCACAACATAAAACCACAATGAACAAAATGAGTTACAGAAAACTCTGTCAAAACTCAACCAAACGTATACTGATTTACAATATATCAGTATCTACAACAACCACTAAGAATAACAAGGCATAACTATGAATTTCTGAAAGAAAATCTGAAGAATAGTATGAAGACGAAGAATCGCCTTATCAGAGAGAAAAGTAGGGTTTTTTTCTGAATGAAAAGTCTAGAATAAACGATTTGGATAACTCAGCTCCATTTTGATCACAAGTGGATAGCTGGGATTGATCCAAACTGATCCAACGACTTCAGATAGGCGGTGATGTTAAATGGGCTCTGACCCGATTCCAACATATGATCCAATGGTCAGATTTAAGAGAGAAACGTGGGCTCAAACCGAAAATGGAGGAGGGCTTCAGCTACCATTCATTGGGCTTAAGTAAATTGGTCCAAAACTGAAAGCAAATGCAGGCTTGAATAGCAAAATTGGTCCAACAATTCTCCACCTCAATTTAGCTGTTTCCAGTACCTGTAAAACAAAAAAAGAGAAGTATCAAAATTCAACTAAGTTTAAAAAACTCAGTGCATCTTTAAATTTATTGATAGGAATGATCTTTATTCATGCATCTGCAGGATTAACCTGTGTAGGGATTTTAATAAGTTTCACAATGCCTTTTTCAATAATATCCCTTGTGAAATGGAATTTAACATCAATGTGTTTAGACCTATTGTAAAAAACAGGATTTTTACACAGGTGTAATGCACTCAGACTATCAGTACATAGTTCAACTTCAGAATCAGTTATGCAGCAAATTTCAGATAATAACCCTTTTAACCACATGCATTCCTTAACAGTATCTGTGACAGCTATGTATTCTGCCTCAGTGGATGATAAGGCAACCAATTTTTTTAGCTGAGATTTCCAGCTAATACAAGAAGAATTTAAAGTGAAAAAGTAAGAGGATGTTGATTTCCTGTTATCAATATTTCCTGCAAAGTCAGAATCTACAAAACCTTTAAGCTTGAAATCATTTTTGGTTTTAAAAAATACTAGACTAAGTCTAGCAGAACCTTTCAAATATTTCAGAAGACATTTCATGGCTTCCCAGTACAACTCACCAGGATTGCTCATAAACCTGCTTAAGACACTTACTGCAAAAGCTATATCAGATTTGGAACAGACTATCAAATACATAACAGATCCAACTGCATTAGAATAGGGCACATTTTTCATTCTAAGCACTTCATCATCAGTCTTAGGACAATGTTCAACAGACAATTTAAAATGTGCAGGCAAAGGCAAAGACACAGATTTAGATTCAGATAAACAAAATCTGTTTAAAACCTTTTCAATGTAATGTTTTTGGTTTAAAAACAATTTTCCAAATTGTCTATCCCTAAAAATATCCATGCCAAGTATCCTTTTAGCATTTCCTATGTCTTTCATCTCAAACTCAGAATGCAGTTTACCTTTAAGATCATTTATGTTATGCATATTAGGCCCAGCAATAAGCATATCATCTACATATAAAAGTAAGTAAACAAAATCAATTTTACCAAGTTTAAAGTAAAAACAGGAATCATATTTACTTTTCTGAAAATTGAGGCTTTGGATATAAGAATCAAATCTCTTATACCACTGCCTAGGGTCTTATTTCAAGCCATATAAAGATTTTTTCAACAAACAAACCAAATCAGAATTTCTACCTTTTTCAAAACCTTTAGGTTGATGCATATAAATTGTTTCATCCAAGGAACCATAAAGGAAAGCAGTTTTCACATCCATTTGCTCAAGTTCTAAATCAAATTGTGCAACCAAAGCAAACATAATTCTGATAGAAGTGTATTTAACTACAGGAGAAAAAATCTCATTAAAATCAATTCCTTCCTTTTGAGAAAAACCTTTGGTTACAAGTCTAACCTTGTACCTTGGTTTCATGTCCTTAGACTCACTTTCTTTCAATTTAAAAATCCATTTACAGTCAATTATCCTTTTATTTACAGGTCTATTGACTAAAATCCAAGTACCATTTTTCAAAAGTGAGTCCATCTCATCTTACATAGCTGCAAGCCTAAGTTTGGAATCTTTAGAAGAAACGGCTTCTTCAAAAGATTCAGGTTCAAACATTAAATGATCAAAATAAGTGAATGCAGACACAAAATCATGATCCTCAAACCTAGGAGGAGGTCTGATCTCTCTTCTAGGTCTATCCGTAGCTAGTTGATAATTTTCTAAGTATGTTTCAGCTTCAGGGATATCACCAGGTTGTGGCTCAGTGTCAGCAAGTTCAAGTTCAGGTTCAAAAATGACATTTGGAGACTGTGGGGGTTGCTCCACCTAAAACTGAGTATTGGGCAGACCATTTTCATCACCTAAGTGGTCTACACTCAGCTCAAAAGTTATAAAATCCTTTTCTTTAAGAGGATCAAGTAATTTTTCATCTTTGCAGGGAAAAACACTTTCATTAAAAACCACAGACCTACTCAAAATGACCATGTAACCTCCCTGTTCCCTGACCCATAATCTATAACCCTTGACCCCTTCTCCATACCCAAGAAAAACACATTTTAAAGATCTGGAGTCAAGTTTAGATTCAGACTGGTATGAGTAGGCAACACACCCAAAAACTTTTAATTTTAAAAAGTCAGTAACATATTTATTCCAGATTTGATCAGGAATTTTAAAATCAATGGCACTGCAGGGAGAAAGATGTATCAGATAAGAGGCAGTTTTGACTGCTTCACCCCAAAAAAATTTAGGCAAATTGGAATCAAGTAAGAGACGCCTAGTTCTTTCTAGGAGTGTCCTATTCATCCTTTCAGCAACCCCATTTTGATGTGGACTATAGGCAACAGTCCTATGCCTAAGAATACCTAAGGTGCTACAAAAAGAATCAAACTCTTGGTTACAAAATTCTAAATCATTATCAGTTCTAATAGTTTTGACTCTTTTTTCTTTCAAATTTTGAACTAAGGTGATCCAGTTTTTGAAAATAGACACTGTTGCATCCTTAGTTTTTAGCAAATGCACCCAGGTTTTCCTAGAAAAATCATCCACTATAAGAAGAAAGTATCTGAAACCTGAAACAGAACATACAGGATCAGGACCCCACAAATCAGCATGCAAATATTCAAGTACATCAGAAGATTTATAAACACCTTTACCAAATGAACTTCTTTTCTGTTTACCTAACACACATTTTTCACAGAAGTCAAGTTTATGCAACACATCATTACCAAATACACCTTTGGTTTCAAGTAATTTAAGTCCCTTTTGACCTATTTGTCCTAATCTTTTATGCCATAACACAGTCTTATTCAAGTCAGACACAGCATTAAAGGACTTAGCATAAACAGGCAAGGTATTCAGCATATATATCCCATTAATTTTGGGAGTACTAACAATCAGACAGTTATTTTTAAAAATACTCAAATAACCATTTTGCATTCTAATCTCAAAGGATTCATAATCTAAAACACCAAGAGAAATCAGGTTCCTTTTCAAATCAGGAACATATCTGGTTTTATTTAAAGTAAGAGTTTTGTTATTATCAAGTTGTAACAAAATCTTTCCAATGCCTTTCACATCACAAGAAATATTATTGCGAAGTTTCACAGAACCAAAGCAATTATCACTGAAATTAACAAACATATCCTTTTCAGGACACATATGAAAGGTGCAGCCAGAATCTAAAATCCATTCATTCTTATTATCTGATTCAGTAGTGACATAAACCACCCCATTATTATTATTGTCTTGCACTGCAGCCTCAGTTTGATTACTAATTCCCTGTTCATTTTTCCTTTTAAAACAATATTTAATATGATGTCCAGGTTGGCCATAATAGAAGCAAATTCTAGGAGGTTTATCTACATCTGCAATTCCAGCATTGTTATCCTGTGTTCTAAAATTGTTTAGGTTTCTGAAATTGTTATGATTTCTAGCATTATTATCTTGATTTCTGAAACCAGACTGACCTCTAAAGTTATTGTCTTTAGACCTATTGAAATTGCCCTTATTTTGAAAGTTTCCCTTTGCAGGCTTATTATTCCAATCCCTATTGTTGCTAGAAACATTCCAATTTTTATTGGAATTAGTTCCAGACTTATTCTACCTAAAAGAGTTCTTCTTCCTAGATGTTCCTACCACATTATAGGCTTCCTTAGGATTATTTTTGAATTCTAACTCTTTATTCTTAAAGGATGTATGGACAATTTCAGTGGTCAACTTCTGCTCCCCATACTCTAAGGCATTCCTCAAATCCTTAAATTTATCCCCCATAGCATTCAGTACGCAAACAACTTTTTGTTCATCAGTAAGTTTTTCATCACAGTTTAACAGACTTTGTGTGATCTTAGTAAACCTACTCATATTTTCATCCACGTCCTTAGATGGATTAAATTTAAAAGAGAAGTATTGTTTCCACAGAAAACACTTATCAGGCAGAGACACAGTATCATAAATTTCTTCCAATCTATCCCACAATTCCATAATAGTTTTTGTCTTGCCTATTTGTCTAATGACATTATCAGATAAGTGCAAAAACAAAGTACTCCAAACAATTTCATCCATTTCAAGTTGTTTGTCCTGGGGGGTATCAAGGGGCCAGGATTTATCTATAGCCTTAGCACATTTAATTTCAAATAGTAAAGCTCACATTTTTTTGCTCCAGATGTTGAAATCCCCTTTGCCATTCCAAATTTCAACATCTACCTTAACAGTAGCCATTGAAATAATGATCAAGATTTTGAAAAAATTTCAAGTAAAGGAGCTTTAATAATTCAAAAACAAACAATCAAGCAGAAAACAACAATGCAGGTCACAGTCACTAAGTAAGACAGTTAAATAGAGTCAATAACTTATGTTCAAGAAGGTTCACAAAGATTCAGAACACAGTAATCATAAACTGAGTAATCAAGGTGATCACAAATCAACAGAATTAATTACACAATCAAGAAGTCACACAAAACAATATACTGAGAAAAGTTGTTCTTCTAGTATATCCCTCAACATATACTGGATATTCCCACACTCCCTCAGATTCTCGAAGTCTCAATGAAATCCTGGACAAAGGAAAGATATGGGGTCCTAGCTATAGGCTTCAACGGAGAGATTTGGGAGAGAACGGAAAATTTGAAAACAAATTTACAGTATAAGATTGCAATAATTAAATGATATCACCTGATTGCAGTTTTTAATAAGCTACAGCAGCTTCCACAAAGAATCAGAATCCCAGAAGTTCAGGGCCACAAAGTAATAGTACCGGTATCCTCCACGAAGAACAGCCACCAAGAACAATATAGGATCCTTCCCAGAAATCAGAATATTATATAGAAAATATTCCGAGTTTCAAGATCCCCAAAAATATGGACTCAGAATAAAAGATCCAGATACTCAAGAATATCAGAAACCCTAATTTTAAAATAGGTTTCAAAATAACAGTATCCACAAAGTTTAAAAGATTTTATATAAAAATCTTTAAAAAATAATTTCGAATCTGAAAATTTTCAAAAAATATTTTCAGAAAACAAAACGATTTCAGTAAGGGTTAAAAGCAACTTAAGAAAGTAATTATTTTTTAAAAGTTTTTCACAGATCAAAAAACCCTAAAATTCGTTTTGAGAAAGAAAAAAAATCCGTTTCCTAAAAACCCTAGATCCAACAAGGAAAAATCTGGATCTACCAGATCTGAGTCTAATCCACAGGTTTTTCGAAGAACCCTAAGGCTCTTATACCACTGTTAGGATTAAAGGCTCAAGATCGCACCACAAAGAACAATATCAACGTTTAAACACAAAGAATCAAAACCTTTATAGAATAAACGTAAGTGTACAGAAATCAGAATACAAACTCAAAAATATACATATCTTCCCAGAAACTCGGAATCGCACAACATAAAACCACAAAGAACAAAATGAGTTACAGAAAACTCTGTCAAAACTCAACCAAACGTATACGGATTTACAATATATCAGTATCTACAACAACCACTAAGAATAACAAGGCAAAACTATGAATTTCTGGAAGAAAATCTGAAGAACAGTATGAAGACGAAGAATCGCCTTATCAGAGAGAAATGTAGGGTTTTTTTCTAAATGAAAAGTCTGAAATAAACTATTTGGATAATTCAGCTCCATTTTGATCACAAGTGGATGGCTGGGATTGATCCAAACTGATCCAACGGCTTCAGATAGGCGGTGATGTTAAATGGGCTCTGACCCAGTTCCAACATATGGTCCAATGGTCAGATTTAAGATAGAAACATGGGCTCAAACCGGAAATAGAGGATGGGCTTCAGCTACCATTCATTGGGCTTAAGTAAATTGGTCCAAAACTGAAAGCAAATGCAGACTTGAACAGCAAAATTGGTCCAACAATCTCAAATCATTTTAAATTGTTTGATTTGAGTATTGTTTTGTCTCAAGTCATTTAAAATAATTTGGTATGATTTGATATGAAAATTTATCAAACCTTGACAAATTAGACCGCTTACATCCTAGCACGTTATCTACTACAGAGCAGTTGTTGTTCCTAATTTATGACAGGAATTTTCAACGAAAATAAGTTGATAGGTATTTTTATTACATTTTATTTTACAAAATTTATCATCATAATATTTTCATAAAAGAATTCTTATGAATAAAAAATATGTAAATTCTAGAAACTTTAAACATACACCAAGTAATATGAATCTACAGATAAATCAATTCCATTACTACATTTGAATGTTTGGAATTGCTAATTTAGCCTGTGTTTGGCCGCAGAGCGGTCGTCATTATTTTTAGTTTTTTGTATTTTTTGAGGTAGAATTTATGGTTAAAAAATTGTTTCGAAAAATATGTTTTTAAAAAATGGTATTAAAAATTGAAATAATTATAAGTGTGTGTTATAATAACACATTAAACACAATGTTATTTCCTTTCATTACTTTGTGACGGTGTCTGAAGAAGTAAGAATTCATGTCCAACCCTAATTAGATGGGTTGGACTAATGAATATGATTAATTAGAGATTAATTGCGTTAAATATTAATTTTTCTTATGAAAACTGATTTTTAATGCAAATAAAAATAATGAAAAATACTTTCACTCGTGAAAAGTATCATAAATAAATAAATTGAAAAGTATCATAAAAAATGAAAAGAAAGTATCACAAGTATATCATAAAAAAAAATACAAGAATTATCACAAAAATTTGAAAAGTGTCATGAAAATTTGAGAAGTATCAAATTGTGATACTTTTAAATGTCATAAATATCATTAAATCAAAAAAAAAAAATTGAATGTCATATTGTGATATTTTTAAAAGAATTAAATTTTAGTTTTGATACCTAAAATTGAGTATTTTTTTAAATGTCCCATTAATTAGTCCAAACTATTGATCCTATTATGACTAGGGTTGGGATTTTTAGTGCATTTATAAACATGTGGCTAATCTGTAGAGAAAGACAGATAATTTATGTTAGTAAAATTTCTTGCGCCGTGTTTTTCTAACCAGTACAAAGGGAAAAACTAATCTCTCCATAAAATTCATTCCAATTGTAGGAGCTTGAAGAAGTTTCTTATTCAAACTCGATGCGAGGATTTTTATTGAATGCTGGACGATTAGACAGTTGTGATGACAAAGCTTGTACCTCGTGAAATCAGAATTCAGAGTCCATGTGTTCATCAAATATATAATTTCTATCATGGACTCTACCTAAGTTTAAGGTTGATCCAGACTATGGTTTTAAATCATTTAATCCTCCAATAGATGTTTGACTCAAAACCTTATAGACTATAGTGATATTAGATCATACCTTACTTGTTAGAATTTGTTCAATGATCGTTATTGTGATATCAATCTCACTTGGGTAATTGACAAAAAATTGCAAAATCTGATCTAAAATTGTTTTGGATTTAATGCTGAAAATCAAGTTGAAAATTATACACCAAAGAGGTCCAAGCGTCGCCCATCAACGTGGCGGCGACTAAGTTTTCCTACTATCGCTCGACAGTGACATCGTCGCGCTATCTAAACTGCAACAAGAATCACTACTGCTAAGCTTGTAGTGAGCACTGCAACGCGTAGGCTCAAGCTGCTGCGCCGTAGTGACCAAGAGTTGGCGTCACATTTGATGATTCCACCAAAACCCTAATTTGATTAGGGTTTTGGGTTGATGGATTTGGGGACGAGGACGGGTGTGTAACTTTTGCACATTAGACCCCTCATGTATTATTTTCAGGGGGACAGTACTTGCAAATTTTTGAAATTGCATGGGTATTCCTTCTGTTTTAAAAAAATGAAATTAAGTGATGGGTCTCATATGCAATTTTAAAGTTTCGAAAATTTGAATTTGGTCATAGTTTTCAAATTTATTTTAATTGTTTTGGCCAAAATTATGAATTTTGACAAAATTGAATTATTGACAAAATTAAATACTTGATCTTTGTTTAACAAAAGCTGCAAATTTGACCCAATGATAATTTAAATCCTAAATTAGAGTCTGCATCTAATTTGGAAATTAAAAATAAAATTAAAATAAAGATGTTATTAACGCAAAATTAATTAAAGTGATAAATCAATTGAGTTGATTGTATGGTTATACAAACTATATCTACAGTGAATCCGATTTGACATTATATATTAATTCATCGACAAATTGCACAATATTGTAAGTCAACAACATGTTTATTATTAACAATTTCATTACTGAAATTAGTGTATTTATACAAATAAAACAAATATTATTCATCAGTTTCTAATAATTACATTAGAACGGTCAAGTATGTACAATGCATGGGTGATACACTAGTTTACATATTAAAAAAACTATATCAATTCAAGCTACTACTTAGTGATGGCAATGAGTTGGCTTCGAGCCGGGTCCCCCAGACCCGTGCCCCACGAATTTCGAGTCAGGTCGGGACAGGTTCGGAGAGAGTCAAGCTCATCACCCTGTTTACCGCCCTGTTTATTTTTTTCCTTATTTTTTTAATTAATTTATTTAATCGGGGTGGGTTCGGGTCGGTCAACCAAACCTGTCCCAACCTCGCCGACCTGCGGGACGAGTTTTTTTTCGCTCCATTCGGGTCAGATTTTTTTGCCATCTCTACTACTGTATTTTGATTATTGTTATCATATTTAAGGAATATTAAACGATGTGATATTTTTTAGGTAAAATATGTGATTAAAAAGTTAGTTAAAAAATGTGTGTAATTAAAAAGTATTTTGAGAAAATGTATTTTTTATAAATAATTTATCAAACAGTAGTTTAACTAGTAGTGACTAATGGAGCGCAATACTCTAAAATTGAGTGATCAAAGTGAAGAATTTTAAAGTTCAGTAAGTAATCCGTAAAAATATTTAAAGTTGGGTGAGTAGAACGTTTTAAAATTGAGTAATTAATGAGAATCGTTTTGAGATTTAATGAGTAACTCGTTATTACAAATTGAACGAGTGTTGAAATATCTAACTCATTATGGGCCAAAAAAAAAGGAAAAACAAAAAAAGTTGAGAACCATGAATGTGATAAAAATGTGTTGCCAAAAAAAAAAAAAAAAAAAAAAAATTGTAATGTGAATATAATAATTACTTAAAATTTGTAAATGACTAGAAGACCCTATTTAGGGTTGCATAACCCTGGTATAAATATTGAACAAGTGGCCTCTCAGCCCATTTCATCCAGAGGAATTGTCGGCTCTGAAACTGACTGGTAGAGAGATCAACTCCGTGAAGATTTTCGATCGACATGAGGGCTAAGGCTAGTACAACTTTTTTGATTTAGTTTAATTCAGTTTTATATTTATTTTATTTTTAATTCCCACCCAGTTTTGATTCGTATTTCGATTGACATTTACTTGTTTCACGATCCTCCTTAGCTTCAATTCAATAGACGGTTGTTATACGTTTTCTATACTGAGATATTTTGTTTGTAATGCGTTTACTCTTACATAATTATGAAGATTGTTTACGCATTCGTACTTCTGATTTTTAATAATCTCCTGCAGCATAGTTGTTTTAGTATTTCCATGGCCTTTATTAGATTATCTCGTCTTGCCAAATATGTGTAAAGACCTATGCAGTTTTTCAACTAAATTTATGCTATGTCTATATTAAAATGTTGATGCACAAGTCAACAGATTTTAATTGTTAAACTGTGGGTCGCATTTTACCTATGATAAAAATGAGAAAATGAAAAGGGGATTAGGATTTAACTTGAATTAGAAAGTGATAGAATGGTGGTTCTTGAATCTAGAGGCCTGAAAATTTGTTCAGTCATGATTGTTATCTGCATTGGTAATTGCCTTAAAAGGTATAAAATTCTGCGGCTAGAAAGGAGTGTTCATTGACTATGCACAATACCATCCTTGAGGTTTATTCTATCAAGTAAGGGCCCGTTTGATTCGTGAGTTTTCCATGGAAAATATCACATCTGAGAATTAAAATTTCTACTTTTGCTGTTTGATTCGAAGTTGGAAATGAAATTCGAATTCCATGATACAATCACTTTAAGCTCGTTTTTAGCCCATTCCATGTAAAACGAATTCTCAAGAGGGTGGTAGGAAATTCTTTTCTAACGTGCATGGAATTTGTTTTCTTTTCCTACTAAATTAATCAAACACTCTCTTAACATTTTTTGTGCATTTTTACGTACAGTGGAAAAAGAAGCGAATGAGGAGGTTGAAGAGGAAGCGTCGAAAGATGAGACAAAGATCCAAGTAGAGGGATGAACTAGGATACCTTTAGTGGTGGCTTCTTTGGCTTCGTTGTTTCGGATGAATGGAAGGAAGTTTTGTAGAGTGGAGCTATCTTGTTTTCAATTATGTTCTTGCTGAAATATTCAGATGATAATGAAGGATGGTTTTGCATTGTCATTTCAAATCTAAACAGAATGAGACTCGAATTGAACCTATTCTATCCAATCTTCGTTTATTTTGTGTGTTTCTGGTTCAGTTTTAGAACTCTGCTTGTATGTTATGCTTGCATTACAGTCTTATAAGATGTGGAAGTTTATTTTCATCATCATTCTTCATAGGAACCAAACAGGAATTTGATTTTATTGGTGAGTGAAACTACTAGCCGGATTATGTTGACGGTAATTCAATATTTCGTTATCTAGTTTCCCATTATTTAGTTATCGTCGTTGTGTAGTCATCGTCTAACAATCTTTCAATTTTTTCCATGTATTTTGTGGTGTTGGTCAACACCCCCCCCACCCCCCCACCCCCCCCCCCCGGGGAATTTGCCTAATTAAGGGGACCTTCATGAAAAATGTTGCAAGAGGTTTCCTAATCTTGGATTGTTCTAAATACTTATCTGAAAAAAATCCAGACTGCAGCAAATTATATGGCCTGTTTAGTGTATATACACAAATCGGGTGAGCTTGATGACGATCCCATAATTCCCATTGAAATGGTTCGTTCGTTCCATGTAAATCACATAACTGACGGTTTCTCATACTTAAAATTTCACTATAAACTAGTTCATGGAGCCAAAGTTTAGTTATTTAGTCAAAGAGAGCCATACCAAAACAAATCTCGCAAGGCTCTGTATGACACTATGACTAATACCTCTATTTCACAAAAATGATAATAGAGATTGAAAGAGAGATATAGACCCCTTTCTTACCAATCGCAAACACTAGGAGAATCCCACTCCGTTCGTTCTTGTTCTTACCAATCGCAAACACTAGGAGAATCCCACTCCGTTTGCATAGTGCAGCCAGAAACCTCGGCCCATGAAGTGTGCGTCCACCTCATGCATATACAACTTGGTACAGAGGCAAACTTAAAACAAGAATCACAATGCATCAGCTGTTAACAGAAACAAAATTTCTACCACTTCCACTGTTCAAGTACCTCCCTCGTTTAAGAAGATAGATTAGATGAAGGAAAATAAAATCCAAGACGGAAAAAAAAAAAAAAAAACCTAATGTCCATCCGATGAAAAAAACTCCTTCCCACCTCCTCGAAACATAAAAGCCTACAAGGAAACATTTTTCTGTAACTGCATGTTTCTACTACTCTCTAGTCTCCTATACCAGTATTTCACAACAGGGCATCACAATAAGCCCCCATCAAAGAAAGTGAAACACACATGATTACATGTAGCAAACATACACGGTCAATGTGTCTTAAGAGGATTAATCTTACTTCTATAGCAAAAACTGGTATCTTTCGTATTCACCCACTGATGAACTTCTTCCAACAAAGCACCAATTTCAGCATGACAAGAATACTGACACCCTAAACAGTTGCCATGGCAAATCTATTATACGAATCCTTCTCGTTAAGGCACCAGTTAGCAGACAATCATGAGCCGCCACTTTCTCCACCCTGACTACTAAGACCCAGCACGGGCATGGACCGTTGTGCAAATTCCAAGAGTAGTTTCTTTTGCTGCTCACTTGTGTGGGGTAGACTTGCACGTAAGAGTTCAACAGGCATTTCTTTACTGATTGCTGTGGCTGCATCAGACCCAGTAACAACTGGAGAGGCCTGTGAGAGGAAAGATTGCATAACAAAGTCATATTTATTGAAGCAGTACTTTGTGAGGAGACCAAAGAATGCATCAAAAGAGGCCTGCCAAAACATCCTGTCAGTCGTACTGCAGCTGCCAGAAGCATTAGGATCCATCAGAAGCCGAGTTGCTCTCTCAAGAACAGATTTAAGTAAAACAGAAGCTCCATCTCCTGTTGCGCTTCCAACTGGACGTAGAGGTGGATGCTCTGCTGAACAAACCACTGATGCAAGGCACGCAGCAAGAGCTTTAAGCCCCATACCTTGAACACAAGACAACACAGTCCTAGTGAGTTCTACTGTTGTTCCTGAGGCACCAGGATCAGAAGGAAGTCCGCCAAACAAGAATCTCAAATGACGGAAGATGGACATGCAGACTACTCGAGTAAGTTCATCACCAGGAGAAAGAAGCTGAAGGTACCGTGATAGGAGTTTCCGGCCCTTAAGAAGGGAAACTAACCTTAAGAACACCAGATCATCTTTAGGTGCCAGATCCACTGTGTGGCCATTTTTGCCAAGAGGGTCTACAACCTGAAGCGATGATGCTAAACCTTCAAGCAGAGCCTGTCTCCGTTGTCTCAGCTGGGACCCACTATCTTGTAGCTGATTAAACTGTAGGAATCGGTCAATGTCGTCAACTTCAAGGAGGAGACAAATGCAATCCTCAATAGTCACCCTAGCCACAAGCATTGGCTCCTGATCCAAAGGCTTTTCAACTGCCTGCTGTTCAGCACTAGCACTGCCAGATGAATTTGGGGAGTCAACTTCAAGAAGTGGGCGAGGCCTATGTATTGAAGAGAAAGAAACCCTCCCAAGAGCATCAACCTGGAGAAAAGGGTGTGGCTCATTGTTAGCATGAGCTCTGGTAGAACTATCCTTCAAAATTGTCGGGCAGAAATGATGTTTCAACTTTGCACCAGCAGATTTCTTTGCCAGACAAGCTTGATGGTAGAAGTCATCAACATAAGGATCATTACTGTGAGTAGCAGCAAGCTGCATTCTGAGAATGTTTTCAATTTCATCAGTCGACATGTATTTGGATTTGAACTTTGGCCACCCATTATCACTCCTCTGGCTGCCAAAATCAGAATCATGCTGAGGATAACGAAAGCCTTGCCTATTTTTCAGCACTGACGTAGTTTTCTGATCTCTAAATTCAGCCAACCCAAGCATGTCGAAGTTGTTCATCATGGGTGGTGATGGAGGAAGGAGGGTTTTAAAATGTTGAGACTGCAACCCTGATAAATGGCCATAGGATGGCTGAATTTGGTGCTGCATTATGTTCTGCTGCAAAGGCTGTTGTGGAATCATTAACCCATTCTGATGGGGTAACTGTTGTTGCAACATCTTGTGCGGAAAGCTAGAATGATCTCCAGGATGTAAACTACTTGGATTCGGCCATTGGTTCTGAAGCCGATTATTAACCGGAAGCCCATGGGTAGGCTGAGGAAATTTTGCAGCAAATTGGGACCCATTAGGAAAGGAATTCAATTGAATCTGCACGTTATCAAAAGAAGGAAGATTGGGCGAAGAAATTGGCATTTGATATCCACCAGGGGCATATGGAATATTAGGGTGGGTAGATGGGCTGTTTGGTGAAGCTTGCTGGGATCGTCCTCCAGGGGGAGGATATGAAGGGAACAGTGATTTTGGAACAAGAATTGGTTCTTTGGAGTAGTGCTGATGTAGGTTTTGCTCTTGGTTTTGATGTGAGTGCTGCTGCGGTGGTTCAGGGTATGAAGATGCTCTGTATAAAGACTTGGAATCTATAAACTGTGCAGGGGATGAATATAGCTGTGATGACCACCCTTTACTGTCCCGAGCGCTTTCAGCATCAAAAGCACTCTGATCAAACCACCTATTGAAGCCTGCTTCTTGCGCCCACTCAGCAGCAGATGATCCTGCAACACATGGTATGTGTAAAAACGAAAATACTTGATCAAAAATTAATCCAATATCTACTTCCGCTGCCCAAATTATATATCACGGATTCACAATTGGCATTTATTGGTCAAGGAGTTGATTTTCAGAGAGATTATTTAGTAACATTTACTTCTTCTCAAAGTTGACGTAACAAAAATCAAATCTAAACTAGAATGACTTGAAATTCAAGAATACAATACATTTAAGTTATTAATTAAACATTTGTATAAATACTGAACCGTAGAGGTCTCTGTGAAATAATATTGGCAAGCATGAGTGTCTCGCATGTTCACGTAAGCTACAGACTTGTAGAAGATCAAAAATAAGATATGTCCACAAGCATATCAATGCTGTTTCAAGAGATGCGAATTCATTTTCAGTTCTATTTGGGAATGATTAGGGTTTTAATAATAACTATTGACGCGCTAAGAAATGTTAATTAAACACGAGGTAATTAAGGAGGCAATGATAATAAATTATGTCAAAGAAATCAAAGTTTCACATCTCATTTACTCAACATTCATAATTAAAGGCCCAGAATCAATTGTACTTATCCGATATTCCTGTAAGAGAAGATTAGATCACAAAGACATTAGGTCACACGCTTATAATATGATCAGAATTTACTACCTCAAATCCTTGATTCATTAGCAACTAGCTGAAATATCATTTACAGTTATCCATATCCTGTTTCCTACACGTCTCTGCAATATTGAAGAAGCTGAGGAATTTTAGTTGACCACAATTTACTTTACACAAGACCCTAATGTTATACCATAACATCGTTATTCAGTCATCTAGAATCTAGAATTATTGTTAAAGATTCAGAAGATGTGATATCTACAACCATCTCACTGAAACTTAATTTTACTCCAAAAATGCAAAACCTTTTACTGAGTGGAACTTACTGCTCACAGCACGTGGATACGTAATTATACTGAGCCACAACTTAAAATCGAACAGAAACCATTCTCCTAGTAGGCTAGGACGTATAAAGAGCTTCCCAAACAATATATAAGCTTTGAATCGAATTATTACTCAATTCCACCATAGTGTATAAGAGAAGAATTTTATAAATAGGCAGAAGAAATTAAAATATAGAGGTCCAGGAATCCTCATAAATAAGATGGGACTCCGCAAGAATTAAGAAAGAATATCAGCCTATTATCATTACACATCTGATAATGCTAAACCAGCAGAAAATCAGTGGCGCAGGCTCACAGGGATGACAGGAATCAAATCTATCCCCCGAGAAAATTATTTTGAAGCTATTAGACTAAAAAATAATTCATTTTCATAGAATATTACTATTGGAAATATTATAATTCCTTGAAGAATTCTGATGATGAACATCATGTCATCATGTCTATACCTGTGAATCTATTTTATTACATAATGCATGAATATGTGCAAGTGATTATGCTTGCATGTTAATGTGCACATGTATTATGTAAAAACAGATGTCATTGGAACTTAATAGAGTGAACTTGATTTTTCAAGTCTAGACGATATTGGCTCATATGGCTAAATAGACAAGTAACCCTTTGCAATGTAAAACGAGATGAACTATACTTGGTCAGTTGGTTATATCCTTTCTTTTACCAACTTAAACTTCTAACTTGGCCACCATCCAGCATGAATCATCAAGTAAGATTTAATTTTCTATCAAGCCCCAGAGGTGAACATGCATTGTTTAAAAATGCATAATTGGACATTGAGGATTTTTACCTTTATGAGACGAGGCATAAGCCTCACCTTGAGGCGTAAGCCTGAGGACTAACCAATAAAATAACTAAAAAAATGTAAACTTACAAAAATGTGATCATAATAAATCACAAACCTTTTCAAAAAACCACAATAATAGAGAACAAATTAAAAACTTAAAAGCCTAACTAGCAAATAAACATAATGAATATCAATCAAGTAGCTAATAATAAATTCTCAAATCACATCACAAAATTATAATTCACCATTGGAAATAGAACAACAGGGAAATCTCCTGCATCATCACTGCTTATAGAATCTTCAAAGTATATTATTCCCAATCATCCTCTGTGTTATTATTAGTTCTTCTCAAATTTTCTCATCATATTCCACTTGCAATAGTGCCTTCCCCTTTCCTTTTTCCTTCCATGTTTAAGTAGAAAAAATATAAATATAAATTCTAGGCCATAAAAAATAGGCCTAAATGCTAAGGCATGAAATAAATGCCCAGAAAAGACAAGACAAACAGACAAAATGAGTGAGTTACCTGAGGCTTAGCCTTGAGATGTAAGCCTCACAAATAGTATTTAAGGCACATCTTTAAGGCATCCAATGAAAGCCTCGTGTGATGTGGGAATCGATGCTTAAGTCTCAATAAGAAATTAAACAGTGAACATGCAAAGTAATTTTTCGAACCATGGGTTTCTATGCAAATTGCAACAGCCTTTGAATAACATTAACGTTAAAATACACCTAAGAAAAATATCATCTCAAACAGATAAGGTTTACAATAACTACAACAATATCAATGCATTCACAATTACAGCTTTTTTAGAGTTCAACCATATTACGGCTGTCAAGATTATAGTGCCCAACAACATGATCAGACAGTAGAAATCCATGACGAGAAGGATGCAGTTCAAAGAAACATTGACAAGTGCGTTCATAAAAGGCCCTAGTGGATATATTAATCTCAAGTGGCATGCATAATCTGATATTACTGCACTCACTTCCTCTGGATCTCTGATCTCCAATAGGCTCACTGATACCTCTGTTCAACTGTATATTAGAAACATTAAAAGATATTAAAAATTGCATAAGATAATATTTCTTCTATTCAATAGGTGATTAAAAAGCTAATTTACCATTTACATGAGCAAATTCATCTAAAAATGGCAAAATGCTAAATTTAAGCCAATATTATCAGAATATTAGCACCATGGTGGATATGAAACACAAGAAGTACCGCCAATAAATTACCACATCAACGTCATCCCCAAAAAAAAAAAAAAATGGAAAGGGAAAGATTAAATCTAGAGACCAATATCTTTACCAGGTAAACTCCCACTACCCATCCAAATAGAGTTGAGGAACAGAAGGATTATAAGGAAACTACATTCTACGTAACATTGAAACGACCATCTCTGAGGACCAGATCCAACGTTCAAAATTAATTTTACTTTATGAAACTATGGCGATAATTTTCTGAATATATGAAGACTAACCTTTGAAAATGTTATGGCTAGATCATCAATTTCAGACAAAGAATCCAATGCTTCACCCTGCAAAGAGAAAAATTAACAAAAGCGCAAACGACCCAATCATTCAAGTATTCACAATCAAAGGACATACATAATAACACCTGTGATTCTCAAGTACCAACTCGGCAACTCCTCTTAACATGTACATATAAATAGCACATAGAGGTGCGTGATTATTCAAAATCGTGCATTTAATGTCCTTAATGATTTAGTCATGCTTTCTAATTTAGACAGCCTCAGAAAACACCAAATTATTCTATCTCAGATTTAGTGATTTAAACTTATGGAAGAAGGAAACAGCAATCGTGCATTATCATCCAAAAAGCGAATATCAAGAAATTTAAAAAGAACCTCTTCTCTGTCCAACAGAAACTCTTCATCGTCAAGTCCAGCAGGAGGGAGATCATCCTCTTCATCTTCTAACCCCCCTAGCTCAACTTCCTCGACTACATTGTTTTCGAAGAATGCATACTGTGACGCATCAAATATCATATCTCCTGCACAGCCAAACAAATTAAGCAATATATGGTCCATCTCTAAACAATTTCTAAAGGCTTCAAACCATTTGATTAAAATGATCTACTCAGGCACAAAGAAGATTCAATATATAGGTAGCAAAACATGTATTAATTTGTACATGTGAAGGCGTAGTTCAATGTAATGACACATTCTGATTCCAGTTACATTCTACTAAAAATAAATATTAACGTGTTAAATCTGCTAAGAAGGTCGCATGGAATTACTAATGCAACAGAGAATTAAAAATAAAAAATTTAACCAGCTAAGCTATAATAACATGTCAAACCCTATACATCCTATTGTTATATCTGTGAATCAACTGAAATATTACAAACCATTTTTTACCCAATTCAACATCCATATAATAAGGTAAAGTTAAAGAATCGTGAGAATTGAAGTCAATAAGTTATACACAGAAGCAGATTTATAATGCAAATTAAACTGGAAGAGAAAAAATTAGCAGCAACCTGTCGGGTTTGCACCAAAAGGTTTAAGATCCTGAGGATTTGAAGACTCTTCAATACCGCCCCCACTTCCATCCATTTCGTTAATAGGTTTCCCTTACTAAAACAAAACTCAGATAATGTTCTTCTTGCCTGTGAAACTAACCAAAACCAAAATATTTTTCTTTAACAAAAATCCAAAATATTAATGCCTCAGCAAGTTGCAGAAAAAGGGATTAGGGACCTAAATCTAAAACCCTAGAACTCGCTGCTCAATATGAAGGGGTCAAAAAACTGTCACGGTAATCTAAGAAGGTGAAAGAGAACGCGAATAAATTCTAGATTTTTTATGAACAATTCATTGCTAATACCTACTTAGAGTGAAGCTTTGCCCCTGTTTGGTATTTGAAAAATAACGTGATTTTTAATAGTATTTTTAGTGAAAAATGATTTAAAAGTTAAAAATACTAGATTTGATTAAGACAAATAGTTGAGATTGAGTATTACATAAATTTAATTTTAAAAAAAAATGAGAGTCAAACAGGAGCTTTATCATTTTTTTTTTTTTTTAGTTAGCCTCTATTTGGCAACTCATTATAATAAGTAATTGTTACAATTTATAATGTACACAATTTTTAAATCACTTTTTAATCATACATATTTTTTAAACCCCTTCGATGAGAGCATCTGGAAGAATGACAAGAGGAGGAACAAGAGTTTCTAGTACGAAGAAAACACTTACTGAATGGGCAAGGAATTAGATCTGAACGAGGGACTGAAGTGAGACCAGCCCTGTATAGATTATCCCATGTTATTAGATCCTTGTACGATTTGAAAAATTGACCAAGTTAGTGAGCTTTTTCTAACTTCAACTCGAGCTTGAGGGTTCGTTCAGAATGGATCGGATCTACGAAATAGAAATGTAATTAAAATTAGAAAAGCATGCTGAAGGTTGAAAGTTAGAACGTACTAAGGCTCCTGAAGTGAGTGGGAATGACAGTGTCCAGCTCGTCCTGGCCATCCGTACATTGTCGTTCTTCTCCAATGTAAAACCATCAATCCCTCCGGTCTTAGATAAAATACAGCAAATCCATAACTAAGTTACCTCTACTAAGCGGCCTAACCATTATATAATACCAGCCAAAGTCTGTTCCGTTAGCCCGAAAGTGAAAGATGGCATCGAGCTCCTTCAAGTCAGCCAGCCCAAACCCCATCTTGTGCCAAATTATAACAAACTCAATGATTGTCCTCCAACCATTGATCCGTCAATGGGCTATGCCCTAGTGTCTAAGGTAGTCCATAATGATAGGGGGAGTGAAAAACGAAGTTCGGCCTTGAACATCATTTTAGTTACGAGCACATAACGTTTGTGAGGATAGTCAGTCCAATCATTTTTAGAAGATACAAAGAGAATAAATGTTTGGAAACCCTATACCTATGCTACCAGTTATTCAAATCGTCTTTCAAGACGACTGAGGGATGATAACTGACATGCCAGAAGCGAAAGTCAAATGGGGGATTGGTGTAGGGTATGTTGGGGAGGATGGGCTAGGGATGTTGGGAATTTAAGAAAACTGTATAGACCTAATGGGTTGACTTCTAAGAAAATAGTGCCCCTATTCTCGTATTTGGCTTGAATAGATTCATCCAAAATGATATTCAGTGCGAACTAGACCTTTTCTTGACCATTCGCACAGGAACGTACTCTAGAGGACTAGATATGGGGATTACTCATACTTAAAGAATTCAAAAGAAGAAATACCTAAATATGATCGATCTGAAGACCACAATGTGTAAGATGAGGATTAGAACGGACTGGAGGTCAGATTGTGCAGCGACGTCAAAGTTTCAAGAGCTTTTGCAAAGAGAGAATAGAGGAAATGAGGCTAAGGGCTAAGGCTCCCTTATATGACCACTACATTAAATTTGACAACAAATTTTTAAGAGGCATCATGAGCCACACAAACTGAAATTAATGAAATGACAACTGGCGATGCATACACCTGACACACTCATACTTGTTCCCCAATAACGATCTGACATGTGGCATCATCATCATTGTCCCTTGAAATTCACGTAACCTCTAGTCAAATAGGGAATTAACACAATAATATGAGCATGTCTGAAATAAATTCCAACCCAGTACCTAGGGGCAATTGTTGTTAATTTTGTTTGAAAATATTTAACATATAATAAAATACGATAAAAATAACTTATTTAGAAGAAAGTTCAACAAACAAGTAAAAATAAAAAAATAAAAAAATTATGAAGAAAAAATCCTATGAGGATTAGGATTTCATAATTTTTATTAGTTTTGTACATGTTGCATTTCCCTATTTTGATTAGTTTTGTCTCTTTTTTTTAAAGTTTTGAATGCGATAATATTGTATTATGTTTTTATTTGATATGATTGTATAATTAATATATTTTTATAAATTTTGAAAGTATTAGTATTTATAATGATTAATGCTACTTGTACTTGTAAGTGGACAATGAGGATGATAAAAAATGAGGTGGCGAGATTGTGTGTATTGATTTAGGAGTTAATGTGATGGATAAAGTGATAGAATTGTTACATTTGTGTATTATGTCAATCTCCTTATTAATCGTCAAGTACAAGTAACATGATTCTCATGGGCGGATCTACATGTGGCATGTACTTTGCTGTAGCTCGACCTTTGTAAGGCCCACATGCCTATAAAAAAAAAGTTAGCTCGGCCCAATTTCAACCCCAACCCAAACTAATAAAACTGGGAGTAGAAAACCTCCTGGACCCGGTGCAAATCACAGTAGAGGGGGAGATTTATTGAAAGGACCATGGTCAAATGCTCTTTAAGTCAAACAAGACAAATTTTTTATTGATAAGTTAAAATGGCCTCCATCCTTGTACAAAGACTAAATTATCCTTGTTATCTTGTTAATTTTTCAACTTTACCTAACAATTTAAAAAGACGGAAAAATTCTCAAGAAAACCAATGGCTACTTTAGGCTAAATCTCTCAAAATCCTAAGTTATTGTCATAAACTCATTTTTAGTATATGTAATCTTCTCCAGGTGCTCCATCCGTTGATTTGTAGCATAATTATTCATCATTTTCTTCATCTTCTCAAATGTTGACAAAACCCTAAGTTTTATGCATTTGATATTGGTAAGATATTCTAAAATTAATCTTATTTGAGTTGCTTTGATGTGTTTAAAGTGTAATTATACGAGTTTTTCTTATTTTGCGACGAATTTTGTAGTGTAAACTTAATCCATTGCGAAAATCTTATTATAGACAACGCGTAATATGATTTTACGCATACAAGCAGGTTAACCGACTTCATAGTCAGTTAACCGACTATCAAGTTGGTCGATTAACCAACTTCGAAGTCTGTTAACCGACCTAAGTGTAGTAGGTTAACTGACTTTACACTCTGTTAACCTACTTACTTAATTCTTCAAATTCTTACTTATGAGTGGTCCGTTATCTTATCACACATTGAGTAAATATTAATTGTTCAGTTACGTGGTAGGTTAACCTACCCAAGGGAAACATGGCCAGAATGAGGTGGCGATTTGCAAACCACGGTCTAGTTAGTTAATTGGTAGGTTAACCTACCACTTAACTCACCAAGTTGGTCAAATGGTCGAATAACCTACCTCTTAACTGACTAGATTAATTGGTCCTCACATTTCCCTTTTTGTCTGATTTTAGTCATTTTAGTCACAACTTCGATCTTGATTACTACATTCGATTGTTCACGTCACATTTAATGAACTTAGTAGTTTTTCAAACGTTTTGATATATTCAAAGTATCACAACTTCGATCTCGATTACTAAACTCGATTGGTCACGTCACACTTAATGAACTTAATAATTGATCAAATGTTTTGATAAATTTGGAAAATTAGCCGAACTTCAATCTCGATTACTAAACTCGATTGTTTACGTCACACTTAATGAACTTAAGAATTCATCAAATGTTTTGATAGATTCGGAAAAGTGTCAGAACTTCGATATCGATTATTAAACTCAATTGTTTACATCACACTTAATGAACTTAATAATTGATCAAACGTTTTGATAGATTCGAAAAAGTATCACAACTTCGATCTCGATTATAAATTCGATTGTTCAAGTCTCACTTAATGAACTTAATAATTGATCAAACGTCTTGATAGATTCGGAAAACTAGCTAAATTTTGATCTTGATTATTCATGTCATACTTAATGAACTTAATAATTGATCAAACATTTTTTGATAGATTCGATAAAGTAGCTGAACTTCGATCTCGATTACTAAATTCGATTTTTCACGTCACACTTAATGAACTTAATAATTGATCAAATATTTTGATAGATTCGAAAAAGTAGCTGAGCTTCGATTTCGATTAGTAAACTCGATCGTTCACATCACACTTAATGAACTTAATAATTGATCAAAAGTTTTGATAGATTCGGAAAAGTATATCACAACTTCGATCTCGATTACTAAACTAAATTGTTCATGTCACACTTAATGAATTTAATAATTGATCAAACGTTTTCGTAGATTCGGAGAAGTAGCTGAACTTCGATTTCGATTGTTCATGTCACACTTAATGAACTTAATAATTCGTCAAACATTTTTTTATAGATTCGAAAAAGTAGCTGAGCTTCGATCTCGATTACTAAACTCAATCGTTCACGTCACATTGAACGAACTTAATAATTAAATGTTTTGATAGATTTGAAAAAGTAACTAACCGACTAAGCAGGTTTAACCTATCTCTTAACAAACCAGGTCGGTTAATGGGTTGGTTAAGAGGTACGTTAACCTACTTTCAAGTCCGTTTTTAAGGGTTTAGGGTTTAGGTTATTTAGTCCTTTAAACCCTCAAAAATCGACCAAGTCGATTAAACCCCCTCTTAATCGACCAGGTCAATTTTTGAGGGTTTAGGTTTAGATTATTCAGTAGATTAAACTCTCAAAAACAGACCAGGTTAAGGGGTCAGTTAACCTACCATTTAACCAACCTGGTCGATGACGAGGGTATGTTAACCTACCCCTTTGATCGACCTGGGCTATTTTGAGTAGATTAACTTGCTGAAGAACCTACCAATATCCAAAACCAAAATAATCCTATACAACCACAAGTCATGAAAATCCCAAACAATAAATTAATATAAGACAATTTTAGTAAAATGAGTGTGCTAATTACTCGATGAAAATGGACAAGAAAATAAATAAGAAACACAGAAAAAGATTTAACCCCCTGATGGTAAGGTCAGTTAACTGACCTCATTGGTTGTTTAACCTACTTAATTGCTAATTTCATATAAAACATAACTGCAAAAATATTGTTGGAGACATAATTAAATGCATAAACAAAAATCTCACACAAATAATAGTTGAAGCATAATCCACTGAACACAAACTAAATAAATAACATTCATTTAAAGAACGAGATTACTAATGATAGTCATCAAATCAAATCAAACTAACCAAATAAAATCTCGGGACTTCAGAATCCCTAAAGGTTGGATCTTTCAAATGAAAACAAATTGGAAGGCCACGCAGGTTAAAAAGTAGTCATCTTTCCTTTAGTTACAAAAAATTGAAAGGCCAAATAATACGCTACAAAGCTTAAAGCCTATTTATTTTACTCTTTGCTTTATTCAAATGGAAACTATTAGCAGGAACCATATATCCATAGTATTACTCTAAATATCACGTATAGAAGTTTTTTTTTTTTGAAGCAACAGATGTATTCTCATTCATTAAGATCGCCCAACACTTGGGGTCCAATACAGTACGGAATACAATCAGACCAGATGATAGAATCTCTAAAGGAATAACATTTGAAGCTAACTTGTGGGCTACTCTATTCCTTTGTCGTGGAATGTAGCAGCATGATCCACAGCCAACCGCATCCATGAGTGCGTGAATATCATGTAAGATTAAGCAACGAGAGCTAAAGGTGAAATGTTTTGAACGTCCCGAACTAATTGTAAAGCATCGCATTCCACTATATGAACCTGGATTCCGGTATTTTGTGCCAAAGATAGTCCCTCCCTCAACGCCAACGCTTCTGCCACTCCTGGTTCAAATGTCCCAGCTATAGGATAACGTTTTCTGCTACGATAATAGGACGATGGCGACGATTTGACCAGAACCAGAGTCGATCGAGTCGAAGAGGTTGGACGGCGGTGAAAAATTGACTTGTCAAAGAAGAAAACCACGGGAAAAGAGAGGAGAGTTCGAATGGATAGGTTGGGGTCGGGTAAATGTAATTGAGTTTTTGAAATGGGAGATATTTTTGATAATAAAGGTTATACTAGGAAACAACAAATTTAATTTTTATTACTAATTTTTTAAATGAAAAAAATTTGGTCAAAGTCATTTACATAAAATGTGTGTTTGGCCCCTATTTTTTTGGAAAAAAATGTGATTTTGAATAATATTTTTAGGATAATGTGTGGTTAAAAATGTTTGAAAAATAGAAAATAGTAGGCTTGACTAAGATAAAAATGTGGTTTTGAATAGTATTTTTGGAAGAATGTATGGTTAAAAAATGATTGAAAAGTAAAAAAACGATAGTTTTGATTAAAATGAATGATTAAAATTTAGCTTTTGTTTGATTCTCATTATTTCTCATTAGAAATACAATTTTTTTTTATAGTAATTAATCTCAACCATCCAAAAAAGTCAAGTTCACAATTTTTACTTTTCAAACCATTTTTTAATCATTAGATTTTCAAAATTCAAATTATAATTTGAAATAATGGGAATCAAACAAAACAAAGACTTATGTGACGTTCTGGTTGTATTTTACTTTGTATTTTCATTTTCGAAAATGTTTTATATTTCCTACTTTTACTTTTATTTTTATTTTCAAATTTGCTGAAAACGCGTTTGGTTTGTCAATTCTGAAAACTGTTTTTGAAAATGAAAAGTTGGAAAATACGTTATGTTTGAAATTTTACAGAATACTACTTAAACTATTTTTAATTAATTTGCTTGCAGAATACTATTGACTCAAACTCAAATTTCCTTTCACAATACAATGAAAACATGGTTACCTGCAATACACAAATGTGAGTACTAAGAGTCTATATTAATACAGCTTGGTTAGGTTCGGGATTTGAGGAAGCTCTAATTCTATTAAAATTTAGAAAATACAAGTTCTTTCAAAATCACCAGAGTCCATTTATCAAGGCATTTTTTGAAATATAACAACAAGAATTCCCGCTTAATTTTTTTTTGTAATGTTGATATTGAATTCAATAAAAATTTATTTTTGGCTTAGGCTCTGTTTGGCGGCCGCCATTTTTTTCGAATTTCAAGGTAAATTTTGTGGTTGAAAATTGGAGAGAGAAAATATGTATGGTTAAAAAGTGATTTGGGAAATTGTGTAAATTATAATGAGTTGCCAAACAGAGGCTTAGTACCAAGTTAGCATAATTATTCAAAAAATAAAAAAATTATTTAGGCTTAGTTCCAAGTTAGGATAATTATAAAAAAAAATTCCAAAATGTTTTTTCCGCGTTTTGAACATTTTTTGTTGAAATACACTTAAAAACTCGTTTTGGGCATTTTGCGTTTTGTGTACATTTTTTTTTTCTTTTCAAAATGCGTTTTCAAAAATGATAAAGAAACGCGTTTTTAATGTTTTCAGAAATAAAATCAAAAAATAACTTCAAAATAGTAAAGAGAACAGTACTTGTTGAATTTGATTTTAAAAAAAGGAACCAATTTGGGGCAAAATGTGAAATTGGACTTGCCATTTGCCCAATATCCCACCACGGTACTACGGTAGAGTCGTAGACACGATTGAGATTGAAGTCTCAATATTTCTCTAGCCCAAACCCTCCTATCTCGCCCAAACCTTCCCCTGCACGGCGGCCCGCCTCCAGCCCTCCGGCCTCCACAGACAACGCACTTGACAATCACTCCACAGGCTCCGCGTATCTGCGTTTCTTGAAGGTTCGTCTGCGTATCTGCGATTCTTGAGGCCTGGAGGTCGCCGACTCGCCGGTAAAATTCTTTCTTCTCTAACTTTGAGACTTCGAGGTTATTTTTCCCATCGATTCAAGTCTCAAGATACTTTATGTTTACAGCTCCCTTTTTCAGTTTTCTCATTATTTGTACTCTGTAGATTTTGGGTATCTTTGCAACCTTTGTGAAAGGATGTTCATATGCTTACAATACATTTCATTTCATTTTGCACATCCTCATTGTCGTGACATAAGATTGTATTTGTGTCGGGTAGATACAAATTTCAAAAATTTTGGAAGGCTTCTGATTTGCTGAAAAATAGGTAGTGGGATTATCTTTAAAAAATTGAAACTTGCACGTATTTGATAGTTAAACCAAACTCCATTATAGCCCTTAGCTTGTTTGGGGCTTTTTTTAGAAATAAGTCACACCCAAACATGCTCCTTTCTGTGTTATTTTTCAACACATCAAGTATTAGAATTCCATGAGCAATAGAACCAAAAGTTTCTAAATATCGAGTTAATAAATTCAAGGTCTGTCTAGATATTTACTGTAGAACAAATTGATTAATGAAATAGAGGAATTCCCTCTCTTAGATTTTTTTAGGAGTACATGTGTAAGCTTGTATTTAAATTTTTATAATTTAATCCCCTTTGACTTTAACCTCATTCTCAGATAGTCAGATTTGCAATTGTCGGTTAGGGATAAGTATCTTAATTCTTCAGTGATTTGAGATTGATCAGTTGATTGCGATTTTGCGAGGTTAGTGAGATGTGATTTTGAGATTTGAATTTAATTTTAGAATGCGAGTGATAATGTTAGATAATGGATTTGGACTTAGTCAGTTTTGAGATTATACGATTTATATTATTTGATTTAGAGAATGTCATTTGATATTGATATTTAGAATGTGATTTTGAAATTTGAATTTGAGAATGTGAGTTATAATATATTAGATAATATGTAGGACTTGGTCAATTCTAGATTATGTGATTTAGATATTAAGCCCATGTTTGGCCCCCATTATTTTAGGAATAATGTGGTTTTGAATAGTAATTTAAGGAAAATGTGTTGTTGAAAAATGTTTGAAAAGTCAAAAATAGTAGGTTTGACTAAGATGGATGGTTGAGATTAAGTGTTGAATAAATTTGGTTTTCAAATAATGGGGGCCAAACATGTGCTAAATTATCTGATTTTGAGAATGCGATGTAAATTATAAATTTATATGATATTTCATGATTTAGATTAGAATCTACTTTATAAAATGTGATGTAGATTATTAATTTATAAATTAGTTCAGCTCAGGCCCAAAAAATCACAGCCCCCCCAAAAGAAAAATTTAAAATCCAACTTGGCCCAACATAAAATCCTAGATCCGTCACGGATGACTCTATTATAATATAGCATCCGTTTGGTAAATCAAATAAACTGATTTATAAATCAGTTTACAAATTATACAATTTTTTAAACAACATTTTAACTGCGCACATTTTCTCTTTTCAATTTTCAATCACAACTTTTTATCTCAAAAATATAAATAAATAAATCAGTTTATAAACTACACAATAATATCCGTGACCCTGCTCCTTCTCGTTCATTTTACAAAACCTTGCCCCCAGCCCAAAGTGAAGACAGCGCATTTGCTGCTCCAGCCTCCAAGTCCAGCCCCGTGACCATCCGGCCGCCGCTGTTCACCAATTAGTGCCTTCACCGCCCGTGACCCGTCCCTCTTCCGTCCGGCTACTCAGCCAACCGCCAGTTCACCGCGACCCCCGACCTCTTCTTTCTTCTAAGTTCAATCTCTAAGCCAAATTTTAGTCTTTTTTTCTTCCTTCAGTTTGCAATTCTACATATTTTAGTTTTGCTTTGTTTCTGGATTTGTGGGAATATGTTTGTGATTTGTGATTTTTTTCATCCATGCAGCCTTTGATTTCAGTTTTGTGATTTTTGAGGATTATTTTGTGATTTCAGATTTGTGAAATTTATTTTGGGAATGTGTTAGATTTATTTGGGTATGAATTCTTAAGATGTTTGTGTCCACCACTTAACAGAACCTCAAATTCTTCCTCTCCCTGAAACATACGACGAGATTCAGAAAATCAGGCGAAAATGTCGGTAATGATAGTTACGAGCTTGGGAGACATAGTGATGGATTTATACACAGATCGCTGCCCCTTGACCTGCAAAAATTTTCTCAAGCTTTGCAAGTAAGTACACACATTTAAAGAGTTTATCCACATTAATCTTCTTACTTAGTAATTATTTTTATTTATTTCGTATTTGCACCCACGAAATTTTTGAAAATTTTCCTCCCAAGTTTTTCTGCTTAAACATTTAAACTAGGGCTGAATGCATTAGTCTCCTTAGATTCTACCTGAATATCATTGTCACGATAACAGGTATTTGTTACCATATTCAATTATATTTAGCTATTAATGTTTCAAGTTTGACGTAGCCAAATTAGTTGGAATAAACAATGAATATATATACGGAATTCTGATTTGTTTGAACAGAATCTACTTATGGAACACATTTAATCGGATATTTGATCTTCTAACCTTAGTTCTTGTTTTGTATATTCCACGTTTCTTTACTGATAAAAAATTTATTTGCAGCATATTACATTAGGCCCCTGTTTGATATTCATTATTCAAAACCTCATTTTTTTAAAAATTCATTTTCAACCACACATTTTACCAATAAAATAATTTAACATAAACCCAAAAAGATTTCATACTTTTTAACCAACCATTCTCCAAAAATATACTATTACAAACCACATTATTTAAAATAATGGGTCTCAAACATTTGCTACATAACACATCTGTTTATGTCCTATTTCTGATGCAGGATTAAATATTACAATGGCTGCCTCTTTCACATGGTACAAAAAGATTTCACAGCGCAGACCGGTGATCCTACTGGAACAGGTTCAGGTGGTGATTCTGTATACAAGTAAGAGTCTGTTTGGTGTATGTAGTTTTTTGAAAATTTTGAGTTATTTTGGGTTATGTTGCTTGAACTCGGGTACGGGCATGGATTCGAGTGTCGGATCCTTCTTTTCTCAAAATCTAGGATACAGGGCCATGGCTAAAATGAGTCCAAATTTTGGACATGGGTATGGCTTTCAAACTTCAATTAATTATGCGTCAATTAGAAAAATTATTACCCGTTTATGTACAATTTTATGTGTAATTATTTATTTAATTAACTAAGCTTGCTAATTTTTATTTAATTAACTTGTATGTGGCCAAAATTGTATTTAATTGAAATTAGGTGGATTTTTCATGACATTTAACATTTAAATAAAAATTTTGACCTCAATTATATACTAATATATAGTTTAGGGACTTAATCGACAAATTTACAAAAGTTAAAAGTTTAAACCTAACCCTAAATATACCAATCAGTCTTCAACCGCCCCTCATCACCCCAGACTCCTCCAGTCTCAAACCATCACCTTCTCTCATCTTTCACTCTCGGTTCCAACTCGCCGACCACCACAACCATTGGGTAAGTCCTCCTCCTTCCTTCTTTCTCCCGAACTCACACTATTATCCACAGTCACCTCCCACAAACGAATACACACCTATGTACATCACCGTCCATGGCCGTGTCCGCTTGAAAAGTCAGGTGTCCGACCCGTATTTCGTACCGGTACCCGTGTCGCGTTGTGTCAACATGGGTACGCAGGCCGGAATCAAGAGTCCGAGCATCACAAATTTTGGGAGAATGTGTAGTTGAAAAGTGTGAAAAGTGGTTGGTATCATAGAAATGTGTGGTTGAAAATGAAAAATATGTGTGAGACCAAACAGATACTAAGTTTGCTCAAGTCACTATTGTTAAACACTCCATTTTTTTTTATTGTATATATTTTTTATTGATTCTTTCTAGCATGGCATGGTAAAACCTGATCTAAAAGGTGCTTAAGTTTTACTGCTGTTTACACATTCTCTTAACATTTCAACTCGAGTTTCAATGAAGTAACATTTTATAATATGCAATTTTCAGATTTCTGTATGGTGAGCAGGCTCGCTTTTTCGGGGATGAAATTCATTTGGATGTAAAACATTCAAAGATTGGTACCGTTGCCATGGCTAGTGCTGGAGAGAATCTTAATGCATCCCAGGTGCATTATCCTTTCCATATTCTATATTCTACTTGAGAGAATTTCAAGTTTTTCCTTCCCTTCTCTTGATCTATGTTAAGGAATAAAACTATCTGTATCTTATATGCCTAATGGATGAACCTTTCTCCTTTCAGTTCTACCTCACACTGCGTGATGACCTCGAATATCTTGATGGAAAGCACACTGTAAGTTTTCTAATCTATAGCTTTTTTATGCTATAGTATTCAATTTCTTTGAGTATTTTTTGTTCACCGAGTACAAGATGCTCCCCCACCACCCCCCGAAAAAAAAAGGGAATAGAACATGCCTATTTTATTGACTTTATATGCCTGCTGAACTTGATTTGTTCTGCTCAAGTCATGATAAGTACATTCTCTATTATCTCCTTTGTTACTTTGTGAGATCCGGAAAACCATTTTAAGTTGAGCTTCAAATTTTTTTACCTTAGTAGTATGTTACACCCCCCACTATAAAGAAAGATAAAGAGTAAAAAAGAAAGGTGTGCAGTATGTCGATATTTTTAGACTTCAGGTATTTAGAATTTTGTTTGCTTGCCTGACAAGATGAAGGGGTTGTTAGCCAATGTGGGACACAACATCTTGGATGCTTTTTCTGATTGACTATTTATCACATGATGCAATATTGTCCAAATAATTTCTTGCAGCCTTTTGCAATAATACAATTTTGATTTGAATCGCCAGGTATTTGGAGAGGTTGCGGAAGGTCTAGACACGCTTACCAGAATAAATGAAGCCTATGCGGATGCAAAGGGCAGGCCTTACAAAAATATTAGGTCACCTTTTATGTTTATTGCTTTATTCAATGTTTAAAAAGACGGAAATAGGCACTAATGCATTTTTTTTTGTTCGTGAGGCGTGGCGTAAGCCTCACCGTAAACCAAAAAATAGACAATTTTTTGTAAAAAATAATATTAAAAAGTCAAATTCACAAATAAAAAGTCTATTCATATCTAATATAGCATCTACATACATGGCCCAAAAATTAGTACTCAATACTCAAAAGTTCAGAAATATGCCACAATACGAGAAAATCCTAACAAAAAGCACGACCCGACTATCAAAACTATTATGTTAGAGAACATTTTTTTTACTCATTTTACAATTGAAAAAAGGTTAAATTAAAGAAGTTTAAAGTTTGTATTTATTGTTTATAATATTAGGTTAAATAAAAAGGCCCAAGTTTTTAATTAAAAAAATGACATATCACCTTTTCAGTGCCACGAGGCGCCAGATGTGTGCCTCAAACTGGGTGCGCCTCAGTTCTGCATTTTTTATTCCATGGCTTTATTCCTTCATTATTATACGGTAAGTTGTGCATATTCTTTCAGCATTTTTCTGTATTCTAACCATCAAATTTAATGTTTCACATAGAATCAAGCACACATACATATTAGACGATCCATTTGAAGATCCTCCCCAATTAGCTGAGTTGATTCCTGATGCTTCACCTGAAGGAAAACCAAAATATGAGGTTATAAATCACTATAAAATTTTCTGCTTATAAATTAATTCGCTGTGACATTAGACAGTCAAGAATGTATTTTCCTCTTTTTTCCCATATATATAGATTTATGGTCTGAAAAGGTCAGGGAAGAGGCTCTCATATTTTGGGTAATGTTATTATTGTAGAGGGTCACGTAAGATGCATTAAACCAACTATCTGAACTATAGGAGAAGGGGAAAAGGAAGAGAGTAAGAGAAAGGAAGGGGCAAAAGAGAAGAAGAAGAAGAGGAGGAGGATATAGTAGGAGGGAGATATAGAAAGGGAAGATGAATTGGACGCATATAGAAATTGAAGGAGAAAGTATCAATTTTTATTCATATCAAAGATGTCTATTACAATTTATAAGCCTCCTTTTTATAGGTATTTGAGTTCATATTTTAAGTATGAAACATCTAATAAAATCTATTAAATCAAACCCCTAAAATAAGCATCAAAATTGGAAACTAAATTAAATAATATTCTACCAGTATTTCCATCAAGACGACTTTTTGACACTGGTAAGGGATATGACTGAGGATAATACTGTTCAATTTTTTGAGAAAAAAGTTTTTCATTTTTTGATGCAATTCTGCGGACATAACTTGCTAGTGGTTCCAAATTTCCCGGTTTGGTATGCATGTTAATCCTGCTTCCATCATTTTTTCTGGACAGTGTTAAGATTCTGACTAAATTTCCTGTTGAAAATAGCATGCAAGCCTTTATTCAGAATTAATGTATGTTCTAAGTTGTCTGATATATTCTGTGTCTGCATAAGTGGGATCTATGCGGTGATTATGTGATTTTTCTTGTTACTTTCAAGTTAACCTTTATCCTCTTGTTTTACTACCTATACATTAATACATGACATCGCTTTATTAATGTGCTAAAAAGTTACTGAGAGACATTATGTAGGCGAATTTTGACAAATATGTTTTGTAATTCAGGTTGATGATGATGTGCGACTGGAAGATGATTGGGTTCCAATGGACGAGCAACTTGGTCCGCAAGAACTTGAGGAGGCATTGCGTTCAAAGGCAGCTCATTCGAGTGCTGTAGTACTTGAAAGTGTAAGGATTTGGCTCATTACGAGTGTATCAACATTTTGACGAAAATCTGATATTTTTGCTTAGTTGCAAGCTTTCAGTGCAAAGTAAAAATTGGCTAACAAGTGTCACAGATAGGAGACATTCCTGATGCTGAAATGAAACCTCCTGACGATGTCCTGTTTGTATGTAAGCTGAATCCTGTAACTGAAGTAAGATTTTAATTTCATTCTCTCTCTCTCTCTCTCTCATTTTTTTCTTCTTGGACAAGAAAATTTTCAAAGAACTATATAAAATTAGTCTTCCTCTTCTGATGAATCGTTATTTACTGTTTACTTGTATGCGTAGGATGAGGACTTGCACACTATATTTTCACGCTTCGGAACTGTAACTTCGTGAGTTTTTTCGAATACTTGGGCATTTTCAATCTTTATTTTTCCTTTGATTTATAATTTCTAATCTTTTCTGATGGCAACTAAAATTGGCAGTGCAGAAGTTATCCGAGATTACAAAACAGGGGACAGTTTGTGCTATGCCTTTATTGGTACATGCATTCTTATTTTATAGTTACTTTTCCTTGTCTATCATATCTGTGAGAAGGGATTATTTCAGTTTCCCCTGTTGATGTTTGTAGTGGTGTTTGTTAAAAATTATACACGAGCTTCATTGTGTAATTATTCATTTACCTTCTCATACACGAAGAAGAAAAAAATCTAGCTTGAGGATGTTTGATTGCTTCATGAACATTCGTCAGTCAGGCTATATTGTGAATATTTATATCTGTTAATGGCCTTATATAAACCATTAACTTCCTCCAATTCTATGCATCAGGGTAAATAGTTAGCTTACAATTTAATGCACGTGATTGAATTTGAGTAGATTTGCTTTATTGCTATGACTGCAAGTTTAGGTGCTTGTGTGGATTTCTTTTGCTATTAAGCTTTTCTAAGTTAGTTTTGATCAAGTGAAAAACATGCATTGATTTCACCATTTAGGCCTCAATAATTCTTTCAAGTGAAGAAAGGGGAGGAAAATGTTTATGGACTGAGGGGCAATATGATGATCCTCTCCAAACATATTTGGTCAGTCCTTCCCCCCAAATAAAATTCAACCTTTGGAGAAATAGTATCATTATACTGTTTTCCGTCCAGCTTTACACCTTGACCTGGTTCTGTATGGCTTTTGACTTGTCGATGACATGTTCCTTTTGTTACTGTTTGTACACTTATTTTACATCTGATAATTCTTACATCTGTTTCTTTATGTCAGAATTCGAGGACAAAGAAGCCTGTGAACAGGCATATTTTAAGGTATACAGAATGACTTCTGTTGTTTTATGTTTGCTTGCTCAACTCTGTCTTCCTACTGGTTTGCCTGATATTCTTATCCATATATAACTAGTTCCACTTCATGTGCTTATCTTGCTTGATTGTGAGCTAGGATTGATCTAATACATGCTTCTATGAACTGTGCAAAGTTAATTTTGTTTTAGTTTGAAGTTAATTTTGACAATGTAATTTCAAGGAAATCTTGACAAGATAATTTTTTTTAGAGGTGCATCAAGTGAAGATTATGCGATTTTCTGATATTTTGCCTCACGTTAACTGATCTGCCGCAGTATATTTGCACTGTAAAGTAGAATGAAATTTACTGCTGAAGTTATCTCTGGAAGTAATTATGCATTTCTATTTCTAGCATGAAAGCTTATGGGGCTGGGAAAAAACTCCGATATATATCCTTCAAAACACCATGATTCCTTTTTTAATAAACGTTTACTTAGTTGAGCACAGCCTCTCCCAATTTTTTTTTTTTTTAGTTGAAGTTAATTTTGACAATGTAATTTTAAGAAAACAAGATAGTTTTTCATCTTTTAGAGCTTGGAGTGTTGCGTATAAATGATCTTTGAAATTTGCCTTAGAAGTTCACTGATAATATATAATGCACGGACACGCCGACACAGTTCTTAAAAAAAGTACTGACACGGCACATCGATTAAATTCTTTAAAGTTCTTCATTTACATAGTATAAATTTAGTTTCCTACGTATTATTAATTTTTATTTTGAAAAATTTATATCTATATATTATTTAATAATAACTTTGTGTTAAAAATATATACTATTTTTTTATAAAAGAAGAAAGTTGACCACGGTAGAGTAGTATCCGGGGATTGTTGGTATCAACACGTGTCCGATTCATGTCGGACACTTGATATACTACCATAGTAAAGTGTCTGTACAACACAACTGATAATACTAAGCCCCTATGGCTATTTGAGCCCAATTCTTTAAAACTTATTTTCAATCAAACATTCTCCCAATAAAATAATTAAATCCAAAATTTTCTTCACATTCTCCCTAAAAACACTTTTTACAAAATGTGTTCTCAATAAATAGGGCTGGAACAGGGAAGGGGTCTAGATTTGTATTTCTGACACATGCTTCTGTATTCTTTCTTGTAAATAATCATGCTTACTGAGCTGTCAATCTGTTTTAATTGCAATATTTAGTTTTTGGCTTTAGTTCCTCGTTGAAAATCTCAAATTTGACTACTGTTTAACTAACTTTTAACCTGTGCTTGAAAAAGAGAGATTTGCTGGGAAGGAACTTTAAGTTTCTCTGAAATGGTTATTTAATTTATTATTTTTGTTGTGTGGGTCTTTGTAGAAATATCGATATATGTTGTATTTGCTTCTTTTTGAGTGTAAATACAATGAAATCTGTGCTAGTGGACATCTTAATAGATGCATACTGAAGAATAAGGATTTCTGATTTGAAATAACCAACTCATTCTTGCTTTGAATTCATTTAACATGTCATCTGGTGCTTTACTATTTGGGGAAGACTTGTTTTGTGCTGCACTAATGAGGCAAAAATTATTTACGTCAATTCATGCTACTTATATGACAGATGGATAATGCTCTTATTGATGATCGAAGGATTCACGTTGATTTTAGTCAAAGTGTAGCAAAACTATGGTCCCAGTATAGACGCAAAACCCAAGCGGGTAAAGGTAGGTATCTCTTTTTGTAACGTTAGATCTGTACTCTAGTTTGTTGGCAATAATTAGTAGATCACAGTCTAAGACCCCAAATAATAAAAATAAAGTAACATTGACCTAGATAACAATAATGTTGTATTTGTTCCATCCTTTGTCTCTTTTTCCCTTGCTTCATTTTGCCTCATCCGATGTCGGTAGCTACGTGGGATTTTGGTTGCTGTATTATCTTCTCGAAATATCTCCGTTCCTGCAAAACTGCCGTTTTGTATGTATTTTTTCGTCGAAAAAGCCAAGACAACAACTTACAGTGTTCAGGAAATTTAAATTACATCTGAGTCCACTTGAAATGTGCAACTAAGTTGAGTTGATCGACTAAAGTTCAAAACTCTTCCCAGTATCTGTTCTCTTTCTTACCTCTCTCACACAAAGGATCTAATTAGAATTCACAGCAGTGTTACCTCTTAGAGTCATAAGTTGGAGAAAGCAATGAGGACGTTTGAGGTTGATGGAGAAAATTGGATTCTCCTATAATAACAATCTTCATAAAAAGTCTATTTTTTCCCCTTCTGAAATTAACTATAAAAATAAGAGAGAGATGAGGTTTATAGTTTTCATTTAGAAACAGCACCATGTTGTGATCAATTGAGATCCTAAAGTAATTATTTATTGCAGGAGGAGGTTGCTTCAAATGCGGTTCTCTTGACCACATTGCTAAAGACTGCACTGGGGATTCCACCATCATGCAGCAACATTCCAAGTACACATTGAAGGATGATAACACTCAACGTGGTGGGGAGGATAATACAAGGTTGATAATACACCATACTACTAGAAATGTGTGTCCATATTTATCCATTTCTCTAATCTCTCTTGATTATCTGTTCAAGGTTTGAAATGGTATTTGATGAAGATCCTACTGGAAGTCCCAGACAAAGTAAGAAGAGAAGAGACCATAAAGCTGAAAATCATGACCAGAAACAACATATGAAACGGGGAAATTCTTATGACCGCAAAGATCAGGATGAGAGAAGGGATTCACATGACTTACATAGGAGGGAAAGAACCAAAGATCACAAGGAAGATGAGAGGCATGTACGGCGTCGGATGAGCCCATATGGAGGAAGAGAGAGAGATTACCCGGCAAAAGATGCATGGGATAGTGGAAGAAAAGCTGATGGCGCTGGCAGCAGGAATAGGGAACATGATGCAGAGGACAAGAAAAGACTCACTGATGATGTTGACCATAAAGATAAGGGGGAGAAGCGAGACTACAAAAAGAGCCATTCAGATGCTGGTCATAGAGACAAGTGGGATAAGAGAGAGTACAAAGAGAGGCACGTAGATGTTGAACGTGGAGACAGGAATAATGAAAGAGATTCTAAAAGGAGTACTGATGATATTCTTTGTGGGAGTCGCCGGGACGAAGTGAACTATGATAACAGTAGACGGCGTATCAGAGAAGATTCAAATAACAGAACGATGCATGATTCCCACAAACGAAGTGGTGAAGAACGGTTTGCCTATACAAGAAGTTCTAAAGATGACCTCAGCCGTGACCGTGACCGTGGGAGAAGGAACTGAATTTATTAAACGATTTGATCTCTATAGACATTTGGTTGGACTGATGTAGCCATTTGATGATTGATTCTAGTAATGTAACTTGTGAATGTGATTCCACCCACTTGCCTTGCCCTGTTTATTTGGTTTTACATAAACTGCAGGAGTCTGCATGCTGCCAGCGTGGAAGGGCACACAAAATATTCCAGAAAATCTCATTGGGGTGAAGGTAGAGCTGAAGACAAGAAAGTAGTATTAATAGTGAAACTTTGTTTTTGCTTCAGGATCTTTAACTGAAATCAGAACGCGTGAAAATTGGAATAATCCTTGTAACATTTGTAGTTAGTTTCCTTTGTGTATTAATCGGGTCATAGATTTACATCAATGCATGTTTTATTCCAATTTGTGCGTGTTTTATGCATGGGATATGCCAATCTAATTCATGATTCTGGCTTTAACGTCTGATAAGTATATTATTGATACTGAACTAACTTATTAATGCCAATCGAGTTTGCTAGGATTCAGGCTTTGCAGCCAATTGTCATAACTCACATGAAGACCGTGAATGCTTCACAATTTTTGCTTGTCAGTTGGAAAGTTCATGGATTCTAGTTGGTGACTTGCATTAGTCGTCACCAATTCTTGTTTTTCTTGGGTTAGGATGTCTTGTTTTAACTAATCCTTTTCGTTGACTTTGTGCCTTTGTATTGGATGTATTGTTGTTGTGGAGATGAAGTTGAATATTTGGATTCTGGGTCGTAGATCTAGAGATACAGGTGGTTTGCCTGAATCTGTGTCTCCGTTTTGCAGTTCTATACAGATGTAATGGATGCCAAGGAGTTGCATAATGATGGGGAATGATCTAAAACCCATTGTGGGTTTCTTATGAAACCCACACCCCACCCCTCTATGGTGGGTGGGCAGTGGGGTCCGCCAACTATTATCCAACCCCCATCCGCCATGTGGCGGATGGGTTTTATAACTAGTGCCCATCATGGGCACTAGATCATTCCCCTGCATATGATTGCATGGGATGGTTTAAATTAAGCATATGTTTGGTAAAAGAATTTGGTTTATGAATTGGTTATTTACCTCCGTTTAGTAATACTGTAGTGATTTATAAAATTGGTTTATTTATGATTTGAGGTAAAATTTGTGATTGAAAAGTGAAGAGAAAAAATTAGAATGGTTAAAAAGTGGTTTAGGAAATTGTGTGATTTATACACCGTTTACCAAATGGAGATTAAGCCAAGTATTATAATCTAGATTTTAATCTAATTCAAAAAAATTAATATCAATCATATGTCTGTGAGATTCACAGTTTCTTAACAAAACATTTCATCAATTTCTATCAAAATTCATTAAAATTTTATTCCCCTAGTGGGAGGACAATGGGTCCGGCTTGAAAAACTCATATACCATCCGTTGGAGATTTTTAGTCTTCATACTTGATCCATATCCATCGGCAAACATTATGTTTACTTCCATATCTGACCCATAAATTCATTTAGTCGGGTAATCTCTGTTTGTATCGGGTCTCCAGTGTGTATCGGATCAATGAGTATTATTGCCATTCTGATCCCCACCAAAAAGGGGCTAAATTCTTTTTTCTAGACATGATTACATGGATGAGGTATATGGAAGTGCTATGGATTGGAACGCACTGATTTTCTAAAATATTATGGTATACCGTTCGTCTTGTTTTTCCGATGGTTCGTGCTCTCAGCTTCTTTGTGAAAGTATCTTGCTCAAGTCTCGACTTATATGCTGCAGTGAACTTTGAAGATATCAGGTAATTCGGTTAGTGTAGGGGAGGCAAACATCAGACTACCCGTGTAGCCTTATGTTTTGTCTTAAATGATTTTCTCCAAGTCGGTTTTATCCACAGGATCTTAGTGCCATTCCCTTTATTTTACTATATGCTGATCCCGGCTTTTGGGAACCTTGTTCCCATGGTCGGGCAGGCTGGGTTGCCAGTGATGTGTGTAAATGTTGGACGTTTTGTGGCATCTCTGAGTTGTATACTTGTATTTGATTTGACAGATTTTGAATTTGCTTCTAAGCAAGACTCAAAAGGGCTTTATATTTTGCTTTGAAGCTAAGCGATTTCATTTCATTAATCTACTTCTACTAAAACTAAAATAGCAAAGCTGTGGCCAGCTGGTAGGTGATTATTGGCTTATTGCTGTTTTAAATCGAATATAGTAACATAATTAGGTTCCTAAGAGCATCTCTAATGCATTTTGTCTATTCTAACTTACATGATGACATTAAGTTGAAAGCTTTTCAACCTATTTACCTTCCGTTTGGAGGCTAAAGTCAGTGATTATTATCTGTTTATTCACATATCTCGAGGTGGATGTGTGGTTAAAAATTAGAATGAGAAAAAATATGTAATTAAAAAGTAATACTGAAAATTGGACCGATTTAAACTAAATTTTAAACTGATTACCGATCAGAAGCTTAGGTGGTGTTCTGTTTGTATTTTATTTTGTATTTTCATTTTCGAAAATGTTTTGTGTTTTGTGTTTTCATTTTTGTTTTCAAATTTGCTGAAAACGCGTTTGGTTTGTCATTTCTGAAAACTGTTTTTGAAAATGAAAAGCTGGAAAACACGTTCTGTTTGAAATTTTGCAGAACACTATTTAAACTATTTTTAATTAATTTGCTTGCAGAATACTACTAACTCCAACTCAAATTTTCTTTCACAATACATTAAAAATATGGTTACATGCAACACACTAATGTGAATATTAAGAGTCTATATTAACACAGCTTGGTCAGGTTCGAGACTTGAGAAGACTCTACTTATATTAAAATCCAGAAAATGCAAGTTCTTTCAAAACCACCGGAGTCCATTTATCATTGCATTTTTTGAAATATAACAACAAGAATTCTCATTTAATTTTTTTTTTTTGTAATGTTGATATTGAATTCAATAAAACTTTATTTAAACTAAGTTCCAACTTAAGATAATTCTAAAAAAAAAAAAAAAAAAAAAAAAAAAATCCCAAAACGCGTGTTTTGGACATTTTTTGTCGAAATACACACAAAACGCCCAAAACGATGTTTCGGACGTTTTCCGTTTTGTGTACAATTTTTTTTTTTGTTTTCCAAAATACGTTTTCGAAAATGGTAAAGAGAACGCGTTTTTAGCGTTTTCGAAAATAAAAACAGAAAACGATCTCAAAACAGCAAAGAGAACAGGGGCTTAGCATTTATGTTAAGGAAAAGTGGTCAAACTCAACATTCATTTCCAACGAATTACGTCTACAATTTTTTTTTTTTTTTGTCTACGTATCATTATTTTTCTAAACTAATAATAAACAAAATATCAATATTTATCATTATCCTCAAAGAAGAATTTGAAAAGATCATGTTTAATGATAAATGAAAAATCCTTGAGTCAATAGGTTTGAAAAATTGCCTACATCTAGAAATCTACCTAGACGGTATCTATATATTTTTATGTCACGTCAGTTGTTCCAGTCAATATTCATTCGAGAGAATTTTCTATTTATAATGTGCATTTGATGATGCTAAACCAATTTTTAGTGCAGTGTATGGTTGCATTAGTTATACTTTAAGCTTGCTTACCCAATAATTGGAAAACTGTAACCAATGGATTATTATTAATTTTCCTGGAAGTAATCCTGGGAACTAAATAACGTGTGATTCCCCACCCAAAAACAAAAAAATAAAAAATAAAAAATAAAATGATTAGGAAGTTCAAGATCTATGCTTCGAGAGAGATTTTGAGTCATGTGCTAATTATTATAAAGATTAAAGAAGGTGGATTAGATTTCATAATTTCGTCTGATGATTATTTTCTATGTTAGTAGTTAAGGAAAGACAGGAGATATAAGTGTTATTTAGGACGATTGGTTGTAGAAGGTGGCTCTCTAAGTTCATTACTCAATGTCTCAATCTGATGACTCACGACTCGACATTGGACAGCTAATTAATTTTACATTTTTTTTTTAAAATCTTGCAATTGTCCTTTAGCGTGAATTTGGTATCGGGAAAACGATTGGTTGTAGAATTTTTTATTTTCTCGATAGTAAACAAAAGAGGAGAAGGATGTGTACAAATGTTTTGTCCAGATTGATGCATAGACTGTGTATTGACGATTTTGTGTTTGTTTATTTTGGAGATGATGTGATATACAAAAAAATGAATGTTTGTCAAGTGTTAAATTTGTAACTCAAGCTGTAAACAAATATGTACAAATAGCATCATTTAACGAAAAAATCATTTACGAAGGTTAAAAAATAATTAAGCTTAGGGCATGTTTGGGATCGTTTTGTAGGAGTCAAAAGTCGCTTTTGAGACTCAAAAATAGTTTTTTGACCTGTTTGACAATTTTTTTAAAGTACTTTCACCAGTTGTATGAGTTTTAGATGAAGTTGGTGCAGCGCGACTTTCGAAAAGTGCTTTTAAAAATTAGCTTTCAAATAAAAATTAAAGTAATTTTCTAGAAAGCTCTTTTAAGCAAAAATCATGTCAAATAGGGATTATACTAGTATCCATCCATAAGGGACACTTAAAATTTCATTATAAATTTCCTAAAATAAGCATATGAATCTATATATTGTCATAACAGTCTCGCTCCGTTGTCAGAAGTGGGCAACGTTATGTTGCCTACCCACCATTAAGAATGTGCTAAGTGTCGATAGAAAAATGCGCCAAGTGTCTGAAACACTTGACGCATTCTCACTGGTAGGTGGGCAACATAACGTTGCCCACTTCTAACAACGGAGCAATTTCGATTGTCATAATGCAAGTTTAGTTTACCCATTTTAGTTTTTTTTTTTTCCCTTCTTTTTTTCTTCGATTTGTTAACTAATCGTTAATCGATAGTTTATTCAAGGTTTCACATTATATGGTTCTATGAAGCCGTTTTACTTCGAATGTTTTTTAAATGGCCCTAAATGTACACTATTCACGTTTTCGAAGTAAAAGTGAAGTTAAATATATGTAATAGACACATTAAAAATAAATGTCTTGATTTTAAATTGAATAATTCTAGGGAGAAACTTTTTGAGAACATTTTTAAGTGATATTGTAACATGTCACATATTCATTGGGTGGTGAAAATATTCATCTCACCGCTTAATTTTTCACCATCCAATAAATATGCGTCATGTCACAATGTTACTTAAAAATGTTCCAAAAAAATATCTTCCTAAAATTATTGTTTTAAATTTCGCATTTGAAGAAAAATATTCGATCTATATCCGCCTGAATCATAGGCTACATTGGTGCATTAATTGCAGGGCGTGTATTATTTTATAATTGCAATTGCAATAAGAAAAGCTCGTGGAAGACTGGAAGGTTATAACTCTTGACAGAATATACACGTGCACACATTTTGTCTCTACTCGCAGCCAATCAATTGTCCATACCCATATTCATTTAATTAAAATTAAATGTATTTTTTTTTTTCATCTTTAATAATTTGATCTTTTAATCTAGCTCGTTTAAAACACAAAATTCTGTTGGATATTGGTTAATAAATCGAGAATTGAAAATCGATTAAAGTGATTTCGTGTCGACTTCGGCAAAATACTCAAAAGCTCGGCTCAATCCGTTTAGACAAAATTGTTTGTCACTTCACCGCTTCGGGGCGCACAAACGGGGATCGACCTGACCAATATCGGATGAATGAGAAAAATTGATTTCTCTGCATGTATTGAAGGGTATATTTGACATTTCGAAAATCAATATCGGATGAATGAGAAATTACGGAAAATGACGAAAATCAGGTCAAAATATTTGACCGTGCGGCCGCATGGTTCGTAAACCGTGCGACCACACGTCAATTTTATTTTCGGATTTTTGAGTAAGACCGTGCGACCGCACGGTTGTCCAGTCAAATGACACATTTTCATAAAGGTGCATTGTTTGGAAATGGTGCATGATTTGGGCCTCAACCACTTCGTCCACACCCTTTCATGGTCTATATATAGGACCCTTTGGGTGTCCTATTCCTCACTTTTAGATATGCAAAACATCTCAACATCCTCACTTCTCTCCAAAATCAAATCATTTCATTTGTTTTGATATTCTTTCATTGCATCATTTGGAGTACATAAAGACAAATTTGGTTCGTTGTACTTGTGTTTTAGAGTGCTACAAACACAAGTGAAGCCGTTGTATTTTGGGAGTCGATTGCCGTTATCCGTAGACACCGTTGCGGGGTAAATTCGACTTAAGGACAAAGAGTCTAACTCTTGCCTCGACTTTGTCCTTATTTTTCTTTTTCTTCATTATTTGTACTTTCATTACCGTTACTCTGTCCAAACTTTCATTATTTGGCGTCACTATTCACAAATCCACCAACAAATTCTAATGAGAATTTTAATGAAATTCGATTCGATTACTCTTTGGATTACAGAAGCCAATTCAAGCCTCGTTCAATAGTTAATTACAAATTTTATTTTATCATCTTTATATATCGATAACAGCGAAGATATGATGCCCATGATTGGCATGAGTTATAGTGTTCACGGAGGACAAAATGATGACACTTGTCCCAATAAAAATAATGTTGGGACATGTGTCAACATTATGCTGACTATATGTCCTTCCTGTATAGATGAAGGATAATTCTTCACATAGAAAATAGATGACAAAATGGAAAAATGACAAAATGACTCGAGGGGGGGGCATTATTTATAATAATAAAAGCAACTTCTATGTAAAAAAAATAATATATGCTATAGTAGATTAAGACAGAGGCACCTGAAGAGATTTACTTCTCATCCTATCTTGATCTCATCTTCAGACAAGTGTGTTATATATGCATTCAGATAATGTTCCTACATAGCATTATTTGTTATCTGAGAAGGTAGAATATCAATTCAGATGCACAAGTTTTTAGGAAGGTCGATTTTACCATACCATATTAGCTATCGTGAAAAGCCTTTCACGACTGTCTTTAGTCGTACTATGAAAACTCTAAATCCAAGTAAGACAAATTAATGGCATGTTCACATAATTGGTTTAAAATATTAAACACTATTGAGAAGGATTTTATTTATTTATTTTAAATTGTTATGGAGCATCACTTGAACATGATTGTGAGGAAATTGTCGACGAAAGACCTAAACGATAATTAATTTGAGGTGGCTTTAGGTCTAATCTCAAGAGAAAGATAAATTTGATTGTGTCTCTCCCGTCAGCTATAATCTTTTAGAAATGTGATTTTAAAGCACTACATATATTGGTATATCGGAGTGGTGGGTCTCATATATAATCAATATCCACGGTATGAGGTTATTTCTAGTTCGTGAGGGAATCTTCAATGTAACACTCGAAGGAATAGTGCTTGCGGCGGATTTCCAAATATTTCCTATGAACTATAATTTTTAAGAAAAGTAATTACACTTTTCTAAATCATACTACGAACCCTAATTTTCAAGATTTTCCAAGATTCAAGAATTACACTAAAAAATTGTTTTGTTCTTTAATTTACGAGGGTGTCCAATATTCTTGAGAGATAGATTCATGTACAGAAAACCCTGATAATATAATTGATTGTGGAAACCCCACCAGAAGAAGATGACGTGTTTATGTACCAAAAACAAAGACTTTGTACCCACTTTTTTTTCTTCCAAATTGCACTGAGTACATATCAAGATCTCTCTCTTCTCACTCTTCTTCTATAAACAAAAAGAAAAACCCACACAGAAACACAGACTTAAGATCCATGAAGAAGATCAACTTGATACTGAGGAAATGCAAGACATTGTCAAGGCAACTCACAAGAACATCATCGTACAGTAACTTGCGGTCCAAGTCAACCAGAGAAGAAAAATGGGATTCTTCTGCAACTGACATGCAAGATCATAAATATGAAACAATTTTTGTGGGAAGTACAAGAAAAAGATATATGATAAGTACCAAGTACTTAAACCATCCTCTATTGAATGCTCTCATTGAAAAATCAAAGCAGAATCCAGACGGGAATCTCTCTGTCAAATGTGAGGTGGTTCTGTTTGATCATCTTCTGTGGATGCTTGACAACGCTGAACCTAATCTCACTTCTGATTCTTTGGAGGAATTGGCAGAACTCTATGCCTTCTAAACCCTAGTAAGAATTTATGTATCGATCTAAGTAAATTTTCTCGAGTTAATTAGTAAGAATTATTTGTATGCTTTGGTTAATGTTAGTTTGTGGCTGTGATCTTGAAAAAATTTACAAGATTCTTCTGCCACATTAATATCTGCATTTTTTTTTTTATGATAATCAATCAATTCTTTTTCAATATTGTGGATATTTCCTGTATTTGATTAGTATAGCCTCTCTTTGGTAAATTGTTTGTAAACTGACTTTTCAGGAAAAAAAAAAAAAAAAGAAAAAAGAAGAAGAAGAAGTCAAAATGAGATGTTGCCACGTGACCGTTTATAAACAAATTTTACCAAACTGAGACATATATATATATAGATCAATCACGCTGCTTAAAATCAGATTTTTAATAAAGTTTGATAGAAGAATATAAAATTTGTAGACTGTCAAGTTGATGAAAATTATGCATCTCATAGAATGTGTGGTTAAAAACTTAAAATTAATTATGACTTTAATTTAAATTTTTATAAACTTTTTTTCAACTAAATCAAACCGTACTTAGTATGGTGGTACAATGCCTTACATTTGATTTTAAGCGTGGGCTAGAATTAAAAATGGGTCAAACAATTTCGACTTGGAGAAGGTGATGTAGTTGTCATACAAACTTATTCTTCGAAATTACAGGCCCAATGTTCATGTTTCTTCTTTTGTATGGATTTGGATGAGTGTTGACTAAGGAATGTGTTCTGGGTTGATAATAGATACAGGCTGGCATAGCGCAAATTTGAAGATGTTGTCACATTCGATACTACATACTTGACCAATAGGTATGACATGTCACTCACCCATTTTGTAGGTGTGAACCATCGCCGCCAGTCGACCCTACTCTGGTGCTGGTTATTATCCAATGAAGATACCTCCACTTTTGTATGACTTTTTCGGACGTGGCTTTAGTGTATGGATGATGAGCCTCTGATGAGGATTAAAACAAATCAGAAAGGGCAATGCAAATGCCATTGAAATTGTTTTCCCGAATACGAGGCACAAATGGTGTCTATGGTACATCATGAAGAAAATTCATGAAAAATTTGGCTACCATATTGATCGATACTCCGTAATTTGCACGATGTGGTTTATGATTCACAAATGCTTGATGCATTTGAGCATAGATGGATTCAGATGATCAATACACATATACCCTACATGAAAATGATTGGTTGTTCGATTTGTATAGAGAAAGTGCCCATTGGGTGCCCTCATACCTGCGATCATCTTTCTGGATAGGTATGTCAACAACACAACGTATTGAGAGCATGAACGTAGTCTTCAATGGGTATGTCCATTCAAAAACTTCTTAGAAACAGTTCGTTGAACAATATGAGTTGCTTTGAGATGTAAGTGATGTCAACGGAGCATAATGGATATGGGTGGGCTAGGCATTCTTGTAATTTTGATTGAAATTAAGGGTAGTTTTGTAATTTGACTATTTAGCTGTCCAAATAATTGTTACTATAGTTGTTCAAGTAGACTTTTCCTTATTGGAAATTTCTAAAACAAAATGCCACAAATCAAAATTCACATGTACATGGGTGCAAAATCTTAACTCGGTGGGAGTAGAGGTTTAACTACCTCTATTCGATAACTTGCTTATAAACAAGTTTATAAACAATTCATTTATTTTTTTAATTACACATATTTTTCAAATCACTTTTAACTACCTCGAAAATACAAAATTTTCTATATATAAGCAATTTTTTTTTTTACCAAATAGGGGCTATGAAATATCAGTAAATTGTACCATTTTTTCCCTAAAATTTCAACTTGTACAATGGGGCACTTTACCTTACATTTTGAAGAGTGTCACAGTACATAATAAAGTCTATTTTAGGGGATCAGGAAGGATATAGTGTCCACAATGAGTACTGTAATCCTTACCCACTTTGAATGTGGGAATGGCAGAAATATTTTTTATGTTACATGTCAATCTCACATACAAGATGAGTAAAAATTATGGTACCCACAATGTGTACCATATCCTTCTTGTTTAGAGGATAGTTGCACTCTACAACTTTTTTATCCCAATGAATTGAAACATGTCCCCTTATAAAATTTCACGTAAATTTAATTCTTTTTCATTTTCAAACACTAATTTACGTCATTAGTATCATAAGTATCGATGTGAGATACTAAAATTCAGGTCTCAAGTATGATAAAAATTTGAAAAGTAGGATATTTTTAAAAAACGTAAATTTCAGTAAGTCAAAAGCACAATAAAATTTTTGAAAGTATCATGACGTGATACTTCCCGAAGGATGGAAATTTCAGTTTTGTTACCAAAAGTCTTGATATTTATGTAAATTGCTCTTATTTTAGTGACTTACCTTCCATTTGGTAACTTGTTATAAACAACACATTCTCCTAAATTACTTTTTAATTACACTTATTTCCTCAAATTAATTTTCAATCACATATTTTATCTAAAAAATCACATTTTTTGTTTATTAAAAAAAAAAAAAAAATTTTAAGGCCGAGTCCTTGAACATTAAAAATTTAAGGGTAATTTAGGCTCAATCATACTTTTAAATTTTAAATTATCCAAAGAAGGTTTCTATAAAATATTGTCCAAAATCAGGTAGATGGAATAAACCTAAATCTACATTAAGGCGGCTGAGAGTTCGGGAATCACTGAAAGTCTTGAAAATTCTGTTGACCACAAAATTCGGCTGGACCTTGGACCAACACGTCTCATCTCCTCCCTCTTGAACACGTGGGTCTCCTGCGCACTGTGACAAACAATCAGTTTGCAAAGGGGGTCGAGGTGGCTCCCGTTTGCACTCTAATGTCAAAGTTAGTGCTCATTTCAAGCAAATATAAATTGGGTGCGAGAAATATAAATGTGTAAAAGAAATAAAGGGGAGTGAGAGTAAAATATTCAGTTAAGAGAGTGAAAATGCTAACCCTTTATCATGCGGGAGGAGTGCTCTATTTATAGGGGAATTTATAATCTTGGATGGCGACACATGGTAGATTTTACACGTGTATTTACCCTAGCGGCTGGAGAGAAAAATCTTGCTTTTTAATAGTAATCATTGTTACGTTTGGTAGGGGATGAGCGCCTGTCACTTTTGGTAAAGGTGGTGTCACATCTTTGACTTTACCCGTTGTCCATCACTCATTTGTGGCGTTAACGTAAAGCACCCCGGCTAAACGTAAAGCACTTCGGCTAAAAGTAAATCAGTTCGGCCAAAGAAGTTCACGTGCTATTCTACCTCGGCAGTTGGCCCAAGGTGATGCCCTAGACTTTAATCGTGGGCTAAGGTCCATTGGGCCCCTATTGGGCCTTCGCTGGTGGTTCAACGTACTATGTTTTTGGGCACGGTCTCAACACTAGTTCCTCAGATCCGATGTGGTCATTCATGGGCGGATCGAATTTGTCATAGTTTCGCAGAAATAATTTTGTTTCAAGTTTCATCATTTGTTATATCCAATATTTTGTAATTATTCCGCCATCCGTCCCTGGGAGTCACCATGTAGCGCGGCGATTTTAAGGTCAGGAATGGCATTCCTTATGGAAAGTTCGGATTCAGAGTATAGCCGACCTCCTACTTTGGCTTTGGCCTCCTAAGCGAAGGTCGGGATCGCACTAGCACGTTTCTTAGGCGGCGTATTTAATAAAAATGGGCTACTGATATTTGTTCCCAAGAAATATATAAAAGGTGATAGGAGTGACATTTTTGCCGCGCGTGGCACTCACTATGGTAGCTGAACGGTTTCATCCCTTCTCCCGACAGCTGGCGCTTTGATTAGCCAATTCCCCAAAAGGCGTGGATTACCTGCATCAATTATGCGGCTCAAAAACCAAGGGTTCTAAATCATTAGGTTCCCTATAAATCCTCCTTTGTCTCATTATCTTCTCTTTACTATTTTCTCAGAATTTTTGCAGTAACACTCTCGCAAAAGGTTGTATTGCTTTTTCCTTTCTTGCAAGTCTCGCATCTTCTCTTCAAGGGTTTTCTACCCAGCAAGCTGTCCTTACCGTTCAACAGCTTTCATTGGCGTGTTCCTCATTTTAAGTGTACAATCTCGAACGTTCGTTCTTTGAAGGTAAATTTCTTTTCCTTTGTATGTGCAAAACTTTTTTATTTCTAATCTTCGAGTGTGGGTTTGAAAATTTCGTTTTGCATTTTGTTTTCCTTTTGATGAGTCTGGCCCATCTTTAAGAACAAAAAATGGAAAGAGTTGGGGGAACGGGTTCACAGGAACTATTGGCAATGGCGATTCCTGTCAGAGGTTTCTGCTCATTGTTTTTATCGATTTTTAGTTCCCGCTTCTTTAGGGAACAGATTAGGAGGAGGAATGAGAAATGCAGTGGTATAATTTATTTGGATGATTATGACAGCGAAGGCTCATCTATCATCCGAGGAGGAGGCTTCTTTGCGGGAGCTTCGAAGTAAGCGGGACAGAGATTTGGAAAGAGGAGAGACAGTGGGCTCTTCTTCCGGTCACCAGGACCTTGGATTAATTATTAGGGCCCCATTTAGGGCACATAGGGAAAAGCTATGGCTTTCTGGGGAGGAAATAGCCCAGATTGAAGATTGGGTAGACCTGGTAAATAAAGTGTCAGGGTATCATGTAGACCCTGATCCAAACCCAGAATCTTGGGAAAGCAGTGAGATTGCCACGGAAATCCGGGGGGTTGATTTGGCGGGAGCTTAGCCGAATTTCAGGATGCCAGAGGGGGTTCAATTAGTGCACCCTACGCCTTCTTTCTGATCCTGTAGTCCTCCCCCAGGTCAGGTGGCCGTATGTTATGATGCTCTATCCTGCGGGATGAGGCTGCCCCTGTACTCCTTTTTCAGGGCACTGCTTAGGAGTTACAATTTATACCCCTCCAGTTGGCCCCAAATTTCTGGACGCAGGCGGTGGGTACTTGGCTGGTGTGGCAGGAGGTCAACCCTAACTACCCCATCTCGCTGCACATCATCCACACCTTATATACCCTGAAAAAGTCTGTTAGAAGGGATAAGGATGTGAGGTTAGACGTCAAGGACTGGTACTACTTGTCTCCCAGGGGCTCATATCCTCCTGTTATTACTGGTCATCCCACTTCGATAAAGAACTGGAGGAACCAGTGGTTCTGGGTTGCGGGGGAGTGGCAAAGCTCACTTGTGGACCCTAGTCCAGAAATCACAGTTCCCAGAGCTCTTTCCCCACCTAGTGAGTCTTGTATTTGCTTTCGCGTCCTTAAGTGTCGTGTGTCATTCACTTTTTATTTTCTGTTCATCTTTCTTTACCCGTTTTTCACATGTTATTGGTTTATGGCAGGGGACATTTTTGCTTGCCTCCTCTCTGACGAGGACTTAGCGACAGTGAGGTGCTTGTTTACCTACAAGGGCACTTTTCAGGGGGTCATTCAACAAAATAAAATCTTTGTTAAGCACGACCTTATGCGAGCTATGAGTAAGTTTGTTTCCTTACTGCCTTCATATCTTATGCCTCGTCCGTTCATAGCCTCATTCTCCTTCTTTTCTTTCTAGGTTCCAAGGACTTTCCAAAGATTTCCTTGAAGGGTCTTATGGCTAAAAAGATCCCTCCTGCCCTTCGCCACGGCAGCGAAATTGAAAGGAGGCAGAAAACAGTACTTGCTAATTTTCAAGTAGGGGTGGCAAAGGAGGCATCCGAGGCGTCCACTACCCAACTTGAGGGTCGGGTCCTCTTCCTACATTACTGCCACCACCCAGTCTGCTTCCGGTGGGTCCCCAACAGCCTAGCTTGGAAAAAAGGGCCGAACCTAAGAAGGTTACTGTAACGGGGAAGGGGAAAAGGTCAGATAGGGGCGGCTCCAAGAGGAAGAGGGAGTCTAAGAATGTTTCTGTGCCATCTCCCTTATCCGAGGATATTTCTGAGCACGTATCTGAGGAGGAACCGGCCCCTTTGAAGAGGCTCAGAAGGGGCAAGGAAACCACCTTCGCACCTTCGCCCTCATAGACTCAAGACTTGGAGGATGAGCCTTCTGTGTCTATCCCAGACTTGGCTTACGAAGTAACACCCACGGGATCAGAAGAGCTCAAACAGATTAAAGCCAGTGTTTTCCCAGGGATGTTACTTACAGTCCTTCCTTGTTTGACTCCCCCAGCTCTCCTCCTGCCAGGGCTGCCTTGGTCATTGAACAATTTTGGACAGAGGGTTGGTCTGCCTTCTCTTCCAGTGCCACTTCGTCCCGAAAGCGGCTTGTTGCCAAAGCTATGAATGCTAGGGCACTGGTCCTTATTGACGAGGTGGAGTCTTCAGTGGAGGAGGCGCAGCGGGATAAGAAGGACGCTGAGACTGCACTCCGTCACATGGACAATATGCTGAGAGAGATTAAGGACCTCAAGGAGCATCTGTCCATCGCTCGCAAGGCCTCCTAGGAAGATAGGGTGATAGCCAAATGTCTTCAAGAAGACAATGAAAAGTTAAAGCATGATCTTCATGCTTCCGAGGTAGATGTGGCGTCCCTCTGCAAGAAATTGGACGACTCCAACCGTGCACAGTCCATCACATCTGAAGCCTTAGCAGAGACAAATTCCACGAAGGCCAAGCTAGCATCCGAGGTGGCAGAAATCACCTCTAAGCTACAAGGGGAGGTGGAGGCTAGGAAGAAGGCTGAGGAGGATTATGCTTCCCTGGAGAAACATATTGACTCCAGAATTGCTGAGGCCTTGGAGCATACCATTGCAGCCAGGGTGAAGGAGGTTCTGGGGGCCGAAGTGTCGAACGCAGTTCAGAACTTCAAGGATACTTTCGAAGAGACCCCTGAGTATGAAGCTATGCAGAGGGTTTTTGGGAACATTGGGGCTAGGATGGCCTTAGGAGATGTAAAAGAGATTTTCCCAGATTTGGACATTTCCCAGATCGAGGCCTTATATCCTGAGCCATAAGCTTTAGGGGAAGATCCTCCTACTGATGCTCCCTCTGACTCCTGCCAGATCATACCAGGCGGCAATTCTGCCAAAGACCCCCGTTGAGTACATTTTACATGCATATTTCATATATTTTTAGTAATACTTTTTGAGTAATTTGGATAAATACCTACTTAATTGTGCATATTTTGTGGTTAAATAGGGTTAACAATAAACTTCATGAAGAAAGCACAAGAAAGAAGCTATATGGATAAATACTGGAAGAAATTGAGGAGAAAAGAGTCAAATCCATCAAAGAGTCAAAGTTGGAGGACCCAATTGTTAATCATCAAATGAAGAAGCTGAGATCACCCACGCGATCGCGTGGTTATGTACATGGTGCGTTCGCGAGATAGGCCAAAAATCCAACCCGAGAGTTTCAATGTCAACCACGCGATCGCGAGTCATTCAACCACGCGATCGCGTGGTCATAAAATGGAGCAATAATCTGGGCCGACCCGGTGCGACCCGATTCGGCCCAAAAGCTGTAATACGCGGATCTACGCGATTTGTGGGGTATTTTGAAGGATTTTGGTCACTTTTGAACCATTCTTTTCCTCTTTGCAAGTCAAGAAACCCTAACCTCTCTCTTTCTCTATTTTTATCTCATTTTCCTCTTGTAATTTCTCTTGATTTTGTATAGTATAGTTGATGGATATTGATTAAGGGGATAAATACCAACATTATTGTGGAAGAATAGTGATATCTCGAAGCAAGAATCATTGGTGAAGTGAAGTGTTTTTGCTTAATCTTCATATTTCTCTATTTATTTTATTTCATAGTTGAAATGATGTATTTAATTCTTGAATTTTATTGTTATTTCACTATGGGCTAAACTATTTTGTGTTGGGATGTTGATGAAGCTTGACCTAACTTAGTTGATTTTAATGCTTGTATTAAGAATTTAAGCCTTTTATTATCTTGTGCATTTATTGTTGTATTTGTTGACTAGCATTTATTGTGGCCACATTTATGCTTATGTTTCATGGGATGTGCAATTATTGAGAAATTGTTGTGTATTCTAGATCAATACAATATTTGCTATAGGTTCTTGTTTAGGATAGAGATATACCTAAAACCCTAGATGACCCATTGAGCTATTTTCACTTAGGTTTAATGCAATTGGTGTGTTTTTAATCGACATAGAGATATAGTAGGTTAATGCCACTAATTAGGGTTGATTTCACTCGAGAGAGGTAATTGGCTAAGTTTGGAAAATCGGGTCTAACATGATTAATGAATTGCATTTCTATTTGCTTGTTGTGAATTCAATTAGGTTATGGTCAAGTGAAATCAAGAATCCCAACACTCCTTTATCATCTATTCATCACCATTTTTCTAGTTATTTATTTACAATTGCAACTTTAATTCTAGTACGAGAACATTCCCAATCAAATATTTATTGTGTGTGTCTCTTGTTAAAATTAATTATATTAGAGTGTAGTTGAAATAGACAATCCTTGTGGGATCGATAAACTGGACTCAATTAGTCCACTATCACTTGTATGCGACTCGTGCACTTGCGGTGTGTTTCTAGCGAACAAGTTTTTGACGCCGTTTCCGGGGATTGTTTCTATTTAAATTACATTTTAGTTGATATTAGTTTTAACTATTGGTTACTTTTATTTCTTGTACGAACTTTCTTTTCTTTTGTTTTGTTTTGTGTAAGAAAGCTTCTAATTTCTTGTATTGTTCTAGGTTGTTAATTGTGCATGCGTCGAAGTAGAAGTCTTGATCTAGTTGAAATAGATCCGGATATCGAGGGGACTTTTCGATGTAGGTTAAGGGAACAATGGGAAGCTAGGAGACAACTTCTTACTGGGATGGAAGGAGAAAGAGTTAACATCGAGCTTGATGCTCCAGCTGCAATTCCTCCAAGGGGTGGAATCCCACCCGGTTTTATTCCTCAAGCGGCTAGAGCTCAAGAGCCCGTTGTTAATGAAGAAGACATGCTTTTTGGAGATTTCATGAACCCTCCTATTGTCGAGAATCAATCAAGCATCGTCTATCCCTCCTACAATCATCCAAATTTCCAACTTCGGCCGGATGTCATCAATTTATTCTCCAACACCATCTCATTCTATGGGAGGACCGATGAAAATCCACATGCGTTCCTAGAGATTTGTAGCAACTTCAACTATGAGGGCGTGAATGTGGAGGCAATCCGGATGAGGTTATTTGTACATACTTTGAAAGATAGAGCAAGAGAATGGCTTGACACTTTGCCTCCGAGGAGCATCACGACTTGGGTGGAGTTTGTCCAAAGGTTCACTACAAAATTTTTCCCACCATCTAGAGTTGCTAAACTCAAGCATGATATTACTACATTTCAACAATTCGAGATGGAGAGCTTTCATGAAGCTTGGGAGAGATTCAAAGATATGCTTAGGAAGTGCCCAAATCATGGGATTACATTGGGGCAACAAGTCAACCACTTCTATGCCGGGTTAACTCCTCCTTGCCGTTCAAATGTGGATTCATCCTCTAATGGGTCCATCAAGACAAAGAGCATTCGGGAGGCTTATAATTTGTTTGAGGTCATGAGTGAACAAAGTGCAATGTGACCGGATAGAAGTGCACCAAGGAGTTCTAGTGGTGCACGAGGGGGTGATGATTATGCACTTGTATTGTCAAAGATTGATTCCTTGGCCAAGAAAGTGGAAGGGTTATCTACTTCAAACTCTCGGCCCGTCAACATGGTTCAAGCCCCTCCGGTATGTGATATATGTGGGGCTAATCATCAAAGCTCTATGTGTCCATTGGTGGCAAGTGGTTCTTCATCTACCGAGCAAGTTGCTTATGCTCAAAATTTCCAACGCCAAAGATTCAATCCATATGCTCCCACATACAATCCCGGTTGGAGAAATCATCCAAATCTATCTTATGGCAACAATCACAATGTGTTGAATCCAAAGTCGCAAGAGAAGAAAGAGGGATGGGAAGAGGCTATCACTAAGCTAGCAAATCATCAATTGCAATATCAAGAACGCAATGATGCATCTTTGAAAAACTTGGAGAAGCAAGTGGGCCAAATAGCTAAACTTCTCTCGGAAAGGCAACAAGGAGCTTTGCCTAGCAACACCGAGATAAATCCTAGGGAGAATGTTCAAGCTATTACAACAAGGAGTGGGGTGCAATTGCCCGAGATCACGGCCCCACAACCAACAACTCAATCAAACAAGGCTCCTATTGAAGAAAATGAGCATATTCAAGCATCCGAAAAAGTTGTTGAAATGTCAAAGGAAAGTGAGCCGGAAGCATCCATATCAAAAGTCCCAACATCGATCAAGGCTTATGTGCCTCCTATTCCATTTCCTCAAAGGTTGCAAAAGCAAAAGCTCGACAGTCAATTTGGAAAATTTTTGGAAGTGTTCAAGAAGTTACACATCAACATTCCTTTCGCCGATGCATTAGCTCAAATGCCAAGCTATGCCAAGTTCATGAAGGATATTCTATCCAACAAAAGAAGACTTGAAGAGCATGAGACGGTGATGCTAACTGAGGAATGTAGTGTCATCATTCAAAACAAGCTTCCTCCAAAAATTAAAGATCCAGGGATTTTTAATATTCCATGCACTATTGGTGATGTTAATTTTAGTAAAGCTTTATGTGATCTTGGTGCTAGCATTAATTTGATGCATTTGTCCATTTTCAGGAAATTGGAATTGGGAGAAGCTAAAGCAACCACCGTGTCTCTACAATTAGCGGATAGGTCCATCAAATATCCTCGGGGGATCATTGAGGATGTTCTTGTGAAGGTGGATAAATTCATCTTTCCGGCGGATTTCATTATTCTAGACATGGAGGAAGATCATGACATTCCAATCATATTGGGAAGGCCATTTCTAGAAACCGGGAGAGCACTTATTGATGTGCAAGAAGGGCAATTGATTTTGAGGGTGTAAGATGAGCAAGTCACCTTCAATGTGCTGAAGGCCATTAAATATCCTTCGGAGTCAAATTCATGCTTTCGGGTGGATGTAATTGATCATCTTGTGGTAAACTCCTTCAACCGTGGGATTTCTAAGGATCCATTGGAGTCGTGCATCGCCCCCTCTTTGACTATTGAGGATGATGATCATGAAGTTGAACAAATGGCTCATTACTTGGAGGCATCACCACAATATCAACACAAGAGGGCCCCCTACTTTGAGGAGTTGAAAAAGAGTTCTTTACCACCCCTACCATCTCTCGAGAAGGAACCTACCCTCGAGCAAAAGCCTCTTCCTTCTCATTTGAGGTATGCTTACTTGGGGGAATCTTCTACCCTTCCGGTTATTATTTCTAATTTATTGAATGAGGTGGAGGAAGATAAATTGCTTCGGGTACAAGGAGGCTATTGGATGGACCATCTCGGATATTCGAGGTATTTGCCCTTCGTTATGCATGCATAAAATTCTTATGGAGGATGATTTCAAACCGTCGGTGGAGCATCAACGTCGGTTAAATCCTAACATGAAGAAAGTGGTAAGAGCCGAAGTGGTGAAATGGCTTGATGCGGGTATTATCTATCCAATCTCGGATAGTGCATGTGTGAGCCCGGTGCAAGTAGTGCCGAAGAAAGGAGGTGTAACGGTGGTGGAGAATGAGAATAATGAGCTTATTCCAACAAGGCCAGTGACGGGGTGGAGAGTTTGCATTGATTATCGCAAGCTCAACAATGGTACTAGGAAGAATTATTTTCCCCTTCCATTCATCGATCAAATACTTGAGCGATTGGCGGGTTACTCTCATTATTGCTTTCTAGATGGGTATTCGGGCTATAATCAAATTCCTATAGCCCCGTAGGATCAAGAAAAGACAACATTCACATGCCCATATGGAACTTTTGCATATAGGAGGATGCCCTTCGGTCTTTGCAATGCCCCCGCCATTTTCCAACGGTGCATGATGACTATTTTCTCCGACATGGTGGAGAAATTTATTGAGGTATTCATGGATGACTTCTCAGTTTTTGGTACTTCATTTGATGATTGTTTGAATAATTTGAGAATGGTGCTAAAAAGATGTGAGGATACCAATTTGGTTTTGAATTGAGAAAAATGTCATTTCTTGGTTCGTGAGGGGATAGTTCTTGGGAACCGGATTTCAAGTGAAGGGATTGAGGTTGATAAGGCAAAAATTCAAGTTATCGAAAAATTACCTCCCCCAACCTCTGTAAAGGGCATAAGAAGCTTCTTGGGGCATGCGAGATTTTATAGGAGGTTTATCAAAGACTTCTCAAAAATCACGAAGCCACTGTGTTCATTACTTGAGAAGAGTACCACATATGATTTCTCTAAAGAGCGTCTTCAAGCTTTTAACACTCTTAAAGAGAAACTCATCACGGCACCTATTATTGTGGCTCCGGATTGGAGTTTGCCCTTCGAGCTTATTTGTGATGCAAGTGATTACGCCGTGGGGGCGGTTTTGGGGCAAAGGAAGGACAAAATCTTGCATGTCATCTACTATGCTAGTAGAACCTTGACCGATGCTCAATTGAATTATGCTACTACTGAGAAGGAAATGCTAGCAGTGGTTTTTGCCTTTGATAAGTTTCGATCATATCTTATTGGCTCCAAGGTGATTGTGTATACCGACCACTCGGCCCTGAAGTATTTGTTGGAAAAGAAGGATGCCAAGTTGTGGTTAATTAGATGGGTTCTTCTCCTCCAAGAGTTTGATTTGGAGATTCGTGACAAGAAGGGAATGGAAAATCTTGTTGCCGATCACTTATCTAGACTTGAGCAAACCGAGGAAATTTTGGATGAAGAGATAAGTGAAGTATTTCCGGATGAGCAAATTTTCCAAATCATGGATCTTCTACAAGCTGCTAGTGTGTCATGGTATGCGGACCATGTGGATTTTCTTGCAAGTGGCATCACTCCCCCGGACCGCTCTTATCAACAACAGAAGAAGTTCTTTGCAGATGTCAAGTGTTGTTTTTGAAATCGCAAGTGTACGATATCGCAATCAAGTAATAAAGTGGATCTTAGAGTCCGGATTATCGTTCCCACGAGGATTGCTATTAATTACCGAAATATTTCAGTTCTTAACTTTATTTGAACAAATGAAAATCGTTTTAAGAATAAAAATCTAGAATTAAGAAATGGAACTAATGGATTAAAAGATAATTGTGAAATTGTTTTGTTTTAAAAGATGATTGTAAAGTAGTTGGGATTCACGAATTCACCTAGCTAATTAAATCAATTCCAATTCCAGTTTTATTTCCTATTTGTGTGTTCGATCGAATTCACTAATTTAAATTGAGATTCCTCTCTCGAGTTTAAATCAATCATACCTAAATAAGTCAACCTTGTATCTCTACAGCGGGTCCGAATATTCCTTAACTAGATGCATTACACACAAGAATTCACACACGACCGCAATAATTACAAGAGTATATCTCTATCTCTCGTTCAATTACCGGATTTATTACCTAGATCTATGTTATTAACTCACCTCTCGGATTATGGAAATAACACATGAGATCATGAATAAGTGGCCAGTTCATTCACGCATTAAACGCAATAATAAATCAACACATGCATTAAAGCTTTAAAACAAGGAATATGTCATTAAAATAATTAATTAGGCTACATCGTTCATCTCAACGTTAAAATTAGTTACACATCATCATGAAATAACAAAAATAGTAAAAATAAACGTTCATTGAAAAATAATATAAAGAATGGAAAGATTGCACCAATTATTAATTCTTCAATTGTTTTCAATTCACGCCCCTCTGCGATGTTGGAATCTCCAAGGATTTGATGTTGAATTCTCAGTTGTGGCTCGTTCTTTGGAGAGGCAAAGGTCTGAATCTCGTGCCTCTTATGTTGTATATATAGGTTTTGGAGAAAACCTAGGTCAAAAAGCCCAAAGCCTGTTAGAAATCGCGAGAAAAATCTGATATGCGGCCCTGTCGAAAAGCCACTCGATCGTGTGGCTTACACATTAGCGATCGCGTGCTTAACCCTAAAACTCTCGGGTTAAGATTTTGCACCATCTCGCGATCGCTTGGTACATATCCAGCGATCACTTGGTACATATCCAGCGATCGTGACTTCATCTTTCTTCCTGCTGTGTAAGTTGGTCCCTGACTTTTAATTGCACCTTCAATCCTCAACTTCCAACTTATTGCAATTTAGTCCCCAAACTTTATCTTCTTCTCGGTTTGACCATTCAAGCTCTTAATTCATTCAATTAGGTCCTCCAACCTCTGATTTAGTCACTTTGGCACCATGTAGGTTTCCCGATTGTTGTCACAAACTCCTCACTTGTCCAATTTAGCTCTAATTAACATCCAATTGTGCATTTTTCTCATCAATTACTTCATTCTTCATCTTTTGAGATATTTTCTGCAAAGTAAACAAATAAACACAAATTAAATAGCATATATTCTAAAACGACAATAACTATACCTAATTTAGACATACAAATAAGTGTATAAAATACACTTATCATCAAGCACTATTGTTGGGATGACCCGTTGTTGTTCAAAAAGGATCCGGATCAAATCATGAGAAGATGTGTGCCCGAGGAGGAGATGGAGAGGATTCTTGAGAAATGTCACTCATCGCCTTATGGAGGACATTTTGGTGCCGTGAAAACTGCATCAAAGGTTCTTCAGTCGGGATTTTATTGGCCCACTTTGTTTAAGGATGCTCACACACTTGTGTCCAAATGTGACCGATGCCAACGCTTGGGTAATATCTCTAACCGAAATGAAATGCCCTTAAATTCTATTTTAGAAGTGGAGATATTCGATGTTTGGGGTATTGATTTTATGGGACCTTTTCCATCGTCCTTCTCTAATCAATACATTTTAGTTGCGGTAGACTATGTGTCCAAGTGGGTAGAAGCGGTGGCACTCCCCACAAATGATGCTCGAGTGGTGGTGAATTTTTTAAAGAAAAATATTTTTACTCGTTATGGTACCCCTCGAGCTATCATTAGTGATGGAGGAAAACACTTTTGTAACTGCCTCTTCGACTCACTTTTGACCAAGTATGGAGTCAAACATCGAATATCCACTCCTTATCATCCGCAAACTAGTGGGCAGGTTGAAATTTCAAATAGAGAGTTGAAAAAGATCCTTGAAGTGACGGTGAATGCCTCGAGGAAAGATTGGTCCAAGAAATTGGATGATGCATTATGGGCATACCGCACCGCTTTCAAGACCCCCATTGGTATGTCTCCATTTCGACTCCTATTTGGTAAAGCATGTCATCTCCCTGTTGAGCTTGAGCACCGAGCATAGGCAGAGAAAATATTACTCCAACTCAATGAGCTTGATGAGTTTTAAATTTTTTACCATATATGTTGTTATCTAACTTGAAAGTTGTATAGGTACTTCCCTCCACCGACTCAGTTTATCAAGTCAACGATGGAACAACCCAGTATGTTTTCAACATGGGAGATAAGACATGTACGTGTAGAAGGTTTCAGCTAGATCATTTGCCATGCCCACATGCAGTTGCCGTGATCTCAAGACGAAACTACTCATTGCACGATTACTGTTCGACTTACTTCAGTAAAGAAAACTATGTTGCTGCGTACCAGGGTACCATATATCCACTAGGTAATAAGGAAGACCGGTGCGTACCAGATGACGTTAAGAAGATGATAGTTTTGCCGCCAGTATCTAAAAGGGGACCAGGTAGACCAAAAGAGAGCAGGATCAAGTCGTCTATTGAGTGTAAAAAGAAATCACGCTGTACAAAGTGTGATAGTTATGGGCATAATAGCAGGACTTGCCGCAATCCAATTCCAAGAACCATTAATGTGAACAATAAAAGGAAAAGGTGTCATACGAGTGATAATTAGGTAGGGAAATTTTACTATTCTTGATTTTTTTCATGTTTCGATAAATTTCCTTTGTGACCTTATAATCTATAAATGGATCGGTTAGATTGATATGCTTGATCACGATGTTTTGCAACCATCCTACATGTAGTCAAATGTGCCTACCATTGGAGATTTTTAAGAATTTTATATATCAGCATTTAATTTACTTTTGTGTTCTGTGGTTATGTTTAATATGGTATGGGAAAAAATATAACATTGTTTATTAACAAATCTATTTTAAATAGCAATTGAACTAGATGAAAATCACCTGTGCTGAGTAGCCTGTTGCCATGAATTTCCACTAACTGGTTATCAGATAAGGATGTACTTCTTTAGATATTGCTGGATATATCCTTCAAAATTCAGAGTCAATTTATGGTTTGTTATTTAATTTTGGGAGTGTTTGTGTGTCATATATACATATATATATCATATGATGGTTTGGTCACTATGATAATGGACATTAGATTAAAATCAGGATGGTAGTTAGAAGTCTCAGATGCCATTAGATATACTATTAATCCATTATTAGTGTTGGTTATTGACAGCCCTGAGTTTAAAATGCCAGCAACTTTGAATACTTGTCTAGTTCTGCTCCTAAAAATGAAATGAGATTTGTATAGTACCATCAACTACTCACAGAATGGTGAGCAACGTTGAGTTTGAGTTTAACATCAATAGATATGCCATAGAATGTAGTAAATCAATAATCCTATGAATAAGTTACAGTTGTAGCTGGGATAAAATGAGCAAAAAAAGTCTGAAGTCTCAGGCTCATGTAACTTGGTAATACCATTTTTTTTAATACCGAAGGATTTTCCTTAAATTGTACATTATCCCTAAACTCAAATAGGCAGCTTCCAGTTGAGAGTATTGTAAGCAATCTCCCAACTTGTTACACAGTTTCATTTCAAGAAAAATAAGATAAACATAGTAAAAATGATGCATGCTATTGAATTTTATCAAATATTGTACCTATTGATCTGGACATTCAAGGAAGGGATGCACGCTTAATTCATAAAAGAGAAATAAAAATACTAAAACGATCTTTGAATTCTAATTAAGGATTGGAAAAGTGCCTGAACATAAAAGGATTCTGTTCAGGCACTTTTCCAGAATAATTTCTAACTCCTGCTACCACTCGAGCTACTTCAGTGTTGAACACAGGCCCCGACTCCATCGTTCATTTTAATTCCTGCTCCACAACATTTTGTTTACTGCTTCTTGTAAATTATTTGTTTTAGTTAGTAAAATGTTTAACAAGTTATCTTACAGGGGGTTTCTAATGAGTTCAACAAGTTTGCTGTCCTAGGTTGCATTTAAAATCGAAACGTGTGATTAAGTGCCAATGAAGTTTTATTATGCAATTCTGATGGATGGGTGTGGACTTTTATTAAGAATTGACTAATAAGAACATGTCTGGCATTTTTCTTGGATGATTATTATGAACACATTCTCATGTTTCGTTTGTGAAAACACCAGCGTCACACGTGATACTATGATAGGGGCCATGAAAAACACAAATAAGTAGTCAGTATTATAAACCCCAATCAACAGCTTCATTTGTAACAAATTATGCACTGATTACTTTTTTAACTTAAACTTCCAATTTGTAAATTTGATACTGGTATGATAAAAAAATCTGGATATATTTTACCAATATGTGAGTCTATACATAAAAAATGGCACACAACTTGGAGATAGTTGACTTTTATATTTATAAGCACTTTAGAAGTTAAAAAAATAGAGAGATTCAATTAGTATGGTAGCAACATCTGAAACAAATGGAGTCCGTGTTGATCTCTAGCAAATTGAATTAAAAACTATTACAATATGATAAACCGCAATGAATATATAATGGTAGACATTCTAGTAATTAACTATTTTAAATGTAATGAAAAACTTAGAAAAAAATATTTAATTGAAATAGCATGATGTATATAAATGGAAATACTGAAAATTCGTTGACAAATCCTCAAGTAACTAAGTGGTAGCAAAAGTTAGAAATTATTCTGGAAAATCATTCTCATGTTAATACTGGTTTCACTACTACAGCGTGGTCGCTATACTTCGAGCTGTAATGATCCCGGCCCATTACACCAGGTTATATCGGGTTCCTTGTGCAAATATTTGTATAGCTATGTAGCGATATTTGACCGAGTGGTTGCAATGTCGAATGAAACTGGCATCTCTTCCATCCTTCCTTCAATTAAGTACTCAGCATATTTAATAACATATATTCCGCAATCTCCACTGTGAAAATAAAGAAAATGAATGAACGAAGAATCAATGCCATAATTCAACATATTAAAATTTAGATATGAATGATAATAACTTACCCATTCCTCTGTTGTGGACACTGATCAATCAGTCTGCATTCGATAGGAGCTTCGGGTAAGATTTGATTATTAGGTTTCACAGACCTAGCTAGGATTGGCAAAGCAAGTACCATGGAATGTATGGCTACATAAACAGTTTTATTTTTTATTACACTTGTGTATGGGTTGTATACATCAAACCTATAGTTAATCACGTTAAAGTGGCCAATTATCCAGTGGTTCGGGTTAACAATCCACATAGGGATGATGACATGATCAATTTCATTCCATGGCATATTGAATTGAATTTTACATCAGTTAGCCTAATAGAAAAGAGATTCAAGTTTGTTTATTGCTCCTGTGTCCGATGCAATTTCCTTTGATATACCCCTTATCTTGACATCGAAGTTGAGGTCTGTAGTTGTTGCACGTATATTATCCCCATTCCTCAGCTTTAATAAAATTCTCATAAAGTAGAACGCGACATCAATGTGCTGCAAAAACCACGTAGTAAGATTGATGATAGTCATATGAGCTGTACCAGAAAATGATGTGTCTTTTAAGTTTACACATGCTGGTAATTAATTTGTAGGAGAATTGTTGGGTACCGTATCATGTAGGGGTTGTGCAACCTCATGTAAATCTCGCCACCATGACATTGATTTGATCAATATTAGACCTAGTGTAGTGGCCGAAAAAACTTTAGAAACATCGTCATCATAGATCAACCTGATGGACATATATATATTTGCAATCCATTACTAATGTAAGCTTACACTTGGAAGGCCATGTCACTTCATGGTATTAATTACCTGCTATAGTCTTTGAGGCCACCCATTGTAGAATTTGCTGAAAATATCACAATCAATTGGAAATGGAGGGTCCATGCATGTCTTGTACACGAAGATTTTTCCTGTGAGGGTATGTGTTGCTGAACGGAGGATTGTGTCACCTCTACTTTCTTGACGAGATTACCATTCTTGGTGGTGCTGTCATCGTTAAAATCGAGTGGGATTGGTGATACCTAACACAACGAAGTAATAAAAAATTCATATTCCACCACAAAATACTTTTACCAAATCTTACAATGTATAGACAAGTGGATATGTTTTACCTACAGGGGCCTTGAATGCTTTGCCCAGTATTTTTTGGGAGGTGAGCTTTGATAAGAGAGCATTCTAACAGCATCATGTGTGGGACGGTGTGGGGGTAGGGACTGAGGTTCTGTCAAATTTTTGTTTTCATCAGTATATGATGGTTTTTTTCGCTTGGATGTGCATGGATGCATTTCCTGTTTGTTTATCAAATTCCCACTCCTCGAATGCTGTGGAATAAAAAAAAACCATTACACAAAATCATAATAAAAAGACCTACCTGTAATAAATAAATATAATGGAGAAGTTAAACCAATAAGCTATATGTTCTGGAAGCGATGATTTGATGAAGACCTACCATCTTCTCTGTGAGATCATCTATCTCATCTAGATACTCTTTAGTTAGGACGAGACCATCTTCCAGAACAATACTTCCATCGCCCATAACTCGATCTATACCTAGGTCAAAGGTTGGTGACCCGATATTGTAAGGATTATGTTCCACTCTCGCAGCAGAATGCATATCAGGAATGTGGCTGTTTGAATCTTTGATATCATTTCCCTGCGACAGTGGAGCTTAATTGTGTTATAGCTGTTGTAATAGGTCAGTATGAGTAATTCAGAACAAGTCTATAACTTTTTTTACCAACGATCCTGGATCTCATATTTGTAAGTAGGACATCACCTTGTAACATGAATGAGAGGCTTGCAGACTGCCTTGTAAGAGAATACCATGCACTGATGATGCATTAGCTGATAAATTATGTTTGGATGTGAAATGTGTCTGTGGCTGAGGCTGTGAAAGTTGAAATATTTTAATATCATTGCAACTTAATAATCTTTACTACATGAGATATATCTAAAAATGATTTAGTTACCATGGTAGGAGTATGGATGGACACAGAATTGCTCCCACAATTACTCGAACCCTGTTTCTGATTTGCTTTTATTGAACTTGCAAGTGGTGATTGGAGGTGCTTGTGTGGATCAGCTTTCCATTGTGCAGTACTGGACAGTTTCAGAGCATGGAACTAGTTCAAAGACATGTTAGCCGACCCAAGAACATGCGCATTTGATACCTGATAACAGTAGGAACAAGTCATTTGACTTTTAGTTCTGATGTAATAATAAATCTGGGAAAAAGATACCTGGCCAACACTAGTGGTATGGCTTTGTCCATTGGGATTCGAACTCTTCGTTAACCCTTGAGAATAACACTATATACTCTTTAACATCGAGATTTGTTAATGTTAATTATTGAAATTCAAATCTACTAAAATTATACCTGTGTTTTATGCCTTTCTACCATGAGGTCTAATGTGTGTGATGATGTAACTAAATCACTTCGACCATTGGACTTTGGCATAGAAGTATCATCAAATATCTTTATTTTTCGTTCCAAAGTAGAAGGTTGATGGTTTGTTATATAAGTACTATGCAAAAACCTATATCTTACCTGTGTTTGAATTGTTCTTGCCACCAAATTTGATGCATGCTTTGGAGGAATCGCAATGGAAGTTGGAACATTAGACCTTACACGGAGTCCTTCGAGGCATTTTCCAATCTGGTTATTAACAAAATCCATTAATTCTTCTACCTCCCTCCTCAATATGTAGTTATCTACAGCCAAGTTTCCGTATTCACGAACAATGGCATCAAAATGGTTCGTGTATTTACCATTCCTCCCTTGTCGTCCCTGAGAGTACATATTAGATGAGTGAAAATCGATAAGAAAATTACAAAGAGTGGCAGGATGGCGAGTGAAAATTAATTCATGAAAATGCAAAATCACGAGAATAACTTCATTGTATCCTAAGTGTAAATGGGCAGTAAATTAGATAACCTCATGTTTGTGAAGTTACGTGATATGCTCGTAAAGGGTACTAGTGGCATTCGAAGTGTTAGGCATTCAGTTCCTGTAAAATAGGCATCATTGGGTATTATTCATGAAACATAGCATCACATTTAGCTCATGGAACTCAAATAAATTGAACAAGCAATTATTGAAACCACAAGGCTATCAGACTCTCAATTCCTGTGCAATAATTTCCACTAAAACTAGACATGCGACATTTATGAATAATAATATACGGTGCATCAAAGGTATACATTCGAGCACACCAAATAAGAGAAATCACAATTATAAATAACCTAATCATGAAGTAGTTTTAAATATTATCCCGGATTGGCACCAAATTTATAGTAATGAGCATCCCAGAATTGCAACATATATCAATCTTACCAGTTCCACTGTTTTATGGATTACATGGTCTGTGGTAGTTTTCTCGACATCAATTTCACCCTGAATTGTGTATTTATTACAACCCTCACGATGACCAGTTGAATTTTGGTCCTCTGTTTGCATTCTTGAACCTGCGGTTGCATTTTTGCTTTTGGATGTTTCACCACGGAACTGCATTGGGTATAATCTTGGTCTGAAAAATTCCACGACCTCACAATCATCATCACTATCGTCAACATCGTACACAATTTGTTTCCCCTCAATATCTTGCACGCCTCGGAGGTTTGCAACAATGTCACCATCAACATGTCCCCCCATCGTTGGTTCTTGCGTATTGCTCGACCCGTTGGTTGGAGGGTCACAAGTAGCCTCGTGATGGACTTGTGGATGGATGCTATCTCCATTGATATCAGATACATTAGATTGTTGTGGTTGTGAAATGGGGTGTGGTTGTTTGAACTGGGCCATTGAAGTTAGTACAAAGTCATCAGCGTCGTCCACTTGGATATTTACATGCATGGATTTAAACGAATTGGATATGTTGACTCTCGCTTTAGTGATTAATACATTGGGTCCGAAGCTTCGGCAACTTGTGGGAAAATCTTCATAGCTTGAATCTGTTTAAGATTTTGAACATTATAAAGTAGATATTATAAATTATTACATCTCTGAATTGTACATGTACTACAAATAGGCAGTGAATAAAGTGAATCAGCGAAACTCACGTCAGGGAGCCGAAAAATATTATTGGCCAGATTTAGGGTTGGTACTTCCTCATCGATCTCAAATGTCCAATTGAGGATTCTTGGGAGTTTAGATGCGACTTTGGTGCATAATTTTTTATCGAGTATAGGCAAAATCTCATAAATCCAAACTTGAAGTGCAATAATGAATCCATTAAGCTTATAATTCATAGTTGGTTTCCCCTCACCCTCAATAGTGATGCGTTTGTTCCTTAATGCCAACTTTAATGATGAAAGGGTGAGAGTGAAAATATCTTTTCCCCATGGATATTTGTTCATGTCCATTGAGTCGACAAGGACCAACAAGGTTTCATCCACAAACCTGTCATATGCTGTGTTATACATCAATTGAGTGACTAGGAAAAGGATTTCCATGAGAACAACATCGCGTTGGTTGCGATCGGACATTGCAATAAAAACATTGAATATGTCATCGTTCTTTATGCGGGGAATGTGACTAAAATATTCATTTTTTAGTCTACAGTACTTCGAGTCGTACTTCCCGCGACTGATTTCACTGGTGCAGCGAAGACCAGTCATCATATAAAACTCATCCAAACCGAACTTCACAGTGTTGTTGCCAATAAGAAACCACATCTCGTTGTTGTTTGACTGATTTGATTCCCGCAGTAGAACTTGGTGAATCATTTGAGGATTGATCGTAATCTCATTCATTTGGAGGAAGTGGCCAAAACACGTGGATCTGAAAATCCATTTCTGCTCATCAGTGAGGCGCCGCTTAATAGTATCGATGACTAGATCTGACGACTTCACATTGACTTTTCCAAGAAACCAATGATCGGGCGATCTTCAACTCCCAATCCTGCATGTGTGTATGAAACTAAATTTCAAAAATCAAACATTGATGGTACTGAACATATGATGATGTACATGAGTAGCAATGAAAAAATGAATCCAAGTCAGGGATCTCAAAAATGTTTCTTCTATACATTGATATAATTACACCCGATTAGATATTATGCTATCCCTTCACAATCAAATTGTACACATAAGATAAATAAGATAGCTATACCTTGATTTGTAATGGAACCTATTTTATAATCCTCTACTTACGTGGAGTATGTGCACCTTTACGAAAGTTCCTGAAGAGGTTAAAACTTGGTGGTTTCATCGTGTGCTTAACTGTAGTAGTTGTTTCTTTACCGGATCGGTACTTTCCCATTATTGATAAACCTGCAACGACATTGAGTCAATTTTCAAGAAATCAAATTAAACTTGTTTTGATAAATGCTTCAACCTTTAGAGTACCTAAGCATTCTCAACTTGGTAATATACAACTCATAGTATGAGTGGACAAATCTAGGTGCATGACTAAAGATGCTAATGTACCAGCAACTATGTAACTCTTCATAGTACTAGCATTCTGAACTAGATAAATTTCAAACCATTCGCATCTGGGTAATATACAACTCATAGTAAAGTAGGGCAAATAATACTAAGTAGATATTTTTAAAATTAGGAAATTACATCTCCAGGATGAAAATCAGATGAACTTACTCAACCGCATAAAACATGGAATTGAAAGCTAAAATAAATGTAGATATAATTACCTATATTCGTAGTATCTTCAGATTCGATATCCTCTCCTGTGTTGATAATACAAATAAAAGAAATTATTGCAAAAAAAATTTAATGAATGATAAAAATGCATGATGTACACAATAATTTACCATCGCCGCTTTTGATATTAATTTCTGAGATAAATGCAAGCAAAGATAGAACAATTAGTGGATCCCCATCTGGGGGTTGGGGGTCTTGAGCACTGAAATTACAATGAGCTATTGAATATGGTAATGAGATTGTAATGAAAAATGTAAACTATGTTTGCTTTTATTCATTGACAATCCATTTTTGTTTGACAGGCCTTACAAATTTAAAATCATTACAAATGATATCCAGTAAGGTTAAAGATTACGGCATCGGCTATCTAAAAGGTAATTTTTTTTCAGGGCTAATATACTATTTCAGTTCAAATGCTTTAGATATTGCAGTATACACGCTTGAATTAGTTGGCTGTGTGAGATTTAGGTTATGTAAACCTACCTTTGTATCATTTAATGTTTAAATTTTATGGAAGAAATCTTAGCTTGATGGGAAGTGATGAAATTTCTGTAATACAAATGTGGTAGACCTTAAAGTGAACTTAGGAAGTTATAGGTTCCCCAAATTCATGCTTTTGATAGCTTGACACGTGGATGAATAAACATTATCTTTGGATTGTCTGCATTGCAGCTTTCAACATACTCTTTCTTATTATGGTGCTAAAAATATGAACTGATTTAACAAATTACATGTCCAGGATGAAAATTAGATTAATTACTCAACTGCATAAATTGTGGAATTTCAATCTAAAATAAATTTTGCTGTAATTACCTATATTTGCAATATCTTCAGATTCGATATCCTTTCCTGTGTTGACAATACAAAGAAAATAAATTATTGCAAAATTTGTTTAATGAATCATAAAAATGGAAGATGTACAAAATTAGATTTACCATCCCTGTAATTTATACTCTTCCGCAGTGACATGACTGGATCCAGCTGCTCTAACATGAAATTTGATGTTAAGTGGCAAGGTCCTTGAATGACACCATTGTGCAATGTGTGTTTTCCAGAAGACAATGAATGCAGAGTGCTATGTGTCTTCGTAAGCACTACAGATTCACATTTATTCCTTAGAATTATAAATATAAATTTAAGTCTAAATGTCAAGATTATTGTGTATTTGAAAATAATATATTTTAAAATAATATGTTTACCGTTAAAAATGTAATCTTACCATTTGTAACATTGCTCATAGGTGTTCTTGAGCCACTTGGAGAAGCTTCGGTGCAATCCTTCTTGCGAAAATGGGATAAAGTATTTTTTGCATGGTCACATTCAATTTTTGGTAAGATCATCAACCACTCATTTATCCATTTTTTGGGCATATCTAGGACGCAAATCTAATGGAGAACATCAGTTAATCAAATTTAATTTCTTACCACTATTTTCATTAAAGGGTGTCCTTCTCAGATTTAATGAAACAGTTTGATCAAAAGAGTAATCTGAATGTGTATCTTTAGGTCTTCCAAGAACACCATTGCACATTATGTGCTTCCCTGAGGGAAGAACCTGCAATGGTGTGGTTGGATTGCTCTCTCTACAGTCATGATGTCTCTTAGGGGAAGCTGACAAAAAATTTCATTCCAGAATAACACTCTTCCAATATATAAGATATTAATTGAAAATGGGATGTTTAAATTATGAACAAATGCCTAGCTATTGTGTGATTAAGAAAACTTACAATTTGTAATGTTACTTAATGGCAATGATGCGCAATTAGTGGCATTTCCTGTCATATCCAGTCTTTGCATACTGTGATATGTGTAATCTGGAACATAGATAATAATAAATGTAATTAATTGTCAATCAATAACAACATAAACACTAATATTCAAAACCTAAGGCTTAGAAGTAATAATATCTTCAAAATGTATTATCTCTAAATAGGCTTAGAGTAATCTCTTAAACACTTATATGGATTATCTCTAAAAATGTATTTGATTCAGCTAACAGAAACCATAAATGACAATATCAGAGTGGTTAGTAGAGTCTTAAATCTGTGTTAACGCAGTGGGTATAAATAATACCATCCAATATTCAATTATCACACATAACCAAATCTAACCATTAAAATGAAAATAGAACTAATACAAATATGTGTTAACGCAGTGGGTATAAATAAGTATTAGCAAACATAGAAATGGAATACATTTGTCTTCAAATTCACAGGGAAGAAAAAAATTTCAAAAATATTAAATCAGGAAATATATCTTAATCTTAATGGCTTTACAGAATTAGTGGATTCTTCCACATTTCGTAATTAGTGGATTCTTCCACACTGTTTAAATGGGAATCAGACTTCAATGTCAACCAAAGAAAAAAATAAATAAAGAGTAAAAACCCCATTTAAGGCTTTACAGAATCATGGTTTAATGGCTAGCATTAATTGCCAACTACCAAATCAAATATGTTTAGAAGGTAAAAAGAAGCATTAACTACATGAAATACTGGTGCAGGTTCGTATGCTATAATCTATCAAACAGTGCAAAATATGAAGAAAACCATTTTGTCAATCTAACCTCCAATAGTAATATTAATCCTCTGGCGTTTTACACCAGATTTCATAGTGCCTTCCCAATACACATGACCTTGTTTTTTGTCAATCTTAGTTTTTTAGACCTCCATTTGATTCCAAATAAGTGAGGGCTCGAAAATGGCTTCCAGCTTTCCTATCTGATGCATATACTCATGAATTTGGAAAAATGTGAACCTTGGGAGAGGACGTGTATATTTATCTGTGCTGTGCAATCTGTTTTTTATTTACTTTATTATTTTATACATATTTTTTGTTGTTTATATTGGGCAAAAGTTAATGGATGCAGAGTTGGATGATTTGATGTATAATGGTGTAGTGTAGTGTAGTGTTATGTGAGCTGTTTTGGCGGTGAGGAGCCGCTGGTGATACTGCCTTTTCCTGACATTCACAACAGCAACATTAAATGTTATGATAGACATCATCACAGTACTTTAATTGTAATACCTGTATTTTTTATATGTTGCTGTTGAATAATAATAATAATAATAATAATAATAATAATATTCGATAATATATTAATAATAACAAAAATAATATAATAATAATAATAATAATAATAACGAAAAAAAAAACTCAAATATAATATAATATAATAATAATAATACATATAAAATAAGATGATGATGATGATGATGATGATGATAATAATAATAATAATAATAATAATAATAATAATAATATATACGCTAATATATTAATAATAAAAAAAATAATATAATAATAACGAAATAATAATAATAAAATACGATAATATTTATATTAATAATAACAAAAAAATAATATATAATATATAATATATAATTATATAATAATAATAATAATAACGAAAAATTTAAAAAAGAATTTTAAAAAACAAATATAATAATATATAATATATAATAATAATAATAATAATAACAAAAAATTTAAAAAGAATTTTAAAAAACAAATATAATAATAATAATAATAATAATAACAATAATAATAATAATAATAATAATAATAATAATAATAATACGATAATATATTAATAATAACAAAAATAATATTATAATAATTATTAATAATAATAATAATAATAATAATAATAACAGTAATAACGAAATAATAATAATAATAATAATAATAATAATAATAATAAAATACTATAATATTTATATTAATAATAACAAAAATAATATAATAATTATAATTAATAATAATAATAACGAAAAATTTAAAAAAAAAACAAATATAATAATAATAAGATAATAATATATTAATAACAACAACAACAACAATAATAATGATAATGATAATTTGCCATTTCCATAGTAATAATTATGTATATTTAGTATATAATATATAATTATAAATTATATATGACTTATTTATTGTTTGTTCTTGTTCATGTACAATATTATATAGAAAATAATTACATTCATAAATTCAATTTTAATCTATATTACTATATAGATTATATTAAATAATAATTCCGGTATCCAGGTATGTCCATCATGAAATCGCAGGCAAATAAGCTATGAATACCAAGTGCCAAAAGATTATCATTGCCATCAAGAGTACTTTCTTAACATTGTCACTGAAAACATACCTAAAGCATGGTTTATAGCAAATAACGCTAACCAAATATTAATGACACACGAGTCTGCTGAAATAGTTAGTAGCATCTAAATCACTCATTCATCAGCAAAGTCCAAAATCTTCTCAAAAATTTCCAATTACTAAGCCTCTCAAGGCTTCTCCTGGCATGGATGCGTGGATGCATTAATATCCAACATTCTCTTAGCATTGCTACTGCTTTCAAGCTCGTCCAAGGAAAGTGGCTTATGATGTGTCTTGGTCGGTGTGCTAACCTCGTCCTCGGAGGTGGAATCCTATTAACAAAAAAAGTAAGTGAAAATATCTGAGAATTAATTTAAAAAAATGAAAACATACTACAAATCGTAATTCATTTAAACAAACGTAATACCTTTAGCTCCTCATTGCCATTCTTATAAGACTTCAGAAATAAGTCAGAACCACCCTGCAATATTATATTACAATTACATTAATTGAACTACATCAGTATATACTATGTTAGGGGAACTAACCAAACGTAAATAGTACAATATAATCAACCGAGATATCAATTCAACCTACCTGAATTTCTACATTTGGAAACGTGACATACTTGGATATCAAAGCATCATCGGTTGTTAACCTCATCACGGTAAATGTATCACTGTGTTGCTGTATGTTATCATGTCTAACTTGAACTTTAAAGAGTACTTTCTTGTCAACCAATGCTTCGATATCATTTGGGTAAGATAAAGCTTCCGAACCCTGTTAGTAGATTAAATGTCTCTCAGGTCATATGCTAATTACATATATTTTGAAACATCATATATTTTTTTTATGATAAGATCATCTTACTTGAACCATATCTTCTTTTAGGCTAGTAGCAGTCTTCCCAATCAACTGTAAGGACTCACGATCCCACAGAAGAAAGGATGCACTACCTGTCCCATCAATAACTCTTAACTGAATCTTATACCTTCAACGAACAAAAAAAATGTCAACTACATTTCATGCAATGATTCAAAATTTACGGCCATTGATAAAATGGATAAATTATCTCCTGCTAAAGGAAAAAGAAGTTTGATTAATTACCGAAAAATTCCATCACTGCTGAAAATATCACATTTCTCACAATGAAATTTGGTCCCTATAGGGAAAACCTTCTTCGGGCATTTCTTACACGATAAGTAACACCAATTCCGATCATTCTCAACAGCAACAATAGTATCATAAATCCAACAAATACCAACCTAATACATACCAAACAATTTAAAATGAATTATATATATATATATATATATATATATATATATATATATATATAATTCCTAGCAGTAATGGTCATATTTCATGTCATATACATGTATGCAAATATTATTACCTCAGACGCATCTAGTAGTTGATCTACACTCTTCACACCGCAACCACCATTAGCTAAGTCACCTGATACATCATAAATAGAACTGGAGGATATTTGACTTATCCTTTGGGTCTGACTCTCACTTCCAGTGAACAGCCTGAAATAGATTTTTGAACGATGTATTAACGTACAGTTGGAAAAAAACAACTGTATTGTCTTCATGGATAAAAAACATACTTATCACGAAATGTCTGCACTTCCGCTAGCTGGGCGTTCACACATAACTTTGTAACATGATATGTGTTACATATTCTCACCTCGCCTACAGTGTTAAGTATTAGTACAATTTAAATTATTAAATCAACATGAATCTAACTTACATTTATGAAAGAGTTTAAAATTAGAGACCTCTAAACTTTTTAGATCGACACATTTGAAGTAATAATATGGCTGGTGCTGGATTTTCAGTATCCAGGATGTTGCTAAGCTCATCAGCATGCTCACCCCATATGGTGCAAGACAATCGATTATTCCTATTCCATAATAAACAGTAAGTGTTAATCATTGATTGGTAAAAAAGTTCTCAGATAACAACTATATAATGTACTAAATGAACTACATGGGTATTGATGACATACTCAGTATCTTGTAGAACAATGTCAATCATTCTGGTACTTCTCCCAGATATTTCCTTTGAGTGTACTGTGTCCTTACCAAAACTTCTCCAATAATATCTAATAAAAACAGCAATTTTTTATGGTAATGGTCAACATACGAAATTTTAAATCCATTTCGCAATAACCCTTGAAAATATAAATATAAATATTTGAGGTAAACATTACCAATCAACTTGTTTTCATCTGTTTCGGAAGCTGACAACAGATCTCCAAACGGAATAAAATCATAGATTTTGCTTGGGAAGCTACCATCCTCAACTTCCTTAACATATGTTTTCAACATGAAATTCAGCTTGTAATTGTGATCTAAAGCTTTGTACTTCGAATTGTTGTAACCAATTACAAAGTCACGCATCAGATATAAGAGTCCCTCGCGGATTTTAGACTTGAATGTCTTTATCAAGTTACGCTTGACCGATGCATGAATTCTAGTGCCCTAGTTATACACATTCCACATCAATCAAATTCATTATCGAATTAGGGAAACACAGTTAATATGAAATAAATAAATAGACTAATATTTGATTCAACAAAATAGACTAATATTTTATTCAAATTATGTAAACACATAAATGTTGCCACTTCATTGCATTCCTATTAACAGTTATACATAAATTCCTTACTATACATATATCATGAACACTGTCAATACTTTTCTAAACACATTCCACATCAATTAAATTCATTATCTGTAGCAGGCAACAAATTGAAATTAAAATAATAAACTTCCACGTTAGACAACTTACATCTCTGTCGATTAGTACCATCTCCAAGCTATAAATGTCATCGGCATTTCCAAAAGTAGGATTTTCCCAAAGCCGAACCACACGAACACGGAAGGCCCACTCGGTTTTTGTCGGCACGATGTTTACGAGCATATCTATGATGGGAGCCATCTAACGCAAGAAACAAAGTTATATTTTCGGCATGTACTTACTCATCAGATTATCAAACCAATAAATATGGAAAATAAAGCATAACAATTGTATGTGTCTTCGCTAACTTGAGAGCTTGTAACGTTGATGTATAGAGTTGCAGAAATGCTGAACGAAATATGAATGAAAAAGCTGAAAATGAGTGAGCTAAATGAACGAATAGGTTTATTCTTTACAGGTTCAACCCAGCATTTTGACACTAAAATGTCAAGTCTGAATAAGAAAATTATAAGTAATAATTTTATCTCCTCAGATTACTATAAACAAAATCAAGGTTTATTCTTTACAGGTTCAACCCAGCATTTTGACACTAAAATATTTCACTTTGTTGTCTTATTTTTCTTCATTTCAATCTACTCAAATTACTAATACTTACTATTTGTTGTGCATTGAGGTTTTTGTTACGCAACAATAAAGAACATAACAATGGTTGAACATCGGAAAAGGTAATTTCTTTTCACCCCTATCTCCATAACATAACAATGGTTGATGAATGCTTGCATAACATAATCACAATTCTAGTTAATATTATCAGAAAGTAACATGTTTTTTTTACCAGCAACTATTGATTTTCTGATCTTTGTTTTATGATGGATGATGAATGCATAAAATCATCATGCTTCGAAGTTATACTATGAGAAAGTTACAGCTTTGTTTTATGTTGGTTGATGAATGCTTCCATAACATAACCTTGCTTCTCAGATATAGTATCAGAAAGTTAAAAGCTTTGTTTTTATGTTGGTTAAAGAATGAATACATTATCATGATTCTAGGGTATATTTTCTAAACTGATTTTGCTAATCAAGTACTACATTGCTTAGTATAAAACTTAAACTGGTTCTGGATTTACTAAACTGATTCTGGATTTTCTAAACTGATTTTGCTAATCAAGCAATAAATTATCACGCTTCTAGATTTTGCTTCAAAGTAGGGTGCTTCAAACAGGAAAAATTTTGGAACTATATTTTTAATAGCAAAATTTGATTTATCTGTACCATTAACCACTATACTATCAGAAAGTTACAGGTTTATTTTATGTTTGGGGGATAAATGCTTCCATAACAAAATTATTATGCTTCTACTTGGTTGATGAATGATTCCATTAACCACTATACTATCAGAAAGTTACAGGTTTATTTTATGTTAGGTGGATGAATGCTTCCATAACAAAATTATTATGCTCCTTGGTTGTATTTTCTAAACTTATTTTGAAAGTTACAGCTTTATCTTATGTTAGTTGATGAATGATTGCATAACAATATGATGCTTCTGGGTTCCATTTCAGTAGGGTGACTCAAACAGAAAGGAAACTGGAAATGTATTTTCAACTTCTACTAACCACTTACACACGGATAAAAAAAATAAATAACCAAGTTTCTCATTTGTTACATATATCTTTAGGAAAAACAAACATTTGTGAAATAGATGACATTGATATATAAGTAGAAAAAATAAAAAACAAAGAAGAAAGAATGAGTTACGTTTCAACGACAGGAAAAAAGGAAGAAATTACCTTTGCTGGGTTTTCTGAAATGCTTGTAAAAGAATCAGCAACTTGTGAAGGTTAATGGCTAAATAGAAGAGTAACTTGTGTTTTTTGGTAAAAGAAAACAAATTCAGAGACAAATGAGTAGTGATTCTGGAAAAAAGGACATGTCATTTCATAATTTTGAATTTTCAGAAAGTGGCGTCTTATTTAAAGCTCAGATTCTGAACACTTCAATCAATCACGTTTTGTGTATTATTATTATTATATTATAATAATAATTAATTTAATAATAATAATAATATTATTATTATATTATCTACAGACACAGGAACATGCTGGGTAGGCGGGACTTTTGTTTTGTAGGATATTTTGTAGGATAACACACATTTTGTACATTTTGGGGGAAAAACATTGGAGGGAAAACTATGCAACTATCCACTTTTTATATAGTAAAATAAGGAGATAAGGAGATGATGATATGCAATCTCTAATAACAGGACTGGGTGTAATTTCCCCAGCCGAAAATTTAAAGCCCAATTTCTAACACGACCCGCCCAAATGGATTTACAGCTCATTTTTCTCTTTTCCAATAATAGAATTTTTTTTTTCATCAGCAAACAAAGTCTGCCTCAATATCAACTCCTCGTGCTCAGTCACTGCTCTCGTGCATTTCTCGCTCTATTTAGGGTTTATCCGAGGGGGATTTCAATTCATCCACTCTTTGCATTGAAAATATTCACTCAATTACCCATGGCGAAACCTGGCCGAGGTCGCCCGGCTTCACCGTCAGGCTCCTCTTCCCGCTCCATTTCGCGTTCACGTTCGATTTCTCGGTCTCCTTCAACATCACGCTCGCGCTCCTACTCTGGGTCCAGCTCGCGCTCACGGTCCCGATCTCGTCCCCGTTCTCTATCCCGTTCCAAATCAGTCACCTCATCCTCCCCTTCTCGTAGTGTCAGCTCTCGCAGCCCTAGCCTCCCTCCTCAGAGAAAAAGGTTTCAACTTTTCTCATATACCCACCCAACATTTCATTTTAGTGTCTAATTGTATACAATTTTTATATTCAAGATGTTGAAATTTGGGAGCTCTATTAACGTTTCTTGATATTTATACTTGGTAGCTGATAAGCAAAAAAGTTTAATTACGCCATTTTGTTGTTACGAGGGAAATTGATTTTTTAATTTTTATGGTTTTATTTAGGAAAGTTAGTCTAGGCTGCATGGTACTTCAGGAAATTCAATGCGGCCTAATTTATGTATGCCTAAATTATTTTGGAATAAGGAAGTAACATTCAGCGCGTATGTGCCAAACTTAAAATTAGATTTTACCTACAAAAGTGCACTTGTTCTTACTCATGCCCCCCTCTCTCTCGAGAAACATAGCTATGGGTTAGATTTTTGGTGCTCAATCTTGTAATTAGGCCGAAGGTCTTTGTAATTAGAAAGAAAACTGATTGAGTATGTTTATTTTTGTTGGTATTCCCATCTATTCTTCTGTACAACCTTTTGTGGGTATTCAATTGAAATGATTTATGTATATGCTGTGTTATGTTCTCATGTTTTTAATTGACCGACGTGATATGGACTAACCTTCTGTCACGTGATATTTCACAGCGCTGTTGAAGAAGCTAAGCGAGGTCGCTCTCCACCACCAAAATCTAAGAAAGCTTCCCCAGTGCCAAGGTGACAATATGTTCAATTCAACCCAATTTTAGAGTATATAACTTCTGAAATTATCAATCCCACATTGTTAGTGATTCATGATCTCTTTTCTTGCTGTGCTGATTATCCTTTGAACATTCCCCTTTCAGAACCGCATTAAAATTCAAACCATTGTAAATATGTTACCGAGCTCTATGGCAAGGAAACTTGCATTTGAAATTTTGATCCAGCTGGAGTTTTTATGGAATTGATACCTCTATTATATTTTGTTTATATACAAAATGCTACTTTTGGATATGTAAGAATGATAATTATAGTTGTTGTACCACAATTTCAAAATTATCTTAATATTAATTATTTAAGTTATGTTTCAATGTGTGCTCCACATGTACCGTTTGTTAAATGGGTTCAGCTTTTATTTTTTAACTTTAGATTGCTTATTCGCTTCTAGGTTATTGATGTGCTGCTTATTTTGTAGTCACTTTTATTTGAAGCTGAATCTGCCCTCCTAAACTTATGTAGCATTTCTCCATGGCTTAGTTTTATTTTATTTTGTATAGTTTTGCTGTTATTTCTGATTGCTTACAATCGTGAATGGCTTGATTATGCTTGTTTTGTTCTGTTTCTTCAGGAAAGCTTCTCCAATTCCTGAGTCACTTGTACTTCATGTTGATCAGCTCAGTAGAAACGTAAATGAAAACCACCTAAAAGAAATATTTGGTACGCTCGATTCTTTTTAGATTGGAAGCTTTTGTTGAATCCTGATTGTGCTAAGTTAGATCAGTTATCCTAGAGCTAGTGAAATTGACTGATACAGTAAAACCTCTAAAAAATAATAATGCTGGGACCGAGAAAAAAATATTACATTAGAGGGGTTATTAATTTATAAATAAATGACTAATTATTAATTTATGGATTGGTTATGTGAAATCATTTTTACTCAACACTACAAAAATCTGATGGATGCTGAGTACCTCTTGAATTATTCTAGTTAAAATGACACAACGATAAAATAACCTGTTGTTGAAGAAATTGCTGAATACACATAAATATCGTGACCTAGATGAATTTTGTGTTTTACTAATTGTTTCTTCAAAAGAAGTTTGAAAAAATGTGATGGATGCCGAGTACCTCTTAAATTACTCTAGTTAAAATGACAACGATAAAATAACCCGTTGTTGAAGAGATTACTGAATACACACACAAATAAATATCGCGACTTCGATGAATTTTGTGTTTTACTAATTGTTTCTCTTATAGAAGTTTAAAAAAATGTGATGGATGCTGTGTACCTCTTGAATTATTCTAGTGAAAATGACACAACAATTAAATAACCTGTTGTTGAAGTAAGAGATTACTGAATGCACACACAAAGGATATCAAGATTTGGATGTATTTTGTGTTTTACTAAGGTTGTGTTTGATTGAAAAGATGGAAAATGGAGGGTAAGAAAATATATTTTAGGAATTGATTTGCTTGGAAATTATTTTCCTGGAAAATGTCAATTGGAAGTGTTTGATTGGATTAATTTTTTTGGTGAAAAAGTTGGAAATTTTTGTAATTTTTTTGTTTGATTGACATTATTTTCCATAACAAATAAAGTAAAATTTAGCTATTTTATTCTTTTTTTCCCACTCATACTTGAAAATAATAATGTTAATTTATGAAAAAAAAATAAGTCAATTAACAACAACAAAAATGATTAAACGTGACACAAAAGACTTTTCCACCTAAGGTGGAAAATGTTTCTTTCACCAAATAGGTAAGAAAATATTTTCAAGGCAAATGGGCCAAGTGTGCTTTAATTTGTTGTATCTAAGAAAATATTTTTGAAGACAAATTTTCCAATCAAACACTAAACAAATACGAAATGTGGAAAATGTTTTTCATGATTTGACATTTTCTAGGCAAAAGATGGGAAATCAAACACAGTCTAATTGTTTCTCCAAAAGAAGTCCTTCAAAATATTGTAACCTTAAGCCCTTGTTTGGTTCTCTTTACAATTTTCTCTTTTTTCTACATACTCAACCTCAACCACCCATTAAAAATCAAGCCCTCAGTATTTGACTTTTAACAAAATATCAACCATCTATTTTCCTAAAAATCACTATTCATTTTAAAAAAACTCCTTTTAAACAATATCAAACGCACACTAAATTATTACTTTCTACAAAAAAAAAAAAAAAAAAAATTCAAATATTGTATGCATTGGAAAAAATTAGGAATGAGATTGAATTCAGTTTCAGTGCAAAGAACTTTAGATGCATATTTTCAAAAAATATTAAATTGAAAAAATAAGAGTTATCTAGTCTAGTAAAAAAGTTTCTTAATATGCGCTGCAAAATTTTATGTATATAGCAAATTAGTTGGTGGCGTAGAACAAATTTCTTTTGTTTTGAAGACTAATAGGCAGCATTTGTGGTATTTTTCTTATTTGCGCCTTCAGGCAGTTTGTGTTTCTTTCCCTTTATCTCACTCACTCTTTTGTAGGTAATTTCGGTGAAATTGTAAATGTACAGCTGGCAATTGATCACGTCGTAAGTTGTTAAATTCCCATATTCTGTGAAGGTGGCAGAACCATTTTTTACCTTTTAATTTTAAACAGTTAAATTGTTGCAGGTTAACCTTCCAAAAGGATTTGGATATGTTGAGTTCAAGAGTAGAACTGATGCTGAGAAAGCCCTGTTATATATGGATGGCGTATGATTTCTTCAAGATGCTCTACTGTAGTGATCAGTTATGCTTCTTAAGTCTAGTGAAAATCAATTTGCTCTCCTAATGTTAATGCAGGCCCAAATTGATGGGAAAGTTGTTCGAGCCAAGTTTACATTACCTGAACGGAAGAAGGCTTCTTCGCCTCCTAAAACTGTTGCAACTACTTCGAGGAGAGATGCCCCTAAAGCTGATGATGATGCCGAAAAAGATGGACTAAAGCGAATTAGAGAAGGTATGCTCATTCTGCATGCCCAATATGGAACAGTATATTATTCTTCCTTCTGTTACTGGTATTTGCTTTAGCAAATTTCCTCGATATCATCAGCATCTCCTCGGCGCAAACCTCTTTCTCCACCTCGAAGGAGATCTCCTGTAGCACGCAGAGCTTCTCCCAGACGGGGACTAGATTCTCCTCCCCGCCGACGTGCGGATTCTCCAGTTCGTCGTCGAGTAGATACTGCTTATCGACGGGGTGACTCACCGCCTCTCAGGAGAAGGCCTGCATCTCCTGCCAGAGGCCGTTCTCCCTCCCCTCCACCAAGGCGTTTTCGATCACCTCCCAGGTTGGGGTCTTTCAAATCTTCTTTCATTGAGTTAATTGTCTTTACTTATTACCTTTTACTAGGGGCAGCTTTTGACTTGTCTAGTTTTGAATAGGGCATCTCCCCGTAGGGTACGTGGTAGCCCTGTTCGAAGACGATCTCCACTTCCTCCAAGGCGACGGTATGTTAAACTGCTTTAACAATGTCATCATCACCAACACTCTTTTTAGATAATTTAATGAGAAAAAATATTACATTAGATGATAGATCATGTTTACCAGTTTGATGTATTAACTGCTATTAGCTTTGTTGATTTAAATATTCTTTTCAGTCACTGAGGAACATGCATAATATTAGTGTGTGCAGGACAAACTTGGTCTTTCATTAATAGATTTAATGGCAGACAAAGTCTAGCATTTGCAGGACATAGAATTGCATGGCTCTGTTGGTTATTTTTAGTGCTACAAAGATCAGGAAATATGGGACTTGAAGGGATTAGAATAGGTGATCGATGGTTATTAAATTGGAGCTAAAGAGGTATATTTGTTAGCTTGTTGCTGCATTCAGGTGCTCAGATCAGGACCCGAGAACTGTTTTTCTACTTGTCTAGGATACAATTACTTAGGTTAGGTCACTAGAGATTGACTGGGATCATAAGAGAGATAAGTGTCAATTTAATTGCTGAAAATTTAAGAAGCTAGCAGAGGGTAGTAGCTCTGAATGTTCTGAGGTTTTTTGGGTTGTTTAGAAACGACTGAGCCTAAAAACTAAAATGAAAATAATTGGCTATTAGAGAAAATTCCCTTTTCAGGTATATAAGGCTCTGTTTGTTAAAAGATTTTTGTTTTAAAACATTTTTTTATGTTTTCGAGGTAAAATATGTTGTTAAAAAGTTGTTTGAAAAATTGTGTTGTAAAAATCTTATTTTTAAATAAGTTTGCCAAACAGAGGCTAATATGTTTAGTTTGATTTATTGTCAGCCATATACTTGGTTGATGGAAATAAACTTTTCAATGGTTTAAAAAGACGGAACGCCTCAAGGCGTGCCTCAAAGTGAGGCGCAAGGGTTATGCCTTGAGGTGGCACTTTTGAGGCAAAAACCTGAGGCTGCTGCCTCAAGACCTGGGGCACATGTCTCAAAGCCTATGCCTCACAAGGCATGAGGCGTGCGCCTCCCATAACAACGAAGATGAAAGGTTAATTTTTCTTACCTAGGAGCTGCGTGAAAGGAGCAGCCATTGGAGATGGATGCCCATCTAAGCAGCGTCGTCATCAACGATGGGCTGCAAAGACATGAGAAGCATTGTCGTCAACAAAGGGCTGCGAAGCCTGAATATCTGTCTTCCATTTTCCTTCAGGTTGTGTGTAGCGGCTGTGTCTATTCTATTAGTGCTAGAGAGAGAGTGTTGAGGGGAGTTGGGTGGGCTGGTCACAGTGTAATAAATGGACTTTGGAATTAAGATTCAGATTTGTATATACAAGACTACAAGTTGTATGTATAATTATTATTTATTATTATATTAAACTAAAAGAAAACAAAAATAAAAATAATTATTATTTTATATTATAAAAATAAATTTTAAAAACTAAATTAAGAGCTTGTTTGGTAAAGCATAAATTTTTATCACAATTTTTCAAACTCAATCTCAACCATTCATTCTTAGTCAAGCCCACATTTTTTGACTTTTCAAACATTTTTAAATCACATATTCATAAAAAAAAAAAAAAAAAAAAAAATTATAAAAATAAAAACTTTTCACATTACCAAAAGGCTCTAAATTATTTTAAAATTACAAAAACAAAAGTAATTATTATTTACACTTTAAAAATAAAAAATAAATTAAAAAATATTTTAATATTATTATAAATTAACTTGTCTGTTATTTATATCCACTATATGTCTATATGTTATATATCCAATTGATTATAGGCTATATGTTTTGTATTTTGTATTTTTTTATAATTTTTTGACAGTATTTTTGATTTTTTGTGAGGCTTACGCCTCGCCTTATGAAGGAAAACTGCATCGGTACTTAGTTCAGCCTTTTTAAACATTCTCGAGGAACATATGCCCATGTCCCATAGAGCTATCATTTTGGGGTTTACGTTATATTCATGTACTTGAATATATGAAATTTTCCTCGAAACAATAATATTTTTGCTATCAATTTTGCATCATGCCTCCTGCTGTGTTTTATTTGTTCCTCTCTAATCATGAGAATGTTCTGGTGTAGTTCTCCACGACGAGCTAGAAGTCCACCATTTTGCATCATGCCTCCTACTGTGTTTTATTTGTTCCTCTCTAATCATGAGAATGTTCTGGTGTAGTTCTCCACGACGAGCTAGAAGTCCACCAAGAAGGTCACCAATTAGCCGTCGACGTAGCCGCTCTCCTCCTTTGAGGAGGCCAGCTCGTTCACGATCAAGATCAGCATCTCCAAGAAGGTAAAATATTAATACATTGTTTCTTGCCTTCACAATTCTTTTCCAAAGAATTACTGCAACCTTTGATTATCATATACAACAAAGTATCTTCCACTTTCCTACCAAACTCTCTGTTCTGGCACATAAATGAAAGGATTGAAGAGATTATGGCAGATCATGTTCGCCAAGAAATGACTCGAAATTTGATCTTGGTCTATTTGAGAAAGATCATTGAGGTAGTTTTAGAACACAACTCAGAACAATTTTATGCAAGCATGAAACTTGATATAACTGTAATGAGCTCATACTTAAGTCGGCATCGGTATTGCTTCATTTTTCGATTTCCGTTCTATTTACTCAAAATCTGTGTATCTATAATGCCGCTTATTCTCATGCTTATGTTTTATTGATCCTTGCAGAGGGCGTGGACCACCACCTGCCAGACGTGGTAGATCATCATCATATTCATCATCTCCTAGCCCACGCAGGGTCTGTGTGTCTAAAAAATCTCTTTATCAAAAGATTGTTTCGGTTTAGTATCTAATTGCAGCTTCATTTTGTGAATTTGTTTCCAGGCTCCACGGAGGGTATCTAGGAGCCGCAGCCCGAGAAGGTATGTTTTCTCATATATGCCCTGGTGACATCTTTTGCTCTGAATGCTTTTTTTAACCAAGAATGGAAGTTTCTGTTTCATGAAAGATAAATCGATTTCATTAATAATTAATTCCCATTATGCTAATGATAAGTTCATTAGCATTATCTAGACAGTTTTTTTTTTAAAAAAAATTGGGGTCTTTCTATTTGAGGATTGCTTGATGCCTTTGCCTTACCCCGATTCTTGTATATCTTGTGCTTGTTCTTTCAGGCCGATTAGAGGAAGGAGCCCTAGTATTAGCAGCAGTAGCAGCTCGCCACCCCGTAAGCCTTGACTTAGGGGCCAGTTCTTGAAACGAAGAGCATTCTGATGCACAATGTGATCACTGTCAAAATTCTGTACAATTGCATAAGCCAGTATTCGTAGTTGGTGATTTATGGTTGGAGCAGTAGATGTTTAGTATGAGATTTTGGGGGAGTGAACCTCATCTTCTATTTAATCTTCAACTTGGATGCAAGAACAATTACCAGACAGTTACTTGTCTATAACCATCCCAGCGCTGCTAGTTCACAGCAGGAAGTTTGCTTCTTGTAGTGGTGTTATTTTTGCATGTTCGACTGAATGAATCTACTTGATGAAGGGCTTGAATCTGATTAGCTGGTGATTTACGTATACTATATTGTTTTTTTGTTGATCTAAACTAGATAAAGAGGTCAAACCATCTACAATTATCTGAAGTAGAAAATTAATTAATTTTGTAAAAGTTTTAGGGTAGACAAACTACTTACTTTTTTTTTTTAAGAAGAAAAGTAGTACTTTCTTTGGAAGAAAAGTAACTTTTAGGTTGGTTACTTTGTTATTTGTTAGTAATAGATTAGTTAACAAAGCCGAAGAAGAAAATATTTCTATTACTCTTCAAGTACCGGGACTCAGTAATTCGGGGTAATGAGTGTAGCGATCCAGAATTTTAACGCAATTTAATAATTATTTTAATATTTAGAAAATCGTGTCGTTACTATTTCACCCATTATTTTAAAGTTAACGCCGCGACGTGCTCGTCTAGCCAAGTCAAGAAATAGTCAAGATTGTTCGATTTTAAATTAAATTTCAAATTCAGTAAAAATATCTCAATTTTTCTTATTCAAATTATTTCAAGTCCAAATACGTAATTCAATTTTATACCAAAATTGTACCATGAACCCACGGTTTCATCATCACCTCACGTCTATGTCTATGTCTATGTCTATCTCAATCTGCAGAGACTTCAAGTCACAATTCCATTGTTTTTCCTACCACTTTCCACTCAATTAATCTATCAAAAGATTCCTTCAATTATGATATTCTCCACCATTTTATTTTTACAAAACCATCCAACCCATGTCTCACCTACGGTTTCATCATCACCATTTCCATCTACCCATCTTCATTTCAATACACATGGCACAACTCACACTTCCATGTACCTAGATTCCACACTACTAACACAAATTTATATAAAATCTTCCATGTGCTGATGTGCAAACTCATGATGTAAAGTAAAGCAGAAAGTGAGAGTAGAGCTGGAAGGGAGGGATAAATATATATAAGCCAAACTCCACCTCCATCTTGAATAATGGAGCAACTGCCTGTTCATTATCATCATCACCAATCCATAGTCCACGAACCTCCATTATGATCACCTGCATAAGCTCCACCTTCATCACCATGAATCAATCCACCACCAATGAATCACTACCGATTCAACTCGATCGAAGCAAGCTGCAAAATGCCAAAATCCAACCAGAATCACCACCTCCAGCTCCAGTCATCAATTCCACTATTAACTCCAAGATTTGCCTTTGCAGTCACTGCAACCACCGTAGGATTTCACCAAGCTTAACCATCACAAAAACAGGATCCGCCTGCACCACCACTTCCAAAATCAGAATCGATCCCAAAATCAAAACCCAGAATAAGCCAAACCAAGTACTTGCATCACCTCAGACCACCACTGCGACAGATTAATCGTCGGAAAATCACGAAATCAAGCCTCGGTTGCACACGGTTTCGCACTCAAAACTCGCACATAATCCCTCAAATCTGAATCCCCATCCTGCTGAGCCACCCGCCGCACCTTACGCCTACAATTCGCCGGCGTTCCACCGGCTATAGCCTGGACTTCACCCTCCGTCGCCAGCCTTCATCTCCTCTCTCGCCGTCTCTCTCTGATTCAATTCAGTGATAGTAGAGAAAAGAGAAATATATGTTTTAATAAAGTTTTCGGAAATTGCAATATTAGTCCCAAGATTTTAAATGATATTTAATTCAGTCCCTCAAGCTTTAAAGTTTTGCATTCCAACCCTTAAAGTTTTAAAAGAGTTTTAATCAGTACTTTCATTTTTAAAATTTCAGCCCTATAGTAATATTCGTTTTAAGTTTCAACTCAAGTTTCAAAGATATTCATCTTAGTCCTTCAACTTTCAAAAGTATTCATTTTAGTCCCTAAGCTTTCAAAACATCAATTTCAGTCCTCAAATTGTAAATTATCAATTTGAATTATATAATTCAAAAGACTAAGGTGACTTATTGGCTAAGACGAAGCGTACGGAGAATTTAAAGAAATTGAAGTCATTCCCGCTCAACTTTGCACTCGTCGGATTTAAGGTAGACTCGCACTTATTAATTGATTTAAATTATGATTTCATATAAATGTCATGTGACTTGTGAAAGTCAATTTTTATGAAAAGTAAGTATGTTTTTATGAAAGGTAAATATACCTTATGTTTTTATGAAAAGTAAGTATGTTTTTATGACAAGTAAGTATGTTTTTATGAAAGGTAAATATACCTTATATTTTTATGAAAAGTAAGTATGTCTTATGTTTTTATGAAAAGTAAGTATGTTTTTATGACAAATAAGTATATCTTATGTTTTTATGAAAAGTAAGTATGTTTTTATGAAAAGTAAATATACCCTATGTTTTTACGAAAATGTTTGGATCATTGCTATGAAATCAATCTCACAAGATTGCTATGGGTCACATATGATATGTTTATGATTATGTTAAGTGGACCGGAGTTTAGTAGCGCTACACATAATAATTCTTGCCATCTAAGTTCGGTAAAATTCTTGTGTCTCCCTATATTTATGAGGATTTCAATCCTATCCTATGTTATGATGAAAATGATTCCTATGTTTTCAAAAGAAAATTATGCTTGATATATTTACGTGATTATATGCTGATATGTTTTTCAAAGATGTTTTCAAAGAGCTTATGATTTTCAAAATATGTCCCGTGCTGTAATACACAATATGAGATATGCCAAGAGCCGTTTTCAAATAGCCGGCATTTATGTGTTCAATTATCTTGTAGATTAATTAATTGGCGATGAGTCTACTGAGTATTTCATTTATGAAATGCTCACTACACTTTTAACAGTTTTGCAGATTTCAGAGATGGTGGCAAGTGATGGACGATGGTGGCAATAATCGATAAAAAGGTTGAAAGTTTGACTTTCATGATTTCCGTATTTTCCAAACATCGAATAATTTTGAGAACTTCATTTATTTGAGAAATTATGACATTGTAAATTTCTTTACAATATTAATGGTTCGATTTACTATTTCAAATTGTTTCATAAATGTTTTTAAATTTTATCGACCATTACAGTTTAATTAATGTTGCCATAAATGAATTTCAGTTATTCTTCCGCAAAAATATTATTCGAAAAAAATTAGATCAGAAAAAGAAGTGGTGAACCGGGTATACGGAACTCGGGGCGCTACAATGAGAAATTGTTATTATAATAGGGGTAAAAAATTAATTAATGGGCCACTTATGGTAAGAAGACAGTTTTCCATTAGCTGGTAGTACAACTCTTGGTCTCTTGGTATTTCTGGAACACTAGAAATAAGAAAAAGTCAGGTTGTGTTTGATAGTGATGATGAAATTTGAGTGAAAAGAAAATGAATTTCAGGGAATTGAGTTCTTGTGAATTGAAAGTTTAATGTATTTGATTAGTTTAATTTTTTAGGAGAAAAAAGTGAAGAATTTTTCAACTTTTGTTGTTTGATTGACATTATTTTTCATGAAAATTAAGCTATTTTAATAAATTTTTTTTTTTTTTTTTTTTTTTTACATATTTGTACTTGATAATAATAATGCTTATTTTTGAAAAAAAATAATAATAAATCAATTAACAATAGAAATAATTAAACATAATGAAAATGGTAAAAGATTTTTAATGGAAAATAAAACCACCTCTCCTCTGAAAAATGAATTACTCCAAATCAAGGAAAATATCGAATTTCGAGATAAGTTAGAAAATGAATTCTATGAAAAATTTAGGTAATTAAATAATGTAAAAGCTGAAATTTATCAAATGCAGGCAGCCTAAAAAAAATTTGTGATTTTTGCCAAAAATAGTCCTCAAATCTATTGCATCCGTGGGCATTCAGTCTCTATTCCATTTCTCCTGGCACGGACTTCATCGACTTATTGTTTTGGTGCAAAAATTTTTGTTTTCTTTTTATTATTTTTTCCTTGTTTTAAATTAAATGACAAAATAAGTAAATATTATTTGGACAATATTACAATTTAAAGTTGAGGTGTGCAAGTGCACTTATGGCAGTCATTGATTATGAATATCATTATTCAAACTTTTTGAGTACGCTAGTGAGGAGTGAAGTACACTAGTTCGTACAATTTTGTTCGATTATAATAGTGAAGAGTCGAATAGAACTTCTGAAAACCTTCTCGTTACTCTTACCAGCATTATAATATAATATGGTTCTCAACTTCCGGGCTGTGAGTTTGGGATTTCCTGCTAATTGTAACATGTTAATGAGTTAACCCACTTTTTCGGAAGAAGTCTCCATTAAATCGTAGTGTAGACCGACTCTTTGAAACTTGTTCATGTTTTCCAGAATTTATTTTCAAAGTTATCATGATGCTCCTTTGGTCTGCCATAGCGTTTTATGGACTAGTTAGAACCTGCTTTACTCAACCTTTTTCTCTTATTCTTTCATATGATAACTTATTAACTTGTGACATAAGAAATTTAATTTTTATCACCCATATATAGAATCTCTGTAAATGCATAAATTTTTGTACTTTAACAATAAAAAATTTGGTGTTGCCTCACAACTTGGATGTTACATTCCTTCCCCCAAAAAAAAAAAAAAATCTTGGATGTTACATTCAAAGCTTGTTTGGATGAATCATATTGTTGCTATCGGCAAGATAGCAACGGTAAGAATGCTGTCTTGATGTCCATTCAATATTCAAAAGTGTCTAAAGAGTGCAAAGGGTATGTTTGACTTATTTTTTAATAATGTCCCAATCATTTTTATTCATACATTTCGAGGGACTTACAAATTCTATATATAATTATTTACCTATCATTTATAATTCAACATTTCAACGTGTTTGTATACACTTCCCATATTTGCTTTCATATTTATTATTGCTTTTTATTCAGGAGACCAATGCTTAATGATGGAAATTTGTTAAAGTTTTGGTGATCTTTCAATATTTTTGCTGCTAAACAAATATTAGAAGATGATACTTATTATTTTTTAAATTTTTAATTTTTTTTTTTTTGTGTGTGTGTGTTACCAAACCGTTCAATTACATTTTTTTGCCTATCATTTTAATTAAGTTAAAAATATTAAACCGATAGCCGAGGGTTAAAATGTTTATATTTAATTTTGTTCCACTATACCTAGAGCAGAAATTTAATGGGCCGGACCCAAGGCCCACTTGAATAATTTCCAACCTAATCCAAAGGGCTTTACACCATACAAGCTCATCCCCGTACTATATAAAATAAGGGCAACACAAAACCCTAATCTAAACGTTAGCACACAGGGCTCTACGAAGCGAAAATGGTGAAGTTTTTGAAACCGAATAAGGCGGTGGTTCTCCTGCAGGGGCGGTTCGCCGGACACAAAGCCACGATCGTAAAGAACTTCGACGACGGCACCCGCGACCGTCCATATGGCCATTGCCTGGTCGCCGGTATTTCCAAGTACCCTAGCAAGGTCATCCGCAAGGACTCAGCCAAGAAGCAGGCCAAGAAGTCGCGCGTGAAGGCATTTGTCAAGGTAGTCAACTATAGCCACATCATGCCTACGCGCTATACGCTAGACGTGGACCTCAAGGACATTGTCGCTGCTGAATCGCTCGTCTCACGTGACAAGAAGGTGACGGCCTGTAAGGAGATAAAATCCAGATTGGAAGAGAGGTTTAAGACCGGCAAGAATCGATGGTTTTTCTCCAAACTCAGATTCTGAGGTGGAAAAGTAATAAAATATTGTGTTTTTTGTTATTTGGGAGATTTACAGTGTTTACTTTGAGTATTTTGAGTCTTGAAGTTCCATAGTTTTTGCTATAGTGAGCTTATTTCATCAAATATGCATTTCTATATTCAAAACGACTTGAGATTTATGAATGTATTTTACTTGTAAATTATGAGAGAGTTACATGATTGTTTAAGCATTTTTAATAATGTTTAGACAAGTTCTACTGGATGATGGGTGGGGGTTTGTTTACATACTGTCTCTAAGATTGAGGATCATAATTTCACCAAATATTCTATGAAAAATTCATGGAGTTACACTGGACAGTAATTTGTAGCTATTTTATACGGGATATTTTGCATGAATTAGAATACAATCCGTTAATTTTTGCTGTGCGTCTAAAATTATATTCTTATTCTTATAAACAAATTTGATACTCCATTCGTCCTGTCAATATAGATAGGATTACTCCCTATCTATATTCACACGAATTAAAAATATATATATATTACATTACACCACTATCATTGAATAAACAATCAAAATTCCTATACTAACCAATGACTTCTTCTGGGTACGGATTTCCGGCCCCGAAAACTCGAAATTTGAAAGAATGATGATGAAACATACGAATCTGAAATGTTGAAAACTGAATAGCAGCAACAATATGTACAAATTCAACTACAAGTGCAACAACATTAATAACTCAATTTCAACAAAAACATACTGAAACCTGTAAAGTTGCGTTCCTTAAACTCAGTTTTAGTGCACTCTCAATTAATCAATTATAGAATTTCCATTTTTTGGTACTTGTGTGTGTAATTATGAGCACAATTGTGTTCAAATTGACCTGAATTTTGAAATATGATTGTTTAATTGAATGATGATATTGGTGGGTTGTAATTTTTTCATCTCTTAAATATTAGCAATTTTTTAGTAAATTTTCAATAATGTCCTTCCTTATTCCTCGTAATGTCATGTGACATTGCACATGGATCGATTAGTTATCAATCAAAATTGACGGATTCTATTAAAGCTGATGCAATCTACTAGTAAACGAAAGGTTAGGAATGTATGATACCAAAAATCAAAGGTTGGGGATGGAAATGTATGACACCAAAAACTAAGGCCCCGTTCTTTTTGTTATTTTCAGCCTGTTTTGACTTTTCGATTTTTGAAAATATCGAAAACGCGTTCACTTTGCCTATTTTCAGAAACGCGTTTTCCAAAACACCAAAAAAATACAAAGGAAATTCAAAACGAGTTTATTGCATTTTGGATATTTTGTGTTAAAAAATCCAAAACAATCAAAACGCAAACGCGCGTTTTGAATTTTTTTTTTTTTTAAATGTGAAACACTTCCTTCACTTGAAATTCTTATATTATCTTGTCATTATATACAGATTCATGTTAAGATTTTTTTTTCCTGTAATTTTTTATTTATTATTATTATTATTTTTTTTAAAATGTGAGATACTTCCTTCACTTGAAGTTCTTATGTAATTGTCATTATATATAGATCCATGTTAATATATATATATATATATATATATATATATATATATATATATATATATATTTTTTTTTGCAAAAGTGAGACACTTCCTTTACTTGAAATTCTTATATTATTTTGTCATTATATATAGATCCATGTTAAACTTTTTTTTTTTGTAATTTTTTTTTTTTTTTTTTTTGGTAAAAGTGAGACACTTCATTCACTTGAAGTTCTTATATTATTTTGTCATTATATATAGATCCATTTTAAGATTATCATTTTTTTTGTAAATTTTTTTTTTTTTGTAAAACTGAGACACTTCCTTCACTTGAAGTTCTTATGTTATTTTACCATTATATATATCCATGTTAAGATTTTTTCTTTCTTTTTTGTCATTTTATTATTATTATTATTATTTTGGTAAATGTGAGACACTTCCTTCACTTGAAATTCTTATGTTATTTTGTCATTATATATAGATCCATGTTAAAATTTTGTTGGTATGAGGTTAAATTTTTGTTTAGCTGAAATAATATTAATGATGAATTTATTGACATAGAGAACTAACTGATTTATTAACATTAAAATTAATGTAATTCAACAAATCAATCATTTTTTACATATAAAATATCACAAAATAAATATATCAAAAAATTACAAAGTAAACACATTTTCCTATTTTCTATTTTTGAAAACAGTTTTCCAAAATCATAAAGAGAACATGTTTTCAGCAATCCCAAAATAAACAACCAAAATTCAAAATTCAAAATAAAATCAAAAACTCAAAATTCAAAATCGAAATACAAAGAGAACGGCCCCTAATAGATTTGTCAAAATTGGATTGAATTTGCTAATATACGATACATTGGGGAATGGGGAGGATACATTGGCGATGCTCACGAGGGAGATATATTTCTTAACTTATGAAATAATACTATACTCTCTTAAAATTAACACTCCTTCACATTTTGATCTCGCATGCCACGCTAATATATTTATTTCCCAACAACAACAACAACAACAATAACAAATGACAAGCTAGTTGTTAATCGTAGAGGCCGATTGACAAGCTCGAATCTCTCCCTATCCATCACACGGCTGTTAATATTATTGGTTAAAGAAAGAAACCTGGACCAGCTCGTGAAAGAAGTTCCTCGCCAGCATCCTTGCCCATCAATATCATATCTTCAAAAGTGTATGGACCTTTTCGAGTTGTTTCCAGTACTGAAGGGGGAGAAACACGAAGAACAACAAATGGTAAAACACAGTTGTTGTAAACTGAAACGTTCTTTCATCTTTTAATCAACAAGCTACCGTTGGCATACCTCGGGTTCCATCTGGAGATGCTACCAATGCTTTAAAAATACAGTTTCCATCCTCGTCCTTGCGAGCATATCCAGCAATTGGAGTTCGTCAAGAACCTTCTAACTTCTCTAGAAAAGCTCTCTCGCATGCAATTGCTAATCTCGTGTTGGAAAATTGTGTTTCCAAATGATTGTTCAAATATTTAAAGATGATAAGATGAAGTACACAATTAACTCAATACAAAGAGGTATTGATAATGAAAACAAAAGAATGAGAAAAACAGGAACATAAGAGGCCAAAATATGAACCACGCGATTGCGTGGTTTATGGTCCAGCGATCGCGTGGTTCAACGGATTTGAATATGTTCAAAATAAAGAGGCTTCACGCGATCGCGTGAGCCTTGTACCGCGCGATCGCGTGGTGGTTTCCGAAAGGCACCTTTTGGTGCCTAAGTTGGTTTTTTGCACCAAAAGGTGCCATTTTGTCTAAGAGGTGTGTACTTTCATAAAATGTGGATTAATTTCTATATAAAGGATGTTATATTGATCAATTCAATATATGAAATATGAGGGAGAACATCCATAAAATATAGAAGTCATTTTCCACCAAAATCAATACTCATTTCTTCAATTGTTTTTTGTTCATTTTCCATGGATTATTAGTGCTTAATAAATACATGGTTTGAAGGGTTGATTAATCCGCTAAAATATTTGCTATCTAACCCTTTAAGCATCTCGAACGAGAGGGAGCAAATGTACTTTTAGGACAACGTGTAATCACGCGTTCAAACTTCTCGTTTGATTCCATAATTCGGCGTTATTCCATTCATATCATGATTTCAAGTGGATGATTCCATATGTTTTGGCTTGTGATTCTTCAAGTAGCATTCGATGATTTCGTCTCCAATCTCTCAAGGTAAGTTCATTTTTGATAACAATCTAAAAGTACATTTGGTTGCTCAATGGAGACCAAATTATTTGGAGAGAGACACAACCATGACGATAATCAAGATTTATTGTGAAGATAATCAACATTCTTCATCCGGATTATGAAAGATAAGTTTTCTAATTTAATTTCTTTCATCTATGATAATTCGCTGATTGGATAAAATTATGTGTGAAAATGAAAAGAAATTATATATGTTTTTTTCATTAATTAGTTATGTTTTTGAAAGTGTGTTAATTTGAAACAATGCATATTTTGAATTGCCAATTGCCATGTTATTTGGGAAAAGCATGATAAAATGAAAATGTGTGTCTATTCATCCAAGAAACTAAAGGATGATAATATTAATTACAAAAAGATGTGTGCATAAAACATGTATTTGTGTTTGCTGCGCTCATGTTGGCGGTTATCAAGTGAAAGAATGTATGTTTCATTATGTTTACTTTAATTGCGAAAGTGCCTATTCATGAAAGGCAAGGTACCATGACAGTTATATTTTGTGTCCTTTCAAGGTACCATGAAATTAGTATGCATAACGCTTTGTAAGTTATTAAATTGTTGATTCATAGATGCATAATATAATATTATGAATTATGCAATTTAATCATTATTTTATCATGAGATATGATGATATTTTATTGTGCAAGTTTTCATGAAATTTTTTCATGATAGTGGAAATTTGAAAGTATATGCTCTTTTAATAATATTCTTTCCATTTGATTCATTTATGAGAAGTGTATTTCTCTTTTACATTATACAAGTACATTGATTGATGTCTGAATCAACTGGACTTTTGAAAATGACATGAGAATTTTATAAATTGGTGAATAAAATTATGCTTATTTGTGATACCATTTTATTTTATGGAAAATAGAGTTCCTAAAATATTGAGGCATGCAAGTATGAGTATTTGCACAAGTTGCTTTAACAATATTTAATCAAATATTGTGGAGAAAGTAAATATGATAGTTTACTTCAATTATCTCATGACATGTTTGCTAATAATGTTATTAGTATTAATAAAGTGACCATTTTCAATGATAAATGGAGACTACCACTTGTATTAAAAATGCCTATTGTTGGCTTAAATGTGGTAGTGAAAATCTTGATACTTATTGTTGTATTAAGAAATGTGAAATGACTCTACAACGAATTATGAAGATGCCATATATTGCTTGTGAAAGCAATGTTGTTTTCCTAATTAAGGAATTATGGGGGTGAGATCAAACTAAGATCAAGAAGATCATTGATGAATATTGAGATTTATCATATTGTTTATCTCTTTTGAAAATAAAATAATTATATGAAGTATTTTTATGAATGCATAGAGATGCATAACAATTATTGAAAATTTGTGAATTTTCATTAAGAATACATAAGATTGGATTTGTCCATACTTATTGTGATTATTACAATGGTCATGTGAAAAGTGATAAGTATTTACACAATTGGATGATGAGATCACAAATATGATTTTGTCACGACCATTGATTAACATTGATATTTGTTTTGTAAAACAAATTTGCCCATATTAGTCTTTCAATGAGTGAAAGAATTACAAATTTATTTCTTTCAAATGAAGTAAAAGAATTATGAAACTTGTGCTTATTCCAAACATGTGGGGATAAGGCGTGTTACAAAAGAAAATTATATTGTGCTCATAGTGGAGACAATAATCTTTTGCAAATATCAATAAAATAATTGAGGTTTTATTACAAATTGTTTCTTTCAAATTGAGTTGAAAGATTATACATAAAAGTTGAATTTAGCCTAAAATGTGGAGTGACATTTTGGCAAAAGATTCAAATTATAATTTCCAAAATTAATGAAATTATATTGTGATTATGATCAAATATCCTAGCAGAAACTTTGACAAGTTTAAATGATATTAAAATGCAAATAAGTGATTAAGTTGGATCACACAAACAAAATTATCTATACTTCTAAAAGAGAGAAGTATAAATTAATAAAGTGATAGAGTCACTTTATGTATTTGACAATATTGTTGTCAATTGAAGAAGTGATTAAGTGTAATCACTAAAATACATTTGACAAAATGTATTGTAAATTCATTCTTTTTGCGAAAAAGAATATTGAAATTAATTTTGTTATACCGCAAATGTGAGGGTAATATGATTAAGTTCTAAAAGAGACTTTTAAAAGTTGCGAAGGGATGGATACAAGCAGTGGAGGAAGAAAAATCATGGAGTGCAGTGACAAAGGTAAGCAAGTTGTTATGCATTATAAATTTATATAATATATTCTATGCATGGAATGCATGTCAAATTTGCAATATAGAATACTATATTGTTATACCTTATTTTGACATATAACATATCATTGAAATTGGATTTAGTTACTAAATACCATATTTAATAATATTATTGGTGCATTGATTATGTGATAATCTAACTTGATTATAGCATATTGCTTATTTATTTGAAAATTATGAAGTATATGATTTTCAAGCTTTAAAATTTATGAAATTAGAGTTTCATGAATGCATGAGATTTTAATAACCTTAGTGGTTTCCTTAAATTTTCATTTTTGATAAGTATGTTACTCTTTATAAACAACATGATATAAATGTTGAATCATGTAAATTTCATTTGCTTGGACTCTTTGAGGAATAAATATACGCTACATTTATTCATAATATAAATTGCTACATACTAAATTGATTTGTATATGAGATAATTATAAGGCATTGATATGAGGCAAATGATAAATATTTATCACGCGACAATAAAGTATTTTTGTTTAAAATATGTGAATCATTTGCAAATACTTATGTGAAGTATTTATTATCAATTTGTCTTATTTGAGAAATTTGAACAAATAGAAGTTTATTTAGTATACATAAATACATTTTATAAAATCTTTGTTCAAATTTGTTATCATCTTATTTCATACTATTGTGTATAATCCAGTTTGATTATTATATAATTTGAGAAAGTATGCAAGATGATAAGATAGAATGAGTCTATCTAATTAATATTGATATCAATGGTTGATATCATGTATATGTGAAAAGCATTATTACTAATGGAGAGTAATAATATGAAACATACAAGTGAATATGGATTATTGTTGAACATTGTGGTTCACAAAGAGAATCATTCACTTAAATGAAATTAAAAAAAAAAATTGAAGATTATCTCAAAGTGTGGGGGTAACGTTCAAACAAATATTGTAAAACATTTATTGTATTCGTTGAGGAGACAATTAAATTATTGATAGAACAATTGTGTTCATGGAATTACGATTCTATTTCTTTCAATTGAGTGAAAGAATAATTTTGAGTCTACCCTATAAGTGTGGGGGTAGTACAACCTATTCCTTTCAATTGAGTGAAATAATAATTTTGAGTCTACCCTATAACTGTGGGGGTAGTACAACTAAACTTTAAATAAAGTTTAAAGTAATATTATTTTGAAGTCTATAAAGTGCACAAATTAGACTACAAAATATTGTGAAATATTTGACAAGTATTGTCAAATAATTGAGAAGTGATCACGTTTAAATATTCTAAAGAAGTCTAGACATAAATTGAATCAAAGAGTGATTCAATAACTTGTGAAAAAGTTAAGTTAAAACTTGACTTTATATCTTATGTAAAATCATAAGAACATAATCGAGTAGGATGAGGTGAAACTCCTTTATAAAAGATCCGCCAATGACGGCAACCCTACCTGTCATTACGAAATGAGTAATTCACAGGTTCAAAGGGTAACAACAAGTCATTCGATATGTGGATAGTTTCAACACTTTATCAAAACTTACCTCATTCTAGATTAAAAGTGTTGGCTGTTACAGTTGGAGGGCTGAGTTTTAAAACTCTTAATGAAGTTCAGAATTACAAGTATCTCTAAATGTAACAAAGATGTTGGAAGAACTTCACCTATATGAACTTAGAAGTGGTGCCGCTTCAAGGAAAGTTTGGAGTTACTTTTTGAAAAGTTCACGAATCGGATAGGCGCAAGGCCATTAACGCGCTAAAGCAAAAACTTGTGTGGAACAAAAGACTTTGAGTGTTGTGTGTGTGATGTTGCCGGTATTGTCACATGGAATAACGGGTTCAAAGCTAAGGCTACCCGGGATTTCGATAATACTTTGCGATGTTTACACTAAGGTAAGGTTTAAATAGAAAGATACCTTACTTTATGCATAACACCGTTATAAAATGAGTTGGTGAAAATATTTGAACAAGTGGGGGATTGTTGGAAAATTGTGTTTCCAAATGGTTGTTCAAATATTTAAAGATGATAAGATGAAGTACACAATTAAATCAATACAAAGAGGTATTGATAATGAAGACAAAAGAATGAGAAAAACAGGAACATAAGAGGCCAAAATATGAACCACGCGATCGCGTGGTTCATGGTCCAGCGATCGTGTGGTTCAACGGATTTGAATCTGTTCAAAATAAAGAGGCTTCACGCGATCGCGTGAGCCTTGTACCGCGCGATCGCGTGGTGGTTTCCGAAAGGCACCTTTTGGTGCCTAAGTTTGTTTTTTGCACCAAAAGGTGCCATTTTGTCTAAGAGGTGTGTACTTTCATAAAAGGTGGATTAATTTCTATATAAAGGATGTTATTTCAATATATGAAATATGAGGGAGAACATCCATAAAATATAGAAGTCATTTTTCACCAAAATCAATACTCATTTTTTCAATTGTTTTTTGTTCCTTTTTCATGGATTATTAGTGCTTAATAAATACATGGTTTGAAGGCTTGATTAATCCGCTAAAGCATTTGCTATCTAACCCTTTAAGCATCTCGAACGAGAGGGAGCAAATGTACTTTTAGGATAACATGTAATCACGCGTTCAAGCTTCTCGTTTGATTCCATAATTCGGCGTTATTCCATTCATATCATGATTTCAAGTGGATGATTTCATATGTTTTGGCTTGTGATTCTTCAAGTAGCATTCGATGATTTCGTCTCCAACCTCTCAAGGTAAGTTCATTTTTGATAACATCTCGTGTCTTCATGATTCAAGGAGGCTAAGTAATCGGCCTGAGGAACAATATATTTAAATAAATAAAATAGTTGAATGTAAACTTGACCTTCAATCCGTGCTGGATTCGGCCAAAAAAACAATTTAGTTAGATTTTTTTTTGCATTTTTTGGACCACGATTCGAAAAATACAGTAATTTTACTGAAGTCCGCCCTAGTTGAAATTTTTTTATCGATGTCCGCTCGAGCTAAACAAAATTTCTGGATCCGCCACTACATGCAATGAATACAATAAGTTGAAGAGAGAGTGCAAAGTACCACATGCCATCTTTTCATCGTCACTTCTATAGGCAATCCCAATAGCTCTTTGAGCAACAGCTGGCAGCATATCATCAATAGACAGAATGACAGTAACATTTTGAGGCGTTTGTGTTGGGAATTACACACAAATTCCCTTTCTAATTAACCCACAGGAATTTTTGATATTCAAGAAATAATTGAGTCAACAAGAAAATAAATACGAAAACAGAAACTTACGTGGTTCAGCAACTTGCCTACGTCCACAGACCTTCGTCAAAGCTTTTTCACTATATATTAAGTTGTTACAAATATATAGACTTTCACTCACCAACCCAATCCCACAGACCACAGAGAAAATACAACAAACGAGCTTTACCACATATAATTTCTACCTTTTGATTTACACTACAAAGAGTTACAAGAAACTTCACAATATGCTAGGCTCACAATTTTCTCTTTTTGGTCACAATGTGGCACTAATTAGACCAACCTGTTTGTGGTGGTGTTTCTTCCTTGATTTCTCCTCAATTTATAGAGGAGAATTCACCGTGAAATCTCTTAACACCAAAAACATCATAATTAGTCAAGGGTAATTATGACCTGCTTTAATGGACCACACAATGTCATAATTAGCCTATACTAATTATCATTTCATAGACATCATAATTAGCTCCAACATCCTTTGTTTTAACTAGGCACTCATTATGTTTCACTAGGCACTTGATTAATTTGAGTCAAATATCCAACAGTTTGAGCCTGGCTATTGCCAATAATGTTGCCTGCACCACTCCCTCGTTTAATTTTCTTAACCTTGTCTGTACATTGCCTCGAAAGTTCTCGAGCACCTATAAATAAATGGAGTAAGGAAAAATGAAGCAAAGAAAAATGAGACAGCCACCGGAGATCTTTGAAGACTGAATAAGCTAACTAAAAAGCCAAATCGCCAGGGAAGATGGGGATTGAACTCATATTCAGCATCCACCTCTAATCGTACAATTAGTTACAGCTTCACAATAAGCTGAGAAGTTTACCTGCCGACTCCCACTTGAATTTAACTAGCAATATGGAACTATGACTCCGGAAATGTAAAATTACACTAAGTCTTTATACCTAACAAGGTGCATATATGTGTGTCCCTGAGACAGGTGTGTATGTTAAAAGGAGTAATTTTGTAGGAAAAGTAACAAAAAATTCTTCAAGTATAACAATTTTAGGCAAAATTTCACATTTAAAAGTTCATAGAATCAACGGTTGTTCCAAAATGTATTTGGTGAGACCCTGGCAATGGAAAGCAGATTAGATGAATCCCTGACATCTTTGTGACATGTCTCCGGTTGCCTGATCTAAAAAATCTTAACACAATATTTTGACACTGGTACCTTTACTCGGGACCATGACTGTGTTTGGTATTGTTTAAAAAGAGTTTTTTTGAAATGAATAGTAATTTTTAGGAGAATAGATGATTGAGATTTGGTTAAAAAGTCAAATATTGTGAGCTGGATGATTTTTTTATTGCATAACAAACTCACATTTAGCGAAGGATATCTGTGGAGTATTTGGGACTTCCTTCTTAGTGAAGTAGTAGCCACCGTGCTTCCTGCTGGAAGCTCAACCGGTGAAGCTATAGTCAAACAAATAGATGCATCCCGAACATCCTCACGTGGAAGATTGCAAGGCAATATCGTCTTCTCGGGAAGATATGTAGGAACGTCTTTCATTGAGTGAACAGCTATGTCAATTTCACAATTAACGAGTGCCTCGTCTATTTCTTTTGTGAATAGACCCTTTCCACCTATATCTGCCGGCGGCTGACTCAATATTTTATCACCAGTGGTTTTAATGATCAATATTTGAACGACACCATCTTCAGCTAACTCAGGATGTGTCAACCAACCCCACCACCCGCAAACCACCAACACCACCATTTCGCCTGCACCAACACCGCACTACCCTTGCACAAAAAAATGTGTCATGGACATAACCAAACACACTACCACTACAATCACCGACCACCACATAAAAACCAACAACCAACACAAACAATGGAACAAGCAATTGAAGACTGCAAGTGCAAAGCACATCGCGTAGCCTAGAGGTATCGCCTGCAGAAATTCCTGAGCTTTCTTCTTCTTCCATGGCCGCACCTTTAACTAGTTAATGATTCTTTGAGAGGAAAAACAGAGATTTCATGGGCCATTCGTCTCAGCCGCTCAAGGTTGGGAAAAGAAATTGCGGTGGGATTAGGGTTCGATTGGGATTAAATTTGTGTGCCGATTCACCATCGGTTGGGAAAGGAAAATGCAGTGGTTGTTGATCCACCCTTTGTTGCAAAGGGAAATCGGTGGTTAGTTTTTCATGGCAGCGGTCGAAGTTGGTGGGCAATGGTTGAGAAGATTGAGAGAGAGAACGACCAATGCAGATGTGGTAGGAGGAATTAGTGGCCAATAGCCGGATCCTCCGACCTATTTTTCAAAATACCATTTGATCCATTTGTAAGTTAAAAAGAAAAAGCGAAATAGATTTATTATTTACAAAGTCTAAAATATCCTTATAAGTATTCAAAAGAGTCCGGCTCCTCACCATTTGTATTGTTCGGGTCCGGCGAAATTCCTCAGTCTCCTCTGTTCGGTCGTTGCAAAGAAGAAGAACTTCACTCCGAATTGTTCAAGATTCAAACTTTAGACAAGTTTAGATTACTTTTTTAACTTTGATTCCTAGATTTATAGCTTGAAGTTTGAAATTTTTCTTATGTAAATCGAGTTTGGGTTATTTTTTTTGATCCACCATTGTTGAAAAGCTTGGAAGAAGATGAAGTCGTCGGCGACCTTTTTAAAAAGGTCCGGCCGGACCAAATATGGTCCGGCCGAACCTTTTGTTCTGCCGGACCTTTTGGTCCGGCAGAAATATGGTCCGGCTGGACCAATTTTGAAATTATTCCGGTCGGACTGTTCTGAGTACATCTTTTTTTACATTATAAATAAATATTAAAATTCTAAATAATTATTTTATTCTTAATATTATTTATCATTTATTACAAAAAAAATTCATTACTAAATATAATTAGAATAATAACAAATAAGATATGTAATTACAATTTCATAATTTCTTAATAAAAATGAATTAATAATTTCATAATAATTAGAAATAAGATATGTAATTATAATTTCATAATGCAAATAAGAAATTTATTAATAATATCAAAATAAATATAATTATAATAATTAAATATTGTTGATAAAAAATTATTAATATTTTTCATAATTATTAGAAATAATAAATATGAACTATAATTTCATAAATGTAAAAATATATATTATAGTTTCATAACATTAATAATTATAATTACACAACTTTAATAAAAAAAATAATACAATAATAATTAATATTGTTTATATATAAACCATAATAATAAAAATAATAATAATAAAGTTTTTGACGACATCTTTTTTTACATTATAAATAAATTATAAAATTCTAAATAATTTTTTTTATTCTTAATATTATTTATATTTATTACAAAAAAAAAAATTCATTACTAAATATAATTAGAATTAACAAATGGCTAACTATGATTTCATAATTGTAACAAAAATTTAATAATTTCACAATGTTGGAAAATGTAATTATAATATCATAATTTGTTAATAATAATTACAAATAAGATATGTAATTACAATTTCATAATTTCTTAATAAAAATGAATTAATAATTTCACAATAATTAGAAATAAGATATGTAATTATAATTTCATCATGCAAATAAGAAATTTATTAATAATATCAAAATAAATATTAAATATAATTATAATAATTAAATATTGTTGATAAAAAATTATTAATATTTTTCATAATAATTAGAAATAATAAATATGAACTATAATTTCATAAATGTAAAAATATATACAATAGTTTCATAACATTGATAATTATAATTATAATTACACAACTTTAATAAAAAAATAAAATAATAATACAATAATAATTAATAATGTTTATATATAAACCATAATAATAAAAAATAATAATAATAAAGTTTTTCCTGTAATGTTTAATTTTCCTACTTGTTCATTTTTAAGTGCGGTAGTTTACAATGTTGAATGGTTAAATATTGCGGCATACTTTTTTGAACTTTGATTTTAACATTAGAAATTATTGCAGAATGGAGTATGCTATTGGTCTTGAACTGAGAGGGCTTCCGGCTAAAGTTTTCCAGTACAGGGAATGTGAATTCGACGAAGTTCTAATGACTCTTGATGAGTATCATCAAGATATCTTGAAGCGATCATTCCTATGGCGATTCAAGGAATTGATCAAGATGCAATTTGCGGCTCAGATTATAGATTCTTTGGTACTTCGACTTCTGAAGCCAGTAGATGGTGGTGCATATAGTTTTTGCTTCGGGGATGACAAGATAGTCACATTCTCGAGGTTTGAGTTTTCCCTCATCATGGGATTAAAGTGTGATCGCGAAACGAAAAAAACGCCCGAATTACGTTCAAAATCGAGGCTTCATCTGAAATACTTTGAAGAACAAAGGGTCGTTTACAAGGAGGAGCTCTGGAATATTATAAAGACTTGTCCAGATATGTTGGACAGATTGAAATTATGCATGGTCTATATTCTTGAGAGCTTTGTGAAGGGCAAGCAAGCAAAGAATGGTATCGACTTATATGGTTTGGAACTTGTTGATGATATTGAAGCCTTCAACAACTATCCATGTGGGTCTATAATTTATGTCGATACCGTTAACATATTTAAGAAAACTCATTCGATGCCCAAGGTGAATAAGGGCCCCCGGAAGTATGATGCGTACGGATTCCCTTTTGCTTTGCAGGTAATAATTTTAAACTTTTCATTTTGAATTAGTTTATTATGTTTTTCATCGTCATAATAATTGTAAGTTTCAAAGATATGGGCATATGAGGTAATTCCTGCCTTAGGTGACAGGTGGGCAGTTAAGACGGGGACGCGATTTCCTCGGATGTTAAATTGGATAGCAACGGAGGCGCCAAGTTCTAAGAAACTTTCGGCTATCCTCGATGATCCTGACGTGAGCGTTTATAAATTATTATTAATGTCATATAATATTTGACACATGATTTATAAATTGTTTGAATGTTAATATATTAGCTCGAAGTCCTTCATGCGTTGACGGCTTCGAACGTAGAGGAGGAGCAGGACTACATGCGTGAACTGGTATGTTCATGGATTCAATAAACTATAATATTTTACTGGGGGTTAGTTTATTTCCTATTATATTATTTGGAGTTTATAATTTGAATTTGATATGTTTTTTAGTTGAGAATTATTTTTGGAGCAATCGGTGATATGGGAGTATTATTGAGTTGTGGTTGGTGTTTTGAATTGTCGTTGTTGAATGTTTTTGCTTTATTATGACATTTCGATGTCCCTTTATAGGGTGGATAAATCCAATTTTAAGAGGAGACTCTGTCGAAAATTTTGTAGAATCTTAAATAAACAATATTCGACATTTAATTTCCACTTTTGTTATATCTAGGATCAACGCAGTCCAATACGAGACATGTCCCCGCCGCTCATGAGATCTCATTCACCTGGGGCATCTCGCGGACCTTTACGCTCCTCCACTCCTCCGGTATGTTCATGGATTCAATAAACTATAATATTTTACTAGGGGTTAGTTTATTTCCTATTATATTATTTGGTGTTTATAATTTGAATTTGATATGTTTTTGAGTTGAGAATTATTTTTGGAGCAGTCGGTGATATGGGAGTATTATTGAGTTGTGGTTGGTGTTTTGAATTGTCGTGGTTGAATGTTTTTGCTTTATTATGACATTTCGATGTCCCTTTATAGGGTGGTTAAGTCCAGTTTTAAGGGGAGACTCTGTCGAAAATTTTGTAGAATCTTAAATAAAAAATATTCGACATTTAATTTCCACTTTTGTTATATCTAGGATCAACGCAGTCCAATACGAGACATATCCCTGCCGCTCATGAGATCTCGTTCACCTGGGGCATCTCGCGGACCTTTACGCTCCTCCACTCTTCCGGTATGTTCATGGATTCAATAAACTATAATATTTTACTAGGGGTTAATTTATTTCCTATTATATGTTGACCTATGGTCAACTTGACCTTATTGTTTTGATCATAACAAACAAGAATATATTGTGTTGCTAACAAATGTGCTTCAAGTGTTTCATATAATGATAAATATTCAAAGCATTCAATGTTCAAATCGTCTATCAAAGATATAAATCAAAACTATGTGATCAAGCACATGAGACGTAAAGAAGATCAAGAAAGAATCGAAGATATTAAAGATCAAATTTCAAGTCGGAAAGCATGAAGACGAAGTAAAGAAGCCTACAAAGAATTGAGCATTTACAAATTGCTTTTCAATCTAATGTAAGGTTAATGCATCAATAGTTGGCAATGCACTTCATAAAGCTCAAGTAACGTTTTTAAAAGCATCAAAATATCTTTTTCAAAATCAACTTTGATCAAAAAACCTTGAAAAATCAAAATCTTGAAATCTTGAATTTTTAGGTCGACCGAAAATTTTTTCAGGTCGGCCGCACTGTCTATTTTTTCGCAACGGCTATATTGAGGTCGACCGCATGGCAGGATAGGTCGACCGCTAAAGACAGTATGTGCGAAATTTGCTCTATAAATAGCCTTCTCTCTTGCATTCATTTTCAACAACTAAGAGGAGATTTTAAAGAGACTTTCTTGTGAAAAATTCGTTGTTCTTACTTGATTTATATTTATCTATCTTTATTAGAATACTTTGATTGATCCAACTTTGTTTTATCAAGATTCATCAAAGTTTTTGAAAGAAAGTTTTTGTGAAGATTCTTGATTTTATATTTTATAAAATTCCTCAATATCTTCACATTATATATTGGAATTGAAGTATAAGTCTCTCTTTGTTCTAAACTTGTTTTAATCTTTTAAAAGAGAGAAATTCCAATTAAGGAACTTTGATTATTTGTACTACATTTTTCATTATCATTTGATTCATCAAAGTTCCATTTCCTAAACACTTTGAGCTTAACTTATTGTTAATTATTCAAGTGTAGCATCTCTTGGTACTTAATTTGATTCAATATTTTAACAAGAGATTATTTGAAAAACTTTGTTTGATTACATTGAACTTTTCATTATCATTTGCATCAAAGTTTTTCTCTAACACTCGAGCTTAATTCATTGCTATCTATTGAAGTGTTAGCCTAACTCTCTCGGTACTTAATTTGAGTATATCATTTGTCAAGAGAGTTATTTCAATTGTAAATTCAACTCATTATATCTTGTGGTTTCGAGAGCCTTGTGAAAACTCGATTGTTGGTTAAGGGTATGTACTCCTTGTTGTAAGTCACCTAAGGATTTGGTACTCCTTGTTGTAAGTTACCAATATAGTGGGTTTGGCCTTGCTCGTGACGGAGAGCTCGGTAACGGGGGACGTAGATCACGTTGGTTGATTGAACCTCCTTAAATCGCGTTTGCATTCTCTTATCCCTTTTACTTACTTACATTGCACTTACTCTATTCTATCAATTTATTTTGTGCAACATTATATCTAAGTACTATACTTGATTTATCAATTAAGTTTACACGTTTATAGCACACTACATTGATAGTTAAGTTACTCTCAATATTAAGTGCTCATACTTATACCTATTGATTTTTAAGTTTGATATTATTTATGGAAAAAGTTCTTTAAACCAATTCACCCCCTCTTGGTTAGTTTACTCTTGGGCTAACATTATATTATTTGGAGTTTATAATTTGAATTTGATATGTTTTTGAGTTGAGAATTATTTTTGGAGTAGTCGGTGATATGGGAGTATTATTGAGTTGTGGTTGGTGTTTTGAATTGTCGTGGTTGAGTAGTTGAATGTTTTTGCTTTATTATGACATTTTGATGTCCCTTTATAGGGTGGCTAAGTCTAATTTTAAGGGGAGACTCTGTCAAAATTTTTGTAGAATCTTAAATAAACAATATTCGACATTTAATTTCCACTTTTGTTATATCTAGGATCAACGCAGTTCAATACGAGACATGTCCCCGCCGCTCATGAGATCTCATTCACCGGGGGCATCTCACAGACCTTTACGCACCCCCACTCCCCCGGTATGTTAATGGATTCAGTTTTCAAAAAAAACAATAGTATTTTAATGATCACATTTACATGTTATAATATTTGAGTTAAATAATCAATTGTCATTTTTGTTTTCAGCTCCCAGTACCTCAGTTTGATGATTTGTTTGAGCGTCTGGTGGGGGTCATTCGTGATGAGATGCATGCCCTTGGGGATGAGCTCCGAGGTAAGGTCGACGCCCTCGAAGTGAAGGTCGACGCCCTCGGAGGTCGAAGGTCGACGCCCTCGGAGGTAAGGTCGACACCCTTAGGGATGAACTCCGAGGTGGGCATGGAGCCTCATATATGATGCTAGAGCATGATGAGCTGGATGATATGATAGCTCGAATGACGGAGCAAGATTTTTACGGGGTGCCGACTGAGGGGGTGCCTCGGATGGAGGAGGAGGTGCCTCGGGGGGCGACGGAGGAGGAGGTGCCTTGGGAGGCGGAGGAGCCTCGGGGGGCGGAGGAGGATGTGACTCGGGGGCGGAGGAGGTGATGCCTCGGGGGGCGGAGGAGGAGGTGACTTGGGGGGCGGAGGAGTTGATGCCTCGGGGGGCGGAGGAGGTGCATCGGGAGGCGGAGGAGGAGGAGGTGCCTCAGGTGTCGGAGGTGCCGGAGGATGATTCGACTGAGCGGCTGACGGATATGGTCGAGAAGAGGGGACAGAAACGTACTGTCGAGGTGAAGGAGCATATTATAAGTAAGAGGACAAGACAACCCTCACAGCATGTTCTTTCTCCCTTCACGGCCGAGGCGAAGAAGAGGACATTCTTGGACGGCACTTATGTCAACTTATTCCGCGAAGTCGATCCAGCGAAGCAAAAGGTGTTCGATATGTGGTACTCTCAACTTAAGTCGAAGTAAGTTTGTTATGTTTTTGTTTATTTATTTCTTAACTGTTAAAATGATTATATATGAATCTCTAATTATTTATTCATTCAGGTTTCGCTTCGCCATTGGGAAGACAACAATATCGGATGCCAAAGATTGGTTCTCAATAGTCCTCAGAAGCGGAGCTTGGCTTGCTGACGATGTGAGTGCTAATCGTAATTATTTGAACTCACTATATTATTTGTTGATTAAATAATATTTAATTCGCTTATATTTTATGTTGTAGCATGTTGATCTTGCGATGGAGTTGTTGCGCGATCGGGCTAGTAGGTACCCGAAATCGTTCGGCTTTCCTGGGCGAGTGATCTTGTGTTGCGGCTTTAAAAATGCTGTCGACATTGAGTATTCATTGTTCGAAAGCAACCCTACCTCGTACGAGTTTCCAGATTACATGTTGGACTACGTGGTAGGGGCAGAGCCCGTGTGTGGCCAGTCGTGGACGGGTTGTACACATATCTATATTCCGGTGATCGGGAACTCGCACATCATTGCTGTTGAGGTCGTGTTCGCCGAATCGAAAATGTATGTGTACGACTCCGAATATGGTTGTTTCACAGAGACCCAGCTCCAAGAAACTCTGATGCCCTTGGCATTCATTGTTCCTCTAATGGCTAAGCGTGCTGGAATTCATTTCGATGATGTACTAGCCATTGAGAGGATCAAGGGGATTTCCAAACAAGGTGTTAGGTAAATTTTCTTATACTCGTATTCTAGTATTTAATTAAATTCTTAACTATATTCATTTATTTCACTAAAGTTTTTTTTTAACTTACAGTGGAGATTGCGGGATTTTTGCAATAAAATATATTGAGTTATTGAGTATCGGACGAGATGTCAAGATGATCAATCAAGAACATATACAGAAGTGGAGAATAAAGTTAGCTACTGATTTATTTACCTACAATTGTGATCCATAAGATTTAGAAATGTAAAAATATAGTTTTTATATGTAATTGTGTATATATATTTATTTGTCAATTTCTTTATTACTGTCAATTTATTTATTATAGTTTTTATTTGTCAATTTCTTTAGTTGAATAAATTGCCACACAAGTATAGATAACAATATATTTTTTGGAATAAAAAAATAGTATATATATATATATATATATATATAAACCCTAAACCCTAAACCCCAAACCCCAAAATAGAAAACTATACCCTAAACCCTAAAATATCTTTTTTTCCCAATGAAACATTTATCATCTTTCATCGTATAATAAGCAATTCACGAACTTTATTAACATAGACAAAATAAGATGATTTATTATCAACAACACTACAATTACAGTAAAAGTTTTAATAGTGATAAAATTAGTTATTCAAGGGAATCTGACTAGTACAAGTTTGGCGGGTATGACCGACTGCGCCCACCTGCCGCACTTTCGTGGTCTGGGAAACTCTCCAGTAGATGGTATTCTAGACGTACGTACACGTCCAGGAGTACGTCTTCGGACATTCGGTGGCAGTAAATTATCAAGCGGGAGCAAGTGTTCGGGAAGTTCCCACTCACCCTCATTTGGTAGAGGAAATATAGTTTCAGCATATGCTTATCTCCACAAAGTGGTGGTATAGTACTCAGTTGATAATGACTGTGGTGAAAAGCCCCTATGTCTAGTAACTGCAACTGCATGAGCGCATGGAAAGCGCTCAAGCTGAAACTGTCTACACGTGCACGTGTTGTCATTCAAGTCCACAACATAACCAACATTACGTCCACATACAACGTTGAATCTAAACTGATCCAGTGGCTCCACGCCCAACATTCTAGCCAGGTCTAATGTCTTGAAGAGTTTGGTTTCCATGGCAGGAGTGAAATAAGATGTGCATGATTGAGATTCCTCGCGTCTATCGTGAAACCAAACCTGTAACTTCTCCCTAATGTTCTCAATCATTGCCAGAATTGGTAACTCTCGATCCTTCTTAAATAATGCATTCAAAGACTCCACATTATTTGACGTCATCATATTGTATCGACGTCCTGAAAATTGACACCGTGCCCAATGTTGAATCCCCAATTTATCTATTAAGTACTCCGAGGCTTTCTCACTCTTATTATCTATTTCGGTCATGAACTTATTATAATCTTCAAAAGTGTAAGCCTCTTCCGCTCTCTTAAACAAGGAAACGATCCCAGTACCACGGTACGTCGTCTTCAAATTTCCTTGTATATGGTACATGCAATAACCGTGGTGTGCCTCGGAAAAAACTTCAGCTATACCATTTATGATAGAATTTCCGTGATCAGTTATAAAAGCAAGCTCATGGACATCTCCAATTACTTCCCTCAAGTTTGAGAAAAACCAATTCATCGCTAGATCATTTTTGCTATCCACTATGCCGAACGCAAGACGGTATATTTGAATGTTGGCATCTTGACATGTAGCAATAATTAACTTCCCTTCATATCTAGCTTTCAATGTTGTACCATCTACTAGAATTAGAGGTCGCATCGATCTTCTAAATCCATTTATACATTGTCCAAGAGCCATGAAAAAATACTTGAAGCGATTGTCATCGTCAGCCTCAATAAAGAATGTCGAACCAGGATTAGTTCTCGACATGTTATGACAATACCTGGCTAATTTCGCATAACTTTCCTCGGGTGAACCCATTAAATCCTCTAACGCACATTCTCTAGCCTTCCAGGCCTTCTGGTAGCTCATGGTCACCCCAAAATCTCTCTGCACATCGTTAATGATGTCTCTGGGTCTGTAAATAGTCCTTGGGTCATCAAATTTATACATTATCTGTCGTCCTATAAACCATGAACGAGCTTGTCTGTGATCATTTCGACGAATGCCCACTTGACAAGTATGCTCTCGTGCATACTTGCGAACTACGAAGAATTGATTTGTGTCCATCCTCGTTGCTCGCAGACGCCAACTACAATTATCATCTACACAGACAATTGTGTAGGTACTCCTGTCTGACTTCTTCACTTTAAACTCGAAATTGTGCTTAAGTGCAATACTGTGCACCGCTTCTTGAGGATCTTGCTTGGTATTAAATAATTGCTGGACTTCCAAATCTTCATCATCTGGAACCACACGTGAACAATTAGTCGATCGTGAACTTGGCCCAGCCTGTGAGTTCTCGAAGTGCTCATGTTGACGTATGGATAAATTAATCAGATCATTGTTTGTAAATGGAATGTCCTCCTGATTGTATCCGACTACATCGTGACCTCTATGGGTGATAAGAGGATCATGGAGTATAGCAACTGTGTCAGGGATAACATCATCATCCTCACGAACTATTTCTAATGTGTCCCAAATATCATTCACATTCTGATCCCCACCATCGAATTCTTCATTCTGATTATCGGGGGTATCCTTTCGTACTAAAGTTACACAGAGAGGAATAGTTTCCTTTTTATTCGCCTCAATTAACCACGTAATTTGCACATCAGAAGTAACAAACAAGGGTGGCAATACAACAGTAGAATTAGAGTTATATAGAAATCCAAATTTTATATCATATTCAGATGGATTAACTTCGAGTTGATCTTGTAGTTTGCTATACATGTCGGTAAATGACATACCTGGAGTTAACAAAATTACGGAAATGTTTTGATCACTTGTATATTTCCATGACCATCGCAGATTTTCATCAACCACGAATTCACCAAAATAAGAAACTGGTATGAAAGTCATATCTGCATTAATTAAAAATAATAAAATTTCAATATAACAAGTTAAGGAAAATTAGAGTAACTGATTATAAAAAAAATAGTTGTCGGGCCGGACCATACTTCCGCAATATTTAACAATTCTACATTGTAGACTACCGCGCGTAAATGAACAAGTAGGAAAAATAAACATTATTTAATTATTATAATTATATTTATTTTGAAATTATAATTACATATCTTATTTCTAATTATTACGAAATTTTTAATTCATTTTTATTATGAAATTATAATTACATATCTTATTTTGTAATTATTATTAACAAATTATGACATTATTTAGTAATGAAATTATTTTTGTAACATATGATAAATAATATTAAGAAAAAAAAAAATTACTTAGAATTTTATAATTTATTTATAATGTAAAAAAATAAGTTAAAATAATTATTTTTGAAATTGGTCCGATCGGACCATGGCCGGACCATATATGGTCCGGCTGGTTCTGCCGGACCAATGCAGGGTCCGGTCGGACCATTTTTTTCCGCTCTAATGTTCAATTTTTTCGATTTTGTTAATAAACTGATAAAAATCACACTTCACCGTATTAATTTTCATTGTTTAGTCTACATAATTATAGATCTATAATTATTATTAACTAAAAAATTAACAATTTATGAATTTTTCGTTAATTTTTGGTTACTGAAATTATAGATCTGTTGAATAAGTTTAACACAACGAGAACAAAATTAAATACAGTATAATAAATATTGTTAAATCAACTTACCGATAAGAAGTAGTGAATGAAATCTTTTAGTTGAGATTTGTATATTTTTTGCGGATTTTTTAGTACAAGCAGATAAAAAATGAGAGAATAATTTATTTGCGTATTGAGAACAAACAGATGAAAAAAATGAGAGAATAATGAAAAGTGAGAATTGTATTATTTTCGTCTTAATATAAATATGAAATATGACATAAATGAAGGGTATAAGAGAAATATGGTTATTAAGGATTTACACGTCATTTAAAAAAAAAAAGGGTATTGTGGTTAGTTTTTGAAAAGTTATGGTATTTTGACTTAGCCAAGGTTTGACTTGAGTATTTTTAAAATTCCCCCGATGTAGTAGAGAGTATTTAAAATTTTAAGAGATTGAATAGATTGATAGGAAAGAGAAAGAATAGATAGAGAAAACATATTGTTTAGATTGAGAGATTTGAGAGAGAGGAAAGAGAAATCAACAATGTACCTTATTTTTCTAATTATTTTGAAAAGTCGATATTTTTCTAAACTGGGTGGATGAAAGTAGTGTAGGGTCTAATTATCCCTTAATTTTTTAGGGAATGGGGTTAGGACTGGGCTTGGGCCCAAAACCACAACTCGAAAAACGAACTGACTCGAATCGAATGGGTCAATTCAGATCAATTTATTTATAAAATCGGGTCGGGTATTTTCCTAACGGTGGTTAAGTCAGTTTTAGTTAAAAATTGAAACCTACCTATTCTTCTCCGAACTAAAAGAGTGAAGATAATCCTTCTTCTTCCACCGGTGCTGGTTCTCGTTCATGAACATGTATATGATGAGTTCGTAGAGTAGGAAAAGGCAAGTGTTATCAAGAACCACTACAAGAAAAGGTCCTCAGGTACTCTATCTCTCTCTCTCTTCCCCAATCTATATATCCATGTGTTTGAAAACGAAAATCCAACATCAGATTTTTTTTTTTTCCGAATGCCCTTTGTCCTCCTACCAGTTGCCTAAAACAACTACAGAGATGGATGATAATCCGACAATGTTTCTAGGGGAAATGGAATTGGGATCAAGATTTTCGAGCTCGTCCATTAGATCCGAAGATGAAACATCGATACAAATTAATTTGAAGGTGGTGTGATAAGTGTATTTTATACACTTATTTGTATGTCCAAATTAGAATAAATTATTGTCGTTCTAGAAAAATGCTATTTAATTCGTGTTTATTTGTTTGCATTTCATAAAATATCCCAAAAGATGAAGATTGAAGAAATTGAGGGAAAAAATGCATAAATGAATGCTAATTGGAGCTAAATTGAGCAATTGAGGAATTAATAACGTCAACCGGGAAATTTTGCATGGTACTAGAGTGAATAAATCTGAAGTTGAAGAACCTAATCGAAGAAGTTGAGAGTTGGAATGAGCTAATTGAGAAGATTTAGAAGTTTGGAGACCAAAATGTTCAAATTGAAAGTGGAGGACTTGAGGTGCAAATAAAAGAGGATGACCAACTTATACGGATTTCAAAATTGAAATTTGCATTGAATGCTATAACTGTGCGGCTGTACAACTTTGTACTAGTACTACGAGCCCACACGATCTCGCATTGGATAGTCAGAACCGAATAATTTTGCCTGCGAGCCCACACAAGCTTCTGGTTGGGCCGTAATTTTGGGCTTTTGCGCTATTTTTATCAGGTTTTTCTCCTTCTTTCACCAGATTTTTTCGAAACCTATATATACAAAATATGAGACACGAATTGGAGACATTTGTCTCACCTAAGAACATCATAATTTTGGGATTTCAACGTCGAATTCTTACGAGATTGGAGCAAAGCAAGAGACGAGATTGGAAGAACGCATGAAGAATTGATACTTGGTGCAAGCTTTCCATTCTTTTATGTTATTTTCCATGAACACCTACCTTTATTGTTTTTGTTGTTTAATTATGATATGTAACTAAATTTCATGTTGGGATGAACGATGTTACCTAGTTTTATTAATTTAATTCCATATTTCGTTATTTTAATGATTCGTTGCATATATTGATTTATTATTGTATTTAATTAATGCGTGAATGAACTGGACACTTATTCATAATTTAATGTATTTTTTCCATAATCCAAAAGGTGAGTTAATAATATAGATTAAGGTAATAAATACTGTAATTGGACATGAGATAGAGATATACTCTTGTTATTATTGTGGTCCTGTGTGAATTCTTGTATTTTATGCATCTAGATAAGGAATAATTCGGACCCTCTGTAAATGTACATTGTTGACTTATTTAGGTATAATTAATTTAAAATCGATAGAATAATTTTAATATACATTAGTGAATTCGACTGAATACATATTTAGAAAATAAAACTGGAATTGGAGTTAATTTAATTGATTATGTGAAATCATGAATCTCAATTACTTTACAATCGATTTTAAAAACAAAACTATTTTGCAATTTTAATTCTTTAATTTTAGTTTAATATTCTCAAAACAATTCATCTGTTCAAATAGGGTTAGGAACTAAAATATTTCGGTACTTAGTAGTAGTTTTCGTGGGACGATAATCCGGACTCTTAGGTCCACTTGATTACTTCTCACGATTCGTACACTTATGGGTATATTTAGCATTGCAAAATAAAGGGAACATGGAGGATTTGCATGCTATGAGAGAAATCAATGGAAGTCCAATTTCAAAGGAGAAGCCAGTCTCGCCTTCTCCAAATTCCAAGTTACCCGCAACAAGGTCTTCCGCAAAAAGTTGAAGGGGCTCACTAGTTTAGGATTGAAAAAATGGAAAAGTGAACTGACCCTACCCAAACCATCCCATTTGGGTTGGGTCGGTCCAAAGACAGTAAAAATCGACTTTTTTCAAGTTGGGTCAGTTTTGGCCCAAAATCTACCTGAATAGACCCATTGCCCAGCCCTATATAGGACTCGAACTCAGGACAGGCAGGGAACACTCAAGCATCACAGCTTATTAGGCTTAACTCCCAAATCCTCAATCTTAAAAATTTTTAAACACCTAAATGGTTGAGGAAAATTTTTAGAAATTATTTTGTCACACTTGATCAGTTATTCGAATTGCAAAGTCGACCTTTAAATGTGAAATTTACAACCAAATTATTAGAAATCGTATTAAATTGAAGGTTGAGAATTCAAATAATAACAAGACATCGAAGTGTATTCCTTGAGGAGATCCACTTATTATGGTCAATATTGTTCCTAAAATAATTATTGTTGACCTCAATTTTTGTATGGATGACGTGACTAACAGAAGTCGTTTTCTTTCACATTCACATAGCTTTGGTTCTGCACATTTGGACAAACCATTAGAGCATGTGGCTTACTCTAGTGGGGCTTGGAGGTGGCCATGAGTGGTCAAATCAGTCTACTTTGAACAAAATATATGAGTATGGATATGGATAACAGTAATACTCAAGGACCCGATACCCGTTGGAAACCCAACATAAACAGGCGAGAATTACCCACTTAATGGGTTTGTGGATCGGGTATGGAGGTAAATTTTAAAACTCGACATAGGCACGGGTCATTGTAGGTTTTACTACAAGACTCTTACCCGACCTGTATATCCATTAATTTTCTTAAAAAATTATAGAATTTAACACAAACGTGATTGGGTAAAAAAAATAAAAATAGAACCAAATATTTATTGACATTGTTCACTTTTAAAAAAATTGTTTAAATTCGTTTGTTTAGTTTCAACTTAAAACAAACTCTTTTTCAGGCCACTTTCAAGTGAAACCCAACATTTAACTGATTCAGGTTAATTCGGAGTACATCTAACATATAACCTATTTACAGCCATAATAATAATAATAATAAATAAATAATAGGTAATGAATTTTAGATGGGTATAGAAACATACCCGCCAATTTTAGATGGGTATAGAAACACTGTTTTGTTTATAAACTGATTTATTTATAATTTTGAGGTAAAAAGTAGTAGTTGAAAATTGAAAAGAGAAAAGTATGTGGTTAAAAAATGATTTGAAAAATTGTGTAGTTTATAAATTAATTTATAAAAAAAAAAAAAAAAAAAAAGAGGATATTTACCAAATGGTGGCTTACTTGTGAGTCTACTAACAAGGATGAAGTGATGGTAAATGACTAAATGCTACACGTACTTATGGCTTACAAACTTCTGATGTGGCATTCTTTATCGTTTAATTTTGAATCTATCAATGTAATGTATAAGGGTGTGTTCTTTAAAATTTAATTTGGAATGTTTTGTGTCAAATTAAGGAATTGAAATTATTTGTTGATTTATTTGTATTTTTTAAGTAAGATGAATGGTTAAAAATTGGAGAGAGAAAATGTGAATGATTAAAAAGTGATATAAAAAATTGTGTAAATTAAATTTTTGTAATGATGACAAATTAAATTTTAAAGAAAACACCCTAAATCGAGTCATTTGTAAAAATAGAACCGTCCCATTTAAAAAACCCCCCAGCTCAACCTTTATTTCTTTTACTTTCCAAAATAGAGAGATCCACGGAGAAGTCGGCGATGTTTTCTCCTTTCAACCTACAGGCTACATCCCGCATGCGAAATAGTTTCCAACTTCAGTGATATAGTTGATATAAATTACACAGAGAAACTCAAGTATATATGTAAATATATTTGCTTCGTGTGGTTAGGGTTTTTGAGCAATTTGGGGTTATTTGTTTTATGGGTGCTAAAACTTCCTACAGGCTTTTAATTTTTTTTCGATTTTTTTGGAAATGTCATGATTATGTGAAACATTTGATGCAAGTTTCTGAAATGTTGTTGCTTCATTTTTACGATTTATTTAAATTGTGGGGCATTTCATTTTTACTTCAAATTGTGAATTTTGGTACTTTCGTTTTAATGTTATTCCATTTTGTGTGTAACGGAATTGATTTTTACCGTGTGTTTGAAAATGTGAATTAATTTTTTAGAACCATGTTCTGGTATGATAGTTATCTTGTGAAAAGTAAAGCCATTTGTTGAATTTGGTAAGTCAACTTTGTTGAATTTGGTAAGCCGTCAATAGCCCACAAATTTAGCCTACAATCTAGTCTATGTTCACACATATTTTTCTTCCATCTATTGTTGATTTTTTGTCCAAACTTTCCCTATAAATAGAGGGCAAAACCTCAATGGAAAATACACCAAGTAGAGAGGAAAATAGAGAGTGAAAATAGTAGAGAGAAACATTTGTGAGTAGAGAGAAAATTAGAGAGAAATAAATTGTTTTCTCCTAAGTAATTTCCTACTTTGTTTTCTCCTATTACAAGAGAGGTTAAATATTGTTATCTCCTTGTATTTAGAGAGAAGGTCGTTGTAATTCTCCTACTATAGTGAAATCCTCCTATACTTGCTCGTGGACGTAGTCATTATTGGTGAACCACGTAAATACTTGTGTTCCATTTTAACCGCATTTTCTCAATTTCACTATACTTGTTGACCAACGTGATCCACGCCTTTCCTAACAAGTGGTATCAGAGCCTGGTTACATCTTTTGAAATTCTTAGTATGCTCTGTGGTTGCAGCTTTGTCTGATCTTCCACATCAGAAAAGATTTCTTGAGATTGTTTTGCGTAGGGTTGGTGTTCACTATCACTCGGTATTATTACCAAGTCGTGAACAAAAATGGCAGCAAAGTATGAGGTTGAAAAGTTCAATGGGAACAATTTCTCGTTATGGAAAATGAGAATAAAAGCAGTTTTGAGAAAAGATAACTGTTTGGCGGCAATTGGAGAGAGACCCGCGGATATCACTGACGATGACAAGTGGAACGAGATGGATAGCAATGCAATTGCTAATCTACACTTAGCACTTGCTGATGGAGTATTGTCAAGTGTGGCGGAAAAGAAAACAGCAAATGAGATATGAGACACCCTAACGAAGCTCTACGAGGCCAAATCATTACACAACAAAATTTTCCTAAAGAGACGGCTTTACACCCTTCGGATGATGGAGTCAACTACAGTGAAAGACCACATCAACACCCTCAACACTCTATTTTCACAGCTCACATCAATGGGCCATAAAATAGAGGCAGGGGAACGTGCTGAAATTCTACTTCAAAGTCTACCAGATTCGTATGATCAACTCATCATCAACTTAACTAACAACATAGAAGATCTAGTCTTCGATGATATTGCAGCTGCGGTTCTTGAAGAGGAAAGTCGGCGCAAGAACAAGGAGGACAGACTATCTAGTTCACAGCAGGCGGAAGCCTTGACGATGATGAGAGGGAGATCAACGGAACGTGGCCCCAGTGGGAGTCATACCCAAGGTAGATCTAAATCCAGAAGTAAGAAGAATGCCAAGTGTCATTACTGTGGCAAGGAAGGGCACTTAAAAAGGGATTGTTGGAGTCTTAAGAGAAATGAAGAAGCCAAAGGGAAGGCACATGAGATACCAAAAGCTCAGGGTTGTGTAGCAAGCACCTCATATGATGGCGAAATTTTATACAGCGAGGCAACGACTGTTGTTGAAGGCAGAAAGCATTTCACCGATGTCTGGCTCATCGATTAGGAGCGACATGGCACATGACACCAAGGAGAGAATGGTTCCATCAATATGAACACATCTCGGGAGGTTCAGTGTTTATGGGAAATGATCATGCTTTGGAGATCGTTGGTATTGGTACTATCAAATTAAAAATGTATGATGGTACAATTTGCACTATCAAGGAGGTTCGGCACGTAAAGGGCTTGAAGAAAAATCTATTGTCTTTGGGACAACTAGATAGCATTGGGTGCAAAACTCATGTTCAAGATGGGACTATGAAAATAGTCAAAGGCGCGCTTGTAGTGATGAAAGCAGAAAAGATAGCTGCAAACCTGTACATGCTTAAAGGAGATACTCTACAAGAAGGAGAAGCATCTGTTGCATCGGCAGGTTCAGCAGAAGAATTAACAATGATGTGGCACCGCAAACTTGGCCACATGTCTGAACGTGGTTTGAAAATTCTCTCTGAACAAGATCTTCTTCCAGGGCTCAAAAAGGTATCATTACCCTTTTGTGAGCATTGTGTCACTAGTAAGCAGCACAGATTGAAGTTTAGCACTTCTACTACTAGAAGTAAAGCTATCTTGGAGTTGGTTCATTCTGATGTTTGGCAAGCACCGGTTATGTCCCTAGGAGGTGCAAAATATTTTGTATCTTTTATTGATGATTACTCCAGGAGATGTTGGGTGTATCCAATCAAGAAGAAGGCTGATGTGTTCGAAGTCTTCAAAATCTACAAAGCGCGGGTAGAACTTGAATCTGAGAAGAAGATCAAGTGTTTGAGGACGGACAATGGAGGAGAATATACTGGTAATGAATTTAATATTTTTTGTCAACAAGAAGGTATTAAAAGACATTTCACGACGGCATATACTCCACAACAAAATGGAGTGGCAGAGCGGATGAACAGAACATTGTTAGAAAGAACGAGAGCAATGTTGAGAACTGCGGGGTTAGCTAAATCATTTTGGGCTGAAGCAGTCAAAACCGCCTGTTATGTGATCAACCGCGATTGATCTGAAGACGCCGATGGAGATGTGGACAGGGAAGCCAGCTGATTATTCTCACTTACATGTCTTTGAAAGTCCTGTGTACGTTATGTACAATGCCCAGGAAACATCAAAGTTGGATTCAAAATCCAGAAAATGCATTTTCTTGGGGTATGCTGATGGAATCAAGGGGTACCGCCTGTGGGATCCCACTGCCCACAAGGTGATAATCAGCAGAGACGTGATATTCACGGAAGGCAAGGTACAAGAAAATGATAGCACTTTAAAAGAACCAGAAACTACTACGGTTGAAGTTGAAGTTGAAAATAGAGAAGAACAAGAAGTCTGGGATTCTTCTGAAGCAGTACCGGAGCATGAAGAAGGAGAACAAGCTGAGTTTACAGTTCCTGAAATCAGACGATCAACTCGGGAGAGGAGAGAACCAGCTTGGCACTCTGAGTACATTATGGAGAGCAATGTTGCATACTGTCTACTGACGGAGGATGGAGAGCCATCAACTTTCCATGAGGCTTTAAATAGTCAAGAAGTTTCGCAGTGGATGGAAGCTATGCAGGAAGAAATTGAGGCTCTTCATAAAAACAAGACATGGGATCTTGTTTCGCTACCACAAGGAAGGAAAGCCATTGGAAATAAATGGGTCTACAAGATCAAACGTGATGGAAATAACCAAGTGGAGCGGTATCGTGCTAGACTGGTGGTAAAGGGATATGCTCAGAAAGAAGGCATTGACTTCAACGAAATATTCTCTCCTGTTGTTCGACTCACGACAGTTCGAGTATTATTGGCGATGTGTGCTACATTAGACTTGCACCTGGAGCAGTTAGATGTGAAAACTGCATTTCTTCATGGTGAGCTTGAAGAAGAAATTTATATGCTCCAACCAGAAGGTTTTGAAGAAAAAGGAAAAGAGAACTTGGTTTGCAGGTTGAACAAATCTCTATACGGTCTCAAACAGGCGCCGAGGTGTTGGTATAAGAGATTTGATTCCTTCATTATGAGCCTTGGATACAACAGACTTAGTGCAGATCCTTGTGCTTATTGCAAGAGATTTGGTGATGGTAATTTCATTATCTTGCTGTTGTATGTTGACGACATGTTGATAGCAGGCTCCAACAAAGATTGTCTTAAAGATTTGAAGGCACAGTTGGCTAGGGAGTTTGAAATGAAGGACTTGGGAACCGCAAATAAGATTCTAGGGATGCAAATTCACCGAGACAGAAATAATAGGAAGATTTGGCTTAGTCAGAAGAACTACTTGAAGAAAATCTTGCGACGCTTCAATATGCAAGATTGTAAGCCAATTTCTACCCCTCTTCTTATTAATTTCAAGTTATCCTCAAGTATGAGTCCTAGCAGTGAAGCAGAGAGGATGGAGATGTCTCGAGTACCGTATGCATCAGCAGTGGGTAGCCTAATGTTTGCTATGATTTGTACAAGACCAGACATTGCACAAGCAGTGGGAGCGGTCAGCCGATATATGGCAAATCCTGGTAGAGAGCATTGGAATATGGTGAAGAGGATCCTAAGATATGTCAAGGGTACCTCAAATGTTGCATTATGCTATGGAGGATCAGAATTTAATGTTAGAGGCTATGTAGATTCAGATTATGCAGGTGATCCTGATAAAAGCAAGTCCACCACTGGATATGTGTTTACTCTTGCTGGAGGAGCTGTAAGCTGGGGTTCAAAACTGCAGTCTATCGTGGCCAGAATATGTGGCGGCTACACAAGCTAGCAAAGAGGCAATATGGTTGCAAATGTTAATGGAAGAACTCGGACACAAACAAGAGAAGATTTCTCTATTTTGTGATAGTCAGAGTGTTTTGCACTTAGCAAAGAATCCAGCATTTCATCCAAGGACGAAACATATTAGAGTACAATATCACTTTGTACGAGAGAAGGTGGAAGAAGGAAGTGTGGATATCCAGAAGATTCATACGGAGGACAACCTAGCGGATATGTTCACAAAGCCGATCAATACTGATAAGTTCACATGGAGCCGATCCTCTATCGGCCTAGCAGAAGCATAAGCAGCATGAGAATGGCAAGTGTGGGAAGGATGGCATGTTACAACAAAAGTGACTTTAAGTGGGAGAAATGTGAAAAGTAAAGCCATTTGTTGAATTTGGTAAGCCAACTTTGTTGAATTTGGTAAGCCACCAATAGCCCACAAATTTAGCCTACAATCTAGTCTATGTTCACACCTATTTTTCTTCCATCTATTGTTGATTTTTTGTCCAAACTTTCCCTATAAATAGAGGGCAAAACCTCAATGGAAAATACACCAAGTAGAGAGGAAAATAGAGAGTGAAAATAGTAGAGAGAAACATTTGTGAGTAGAGAGAAAATTAGAGAGAAATAAATTGTTTTCTCCTAAGTAATTTCCTACTTTGTTTTCTCCTATTACAAGAGAGGTTAAATATTGTTATCTCCTTGTATTTAGAGAGAAGGTTGTTGTAATTCTCCTACTATAGTGAAATCCTCCTATACTTGCCCGTGGACGTAGCCATTATTGGTGAACCACGTAAATACTTGTGTTCCATTTTAACCGCATTTTCTCAATTCCACTATACTTGTTGACCAACGTGATCCACGCCTTTCCTAACATATCTGACATCGATTTATTGAAAATGTGGGGCTTTTATTTTTGCTTCAAAATGTGAATTTTTGTATTTTTGTTTTACTGTAATTCCATTATGTGTGGAACAGAATTGACTATTACCGTGTGTTTGAAAATGTGAATTAATTTTTGAAAACCATGTTCTTATATGATAGTTATCTAGAATCTTTTGATCAATTTTCAAGTATGCATTCTCAATTTTCTAGTGTCACAATGACGGGAAGGAACTCAGGGATTTGTCACAGCTGTAGAGAGGTTGGGCATTATTTCACCGAATGCCCGAAGAAAACGTCGTTGCCCAGTATGTGGTCGTGGTTTTGTCAAATGTTTCGTGGTTGAAAATGAGACTAAAAACAAAGAGAAATTGTTCAAATGATGTACTATGAAATGTGGGTATTATGTGTGGGTAAAGAAGGCGAAACAAGCGGATTGTGTGCGGAATGTGAATCCATTGGCGTCCTTCAGCATATGAAGCAACCAACTATAATATGGAAGAGTTATTTGGACTGTTTTGAACTTTAGCTCGAATATATGATGAAGAGGATGTGAAGATTTAAGTGAATGTGACAATTCATAAGGGAAAAGGGATATTCGATGACAATGGTAAAGAAGGGGCCAGCCTGAAATCATTTGTCTACCTGTTTTAGTAGATGTAGTGGTGAAGTTGATTGATTTCACTTCTTGTAGGAATGAAAATACTTAGCTCTGTGTGGTCTTCTTGAAATACCAATGGATTCATATATATCTAAATTTGCAATGAATTTATGTTGCCTCAATTAGTCAATGGTTTTATATTGCCTTAATTTGCAATGGATTTATGTTGCTTCAATCAGTATGGTTGGTTGAATGACCATTTTCAATCTTCAATGTTGACAGAATCTTCATTAACTGTGAGCTAGGCTTCCTTAGTCTCATGTTACCAAACTTGAATGTTCATTTTCAATCTTCAACATAGAATGTTGGCAGAATTTTCATTTAAACCGTGAGCTAAGTGTTCGCTCAAAATAGTGTACCTCAACTCACGGGTCGCGTACAATTAATAAAGTGGACTTTTTGAGTCCGGGTTGTCGATCCCACGAGGAATGTATACTCTATTATACTCTAGTTAATTTAATCTTAACAAATAAAACACACAATTAAAAAGATGGATTTTTGGAAATTCTAAATTAAAAAAACTAATTTTAAACCAAATTAAAATAAGAAAAATGAAAGATAAAATAGTTGGGATTCATGATTTCACTTAACTCTCGGTTAAGTAATTTCTCAACACATGCAAATTAATAAATTACTCATTTACAATGTTAGACCCAATTTTCCAAGCTTAGCTAATTACCTCTCTCGAGTGAAATTAATCCTAATCAATTGGTCTAACCTACTATATCTCTACGTCGATTAAGGCCCAATCAATTGCATTAACTCTTTGTGAAAATAACTCAATGGATCATCTAGGGTTTAAGGTATATCTCTATCCTTAACAAGAACCTAGAGCATTTGTTATTTGGTCTAAAATGCATAATATCTCTCGATTATCATACACTTCACAAAACACATATTTGGTGATCAATCAAACATATGGAATAATCTCAATAACAAACACACATGAAATAAGCTCAACATTAAAAAACAAACATTAAAATTACTTAAACTAAGTTAAGCTACATCAATCATCCCAACATAAAATAACTAGCCCATTTTATAAATATTGCACAAAAGTTGAGGTTTACAAAAATACATCACAAAATATAGAAATCAAAGATTAAAAATACAAGATAATGAAATAAATCACTTCCTTTGATTTTTACCCCAAAATTTCTTGAACTTTGATTTATATTCCCACTTGACTTCTTGCTCATTTGATCCAAATGGTGCTAGTGACTTAGAATCACAACTAAACTACAAACTAATTTACAACCAAAACAAAAACAAAGAAAAGAAAAGAAAAAGAAAGAAGAAGAAAAGAGAGAAGAAGAGAGGCTAGGGTTTGGTAAGGTGAGTTATGAGAAAAAACTAGCAAAAATACCCTAAAAACACCCTATTTTCGCGTGGATCCGCGAACAACAGCATTTGGGCCGAACCGGGTCAGCCCGGATTATTGCTCAATTTTTTGACCACGCGATCGCGTGGCTGAATGCCTCGCGATCACGTGGTTGTGATGAAAACTCTCGGGTTGAGTTATGGCCTGACTTCGCGAACGCGACATGGTCGAACCACGCGATCGCGTGGTTCACCTGCAGCTTTGTTCTTCCATGATTGCAATTGGTCCTCCATCTTCTGGTCTTCTTCAATTTAGTCCTCATATTTTGACTTTTATTACAAATATGCCCTTGCAATATTTGCAAAGTAGGTCCTCCATCTTTCTGAGATATTGCAATTGAGTCCCCGAACTTTTGATTTCTTTCGATTAGGTCATTGGACATCAAATTTGCTCCTCTTTTAGCCTGATTGCACTACAATCTTGTCCATTTGCTTTCCAATTGAGGTTGTACCTAATTGTACAAGATAAACACCATATATAAATATATATTTGCTCAATTTGTCAATTAAATTGTCTATTTAAAAGCACAATAAGTGTGTAAAACGCACACTTATCACACCCCCAAAATTGAGCTTTTGCTCGTCTCGAGCAAAATTACCTACTAGTGCAATCAAGTAACGTGAAATATAGATCAACAAAGTTGGATAACTTGCGAATTACTCATGAGTGCAAAATTGTATAATCAATTCAAAAGTATGATTCCAAATAATGCTACCAAAAAGAAGTTTAGCTAATCCGATGTTCGATCAGTGTGTGTGTGCATAGTCACTTTCAATTGTCAATTAAGTTTCGAGAATATTGATGAGTAAAGAGGTTTCAAGTCAAAAATACCCACCATTAGTGGTCAATTTTTTTTTCTTTCCCACTCGTGACATTCATCCCCCAAACATATTTTTCTTTCCTCTCCCGAGATGCAATTCTAGAGGGTACTCTCAAATCACTCTTTTCTTTTTCCACTCTAGTTTGGGCGTGTTTTACCGAAAATTTCGAAAATCTAGAAATCCACTGACTCTTCACTAAATGAGTGCTTCGACATTCAAGTTTATATTAAGCAATTCAAACCCACAATTAATCTAAGCCCTTATGCAAGTACAAATGCATGATTTCTAACAACTAACATGATGTTTGCTCGTGATTTCCCCACTCCCTTAAGCTTTCTAATTGACCCATGTAGCGAGCTTTAAGTCGACAGCTCCCCGATTTTTTAGATCAAAGGGTACCAGGTTTCAAAATACCCCTACAGACTTATTAACTCGAGTAAAAAAGGCTACGAAGTAGGGTAGACTTATTAAGCGAATGCAATGATAATGTGCTTTTTTTTCTCAATTGTGTGTGTGAGTACCCTACTCATTAAGCTTTCTAATTGACCCATGTAGCGAGCTTTCGGCCGGTGACTCCCAAGTCTCAAACTTAAGGCACCAAGTTTCAAGATACTCCTACGGGCTTAATTACTCGAGTCAAAAAGGCTTCGAGATAGGGAAATGCAATGCAAAAAATTAAAATGGGCTTAGAGCTCTAGCATATGATCATTACTTGGCTTATACTTGGCGAAATACACTCCACACAAAATTTATTTCCAACATGCATGGAATCACCACACGTCTAGACCGTCTCCTTCACCGGGTCGACCACCCCCAAACTTTTCTTACAATAGGATCAAGAGATTTAGAGTTTTGGGAAACATTTGATAGGTTGATAAAAATTAAAAATACAAGCTCACAACCTAATTCTTCAACTCCATTAACCTCTTCACCCTTCACCAATTCCCAAACTTCACCAACAATCAATCATGACTATTGTGCTCAAGATAAATATGATCTTGCATGGATAAACATTTTGTAAAAAGTAGACACAAGTAGCATATTGGTCATAAATCATGAATCAATAACAATTTTAAACGTCAAGTAATCTTGGCCGGCAAGGCTATCTAACATGTCAATACACAATAGGAAATCACCCCCAAACTTGAAATGCACATTGTCCTCAATGTGTAAAATAAAATCAAAGTAAAAGGAAAGAAGTTACTAGACATCCCAAAAAGTAATAGGGGACTTATAAGTAGTCTTGGGCATGTGAACATCTCATTGCAAGCACCAACAATCCACCCCCAAACTTGTGTTGAAGCCTCCAATCAATTGAACACAAATTTCTCCAATGAGGCTTTTTATCGAACACCTTGTGAGCATCCTATGAAAACACAAGAAAAGAGTAGATATTAAGTGGTGAATGACCCAAAAATTTAAATCACATTCAACATCTCAATTCTAACTCATAAATCCAATACAATTTGCCCATCCACATCAATATTAAATCACACTTGAAGATAAAAGACAATATGAACCAAGTGATTTAAAAATGAGTTTTAAGCAAATATTTGACTTTGAAAATTTGATATGAGTATATGCTAGAATTAAATGAGAATGCATTTGAGCTATTTCACACCACCCATCTTGAGGAAAATAAATGTAGAAGATAGAGACTTGGCCCAACCAACTTATTTGCAAGAAAGTAAATAAAATGCAAGAAAGTAAATAATATGCAAAAAATAAAAATAAAGCAAGCAAAGGATAGAGAATTGGTTGCCTCCCATTAAGCGTTTATTTTAAAGTCATTAGCTCGACTCTCCGCATAAGCACTTCATGGCACTCTAAACATAGCTTTTGATGCCTTGCCCATTTTGCTTCTTTTGGCTTTGCCCCACTCTTCATTTGATCTAAACACTTGCACCTTGTCCCTTCCAAAGTCATGGGACTTGCCTATTCCATCCAATTCAAACTCAACTAAATAGACTTGCACCTCCTCAAGTGGCTTAATCACAAAATCAATTATTGGACAATCAATGAAGTTGAGAGAATTTGATTTGATCTCTTCCTCATTAATTGCCACTTCCTTATGTGATTCTTGTGTGATTAAATTGTCATTCTCGTCAAGCTCATCTTCTTTAGTTGATGTCTCCTCGAATTGAATGACCGATCCAAAATTTGAATCAATGGGCAACGGAAAGTTTTTCCTATTAATTCCCAAGAGTGGATTATACCCCCACATTTGGAATCCTTCCCAATGCATGGCATCCCCCATAAGCATATCATCTTCATCCAAATTGGCAAGCTCAATATAATACTTTGCAAATACCTTCTCATTCAATAGTGGAGGACCATCTCCCACAAGAGTGATGTCCTCATCCCAATCATCCGGTACACAATCTCCCAAGAGCATGTAACTCACATACAATGTATCAATTGCTTGTTTTCGACATTTCAAATATTGTCTAAACTTAATAAGCTTCGACGTAATCAAATCATTCCCCGAAAACAAACATTGTCCATTACAATGCATCTTGTAACAAATTTTCATAACTTGAATATTCTTCAAGCATGTATTCATCACCCATGTTGAGATTGTTCAATGCAATTGCTTTCCTATTTTGCCAATGTTAAAATCAAATATGCATAGAAAGAAAACCAAATACAAGAAAGATTAGAATAGTGGTGGTTAACAAAATGTAACAAAATAAAACATAAAAGAAACATAATTACAAATTGTTAAAACTAAAATTAACTAAAGTAATAATCAAAGTAAAAACATTCCCCCGGCAACGGCGCCAAAAACTTGTTCGCTCAAAATAGTGTACTGCAAGCGCACGGGTCGCGTACAAGTAATAAAGTGGACTTTTTGAGTCCGGGTTGTCGATCCCACGAGGAATGTATATTCTATTATACTCTAGTTAATTTAATCTTAACAAATAAAACACACAATTAAAAAGATAGATTTTTGGAAATTCTAAATTAAAGAAACTAATTTTAAACCAAATTAAAATAAGAAAAATGAAAGATAAAATAGTTGGGATTCATGATTTCACTTAACTCTCGCTTAAGTAATTTCTCAACACATGCAAATTAATAAATTACTCATTTACAATGTTAGACCCGATTTTCCAAGCTTAGCTAATTACCTCTCTCGAGTGAAATTAACCATAATCAATTGGTCTAACCTACTATATCTCTATGTCGATTAAGGCCCAATCAATTGCATTAACTCCTTGTGAAAATACCTCAATGGATCATCTAGGGTTTAAGGTATATCTCTATCCTTAACAAGAACCTAGAGCATTTGTTATTTGGTCTAAAATGCATAATATTTCTCGATTATCATACACTTCACAAAACACATATTTGGTGATCAATCAAACACATAGAATAATCTCAATAACAAACACACGTGAAATAAGCTCAACATTAATAAACAAACATTAAAATTACTTAAACTAAATTAAGCTACATCAATCATCCCAACATAAAATAACTAGCCCATTTTATAAATATTGCACAAAAGTTGAGGTTTACAAAAATACATCACAAAATATAGAAATCAAAGATTAAAAATACAAGATAATGAAATAAATCACTTCCTTTGATTTTTGCCCCAAAATTTCTTGAACTTTGATTTATATTTCCACTTGACTTCTTGCTCATTTGATCCAAATGGTGCTAGTGACTTAGAATCACAACTAAACTACAAACTAATTTACAACCAAAACAAAAACAAAGAAAAGAAAAGAAAAAGAAAGAAGAAGAAAAGAGAGAAGAAGAGAGGCTAGGGTTTGGTGATGTGAGTTATGAGAAAAAACTAGCAAAAATACCCTAAAAACACCCTATTTTCGCGTGGATCCGCGAACAACAGCATTTGGGCCGAACCGGGTCGCACCGGGTCAGCCCAGATTATTGCTCAATTTTTTGACCACGCGATCGCGTGGCTGAATGCCTCGCGTTCACATGGTTGTGATGAAAACTCTCGGGTTGGGTTATGGCCTGACTTCGCGAACGCGACATGGTCGAACCACGCGATCGCGTAGTTCACCTGCAGCTTTGTTCTTCCATGATTGCAATTTGGTCCTCCATCTTCTGGTCTTCTTCAATTTAGTCCTCGCATTTTGACTTTTATTACAAATATGCCCTTGCAATATTTGCAAAGTAGGTCCTACATCTTTTTGAGATATTGCAATTGAGTCCCCGAACTTTTGATTTCTTTCGATTAGGTCATTGGACATCAAATTTGCTCCTCTTTTAGCCTGATTGCACTACAATCTTGTCCATTTGCTTTCCAATTGAGGTTGTACCTAATTGTACAAGATAAACACTATATATAAGTAGATATTTGCTCAATTTGTCAATTAAATTGTCTATTTAAAAGTACAATAAGTGTGTAAAACGCACACTTATCACTAAGACTTACATAAATGCACATGTTTTATAGTGTAACAGATTCCATACTTCCATGAATGCATAATTAGATCTCAGGGGCATCCCCATATAAGTAGTGGGTAAAATACATGTCCTACAACACGTAGTTCCCAAACTTTCATGATTATCTTCCTACCTTAATCAAGTCACTTTCCTTCCAGTCAAACTTTAAAGCCCAGACATGAACACAAACTTAATAGCACAGAGATCATGTCAGAATCACAAAGGATATGGTGTTATATTCAAAAGATACATAGATACTAGCATAATTAACCTCAAACAAAAGTCACCTAGTCATTAATCATTAATATTACAAACATTCAGTACTTGGAAAACTCGTGTACATTTATACACGGAACGCTTGGAGATACTTCACACACTAGTAGAAAACTCCTTCCTTCAAACGACATCATAGTGTACTGCACCAACTCGTTCTGTCTTTTTGCTGTACATACGAACTGTAGTAGTGCATGACATTGCCTATTAAGAAACAATTAAAGCCATCAACGTTTTATGTATATACTGAATAGATATTATAAATATTTGAAGGATGAAGGCATGAAAGTGGACGACGGTAAGTGTCGAATTCCCTCCTCACCCTACATATGATATGTTTAGACATATAATATGGGTAATGCATATGCACTAGCATGTGTTGAATTTTCTTACCAGTAGGAGCCGTGAGTACGAGAACGGGGTAGACACCAAATATGGTGGTATCTGTGATGTATCATCAAAGGGTGCACCCTCACATACATTTTTTTTTTGTCTCGGTCTCTTTCCTGTATTTTGATTTGGAAGTTTCCTATTTCACACCAAAATTATTGTTAAACATATTCCAATTTTCACGATATTATACTATGAGCTAAAACATACATTTGTTTTCTGAGTGCTTGACTCCAACGGATCATTCTTTTGAAGTTTCCTAGGCGCTATCTTCTGTCGTCGTATTTTGAATCCACTACATTGTCTCCTGTTGTACTCTCTAAAGATCTAGCATCAGCGACCTTCCACTACTAGACCTCATCATTTATAGCTCTTATTTTTGAACTGAAATCCAGTCCATAATCATCAGCGTTCTTCCTTCATCGTTTGCTACAAGGTCTACCACTTTTGAAAAATCTTTGCACATCTTATCATATCTCCACTGCTCGAGCGTACTAATCCATCAATCGTAGTTGACTGGTACCCTTAAGTGTGTTCTGCTAACATCTCGTCTTCATCTCCTCAATATATACCTATCTGATATTGATGTGATATCGTTGCGGATTAATACTTAGATCGCATGCTTGCATATTATTCCCTGAAACTCGAGCAAGTGACAGAGAAATAAACATCTCTATTTAAATGTAACACTGAAAATATTTTCTTCTTCACTCACCAGTAAATATGACATCCTTGCAAACCTCGTACATCATTTCCAGATGAACTTCATGAGAAGATATAACCTCACAATAAACATTTCCCGTGAACTCATCTTGAACTTCTATGAACTTCGAAATTGCATAAACTGCTTGAAATTGTCTCTCCATTTCATACTTAGTAGCACAGGGGATGTAATGATCCACTATTTTCCTCCAATTCATAAGAAATTAATTATTTTAAAACCCTAAATCCATGTAACATGTATCTATACATGAAGAAACCTAGATAGGGTTTACACGTGCCTAAGTTAGGATTTGCTATAATTTACAAGTTTCACTACTTGTGAAATGTGAGTATGACGTATTCATGCATGGCTACACCACCAACTTGTAGCTCACTTGAATCCTCAAGCCTAGTTTAGGGGAATCATTAGACTAGAATTGATTTTTAAATGAAGATTATCTGATTTTCAGTTCAAAATTCGTACTATAGATAGAAGGTTATTTCATGAATTTATAATATAATTAACCACTGAAAATCCAGTAAAAATGTGAGGAAGTTCAGATAAAAATTCCCAAATTTCCAATTTTTAGAGGTAGTTTTAGTCTTGATATATAATTTGATATTAGCCATGTTATAATCATATTCAAGATTCTGAGATATTCTGCAATGATTCCGAAATGTTAAATCAAAGAAAACAAAGAAATTTTGAAGAATAAGAGATCAGTTGCAAAAGCAATTTCTCGTGTATCGATACATGAAGAACAAATACCTGAACATGTATCGATACTTTCATCATTTTTCAGAATAAAATAGAAATTTGATTTTTGATTCTTTTCGTGTTTTCTGGTTCCAAACAAGTAACACTGCAATCTCGTAATTGGTCTTAAATGCTATTTCGTGCGATTTTCTTGATATTTTTATAACTTGTTCGTGTCTTGCTAAATGATTTTCTCGAATGGGTGGAAAATCTTCGATGATGGACAGACATTTGTGTATATTATGGAAACAGAAATTTGGAGCTACCCACCTGAATATTCGACTCTTTCCCGCTACGAGTACACTAAAGTCAAAGTAGAATATTATGATGTTCACACTTTTGAACTTGTGTACACCGATGTTTATACGTTTACTAATATGTAGTTAAGTTTGAAATAAGATACAAGGTTTATTCTGACTGTTGTAAAAACTCTGTGTAGATCATGTAAGAATAATAATATATGTAAATTATGTGTATTTTATAAGCTGTTTTTACATAATGTATTGATACTTATAATGTGATTGTGTTTAACAAACTTTAGCACCAAATTTAAAATATAAATAACTGACTGATATGTATCGATACAGAAGAAAACTAGTTAAATTCCAGTTTTTCCATATCAAAGTAAATTATGTGTATTTTATAAGCTATTTTTACATAATGTATTGATACTTATAATGTGATTGTGTTTAACAAACTTTAGCACCAAATTTAAAATATAAATAACTGATTGATATGTATCGATACAGAAGAAAACTAGTTAAATTCCATTTTTCCATATCAAAGAGCTTTATCTTATATGAATTAATACAATATGTTTTTATTTCACTTATATATATATATATATATATATATATATATATATATATATATAAAGGTTTTACATTGCTTTTGTTGGGTATCTGATTAAAAAGTAGACTATCTACACTCCTAATGTTATTAATTACAAAACTGATTATAAAATAAGAATAATCAAAATAACACTCTAAGATCTGCACATATCGATACATGCAACACCTGTTCAAATTTCGAATTTATTTCCGCTATACAAAAATGAAAAACTTTGATAAGAAATTTTGTGCGTTACAAGGGACCATTTACGAGGACGACTTGAAATCAGCTTGGAACTCTTTCTCAACCTTACTCTTCAATGCACACTCATATTGCTCGATGAACTTCTTCGACGAGGTCTTTGAATGAACATATTCATCGAAGAATGCATTAATACCCCCACTGTGTTGGGTCGTTGTCATCCCTGCCCATAATGAGGTTTTCAAAAAAAAAGAACCCAACGACCTCTGAGCTCATACAATCCTAACAATCAGTCATTATTATGCAATTTAAACTTATCTAGCATCACTTCCCAACCCTCTTCGAAATCTTCAACAGTTTGTGAATCATAAACTAATCCATGTATAACTAAAAAATATGGACCCCTTATCCACATGGTACCCAAACTTCTTGGGCAACTTTTTCAAAATGTGCCATAGACACCATCTATGTCTGGTATTCGGAAAGACTATTTCAGTTGCATTTTGCATGTCCCTGTCTTGATTTGTAATGATTCCATCGGGAGCCTGATTATGCATGCATTCAAGCCATGTCCTAAACAGCCATACAAATGTTTCTATGTCGTCATTAGAAACAAGTACATATCCAAGGATATTGATTGTTTGTGATGATTCACTCCAACAAATAGGCCAAAAGACATGTCATACATATTAATGAGATACATGGTATCAAAAGTGAGTACATCTCCAAACTCCTTATAATCTTTCCTATACCTATTGTCTACCCTAAACACATTCCTTAGATGAGATTCTTCATCCAAATCCATACTGAAGAAAAAACAGGGACACTGTGCTTTCATTTATAGAAGTAAGATTGTATTGCAACTGCATCCCCTTCTCCAAGTTTTAGACTCCTTACTTTCTCAACGTAATTTCTATAGTCTTTTTTCACACATGTCATATTTTCATACCCACTAGCTTCAACAACTGTACAGTTATAACTTTATGTAACGAAATGTTGGCCACATCATTCACCTCAAGCCTCTTTTCACATGAGCACTCAATTCTCTATTACATCAATACAATCTAGACTTAGACGGACTGATTGTATGATTATGTTTAAAATGGACTGTATTAATTCTCTACGTTCCATTAATCTGGGATGATGCTATGACCCTAGCTTTGCACCCTGTTTGCATAGTTGGTTGCGGCTTCAGAGAAATCCTAGAATTAGTAGGTCTTCGACCTTCATGGCTATATGTCAATGACACAAACTAAATAACACCGTCATCTCCCCTTTTCGAACTTCTTTTCCTCATTGGGAAACCAAGGTGGTAGGCATACCTTTTGTAAAACACAAAAATTTTGGGACCGTTCTCTTTGTGTTTCGATTTTCACTTTTGAATTTTTGATTTTGTTTTGAGTTTTTTTGTTTTCGGTGTTTGTTTTGAGATTGCTAAAAACTTGTTGTTTTTGTGATTTTGATAAATTGTTTTCCAAAATAGAAACTGAAAACGCGCTTACTTAGAAGATTTTGAGAATTATTATTTTATGATATTTTGGATGTAAAAAAATTGATTGATTTGTTTAACTACAATAATTATTATTTCAATATATCAATCAATACTATATTTTATTCATATTTTATTAGTCTGACATTTTTTCATCTCTTACCAAAAAAAGTAATAAAACTTGAAATTTAAAGTAATTAATATATATTAGTTCATATTAGAAAGTCACGTGGAGTAACAAGATTGACCTTATAAATGATAGCCATTTATGCTACGATTGACCAATCCAACATTCTCTAATAAAATATGAACTGATATTACTTTCCATTCCATGAAATTAAAGCTGTTGTAAAATACAAAGAACAAGAAGGCAAAAACTCCAAGGCAAAATAATCTCTTGAGAGCAAAACAATATAGAATTTCAACTTTGGATGAAACTGGAGAGTTAAGATATATATATATATTTTTTTTAACTCGTCACCATAAAAACCACCTTACTTTACACTGCTTTATGTTGCAAATATAATTTTTAAACCATATATATATAATATTCAACAACTAAAGAAACACCTTTTATACGACTAAAAAGATGGCAATGTTTTCCTTCCTCTATTAAAATATATTAGAATGAAAATGTCCTGGCATGGAGTTGCTCTGCTAGGCCTGGCGCAAATGCAATGTCAATGCACAAGTGTTCACCAACAAGAAAACAAAATCAGGAATTTGAAGTTTAAAAAACTGAATTTTATGCTCAAAATGTCTTTCTTTTTGCTTCTCAGTTACTCAATTTCTGATGGTTTGCATTAGAGGTGTCAAGACGGACGGACCGACCAGACTCGTAAAAATCGGCCCGGATTGACCCGGGACCGCGGGCCGACCCATGACCCATGCAGGCGGTTCACGGGTCAAGAAATTGTGAACCGCGAGTTTTGCGGGTCAAACCTTCGCGGGCCGCGGTTAACCCGCTGGCCCGTAAAAAAAAAAAAAAAAAACCGTTTTTATTAAATATGGTAACATTGAAAATCTCTCTTCTTCTAGAAACTCTAATACAACTTTTAAAGTAAAATCTTATTTTTTTCTCCCTAATAGCTAAAAAAATAATGTTTTTTGACAATAGTAATTAGAAATACATTTATCATTTAATTGTTATTTGTTTATATTTTATTTCAATTTGCAAATTTAGAAGTAATTCATATAACATAAACTATAATTTTAAATTCTATGCAAAAATTTTATGGTATAAATATGAATTTATCATTTTAATCATTTTGTATTTAGAAACTTGACAAAAAATTTGTCATAAATATAAAAAATCTATGTTTTTATTCATACGGGCTAAATCAGAACAAATCGCGACTCGCATGGGCTCGACCCACATGGGCTAGCGGGCAGGCTTGGGTTGTAGTTCAAAATTTGCGGGCTGACCCGTAACCGGCAGCAGGTGGGCTTTTTTTCAAGCGGGCTGTTACCGGGCTTTTTATTGACGGGTCGACCCGGCCCGGACCACCCGAATTGACACCTCTAGTTTGCATTACCAAAAAGAGCAACTGACATTGATAAGTAGATAGAACACACCATACTTCTCCCACTTGCAGAAAGAGAGACCTTAGGGGAATGTAAGGACTTTTTTCATATCCCAATGAACCAATTTTGAAGAAATTTTTCACTCTTAAAAAGAGAGTTTAGGGTACCTTGTTTCGTTCATTATTATAGGTTGGAAGAACTGAAGCAGAAGATTAGAACTAAAACAAAATTGTATTCACATTTACACCTTATTAAGAGGAAAAACTTTAGCCTATTTTACATGATAAATAAAAAAGATCTTTGTGCCCTTGTAGCAAGATTATTCTCTAAACAATGATGTTATAGCTTCTAAAAAGTGTCAATTAGGAGAAAACATCAAGAAGAACAGAACTATATACTCTTAACAAGGAGAAATTAACAACCAATTCAAGAAAATTATTCTTGAGAAAAATCACTACCGCGTGCTAATAAATGTAGGAAAAGAACAAAAGAAAATAGAAGAAAAACACAAATATTTACGTGATACTCGATAGAAACACTCCCACAACATGTGTTCTAAAGTTTTCGTAGCAGCAAACCAAAAAGCTCCTTATAAGCACTTCCATCTAAAACACCATCATAAAGGTTAGAAGCCCAAAAATTGACCTAGCACTGTGAGGCCTTCTGGGAACTTTAGGTTAAACTCATCAAGGAGTCCAAGAAATCCACTGAACCTATCAAATTTTACATGGGAAACATGCTAACATTAGTAGGCTACCCAATTTCCATTAATTCTTCAACCGTACATATTTCATCTTCACTTCTACAACCCACCAAAGATTTCCTAAAAGCAATCACCAAAGTAACCAAAACAGACCATTGATAAAGGTCCAAATTAAAACATAGCAAAAATAAATTCAGGTCGTACATAGATGCATGTATGGAAAAACTATATGAAAGGTGTATCTAAGACCGCTTCTCTAACATTCCAACTGACCCAACGTCTTCCCCATTCTCAATAATTTTCTACATGACCCATGTACAAAATCGACCATATACGATGTATAAACTACATAAAAGGTGTATCTAAGACCGCTTCTCTAAAATCCCAATTGAAAATTCACACAAACAATATATCAAACACCTTATGTGCATGAGTTTTAACTTCCACCTTCAATCAAATTTGTGCATCTCTAATTCCCAAAATCATAATAACTCATCATTTAAACCAAATACATAAAATCCCTAACTCAATTCCAAGTTGGCAAGGAATGCAAATGGTACAATGAATCTACAGAAACTCAATCAAAAGAGGTGAGTTTGGACTTATCTGTGCAAAGCTAGGTGGTGTGTAGAGTGTCTGGGACGGAGTCTCAACAATGAAGGAGGCCAGAGTCGATGACTGTGGTGAGGTCTCAGGCGTGGAAAAAGAAAACGAGTGGGTAGGAAGAAATGGAATACATATTTTGTTTGGAGGTTTGGGCAGGGGCTTTTGGATTACGAATTTTGAATTTTGAATTTTTGAAGCTTGAAAATTTCAATAGAAGAAGGGAGATGAGACGGTTGGGAGAAGAGAAGAGAAGGAAGAAGTAAGGAAGAAGAGATGAGGAAGGAGCGCTTACAGGGAAAACAACTGTTTTCCGCGTTTTGAAATTTTACCATGTTTTGTGGACAAAACGCTCAAAATGTTTTCTTTAGCGTTTTGGGTTTTTAGTGTAATTTTTTTTTTTTTTCAAAAACTTGTTTCTGAAAATGCAGAAGTGAAGCGTCTTCAATGTTTTCAAAAATTGAAAACTAAAATGGCCTAAAAACAATAAAGAGAATGGAACCTTCATTTTCATCATTAAATTTCATCTTAACCTTCGGCAAAAGTTCACCAACTTCTTGTAATATTCTACCATCCCCTACTTTCCCATTGTCATCCAACCTTATCTCGAATTCTTCCAGAATTTCACAATCCACATCTTTAGAAATATTATTTTGTACATAAAAAAGAAGATAGTCAACACATAAACAAATAAGACACCCTCACCAATGTTGAATTTGGCGACAATGATCAAGTTAAAATGACACGTTCATTTTTAACGACAAAAATGACGGAAGGACATGCTTTGCAATTAAATGAAAAGTTAGGACATCTAATGCTAAAAAGGATTGAGAGAGTAGATTATATCATTTTTCTAAAGATTGGGGACAAAGAGTGCAAATCTCCTAATAAAAAGAAAGAAAAAAGTGTAGTAAAATTAGATATTTTATTATAATTATTAATTTGTTTTATTCAGTGTCAGTGCACAAACACAAAACATTAAGGGGTCTATTTTTAAATATGAGGTATTTTAAAAGATATCTTTAGAATACAAAACAAATCAAGTATTCAGATAATGAAAATCATATTGACAGTTTGTGATTAATTGCAATTGTAACTCAATTTTAATTTTGTAATTAATTACAAATGTAACGAACTAGTTAATTACAATTAAGTTGCAATCCAAATTATTAACAATTATGAATTGTACTTAATTACATTAATATGTAATGAATTACAGCTTGTAATTAATTACAATTATAAGTTAATATCAATTTTACAATTAATTATAATTTGAACAAATTAATTACTATTGTAACGTAATTGTTTATTAGAAGTAGCTCGAAATTTCATTTTTTCCTTTTAAAATTAATTGAATTTATTACAAAATGTTATGAATTACAATTTATAATTAATCACAATTGCAACTTTATTTTCATTTTGTAATTAATAATTGTAACTAATGAATTTGTAAATCATGACAAATCTTTTTTGCTAAAATTCATTGAATTGATAACATTCACCTCAATTACAACTTCAATTGCAATTTAATTACATCATGTAACCAATTACATGTTACAATTAATTATAATTGTAACTTATTTTCAAATTTTTAATCAATTACAAATGTAACTAGCTAATTAATTTCAATTAAATTACAATTGTGATTGTAATCAATTACGAATTGTAATTAACTACAATTGCAAGTTAATTATATTAATTATAATATAAACTTAACTACATTATATCTGTAATAAATTACAGTTTGTAACTAATTACAATTGTAACTTAATTTCAATTTTGTAATTAATTATAATTGTAATTAAGTAATTACTATTGTAACTTAATTGTATATTAAAGTCACTAGATTTTTTTTCTTTTCAATTAATTGAATTAGTTACAAATTGTAATCAATTAGAATTAACAATTAATCACAATTATAAATTTATTTCAACTTTGCAATAAATTACAGTTTACAATTAACACAATTGTAACTTTATTTCAATTTTGTAATTAATTACAACTGTAACTAATGAATTTGTAAAAAATATTAGTGTAATTCATAATTTGTAATTAATTAATGTCTCATCCACCACCACTACATCCCATTTATGAGCAGTGCCAGTAATGGAATTTTGTACCGCAAGCACCAATTGACAATTTATTTCCTTCAATCAAAGCCAAACTGAACATAGCATGTTGTGTTCTTTTTGGAAGTCTTTGTGCCTATTTTTAACACGTAAATTAAGGATTTTACTGCACCTGCATCTGCTATCATACTTTTGTTGATTTCAAGAAGGGAGAGATTGAGTAAAGCCGTGCATGTTCCTCGGTCATCGAATTCGAGCACCGAAGAAGTGAGATCAAAGCGGGTAAACTGGTGTTACTGAGTCATCGAATCCAAGCACCGAAGAAGCGGGATCAAAGTGGGTACTGCACTAGATTTTCCTCTATATATATATATATATATATATATATGAGAGAGAGAGAGAGAGAGAGAGAGAGAGAGAGAGAGAGAGAGAGCAATTAGGTTCGATTTAGGTTTTGGTAATAACCGATTTAATAAATAGTTTATAATTAACTGATTTTAAAAATTTAAAATCTAAAGTCATGATTGGATATAATTAGCCCATAAGTAAAGTTGGCAGGTGCTCGGTACAGAACGGTCCTGCCAAATATTGTGAGATCTATAATCCAGTTGATTATTTTCTCCAAACCTAACATTTTAATTATGGATGACAAAAAAAACTCATTGAACCCGATACTCGCGGAGACTCGACCGAACAGGGTTGGGATTACCTGTCTAAACCAGTCTATGAGTCGAATATGGAGTTTACTATATAAATCTGTCATGGAAATGAGTTTAGAAACAACACTCATACCTGTTATTTGCTTCAAAAATAACATTTAAAATGACAAAATTCTGAAAGACTGAAACCCTAGCAATTAGGGGTGAACACGGTTTGGTTTGGGCGGTTTGTAGCGGAATTTCAAACAAAGCCATTTAAAACAGTTTGAAATTTTTTCAAACCAAACAAAACTAAACCTTGTTTTACGGTTTGGTACGATTTAAAGTCGCGGTTTGCAATCAAATAAATTAGTAAATCCTAAATCAAGGCACATTCTTTTATGATAATGGAAGAATGAAAGAATGATTAATCTACCAATAGCAAATATCACAAATTTTGCAATTGATACACAATATTGAGTAAATGATCAATACCAACTTTATGGTTGATAATTAAGAAATACCAATTGACCATTACGTAGATTACATCAAAAGGTATTCTTGATTTTTTTTCGAGATGCAACTGACATTGGCAAGGAGATTACTCCGGCAGGTTGTAACTACAATGAGATTTATTTGTTCAAAATCATTCACACAAATAAAAGACAACACACTATATTATTGCAAGATTATTTATTCAATTTAATATGCTATAAATATGTGTCCTAATAAATTCTTTTCTAATTTGTTTATAAAGTTCTTTAATGGACACTGCAAGCCTCATTTTAACTTTTCTGCGGCATTCAATAGATATAGTTAGAAATGGAGTTAGACCGCTTTTAGGAGGGATCAAATATGCATAGATTAGAACATAGCTTTATTCTTGAAAAAAATTCATATTTTTTGCAATTGACAGATTCTAGAAATCTTTCAAAAATACGTCCAAATTTTGATAAAAGTTAATCTAGAACTCATTTCTACTAGAAAAAGAAATCAAGACAACACTCAAAATGACTTAAATATTTCAATAACAATTTGAATTTGATAAACTATTTCTGCACTCTTTTTTTATTTTTTATAATTTGTTTAAAACTTAGTGGGTTGCAGTTTGAAACCGGAGTTTCGACAATTGAAACTCAAACCAAACCGTTTAAAGCGGTTTGGAATTTTTCCAAATCAAACCAAATCAAACTATTTCATGTTTGAAACTGAACCAAACCAAACAATTTGTTGCGATTTGATTCTGTTTAGCGGGTTGACGGTTTATTTGTTCACCCCTACTATTTCTCTAATTCCTTTATATTTGGAGATTATATTTTTTGCCTGAATGTTTGAATTCGTTATAAAATATATGAAATTTTGTTACAATTCAGTTTTCTTCACTTCACAAAAGAACAAACAAAAAAATAGATAATATGTTTTCAAATGAGTATAAAAGCATATTCGATAATAACTGTCTTGGACCTGCCTTTCATTAATGGGTACATGAGTCGGGTATTTATGGAGATTACATATCTTCCAATTCTGGTAGGGGTTTTGAAGAATATATATATATATATATATATATCCTCATTTAAAGTTAATTATCGTTTTAAGTAAGGTATGTTTCCAATACAAGAAATAATGATAGCCAACCACAAGACCCCATCAAATACCATGGTAAGTTGTCCAGTAACTTTCTTGAAATTTTAATAAAGTAAAAGATGCCTTTACTAATTTTTAATTTTTTTCAATGAAATTTATATCACATCAATTGCATTGCAACAAAAGCATAAAAAGTATTAAAATAGAGTACAAAACACGTGATTCTTTTATTAAACTAATAAATATTTTAAACAATTATCTAATGTATATTTTGAAAAATTAAAACTTTCATTAAAATATTAATACATTAAAAACTTCTTTTACTGAAAAAAAAAAAAAAGGTTGAACCCCAACCTTAGGGGCCTGAACCGACCCTACCCTGGGCCCTTGGTTCAGGAGGTAAACCGCAGGTTATGTCTCGTCCATGGTCAGGGTAGTACTTATGGCAAAGTCCCAACGTCGGGGTAACTGAGTCACAAGCTACAAGGTCCTACCGCCACGCTTTTCACATCACCAATCACAACACCAATAAATTGGCTGCTCCTGGCTGCTCTTGGCGGGTTTCGAAACCGAGCACACGGCGAGTGCCAGCCCAATACCGTACCTCCTTTACCACTTGGAGATGTGCCCTGGGGCAAAAAAAAAAAAAAAAAAAAAAAACTTCTTTTACTGTATTCTATCAAGAGAAGCTCCTCTAATAAAATAAAAGGAATATACCATGTAGTCAATTTACAATTTACATTTTTTTTTTTTAACAATATCAAATACCTCAACTACTTTCAAAAGCAGTATTAGTAAATCAAAAACATTACGTCATTCATCATATATATAAGACGTGCAAAGTATGTACTTTTTATTACCAAACAAACATTGAGAATCACACACGACTCTTTAAAAGACACGTTGAATGAAATTCATGAATAAAATTTAAGTACTACAAAAATTGTAAGATTAAAGTAGTTAATAATGCAAAAGTTGGAGGCCCTTTGATGTTAATTTCCCAATATATATTAGGGTGAGTATATTGTCACCACAACAATTATTTGGTACACTACAATTTTAAAATTTACTTAAATATCTTTGATAAAATGACATAAATATCCTATTTATTAACATGCACCCACATTTCAAATTATTCTTTTATTTACTGATGAAAAGGTTATAATTATAAATAAAATCACAGTACACCAATTTAAAAAACCCTACCATATATATTTACAATAGATACTCCATAGATAAAAACCCTAATCCATATTATATTTTCATACAACAAAATAAAATCCTTAAATAGAAAAAGTTCATTAATGTAAGTTTAAATTTCCTCCAGACATTGAATCAGACGGGCTCATTCTCTCCAAATGTGGCATGTGTGAAAAAGCGTGCTTGAACACATAACGCAACTTTAAAAGGTGAAGCCCTCATCTTGGGGGCCCACCTGTCCTGTCATGCCCTACTCTGCTCTAGATCTTGGAGGATGATGTAAATCGCGAAATATGCCTCAGCTGGTCAGACACTGATAGTTTGACCACTGATCAAATTCACAAGAAAGTCAAGTCCAAAACGTCGAAGTCAAGACTCGAACTTCTCCACCCTGTGAATTGTCAACGAAATTGAAATTATGTCCGCTCAGTTTTTGCCAGTTGAACTGTGTCCCGAGGGCCACATAACGCAACTTTAAGTTTAAGATAAAGTGGATAAAGGAAAAAAGCCACCAAGTCAAGGTGCTTCAATTGCCCTCAAAAGAGGGGAAGCACAAACATGCATTTAATTTTCCCCTTTCCCTTTTCTCAACTTTGATCCCAACAACACGCATTAACCCCAAAATCTAATCTTTTCTCATCGAATGCTATGTGTATTGTGACTTGTGACCCACTATACTTTTTCAATGCTTTTCTGTGTATTTTACCTTACTTTTTGGCTCTTTAGACTTGGGTTGATATAAAAGGGAACTTGTGCTCTATAATCTATATATAGTTGGGTTAGGTTAGAATCAATTGATGATAAAATAATAGAGTTTGTTAGAGCATTCATAATGAATGTGTTAAACTATTTGTTAGCGTCATATGTTAACTAATAGTCAATTTTATGTTCATATTAGATATGTGGTTTACTAAGTGATATTTTTAAGTGTAATGTTAACTTATTTGTAAAGTTAACAAACATTTTAATTGCTGACATGACAATTTGTATAGAAAACAGGAAAGAGAAACAGTAAAGAGAAACATTAAATAGTTACCTATGAGTAAATTTAACACATTCAATATGACACTCAAATAATAGTTAATGCTAACATGTAGATGATGCACTTAACATCTAATTTATTGTCTGAGACAATGTTTAAATAATAAAACCATTGTGGATGCTCTCGAAGGAACAATGAATTCTATCGAGGAATTCACATGTCTTTTCCATCTACCGTGTGGAATTGGGATTACAAATTTCATCATTTTTTCACTAAGCTAAATGGACCAAATTGAGTCCAAAATGCTTGGGATTTCATTCGAGAAAAGAAAATTTCAATATTATGTTTACGAGTTGCATTTTTTTTTTTTTTATCATCAAAGTTGCTATTTTATTTCTTTCTCTACACCAAGTGCGCATAAGGTCAAGTATTATTTATGTTGCTGATATACTTTCTCCTGTTATTTTATATTCAACTAAGAAAATGAATCTTGTGAAAAACTCAGAACGCTTTTTAAGGATTACGTGGTACGATTAGATCAAATAAGCCACGAAAAAATCAAAAGTTCTGCCTTCCCATTCTATCTCCAAGGGATATGAGTCCTCTTCCGTGTTAATATTAATTAATTATGCAATTGTGTAGCGTCATACTGGAGATAGTGAAGCAATTGGATTGGATCGATTGAGTTGCCTAAATTATGCAATGTTGAGCATGAATACACGGGCATCAAAATAGACGAGTTCGTTCGAGCAAGCAAGATAGGGCTTGATCGAGGCCCTAGTTTGAGAACCAAAGCAAGGTAACGGTGGATAAGTGTGTAGTACTTGTGAGTCCCTCAAAATATGTGAATAAAAAATTGTTTCATTATTCATAACCAGTTTATAAACACTTTCCAAACATTGGCTAATTTGGTGACAAGAAACATTGTTAAAGATGGCAAAAAAAATCTGATCCGATCCATTGATCTGACTCGATCCGACCTGAAAAAATTCCGATCCGTGGATCAATGGATCGGATTTGGATCAGGGGGGATCCGATCCGCGATCTGATTTTTTTTTAAAACTTAAAAAAATATGTAAAAAAAATTAATTATTAAATATAAAATATATAATCTTTTATTGAATTTGATACAAAATCATTAATTCTCTATATATATAATATTTTGTTGTATGAATTAGATATTATATTAGTTATTTTATGAATTATGTATTGATTTATTTGTAGTTAACGAAAATATATGAGGAAAATTTCTTAATGTTTGTTTCAATCCGAACTCGAGACGATCCGAGATTTTTACTGTTTAATCCGATCCGATTTGAAATTTCGTGGAGCGAATTTGAATCCGCCCCGATCCGCTCCATTGTCATCACTAAACATTGTTGCTATAAATCAATTCACTAAGAACAATCTTGCCTGAGCATATGAGAAATAGCCAAAAGTTAAAAACTTTGGATGCCAAAGCAAACTCACAAGATCTTGTTACCTAAATATTGTATGATGTATTAGATAAGATACAACATGGGTTTGTGGATTTTAATAACTAATAATACTTTATAATAATCCAAATGATGGAAGCTTAAATATTAAAATCACTTTGCTTTTGGATACTAATTCACAGTCTGTTCTATTTGTCTCCTTAATTGCAGCTAATTTGTCTGAACGGAGCATAAAATTATTATAAGTTTTACATCAAAATCTTCAAAGCTAGAAAGAATCACTTATATTATAATAAGTAATATTTGCCTTTTTTCTACTTCTTTTTTTACGAAACTAAGCAAGAATAAAGAATCACCTTGTTTATATTTCAACATATGAAATATATTTAAGATGGGACGACGTCGACAACGAAATGAAATATATTATAACAAGCAATATTCGCCTTTTTTATTTTTTATTTTTTGACATATATGATGATAATATCAATGTGTGACAGCGCAGTTGAAGGGAAGTGAGTGAGGTGCGGCAGGTGCCTGTTTTCAAGATGCTTTAAAATTGATATACAAACAAACAAAACATGCAACACACACAAACACACCAAATTTATGGTGTGTACATGCTTTTCTCTTACCCAAATTGATGGTATTATTGGGGCGTAAGCAAGCATCGATTTCATACATAAAATTGATACACTCGTCGAATTTATTCTCTATTTGTATTTTTTTTTAGAATAGAATATTATTCTCTATTTTTACATTATAATAATTGTATTTAACAAATTACAGATTTCAATACCCTACTTCTTATTAAAATTATATTTGAATCAGTTAAAAGGTGACATAAATCAAAAAACGATTCTTGAAAAAATCAAAATTAAGAACTAAAATAAAAGAATCAGAAGAAATTTTATTATCTAATTTTAAGATTTTTTTTAAATTTTTTTTTTTTTTTTAAAAAAAAAAAAAAACATATTTTGTATCAACTTTTTGTGTATTTTAATATGGGACCCTGTAATTAAAATTGTCTAACTCCGTCATAAGTTATGTGTTTACCTAATGTTTCTTATGGCTTGACCGTTTTAAAAACTTGGAATATTAATGGAAAAATTCAGGTATCATTTTGCTTTCAAGCAAATTCATACCTATGCAGTTTGGAAAGGCCCGGGAGCGTTTGGGAATTGAAATCTCAACTGCAACGTCGCCCGTCGGGCAGGATAACCTATTTTCTACGTTTGACTCTTCATGGCCCTATCCGTTTTTAACGAATATACCACATTTTAAATAGATAAGAGGTCCATAAACCTTTACTCATTGTCACATTTATTTCCAAATTTCTAACGACAACTTTATTTTCATATTGGCACGAGTTGTCCGTTATGACGGTATCTGTCCAAAAAAATCGTTAAGATTGAGTAAAAACACGTATTTAGCTTCTTCTTTTTTTATTCCACATTTTAAAATACACGATATTTTTTAATTTTTTTTTTGAGAAGACCATAATTAAGGATAACATTTGTTAATTAGTCAATGAAACGTTAAAGAAAATAATATGATGAAAAGATTAGCCTATGTTTGATTAAAAAAAAAGTGTTATAAATTATAAACAAGGAATATTATATTTTTGATGTAAAATATGCGTTTGGAAAATAATATGAGAACATATATTAAAAAGTGACTTAAAGAAATAAATTTTGATAAATGATTTACTAAATGGAGGCTAAAATTATAAACGTGACAATGAATTAAAAGTTAAAGAATGTATATTTGTAAAAGGACAGTGTTTTAACGTTCGTTTGTAAATTTGTTAAGCCCCTGTTTGGATTCCTTTTTTTTGAAATCAAATTTATTCAACGCTCAATCTCAACATTCTATCTTAGTTAAAAATCTATCATTTTTCACCTTTTAAATATTTTTTAATCATACATTATCCTAAAAATACTATTCAAAACTATAGTTTTTTTCCCAAAAAATGAGAGTCAAACACACAGTAATTTTCTTAAATAACTTTTTAATTTTTTTCATATCAGTAAAGTATTTGTTTATAGAGGAAAGTTACCAAACATAGGCTGGATTATTATTATTATTACTATTACTATTGTAAGATAAAACAAAGCTATATATCATACCGAAATAGCCCCTGCAATTCAGCAGCAATACACAACATATTTCCATGGTAACTGAAAAGTAAGGGACTTTCTGGTAACTCACGCACCGAACTAACCAAACAAACAAATTTCACTATCTTTCTGACACCCTTTAAATAGTGCAAAACAAACATCTATTTATTATTTGTTTGCATTGCATGGCCTTTTGTTCATTTCCTCCCCTCTTATTGATCTTTTCTCCACCTTTCACTCGCCCTTCATAACTCTCTGTCCACAAACCAAAATAAGCACACAAAAGGGACAAACAGGTATACGGAGATATAAAGCTCCGCACGCATATAGCGCGATTCAACGAAGTGATCCAAGAAATTACGTAGATACTAATGGCTGTTGAATCTTGCCATCTCAATCTATTTCCTTTTCCTCCACAGATTCTCAGCAATAGGTATATATCTCAATCTTGGTTTTCAGTTTTCAAGTCTTTTGGATAATTGATTGATGTGAAATTTACATGACTGGCCGGATATGTATTTATGCAGAGAAACGGTGATGAATAGTATGGAAGGTATTGGCAATGTAAATATGTATGGAACTCCAATCGGATACGGAGTGGTGATGCCACTATTGGGGACAACGACGGCAACGGATAATATTGTGCCGATGTACAATTCGGCGATTACAGATTCTATTCCGGCGAAGACAGCTCCGATGAAATCCGAGAGTGGTCTCAGTTATGCTGTTCCGGTATCGAGAAAGCGATCAAGTGATGCAATGAATCCTCTGCTTTCTTCAGTCCCTGGCGTTCAGAATCAGAATGCAAATTACCGTTGCGGTTCTTTCAGTTATCTCGGCGAAGATATTTCGTTTCAGATCCAACAACAACAATTAGAAATCGATCGCTTTATTGTTGAACAGGTAAGATGTTTAATATCTCGATTGTAGTCTGTTCCTTTACATATTATATTATTTTGAGATTAACTCAATTATTTGCAACAGACTGAAAAAGCAAGGGTGGAAATGCAAGATAGACGAAAGAGATATTCGCGGAGAATCGTGGCAGCTGTGGAAGGCAACATAATGAAGAAACTGAAAGCAAAAGAAGATGAAATTGACAAAATTGGAAAATTAAACTGGGCCTTGGAGGGGAGAGTGAAGTCCCTGTGTTTCGAGAATCAGATATGGAGAGATTTAGCACAAACAAATGAAGCCACAGCAAACACTTTGAGATGCAATCTCGAGCAAGTTCTAGCTCAAGTTGAAGACAATCAAAATATGCTGCGCCACCGGGCCAACGACGCTCAATCGTGCTGCGGCAGCAACTTGGAAGAAATCGAGCGGCAAACATTAGCAGAGTGCACGGAAACCAATGCGCACGGCACCAATAGTGGGGACAATAGAGAATGGAAGAGCTGCAGTTACAGTAATAGCAGATTGTGCAGGAACTGTGGAAAAGAGGAGTCATCTGTGTTGCTTTTGCCTTGCAGGCATCTCTGCCTCTGTACTTCTTGCGTGTCATCTCTCAATACTTGCCCCATCTGTAACTCCTCCAAAACCGCTAGTCTTAATGTAAACATGTCATCTTGAAACTCTGTTAATCCCATTCGTAAATTGAGAAAAATTATCGTGCTTGTTAAAACCTTGTTTATTATCATTTCATTTGATCAGAAAGAAGCATTATTGAACGTTGAGTTGTGTGGTTTGTGCCTTAGTGGATCCATGGAAACCGGCGGATGCTAGCCGGTTGGGGAAGATGAAGAATCGAACGTGCGAGTGAAGTCAATGTTGCGAAGTGAAACGTGCAGTGTAAAGGCTGACACGTAGGACTCGCGCAATTGTCGCTGTTGTGCCAAACTACTTGCACCTATGAGCACGGCAGAGGAGAGACACGCGATGTGGTTGTTTGTATAGTCCCGCCGAAAACACTCCATTTGGTAAACACTCCATTTGGTAACGCTATTTGAATTATAAATTGGTTTATTTATGATTTTGAGGTAAAATGTAATTGTTGAAAATTAAAAAGAGAAAATGTGTTTTGTTAAAAAGTGATTTGAGAAATTGTGTAGTTTATAAATTGGTTTATAAACCAAATAAACTACTTTACCGAACACTATGTTAGTTACGTAAGTAAAAAATCAAAAGTTAAGTGACAAATATACATGTTAACGTTAGAGCATTTTTAATGATTTATCAATTGAGAAAAAATACATTGTCACATAAAAAAAATAAATAGTGATATGAAAATTTAATCTTCAATGATTAGTTTGTATGCCTATGTGGTGCTAACGTTACATGGACATTATCTGATATTTTGTCTAGATATAGACAACTTACTAGATAAAATATTGAAAACACATATATACACAAAAAATTATAGACAATAACCATTGAAAATAACTTTAAATCTCATTATCTATTTTATCAATGAATTTGTTAAGTTTTAACTAAATCCAAGAATGAAATAAATATTTACTTTTAAAATAGTAAAATTCATATATTAATATAGTACTCATTTTGAAGATCTCATTGGATTATATAAAATGAAATTAACAAAAAAAAAAATTATTTTATTTATCTATATTAAAAAATTTAAAGAAAAAAAGAAAAAAAAATAAGACTTCTAGGGAATTTTTCAACATAACATTGGCAAACGGATCGAGCCGCACGTCGGCTTGGCTCGCTAAAACACGAGCCGATGGCTGCTCGGCTCGTCAAAAAAAAGAGCTAGTGGGCAAGTTGATTGCCCACGTTGAGCCACGAGCAAGGTCATGCTCGACTCGAGAAAAAATTAAAAAAATTAAAAAAAAAGACCGTTGCATGATACAACGGTCAAAATAGTTGCACCATGCAAATGATTTATTATTATTTTTCTTTCCACTACTATAAATACACAACACAAGCCATTCAACACTCCACTTCACATCATCATCTCTACTACGTACTCTCTAATTCTTACTTAGCAAAGTGAGCCCAATGTCATGCCCCGCGTGTCACATGACCGAAACTCCAAACACAAAGGTATTTGGAGTAGCACAGGGCAAGCGCAAGTTCGTAGGCCAAGGACGCTTGCGAGATGCAATGCCTAAATCTTTGAGAGACCAATGCAAGAATAGCAATGAAGGAAAGTACTTGAAGGAGATGAAGGACTCTAGAAGATTACGAGACTTGATTATGCTAGTACGTTATGGAAAGATCCATGGTCGAGCTTTGAAAGATGTATCTCGCATATTGAAAGAAGCTATGAAATGCAAGCATGTTGCGTGGGGAAGGAACATTCTAGAAAAGTGCGGAACGTTCTAGAAGCGTGTGGAATATTCTAGAATTGGACGAAACATTCTAGAAATGAATGGAGTGTCCTAGAAGAGTACGGAAGGTTCTAGATTCAACCAACCTTCAACTCTTCCGGAAGATTCTAGAAGAATCTAAGTTGGTAAGTAGTATTATAGAATATTATAGAAAGTGGTATCAGAGCGGGACCGTTTGAACGTTGCGTTGTTGGAGTGGCAGACCAATGGCGTGCATTCTTCGGCAACGGTTTTGCAAGGCCATACCTGATGGTAGGCTCAACAAGCATGGGCTTAGGGCCCAAAAATTTAGGGGCCCAATTTTTTTATTTTTTTATTTTTTTTTATTCCTTTTCTTTGAATATTAATTTTTTCAGTTGATTATTCTTGATGGGTCTTCTTATTTCACTTCTTATTTAACAACTTAAGTAGTTATTTTGTTTGGTTGTTATTGATTAGTTAATACTGTCGTTGATTTTTTGGTCCTATATTTAAATTAATATATATAAAAGGGTCGTTGGCTTACTATAGGGCCCATTTTTCCAATTTAGCTTGGGGCCCTGCTTAGCACAGGTCCGGCCCTGCGGTTTTGGGCCATGAAATGCTTGACTTTGCCAAAGAGCAAAATGGAGAAACGACGTCAGTAAGCTAAATAATTGAGGAAGGAAAACTTTGGAATGGAGCAGGAAAATGTATGGTTAGTGCAGTCGTGTTGCACATTTGTTTCGTTGAGCATGGCAGTGTATTGAGGGGAATCCACCAAAAGAGGGCAATGCTTTGAGTATGCTTCGACATGCCGGAGGAGCTGCAGCCGTGAGGAGTGCCATCCAAACGAGGGACTAGTGCAGAGGGCACAGGGTGAAGGTTGGTGTCGAAGGCGGTAAGTGCAGGGGGCACTGCGAGACGAGGTTTAGGGGGCACTGTGGACTCTCGTTCACTAGAGGGTGGTACCGTAAATGTGGAGAATTTGACAAGTCCTTTGAGGTGGAAAATTGATTGAAGAGGAATGCCATGTGTGGACGCGAGGCAAGCGCACCGCTGCGAGGTCGCTAGCGGATTGGGTGGGGGAGCATGTTACGGCCTGGTTTTTCCCCTACTCATGTGGCACGACAAGGATCATACATTTTCGGATTATTCAGGATGTGCACTAACATGACCTATGCAATTGCAGGTAATATCAATAGGCCCTATCCAAAATTATGTTATGCATACTTAGTAGCTTGTTGGCCCGTGTGTTGGGGAAGGCTGACCAGTATGCCTGCGAGCATCTCGGGTGCCGAACGGCAGGTCCGTCACACCAAGCTCTCTACTATAAGTCTACAAAGCTCTCTCTATACAATTAAAGTTACTTACATTTTTCGATTTCAAATTTTCAATCCCTAAATTTGTCAATATATCTCTCAATTATAACTATTTATTTTTTTTATATACACACAATTTCTAATATTTTTATCACTACAATTACACACATTTCATTTTCTAGTTCAAGTTTTCCACCACACCACATACAAAAGAATAGATTCCAGCAACCGAAGATTTGTTAATGAATTGTTCAATGGTCCACCTAAATTTGGGGGGTATGATGACTCAACACCATAATCTCACTCTCAGTTCGACGATCAATTTGCCGGTCTCAACGACGTACTAATTCCCGAAAATATTGAAGAAGATGCATTACATCAAGTAGTCAACTTTGACGATGTTGAAGATGATGCGAATGTTCAAATCTTACAAAATGATCCCGATATTCTCGACACAAGAGGGAAATGAAAGTTAGAAAATTTAACAAATCAACTTCAAAGTGTTGGGATCACTTTAAATATGTTCCAAGGGGAAAATAATTGAAGGAGCTCAAGAGTTCAAAGCTGTGTACAAATATTGTGCACAACAATTGGCATCGCAAAAGGGTATTTGTACTACACACTTCGACCGTCACTTTCGCAAGTATCAGACCAAGCAAGGTTCGTTGAATCAAATCAAATTCAACTACAATTTGGTTCATCCGCTAGTAGTTCTGTAGCGAGATCTACACTTTCAAATTGGATTTAGTTCGAAAAAGAGAATCGAACTAGCATGGTTCAATTCGTTGTGGGGGCGGAGTTGTCACTAAACATAGTGGACAATGAACAATTTGTTACATACATTAAGAGTTATCTCCAACCTAGGTACGTCGGTATTAATCGAAACACTCTTCGTTCTAATACAATATAATATTTTCTTAAAATTAAGAAATAATTAATAATTGATTTAAATAAATATTGTTGTATTATTTCTTTTACTTCCCATCTTTGGGAAGGAATTAACAAAAAATGTTATATTACTGCAATTGCAACTACATTGATCCACTTTGGGTTATACATAAAAAAATTATAGCTTTTAAAATTCTAGAACTTCCTCATAACGCAACCAACATATTTATTGTTATATTACAGATTGTTAGAGAATATGTGTTCGAAAGTAAAATTCGATTCGTTTACTTTCGATAATGCTAGTGTAAATAAGTCTGTAGTGGATAAGTTATGTAGAATTCTTAATTCGGATTTTGGTGATTTTTTTTTATTCTATGTTAGATGTGTATGTCATGTTTTAAATTTAATTGTTCAAGATGAACTGAAACATATTAAAGATCAAATGGATAAAATTAGAGATGCATTAGTGCACATAATCATATCACTGAGTAGAAAACAATATTTTGAAAAGATGTGTTCCCAATACGGTTTAGATCCTAAGAAGTTTATCACCGACGTAGGCCATAGGTGGAACTCTACATACTTGTTACTTAAATTATGTGAAGGTTGTGAACACATAATAATGGAGTATTATAGCAGTAGAACACTTAGGAAGGACGACGATCCTCTATTAATAGAATCGGATTGGGAAGCTGCTTTTAAAGTGAAAAAAATTTTGACAAATTTTGACAATTCAAAAAACATATTATCTGGGGTATATTACCCAATTAGTTTAAGAGTTTTTGAATTTCTTTATATTATTGCAAGAACTTTTTAGAGATATAGACATGACTCATTTTTGTTGATATGATAATCGCTATGAAAATTAAATTTAGAAAATATTGGGAAGGTTTACCTATGTTATTTCCCTTAGCATGCATAATGGACCCGTGTTACAATTTAAAGGGTACGAAACTTCTTGTTTCAAAAATCAATAGCTCTTTGATTTTGGATAAACATATAACTTATAATAATTTAGAAAGCACGTTAGTAAACATGTATATTATATATGCAGCACAATTTGGAGCTAACGTTAGTCATATACAACCTGCATCATCACGTGCTACTACACTTGGAGACGGTGAAGTAGAATTATACAATCTAATGGAAAAAATGAGTTAAACACAAGTAATTTCTTCTTACAGTATGTCTCTTAATTGCAACGAATCAGGTCCACTTCATATACCTGAAGAAATGAAAAATTATTTTCAACAAGATCTATTTAAAAATGTGGAGTTTGCTAATTTTTAAGAATTTGACTTACTTCAATATTGGCGAACAAACGAACCAAGATATCTGAGGTCATAGCAAAATATCTTCTAACACCTCTGATTAGCACGATAGTTTCGGGATCTGCTTTTAGTGCAGGTAAAAGTGTTTTTTAGAAATCAGGAGCCGATTCAAAGAAAATATTTTGGAAGCGTTAATGTATGTCAAAGATTGGTAAGACGGTAATTTACGCATACAACATAAGTATGCCGAAATTGCATGCAATCAGGTAAATAATATTTAACTTTAAATTTTAAATTCTTTATATAAAATAAAATACAATTTTGATTTCAAAAAAAAAAAAAAAAATTGTACATGTAACAAATTGTTCGTGTACAATTTTAACTCCGCCTAAAAAAAAATCAATTATTCAATTTAATAGTCAGTCTCAAGCCCGGGAAAAATGAGGAGGGTTTATTTATGAAACTTTTAAATTTTAATTTATTTACTCAATTTTTTTTTGTTTTTGTCTTTTCAAATTATAATTGGAGATTTGATTATTTGAACAAGTTTTTACTTACGTTATAAACTTATAAATTATAATTCATTATTTCGACTTTCAATTTCATTCACTAACAACTAACAAATAACAATCTAACATTACTTATTTACATACTAAGTTATTAATTTATTTATTATATAACTAATTACAAATTTATATGTGTGTGTGTGTATCACTAATATTAATATTCAAGGTCTTCAAGTATTTTAACTACCAAGTACCAACTTAATTAAGTAAGAGAAAAAAAATGGACGAACCGGACGAGCCAAAGCTCGGCTCGGCATGCCTAATGAGCTCGTAGCTCTGCTCGTCTATTTGACGAGCCGAGCACTCCGAGGGCTCAACTCGGCCCATTGTCATCTCTATATTGCCATGCCATCAACTAAGTTGCTAGTCAATCAAATTTAACAATCAAGTGAACATGTGCTAAAAAGATTCCATTAACATTTGTTTTAACACATCCATTGTACACATTATTTCAACATTTTCCTAACTTACTTCACTAACATGTGCTTTAGTTTATCCACTGTGGATGCTCTAATATGCGTATAATAGATGTAAAGATTATTATACGGATTGAGTATTTCAAGAAAAGAACGTTAAGCTAGGAAAATATTCATTAAAAAAAAAATAGTTGAACTCTAACCTTAGGAGCCCTAACAGCTCTTGTCACTACAAGAATATGGAGCAACAGGGGCGACTATTTAGGGACGACAATCACGTCGTCCCTATAGATTCAAAACTTATAGGGGCGACTCGACAAAGTCGTCCCTATAGGATACCAGACCTATAGGGGCGACATAAATCGCCCCTATAGGTATAACAATCGCCCCTATAGGTTTAGCAATCTATAGGAGCGACACATGTCGCCCCTATAGGTCCTAAAAATTAGAAAATTTTCAGCCTCTTAGGCGGTAAAAATTAGCGCGCTTAACTCAGATGAAAATTTTATCTATAGGAGCGACACATGTCGCCCCTATAGGTCCTAAAATTAGAAAATTTTCAGCCTTTTAGGCGGTAAAAATTAGCGCGCTTAACCCAGATGAAAATTTTATCTATAGGGGCGACAAATGTCGCCCCTGTTGAGTAAAAAAGTCGCCCCTATAGGGTGATTTCTATAAAATTCCTACTTCCCCATTTTTCTGCGCGGCTGCACCCTTCTTCTCCATTAGTCTGCGACTGCGCCCTAATCTAAAACCCAGGTTAGGAAATAAATACTAGAGTTATATTTTGCTTGGTTTTATCTATGGTTTTTATTTGCAGGATTCCAGCAAATCTCATACTTCAGCTTGACATAGAAGAGGATGCAACTACAAAAAAATCTGGTTGCTTGAAGAAATTTTTTGTATAGCTTATCTTTTCTTTGGTTCATTAGCTAAAAAATAAATGTTTGTTTCTTTTTAAGGGTGGTGTTGGATGTTCAAATAATTGCAGATCTGAAGGGTATAAAATGATAGTGAGTACACTGCCTGATATTCTTGAAGAAATGCTATGAAGCACTTAATGGATTCAGGGATTTTCGAAAGGTTTGCTATGCATTTAATTCATGGATATTGGAACTTTTGAAGTGAAGTTAAACCTTTTGATGATTTTGAGATTGTAATTTGGTTTGCAAGACATTGAAGTTGATAAACATTTTTTTTTTTTTGGCTTTGTTTGGTGATGGACGATGGGCAGGAAGTTTAAGCCCCAACTGGGTTGCACTGCAACGTTAAAAAAAAAAAAAAATTTTTTTTTTTAATGAAAAATTATATCTATAGGGGCGACATGTCGCCCCTGTAGGTAATTCCTAATAAATAAATGATTATATCTACAAGGGCGACATAGTCGCCCCTATAGGTTCATACACTTTCAGGGGCGATAGTTGTCGTTCCTAAATATCTATTGCAACGAGCCTATAGCAGCGACATGTTAGGGGTGACCTCGTCGTCCCTAAAGACCTTTAGAGGTGACTTTTAAAGCTATAGGGGCGACAAAAGTCGCCCCTATTACTCTCGATTCTTGTAGTGTGTCCTGATGATTTGTAGAGGATGTAAATCGCGAGATGTGCCTTAGTAGAGTACGATTGAGAGCTTACAGTTTAATTGCGATTGTAATGAGCCTTATCCATACTTTTGGTCAGGTATGATGGGTGGTTATTCCCTCCGTCCTCTGAAAATAGACTTGCTCATATTTTCACATAAATTAAGAAAAATTATCAATTCAATTAATATTCTTGTAAATATAATTTTTGTTTTTTACATTTGGAAATGTAATTGGTAAAACTGTTTAATTTATAAACTTATTTATTTATGATTTTGGGATAATAAGTAATTGTTGAAATTGGAGAGAGAAAATGCGTGTGATTAAAAAGTGGTTTAGGAAATTGTGTTGTTTATAAACCAAAAAGATTCTTTTACCAAACGGATGCTTAATAAATATGATTATTTTATATTTGTTGATAAATAGCAAGTTATCAACCCTACTCCACTAAAACATATCCCGCGATTACATCCACTACAAATTCTCAGGACGGTATTGTAGGGACTAACATTGGAGTTCAACCTTCTTACCGTTCATTATTTTATTGTATGGAGCTTCGAGGGTGGTAACACATATTTTTTTTTAGATAAAATGTGTGGTTGAAAACTGGAAAGAGAAAATGTGTGTGGTTAAAAAGTAATCTAAGAAATTATGTAAAAAAAGGATTTATAAACCAAAAAAAGAAGAAGAAGGATACCGAAAACAAGCGGTGAGGCGGTGGCCTCTGTTCGGGAAATCAGATTTTTTTTTTTGGTTTATAAGCTTTACAATTTTCAATACAACTTTTTAACCATACATATTTTCTCTCTCCAATTTTTAACCCTCCAATTACCTCGAGATACGCGAAATAAACCAAAATAAACAAAAAAAATTGGTTTATTCCAGCCGCCGAACATTGAAGTTAGGAGTGAGATAGTGTAGCATTAAACTAGGGCGCTTACCACGTATGTTTTGTAGTGGAGCCAACAGCTTTATCCACGAAAAGACAGAATACCAGGATTAGACTACATATAATAATGGCGTTTGATGATGATTGATGTTGTAATATTGGGTGATGGCATCCGTTTGGTAAAGTAGATAGTTTCTTAAATCAATTTTTAATCACATATATATTCTTTTTCTAATTTTTAATAACTATTTTTTACTTCAAAATCATAAATAAATTATTTTACTACCCAAACAATTTGTTCATCCTTGTTTTTTTTTCCTACATGAAAAACATAAAGAAAGAATGTGATATTTTCAACATAAAATACGTGATTAAAAAGTGATTGAAAGAAATATATGTGGTTAAAGAGTAATTTGTAAAAATGTATGGACTTGTTCAATTGGAGAATTGACGAATTAATTCGATTGTTTTTAGAAAATTGGTATGCAGTCGAACCTATCAAAAATGGTTGCAGATGGTTGAACGTGAGTAAAATCGAGTTAAATATCAATTTATTTGATTTTCAATTGGACAAATTTAAGACCTTAGAACTTAACCAAGTTTTTTAAGCAGCTACTTAGTTGAAGAGTTTCTTTTGAAATTTTTACATTGATACATATGTAAATAAACAACATTAAGAATGACCAATGTGTAACTAATTCGATCAACGAATGAAGTGATCAAATGTAATCACCAACTACGATCAACGATCAATCCGATTTGCACGGTAATTTTGTTATTAATAAGCGAAATGCACACCTTATTCCTTAATGGATGGTCATTATTCCTTGATTAGCGGATATCCCTCCTTAATGGACGGTTAGTCCAGAATTAATGGTGATATTTACTCCCTAAAATCAATGCAAGACTACATCTATAAATACCCCCACTCCCGAAAATCATTTTGCATCATATATATTTATTAATTCTTTTAATAAATTAGTAATTCAGTAATTTAATATTCCATTCTATAACTATGATTTATATCTTGAGTACTAACGGTGAGGCCTTCTAAGAGGGGTATCACTTTCATGAGTCGCCCCACATTATCACATCAAATTTATCAAGTTTACAGACTTATAATTATAATTTGTCCAACTAAGGCCACCCACCCTAATTCATATTTGGAATAAGTCCAAATTTAACAAAAATGAAACAAACCCAACCCATTCGAAGGTGGACCCCCAAGTTTAGCACTGAATAAGGTAGGAGGTAAAAATAAACACAGGACAACACAAAAATAATTGTGTGAGATTTGTTGTTGTAAAGATCCGTTTTTGAGTCTACGAGCCCCACCCGATTGGAGCATGTGTCCTTTTCCTCCTTTCACAAATAACCCGCCTGAAAATGTAATTGAAAAGTATTTTTCACTAAACCTTTTAAATGAAATGATTTTTAAGTATTTCACTCCTACAACCCAGCATTAGGAAGAGAAAAAATCATTTGATATTTATACTTCTTACGTTTTTAGTAATGAAATATACGTGTAATGCACATTAGTTTTCTCCGATTGTGCACGTTTTGCACATCAAAATATTGATATGTATTGGTAAAAAATTGCCTTTAGGCATAGTATAGACAACTATGTTTGACAGATCAAGCTAATAAGCTAGCTGATAGTTGATTAGCTAGTTTATAGCTAAAAAGTTAATTGTGAGTTGATAACTGATAAACTAGTTGATTGAAATAGAAGTATTTGACAAAACTAGCTGAAAAGCTAGCTCAAAATACAAAATGACATAAAAGTATTTTAAATATCCTAATGGAATAGGAGTGTAATTTTAAAAAACAAAAATGCTAAAAATGGAATAAAAAATGAAAAGCTTATGGAGCTTATTTGAAAAGCGTGTAAAAGTAGTTTTTGAGATAAACTCTAACTTCACAAATAAGCTCATCAACCAAACGGAGCTTATTTTAGTATATGAAACTTATAAGCTATCCAGATAAGCTATAAGCTGTTTATTTGGTTTACCAAACATACTTAAATGATTGATTAAATGTTCCTAATAATCCAATCTTGATTAGATTTCTTTACATACAATCACTAATTTGGTGCATGCATTCTAATGAATTCCAAGGTCTAGGAATCACAATTATGGACTAAGGAATTTCACTTTCCACTCTCTATTTAGTGGTGTTTGGACTTATTACATTTATCAATTTTATATTAATTGAAAATAAATTTAACTACCTTTATTTGATAACACAATTCGTTTTATAAACTTGTTTATTTATGATTTCGAGGTAAAAAGTAATAATTAAAAATTGGTGAGAGAAAATGTATGTGATTAAAAAGTGATTTGAGAAATTGTGTAATTTATACACTGATTTATAAACCAGTTCATTTTATTTACCAAACGAATGCTAAATCATTACAATTTATAAATCAATTTATAATCAACACAATTTACCATATTGCTTTTTAACTATACACATTTTCTCTGTCTGCTTTTTAACCACATATTTTACATAAAAACATAAATAAATCAATTTATAATTATTACAGTATTACTATATATATCTGTAAACTAATATTAGTGTGTTTGGAGTCTGGAGTCAAAGAGGAAAAAATGGTAATGGTAGTTTTAGAGCAAGGAATCATGAAATGAAATTGAATTATTACAACAATTTTTGCTACACTCACAATGAGTGTGACAATGAGGATGACAATTAGCTTGCATGACACAATCTTTTTTTTCAATCATCTTTTAAATCAGTAATAACAACAACACTTCTACATCACCTAATTGTCATTTTCATTGTCAAACTAATTGTGCAATTAGATTAATTCTTATTCCAATTAGATTTTGATTTTTGGATGATGGGTAATGAAGTTGTTAAATTTTAATTTTTTTTCAAACAATCAAGTAGGTTGGGTTTGAGGCGGGCACCCAAGATCCACCCCGCAGGTATTAATCTCTGCCCTATCAGGTCCGGGCAATTTTTTTATTTTTTCCCTCCCTGCTAACCCTAATAAGTATCATTATGCACAGAACAAGCACTCTAATCGTGCTACAATGAAAGTGACACTTGACCCATGGCATATTGTTGGGGAGGGCACAAAGTAAAGCCAAGTATCTAGGCCCATGCCATTGTTGTGCTTTTGTTATCTTGTCAACTTTTTTGGTTCAAGGTATATAATGTGATGGAAATGTGTGTCCTCATATAATTTTTCCACTTTTGCAATTTAAGTACTTGTGCCAATTTTAAGCTAAGGTGGGGTTGGATTTGGAAGCATATAAAATGAATCCAATCAAAAAGGCATGGAAGGCATGATGGGTACCCCAACTATCTATCCTGGTGAAAGGGGGGGGGGGGGGGGGTCATCATGAACTATTTCATCATCATATGGGATTTGATTTTGTTTTCTTCCCATAATTTCTTATCACATTTAGACCCCACTATACACAATTTCTTGCATACTACAAAAGATTAAAGGGCCTCAACTTATCAAGTCACGGTTAATATTACTCCAGAATGACATTTTTGTATTAGCATGCGTCACAATCCTCCTGATAAACAAATATAAGAATCTTGTCACGTAATTGAACGAATCAACTTGTCAAATTTAACGTTCCTTTCAAGATGGTAATTTGTTCGTCGTTGGAGATAAGAATTTCAAATAGCAAAGAAAAAGAGTCAGCATAACCCATTCTCCTTAAAATCATAACTTACACTCAATGGTCAATGAGTTTAACTTTATGCTAGAGTTCCTATGAGTTACTTACACGAATGGATATGTTTTGTAGTGTAAACATCGATCTCTCCCATTGCCAAGACTCACTCATCCTTAGTGAGGAAAACGGATATTGTGGTGGCAATTCCAATTCCACCCATCTTCATGATTGTGTTATATGCATATAACGTGTAAATCGGAGCCTGCTGATTTCATCATAGCTCGATTTTTAGATGTCTTAGTCTTGTCTCAATACAATTAAAGTTATCTAGACCGAGCATGGTTGCCTGCCTCTTTTGAAGATATATATATATATATATATATATATATATATATATGTTCATTCTCTAAAAGCTATACGAGAGCAAGTAAAGAATCAAGTTAAGTTTTAGAAATTTGCTTCTTGTACAATTAATTTAACAATGTAGTTGACAATTTGGTGACATAGAAGTGTGGTGATTGTTGATTTAAATGATGACGTGATATGTGAAAAATAGGATTATGTCATGTAAACTAATTGTCAACCATCTTGTAGCATTTTTGCAAGTTTTATTGCCACCCATTTCTAAATGTTGTTCACATAACTAAAAAATGAATCCAGTTCGCACATGAAATGGCACATTTGAAAAGAAGTTAAATGAATAAGAATGTCTATTCTTTACAAAATTCACTTTTAAACGAGGTGGTCCTTATTGAAGAATGAAAAATTCCGGGATTTTCTCTCTCTCTCTCTCTCTCTTTTTAATATTTTCCTTTTTCTAGTTAGGCACGATTTAAGTAATTAGGTTAATTGTACTCATTTCCATATTTAAGTTAGCCGTGATTTAAGGTAATTAGGTTAATTCCTTTTGTATATATAGGTGTTGTATCACATTAAAATAATAACAAAAAATTATCCTCCAAATTGTGTTTTTTTCGAAATTTTTCTTTATTGTTTTATCTAGGGTTGTACAACAAAACCTTCAAACCGACTTGAAACCACAATTTTGAAAACCTTGGTTCGGGTTCACGCGGATCCGTCAACGTTTTGGTTTGGACCCAAATCAAACCCCTTTCAAATGGTTTGATTTAGGTTTCACTTTTCAAAACCTGCTTCAAAGCGCTAACCCGCAAAAAAAATTTAATTACAAAATTACAGATTTATGTTATCGATTTGTTTTACCGTTAAAATTTTTATAACAGAATTTGGCTTAAAAATTTGTATCTATCTTGAAAGTTGCTTACGCAATTGATTTATTTGTTTTAATTTGGTTAGTTTTATAACATTTATTCATAATGCCGTCAGGTTATTTGCAATTAATTTTGATGTCTTAATTCAAAATTCTATTTCAATAGTTATTTCAACTCGATCTAAATATATTAATTTAATTTCGTTTGCAAATCGTGGTTTGAACCCGCACCAAACCACAAAAAATAGTTTTGTTTGGTTTGGTTTAGGAAATTAAATAATTTGGTTAGGATTGAAAAATGTCAAACCTTTTTAAATGGTTTGATTTGAAAATTTATCAAAAATCGTCCAAACCAAACCATTTACACCCCTAGTTTTATTTGCTATGACGGAGGGTGAAGATTCTTCAATGAAGAGTAATTATGCTACAATGGTTGGACTCAATGTGCAAGAAACCTCTGGGTTAATTACCTCAAGATAACTTTATGGTAAGTTAGGTATGTGTTTTACTGGAAATAGAGATTGAATAATTGACTGTGGTGTAACGGATCATATGACTTGTGATTGGTATATGTTTAGTCAGTTGTCTTCGAATTGTCCAAAAACTACCTTTGCCAATGTCAATGGGATTTCATCTCCATCTGTCGTATTGGTATCATTACATTATCCCAAGTTAACCATTAAGGATGCCTTGTTTGTATCATCATTAAAATGCAACAATCTCTCTGTTTCTAAATTAACGAAATCTCATAATTGTATAGCCACTTCTCTACGCTCTATATATTTCAGAACATCCACACTAAGGAGAAGATCAGCAGCGGTAAGGGGGTTGTACTATCTAGAGGATTGTTTTCAACAATCCAACAGAGAAGGGAAAACTCATTTTTAAATGAAGGTGCGGTGAATAAGAAAAAGGAGAAGATTTGGTTATGACATAGGCGTCTAGGACATCCATCTTTACGTTACCTTACGAGGTCATTTCCCTTACTATTTCGTAATTGTAATTTGTCTGACTTTATTAGTGAAACTTGTATCATGGCGAAAATTCATCGTTCTACTTTTCATTTGAGTGCTACTAAATCAAATTTCCCCTTCTCACTAGTTCATTATGATGTTTGGGAATCGACACAAATTCCTACTCCTAATGGAATGAGGTGGTTTGTAACTTTTGTGGATGATTGTACTAGAATGACTTGAGTTTATCACTTGAAAAAAAGAGTGATGTGAGTACCATTTTTCAGCTCTTTCATCAAACGGTGACTTCCCATTTTGGTGTTCCAATAAAAGTTCTTCGCTTGAATAATTGGAGGCAGTACTCTAAACATGAATTGATAAAGTTCATAGACTATCCTTTGCCTGAACATACTGAACATCTTTTATTTGATAACACTGAACATCCTTAGCCTGAACATACTGAACATCACTTGTCTGATAATACTGAACGTCATTTTCCTGATAACATTGAACACTCTTCGTATCTCCCAACAAGATCTAATCATGGTATACCACCTAGTAGATATGAGCGTGACCTTAATTGCGAGACCAAATATCCCATTAGAAATTATTTAACCTACCATATACTTTCATATGCATCCTACGTGCTGCAGTTATCATATGTTTCGATTTCTAGTAAAATGCAGGAAGCTTTAACAGATACTAGATGGACTCAAGTTATGGTAGAGGAAATGACTGCACTTGAAAAAAATAGTACTTGGGAGATGGTAACTCTACCAAAAGGGAAAAAGTTTGTGGGATGTAGATGGGTGTCTACAGTGAAACATAAGGTGGATAGAACGGTTGAGAGGTATAAAGCTCGGTTAGTTGGAAAATGGTATACACAGTCTTATGTGATTGATGATCAAAACACTTTTACACCCGTGGCCAAACTCAATACGGTAAGGGTGCACTTATCCTTAGCAGCGAATCAAGATTGGCCACTTCTTCAATTTGATTTAAAGAATACATTCTTGCATGGAGACCTTGTAGAAGAAGTGTATATGGATCCACCTCTAGGTATAGAGAAGTTCTCAAACACTGCGAATGTGTGCAAACCGAAGAAGGCATTGTATGGTTTAAAACAATCTCTGAGGGCTTGGTTTGGGATGTTTACTAAGTTTATGAAGAGCTTCGGCTATAAGCAAAGCAACCCCGATCACACATTGTTCTTGAGGTACAAAGAGGGTAAAGTTATTGCATTAATTACCTATGTTGATGATATGGCTGTGACTGGTGAAAATCAGGGTGAAATTGAAAGTTTACAACGATATTTGGCCTCAGAATTTAAGATAAAGCAGCTTGGTAATTTGAAGTACTTCTTAGGAATTGAGGTGACCTGATCAAAGAATGATATTTTCCTATCCAAGAGGAAATACATTCTTGATTTATTAGTTGAGACAAGCATACTCAGATGTAAGTCTACTAATACTCATATTGAGCAAAGTCATAAGTTATTTTTATGCTTGGATGCTAACCCTACTGATAAAGGAATGTACTAGATACTTGTATGAAAATTGATTTATTTATCCCATACTAGGCTAGATATTGTATATGTAATAAGCGTAGTGAGTCAATTTATGCATGATCCCCTTAAATCCCATATGGATGTTGTTGATGGAATATTGAAGTATTTAAAATCCGTTCTAGGGAAATGGTGGTTGTTTACAAAGAATAATCACCTGAAGGTAGAAGGCTATACCGATGTAGATTGGGCATGTTCAGCCGATGATAGAAGATCAACTTCAGGTTATTTTACCTTTGTAGGAGGGAATCTTGTGACTTGGAGAAGTAAAAAACAAGGAGTGGTGGCAAGATCTAGTGCGGAAGTAGAGTATAGGGGAATGACTCTTGAGTTATGTGAGTTATTGTGGCTGAGGAATTTGTTAACATACTTGAGAATTGATTCTCAAGATGCAATGAAGTTATATTGTGATAACACGTCGCAATTGAGATTGTCCATAATCCAGTTCAATATGATCGGACGAAGCACGCAGAATTTAATAATAGAAAATTATTCTCCAAATTGTTTTATTTGACGATCCTGCCCTTTGCCAAGCTTAGGAAATAATACTCTTCGCTTGCTAGTTCTGGATTATCCGTCACATTTTGACACCTCGACTTGTTCTTGTGAGATACACAGAGAGACCCACTAATGCTGCAGGTGAAGAATGATTGATTTTACATTTTTTTAAGTGGTATCAAATGTAGACAAGAAAGTAAGCATGGTATCTAAAACATTAAACAGAAAATGGATTTTCTATGTGGACATATGAGATGTGTAGGAATTAGATTGCTTGATTCTTAGTTAACATATTGGGGAGAAGTGATTATGCAATATATAATATTCAGGGGGATATGGTGCCCATCAATTTTTCTATGGAACCTGGTACTTGGTTCCTTATGGAACTAGGTAATGAGATGGCTGCTTAGTCAGTTATCAATTAGACATAATTTGTGGGCTCCAATTTTAATTTTAAAAACTCTAATTGGGCTGACTAGAAAGCCATCTCATCACTTGGTTCCATAAAGAATCATGTACCTAGTTTCATAGATTTTTCATGATGTCCATAGTGGTCACCATAATCCTTACCCACTTTACATGTGAGATTAATATGTCACAGAAAAAAATTATTTATGCCACATGGCAGACCCACATACAATGTGGGTAAAGATTATTATGCCTGTTGTGAGCATCATATCCTTACTAATATAATATTATAAAAGAATAGTGGGATGGATGGATGGATAGATATCCTATGTTTACAAATCTTTCATGATTTTTCCCTTCCCTTTTTCTTGCAAAAGTGGCACATTCTAACGGTGGAGAAGGCAAAGACAGAGAGTTGAAAGTGACACGACCAAGAATCAGCAATCACTTTAACCAATTATATTTTACTACACATTTTTGGTATGGGATGAATTGCATTATGGTGTGTTGTCAAGTACTCAGATGTGTAAATGTAGGAATTTTTTTGGCCCACCATTGATGAAGCCACAGGATCTTTCAATGAAATCAAACACAAGTTGCATGATTATGACTATGAATTGGTCCTTAATTTATGTCACATCAATGTGCTTTCACTTCTTAGGTTCACCCAATTTGGTTTTAGGCTGGATTTCACTTCGGACTATATTTTTTTAACTTAGCCGACAAATATTGGCTATTTAGTCAATGGATTGTAAGTAAAGTGTCAAGAATTCATTTGCACTTGAGACTTTTACATTGTTCTTGTATAACTTTGCTTTCTAGGTTTTAAAGATAAGTTTTACCCAATATGCTTGTGATTGTGGAATCGAATTCTGTAAGGAATTACTTTCAAAAGAAGATCGAAGGTTGAGAGTCGTCTGTATGAAAAATGTATATTATCGTAAACATCAATTCTAAAGGAGAGTTTGAGACATATCTCGCTAAACATTTGTCTATATAATTATATCGATGGAGATCGAGATAAAATAAGGATAAAAATAGATTATAGATATAGGATTTATTTAGGATTTTGAAATAAGAGTTTGATTCAAGTATATCTAGATTTGGTTAGACTAGTTCAAGTATTTCTTGTTCTATAAACAAATGACTTATTTATTTTAATACGTGTTGACGTCACCAGCCTTTGAGGTACTTACGGCTCGGCCAATACACGGATTGTCCACCGCATGGTGTGGATTTGTTCCACGCGAGGTAGACGCGTCCCGAGGGGGTTTCTCAAAGGCTGGTGGCGTCAACAATACGCAATCCTCGATTATATTATAAATTAATTTTTTCTTTTGCTCTCATTTTTTCTCTTATTTGCACTTCTTCTTGTTTCTCATCGTGTTTGTTAATAAATTACAAGTTCATATATCACATTACTGAGTACTCTTTTTACTTATATTTTTGAGATGTGTTTGTGATGAATATAACCTTGCAAAATACAAAGTAATCAAGATTAAACAACGAATAAACAAGATTGACAATGTATAATTGAATCAATATAGCAGCTTGCACCAAAATAGTCAGATGTAAGGTATTCAACGAGGGGTCACATTTCTTCCCAATACTCCACAAAGGTAACACCACCAAAACCAGGCTAGAAAACACTCTTAGACAACACCCAAACCAAACAAACCCACTGCCTTCACACCTAAAAGAAGACCGAAACAAGAGCTGCACTAGGGAAGCAATAAGACTGAAACAGGGGTTGTCCAGCAATAAGAGGACAGAATAGGGACAATATGGTCACAATAGGAGCCACACAATGCTCAACCGAAATAGGGGTGAAACAGGGGCGAAACAGGGCGGAACAGGGAGGCACGGTCCGCAAGAGTCGCACAAAAGGCTTAGGTGGTGGTTACATAGAACAAGAAGGTAAACTTCCATTCAAGCAAGATAGGAAGAGGGTTGGATGTCTCACGAAAGAGAAAGGGAAGGAGAGTGTCGAGTGTTCTATCTTTAGCTGAGAGCAATGTGTACAAAATCAAAAACTGGTTTGAACCGAAAAAGGCAACGGGTCAAGGGTCAAAAGGTCCGATCAGGTCGAACCGAGATTGAACCGATTTCAATTAAAAATAAAAAATTATTCAAAGAATTACAAATTCTTCTAAAAAATAAGTTATTTTACAAATAAATCAACATTTACTCATTTAAAAAATAAAATCATACACAAAAGTATCTTAAAACAACAAAAAGTAGCTTAAAACAACTTCAAAAAAGAATTTCAGCAAAAAAAAAAAAAGTCAAAACCGGGTTTAAAACCCGGACCGGTTCCCTGTTGAACCGAGAAAAAACCTGGTTTCCGGTTCGGGTTTTAAATAGCCAGCTTTGACTTGACCGATTTTTCGGCCGGTTCCCAGTTGAACGAACCGATCTGGTTCTCTAAACACTGGCCGAGAGTGAGGTAAGGGATTTATAGGTTAAGTAGGGATCCCTAATTAAGTTGGGTAGTCTCCGAAGCCTACCCATCGAGCAACACATTCGTAACCCAATTAAAACCTAGAAATGGGCAATAAATCCCTTAGCCCATCTTGTAAATGAGTTACAACACTTGTGGAGATTGGGCAATATTATCTTTTCAATGATGGGTCAAAAGACCTGCTATGCATTATTAATCTGACACGGTGTTTCATCATCGCCCTCGAAATTTGATTGGGACAAAAATATCCAACAGCATTTCTACTCAATACGCTAGTAAAAAATTTGAGTTCATGAATTTTCCAAATATTACTTCTCTCATACTAATTTATTTTGTTTTTGAGAACATTTTTTTAGGTTTCCTTGTGTCCACATAGACAACGTGCAAGACAAAAGTGCTGCAATTATCATGGTTTCACTAGCTACTAAAAGATACTAGAATGAAGACAATGAAGAAAGCAGTATACAATTTATAAAGACCCCTTACTATTATGGTGGTTATAAGCAGGGCGGATTTAGCTTTGGCCCGTACTGGGCTGAAGCCCAGTGTTTGTATGGGCCAGAATCTGTAAAAAAAAAAAAAAACTAGTTAATAGGTCGACCCATTTGAAATTTACCCAAATAGCAGCCCAACTCCCTCTCCCAGCGTCCATTTCCATTTCCTTCCTGGCTTCCTTTGTCATTTTCTCACTTCCTCCGCCGACTCAGCCCCTCACCATCAGTATCAAAATTCAAAACTTCCGCCCTTGACCTTCACCCCTCCTTCTTCGACCTTCAGCTCCGCCCCACCATCGGCCGCAGCGCCGCTCTGGAAGTTGAGGTTCCAACAATCAGCCTCTGCATGCAGCACAGCAACAGCAGCCAGCAGCGCAGCTCACCAGCTCCAGCACCGCTACACGCCTGCACCAGCACCAGCAGGCTGCAGTTGCGCAGCTCAGCTCTCCAGACTCCACCGCTCTTCTCGTCTGGGACCCGGGTCTCCTCGCCTCGTCCTCACCTTGCAGTGGTAGAGCCGCCGGCCGCTGGACCTGAGGTTCTTCTTCTTCACTTCTTCTGCTTTAGTTCATCACTTCTTCTGCTTCAACTTGACTGCTTCAGCCTTCTGTTCTTCTGCTGAAGTCTGAACAGTGAAGATATCGATGTTATTTGAATTGGGGGAATGTCATTTGAATGTCAGTGCGTGTCATTTGAATTTTGCGAATGTCATTTTTATAATCAACATGGTTAGTGCGTGAGTTGAATTTGATATTGATTTTGAGATTTTGATTTTAAGAATGTGATTAGAAAATATGATATCGGTTTGGTCAATTTTAGATTATTGTGATTTTAGATTATCTGATTTGTAGAATGTTATTTGATTTTGGGAATATGATGCATATTATAAATTTATATAGCATTATGTTATTTAAATTTTGATTTTAATTTCGTGGTAGTTATAATGTGATTTTAAATGTGAGAATATCAGTTATAATGTTAGATAATATTTATGGGGTTAGTTTTAGATTATGTGATTTAGATATTAGATTATGTGATTTTGCCCCCGAACCCCCGAAAGAGGAGGGCGCACCCCCTTTCCAACTCCCGCACCAACTCTCCTATTTGATTTCAGCTCGGTCCAATAAAAAATCCTAGATCCGCCATTGGTTATAAGGGCCTATGTCATTGATCACTACAATTGATGATGATGGTGATATAAAGCCACCAAAATTTCCAAATTGTCAAAATCGAAAGGGTCATGTGACAACATTTTTGTAATTGATTTTAATACCTCTGGGCCACCTTTTCTGTATATGCTGGAAACAAATATTAATTGAGTTTAACCATTTCTGGAAATTTTGGGCTCTATGATGGATGGAGACTGCAATGAATTTTGTGTGGATGGTTTCTTCCTATCCTTTTTCTTTTCTTTACTTTTTTTAGGGGTGGCTATCAATTGCGCCATCGTTAATCGCTATTGACTATCCTCTTCTCAAAGGAGGCATACGGTTCTCATGGACGGAGATTTTAGGTGATTTTAATATTTTTAAAGTGAAATCATTAGACGATCATTTGTCGCGATGACATAAGACTCATACCAAATTTCATTGATTATGAATAGGGCTGCAAGTTGGATCTAAAAATTCGATTCCATTCCATTTTTTTCCAAAATATCCGACTGATCCGAAATTCGAAATTTTTTGAAAAAACTGGATTGGAATTGAAACGAGTTTCAAAATTCTTAAAATTCCGATCCAAAAACTTCCAAAATATTCCGATCCGTATATTTTGATTTTTCCGAATAAATTCCATTTTTTTTGTATTTGCATTACAATTAATAATATAAAATGAAAATCTAAGAAAATAATTTATTGAACAACTAATAATATTAAAATATTATTAACATGAGATTTATCATATAACTGACGGATAACACTTTTACCTAGGGAAAAAGAGAGAATAATACTTCAATTTTAGCATAGGGTTTTAAGTTAGGTAAAAACTGGTGGCGAAAAATATTTCACATTAGACATAATAAAAAGTTCAGATTAAATTAAAAGTTCAAAATGTGTTGTTGTCGTGGTATCACAAAGTTTGCTTTACTTATTCACTATTTGTGTGATCATTAGGTTTGGACTTTGAAGCATGACAGTGACACTGTATGTTTACTAGAAAATAAATTTTTGAAGCAAAAACGTTACATCTATATGGAGTTCTAGAATGAAAAAATACAAGAGTTGTAGCGTTGTTATCCCTGTTTACTTTTATTTTTATTTGATCTTGAAGGAAAAATTTATGTTAAATCTATTTATAGATGTTATGCTGTTATTTTGTTATCTTTTATTGTTTGTAAACTTTTGTTATCTTTTTTTATGTACTTAAAATTATTATAAATCTTGATAAAATATTAAATATTGGAAATTCTACTAAATTTCGATTTGGAATGAAGTTTGTGTATTGTGAAAATTTTGGAACGAAATTTGGAACAACATTTTGATTTCGAAATTTTTGGAATGAAACTTGAAACACCTATTTCCGATATGTTCCGTCTGAAAAGCACCCCTAATTATGAATCTACTTTGACGAGACATTTTTATTACACCATTCAACCAAGATAAGTGAGGCCCGACTCAAAATGATTTTTTTAAAATAACATTTTTATATATTTTTGTTAACAAAAAAATTATATATTTTTTCTCATCTCTTTCTGTTATCTATATATTACTAAAGCCAACGAAGATTATGACCAATCAAAAGATTCTAAATCAACAGTATATGAATTTCCATCAATTCAGTTCAGCAGTTTTATTTCTTATTTTTTTTACAGTTTCTATAACTTTAGAAAGTTATTCATTGAGTGGGCGGTTTCCTCCAAATTTATGCATGGATTATTCCAAGTAAGTTCCCACTGCCTCTATATTATCGCCCATGCGTAATTATTTTTTGGAATAATTAGGCTCTACACTAGTTATTCATACCATCTTTAGATAAATACTAGTTTTCTATACTATTTAGAATTATACGTAACCTTCAATCTCTCTCATATCTCTGTACAACTCCGTATATCTTGCTCTTCTATCTATTCCAACTATATCTCATCAATCTTCCCCCAAAATCGCACAATATCCTTCATACAATTAATTGACCCAAATCTGAGTTTCCATATACTAACTGCAAAATCTCCCAACAAATTCTTGAAATCACGCACAAATTGTGTAAAATCTTTTAGCAAATGTTTCGTGATTTTGAAACCTCCATTTCTGAAGATTCAAGTTTGCAGTCGAACCCTAGGTAGCGCATTCGAACCAAATATGTATTTCCATTTAGCAAAGATCGGAGAAATCATTGCATCGGTAATGGTGAACACTCGTTCATCACGACGACAGGAAGAAGAACCTCCACGACGGATGATCAGTTCGACTGTTATCTGAACAACAAAGATCTTGTATGTGATGAGCTTGAGGATTTGATGGAAGAAGACGAAAACTTTGTGGATTTCCATGGAGGTGACTTCTTTCAAGTGTTGCTGGAGGAGGCCAAAGAGATTTATGAAGAAGAAATTGTGGTGGTTTTGAGAGTATTGAAGGCTTAAATAGGAATGTGACTATTTTAACTGATTGGGTTAGAAGTTGGGGTTGTCAATCTTGATCACAATGTAGATGGTGATTTGTTGTAATGTTATTTTTGAGTCATGTTGTGAAAGTATTTGGTAATATAACAGATCATTGTAGCATGTTTTAGAAGTTAATTTCCCTGTTTAAAGTGTTGATTTGATTGTGATTTCTGGTTGTTCTTAGTTGAAATTGCATCAGGTGTTTGTGCTGAAATTTTTATGAACATTACAAGGCATTACAAAGCATTACTGAACATTACGACACAATATTACTGAGATTGTAATGTTACATAAAATACAATTATACAACATTACAATGACTGTAATACCGCTTCAATTTGAACCGACACGCGAAAAAACAATAGCAATGAATATTACACAAATGTGGTAGTAAATTACAACACGTTACATAAAATTACAGAACGATAATTATTAATTAATTACTGTATATTTAACATTACATGTTTGTAACATTATATGACATGACATAATGTAATCACCGGGAAATTAGGTACTAATTTACCAGTAGTGGCCTCCGAAAATATGACAACCAGAGAGGTTGAAGATGATGGATTGGGAAGAGAGAGAGTGTGAGTTGGGAGATTATTTTGAAAATTGTAACTACCTAAATTAATCCTACACAAATGATAACACTTCCTAATTAATAGCTTTCATATCTATTTAAAGAATCAAAAAATATACCCTCTCTCTTATATGAGAATATGACATTTTTCTAAAGTTTTGATAAAAAATCCAGTAATATTGCGAATAGTTTGAAAATATAGTATTTTTCAATTACAGAAGATTACACCTAGGTAGTTATGTAATTTACCATTTTTTCCCATTATTTTGGCAATTCCAAATTGGGTTTTAATATATAACAAATGGTTACCACTTAATATTCAAACAATTACAAGATTTAATTTGCTCCACTCAAACGATAATTGCCTACCGTTGACGGTGCCCTGTCCTTGGGGTGCTTACGGGACGTCAACACACGGTATTATTCATAGTTTTTATGTTGACGGTGCCCTACCCTTGGGGTGCTTATGGGACGTCAACACACGGTATTGTCAACCGCGTAGTGTGGATTTGTTCCACTTGAGGTGTGCGCGTCCTCAGGGGGTTTCGAACCTTGGATCTATGGAACTTAAGAATTCCAAAGGCCTCCCTGGTACGACTAAGCTGCCCTCGGGGTGCTTACCGGACGTCAACACGTACCATTTCTGGATTAAAATAAAAAATAAAAAAATATGGTGACTTGAGTAGTGGGAGGTTACATTAATTGACAGTTTAAAGTATGCACGGTTTTCCCAAAGTAATATCAACTTTTCTTTATCATTTTTATTTTACATTGTATATCCAGCAGTACTCCATCATCTTAAATACAGTATTATTGCTTAATCAATCATATACATATTTCAACATAAAAAATGTAGTCGGCATTGTTGAACGAACTAGACAAAAAGAGAACAAACTGGATTATCAATGTACGAGTTGCTAGAAAATATGTTGTACTGATAAACAATTGATCTCAAAGTAGCAAGAAGCTTGGAAATGATACTCATGGATAAAGAGGAAAAACTTTCTGTTCACTTACAAAACAGTCAAATACATTTTGCTTTTTGAGTAATATTACCAGAAAAAGTTTACTCACTTTAAAAGTAAAGCAATATATTATTTTCAGATCTTGATTTTAAAAAAATCAAAATAACATAAAGAAATGTCTCAAAAGTCATCGTCATTGACTGGGTTTATCACTGATTACTGAAATTTATTAGGGTCTGCATAAAAAACATACAATATGTAAGAAATTTAGAACAAGAGATGCTTATGTTAAACATAAAAACTGGTAAGATTTTTGTTAAACATTGAAAAAAATAATGGTCCTCATCTACATCCTTGGATCCTTCGTCAATAAGAAATATTTGCCTCTACACAAAAAGTAAAAAATTTATAAGAAATTTATGAACTCAATGTGTGTATAAAACGTTAAACACGAAAATGAAATTTTGAACAATACTACGAGAGAACACAGTTGCAAATATCTACTACATCAATATCCATCTACGTTTACAATCTATCTATCTATAATCTATATCTACAATTTATAATATCTTAAAAGTGTAAATGAGTGAGAATATTTTGATTTTCCATTTTATCCCACATTCATGTTGCCAAAAATGAACTTACCTTGAGAGGTTGAAGACGAAATCATCGAATTCCACTTGAAGAATCATAAGCCAAAATACATGAAAACACCACTTGAAATCATGATATGAATGGAATAACACCGAATTAAGGAATCAAACGAGAGGCTTGAACACGTGATTACACGTTGTCCTAAAAGTACATTTGCTCCCTCTCGTTCGAGATGCTTAAAGGGTTAGATAGCAAATGCTTTAGCGGATTAATCAAGCCTTCAAATCATGTATTTATTAAGCACTAATAATCCATGGAAAAGGAACAAAAAACAATTGGAAAATGAGTATTGATTTTGGTGGAAAATGACTTCTATATTTTATGGATGTTCTCACTCATGTTTCATATATATTGAATTGATCAATATAACATCCTTTATATAGAGATTAATCCACCTTTTATGAAAGTACATACCTCTTAGACAAAAGGGCACCTTTTGGTGCAAAAACCAACTTAGGCACCAAAAGGTGCCTTTCGGAAACCACCACGCGATCGCGTGAAGCCTCTTTATTTTGAACAGATTCAAATCCGTTGAACCACACGATCGTTGGACCATGAACCACGCAATCGCGTGGTTCATATTTTGGCCTCTTATGTTCCTGTTTTTCTCATTCTTTTGTCTTCCTTATCAATACCTCTTTGTATTGATTTAATTGTGTACTTCATCTTATCATCTTTAAATATTTGAACAACCATTTGGAAACAAAATTTTCCAACAATCCCCCACTTGTTCAAATATTTTCACCAACTCATTTTATAACGGTGTTATGCATAAAGTAAGGTATCTTTCAATTTAAACCTTACCTTAGTGTAAACATCGCAAAGTATTATCGAAATCCCGGGTAGCCTTAGCTTTGAACCCGTTATTCCATGTGACAATACCGGCAACATCACACACACAACACTCAAAGTCTTTTGTTCCACACAAGTTTTTGCTTTAGTGCGTTAATGGCCTTGCGCCTATCCGATTCGGGAACTTTTCAGAAAGTAACTCTAAACTTTCCTTGAAGCGGCACCACTTCTAAGTTCATATAGGTGAAGTTCTTCCAGCATCTTTGTTACATTTAGAGATACTTGTAATTCTGAACTTCATTAAGAGTTTTAAAACTTAGCCCTCCAACTGTAACAACCAACACTTTTAATCTAGAATGAGGTATGTTTTTATAAAGTGTTGAAACTATCCACATATCGAATGACTTGTTGTTACCCTTTGAACCCGTGAATTACTCATTTCATAATGACAGGTAGGGTTGCCGTCATTGGCGAATCTTTTATAAAGGAGTTTCACCTCATCCTACTCGATTATGTTCTTATGATTTTACATAAGATATAAAGTCAAGTTTTAACTTAACTTTTTCACAAATTATTGAATCACTCTTTGATTCAATTTATGTCTAGACTTCTTTAGAATATTTAAACGTGATCACTTCTCAATTATTTGACAACACTTGTCAAATATTTCACAATATTTTGTAGTCTATTTTGTGCACTTTATAGACTTCAAAATAATATCACTTTAAACTTTATTTAAAGTTTAGTTGTACTACCCCCACACTTATAGGGTAGACTCAAAAATTATTCTTTCACTCAATGAAAGAATCTAACTTTAGATTACAATTTATTTACTTCATAAAATAAATTGTTTTTCGCAATTCTTTCATTCAATTGAAAGAAATAGAATTGTAATTCCATGAACACAATTGTTCTATCAATAATTTAATTATCTCCTCAATGAGTACAATAAATATTTTTCAATATTTGTTTGAGTGTTATCCCCACACTTTGGGATAATCTTCAAATTTCTCAATTTTATTTAAGTGAATGATTCTCTTTGTGAACCACAATGTTTAACAATAATTCATATTCACTTGTATGTTTCGTATTATTACTCTCCATTAGTAATAATGCTTTTCACATATACATGATATCAACCATTGATATCAATATCAAATAGATAGACTCATTCTATCATATCATCTTGCATACTTTCTCAAATTATATAATAATCAAACTGGATTATACACAATAGTATGAAATAAGATGATAACAAATTTGAACAAAGATTTTATAAATTGTATTTATGTATAGTAAGTAAACTTCTATTTGTTCAAATTTCTCAAATAAGACAAATTGATAATAAATACTTCACATAAGTATTTGCAAATGATTCACATGTTTTAGGACAAAATTAATTTATTGTTGCGTGATAAATGTTTATCATTTGCATAATATCAATGCCTTATAATTATCTCATATACCAAATCAATTTAGTATGTAGCAACTCATACTATGAATAAATGTAGCATATATTTATTCCTCAAAAAGTCCAAGCAAATGAAATTTACATGATTCAATATTTATATCATGTTGTTATAAAGAGTAACATACTTATCAAAAATGAAAATTTAAGGAAATCACTAAGGTTATTAAAATCTCATGCATTCATGAAACTCTAATTTCATAAATTTTAAATCTTGAAAATCATATACTTCATAATTTTCAAATAAATAAGCAATATGCTATAATCAAGTTAGATTATCACATAATCAATGCACCAATAATATTATTAAATATGGTATTTAGTAACTAAATCCAATTTCAATGATATGTTATATGTCAAAATAAGGTATAACAATATAGTATTCTATATTGCAAATTTGACATGCGTTCCATGCATAGAATATATTATATAAATTTATAATGCATAACAACTTACTTACTTTTGTCACCGCACTCCATGATTTTTCTTCCTCCATTACTTGTATCCATCCCCTCACAACTTTTAAAAGTCTCTTTTAGGACTTAATCATATTACCCCCACATTTGAGGTATAACAAAATTAATTTCAATATTCTTTTTCGCAAAAAGAATACTTTTTGTCAAATGTATTTTAGTTATTACACTTAATCACTTCTTCAATTGACAACAATATTGTCAAATACATAAAGTGACTCAATCACTTTATTAATTTATACTTCTCTCTTTTAGAAGTATAGATAATTTTGTTTATGTGATCCAACTTAATCACTTGTTTGCATTTTAATATCCTTTAAACTTGTCAAAGTTTCTGCTAGGATATTTGATCACAATCACAATATAATTTCACTAATTTCGGAAATTATAATTTGAATCTTTTTCCAAAATGTCACTCCACATTTTAGGCTAAATTCAACTTTTATGTATAATCTTTCAACTCAATTTGAAAGAAACAATTTGTAATAAAACCTCAATTGTTTTATTGATATTTGCAAAAGATTATTGTCTCCAATATAATTTTCTTTTGTAACACGCATTATCCCCACATATTTGGAATAAGCACAAGTTTCATAATTCTTTCACTTCATTTGAAAGAAATAAATTTGTAATTCTTCCACTCATTGAAAGACTAATATGAGCAAATTTGTTTTACAAAACAAATATCAATGTTAATCAATGATCGTGATTAAATCATATTTGTGATCTCATCATCCAATTGTGTAAATATTTATCACTTTTCACATGATCATTGTAATAATCACAATAAGTATGGACGAATCCAATCTCATGTATTCTCAATGAAAATTCACAAATTTTTCAATAATTGTTATGCATCACTATGCATTCATAAAAAATACTTCATATAAATATTTTATTTCAAAAGAGATAAACAATATGATAAATCTCAATATTCATCAATGATCTTCTTGATCTTAGTTTGATCTCACCACCATAATTCCTTAATTAGGAAAACAACATTGCTTTTACAAGCAATATATGGCATCTCCATAATTCGTTGTAGAGTCATTTCACATTTCTTAATACAACAATAAGTATCAAGATTTTCACTACCACATTTAAGCCAACAATGGACAATTTTTTAATACAAGTGGTAGTCTCCAATTTACCATTGAAAATGGTCACTTTATTAATACTAATAACATTATTAGCAAACACACTACAAGAATATGGAGCAACAGGGGCGACTATTTAGGAGCGACAATCACGTCGTCCCTATAGATTCAAAACTTATAGGGGCGACTCTGCAAAGTCGTCCCTATAGGATACCAGACCTATAGGGGCGACTTTGTCGCCCCTATAGGTATAACAATCGCCCCTATAGGTTTAGCAATCTATAGGAGCGACACATGTCGCCCCTATAGGTCCTAAAAATTAGAAAATTTTCAGCCTTTTAGGCGGTAAAAATTAGCGCGCTTAACTCAGATGAAAATTTTATCTATAGGAGCGACACATGTCGCCCCTATAGGTCCTAAAATTAGAAATATTCAGCCTTTTAGGCGGTAAAAATTAGCGCGCTTAACCCAGATAAAAAGTTTATCTATAGGAGCGACACATGTCGCCCCTATAGGTCCTAAAATTAGAAATTTTCAGCCTTTTAGGCGGTAAAAATTAGCGCGCTTAACCCAGATAAAAATTTTATCTATAGGAGCGACACATATCGCCCCTATAGGTCCTAAAAATTCGAAAATTTTCAGCCTTTTAGGCGGTAAAAATTAGCGCGTTTAACCCAGATAAAAATTTTATCTATAGGAGCGACACATGTCGCCCCTATAGGTCCTAAAAATTCGAAAATTTTCAGCCTTTTAGGCGGTAAAAATTAGCGCGCTTAACCCAGATGAAAATATTATCTATAGGGACGACAAATGTCGCCCCTGTTGAGTAAAAAAGTCGCCCCTATAGGGTGATTTCTATAAAATCCCTGCTTCCCCATTTTTCTGCACGGCTGCACCCTTCTTCTCCATTAGTCTGCGACTGTGCCCTAATCTAAAACCCAGGTTAGGAAATAAATACTAGAGTTATATTTTGCTTGGTTTTATCTATGGTTTTTATTTGCAGGATTCCAGCAAATCTCATACTTCAGCTTGACATAAAAGAGGATGCAACTACAAAAAAATCTGGTTGCTTGAAGAAATTTTTTGTATAGCTTATCTTTTCTTTGGTTCATTAGCTAACAAATAAATGTTTGTTTCTTTTTAAGGTTGGTGTTTGATGTTCAAATAATTGCAGATCTGAAGGGTATAAAATGATAGTGAGTACACTGCCTGATATTCTTGAAGAAATGCTATGAAGCACTTAATGGATTTAGGGATTTTCGAAAGGTTTGCTATGCATTTAATTCATGGATATTGGAACTTTTGAAGTGAAGTTAAACCTTTTGATGATTTTGAGATTGTATTTTGGTTTGCAAGACTTTGAAGTTGATAAACAATTTTTTTTTTTTTTGGCTTTGTTTGGTGATGGACGATGGGCAGGAAGTTTAAGCCCCAGCTGGGTTGCACTGCAACGTTAAAAAAAAAAAAAAAAATTTAATGAAAAATTATATCTATAGGGGCGACTATATCGCCCCTGTAGGTAATTCTTAATAAATAAATGATTATATCTACAGGGGCGACATAGTCGCCCCTATAGGTTCATACACTTTCAGGGACGATAGTTGTCGTTCCTAAATGTCTATTGCAACGAGCCTATAGCAGCGACATGTTAGGGGCGACCTCGTCGTCCCTAAAGATCTTTAGAGGCGACTTTTAAATCTATAGGGGCGACAAAAGTCGCCCCTATTACTCTCGATTCATATCATGAGATAATTGAAGTAAACTATCATATTTACTTTCTCCACAATATTTGATTAAATATTGTTAAAGCAACTTTTGCAAATACTCAAACTTGCATGCCTCAATATTTTAGGAACTCTATTTTCCATAAAATAAAATGGTATCACAAATAAGTATAATTTTATTCACCAATTTATAAAATTCTCATGTCATTTTCAAGAGTCCAATTGATTCATATACCAATATACTTGCATAATGTAAAAGAGAAATACACTTCTCATAAATGAATCAAATGGAAACAATATTATTGAAAAAGCATATACTTTCAAATTTCCACAATAAATGATCACATAGTTAAAATAATTTATCCAACAGGCCTCATGTATTGAATAAATATCTAACATATATAATTAATCATCTAAAATGTCATGTCAATCCATTACTTGTCACGAGAATTAGGATTAAAACAAACATAACAATTCCCTTGAGTTTTTTTTTTTTTACACACTTTCATGAAACATTACATGCGGTTATGATGAAACATAAACATTTTCAAGTTCACGCCTTTTCATTTTATCATGCCTTTTGAAATCAATTTAAATTGAAAGGGCACAAATTAACTGTAATAGTGCCTTCTCTTCATGAATAGACACATCATTTGTAAAATAAATGTAATGAAAGATTAAACTCTTACTTCTTTCACTAATCACCATCATCATGCCACAAACATGATTACATATATTATGGCACAGTAACATTAATCAAGCACCATCTTTAATTTCTCATGCATTGAAGAAAAAATTTCTTAATACTTCTATAGATACATGCAAAATATGCATGTTATAACCAAACATAAAGAAGCCTTCAAGAAACAATCACGCTACAAAATTTGTTTTATGATTTATTGAACACACACAATATCATGATTCAAGATCCTCAAAATCTCGACTCCATTAGTGAAAATGTACTTTTAGATTGTTGCCAAAAATGAACTTACCTTGAGAGGTTGGAGACGAAGTCAGCGAGTTCCACTTGAAGAATCATAAGCCAAAACACATGGAAACACCACTTGAAATCATGATATGAATGGAATAACACCGAATTAAGGAATCAAACGAGAGGCTTGAACACGTGATTACACGTTGTCCTAAAAGTACATTTGCTCCCTCTCGTTCGAGATGCTTAAAGGGTTAGATAGCAAATGCTTTAGCGGATTAATCAAGCATTCAAACCATGTATTTATTAAACACTAATAATCTATGGAAAAAGAACAAAAAACAATTGGAAAATGAGTATTGATTTTGGTGGAAAATGGCTTCTATATTTTATGGATGTTCTCACTCATGTTTCATATATATTGAATTGATCAATATAACATCCTTTATATAGAGATTAATCCACCTTTTATGAAAGTACACACCTCTTAGACAAAAGGGCACCTTTTGGTGCAAAAACCAACTTAGGCACCAAAAGGTGCATTTCAGAAACCACCACGCGATCGCTCGGTACAAGGCTCACGCAATCGCCTGAAGCCTCTTTATTTTGAACAGATTCAAATCCGTTGAACCACGCGATCGTTGGACCATGAACCACGCAATCGCGTGGTTCATATTTTGGCCTCTTATGTTCCTGTTTTTCTCATTCTTTTGTCTTCCTTATCAATACCTCTTTGTATTGATTTAATTGTGTACTTCATCTTATCATCTTTAAATATTTGAACAACCATTTGGAAACACAATTTTCCAACAATTCATTCATTTTTCTCAATAATATCCTTAATTCATTTTTTGAAACTTAATTTACATTTATTTTAATTCTTATTTCAAAAATATTAAATTATCAACGCTGACTAAATCGAAATTAGTTATTCAATTAATATTAATTTAGTGTTGTTGTTTAATTTACTTTTATAATATTGTCTCATCAAATTTTATTTCCCGTGATAACTCCAATAAATAATTCAAAGAGTGCATTTATGCGTTTAATAGATTTTTTTCTATTTTTATTTCAAATAATTATCTTTTAGTCCTCTGTTGGGCAATATTATTTCATTTATAAACATGGTATTTGAACAATTCAAAGAATATGTTTATACTTTTAATGATTTTTTTAAATTTTTATTCAAATAATTGTGTTTTAGTTACTAATACTGATATTTTTTTTTTCAAAGTAGGGTGATTGTGAAACTTTTAATTTCTAAACCCACTTGAATTCTTATCAAAACCATCAATTAATTTATATAAAAATAAAAATAAATTCTTTAAATTATTTTCTAATTAAGAATATAAATAAATAGTTTCAAAACTCTTTGGAAGACAAAAAAACAAAACTGAAATTTTAGTTTAAATTTATATAGTCATTGTTTGGTGATGGTTAAAATCAGATATTTAATAGATTTTGATAAAAATTAATAAAATATGGTTGAAAAGTAATGAATCTGATGAAATTCTTGGTTAAAATTAATTGTTGGTTTTGACTTGAATTAAAATCTTATTTTAATTTCTCCCAAACAGGAGTATAATATTAAACTTTTTTATTATAAAAATATACTCACAAATTAACTTAATTTATCTATGCATAGTTTTTTCATATTTTTTCGCAACTTATCATAAATATTTTATAAAACAATTATTAATTTGACTAATATTTCATGATATCGGATTACAATATATCAAAAGTGGTTTATTTATTAAGATGCTATTTTAGATAATTCAAAATGAACAAAAATTTTCCATAAAATATTAATATATTAAGAATTGAAGTCAAATTACCATTTATAATTTTCCTGTAACAATATCGATTACGTCAACTACTTTAAAAAACGGTATTAGTACTTAAAAAATGTTACTTTAACATTCATCATATAAATAAGACATGCAAAAACACATGCTTACTGCTAGTAACAATAAAACAACATAAGGACAAAGAAGTAGAATGTTATGAGTGTTGTAAAACTCTAAAAATCTAGAACAAGAAATAGATGGAGAAAATGCGAGAAGAATTCTCATTAATGTGTAATTGAATGAATGAGATTAAGCCCCTATTTATAGGGGTGAATAATAGCAAAATCGTAATAATGTAAAGTTTATAGGGATATAATGGCCATTCACATTATATATAAAATGTATATTTTATAACACTCCCCCTTGAATGACCCATTCTGCCTCGTTAAAACCTTACTAAGAAAATTCAATGGGATAAAACTTGAGCGAATGAAAAAGAGTACAGCCGCTCCCCCTGATGTTGATCATTGTGTTTCATTGAGTCCACAGTTCGAAATGACATCAAATGATAAGTAGACAAATCATGTGCTGAAGTTTGGAATTCTGAAGTGCTGTCTCGTTAAAACCTTGTTAATAAAACCCAGTGGGATAAAACCAGAACGAAGAAAAAAGAGTACAGCATGATGCTCCTCCTGAAGTGTGTAATTGAGTATTCATGAACCTTTTGAACATTGGTATCATCTTTCATCTAGAATATGTATATATATGAAAGTCTATTTGTGTGTAGCTGCTGATATTACATTCTTCATAAGGTGGCTATGACTTTCTCCATTTGTTGATATCACTCCAGCACAAAACATATTGTTGAATTATAGCTCATAAATAGCTTTGATAATGCCTCAAAAACCTTGCTAGAAAAACATGTGAGACAAAACCTGAGCGAACGGAAAAATAGTACATTATTCTCATTAATTCTCATTAATACGTCACAACTGTTGCCTCATTAAAAACCTTGTTATGAAAACCCTCTTGGACAAAACCTCAGCTAAGGGAAAACGAGTGCAACGCGTATTAATTCCTTTCATGGAATATGACAAGTATATTGATACAATCTCGAATCTTTTCATCTAACATATCATTTATGATGAGCTTTATATAAACCGTTCATAGCTCATTTATGATGTCATAACATGCTATATCAAGCAATGTTTTACTAATTTACCAATTGCATTTTTTCCTTTTGGTGAATAATCAAATCCATAATTCACTTTTGGTGAATAATTAAACATATTCATTTCCATATCACTTCTGGAGAAAAATAAAATATTCATTTTCAAATTCACTTCTAGTGAATAATCAATTTCCCAGATATCAATAATATAATTTACACTCCAATTTCAACATATTATATTATGGGGTTATTTGTATCATTCTGAAGTGTACTATTCTTGGTATATTGAATATTTTAATGATTATATATGTATGTTCTTGCATCTCATAAACCATAATTTCTCATTTGCATAAGTATAATCAAACATTGAAATAGATATCAATTTTGACATATAATCTATAATCATTTTACTTGAAACTCCAACGTACCGCGATCAACTGGTACATCAAAGAATACTCTCAAAATACTGAGATGAGGATCATACATTTTGATCTCACTCATTAGTATATCAAAGAGCTCAAGCTAGTGATTTAGATTATAGTCTATCCATCATATGTTATGCCAGTTCTATGAGAAATTTCGTGCACAATGAGTCGTCTTTTACGAGTGTGTAATGTTTTTCATTTGTACAAATAAATACTGATTGTACACATTTAAGTGTTTGGACTTCAGGTCCTTGAACAATAATCCATACATTGGGATTTTTATATTTGGTCAAAGTATTATAATTTCATCAACCTTATTTTCACAAGAGAGCTGTGTATGTATTCGATTTATTTATCGATTCCATTTCATCTCAATATAACATATAGAAATCTCTTTATATTTTCTATCATCAATTACATGAATTTCTTATCATTTAACTATGTCTCTTTTACTTACCATGAGTATTTAGTCTCAAAGGGATCATCTCAATTATTCAAGAGATATTTATTTTTGGAATCGATTGTCATTATGCTTCAGGCATAATTACGCTTCAGGCATGTTCACAAATCTTATATTATATCAATCTGCTAAAATGCCACAACACATGTCATTCTTTTCAGGGATATAATCTCAATCATATATCTAAGTGCGTTTTGGTGGAGTGTATACATATCGCACTTCTTAGAAATCATAAAAGCTTCCCAAGTTAAACAAGTTATTGTCATAGAAAATAATTTGAGGCTTTTGATGACCTAACCGTTCATTATAGAACTTCTGGTTCATTACGATTTTATTTCACTTGTACGTATGAACTTCTGGTTCAATACAATATTTATTTCACTCGTACGTGTGAATTTCTGGTTCAATATAATATTTATTTCACTTGTACGAGTTTCTGTATATTACAAATCAATATACCTTGATTTATTACATAGAAAAAAAGGCTTGGGACGATATCCAAGAAATTATTTCATATCCCATTCTTATCTCCAAATCTTCCCTTATATCGAAAAAGGTAATGAACGATATCCCAAGAAAATAATTCTTGTCCCCAACTATTCAATATTTTGTTTCCATTTTCGTGGTGGAATCAATGTCAGGCAGAGTCACCGCTCTTTACGCGTTAAATAATACATTTAAATAGATCGTTTGGGAAGAAGATTAAATCCATCAAAACGGATTTTATATTATCACATATTCGTAAATACTATTCTAATCTTCCGATAAATGTTTTGAAAAAGATTTATCGAGTTCGACTTGAAAGATTGAGGCTGCTGATAGACAAAGGTATTCCAGAAGATGTTCGTTGGTTGATCGAAGCAAAAGTTTAATTATATGGTGAATTACCAGATTTATTTTTTAAGCACATGTCTGACTTAGGTAAGAGTATTTTTGCAAAGAAGTGAAGAGCAAAAAGATTGAAGGGATGTTACAAATGTGCTCGTTGGACATGTGATACCCGTTATAAATCAATAGGATATTCATCTAGAAATCGAGATGATAAAATAGATTTCACTAAGGGGGACTGAGTAAGGAGTCATTGGATGATATTCGACTAACCCTTGAGAAGCACCCTTGTGGGTATGTGCAGCGTGAGCTACTATCTTTATGGGCTCAATTCAACGATGAGAAAGATCGTTATAGTCTCAACAATATAATATCAAAAGATCTTGTTTGCCAATCTGTTATAAACAATGATGTTTTGGCTACTCAACATTGATACAAGGTAAATCGGTATAATGTATATATATGTATACATATATATTTTAACAAAGTATTTTATATTTTCATTTTTCCCATATTAACAAACTGTCAATGAGAGACTGCTGAAAAGTGATCTTCATTTATGGGACACTGATAAAAATTAGTGTCATTTTGTCAAAAGTAGATAGTTACCTTTTCAAAAGTTGAACAGTAAAATAGTGTAAATTTTCGATTTTAAAAAGCCAAATATTTTCACAATTTCATTCATCCCAAAATAACATTTTCTAGTAAATTTTCCTTCCTTATACATTCAAAGATGGAAGGACCAAAACTTCGACAAATCAAAACTATCTGTGTATTTTATGGATCCAAAGTAGGGAAATGTTTTGGGTATTTAGAAGCAACAATTGATCTAGGAAAGAAGTTGGGAGGAGAAATGTATCAATCTAGTGTATGGAGGAGGTGGCAGTGGATTGATGAGCTGTGTTTCCCAATCCCCTCAAAAAGAGTGAGTGAGTGAAAGTGATAGGCGTTGTACCTGTTCCTTTGGTAGATATTGCAAGCAAAACACGAGGGCGTGAAATATAGAAATTATATATCCATGAACGCATAACTTGCATGTTATATGGTTCTGATGCCTTCATAGCCCTGTTCTGAGGTTTTGGAACTTTAGAAGAAATCTTTAATATTACCTCATAGCTCAATTGGATATTCATACCAAGCCTATTGGACTTTTAAATGTTAACAATTTATTTGATAGTTTACTAACATTTCTTGATTATGCTGTGGAACAGAGATTCATCTCTCCATTTTCTAGGAGGATCCTTATTTTTGCTCCTACTATCGAGAAACTGCTGGATAAGTTGCAATCATTTATTTCAATACAAAATCCAGCAGGAGTTAAGATAGATTGGTCATAAAGAAGGGTAATCAAGCGAAAATAGAATCCGGTTAATGTAAACTTAACCTTGTAAACCTCAGAATAGATTATGGGTGGTAGAGTACGGAGTATTCTTACTCTTGAGACACACATCTAATTTTAAGGATTTTAAACTTAACCTTGTGTACCTCAAAAAGGATTAGGGGTGGTAGAGTATGAAATATTCTTACTCTTGAAATATATCTCCACTTTTGAGGATTTTATAAATGTTTCCCCGTTTGTCTTTGTGTATTTTACATGTATCCTCTTTCTTGACATGTTTCAGTATGACTATTTTGTGCTTCTTCAAGGACAATAATAATATCCCTCCAGTATGCTTAGATGATGAACTTTATTTCTTTTGGAGTAAATATGTACTTCTTCTGGAGTACATAAGTGCTTGTGCGAGAACTTTTCCAGATATTTATCAAATCTATTTATTTCAATCATACAATATACATCTCATAATATTGATGATTTAATTTTCACATTGGCCATTTCCGTACTATTATGTGATATTATCTTATCATACATCAACATTCTCATGTTGGATAATTCATTTTCATCTGTCTTTTCAATACAGATAATGGTAACTTCTAGTACCGTTTGATAAAATATTTGTTATCAACACCCACAACCTTTTGATAGTGGTAACTTCTGGTACCATTTGATAAAATATTATCTAACTTTAGTAGTGGTAACTTCCGGTACCATTTAATGAAATATCAAATAACAATAATATCTCCTTTAAGAACAGAAATATTTAAAACCAGTAAAACCAACAATATAGGTGGTAACATAATATTTATATTTAAAATTGATAAAACCAACCATATAAGTGGTAACATAATATTTATATTTAAAACTGATAAAACCAACCATATAGGTGATATCAATATAATGAAATAATTACCTTTCATAAGTGAGCGAGTCATATCTTCAAATTCAGCCAAGGTATTCATAATAGTCAAATCTGTTACGATAATGAGTCATATTTAGTCAAGGCATAAATTCAGTCCATAATAGCTCAATACATTATGGTAATAATTATATTACTTGTACCTTAAATAATTATTTCCCTTTGACTGTTTTTACTTCTTTTAAACTGTTTGGTTTATCAATTGATCACATATTATATATTTTATCAATACTAATCACGTGATCATTATTCATAATTAAACGAGTTAAAATATGTTAATAATTTTTAGAATCTTACCTATCGTTACCTACCAAGTTAGTGGACACCAAACCATCTCCTTTTCCTCTTAGTGCATAAAGAATATTTTCCATCATGACCAAGTTAGTGGAAAATGCCCATGAACTCATTAGCTTCTCCTTTTTCCATATCACGCTCCACATGAAGATTACTATAATCATGTCGTGTGACATCTATCTTCACCTCGCCCTCAACTCTTACAATATTTTGATGATGAATTGAGGCGACATCAAGGACATCACGGTCGGCCTCCAGAGTCTAGGTGTAGTAATCAGAAGGGACGCGCTTAAATGATAAGTTTTTGACACCTTTGGATCGGAGAATGGCAAAGAGGCGGCCCTCGGTTGTGGAGATATCAGTGGCTGCAACAGAGATAGAAACAGATTGGGAGAAGTGTTGAGGTAAATACAAGAGTTCAATGTCTGAAATGCTTTTGGAGGATTTGAGTTTGAATTCTCCCTAAATTTGCCAGCGCCTCATCCATTGTTGTCGGCAAAAGGAGATACTAAAGGTGATGAATTTGTTGATGAACCCGTTTCATCACAAGCTTCCTAAATTCTTCCACCATACGCTTCACCTCATCGAGATGGCTATCTTTCAATGACTCGGCAACTGCTACCCAGGTCAACGGATCTTTGGTACAAAAATTAATTTTACTGTTGGAGTCATCATGTTCGATTACTCATATTTATGATCATATTGACAGAAATGGAAAGGAGAGTAGAAGAACTTTGTTTGCATTTGTGGGAAATTCCATGTATCCAGCACAGATTTTGGGTTATACAATTTCTTCAAAAAAAATTTCCAGTGGATTTGGAATTGATTTTTCAGATCCACGAGATATAAATGATTTTCCAATGTCAAAAACACTAGATTTGGAAAAAGAAAGGTTGATTAATAATAATCAAATTTCTGATATAGAGGTTCATCACTTAGATGCAACTGTAGATCATACTCTCATCATATTACTCAATTGATTAGAGATTCATGCTGATAACGTATTGTAAAACTATCAAAATCTAGAACAAGAAATAGATAGAGAGAATGAGAGAAGAATTCTCATTAATGTCTAATTGAATGAATGAATTAAGCCCCTATTTATAGGGGTAGATAATAGCACAATCGTAATAATGTAAAGTTTACAAGAATATAATTGTTATTCACATTATATATAAAATGTATATTTTATAACAATGAGCTTCAACTTATTCTAAAAATGTGTTAGACATTATAATATTTTGTAAATAAACTTTGAAAACATTATAAGTAACAATTATTTGTGAAACTTATCTTTTCTTCAAGCAAGGAACTAGATATTTGTATGCACCGAAATCGTCTGAACTTTTTGTGTTTCTTGTGAACTCATTACATTTAAAATCATCAAATCAAATAAAAAATGGGGATAGCGTAGATCGACAGAAAAATTAGGAGTGACGTAGGCCAAAAGCTTAAGCAAGTGTTAAGGATAAGATCTGTTGTATATACATGAGAATATTAATTTCTAGAAAGAAATATTTGTGCTGGACGGTAGGATCATGAAGGTGAAATGAAAGAGTGGGATTAGGGTCATGGACGGCGACAACTGAAGGTGAAGTGAAGGAGTGTTTGTAGGGTTTGTCTAATACTATGTTTCTATACATGGGACTAGAAAGTTCTTAGGGAAAAATAGATGTAAAGCGTGTTTTATGTATATTGTTTAATATAATCATTATATTTACATCTATATTGCACTTCCCAAAAAAATCGACATATTTTTCCTTTTTTTTTTTCAATACACTTATAAATGCTTTAACAATTTCATTTTTTTAAATATCATTGATTATTACACATGTGAGTTGAATATGATTACTTGAATCATTAGATTAATGACCTGAATATTCTATATATCTTATAACGTGATAACATGATATGATAAAATTACATTCGGTTCATGTTTTGGAAATGCAATAGCATTTGATAGATGATGAATCATGAAAGAAGTTTATGCATAGAGAAGAATTTTGCGCATATTGATTATAGATTTGAACTCTAGCCCCCTTGGTGATGCGAACCCCTTCGGTATATTGATCGAAAATTTACACAACAATTTTAATACCAACCCAAGAAAGCTAAAGTGGTAAAATAAAGGATAAACACCTTAACCCAAGTTTAAATCTAACCCAAAATTCAAGAATTAACAAACCCTAGCCCAATGGATATCAACTAAACAAATTTCAAGGTGGCGAAAAATAAACAACAACACAAGAATAACAATACTCAAGCAAAGTTGATTAAATTTCAAGAAGATAACAAGAACAAAGGAGATTTTTATCCTTACCCCAAAGGGGTCTTTTGATGCGTGTCGCAATGCACCAAAATAATAAATAATTTCTTACTCGCTAAATATTAATTAATAATGTAGTAGCGAGAGTAAGTGTCGATCCCACGAGGAACGGAAACTAATTTTATTTGTTCGATCAATTAGAATGGAATGGGGGGATTTTGTTGTTTGAATTGCTTGAATGAAAACTATGCATAAAATAAATAATTAAATATGACTAGAAAAATAATATGAGAAGAAATCTTGTTCTCGGGTTCGGTTGTGCCCTCAATTAATGTTATACTTTTCCTTATAACCTGTTTTTATTCCTAATTCAATTATCAATCATAAATAATCAACAAGCTCTGATTATCTAAATTCTTCCTTATGTGTATTGATTCAAAATTAGCTCTTTGAACCAATTCTAGCCATGGACAATCCTAAACAAGCTCTTAGAATTTAATGCACGACTATTATGAAAATTTTGAAGAATAGATTGAATTGGATCGTTAATTACACAAGCTCGAATTAAACAATCCAAATCGAATTATTACTAAACCTGCACGAGATTTATTTGCTACTAAAGTAAAGAATCAATGACAATTACGGATCAAGAATCTAAACATAGCATATTCATGAATCCAAAGATCAATAATACAATTGGCCAAATTAAACTATTAATCAAATAAACTCAATTGAACATTCAAAACATAATAATCCAACAATTGAAATAAAGGAATAAATTCACGCTACTAATTTGTAGGAAAAGAAAATAATATAATTAAATTAACACAACTTCCCCTTTGAACAAGATATGGAATTTAGTCTAGCATGATTGTGGTAAATTCTTCAAGTTGCTTCATGAATTCCATTGTTGTTGATATTCTTGCGCTTGAAAATCTCCAAAGAATGCTCTATATTTTTCTCTCAATTTTTCTCAATGTGTAGCCTCTTTCAAAAATAATAAAAGTCTCTTTTTCTTGTCATAAAATTCCCTTTTTATAGCATCAATTTCGTGCCCTAGCTTTGGGATCAAAAAATCCCAAAATTATGGAAAGAATTAAATATGGAAATTTTTGACTTGAATAGTTACGGCCGTAATTGAGTTTCTGCATATTGCTCGCAAATTGAAGTTACGGCCGTGACTTCTCCTTTACGGCCGTAAAGAGGTTTCTGCTGATTTTCTTCTTTTGAAGGTTACGGCCGTGACATACCCATTCACGGCTGTAATTTTTATTTGCACCTAAGTCCCCAAACTTCAGTTTTGAGTGCATTTTGGTCATTTTTTCTTCTTTTATGATCCTATACAATACAAAACATAAAATGCATTAATAATACTTAGATAGAATCACATTATTGTTTATTCAAGGATATAAGTGCACAAAATAAACGTTAATATAGCACTTATCATCTTTCAAGACCAAGCTCTCAAGAGCACTTCATATGAACAACCAAGTTATCTTACAAATGACAAGAAAATGTGTATAAAAGGTACAAAATGGGCAAAATGTGTAATTTCGGTATTTACAAGAAAAACCCCGTTTTTGTGAAACGGAATGTTTCGGTCGATCGAACTGGTCGACCGAAATGGGACTTTCAGTCAACCGTCACTCAGTCGAACGTGACTGAGGCTTCCTTCAAAAATCCTCTGCAGAGTTTCAGTCGACCGGTATGATTTTCGGTCGACCGAAATTGGCTGAGTCCAATTTCTTCTACTTTTTGGCTCCAACTTGATTCCCGTCTTGTTTTCTTGATTTATTCACATTGTTTAGCCTCGAATCTTTAACCTCTTCGACGTCGGATCTCGTCATGGGTCCCACGGGCACGTGCATCGACGTTTGACTTTTTCGATTCTCATCATCCCCTCCCTCTTGGAAAGGATTCGACCTCGAACCTGGCTTGATTGCACTAGTGTGAAATTTCTTGACCTTTGACCTTGAAACATTGCGGACCACGATTCATGCGATGAAGTTGGACCATCGCGATTCTCATCATCTCCTCCATCTCGAAAGAGATTCAGCCACGAATCGACACCTACAATAAAAATACAAAATTCAGACACAATAAATGTAACTGAAATTTCATACTCACCGTGCAAAATCAATTTGTAGGCGTTGCCAAGAGCTTGAAATGTGCCAACACCGCAGAGTAGTAATTTAGATTTTATTAAATCGGGAACCCGTTCTTTCCTCCAAATGAACAACATCCAACCACTCGGATCAAATACGAATCGCCTCCTACCATTTTTGGTGTTTGAATTATAGGGCTCATCCTTCCTCTCAATTTGAGACTTGTTCCACTCATGAGGTGACTTAACCTCTTCTTCACTTTTCTTCTCACCCAAGTTACCTCTTTCATCATTAAACAAACACATTAAGTTCAAAAGAGCTAACGAGTTAAATTCATGAAGAATTTCAAAAGGAGAAAATGCAATAGTAGAATGAACACTTTGATCATAAGCAAATCCAACAAAAGATTGACCTTGTTTCCCACTCTTTAGGCCAATCATAAGGTTAGTACAAAGGAACTGTGTTAAAACTTTATTAACCATCTTGATTTGGAACGTGATTTGGTAAGAAGAAATGGTTAAAACTGGAAATTTGGTTCTAAACCTCCCCCACAAATCCCCCAAAATGCGATTAATAAAATGTACAATTATGCTCAACAACATTCCCCTATGGATAACATTTAAATGCACTACCTCCTTAAAGAGAAGAATTGTTACTTTGGTAGCATCACTGGATTCATGAAATGTAGCAAAATGTAGTATTCTAATAATCCTACCAACATTCACAAAATTAGCTTCATTCCCTTTCTTAGACCTAAGTAAACCCAATATAAAATTTATAGCATTAGTAATCCAAGGTTTACTCATGATGGGCAAATATGTATGGAATTCTTGAGGCAAAAACTTGAATCTAGCCATTCTGCAAGTTCGGCATTTACTACAAGTGTAAACATGTTCAACACCAATCTTCAAAATAGGCTCATAAAACTATTCACGTAATACCCCTAAAACCCCGTTGATTTTACATCGCCCCATCAAACGACCATCATGTGTCTCTCCCATTAGCAATTCGCATATGGCACATTTAAAAACAAACAAACTAATTTCCCAAGGCAAATAATCATCATGTTCATAGAATCTAGCAAAATATTGCCTACCACATGATTCATAAAAGTTAAACAATTTTGGGTTTTTAGCATGCATGTTCTTGACATGTTCAAGACAAGATGAGTTGGTTAAGGAGGTTAGAAGAAAAATCATTTCCAAGCCAAAATGTTTGGCTAGATCTCCCTTATAGACTTTCCAAACTAGCAATTCCCCCATAAGACAAGTAGGCATATTGAGCTTGTTTTCGCAAAACAGGAAGCCACCATGCACATGAAGGCTATCAAGTATAACATTTTCACACTCCAACAAAATATTTGCTAAGCTTCCATCGATGTCATACAATCCTCTAATGTATTCAAAACATAATAACCTTTCATTTAAAGAATTGTTAGGAGCATACCTCCTTAATGTGACGTCGGTTATTTCATTTTGTTTACCTCGGTTGTACTTGTCGTTGTAGGAAAATGTTTCCAAGAATTTCTTCCATAAGGCATGCTTTTGGAGTTCTTTGTTGCTTTGATAAGTTGGCCTCACAATTTCCTGCAACAAAGACATAACCAAACTAGGGAGGGAAGTGTTAGAATACTCAAGAGTAAAGAACATTTTGGGGTGATCTTTTCTCTCAATTTTCTTGGTGGCACTCATCACTTCCTCACCTTTTTCTAAGGTAGGAACCCCAACTCTCGGTTCTTCTCTTACCTCTCCTTTTTCTGGAGTCGTGGCTCCAACCCTCATAGCATCTCCTTTTTCTAGGGACGTGGCCCCAACTCTCATACTCTCATTTTTGTTTTCTTTCTTCTTCTTATCTTCTTCTTCTTTTTCTTTCTTTTTCTCATTCTCTTCCTCAAATTCCTTCTTGAGCTTCGTTTGGTCTTTGCATACTTCTTCCAGGCTCAAAGATAGGACCACAACCTTTTTTCCATCCATTTGGAAGCTACACCGGTTCTTCCTCTTGTCATGTGTCACACTCCTATCACTTTGCCAAGGTTGCCCCAAAATTATGTGTGAAGTGTGCATGGAAACTACATCACATATCACTTGGTCACAATAGGATCCAATGTTGAAGGAAAGATGAACTTGTTCACTCACTCTCACTCCCCCATCGTCACCCAACCTTTGCAATACATAGGGATTAGGATGCTTCATAACCGGTAACCTCAATTTCTCCACCCTACTAGCACTCACCAAATTAGTGCCAATCTCCCCATCTATAATGAGACTACATGGTTTATCACTCACTAGGCACCTAGTGTAGAAATTATTCTTCCCATGTTCCTCCACCTCATTAGTATGGGCCATAGATTGTGGTAGCCTAGCATTTATCTTCTCCACTACTTCTCTACTTTCACTACCTTCCCTCCTATGGAATGATGAAGTCTTCATTTGCTCAATATCAACCTTCTCATCCATCCCATCTCCACTCCTATCTACCCATTCTCTTCGTCTCCTACCCATTCTCCAATCTTCTTCCACTTCTTCACTTTTACCCATTCCATGGAGTGATGAATTTTGCATTCTCTCACTATCAATATTTTCATCAACCCCATTTCTCCTATCATCTAACCACTCTCTTCTTTTCCTATTCAAACTCTCATTTTGTTCACCATCCCCTTCATCATCCCAAACATTCATTCCAATTTTCCTATTCAACTTCCCATTTGGTTTTCTACTTCCATCCCTATACACAATGTTCACAAATTTATCCCTCAATCTTCTCCTACCATCCCTATTTTCTTCACCCATACTAGTTGATGTACTCTCCCCTCTTGTTCCTAAATTTTCCAACTCACCCCCAATCTTCTCCATTTGTCTAGTCATGGTGGTTGAAAGATTTTGTAACAAGTACTTCAAATTTTGAGTTTGAGCATTGGGATTTGACATGGTGTGCAAGTGTGAAAGTGTTCTCACAAGAATAATTTGCACTCGTGTTTCACTCAATTTAGGCTTTTACCCTCTAATGAGTTCACCACTCTTGCCTTTTTCCGCTCAAAATCTCATTTCTCAAGTTCTCCAAGGAAGGTAATCAACTAAACCACAAAGTATAATTTTTGTGAAGTCAAGGAAATCACAAACAAAGGAAGAAGAAATTTATAACAAGTAGATACAAATAGCAAGTAGAATTTATGTGCTTGCTAAACTCAAAAGGAACAATATTTATATGGGATAGGATGTTAGAAACACAATTTAGCAATGGGATTGACAAACCACAAATAATAGACCAGGCATAGATGTAGAACAATAAGCACAAATAGTGTAAATTTTGAATGAGGCAAATTATCAAACACTTTGTACTCAATCTTGAATGGCCTTGAATGTGTATAATGTGGATATATGAATGCTCCCAACAACTCAAATGTGGTAAGGAATGAATGATCAACAATTTTCCAATGTATGTAGCAAGTGATATATGGAATAAAATGTTGATACCACAATCTCCATGATGGGAATTGGATAGCCCCAAGTAATTAGCAATATATGGGTATTGAACAATAAGGCACTAATGGAGTATTTTTCTCAATTTTCGGATTTTTTTTTTTTGTATAATAACAACAATAATGTAAAGATATGTTTACCAAATTAGAGCCAATCTCTGATACCAAATGATGCGAACCCCTTCGGTATATTGACCGAAAATTCTCACAACAATTTTAATACCAACCCAAGAGTGCTAAAGTGGTAAAATAAAGGATAAACACCTTAACCCAAGTTTAAATCTAACCCAAAATTCAAGGATTAACAAACTCTAGTCCAATGGATATCAACTAAACAAATTCCAAGGTGGCGGAAAATAAATAACAACACAAGAATAACAATACTCAAACAAAGTTGATTAAATTCCAAGAAGATAACAAGAACAAAGGAGGTTTTTATCCTTACCTCAAAGGAGTCTTTCAAGACCAAGCTCTCAAGAGCACTTCATATGAACAACCAAGTTATCTTACAAATGACAAGAAAATGTGTATAAAAGGTACAAAATGGGCAAAATGTGTAATTTTGATATTTACAAGAAAAACCCCGTTATTGAAACGGAGTGTTTCGGTCGACCGAAATTATTTCGGTCGATCACAAGGTCGAACGAAGTGGGATTTTCGGTCGACCGTCACTCATCCGAACGCGACTGAGGCTTCCTTAAAAAATCATCTGTAGAGTTTCGGTCGACCGGTATGATTTTCGGTCGACCGAAATTGGCTGAGTCCAATTCCTTCTACTTTTTGGCTCCAACTTGATTCTCGACTTGTTTTCTTGATTTATTCACATTGTTTATCCTCGAATCTTGAACCTCTTCGACGTCGGATCTCGTCATGGGTCCCACGGGCACGTGCATCGATGTTTGACTTTCTTGATTCTCATCACTTGGTAATCAATGTGGGATATCGATGTGTATCGTGAGGGCCTTACAACTCCAAGGTATCGAAGAACAACTTGTGGGAGTCTAGTAACCTTATTGGAGTCAATAAGGTGAAATGTGACATGGATGTAAAAGCCCTGAATGATGAAATAGTCTCATGTAATCTGATGTGTATCAAATTGTATCATGAGGACCTTGCTACTCCAAACTATCGAAGAACAACTTGTGGGGATCTAGTAGCCTTGTTGGAGTCGAATGAGGTAAAAGATGACAATGATGTAGAAATCCTTGAGGATGAAATAGTCCTATGTAATCTGATATGTTATGACCTATGGAAATGTTATGGCCATTTTATCTATATTCGATTTATGAAAATGTTAAGCACTTTGGCGTAGAAGAGATAATCTATAATTGAGCCCTGAAAGCATAATTTTTGAAGAGAACATGCATTTGCATCGATTATTCATTGTGAGGTTGACTTATATATCCTTGTGTACAATAATACATATGCACCATATTCTATTCATTGGACACGCTTGTGCTCATCTCACGAATTATAACTTTTCAGGTAGTTATTGATGTAAAAAAGATTGATGTGGATCTTTGAATAGCTCGACAGAGAGTAGTGCGCTAGGTGACGATCTATGACTTACTATCGAATAAGAATTATTGTGTTTAAACTACCACATATTTATTGAACTTATGATATAAGTCGATATCTGTTATATTAATTAGAGATGTTTTAAAAATTAATATCATTACTTTTAAATAAACGGATTTTATTTTAAATGAAGTGATTTTGAAAATTCGGTTATGTGATGTCGTTTACATCACTAGCTAAAAATATTCACATAATTTTTTGATCGTCACAAGAGTTGTCTCAGAAGTATATTCTTGAAAAAAAAATCTTGAAAAATTTGGGGCACTACATGAGAGATTGAGCGAATTGAGCAAGGCCTAAGCGATCAAATGTTGAACAACGCACAAGAGATAGTTTTCCAACTTAACCCATGATCTAAAGTAATGCTGACGAAGCCATGGTAAGCAGTTATCATAACATGAATGATTGACAAGATTATGGACAGTTAGTGCAAGTGCTAGAAGTTAGTAAGAACGTGGGAAACTCAAGTTTGGTGATCATGAGAAGTTACTGAAGGAAATTAATCAATGAAGAGAAGTAAGCAACAGTTTCTAATCTTGCAATTCAAGTCAGTTACGAAGTAGTTTTCGATTCAAATAATAGTTGTATATATTGTAGAAACTTACACTTTTAGAAAGATCAACAAATCAAAACTCTCAAGAAGAGATGTAATTTTTTTATATTAGATTTTACTAGAATTTTCCTAGTTTAAATTGTGTACTTGCGCCTCTTGGAGGCATCTTGTAACTTAAGTCTTTCTAGTGCAAAACACCCATTTTAGGATTTTATCCCAAGAGGTTTGTTCCTTACATTGTCGTTGAATCCCTTTTTAATTGTTAGTAAGAGTGCAACAACGCCCCGTGCGAAATAGTCACTATTTTAAATGTGACCTACACATTTTATGTCAATTTTTTTTTATCAAATGCAAATGAAAACTTTATAATACATTGAAAGAATTGTTGATTTTTCATTTTGGGAACATAACATTGCATCAGTTGAAAGTAATTGACATTAAAATAATTGACAAAAAATAAAAAAAAGTGACAAATAATAGAAAAATTGAGAAATTACATTCTTGTTAATAATTCAAAACCACACTAATGTCTACATGTAAAAGTGTAAAAAGCATTGCTCGGAGAGATGTATCAGTGAGATCCTTACAAGTGAAGTAATCACCTGGGATATCTTCTTGTAAATTTCAGTGCAACTTTCTTATTACAAAAAAAAAAAAAAAAAGTAAAAAAGTATCGCATTGTCGCTTTTTATTAAACGCCACTTTAAAAAAAGGTGACAAGTCATATTTAATACCAATCAAATCTTAGAATAAACTCGAGTGATTGTTAGTTTTCTTTTACATATTTGTGGTTATGTTTTGCTTCTATTAACTATCATATAAATCTGGATTTGGAAGCTATTTAATAAAGTGACAAATATTAAAAAGAATTGGCAAATATTTTTAAAAAGTGACATAATTTTGGGGGAAAAAAAGTTTCAATCGTGACATTGAATGGATGATTGCTAATTACAAACATTGAATAGAATTACTCGAAAACAACGATCCATCAACCTGGACAACACCTGCTACTAAGGTGAACAAATAAACCGTCAAACCAAATCAAACCGTAACAAATTGTTTGGTTTAGAAAAATCTCAAACCGCTTTACACGGTTTGATTTAGGTTTCAATTGTCAAAACGGTGATTTGAAACCAAATTTTAAGCAAATTATAAAAAAATGAGTATAGGAATAGCTTATCAAATTCAGATTGTTATTAAAACATTTAAGTCATTTTGAGTGCTGCTTTGATTTCTTTCTCCTGTAGAAATGAGTTATAGAATAACTTTTATCAAAATTTTGACATGTTCTTGAAAGATTTGTAGCCTCTATCAATTGCAAAAAATGTAAGATTTTTTTTTCAGGAATAAAGCTATGCATTAATCTATGCCTGTTTGATCCATCCTATAAGCAATTCAACCTCATTCCCAATTAAAACTATTGAATGCTGCAAAAAAGTTAAAACGAGACATGCAATTTTCATTGAAGAACTTTATAAACAAATTAGAAGATAATTCATTATGACACATATTTATAGCATACTGAATAGAAGAAATACTCTTGCAGTAACATAATATTGTCTTTTATTTATGTGAATGGTTCTGAACAAGTAAATCTCATTTGTAGTTATAATATGTTTGAGTAATCCCCTTACAAATGTGAGTTGTCGGTAGGTATTTCTCAGTTATCGACTATAAAGTTGGTGTTGATCTTTCACTCAATGTTATATATCGATTACGAAATTTATGATCTTTGCTATTAGTAGATTAATCATTCATTCTTGCATTATCGTACAAGAATCTGGCTTGGCTTGGAATCTAATAATTTATTTGATTACAACCCGTAATTTTAAACCACACCAAACCGCAAAAAATGGTTTGGTTTGGCTTGAAAAAATTTCAAACCATTTTAAACGATTTGGTTTGAAATTTTGCTACAAACCGTCCAAACCAACCCGTGTTTACAATACCCAAAATTTAGATTGCATGCTGTACAATTTAGTCTTCTTTTGGTAAAAAATAATTATTTATTATAAACAAAAAACTTGTTATTTATATGTAAAATATGTGATTTGAAAAAATGTATTTGTTGACAATTAGTTTGGAAAATGTATTAAACACTTTACCAAACAGAGGCTTGAACACAAAAAAATGAGCCCCCAAAACTTTAAACTAAAACCCAAGACAAACTGTTATCATACTAATGTTACGAGGAATTATCCAAAGGATAGGTAATTTTACAAACTTCAATGTTCAAACTTTCAACTTTCAGTGTTGCCAAGTAAATTCACACAAAGAAAACTTAATCTAAAATGACAAAGAAAGTGTTTGATAAATTGGGTGAAGGAAAAAACGAAAGATTCCGAGGGAAGAGTTCCGTGGATTGAGGAAACTGTGGAGGGAAGAGTTTCGTGGATTGAGGAAATTGTAAATCCTACCATGAATGGAGATTTTGAGAAAGTCTGGACAATAATAATTATGGATGAAGTGACATTGCAATGTACAGAGGAAGATGAAGATTTAATACCTAAAATGAGCCAGGTAGTCTATATGCTTCTTTCGAAACTGGGATTTTCTGAAATTTTCAAAATTTTGGTCTGGATTTGACATATTTCTTGAAAGCTGATTGTTAAGAACTGATTTGGAAATTGTTTGGTTAATTCATAACTCCTTAGATCTTGATTTCTCATTGTTACTTGTACTAAATGGATTTAATGTATTACAGAAGTGATACATTATAGAACATATAATTTTCAGTCTTTTCAAAATTTAATCGTTTCAAAATTTAATGTATTATGTTGTTTTTAATTTGTTTTGAAGACTACGCAAATTTACGCATCATTACAAAAACATATGTTTAGGGGCAATTATTTTGACAGACTTGCAGACATGAACAAAATACTATCGTAATGTACCGTGTAATACTTAGTTATCGAGTATTACAATTTGTGTAATGAAATGTAATTTCCCTTCAAATTATGATTTGACACTACATGATTAAATTAAAACATTTAGGTACATGTATGTCGTTGTGTCATGTAATTTAAGTTGCACGACATGAATGTACACAATATGTAATGTACTGTAGCGCCCCGAGTTCCGTATACCCGATTCACTACGTCATTTTCTGTCTAAATTTTTCGAATAATATTTTTGCTGAAGAAATAGTTGAAATTCATTTTTGGCAACATTAAATAAACTGTAATGGCCGATAAAATTGAAAACATTTATGAAACCATTTGAAATAGTAAATCGAACCATTAATTTTGTAAAGAAATTGACAATGTCATAATTTCTCAAATAAATGAACTTCTCTAAATTATTCGATTGTTTGGAAAAAAATACGGAAATCATTAACGTTAAATTTTCAACCGTTTAACGATTATTGCCACCATCATTCATCGCTCGCCACCGTCTCCGAAATCTGCAAAACTGTTAAAAAGTAGGGTGAGTATTTCATGGGGGAAATACTCAGTAGACTCATCGCAAATTAATTTAATTTATAAGATGATTAAACACACAAATCCCGGCTCTTTATAAAACGGGCATTGATAGAGCTTCTTTATAAAACTGCTCTTGATAAAACTCATATTGTGCATTACAGCACGAGACATATTGTGAAAATAATAGGCTCTTTGAAAACATCTCTTTGAAAATAGTTCTTTGAAAACAGCTCTTTGAAAACAGCTCTTTGAAAATAGCTCTTTGAAAACATCTCTTTGAAAACAGCTCTTTGAAAACAGCTCTTTGAAAACAACTCTTTGAAAACATCTCTTTGAAAACATCTCTTTGAAAACCATATACTTATAAAAACATTTTAATTATGCCAAGCATAATTTCTTTTGAAAGCATAACATAAGATAAGATTTAAATCCTCATAAACATACAAGAACTTTACCGAATTTAGGTGGCAAGAATTCTTATGCAGTAAAATCATAATAACAGTAAAATCACAGTAAGTATACCAAGCATAATTTTTGAAATTCATAGGGATCAATTGCATCATAACATAAGATAGGATCGAAATCCTCATAAACATATGCGACAGGAATTTTACCGAACTTAGGTGGTAAATCCTCATAAACATATGGAAATACAGGAATTTTACCGAACTTCGTGGCAAATCCTCATAAACATAGGAGACACAAGAATGTTACCGAACTTCGTGGCAAGAATTCTTATGTGTAGCGCTACTAAAACTTCGGTCCCCTTAACATATCATAACTTATCATATGGGACCCAAAACAATCTTGGTAGATTGATTTCATAGCAATGATCCAAAAAAACATTTTCGTGAAGCATAGGGTATATTTACTTTTCGTAAAAACATAAAGTATATTTTCTTTTCATAAAAACATACTTACTTTTCATAACAACATAAGGTATATTTACCTTTTATAAAAACATACTTGCTTTTCTTAAAAATTGACTTTCACAAGTCACATGACATTCATATGAAATCATAATTTAAATCAATTAATAAGTGCGAGTCTACCTCAAATCCGACGAGTGCAAAGTTGAGCGGGAATGACTTCTTTAAATTCTCCGTACGCTTCGTCTTAGCCAATAAGTCACTTTAGTATATCGAATATATAGTTCAAAATGATAAATTATAATTTGAGAACTGAAATTGATGTTTTGAAAGTTGAGAAACTAAAATGAATACTTTTGAAAGTTCATGGACTAAAATAGATATTTTGAAAGTTGAGGGATTAAAATGAATACTTTTGATAGTTGAGGGACTAAAATGAATACTTTTGACAGTTGAGTCGGAAACTCAAAACAATAGGGTTGAAATAATATATTTTAAAACAATAGGGGCTGATTAAAACTCATTTAAAACTTAAGGGCTGAAATTGATAAGTTTAAAGGCTGAAAGGACTGAAATAAAACCTTTTTAAAACATAGGGACTGATTTGAAATAACTTTAAAACTTCAGGGACCAAAATGCGAATTTCTGAAAAATATAATTCAGATTCTTATCTTCTCTCTCTCACACAACTCGCGATTCTCTCAACTCACTCTCTCTCTCTCTCAACCTCTCACCGCGGCGACGAAGAAGACTGACGTCGCGATTTCCGGCGCAACACCGGCGCTGGTTACAAGGAGTGGTGAGGGTGCAAGTAAGCTAGGATCTGGGCTGATTGGGTGTAATACTATGTGAAATCAGAGATAAAACAAGGCTTCGGTTCAGATTTAGGGTTGCGATTTGGGTCTGAAATTCCGGCGAAGGGAGCGGCGATTTAGGTAAGTAACTGGGCTTGACTTAATCTGAGTTTTGCGTTTGTTTTATGGTTGTATGATGGTGATGGTGTTTTGGGTTCTCGACTGAGTGCGGTGGTGGTTATTATGAAAATGTTGTTCAAATATATAAATAAAAGTTGAAAAGTGCGAGAACCGGTCCAATAAATTAGGAACCGGTCCAAAAAGTGCAAAAATCGGACCAAATAGTCCGGACCGGACCTAAAGGTCCGGCCAGAATGAAGAACCACGCGATCGCGTGGTTGATGGTCCAGCGATCGCGTGGTTGAGTGATATTGGTCACTGGTCATTTTTTTGAGGCATCACGCGATCGCGAGTGCCTCCTAACTCGCGATCGCGTGGCCTTAAAATTCGACCGTTGGGAATTTTTTCAGAATTTCTCAAGCACCTTTTCAACCAAGTTTGGCACTCTTTCGTGAAGAGTTGCATGAACAACGAATAGGGATGATAGAATTCTATAAATAGGTATAGAATTCATGGTTTGAACAACCTTTTTTCATCAATATACTTACAATATTGAATATCATCCAAAATCTTGAAACTTAGAATCTTCAAAAATTTGTTCTTCTTGTTCCTATTCTCCAAGTTTATCAATTGTGCTATTCGATACTTGGTTTGAGGCTTGAAATCCGCTAAAGCAATTTGCTTGAAGGCCTTTTAGCATTCTCATTCCGAGAGGGCGCAAATTTCGCTTTTAGGACAGCATTCTTTGCGATTCAAGTCTTTTTGTATTTCTGAATTCTTCTTGATTCTTTATTTAAGTTTTGTGTCAACTTCACATATTCCATTTGAGAAAGGAAGTTTTTTCAACAGTGGTGCTCAATTTTGATTGATGATGATGAACGCTGATTCAATTTGGTGTTTGAGTATGGTGATGATAGTGTCGGTTGGCAGTGGTGTTGCAGATTTTGATCTGGGTAGTGAATTGGCTGCAAATTGGGAATCAAAGTTTGGTTCTTGGGTCAGTGGTGATGCTGATGATGTTCATGATTCGATTTGGTAAATTTTGGTGATGAATTGAGGGCTTGGTTTTAGGTAGTGAAGTTGCAGTCGATGAGTGCAGACAGTGGTGGCTGGATTGCATTATGATGGTTCGGACTATGAGTTGGAGGTGGTAACTTGACAGTGATGATACTGATTGCAGTGTAAATGGTTTGTGCAGTAGTGGATTGATATAATGATGGAAAAGCTGTGGTTATGGATTGATGATGATGATGATAATGGTGCTGTAAAGAAATTTGTGGGTGTATGAATGATAATGATGAAGATGCTTTGATGATGGTATATTGAGGTGGAAAGAATGATAAAGAAGGAAGAAAAATGTAGGGGACGTGAGTTGTGATGGGGAAGAATATGTATTGATTTGATACTATAGAATATGATAGTGTAGAATTAGGTGTAAAATTATTTGTACAAAAATGATGATGTTATTGTGTAAAGAATTGTTGTCTTGGTGTAAAGAAGAAGACATGTGGGCAAATTTGGATTTTAGAAAGATTTTGAATATAATACTTTGAATAAATAATTAAAATAACATAATTTTAGAAATTCGGATTTTAATTTAAAATCGAACAAATTCGATATTTCTTGACTTGGCTAGACGAACACGTCGCGGCGTTAACTTCAAAATAATGGGTGAAATAGTAGCGATACAATTTTCTAAATATTAAAATAATTATTTATTTCATAAAAATCTTGGTCGCTACAATCTTACCCCCTTAAAATAATTTCGTCCTCGAAATTAAACTTACTTGATCTTATGAATTCTGAATACTTAATCAGAATCTCTTCTTCTTTCTCTTATGTAGCATCATCGCTACCATATTTAACCCAACCATTTTTAACCCACTGGACTTTGACTAAATGCATCACTTTGTTTTCTTAAGACATGGTCTTTCTTATCAATAATAGACATATGTGTCTACTCAAAAAAATTTCTGAATCAAAATGAAAATTCCCAATCGTATGTGATATTTCATCATATCTTGTAGTATTCATGTAACATGTCACTTATCATTGTATTATGTGACCTCAGATATTCGTATATATCTCTAAAATTTCAACAAATCTTTACTGACATATCATATCATAATAATTTTTCCTTTCTTCTTATCATCGAATATTCCCAAAATAATCAAAGAATTACCTGAATATTCTCTCTACGTAATATACCCAATAACATATCAACATAATATCATCAACTTATCTTTCCAACATTTGTAACTCAAAATTCAGTAAACAAATATCTCCCAAACTAAAATTCTTTACTTAAATATCACCACATTTCCTGCAAAGTATTTCTTTCACTTGTATATACGTATGAATTCTGATTCAATACGGTACTCATTTTACTTTCCACGTATCATCACACTATACCATGATTATCATTATTAAAACAAAATATCAGTACCCATAATCCAAGAAAATATTCCAAATCTCCAATCAAATCTCCTTTATCAATATAATTAACACCGCATTACTTCTTGTCTCCTCTTTTCCATTAAAATATTTCCTGCTTTCTTGCTGAAAATCAAATCACGCGGATTCACTCAGATCCTTTACGCTTTTAAATAGTTCATGCTGGGAAGAGGTTGAATCATCAAACAATGGATATCATCCTTTCTAACATTCGCAAGTATTATTCCAATCTTCCTATGAATGATCTGAGAAAGATCTATAGAATAAGGCTCGAAAGATTGAGGTTGCTAATGGCTCATGATATTCCAGAAGATGTTCGCTGGTTGATAGAAGCAAAGGTTCGACTATCTGGTGAATTACCATCAACATTTCCAAAGCACATGCCTGGTTTAGGCAAAAGCACGTTTGCAAAGAAACGAAGAGCAAAAAGACTGGGTGGTTGCTACAAATGTGCTCGTTGGAACTGTAATACTCGTTGCAAATCAGTAGGATATTCTTCTACTAATCGGGATGATAAAATCGAATTCATAAAGGGTGGACTGAGTAAGGAGTCTTTGGATGATATTCGACTGACTCTTGAGACGCACCCAAGTGGTTATGTACAACGTGAACTTCTCTCCTTATACGCTCAGTTTAACGAGGACAAAAATCGTTATAGTCTCCAAAATATAATATCGAAAGATCCTGTTTGCCAGTCTGTTTTACAAAATGAGGCTTCTGGCAGTTCAGCAATGATATAAGGTAAATCTTTTGATACGCATTTAAAATATTTTGCTGTTTTCTTTCACGCGTTTTGGAAATAAAAAATATTTTTCCTTTCTCGAGTTTTGATAAAGCTGAAAATAAATATATTTTCCTTTTCTCGAGGTTTAATAAAGCTGGAAATAAATCACCGAAAGGTGATATCTTTGGTAAAATAGTCAAAAGTTGTCCGATTTTGTCAAAAGTAAATCTTTACTTTTTCAGAATCAATCAAAAACAGTAAATTTTTTCCGGCTTTAAATAGCCAAACATATTTCATAGTTCAGGCATCCCAAAATCACATCTTCTTCGTAAGTTTTCCCTTCTTTACTATCAAAGATGGAAGCACCAAAACTTCGACAGATCAAAACTATTTGTGTATTTTGTGGATCAAAAGTAGGGAAAGGCTTCGGTTATCTAGAAGCGGCTGTAGATCTTGGAAAGAAACTGGGGGAAAAAGGTATCACTCTTGTATATGGGGGTGGTAGCAGTGGTCTAATGGGTTGTGTTTCCCAATCTGCTCTTGCAGAGAAATCAAAAGTAATCGGTGTCATACCTGTCCCTTTGGTAGATGTTGCAGGCAAAACACGAGGGCATGAAGTTCAAACCTTATCCATCCATGAACGCATAACTTGTATGCTATATGGTTCTGATGCCTTTATAGCCCTGCCCGGAGGTTTTGGTACCTTAGAAGAAATCTTTAACATTACCTCGTGGGCTCAACTAGATCTCCATACTAAGCCTATTGGGCTTCTGAATGTTAACAATTTCTTTGATGGTTTGTTAACCTTTCTTGATTATGCTGTGGAACAGGGATTCATCTCTCCATTTTCCAGAAGGCTCCTTATTTCTGCTCCTACTATTGATGAACTACTGGATAAGCTGCAGTCATATATCTCAATACAAGATCCAGCAGGGGTTAAGATAGATTGGTCGCAAGGAAGGGGAATCAAGCGAAAATGGAGTCCGGTTAATGTAAACTTAACTTTATGAATCTTAGAATAGGTGGGGGTAGAGTACGGAGTATTCTTACTCTCGAGACACCCCTCTAATTTCCTAGGATTTCCTTAATGTTTAAATCTTGTGTGTACCTCAAAGGTTCCAGGTGGTAGATTACGGAGTATTCTTACTCTCGAAACACACCTCTTTGAAGGTTTCTTTATTTCCTCAAAAGGTCAGAGGTGGTAGGATACGGCTACTCCGGAAACACATCTCTCAATTTGAGGAATTTCCCATGTTGCTTTCTTTTGCTTTTGCGTGTTTCATGTATTTCTTTTCCAGTGTGACTCTTTGTATGTTCTCCTTATGAGAAAATAATAAAATCTCTGCTATCATCTACTAAATCTCGTTTGTGATGTAAATGAACTTGCATGTCTAACCTATTCCTTTAGTAGATTCTTATCATATCATGCTCTTAATTCCAATTGATAAAATTCTGAACAGAGTCTCCCTTGTAATTTGGACTTATCCAAACAATAAGCATACTTCATAACTCACAGTAATAAATAACTCCACATTTGATCACAACGATCTAAAAAATATTGAAAACTATTCCAATACTTCAATATCATCAAAATATCTCATAATTCAATTCATAATTCCTCAACATAACAATTTCAAATCATGACTTCTAATATCACAATATCACTTCCTTCCATACCTTAATTGGCTCAAAAGATTACTCATACTTATAAATATATGCCATGTCTAAAATCAATTATGCAAAGTCCATCTAGGGTTCATCATTTCTAACTCGAGGACAAAAATTATTAAAAATCATTCTTAAATCATATTATTCTCATTATGCTCAACACTCGTTTTCTTTCTTAAAAAAAATTTCTCATAATCATACATTAAAGCATATAAGTTATGACAAAGCATAACAACATCATTATTTTCGAAGAAATACATTCTTATTTCTCATAAATCATAAGTATCCGAAATACTCTTCATTCTTTCTCATAAATCAATAAAATGAGTATTCGAAATACTGAAATAACTTTAAACATCATAAACTTCTTTACCTCGGAGTTGGTGGAACGAATGATGGCAGTGGCAATCTTCATCAATAAAATTTTATAATGGAAAATATTTCTTGAAAATTCTTTTTGAAAATTTTTCCAGTCTACAGAAACGCAGACTAGCTCTGATACCAACTTGTAGCGCCCCGAGTTCCGTATACCCGATTCACTACGTCATTTTCTGTCTAAATTTTTCGAATAATATTTTTGCGGAAGAAATAGTTGAAATTCATTTTTGGCAACATTAAATAAACTGTAATGGCCGATAAAATTGAAAACATTTATGAAACCATTTGAAATAGTAAATCGAACCATTAATTTTGTAAAGAAATTGACAATGTCATAATTTCTCAAATAAATGAACTTCTCTAAATTATTCGATTGTTTGGAAAAAAATACGGAAATCATTAACGTCAAACTTTCAACCGTTTAACGATTATTGCCACCATCATTCATCGCTCGCCACCGTCTCCGAAATCTGCAAAACTGTTAAAAAGTAGGGTGAGTATTTCATGGGGGAAATACTCAGTAGACTCATCGCAAATTAATTTAATTTATAAGATGATTAAACACACAAATCCCGGCTCTTTATAAAACGGGCATTGATAGAGCTTCTTTATAAAACTGCTCTTGATAAAACTCATATTGTGCATTACAGCACGAGACATATTGTGAAAATAATAGGCTCTTTGAAAACATCTCTTTGAAAATAGTTTTTTGAAAACAGCTCTTTGAAAACAGCTCTTTGAAAATAGCTCTTTGAAAACATCTCTTTGAAAACAGCTCTTTGAAAACAGCTCTTTGAAAACAACTCTTTGAAAACATCTCTTTGAAAACATCTCTTTGAAAACCATATACTTATAAAAACATTTTAATTATGCCAAGCATAATTTCTTTTGAAAGCATAACATAAGATAAGATTTAAATCCTCATAAACATACAAGAACTTTACCGAACTTAGGTGGCAAGAATTCTTATGCAGTAAAATCATAATAACAGTAAAATCACAGTAAGTATACCAAGCATAATTTTTGAAATTCATAGGGATCAATTGCATCATAACATAAGATAGGATCGAAATCCTCATAAACATATGCGACAGGAATTTTACCGAACTTAGGTGGTAAATCCTCATAAACATATGGAAATACAGGAATTTTACCGAACTTCGTGGCAAATCCTCATAAACATAGGAGACACAAGAATGTTACCGAACTTCGTGGCAAGAATTCTTATGTGTAGCGCTACTAAAACTTCGGTCCCCTTAACATATCATAACTTATCATATGGGACCCAAAACAATCTTGGTAGATTGATTTCATAGCAATGATCCAAAAAAACATTTTCGTGAAGCATAGGGTATACTTACTTTTCGTAAAAACATAAAGTATATTTTCTTTTCATAAAAACATACTTACTTTTCATAACAACATAAGGTATATTTACCTTTTATAAAAACATACTTGCTTTTCTTAAAAATTGACTTTCACAAGTCACATGACATTCATATGAAATCATAATTTAAATCAATTAATAAGTGCGAGTCTACCTCAAATCCGACGAGTGCAAAGTTGAGCGGGAATGACTTCTTTAAATTCTCCGTACGCTTCGTCTTAGCCAATAAGTCACTTTAGTATATCGAATATATAGTTCAAAATGATAAATTATAATTTGAGAACTGAAATTGATGTTTTGAAAGTTGAGAAACTAAAATGAATACTTTTGAAAGTTCAGGGACTAAAATAGATATTTTGAAAGTTGAGGGATTAAAATGAATACTTTTGATAGTTGAGGGACTAAAATGAATACTTTTGACAGTTGAGTCGGAAACTCAAAACAATAGGGTTGAAATAATATATTTTAAAACAATAGGGGCTGATTAAAACTCATTTAAAACTTAAGGGCTGAAATTGATAAGTTTAAAGGCTGAAAGGACTGAGATAAAACCTTTTTAAAACATAGGGACTGATTTGAAATAACTTTAAAACTTCAGGGACCAAAATGCGAATTTATGAAAAATATAATTCAGATTCTTATCTTCTCTCTCTCACACAACTCGCGATTCTCTCAACTCACTCTCTCTCTCTCAACCTCTCACCGTGGCGACGAAGAAGACTGACGTCGCGATTTCCGGCGCAACACCGGCGCTGGTTACAAGGAGTGGTGAGGGTGCAAGTAAGCTAGGATCTGGGCTGATTGGGTGTAATACTATGTGAAATCAGAGATAAAACAAGGCTTCGGTTCAGATTTAGGGTTGCGATTTGGGTCTGAAATTCCGGCGAAGGGAGCGGCGATTTAGGTAAGTAACTGGGCTTGACTTAATCTGAGTTTTGCGTTTGTTTTATGGTTGTATGATGGTGATGGTGTTTTGGGTTCTCGACTGAGTGCGGTGGTGGTGCTCAATTTTGATTGATGATGATGAACGCTGATTCAATTTGTAACATATAAAATATGTAATGTACTGTGTAATACTTAGTTACCGAATATTACAATCCGTGTAATGAAGTATAATCTCTTTAATACCACATTATTATATTACAATTCACATAATTTAATGTCATTAATATAATAAGTATATATTATAATGATTTATACTAACATGAATATATGTCATTTACAAGTTTCACGACATAAATCTGTCGTGTAATTTTTTTTCCCTACCATTACAATGCGTGTAATGTAACATCTTCCCACGAAGAACCATGTTTTATGACTACTGAAAATTTCAAATGCAATAAGTTATATGATGTTTAATGTGTTCGGTACTAATGAGATATATGTTATTACCACATCTGTAATGCTCAATTATCACTTCAACTGGGCCTAGAGGACTTTTGGGCTAGGCCATTGAAGAATTGTTTTTTTTTTTTTTTTTAAATGGCACCGAAGGTTTTTCAGATTTTGGGGTGGGCCATGGCCCAGTATGGCCACCCCTTGTCTCTGCCCTTGCTTCAAACTCATGAATTAAATTGTTATTATGGGAAATATAATATGGGATAAATACATAACTAATTTTTTTAAATTACATATTTTCAAAAGTAAGAAACTTAAGGTTTTATTTCAAAAATCAGGTCATAATTATTATATATTTTATTGTTTGTGGTCACAAGTCATAATTTTTAGGTCACAACTTATTATGGTCACAAGTCACAATTTTTTAGGTCACAAGTCACAAATCACGTCATAAATTTATGGTCACGGTCACAAATTTTTAGGTCACGACTTATTTCTCGATCACAAATTATTCGATCAAAGCTTATTTTTCGGTCACAATTCACAAAGTTCCAAGGTCACAAATCTCGAATTTTATAGGTCACAACTTAAAAATTTGTAAAGTCACAATTACAAATTGAGTCACAATCCCAATTATTCGATTACGACTTATTTCATTGGTCACAATTTACAAAATTACTAGGTCACAACTTATTTATAGGCCACAAATTTAGAACTTTTTAGGTCACAAAATTATTTTTGGTCACAATTCAAAAAATTTATAGGTCACAATTCATTTAACTATCATAAATTTCAATTAATTGGTCACAACTCCAAAAATTGTGAGTCACAATTATAAATTTTGTCACAATCCTAAATTTTTTTAGGTCACATAATTTTTCTAGTTACAAGTTTCAAATTAATTGGTCACAATAAATCTTAACCCCACCCACCCCAGCTCACCACCACCACCATTAGCCTAACTGCAGGGCGACTGATGCCGCTACTTCTACTACCGAATCCGCAACCAACCACCATGACCACAAACACCTTGCCACTGTCGAAAACCACCACCACAACATCACCCACGATGACCACAGATCCACCAAAACAGTACCACCGCACCTCCATTACCATTTGCCAGCTGCAGCACCGCAGACGTCGTCGTCGCCACTGTCACTGCCACTTTCGACACCATGACCAACCACCATGACCATGAACACCTTGCCACCGTCGACAACCACTACAATATCACCCACGTCCACCACAAATCTGTCACCCACCACAGATCCACCACATACCGTCACCACAGATCCACCACCATAGTACCACCGCTAACACCGCACCACCATCATCCATTGACACCATCACTATCATCATCTCGTGCACCATACCCTATCACTTGTATAAACAAGTCACAAACACCACCATCTCGAGCGGTTACGGTCAGAGACAAACACCAGATTCAAACCATAGATCGATAACCACCATAGAAAACTGTCACCACCACCACATATTCAAACCATAGCCGCAAGCGGTGGTGATCGGCCGGTGATTGTCGGCGACAATCATGGGGAGAGCCAGAGACGGAGGAGAGAAAAATGAGTTAGGGTTTTGAGTTTTGAATAACTATATGTAAATTTGGGATATTTAATTTAGTTAATAATAATTTTTAATATTTAAAAGTTAACCTGATTTTTGAACAAATCAGATACAAACCTGAATTTTGAATTGGTAAATTGAAAATTTGGTCTGGGTGTAATTTTCCCATATAATATTATGATATTACTATACGTTGGAGAAAGAAGCTCTATCCCAACTGAACCAAAGCCAAGTGCTTGACGCGTTTTACAAAAACATTCTCATATATTTAATAATTAAAAAAAAAAAAAGGAAAGATAAGAGGACGAAAGTATGAATAGTGGACATACATGTTGGCTAGATTAGGGAAAAGGAAATCATGAAATCATCTAACTTAGACAATCGACAAAATACAAAATACTATTATTTGACATTTCAGCTTGGTCTTTCGTTAAATAATTCTTAAACAAAAATACAATTATTAAACCTTTAGATTTATTGTACGAAATATTAATATTCTTTTAAAAAAAGTTTGCTCGGGAATTGCTTAGAGAGAATCAAACACAGGTTAATTAGTTAAAAAAAAAAAAAAAAACTTACAAAAATCAATAAATAATGTAGTACCACTTTTCGATTTACGTACTTTCTTGAATTACATGTAATTTTATGTTGCCATTATAAATTATTTATTTGATAATTATTATTGTTTAAATTTGAAAGAAGGATTTGAATATCGTCTCGATTAATGTGTTAATTAGAATGTTTATAATTTACTTATGTGCAATTTTATGTCTAACCATTCATTTTATTACCATATCTTGTTATTTCTAATTAAGTTGTTTATAGCCAATATTGTATTAATTGGAAAATCTGGGGGAAGCTAGTGGCAATTGGAAAGTAAATGGAAGTTATGGACTTACTCGTGCACATGCAGAGAATCAAAGGACCAAATTATAAATTACCAAAACTCTACTTCCTAAACCCGATCGTCACTCGGCTCTCTCTTCTCCCCACCCTCACTCCCTCTCCCTCGCCCTCCCTTCTCGCTGGCGCCAACCACCGGTCGCCACCCTAACAAGGTAACACTTCCTCCTTTCACACCTCCCTCTCGTCACTCTCTCAATCTATCACCATCCCGCCGGCCACATTCTCTCGGTCTCTCGTCCCTCACCGGCGCCGCCACCACCTCGCCGACCCCTCACCAACAGAGGTAATCCTCTCTCTCTTCCCACTTTTCCCGAAAGCACACACACTGCCGAACGCACCCACGTACCCACATAACACACATGTAATTATTGTATCTATATATGGAATTGTATGTATATATTGGTGTATATGTATTACCTATATGTGATTCTCAGTTTCTTAACTTATGAAAAACCAATTTCGGATTTGGGGCAATATCTCTGTGTGTGTGTGTGTGTGTGTGTGCACATATATGTAAATTCCAGTTTATTTTTATTTTTTATTTTTTATTTTTTTTTAATTCCAGATTTTTAAAATATGAGAATGTAATTTTTTTTGGTTGATTTTATGTTTAAATTGGAACTTTAGTTAAAATTTTCAGATTTGTTAATAATTAATTTTTGTAATTGAGTAATTTGGTAAAGATTAGTCAATATGTGCCTCGAACTAAAAGTTATAATTTGTTAATGAATGAAAATAATTAGGATATTTGGTACATTGACGTAGTGGGCAACCATACTTCCACCTGCTACTTATGTAAAGTGAATACTAAAGACTTAAGGTAAGTAAACTTCCTCACATCTTCATCTAAGTTGAATGGTTACTGAGAATTAATGTGTGTGAGTAAACTTTCCTATTTTCATCAAAGTTGAAGGTCAGCATGAAATTTATGTGCTTAAGTGACTATCTTACAATTTACTTGCATTGATGATTTATTGTTTATTTTATACAAGTATGTGTTATTAAGTTGAATGTTTAAGCATGCATGTTACAAGAATGCATTGTCATCGATTTTGAAGAGTAAAATGTTTTCAAATGAAAATTTTCCCAAAAGTTATGTATCCTAAATTTTAAGAAAGAAATGAGTGTACTTCTATGTCATGAAAGAAGTGAGTGGGAAATGCGGCGCGGGGGACTGGTGTACTCGACGAAAATTGTTAAATCACTTTGCAGTGAAAATGTTAATGTTAAACCGCATTGTGGGGGTGAATGTAAATGATTTTTACCGCTTTGCGGTGGAATGAAGTACCATAATGCGGTGGATTGAAAGTGAACGTTAAGCCGCTTTGCGGTGGAATGAATAGGGTAAATTCTGCTGTTTCTGCCTTTTTTACCATTCCCCACATTCCTTCTCTCTTTAGAAATGACCTGATTTTCTCTAAAAGACCATAATGCGAGCCAATATCATAGATAAGTTTGTATATAATTCCCTGACTTCAAGATAGCAACTAATATTTCTGTAGTTTTCAGCCAGAGAGTTTCTCAGCTATCAAGAAAAGAAGGTTACTATTTGGTTTATAAATTCGTTTATTTATAATTTTGAGGTAAAAAGTAGTGGTTGAAATTTGAAGAGAGAAAATGTGTGTTGTTAAAAAGTGATTTAAGAAATTGTGTAGTTTATAAACCAAAAAGGTACGATTACCGAACGGAGGCTAAACTACTACTCAAGAGACTTTTGGTTTCGAAAAGACATAAACATGAGTGAGATTATGCTTTCCCAACAAAAACATTCTCAACTTCCAAGAACCAAGAAGGTAAGTTATCCAAATCTCATATTTAGAGACCATAAATTTAAACGACAAGTCTCTGTTTAAGTTTCTATCACTGATGGGCTTGTTCATAAATCAAAAGTCTTAACAATTATATTTCAAGGAATGTTCTTCATGTTGCAAGAGCAAATATGTGACAGATTTATGTAAACTGTGAAAAAGAGTCTTAAGTTTCACGCTCAACATATCTTTGAACGAACATGTCAATAATGATAACATGAAACATGAAAGCTTAGAACTTGCATCCGTGGTTTCAATGTATGAGAATTCATCAACTTCAAATGTTTATTATGTAACGACTCGGGTCCCACTTAACGGGCCGTCCCGACCTTTAGATGACGATGTAATGTCCTCACTGTACCAGCACGAGTCTTTTCAGCATGCTTTGTCCTCACTCGCATGCTCCCCGAGAAAACTTCCCAGGAGGTCACCCATCCTAGAATTGCTCCAAGCCAAGCACGTTTAACTGTAGAGTTTCCAACGATGGACTTCTGGAAAAGAAGGTGCACCTTGTTGGTATGAGGAGTATCTATTATTTCTTTTAAGCTTTCTTGGTCGGGATATTCCAATCACCCCCTGTTAGACTAGCGACGTCTTCGTCGTGCTTAACCTAATTGAGGATCTGTTTTCAAGCGTTGGGATTCTAGAGGTGACTGCCCTATGGCGTAGCACTTAGTTCCCGATTTTCGGCTGGCGGCCAGCTCTGATACCATTTGTAACGACTTCAGTCCCACTTAACGGGCTGTCCCGACTGGTAGATGGCGACGTACTGTCCCCACTGTACCAATACGAGTCTTTTCAGTATACTTTGTCCTCACTAGCACGCTCCTCAAAAAAACTTCACAGGAGGTCACCCATCCTAGAATTGCTCCAAGCCAAGCACGCTTAACTGTGGAGTTTCTAACGATGGACTTCCGGAAAAGAAGGTGCACATTGTTGGTATGAGTAGTACCCATCATTTCTTTTAAGCTTTCTTGGTCGGGATATTACATATCACCACTAAATCCATAATGATTTTACAAGTTACAACTTCTAAATTTAGGCTCGTAAGATAAATCTCTTTTAGAAACTATCTTGTACTTCCTCTAATAATGGCTTCATAGCAGCACCTCTCAAACATAAGAGTACCATGTCTCACTCGATATCCTTTTGCCTCACCGGATATCCTTTTGCATCACCAACGACGTACACAGACCCAGGAAAAGTTAGTATTTACATTCAGCTCAACCTATCATAAATAACTACAAGTAACATAAACAGGATTCACGATATGCTGATTTTTAGATAGAAGGCAGTGACACCCACTAACCAAGATTAAGAACCAAAACTAAAGGATACCTAACAAATCTTTAGTTTTGATGTGTTCACCATTAAGAGCAACACATCATACTGAAATTTATTGCTGCAATATGTATATGTGTATATATATATATATATATATATAACATCATGTTTTTTTTTACTATCTTAAAGCCATAAATAAGCTCAAATCTCCCTTGCTCCATTCAGGAAAATAATAGATGGACATTGAATTGTCTTGTTCTAAAACTCCGTGACTTGTTAGAATCAAGACCCGAAAAATTCTTTTTTATGAAAAGACCGAAAATATTGATAAAATTCAAATTCATATAAGACAAATGTACTAAAAATATGCAAACTCACCATAAAATTGTAAAAAATGAAAATAAAAATTCAAAAGTATTAACTAGCATAAAACAACAAACAAAATAACCACAATAATCAGAACAATAAACAAAAAGAATCACCCAGCAAAACAATAATCAGAACAATAAACAAATCTTCACCCAAAGAACAATACTCACCCAGCAGAACAATAAACAAAATAATCAGAATTTTTAACACTAATAATTTTTGCCCCTGTTTGAATAATGTTATTCTTCTATCCTTTGAAATGTTATTTACTTTTTCATTTTGAGTTGGAAAGCTTAATTGTTGTAAAACAAGATAATTCCTGGTGCTCTCAACCCTTTGTTGTAAAATTTCTCTTTGAAAAAAATGGAAGATTGTTTATTGTCCTTTTTAACTCTCTTGATTTAGGGCTCAGCCAGGGGTTGACAGGTGAATATAAATTGGAGGCCATAGGCTTTTTTATGTGCATCCCACTAACGTTGAGCTTCCTCTGTATTATCAGTTATAAAAACTGGCAAGTGATTAATTGTAACAGTGATCTGTCACTATGTTCTATAAGGAATCTGTGTGTGTGTGTGTGTGAGATTTGATGGTGGGGTGGGGTTCAATCCAGTAATCATTGTTAGTGTTGGTATATGAGAATCTATCCCTTTAAAATTGCATGGATTCAAGAGTCACACACTCCTTTCTTTTGAAATGTTACTTGGACAATATAGAAAAAATTTGTGCACTATTTGTACTGTTATTAAATTTCCTCACATAGTGAAACTTCAATGCATCGCATCAGCTAGAAATGCAAAGTTGTTTAATTTTTGTTAATATTTCCTTAGGCTAATACTTTCCTGATTTTCCAATCTTCTATAATTCGTCCAATCATAGTATTATTTTTGTGAATGCTAACCTTAAACTATATTGCTCGGACTCGGTAACTTATGGGTATCGGATACGGGTACATATACAAGTGTCAGGCCTTTTTCTTTCTCTAAAATCTAAAATACGGGGACACGGCTAAAAATGACAATAAATTTTGATATGGGTGCATGAACACGTCTTATAAATTTCAAATTACTTTATAAATTTCTATATTGGTAATTATAGATGCATTTCTTGAAGGTAAAAAGAATTTTCTTTTGATTTAAATGATATAAAGTATATCTCTTAGTTTAAAGGATTTGAGAAAGATCCCATACTCTTATCCTATATCCGTGTGTTCGGCACGTTTTTAAAAAAAATGAAGAGCCCGAGCAACATAGACCTTAAATATGCAATCAAAAAATACGTAAACAATAGCACTTCAGACCCAAAAATTATAGTGTCTCCTAAATTTCTGATAATATCTTGTCGACTTAAGGTCATCTAAATTGATATGTAATATCCAATGATCAGATGGCAGATCGTTATTGGATCATTTTCTTTCTAGTGTACTCCTGCCTCGTTAGAGTACTTGATGCTAGTGCTGGTGATGCCGACCCATTATATCGGTAACCTTTTCCCTTGAAGTTCATTTACTTATTTAGTTTCAGTGATATAACATGAATTTGATTTTGTGATTTTTATTTTGCTTGTGTGTGTTGGGACAACTTTGACAGTCAACTGTCTTGCATTTATTGATGAAATCAGCTGCTCAAAGTTTGTTCTTTTTGGCTTTTTCATGGTTGTCTTCAGCAGGATCGACTTTCCCCTTACTTCCTCCTGTTGCATGGAGAGAGTTGTTTTGCTTCTCAAATTATTCTTCACTCTAAGCCATATTCAAAGACTCTTTGATCAGTGGAAACTATTGAAACCTCAATGTTTAGTTTTATATATTCTACCTTTTCTCCTGTGTAGTCAGTTTACTTGCATCCAAAATTGTATGTAATTTATATTGGTCTACCAACTCTATTTTCCTGCCATCTTTGGATTTACAAGCTTGGCATGACACATGGGTGTGAAATGGTCTCTTTTTCTTCCTGAACATAAAAGTGAGAGCTGAATATCGGGGAACTTTCTGTTCCCCTCAGTCTGAAATCCAAAAGGTATTTTCCTGAAAGTTTGTCTACAGGTATAACATGAACTTAGATCTAGTTGTATTCTGTCAATTTCAGGGATTGTGTAGGACAATGTGAAAAGACTGGATGTGTTGGGGAGAGATGCTTTCCGCACTGCAAATTCTCCTCAGACGGTTCTTCCCTTGATGGCTCTTGGTACATGCAAGAGCCTCTTTACTTGCGGTGGAAACAATGGGATTGCCAAAGTGATTGCCGATACCATTGTATGCTGGATAGAGAAAAAGAAAGAGCAGAACTTGGCCACGGGCCTTTTAAATATCATGGCAAGTGGCCCTTCTTACGTCTGTATGGTTTCCAGGTCTGTAACTCTACAAGCTTGTGGCCTTCGTAGCTAGTTGGACTTTAGCAGAATTCTTACTTTATTTTCGAGGTTTGCACATTTTGAGCATGCATCTGAATTAATGTTCTCAAATCATTCAGGAGCCGGTTTCTGTAGCTCTTTCAGCTCTCAACCTTGCAATGCATTTCCATGGTTGGCTTTCATTTTTTATCCTTCTTTACTACAAGTTGCCACTAAAACAAGATAAGAGACCATACTATGATTACACTGGCCTGTGGCATATCTATGGGTTCTTGTCCTTGAGTTCATGGTTCTGGAGTGCAGTCTTCCACAGTCGGTGAGCTTTATACTTCTCATTTAATTGTCAGTGCTTGTACTCTCTATGTCCTTATATTAGCTAGAAGAGGCAATAATATCTCGGATCATGTCAATTTCTAGCTTCTATTGCATTGGCCGATGCCGCTGATCAAGCATGTTTTCTAAGCTTGAACACTACTATGAAATTTATTGTTACAAGCACGTTTGGGCATGTTGCCTCTATTTTTTTAAAAAAATAATAATAATAACCAAAAAATAATTTCTGTTTGGAAAATTTATAAATGGTTTATAAAGAGTAACATTAGTGGCCCACGTAATTATTAGTAAATTAATGTTTGACTGGATTTAATAATCATTTATAAATTCAGTATCCAAACCTACTTAATTAATTTTATAACTTATATGAACTTGCTAGTGTACTTTTTCAGCTTAGTCAAGCATGCTCCTAGTCCATTTGTCCTCCACAAACAACCCGTCTAGTCAAATGTTTTAAAAGTTTTTTTTTACCATTAACTGTTTTATGAACCTCCAAATGGCAGAGATGTGGACTTAACTGAAAAGCTAGACTACTCATCAGCAGTTGCCTTGCTCGGATACTCACTTCTTTTGGCCATAGTGAGAAGTTTCAGTGTGAGGGATGAAGCTGCAAGGGTCATGGTTGCTGCCCCACTGGTGGCTTTTACTATGACCCATATATTGTACCTTAACAACTATAAGATGGACTACGGTATGATAGTTGTCTCCCCGGCATCACTTACAGTTTCTAGCTGATGCTGTTATTTCTGTGATTAAAATCGTGTTTTACTCTTGGACTAACGACTCTGGAACATTTGACAGGATGGAATATGAAAGTGTGTGTTGTGATGGCTGTCGCTCAACTTCTCATTTGGGCAATATGGGCAGGTGTCACACGTCATCCTTCTCGCTGGAAGCTGTGGACTGTGGTTGTAGGAGGCGGCCTAGCGATGCTGCTAGAGATCTATGACTTCCCTCCGTATGAAGGGTTGGTTGATGCCCATGCTCTTTGGCATGCTACCACCATCCCTCTAACGTACGTCTGGTGGAGTTTCATCAAGGATGATGCTGAATACCGAACAGCTAGCCTACTCAAGAAGGTAAAGTAGTGTCTTATGAGAGGTTGTAAGCCTTAGCCCGTCTCAGCTTATGGGAACTCCGTTCTCTCAAATTTTTGTTATGTTTTGTTTGGAATGGATGAAAGGATGACTTGTTAGATTGAAGGTTAAACTGCAAGTGCATTTCTTTTATTATCTGTGGTAAATAAATTTACTGCCACACACTCCCTAATTTTGGAAAGTTAAACCCTATTGTTGATGATTAAAAATTTTGTTTTTAATCAATAGAGGAAATTTCGTAAGAGTTGGGGTAGGAACTAGGAAGAACGATGGAAATTCAGTCACGTGGCAATAAAAACTAGGCAAAGTTGTTAAAAGTTTTTTTTTTTTTTTTAAATATGTTTTTTTTTTATGTTTTCTAGGTAAAATGTGTGGTTGAAAAATGGAATGAGAAAATGTATGTGGTTAAAAAGTGATTTGAAAAATTGTGTTATAAAAAACATGTTTGCCAAACAGACACTAAGGCTCTGTTTATTAAAAGTTGAGTTTAAAAATATGTTTTTTTTTTTTTTTTAATGTTTTAGAGGTAAAATATGTGGTTTAAAAGAAAGAATGTTTGTGATTAGAAAGTGATTTGAAAATTGTGTTATTTAAAAATATGTTTTTAATTAAAAAGGTGTAATCCACATTTTGAGGGTTCGAATCAACCATGATTTGGGTCATTGGTTCGAGAGGTAAATCGCAGGTTATGCCTCCCGAGCCAAAGTGGAGGGTATTAGTAACTCTAACGAATGGTTGTGTCTTTCGCTTACCACAGGGCCCAAATTCATTATTTCATTATTCGAATTTTGCACTCGACTGTGTTAAGTAAGTTTTCTGTCCTTCCTTTTGTCACTGGGAGATATGCCCTAAGGCCACGTGTTTTTAATTGGTTTGTCAAATAGAGGCTAAATAAAAGGAGAGTTTCCAGTAATGCCAGTAATGATGGGTTGACTCCGCGGATGATTGCTGACTCCTTGCATTTCAATAAAATTAATGCTACTTGTACTTATAGGCAGGGCCGGACCAGCCTTGAAGTTGATGAAGCAAGGGCTTCAGGGCCCACTAGCTTATGGGCCCTTTTTTTTTTTTTTTTTGCCTTCAGTTTTTTTTCTTAAAATTTTTTTTTTCGCCCGAACCCCCGTAAAGCCCAGGGCCTATATCTCGAAAAAACAACTGTTTGTTTCAGGTCTACAAAATCACAGGTACGGCTCTGCTTATAGGTTAAAAAGGAGAATGACAAGAAATGAGCTGACGAAATTGTATGTGTTGATTTAAGAGTTAATGTGATGAGTAAAATGATAAGATTGTGTCATGTATGTATTATGTCAACATTTTTATCAATCTTCAAGTACAAATAGCACGACTCTTCGAGTAATGATGGGCATTCCTCGTTCTACTCCAACATATTCATGTGAACAAAACAATAACTTTGAGAGTGAGAGAGAGTGAGTGAGTAAAGTGAAGACAATGGAAAATTCCTTATTATTGAAGTAATTACTCCTTCCATCTCATTTATATATGGTTGTATTTCCTTTTTTTTGTCCCAATTATAGATTTCTGTTTCTTTATTGGGAAGTATTTATTTTATTTATTTACTAATATACCCATATTTATTACTTCTAGAGTGGCAATGGGTCGGGTATGAGTCTGGTTTGCCAAACTCATACCCTACCCTACCCACTAAAAATTTACAATATTCATACCCACCCATATAGCCATTTAAGAATGGAGGGTCGGGGATGGGTCGGGGACTGGTATGTTTTTATACCCATTTGAAACTCATTACTATTTATTTTAATTATTTTTTAGTGTTGTAAATATGTTATAGGTTAGAGATTTTCCGAATTAACTTGAATCACTTAAATGTTGGGTTTCACTTGAATTTAGCTTGAAAAAAACTTGTTCTAGGTTAAAACTAAACAAGCGAATCTGAACAATTTTTTTAGACACTAACAAAGTCAATAGTTTAAACATATTAATGTTTAGTTATTAATAATGTCAATAGATATTTGGGTTCTATTTTGTATTTTTTACACAATCACTTTTGTTTTAAATTCTATAATTTTTAAGGAAATTAATGGGTATGCGGATCGGATATGAGTATTGTAGTAAAAGGATTAATTGCACAAATTACTTCCTTTAGTTGGCAAAAATGACTTTTACTACCCAAAAATGAAATTTTGAAAAATACTTCATGCCAATTCACGGTCGCTTCTTTTCCCCCAACTGCAGGTGCCAACGCACAACCACTGAACCACCGTCGCCGCCACCCGCATCAACCACCAACGAACCCCACTACAGCGCCACCAAACCACTGCCCAGCACCACCGACTCACAACGAGGGAGCCAAAAATCCAAGCACTCCAAAACACTTCAATCTGCTCAAACTCTGTCAATCTCTAATGCCAAAATCTTCACTCTTCTTTTATACATTACTGTTAATAGTTGTAGTATTTCTTTAGCAGATGCTGAATCACTAAGAAGAACCTTTATAATTCGCGTTGAACGCGGTGCAAAACTGTCTATTTTCCCTACCCATAAGCAGTGGTATGAATCAACTCTTATATCCCTCTCCCCCACTACAATTAACTAGAACTCGTCGGATTCTACTGATGGAAGCACTGTAATTCACACTTACGATACTATTTTCCATGGGTTTTCTGCTAAGCTCTCTACTTTGGAAGCTAAAAGGTTGGAAACTTTATCTGAGATAGGAAAACGCACTCCCATGAATTTCTTAGCTTAAAGACCAGTGACAGTGCTAGGCTATTGAAGAAGTCGGATTTTGGGTTGGATTTTGCTGTTAATGGCGTCTTCTTTTGTGGTCTTGAGCTGGTTTAGAGATTAATTTGGTAGGAAAAAGGTTTATGACACGACCCCTATGATTGGTGTGGTTTTTTTGGTTTGTATTATGACAAAAAATGTAGTATAAAATAGTGTATGAAAATTGTTTTATTTTATGTCGTAGACAAAGTATCATAAAAATTTATAAAATATCAAGCTATAATACTAGAAAAAATTGAAAAAGTATCATAAGTATCACATTGTGATACTAGAAAAAATTAAAAAATATCATAAGTATCATATTGTGATACTAAGAAAAATGAAAAAAATATCATAAGTATCATACTGTGATAATAAGAAAATTGAAAAAGTATCATAAGTATTTTTCAGTTTTTACAATTTTATTATAAGTAATTTTCAAATTTTATAAAATTGAAGTAAATTTCAATTTGATCCCTAAAAGTAGGGCATTTTTTTGTGAACAACCCGAAGTAAAATCCATACCCGACCCATACCCATGTCGAGTTTTAAAGTTTACCTCCATACCCTACCCACGAACTCATTTAGTCGGGTAATCCCGGCCCATTTATGTCGGGTCTCCAATAGGTATCGAGTCCATGTGTATTATTGTCATATCTAATTACTTCCAATAATAATAGTTTTGATACTTAACTAAGGGTAATTTGAGAATTTTCTTTACAAAAATTACATTTTCAATAACATTAAATATATTTTCTTAATCTATGTGAAAAGTCAAACGATCCTATATAATGAGACGGAGGGAGTATTTTTTATCCGGCTTGCTCCATTGTTCGGGGTGGACAATAACTCCAATGATAAAGTGCTAAATATCTCATTTAATGTTGCCCCACCTCGAGTAATGGAGCAATCTCGTATTTTTTATATAGACGCTCCAGCTATTAATATGATGAAAAAGTTCAGAGACCGATATTATTTGTCTAATAATAAATCAAAAAAGCGGTACACCTCTTGATTTAGGATATGAGTTTCTTGATAACATGGATAACTGTAGGATTGTTTGATAAATACATTTTTTCAATAATGCTATACTCACTCCACTTCTAACTCTGAGCTTGACCATCACTCACATGCGAGATGGGTCTATTCATTCAATGATGGGCCCGCCCTACCCTATGTGAGTGAGTGGTTAAGCTTGAGGTTAAGAGTGAGGTGAAAATAGACTAATTCTACATTTTTTGCACTTATTCGGCTCTAAAACAAAGTTTTTATTTTGCTATTTTGTCGATTACTTAATTTAGTGCAATCTCTCTTTATTTCAATTTTGAACCTATTTAACAGTAAATTTGAATATAAAAACGAAAATAGCTGAAAATGGAAGAATTCAAAGTTTGGAGACCAATTGTAAATATTAATTAGTTGATTCAAACAACAAGATGATGATTGAAGATCAATGAAATCAATTGAATGGTATTTAATGAAATGTGAAAGACAAGAATATAAGACAGGAATTTTATTTATCTCTTGCTTAGTTACACAATACAGGGTTTTGTCCTATATAGATGAATATATAAGCTATTAATAAGAAATGTAATTAATTGAGGAATGAATCAAGGTGATTGATTCTAATTGATAGGTTGCATTTATCAATCAATTAGAATCAATCACATTATCTTCAATATCTATCAATTAGAATCAATCACATTATCTTCAATATCCCCCCGCAAATGAAACGGGGATTCAACCACATGAAGTTTGGTCTTCAACATATGAAATCGAGAGCCACTCAGAGGTTTGGTGAAGATATCAGCTGTTTGCTCAACAGATGGGATGTACCTCACAGAAAACTCCTTGTTCAATACTTTTTCACGAATGAAATGAACATTAATCTCAACATGCTTGGTTCGGGCATGAAAGACAGGGTTTGCAGCAAGAGCGGCTGCACTTTGATTGTCACACCAAACAATTGGAGGTGAAGAGGAAGGAGCATTAAGCTCTTGAAGAAGAGATTTAATCCATAAAAGCTCAGTGGTGATGTTGGAAAGTGCTTGATATTCAGACTCAGTACTAGATCGAGCCACCATGGTTTGCTTCTTGGAGCTCCACGAAATAAGATTTCGGCCCAAATAGACATAGTGAACACTTATCGAGCGACGATCATCCACACAACCTGCCCAATCAACATCTATGAATCCCATAATGTTAAGACTAGAAGTTGGTGAAAAATGAAGTCCGTTAGTGATAGTTCCCTTGAGGTATCGTAGAACACGCTTGCAAGCCTGCTAGTGGATTTTTGTGGGATTCTGGAGAATCTGACTTAATTTATCGACAATATATGATATATCTGGGCAAGTGAGAGTGAGATACTACAAGGCCCCAATAGTGCTACGGTACAAGGTGGGATTTGACATTGAATCTCCATTTCAAATGGAGAGATTTGTACTCGTAGTAGCAGTGGTAGGAAGACTGCGGGCATTATCCATGTTAACTCGGAGGAGGAGATCTGCTATGTATTTAGACCGAGATAGGTATAAAACATTGTTGTTACGATGAGCCTCAATACCAAGAAAATAGTGCAATGGGCCAAGGATCTTCAGGGAGAATTTAGCATTTAATTTATCAATGACTTGATGGAGTAGAGCATTGTTATTTTCAGTAATGATGAAGTCATCGACATAAATAAGAATAAAAGCCACAGAGGTACCTTGGCGGAGAATGAAGAGAGAAGTGCCGGCCTTGGAGTTTAAAAAACCCTAACTTTCAAGTGCAGATCTTAAACTGTCAAACCAAGCATGAGGGGCTTGTTTTAAGCCATAAAGAGCCTTTTTCAGACGACATACATAGTTAGGCTTTTGAGGATGGAGAAACCCCTTAGGCTGTCTCATATACACTGTTTTATTCAAATGACCATTTAAGAATGCATTATTGACGTCCAATTTCAACAACTCCCAACCTTGTGAAATGGCAATAGAGAAAACCACTCGAATAGTACAAGTTTTTATGACCGAGCTAAAGGTCTCAGAGAAGTTAATACCAGGGATTTGCTGAAAACCTTTCGCTACAAGTCGAGCCTTATATTGTTGGATTGTGCCATCAGGATTGAATTTGATTCGAAACACCCATTTGTTGTCCACAACATTGTATTGTGGTGACATTGGTACAAGGTCCCAGGTTTGGTTTTTGAGGAGAGCAAGAAATTCTTCCTCCATGGCACGTTTCCACTTGGGATGTGAAAGTGCTTGGCCAATAGAGGTGGGTTCAGATGGTCCGGGATCAATAGCTAGCGGGTGATTGGTGACATGATAGATTTTATGTTTAAAAATACTAGCTTTAAACTTGGTGGTCATGTGGTGTGTGTTGTCAACTAGTTTGATGGGAGAGTCAAGTAGGGTGTTTTCAGTGGAGGGTGGACTAGGCGTATCTGGAGACAATGATGGGTTGTTGAGAGAAGAAGATGGTTCAGCTGAGGAGTTTGGTGATACCACTGGAGATTCTGGTCGAGACGCCTGTACTTCTTGGGACTCGTGACTTTTTGCAAGTAAGGGGTCATGATGTAGAAGCACACTGTTAATGGAGGTAGGGTGGACAGATGTAGACTTTTCAGGTGCATGATAAGGAAACTCTAACTCATTGAAGACAACATGCCTGGAGATGTAAACACGACCAGAGGGATGGAGACATCTATAACCTTTATGACTAGAGTTGTATCCAATGAAAGTACATTTTGCAGATCGAGGCTGGAGCTTGTGAGAGTTATATGGTCTTAGGTGTGGAAAATAGGCACAGCCAAAAACTCGAAGATGGTTGTAACTGGGATGTTGATGGTAAAGTTTTTGATATGGGGACATGTTGTTTAGTGTAGGAGTGGGTAATCGATTTATGAGGTAGATGGTAGTGGAGAATGCAACCCACCAGAATTTGGTTGGCATAGATGCATGTGACAAGAGAGCGAGGCCTAATTCCACAATATGTCGATGTTTTCTCTCAGCTTTTCCATTCTGTTCATGAGTGTGAGGTCAAGGATAGTGAAATTTTATACCTTGGTTGTTTAGGTATGGTAAAAAGGTTCGATACTCACCGCCCCAATCACTTTGAAGGGCTTTGATGGAATGATTTGTTTGTTTTTCAATGTAGTTCTTGAATTGAAGGAATGTGTTGAAGGCTTGAGATTTTGTTTCTAGAGGGAAAACCCAGGTATAACATGTAAAGTCATCTATAAAGTGTATATAATATTTTAATCCTTCTCTAGAAAGTATTTGTGCAGGTCCCCATAGATCAGTATGAATTAGTTCAAGCGGGACAGTGGTTTTTGTTTGAGATAAGGGGAATGGTAGAGCATGACTTTTGCCAATAGCACAATCTGAACATAAATTAATTTTGGCATTAATTGAAGGAATACACATTTGTTTCACAATCTGAATTACAAACACTGAAGGATGTCCTAAGCGCCTATACCAAATATTTCCGTCTACATTGACTTGACTAGAAAGATATAAGGGACTGCTTGACTCTAGACTTTTATTGATACATTTGGGTTTATTGAAAGCATAAAAACATGACTCAATGGATTTGGAATTATCATGACTGAGTCCAAGAGAGTACATGACATCTTTAATCAGTCCTTCAGCAGCACTGTGTGAGTTTTGAGATCCTTGACAAGACAATAATTAGGGTGAAATTCAACAAAAAACATTGCTATCAATAGTTAGTTTTGAAATGCTAATGAGATTTTTTGTAATTGTAGGAACTCGAAAAATATGATTCAGTTTGAGAGTTTTATTTGGAAATAAAGTAGGCAATGAATTTGTATCAATGTGAGAAATGGGGAGTTCCTTACCATCTCCAACCATGAGCTACTGTCCCCCGGTATAATCTGACTGTAGAGATAGATTATCCAGTTCCGATGTTACATGACTCGTGGCTCCAGTATCAGCAAACCATCCATAATTCGGAGCCGTACTAGTACTAGCTAAATAGGCATTATTTTGTGTAGTTCTCTGTCCCTGAGATTCATCTGGATAGCGATACCAACACATTGTAGCTTCATGACCAACATTGTGACAAATTTGACATATGGGAGCCGAGGAGGTTTTGCCACGGTCCTCTGTTTGTGTAATGGGGCTGATTCATGTGTATAGACCCATTTTGAGGCCCAAAAGAATTTTGTTTGCTTCCCTGTCCAAAGGAATTTGATTGAGTATTTCCAAGTTGACCCGGTCCATTTGTAAACTGATCATTTTGCCCAAATGTTCCAAAGCTTTGCTGCCTTCCTCGTTCGTAACCCCCCGGCGCTCCACCGCTACCATAGTCACGTCCACCACGCCGTCCGCCTCTGCTCACGGTTGATAGGTTGGCCATCTGCTATAGGTTGTTTTTCTCAAAATCACGTTGATACCTTGCCAATCGTTGCTCGTGGGGGGTTAGGAGGAGTGAGAGACATTCTTCAACAGAAATTAGGTCATTCCTCGATTGAACTCCATTTCAGTGAGGCGGTGGTCGACGGCGACAAGTTCATCGGAGACACCTTTGAATCGGTTGTAATATTCCATTACACTGAGCTGCCCCTTTCGAATCTCGTACAGAGAGGCTCGAAGTTGAAAAATTTGTGCCTTATTTTGTGATATGATCCGGACCAGGCATCGAAGGGCGAAGTTGAGCCATCGGCAATATGACAATGATCTACGTGCAAAACGGAGAAAGTTTCATGTTGGGGTCAAACCGAGCAGAGGAACGGATCAAGCCGAGTAGAGAAAACGAAGTTATTTGGGCAGAAAATCCATCACGGCCGTAATGGAGGACCTTCACGACCGTAACCCATATATTCACGGCCGTAAATCATGTTATCACGACCGTAATCATCTATCGAAGAAAAAGGAAGAATTTCATCAGAACGAGGCTTACGGCCGTAAGCCTGGAAGTTACGGTCGTAACATTCAAAAAGGGAAACTTCACGACCGTAAGAAATTCATCACGGTCGTAACTAATAAACACAGTTTTGATCAGAGAGGTCTTTACGGCCGTAAAAGAATTATTCACGGCCGTAAATGAGTAGCGGCCAGATTTTTCGAATTTTTCAATTATTTTATTTCCTTTTAGTTTTTAGATTATTTTCCTAATTTAGTGTTTTAGTATAATTAGAATTCTATTTTGAGTAAACTAGCCACTATGTTATTTTTGTTTGTTTATATTCTTTACCATGATTGTAAACAGACAGTTTTAGTTTGAGTTTATGAATTTGAGTTAAGAGAGTTTTCTCCAATTGAAAGGTTGAGGAGTCCCTTTGGTGTTCTTAGCGAACAAATCCAACTTATCAAATATTCGCGAGAATATTTGTAGCGTTTCCAATTAGAATCTTATCAAGGAAATTGACAAATCCTTGTGGTGTTTCGAAAACCTTGGATCTCGATTTCGCATCGCCAATCTTCGCGACGTGAATCTTGGGTTAAGGTCATATCGTCAATTTTTATCTTTCCAGTATTTTAATTATTGTGTTCTTGTGTTTCTTGGCTAAATCTAGATCTTTCCTATCTTTGTTTCGTTTAATTCCGCGTGTTCGTTGTGACCCCTCCCGGGATCACATCATCTGGTATCAGAGCTTGGATCTAGAATCAGTTCTTGGTATTCTTGATATTTTCTTGTTTTTCTTGATTTTCTTGTTCTTCGTATTCATCGTGCCAGTTATACATTTTTTCAATTTGATCTATAAGAATCAGTCTCAAAAATTCAAAAGTGTTTTTCTTGTTCGTTTTACTTCCAAATCCAGTTCCGTTTTTTCTGCCATACTCGTAATCCAATTCTCTTGCAGATTAAAAAAAAATCGAAAATTTCATTTTTTTTTCCATATTCCAAATTTCCTCAATTCTTCAATTTGTTCTTATTCGTGTCTTGTTTATCTACTCTTGATAAAGAGTTATTGATTGATTATCGGAGTTCTTGAGAAGGAAAAAGAGTGATACACGAGTGATAAATATTTTCATTAGTGGGTTCATTCGAGCTGAAGATCAAGAAGACGAAGTAATATTATTTGATTTTTCTCATTGAAGAATTTAACGAGAAGATGTAAAAAAGTGTTAAAAGATTTTATTTCTAGCTGAATGCTTAACTTGTCGAGTTTGTAATTCTGGAATAAATCTTGAACACAGTAAATGTAATTATTAAAGTAAAAATCAGTTTATGGCTGTCATTGAAATAAGGCTATGTTTGATTGCTTATTATTTGTCGAAAAATGTCACTTCATGGAAAACAATTTTCATCTTTTGTGTTTGATTGTAAGATTTTGCTTAAAAAATATTTTCTTGGTACAATCACTTAGACTTTGTTTGATTGCAAGCATTTTCAAGGAAAATGTCATGTCAAAGAAATAAATTTCTAACTTTTTTGTTTGATTCTAGTATTTGGCCTAGAAAATATTTTCTAGGTACAATCACATAAAACACATATATGCCGATTTTTCAAGAAAATATTTTCTTACCCTTTTGCTAAGAAATTTTTTTTCTCACAAAGGTAAAAAATATTTTATTTTCCAACTTTACAATCAAACATAGCCTTAAAGCACAAATTAGGCTATTTGCTTGGAAGATATTTTCTCACCATTTTGTTAAGAAAATATTTTCTCACTTTGTTGGAAAATATTTGCTTTTTCTACCTTTTTGAATCAAACACATCCTAGTTAAATGCACGAGGAATGTTTGATGCGTTATGATGGGGGTAGATGTACAGTAGTTTGTGAAATGTTAATTAATAATCGCGATCAATTAATTTATCTGTAACATATAAAATTTATAATATGTGATCGTGAAATAAATTCGTAATCAATAAAACTTGATAATTTGTAACTTTGAAATCAGTTGTGACATAAAATATTTGTTATCGAAAATAACCCGTGATCAATTAATTTGATAAATTATGATGGTAAAATAAGTTGTGACTTACGAAATTTATGATTTGTGACCTATAAATAAGTCTCAAATGATTTGTGATCTATAAAAATTGTGATTTGTGATCGATAAATAAGTTATGATCAATATATATAATTTGTGACATAAAAAATTGTGGCATGTGTCGTTTCTTTTCTTATTTTAAAGTTGTGATCAAGACATTTTTTTTATTGTGATGTGACTTATAGAGTGTTTGGTAACATTGTAGCAGTTTTTAAATTTTTTTTGTTATTTTCGAGGTAAAATGTGTGATTAAAAATAGGGAGAGAAAATTTGTGTTGTTAAAAGTATGGAAATTATTTTATTTATAAATTGATTTATAAATTATAATGTAATCATTTCAGATCAGATCATTAGAAGTAGTTGTAATCATAAATTATATAATATTGAGACTTAAATATATTAAAATATTTTTTGATTATCTATTTTAATAATAAAATTAATTTATGACTTGGTTTTTTAAGTTTTAAAATATATATTCTTTTAATTTTTTATATTGTATCATCTAACTACCTTAAATGTGTAACACCCTTTTCGAAAGGATACAATAAAATATTTAACAACATTTCAACTAAAAAAATATTTCGTTTTCGATTTTGGGAATAGATTGCGATTTATTTTAAATCGATTTTGATTTTCTTATTTTTTTTAAAATAACGGACGATTTCAATTTTTTTTTTCGATTTCAATTTGATTGTTTCAATTATAATTTTTTGTCCACCCCTACATTCTATTATGTTCATGTAATTGAATAATTCCGAAAGCTTATGTTAGGGTTTTGAGGACGCTTCACACACGCCTCCCACATTAGATCTCCGTCTCGCTGAGCTGCTTCCTCCTCTCTATCTCTCTCTAAACTCTGTAAGATTGTCTCTCTAATTTTATGCATCTATTATTATGTGATCGCACGTAATTTTTGACCTATTTGATTATTTTAAGCTGTCATGTGAATAATCGTTAGTTTCTTGAGATTGAGAAATTTAGTGTACAGATTGGATTTTTTATTTTTTTTCTGGCTGCAATTAGCTGATAATTTATAGGTTCGAAATACTAGATTAGCGAAACTTATTAAGCCCTTGTTTGATCTAGAATTTTATTAAAATCAATAATTAATCATTACCACATATTTCATGATTCTTCATCAAACAGGGGCTAAATGTATACTTTAATTAGTAAAATACGGAGGACTAGTGTTCGATATTAGCGCCTGTCTAATTTTTTATTGGGCAGTATTGCTCCTATGTGACTTGAATTGTCATTTTACTTCATTTTTGGTAAAAGATTTTGTTTTGGAGAGATCGATGAGAAGCTGAAGTGCTCCTTTTGGATTTCTTGAAGTGAATTACGTTATACATTCTTTAATCTTTATGTTCTTCAAATAACTATGTAACCTGAATTTCCATTATGCTAAAATTGCTTTAGTTTCTTTAAATTGTCCATGTTTTGTATTTGAAAGCTGGAGTAAAATGTTGTCTTGTAATCTTCCTACATTGCTTTTTTCCTTTCCATGTTCCTGTGGCATTTAATTTAATTCAGGTACAATGGAAGATGTGAAATTTATTAAGCGAAAATCTGATGATGTCATTATAAAGAGAACATTTCTTTAACTGCAATTTTTGTAATGAATTTTGTTGTTGTCTTACGCCCATGAATTTAATTTGAGACTTGTCAATGATAGAGCTCATGTTACTCTGCTTCTCTGGGTATAATCCTCTCATTTGTTTGACAGTGCTTTTTTGTTGACCTTTTTTTTTTTAATTCTTATTTCCTTTTTGTGGATGGCAGGTATTTTTCAAAGATTTTTCAAATATTTTTATTTTTTTGGAGTCGCGAAATTTAGAAACCAGTCAAAATGGTAAGCGTGGAAAATTAATTTATATTTTTGTATAGCCTTTGCCTTTGCCTCAGGTAATCTGGGTGTCTAACGAACTAATTTTCCTTGGATGTGTGCAGGTGAAATTCACAGCTGATGAGCTCCGCAGGATCATGGACTTCAAGCACAACATTCGCAATATGTCTGTTATTGCTCATGTTGATCACGGTGTGGATTCTACGCTTATTTTCAGCTCAATAAATATTTTATTTATATGCTGTATTACTGGGTGGTTCATCTTTGTTTATTTACAATATAATGCAAGTTTTTTTTTTTTAATAAAAAAAACTATATCAGCCTTGATACATGTACTCACTGTAGTTTTCTTGTAACAGGGAAGTCCACACTTACCGATTCTCTCGTTGCTGCTGCTGGTATTATTGCTCAAGAAGCTGCTGGTGATGTTAGAATGACAGATACCCGTGCTGATGAGGCTGAGCGTGGTATCACTATCAAGTCCACTGGTATATCTCTGTATTATGAGATGTCTGACGAGTCTTTGAAGAGCTACAAGGGAGAGCGAAATGGCAATGAGTACCTCATCAATCTTATTGATTCTCCTGGACATGTCGATTTCTCGTCTGAAGTGACAGCTGCTCTTCGTATCACAGATGGGGCTCTTGTTGTGGTTGACTGTGTTGAAGGCGTGTGTGTTCAAACAGAAACAGTCCTTCGACAAGCACTTGGAGAAAGGATTCGACCTGTCTTGACTGTTAACAAGATGGACAGGTGTTTCCTTGAACTCCAGGTTGATGGAGAGGAAGCTTACCAAACATTCCAGAGGGTCATTGAAAATGCAAATGTCATTATGGCTACTTACGAAGATCCTCTCTTGGGCGATGTTCAGGTTTACCCCGAGAAAGGTACCGTTGCCTTTTCTGCTGGTTTGCACGGATGGGCTTTCACCCTGACAAATTTTGCCAAGATGTATGCCTCCAAGTTTGGTGTTGATGAGTCGAAGATGATGGAAAGGCTATGGGGAGAGAATTTCTTTGATCCAGCCACAAAGAAGTGGACCACTAAGAATAGCGGTTCACCTACGTGTAAACGTGGTTTTGTTCAGTTCTGTTATGAACCCATCAAGCAGATTATTAACACTTGCATGAATGATCAGAAAGATAAGCTCTGGCCAATGTTACAGAAGCTTGGTGTTGTTATGAAGTCTGATGAGAAGGATTTATTGGGGAAGCCATTAATGAAGCGAGTGATGCAGACCTGGCTTCCAGCTAGTACTGCCCTCTTAGAAATGATGATCTTCCACCTTCCATCACCTTCAACAGCACAAAGGTACCGTGTGGAAAACTTGTACGAGGGACCAATGGATGATGCTTATGCTACTGCTATTAGGAACTGTGATCCCGATGGCCCCCTCATGCTTTATGTGTCAAAGATGATTCCAGCGTCCGATAAGGGTAGGTTCTTTGCGTTTGGTCGTGTATTCGCTGGGAGGGTTTCGACTGGTTTGAAGGTCAGAATCATGGGTCCTAACTATGTCCCTGGAGAGAAAAAGGACTTGTACGTCAAGAGTGTTCAGAGAACTGTTATTTGGATGGGTAAGAAGCAGGAAACTGTTGAGGATGTACCGTGTGGGAACACAGTTGCTTTGGTCGGTCTAGATCAATACATCACCAAAAATGCAACCCTGACCAATGAAAAAGAAGTCGATGCTCATCCAATTAGAGCAATGAAGTTCTCTGTGTCCCCTGTTGTACGAGTTGCTGTCCAGTGCAAGGTTGCATCTGACCTTCCGAAGCTTGTTGAAGGTTTGAAGCGTTTGGCCAAGTCAGATCCTATGGTTGTCTGTAGCATTGAGGAGTCTGGTGAGCATATTATTGCTGGTGCTGGAGAACTCCATTTGGAGATATGTTTGAAGGACTTGCAAGACGATTTCATGGGTGGTGCTGAAATTATAAAATCTGATCCAGTTGTGTCCTTCCGTGAGACTGTTCTTGAAAGGTCCTCTCGCATTGTTATGAGCAAATCACCTAATAAGCACAATCGTCTGTACATGGAAGCCAGGCCGTTGGAAGAGGGTCTTGCTGAGGCTATTGATGATGGACGTATTGGTCCAAGAGATGATCCTAAGGTTCGTTCTAAGATCTTGGCCGAGGAGTTTGGTTGGGATAAGGAGCTTGCAAAGAAAATTTGGTGCTTTGGTCCTGAGACAACGGGTCCAAATATGGTGGTCGATATGTGTAAGGGGGTCCAGTACCTGAATGAAATAAAAGATTCTGTTGTTGCTGGTTTTCAGTGGGCTTCAAAGGAAGGTCCATTGGCTGAGGAAAACATGAGGGGCATTTGCTTCGAAGTTTGTGATGTTGTTCTTCATGCCGATGCTATTCACAGAGGAGGTGGTCAGGTCATTCCAACTGCTAGGAGGGTTATTTACGCCTCCCATCTGACTGCCAAGCCCCGTCTTTTGGAACCCGTGTACTTGGTCGAGATTCAAGCCCCAGAGCAAGCTCTTGGTGGTATCTACAGTGTCCTGAACCAGAAACGTGGACACGTGTTCGAGGAATTGCAGAGGCCGGGTACTCCACTTTATAATATCAAGGCATACTTGCCTGTTGTCGAATCATTTGGTTTCTCAAGTACCTTGAGAGCTGCAACTTCTGGACAAGCCTTTCCCCAATGTGTGTTTGATCATTGGGACATGATGTCATCTGATCCATTGGAAGCAGGGTCGCAAGCTGCACAGCTCGTTACTGATATCAGAAAGAGAAAGGGTTTGAAGGAGCAGATGACACCACTCTCTGAGTTCGAGGACAGGCTGTGAGTCAATGAAGGCTCAAACATTTTTGAATTCATTATTATTACCTCTGAGCGCTCTATAATTTATCATTTCTCTCCTTTTATGTTTTCATTGTAGTATGCATTATGAGTCCATGTTGTGTGTCAGAAGGTTTCGTATTCTAAACTAGAAACAGAACCAGAATCATTCTACAAAGTATTCTTAGGTTTATTTTTTTATTTTTTTGGGATGCAATTCATTTTTTATATTGTCCCGATTTTTGTGATTTTACTTGAAAGCAAGGAAAGTATTTTCTTTTGATTTAGCTGATAATTCTTCTTTCACATTTATCATACCTACAAATGTCGATTCCACTTTAAATCAAATAAGCCTAAATTTCTTGAATTTATATTTTCGATGGAAAATGAGTTTTAAACAATTTAATTCTCTGAAATTTATTTTCTTTCCAAATTCTCTGCATTCAATGAAATTGACTTTAATATAACTCCATATAATAGGTTGCTCGCTCACTGCGTTCCATCACTACACCAAGTATCCTGATGCCGTGCCACCCTGTTTCTAATAAATTTCCCCTGATGTCCTTGGCCATCCACCCATGTGGCACATTATAAGAGTCAATAACAAGCTTTAAATCCAGTCGCAAAGAAAAAGAAATGAAGATATTGGGAGCAAAACAGCTCAATGTTTTCGGTTCTGCCAAAGGAAATTCGAACACCAACTATTTTAAAGATCACACAGGTTCTCGACAAACTACTAATAGAAGTATTCCCATAAAGATAAGTTCGTTTCTAGTTTTACGCAGATTGAAAAACATAATTAATATCTATTGGAAAAATTCAAGGGTCATGGTGGTTTGTGATGGGAACTTCACATTATTAATTAAGCTTATTTATGCTCGTGTTCATCATTATTTAAGGGGAAAATTCGAAACACGTAATATAGCCGTTGTTTGAGCCGCATTTTCTAATTCATTTTTATCCAAACACAATATTAATCATACATTCTTCGAATAAAATAATTTTACACGGGGTAAATAGTCACCACAAATTTTAATTGCTACACTACATTTTAATCACTACATTAAAATATGTTTTCAATAAATACACCACAACAAATTTACAATCATAACCCTAACCTAAAAAAAAAAAAAAAAAAATTCATATTATCTTTGGGCTTCATCTTTTATTACATTTTTCTTCCCACACCCATTCTTCCTCAACCAATTTCCTTCACCCATTCTGCCACCATTTAAAAGAGATGTCAAATTCTTAAAACTTAAAACTAGGTGATCATCAAGTCAACTCCAATTTGATGATCTTGATTCAGGTCCTACCCTCATCAATATAGATAGCCTCAATTCGAGATGCCCATATTCTGAATCTCCTAAGGGCATCGTTTGGTTACGGGATTGAAATATGGATTGCAATTTGGAGGTGAAGCAATTTTCCTTCTTTTACCAAAAGCCATTACGATCTATAATTTCTCAATCTGTTTCTTGGCTTGGAACTTCCCCTCTTGAATTTGCTAGTTTATATTATTGGAAAATTGAAATAGTAAACACTGATGGGGTCGACTGTGTGTGTAGGTGAAATTAATGGTGAAACCTATAAAGATATATAATTCATAAGGGCCTGAGACCTTGACGGAAGAAGCAGGTTGATGGAACAAAAATTGTTCAGTGAGACGATGTAACGTGTTTATAAGCAAATGTCTTCAAACAGAGTCATGAGGCTCTTTTGTCTTCAAAGTAGCAAGCATCCTGAGGGCTCCATTTCATTTACTGCACCATTAGCAAAACTTTTCTAGTAATTGTTGTGGTAATTTGTATTGCATACATTTTTTTTTTCTTTCAAAATAACTTGCTCTCTTTGAGTCTGTTGAAATGGTTTTATTAGTAATAAGTATAGTTTGTGATTAAATTGGAGGTAACAAATCATTCACGTGGAACAGATTGAGACAGAGACCGAAGGTGCTGATAGTGGTTATTTATGTCATTTCATTTATGTGCAATTTTGTAAATGAAAAAGGTACTTAAATTTTCCGTGTAACAAATAAATTTTGTGTTGTCAATATAACCAACCTTTTACACGTAGATCCAAAAAATTCATTCTATTTTTTAACGAAGCAAAAAAAAAAAAAATCAGTGTTACAAAATATATTCCCTAAAATGGGGGCTCAAATAGAGACAATAATATTACAAAATAAGTGCAAAAATAAAAGTTAAAGGAATAAGTGAAGAAGAAGCGGGAAATATGAAAAAGGATTAGAAGACACTCCTTTAGTCTACACAGCAATATTACGTTTTCATTAAATTGTAAAGTTACGTTTTTTGGGTTCTCGCATTTTGTTGTAAAACATGATTGCACTATTTTGTCTTCTTCTTCACACAGCTGATTGTATGTATAGCTGCACCAATCACATTCTGTTAGTTAGTTTTCCCCTTCTTTGTAGCTTAACCATTGATCTTTCTATATACGTGTACTGTCTAGATTGAAGTTCTAGGACTTTCTTCTTGTGTATAAATCTATGCTAGATTGCATAATATACACTTTTGCTTATATTGTTTCTTGGTATTAGAGCCCTGTAAAAATGGCTAACATATTGACCAACAACTCTAGCCATAGCTCACCTTTTGGAGCAACTCTTCCTCAAAATTCCACAGTCAAACTAGATAAACACAATTTCCTACTATGGAAAAACTTGTCACTTCCTATAATTAGAGGACACAATCTAGAAGGCTTTCTCACTGGAACCAATACTTGTCTGGCTGAGTTTATCACTACACAACAAGCCATTGGTGAAAATCCTACAGAAGACACAAATGCTGAAACCACTGCAAACCCAGCTTTCAACGTTTGGAAATCAACTCTTAATGGGTTGACTCTACTCCACGATGTCGCCTGACATTTCCATGAAGATGGTGGGTGCACTGACTTCCAAAGATTTGTGAGAGTCCATCTATGAAAGTTTTGGAGCACAAAACAAAGCCAGAGTAACCTTTCTCACAAGTGAGTTACAGAAGGTGAGAAAAGGAAACCTCAGTGTTGATGAATACTTGAGCTCAGTGAATCTGAATCAAAGCTCAATCAATTTCACTTAAAGACAATCAAACTTCTATCCCAGCAAAGAATCCTTTAGTAGACGGCCAAACAATTTCAGAGGAAGAGGTAACAAAAGAAGTGGAGGCTACAGAGGAATTGGAAGATCCGTTAATAACAACTCCAACAAACTCATATGTCAAGTTTGCGGACGAGCAGGCCACACAACCAATATCTGCTACTTCAGGTATAATGAAAATTATACTGGATCTCCACCTTCATCACAACAACCAAGAAGTGAAACAACTGCATTAGTTGCTACCCCTGCAATACTGAATGACTCAATCTGGTATGCTGAAAGTGGTGCAAGCAGTCATGTTACCACAGATGCAAAAAACTTGCAAGAAAGCGTAAAGTACATGGGTAAGCATCAAGTATGGTAGGAAACGGTAATTTTCTTCCTATCTCACATATTGGTTCAACTGAATTGAAAACAGCAACTAGTAAATCTCTTTGGCTTAAAAATCTACTACATGTAACTGATATAAAGAGGTTCTTAATTAGTGTCTCACAGCTTACTATAGATAACCAAGTTTTCATTGAGTTTCACCAAAAAAATTATTTTGTGAAGGACGAGGAAACGAAGAAGGTGGTGCTGAAAGGGAGCCTTAAGAATGGTCATTATCAACTGACTCTACCAACCAATTGCAGTCCAAATAACCAGTACCCAAATATCAACAATCTTAGCCTTGAAAACTCTAGAAATAATACTAGTTCTAATTCTCGTTTTAGTTTATGGCATATGAGACTTGGGCACCCTTCTACTCAAATTGTAGCCCAAGTTCTCAAAAGTTGTAATGTCAGTTAAACTAAATGATGAAAAATCTTTTTGTGAAGCTTGTCAACATGGCAAGTCACACTTATTGCCTTTTCCTAAATCAATGTCAAAATCACTTGCACCTCTTGATCTTATCTTTACAGACATTTGGGGACCAGCACCTGTACAATCTGCCCATGGCTTTAAATACTACATAGCTTTTGTAGATGATTATAGTAGGCACACTTGGCTCTACCCCATGAAACAAAAATCTGAGGCATTGAGTTTGTTCAACCAATTTAAGACGATGATTGAAAATAAACTTGAAAAAAAGATAAAAACACTCCAATCTGATGGTGTTGTTGAATTTAAACCTTTCTCATCACTACATCCAGCCATTGAACATAGATATACTTGTCCCTATACCTCCCAACAAAATGGAAAAGTAGAAAGAAAATACCGTCATATTGTGGAAACTGGACATTCTCTCCTTGCATAGGTAAAACTTCCTTTAAAATTCTGGTGGGATTCTTTTCAATCAGTTGTTTACCTCATTAATAGATTGCCTACTCCCACTCTCCAACTTCTCCCTTCTACCTTCTACATCACAACAAACCATATTATAACCTTCTCAAAGTCTTTGGATGTGCATGTTTTCCATGCCTTAGGCCCTACCAGCAAAATAAGTTCAACTTCCATTCCATCAAATGTGTGTTCCTGGGATACACTACTCCTCAAAAAGGTTACAATTGCCTCAGTCCAAAAGGCAGATTATATATCTCACGCCATGTAGTGTTTAATGAACAAGATTTTCCATATGAGTCCCTTTTCTCAGGCAAACATACTTCTCCCTGTACTACCATCATTCATGTTCCTCTCCCATTCTATTCCACTCCTACATCCACTGACCTCTCCACATCTGAATCAGTTGATATAAGACCTACTTTTGTCCCCTCAAACTCACCAATTTTAGTTCCAAGTCCAGGCACTCAACACAGTGAGGATCACTATATTGATGAATATGCTTCAGTTCCTCTTCATCAGTCAGACTATCTTCCTACACCTGAATCAGATGACTCTATTGGCAGTGGTTCAAGGGGGCATAATATAATCAGTGAACCAACTCCTCATGATACCTAGCATCATATGGTTACTAGAGCAAAAACTGGCATCTTCAAACCAAGATTCTTTGCTGGTCTGGCATTGGAATACAGTAGTAAACTGGAACCAAGTAGTGCACAAGAAGCTTGGTCTGATTTAAGGTGGAAGAAGGCTATGGAAGAAGAGTATCAGGCCTTAGTCAACAAAAACATTTGGGTCTTAGTTCAATACTCTCCTACACTAAATGTTGTGGGCAACAAATGGGTGTTTAAGCTAAAGGAAAATATAGATGGCTCAGTTAAAAGACTCAAGGTCAGGTTTGTTGCAAAAGGTTTTCACCAAACTTCTGGGGTTAGACAACGGTGAAACCTTTAGTCTTGTGATCGAACCTGCAACACTAAGGATAATCTTATCTCTGGAAGTCTCAAGAAATTGGTAAATAAGAAAAATTGATATCAATAATGCTTTCTTGAATGGTGAATTGGAAGAAGTAGTTTATATGACACAACCTGCTTTATTGATAAGAACAAACCTTCACACGTTTGCAAATTGAGGAAAGCTCTCTATGGACTAAAATAGGTCCCAAGAGCATGGTATGACAAACTCAAGATTACACTTCTAGATTGGGGCTTTAAACAAGCAATGGCTGATATCTCATTGTTCTTCAGGAAAACAGAAAAACCTATTCTCTTCATTCTAATCAATGTTGACATCATTGTTATCACAGGAAGTTGTAATCATCAACTTTAGGAGTTCATCAAGTGGTTGAATGAAACCTTTGCACATAATGATATAGGAAATCTCCATCAGTTCCTGGGAATGGAGGTTTTCAGACACGATTTTGGACTTCATTTGACACAAACTAAGTACATTGCTGATCTCCTGAAAAGATTCAGGATGCAGAATGTGAAACCATGCCTACACCCAGTAGTACATGACAGTTTTATCCAAAGAATAGGGAGAACCTCTAAATGATCCCACGAGTTACAGGAGTACGGTAGGTGGACTCCAGTACTTATCACATACAGGACATCAGGACCGGATATTAGCTTTACCGCCAACAAACTCGGCTAATTTCTATAGAAACCAACCACAGCTCACTGGGCAGCCTTGAAACAACTCTTCAAATATCTTAAGGGAACAATTGAGCAAGGACTCTGGCTTAAGAAAAGTGACACTGATGAAATAACAGCATACTCAGATGCAGATTGGGCCTCCTGTCTAGATGACAAGAGGTCGACTGGTGCATATTGTGTATATCTTCGAGATAGCCTCATCTCTTGGTCATCCAAGAAACAAGAGGTAATTTCAAGGTCCAGTACAGAGCCAGAGTACAAAGCTCTTGCCTCTGCAGCAGCTAAAATAACCTGGATACAATCTTTGTTCAAAGAATTAGGTATCAAATTGAACAAAACGCCTATTGTATGGTGTGATAAATAGAGTGCCAATGCATTCGCATCAAACCCAATGTTCACGCCAAAACAAAGCATATTGAGATAAATATACATTTTTTGAGAGATAAAATTCTGGAGAAAGAGTTAGAAATTGGCTACGTACCTTCCTCTGATCAAACGGCAGATCTGCTCACCGAATCTCTCACAAATTCTAGGTTTCAATTTCTGAAGACTAAGCTTGGAGTTACAGAATGTTACTCCAGCTTAAGGGAAGGAGTTAAAGGATTAAGTGAAGAAGAAGCGGGAAATATGAAAAAGGATTAGAAGACACGCATTTAGTCTACATAGCAATATTACGTTTTTATTAAATTGTAAAGTTCTCGCATTTTGTTGTAAAACACGATTGCACTATTTTATCTTCTTCTTCACTCAGCTGGTTGTACGTATAGCTGCACCACTTACATTCTGTTGGTTAGTTTTCCCCTTCTTTGTAGCTTAACCATTGATCTTTCTATATACTTGTATTGTCTAGATTGAAGTTCTAGGACTTTCTTTCTTGTGTATAAATCTATGCTGGATTGCATATTGGAATATATTAAATATACACTTTTGCTTATATTATTTCTAAAGTCACAAAAGAATCTCAAATTTCAGCGTGGAGTGCAGCAGGGACCGCCACTGATAATATCAATTTAGGGTGAGTCAGTTAAGAAAAGTTAAATGTAACCTTCAAAAGTAGATGAATTGGGTCCAACTAGGTGCTATCTTCTCTTGACTAATCGTTCCTATCATGAATTTCTAGGGTTCGCGATTTTGGTTCAAAAACCACAAACAGAAACAAAACTCAACATAGAAATTTATCAATCTTCATTCTATCGCCAAAACACATAAAATCCTCAAATTCCACAAGGATGTACAAAGTTCAAATTTTGTACATAAAATTATAATTCATAGCTACACAACAATAGAAATAGGGCCTGCACAATTTCCCTCATTTGTGAGTAATCTTAGCAATTGAATCTATATAGCCGTTCAGACCCATTTTTAACCAAAAAAAAAGTTATTTAATAGTGAATTTTGGGAGATGCATGGTTAAAAAATTAGGAAAGTCTTGATTTTACATGTACTTTTTTCATTAATAAAACATGTGGTTGAAAATGATTCTGAAAAAACACGAGTTATTGAATAATTTGATTTTACATGTATTTTATTTATTTATTTATTTTAAATATGATGTAGTTTTTGCTTGTTTGCTTATTTATTAGTGACTAGTCATTGTAGATATGACAACATGTCGAGTATGGGTCGGATTTTCATACCCGACCCACTGGAGATTTGTTACGTCCATACCTAACTCACTGGAGATTTGTTACCTCCATACTAGACTCATATACCCGTTTAAAAAATATCCATTGGAGGTGGATATTATCGGATATGCTTCTATATCTCTTTGAAAATTCATTACTTCTTTTTATGACTTGAGTGTTCAAGCTTTGCGATCATCAGCTCACTATGGCCACTGAAGAAGCATTATATAGGCCTCATCCGCAGTGCAGTAGCAGATGATGTTATATAGGTTTCCATCTGCCCAAGAAAAGGGAGATAAACAATCAAATGGAATAACTTTCGAACTTACAATCGCAATATATATTCCAAAACTACAAGGAATTAGACCAAAAAGATTTTGGAATCAGAAAAGTTTGCAAGCTGTGTAGGTTCTCAAGATCGGGGTTACAAAGCTGTCGGTATTTGGAAGAAATGTACAATAACGAAAATAATACGTTTTTATACGTGAAGTAAAATGATGTCATTTTGGGCAAAAAAGTGAACAATAATTTCTCAAAAAATGTTGAATTCCAACCATAAGAGCCCCTACAGCCCTGTCATAAGGATTTGTAGAGGATATAAATCACGGGATGTGTCTCAGTGGAGCAAAGTTGAAAGATTATTGTTTAACTGCGCTTACAAGGAGCTTCATCCAAACCAAAGGTAGGATTCGAATTCCCACCTTGCCTGCCTACTCAGCTGAAATTTCTCACTTTCACCTTTCAACCAACTGCGGGGGCATGAACAATAATTTCTCAAATTGCTTTTTTATTGTGTAGTGGTATACATGCTTACAATAATGATGGTAGGTTCTTATCACCCACCTTATCCCACTCTGCATGTCTCTATTTGTATTATACATATATACATAATTACTTATTCGATGGAGATGGTCAGATTTATCATTGATGTCATCAATTTGGTAAAACATTAGTAGAATTTCTTGAGGTGGAGGGTTCATCATCATCATCATCATCATCATCATCTTCATAGAATTTTTGTCACAGTTCTAGCCCGATTGAAATCTATTTTTACCTTGTTATTCCTATTGAGTTCCTTGTCCTAACAACAATGGAATCATGCACCTTTCGCGAGGTTTGATTGAGTTGGTTGAGAATTTTGCCACAACATATCTAATTTTTAGAGGTCACATACATTGACTACTTAGGGCATAATTACATCATTATATATCACTTATAGTTCACATAAATATATATATCAAGTCACTATAAGATAAGATAATTGATCATAGTCCAACAAGCTCATAGATCACATTTATATACACTAGAACAGTTTAACTCATTCGTGTCGGTTGCTTCAGATAATATGCATAAGTTGTGAAAGCGATATATTTGGCACAAACGCGGAAAGTCCAGACTTTAAGCGTCGGTTGTACACCGACGCATGAAGTTCGACTTTAGGCATCGATTCTAATTAGAACCGACACCTATTCTATTTTCCCCCCCTCTTTAGACCAAATTCTCTTGCTAGCCACGTCCGGGCCACTGCAGGTCATGACATGCAATCACCTGGACGTGGCCTACAGTGCCCTAGTTCATATCCTGCAATTACCTAAATATCTCCACATGGACATCACCACTATATATATATAATAAAATTAAATAAAACAACAATTATATTTACAAGAATGTTAATTTATTATACAAATATATATGCAACTGACACCTTTTCTCTGAGTATGTGCGTCAGTTGTATTAACAACGACACATATAGTATAATCATACGCGTCGGTTGTTTTTACAACCAACGCCATTTGTTGGCGCCAACTTTTACGCGTAGGTTTTTTTTAAACAATCGACACATATACTATACCTAATATTTACAAAATTGTCACTACTCTTTTATAGTCAACGATTTTTTGTAAATACGACAGGTATAATGCTTTTTTTTTGGAAAATTTTGTACTAGTGATAACATATGAGATATCATTAACACAAAAATTCATGTTACGTGTTTGTTAATTCTTAATTTATATATATACACACACGCACACACATTAAAAAATAAACTATTTTAAAATTTTATAATAATATTTATATTTAAGTTTTGTAATTTTGTCATTTACTAATGTTAAATAAAAAATATTTTTTAATGCTAGATACATCTATAAGTGAAGTTATAATTTTAGTATATTATTTTCATAATTTCTTTTACAATATATATAGATACATGTTGTACAATTAGTGACATTATATACTCCGTATTAATATCACGTATTTATTTGATTTTTAATTATGTTAAAAGTTGTCTAATTTTATATTTAATAAAATCATTTTTTTCCAAATAAATCTAACATCCATTTTCTAATGAATTAGCTTATTTCCAAAATTATTGATAAATAGTTGTGTACGGTAATATAATTACTTAATTTTTTATTTTATTTATGTTAGCAGAAATCATGTTAATATGTTGAATCTTAAATTTTATATCAACTATTTAATTTTTTATATCATTAAAAATCCGTGTAGATTTTAATTTTATATTGATTAATTTTCTGTCACGGACAATTATACGTTTCAATTTCGAGGGTCACAAATCGTAATGGTTTGAAGATAATGATTTGCGATAAAGATGATCCAGATAAGAAAACAATTACAAATGTTGTTTTTAATTAAGTATTTTGAAATTTGTATTGAATTTTATTATCAATTATTGACTGGTTTCTTCAATTTTTTTATAATATATAATCTCAATTGTTTTTGTTATTATATTTCTGTAATTTTAATAAATAATACATTTATTTATTTATTTTTGAATATTTAATATTTTCAATTTTTTTATTCCGTGCAATGCACGGGTGCGAATCTAATAACGATTAAACAAACTAAGTCGCATTCTAAAATGAAACAAACTAACGTGTCACATATGGATTATCTCACAATCAAACATCATATCAAATCATAATCACGCAATTTAAAAATCATGATCATTTATCAAAATATGTCACAGTCACATAAACACATGTTGAAAGTGCTACTTCACTTGTTTAAAATCGCATTGGTATATATAAAATCGTCTTTTGTGGACTGAATGTAATGGCTGATATCTCCACATCCTGTAAATTGGACATTGGATTTGATATATATTGGTCCTATTCTCTTGGTTGAATTCAGTTGAAGAGTTTTCTATTCTCTCTCCGAAAACTGCGATTTAGGTTTAGGAATACATTTTGACTCTTCCTCTCGCAATCTCTTAGAAATTAATCCTCCTACTATATTCCTTTTTTGTGTGAAGATCTAGGATTTGCAATACGTGTAAATAAAATTAGGTAGTAGGTTTTCTTGGTGATATTCTGGACTCTGTAACATCCAAATTTGGGGTCTTTGTTAAGGATGCTATTATGTGTTGTAATTGCTATGAACTTGTTTTGTGCCTATTGGAATTTGAGCCTAAATCCAATTTGATGGATTGCTCAACAGGAGATTTGGCGATTCTTTGAATCCTTGAACATCCGAGGCCTTTGGCCAAAATATCTATGTATTCATCTATTGTTTACATTCTATTTTAAGATTCTTGTTCAAAATGATTTCATAGTGGTATTAGAGTCTTGTGTTTGATGGCCAGCACTCTTATGAGGCATCTCTTTTCGAACATATTGAACTCGTGTTTGCCCTCTAGCCGAAGAAGTTCTAGATCTACCAAGATTTGTGGTTTACGTGGGTATATCTTTGGAGCACCGTGCAGGAATCTCATTCTTGGTCATGAAAAGTTATAGATATGTGGTTTCTATGAGTAGATCTTTGGAGCGTCGTGCTGAAATCTGTTATTTCTTTGAAATATATTCATTTTCTCTACATACAACTCTTGAAACCTATGGTTTCATTCTGGTAACTTCTACCCTTATTTACGCTTCAGTATTTTTGAGTAACAAATTTTCTATCCTGAAACTTGTTTGGCTCTGGAACTTTCCTTTGTCTAGAGTATCCTACGAGTACTCTAGAATATGGTGGGGTTACAATAGCTTTGAAGTGTTTCTCAATTCTGTGCAAACTTGATCTTTGTTTTAAGGTTCTTTGATCTGTGCATTATATAAGTGACTAAGTGAAATTATTTCAAAATACTATTTTTTCTTTTCCTTTCTATCCGAAATGTCATCTGCTAAAGGTAATATCAAGGTGTGGATTGGAAAAGATGATTTTAGTCTATGGAGACAGAAAATCAGAGCCCTTTTACTTCAACAAAAATGTGCCTATGCTATTAAAACTTGGCCCTCTGAATTTAGTTCTCTTAGAAGGCAAACTTGATGAACAAGCATGGAGTACTATTTTTCTTCATATCTCTGACACTGAACTTAGAAAAGTAAGTAAAACAAAAACCACCGTTGAATTGTGGGGAAAACTTGAAGAGCTATATTTTTATAAATCTATTCATGATAAATGTTTTCTGCTAAAACAACTTTTTTGTTTAATTTGAACCATCTCAGGATCTTGAGACTAATCTTGTAGATTTAATAAGCTTACACAAGATCTTGCTAATTGTGAAGAAAAGATATTCGATGATCAAATGTGTATTGTCTTGTTAAATGCAGTTGGTGATAGGTATAAAGATATGAAAAATGCCCTAGAATATGGTAGAAATACACTGAACCTTGATATTATCACTTCTTCATTAAGGAATAGAGACCTAGAATTAAAATATGAAAGTAAGGAAAGTTCTCAAGGTGAGATTCTGATGGCCAGATCTAAAATGTTTTTAAAACCACATTAAAATACCTATAACAATAATAGTTAAAGAAAAGAAAAATTCCCTAATAAAAGGAAACCTGATTTTTCGAAGTCCAAGGCTAAATCAAACAAGAAATGCTATTACTCTGAGAAAACTTAACATTATATCAAAGATTAAATAAAATATTAAATAACCTTAAGAATAAACCCAAAACTAATAATGAAGGTTGTTGACGTAAAAAACCGCGGTTGACATGTAGCAATTTTCTAGTAAACTTAGGTCGGTAAATTTGTTTAACCAGGTGACTATAAAATAACAAGATAATGAGAGAAAATGCTTGTGTTTATGAGAGTATAGTAACAACGGTTTATTTCCAAGGTTTTGCATGCATTACAATGTGATAAACCCTTCTATTTATAGATGATTTATAGTAATGTAGCTAAATATAGATATTTTCACATTAATCTATACAAATAATGATTATAACTTGTTGAATAAGTATTAAACATGTCATGGTGGGCCCATTATTATATAATCTTTTGCAGATGTGTAAGGTGGCCGTCGCTTCTGTAGGGATATTTTCTAAATAACGTGGCTCTAGGTAGCGCACTTGCATTGAGGTCGGTATTCTTTGCCTTGAGCAGGGCTTTCTTTATCCCCTATTCGTACTCGAGGTCAGTATTTTGCTGACCTCATGAATATTCTGGTGGTGTTTTGTGTTCTTTTGCCCTTAGAAGGCCCCTTTTGTAACTTTTGATGTTGATGAAATGAAAAACCTTTTTCTTTCAGCTCGTGTATCATGTTTTGTTGTTTCATTTATTGATCTCAACACTTGTGGTAATTTTTAACAAATTAAAATATAATACTTTGTGAAGCTCAATAATTTAGACTTATGTTTGGTTTAAGATCAGTGATTGCATATAACATTCATAGTACTTTGTCAAATTAATTTGAACCTAACATATACAATGATGGGTTAAGCTAATTGGCTCAACACTTTGATCCCAACACCAATAATATTTAGTTAAGCTCTATAATTTGGACTCAACTTATAATTAATTGGTTAAGCCATTGATCTTAACATTATAGGAATCAATTAAGCCAAGCAATTTTGAACTTTAACATGATTTTTCTGAACTCTTTTGAGATTAGGTTTTTCCTCCAAGTGTGCAGCACTTACACTTCCATCGTTCGTTGAAGACGATCTTAGGACAATTTTAGCTCTTCCCTCCCTTGGGAGTTTGCTGAGCTTACCAATAGAGCAATTTTACCATATCGTGGTCGATTTTTGTTCCCTTGTTTGAGTTTTGAGGTTGTAGCCTAACCCGGGACCTCTAAGGGCGGCAGCCAAACTCAAGAAATTTGTATTGGAGATCGTATGCTGTATCCGATCTCATATCATCTGAGGACCATGGTCAGACTAAGAATTTTTTGTGCATTTTGTATTTTGGTCATAACAGAAATTGCTCTCAATAATACAAAATAAAGTACTTCCACTTCATAAAATTTGTATACAAAAATTTTATTCACCAAAAAGAGATCTATCAATCTATTGATAATAGATTTTGAGGTGTTCTGCATTCCATGGATGCAGGAGTGGAATTCCATCTAAGGTTTGGAGCTCGTAAGCCCTGTTTTTCAGCACCTTGGTCACTTTGTAAGGTCCTTCCCAATTTGGCGTAACAGATCCAAGGTTAGACTCTTTTGTGTCTAGGAAGACCTTCCTTAGGACTAGGTCTCCTATCACGAAACTTCTTCTTCGAACTCCGCTATTGTAATATCTCTCACTTCTTTGTTTGCATACGGCGTTCTACAGATTGGTCATTTCTCTTTTTTCATCTAGAAGAACTAGTTCTGTTGCGAGAGAGATATTATTTTGTTCTTCATTAAAGTGTAGAGTTCTGTAAGTTGGTACTTCAATCTTAACAGGAATAACTGCCTCTGTTCCAAATGCCATGGAAAAAGGTGTTTCTCCTATACTTGTTCTGGCAGTGATTCGGCGAGACCATAGGACATTAGGTAGTTCATCTGTCCAAGATCCTTTGAATTTGTCCAGTTTGGTCTTGAAGGTATGTTTTATGATTTTATTGATAGCTTTGACCTGGTTGTTAGTTTGGGGATGATTAGGCATTGAGAAGTGTTTTTTATGTTAAGCCCTTCGCAAAACTCACCGAGCCTTCTGTTGTCAAATTGTTTGCCATTATCTGTGACAATTGAGTGGGGAATTCCAAACCGGCAAACAATTGATTTCCAAATAAAGTCCATTGTCTTTTGCTCAATTATTTTGGCCAGTGGTTCTGCTTTCGCCCATTTTTTGAAATAATCCACTGCTACGATTGTGAATTTTACTCTGCCTTTTCCAGTTGGCATGTGACCTATGAGGTTAATTCCCCATTTTGCAAATGGCCAAGTGCTGATTATCGAACTTAATTCTTCTGGTGGAGTTCTATATAAAGGAGCAAATCTTTGGAATTTGTCACATTTTTTGGCAAACCCAATAGCGTCCTTTTTAGTGAGGACCAGTAATATCCTTTCCTAGTTACTTTGTGAGCTAAAGCTTGTCCCTCAATGTGATTTTCACAAACTTCTTCATTTCATTTTCATGAAAAAATTCTAACAGGACGTTTCCAATATTTCCTTTATGATGATATATTAATATAATTATGTAACACCCAGGCCATGAAATCTTAAAAGACTTGATAGGTACTACTCATACCAACAAGGTGCACTTTCTTTTCCCGAAGTACATCATTAGAAACTTCGCAGAGAAATTCTGGGATGAGTGCCTTCCTGGGAAGTTTTCTCGGGGAGCGTACGAGTGAAGACAAATCATGATAAAAAAACTCGTGTTGGTATAGTGGGGACAGTGCACCATCATCTAACGGCCGGGACAGCCCGTCAAGTGGGACCCGGGTCGTTACAAATAGTATCAGAGCCCGTCGCCAGCCGAAAATCGGGAACTAAGTGCTACGCCATAGGGCAAGACCCTCTTCTAGAATCCCAATGCCTGACAATAGATCCTCAGATGAGTTAAGCGTGATTAGAACGTCGCAAGTCTAACGAGGGGTGATTGTAACACCCGGGCCGGAAAGCTTAAGAGATTTGATAGGTACTACTCATACCAACAAGGTGCACTTTCTTTTCCGGAAGTCCATCGTTAGAAACTTCACAATTAAGCGTGCTTGGTTTGGAAAAATTATGGGATTGGTGCCCTCCTGAAAAGTTTTCTTGGGGAGCGTGCGAGTGAGGACAAAACATGCTTTAAAGATTCGTGTTAGTACAGTGGGGACAGTACGCCGTCATCTAACGGTCGGGACAACCCGTTAAGTGGGACCCGGGTCGTTACAAATTATATTTGTGTTTAATGACAATAAATAATAATTGAAAATACATGAGTGAAAAAAAAAAATTGAGAAGATTGAGAGTTTTAGGTTATATTTGAAAAACTTTTTTTTTCAGGAGGGGGGGGGGAGAGGAGTTTAACAATGAATAATTATTCTTATTGAAATTAATGACATTGTTCATAAAATGGAGAAATAAACATTACAAAAATATACATTAACTAATGCTAAGGGTAAATAAGAAATTATATATTTAAAAAAAAAATGTGAGGATGGAAACATTCAAAAATGTTTCTCTTTTAGCCATTTTTAGAAGTAATATAATATAAATATAATATAAGGAAAAAGTAGGAATTAAAAAAAATAATTGTAATTACTTAATAATGGAGGTAAATGTGAAATTATAGAAAAAAAAACCGTGAGGGTAGAAACTTATAAAATGTTTATCCTTCTTAGCTCCTTTTAAGAACTAGTAATAAGTATGTACGTTGCACGTCTTATATGATGAATGAGACGCTTAATATTTTTAATGTACTAATACATTTTTTAAAGTAGTTGATGTGTTAGATATTATTAAAACAAAAAATTAATTTTTTTATTTTCTGTTTTTACCAAGACTTTGATAGTTTGCATTAAAATTTAGCTAGAAGTGTTATATATTGTTGTCCATGAGAGAATGCATGTTCAGAAAGATATATTCAAACAGTAAGCATTATTTATTCTTAAGTTTTGTTAATGATTACTGCAGTGTATAGATATATCGAAAATTGTTAATCTTGAATTTGAATTAATATAATTCATCATTTGATAAAATTAATATGATACGTGAAAAAAAAAATTTGTTTTTCAGTATGTTCTCCAATGATTATTTTTGCATGGATTATACATTTTTTAAAATCACAATAAATCATTACTGTCTCATTACAAAGAACGCTGGGTGAGTTTAAATTCCTTAAGAGCATCACTAGAGAATTTATTTTCAAGGTTAACATATTGGTTACACATCTTTATGACATCTTCAAATTAATAAGCTCCGACTAGAAAAAATATGTATTTTCGCAATATAAAAAATCAAATTTTAAGAAAACATGTAGAAGAGCTAACCTTGGAAATAAAAAAAAGACATATATTCATATTAAATTTACTTTAAGCATGTACCATTAGAAGTTGCAACAGACAACACTACTTTTTGCCATCGAAAAAATTAATATTGTATCAAAAAAAGAATTCATATTAATTTTATATGATGCACCATGAATTCAAGACTAAGAATTTTGATATCAATTTTGTAACGCGCCACTTATAAAAAAAATAAAATCAACAAATTTTTCTCAAATCAAAATTTATAGTAACATTGTTATATTTTACTTGGTAAAAATGCAAAAAACTTGAATTCTTAATTAGACAAAAAAAAAATAAAAATGAATGTCTTATTTTGGTAGTTAAAATATAATCGTACTTATGAATGAATAAATAAAAACTTAAATAAATTATAACATGAATTAATGTCAAATTAAACATCTTGCAACACCACATGTCCACAATTGTTATTGAAAAGTAATTTCTATTATTTATTCTTGTCATTATACTATTCCTCATTCCATAACTCTTACGAGTTTAGAAAATTATGTCCGTGTTTGGTATAAATCAAAATATAAATTTTAAAATTAAGTTAAAGTCAATAATCAATCTCAACAATATATTTTATGGGACCTACAATATTTCAACTACACATTTCATCAATTTTTATAAAAATATATTAAAAATTTGATTTTAATCACCATCAAACAGAGGAATATATATCAATTTCATGAAAAAACATGAACGGACGTTCTTTATACATTCATGGGTTCAAGACAACCCTTGAACAATAATAATAATAATAATAATAATAATTGAATGTTAAGGATGTCATTGACCATAAATATAAAAAATTAAGGACAAAAGGAGAAAATTAAAATTTCCTCCTCATCTACCCTTCTAATATAATATTAATATATAGTAGATACTGCACATATATAAATAAGCACGTTTAAAATAGTATTTTATATGGAAAAATTATGCCCTTTCATATATTTGTATTTAAAAGTTTTAAAACCAATTATTTTGAAAATAATTATGAAAATCAGGTATAATTCAAATTCAAAAAATAAAATAAAATAAAAAATGGTTGAAGCTTCTCTGTGGGTTTTCTTTCCTCTCGCTTCAAGATGCTAGTTCTCCATCTTGGAATCATCAACCATGCCTCTGATTTTTCTTGAATTTCAGCATATCCCCGAATAAAAAATGAAATAATTCTCCCTTTGCATTTTCTCTCATCCAATTTATGGTAGGTTTGAAATCGTAAAATTCCGATATGTTGTAAACGAAATTTGTCAAATAATGAAAGGGAGATGGGTGGAAGGGATTAAGATGCAGGTGGAATTTATTAATAATCCAGTAGTAATGGAGATGTTTGTGGATATATTGGTCTATGCGGTGCTGATTTGGGTGGCGGTGATGATTGGGTTGGTAATTGGGGTGTTCATGGAGGCGCTGTGGATCGGGTTCGCTTTTCTCGAATTTTTACATGCCAGGTTTTGGGGCGCAACGATTATGGTTAGCGTTCAAGGCGTTATCAGCAGGGGCGGATTTAGCATATGCCCGTACTGTGCTGAAGCCCAGTGCTGGTATGGGCCAGATGCTGTTAAAAAAAAAAATTAGTTAATAATTCGGCCCAAATAATTACCCAGCTCGGCCCTTCAGTCAGCAGCCCAACTCCAATTCCCAAGCGTAAAGGCTCCCTTCCGACCTCCCATTTCTTCCTTAGTTCCTTTCCTCTGAAAGATTGAAACTCAAAGTCTCAAACTCTCCGCTAAAATTGTACTATCATTTCTACACAGTAAAATTGTACTATCATGATATGGCTTGAATGCAGAGCACAAGTGAAAATTTTCAAATCGATGCCAGTGCGGGCAAGTGCATTTTGAGATTTGAAATGAGCCAACACAGTAAAATGGCGTCCTCCCCATTTCTGCAGAGCTGGAGTTTGTGCTAGGGTTTTCTGCCTTTTCGCATTCATTTTTTTCCAGATTGTTCAGACTTGCAAATGACGACCACCAAACGTGCTTATAAGCTACGTATCCTTTTTTACTTCATTCTAACTTACTAATTTTTTTTTTTTTTTTTTTTTTTTTTTCTAAACTCAAATCGAGAAAAGGAAACCGCCGTGAATTTGGATGGGCCTAAGAGGAAAGAAACTTATGGGTTCTATTACATTATTTGTTTCCAATTATTAATTTGATTATTATTATTATTGATGTTTTATGTTTTGTTTGGACTACATTTTTATATTACCAAAGACTTCTCTTGAAAGTGTGATGTAGTGTGCTTAAGTCGAAGAGTTGTCTTTAGGAATTTATATATGAAATGAGTAAATAACAAATATGATATCAGTTTGGTCAATTTTAGATTATTGTGATTTTAGATTATCTGATTTGTAGAATGTTATTTGATTTTGGGAATATGATGCATATTATAAATTTATATAGCATTATGTTATTTAAATTTTGATTTTAATTTCGTGGTAGTTATAATGTGATTTTAAATTTGAGAATGTCAGTTATAATGTTAGATATTTATGGGGTTAGTTTTAGATTATATGATTTAGATATTAGATTATTTGATTTTGAGAATGTAATGTAGATTTTACTACATTATTTCTTTACCATTGGAAAAAAATTTCGGGGGCAACGCCCCCGAACCCCCGAAAGAGGAGGGCGCACCCCCCTTCCAACTCTCCTATTTGATTTCAGCTCGGTCCAATAAGAAATTCTGGATCCGCCACTGGTTATCAGAATTAGGAGCATGAGGGTTCAGGTTCAGGTTCAACTTCTAGTCTTGTTCTGGTTGCAGTGGCTCTGGGATCAGATGCTGTAGCTAATGCAAGTAGTAGCGAGATCATGCCTATTGGAAAAAACTATAACTACCCTCCTCTCTTCCTTTCTTACTATATATGCATGTTACTGTAAAAATAAAAGGACTTCAATCAGGGACTTCTTGATGAAATTTGAAGGTTTAAATGGAATTATATTGTTATCTTAATTCACATAGAAGAAAATCAGCCGCAATTGCAACCATCTGCATTTTTCTTTGGTTGATGTAGTTGTGGTGATGGTGTTGAGATGATGGTAATACTGTTGAGACGAGACGATGGTGATGGTGGTTTTATGACATTAATTAATTACAAGTTACACTAATATTTTTATGTATTCATTAATTACAATGTAATTAATTACAAAATAAAAAAAAAGTTACAATGGTAATTAATTGTAAATTGTAATTGATTACAAATACAATTTAGTTGCAATTTTAGTTTTAATTAAGCTGAATGTAACAAATGCAATTAATTTTAGCAAAAAAAAAAGCTGTCACGTTTTACAAATTTATTAGTTACAATTGTAATTAATTATAAAATTGAAATAAAATTACAATTGTAATTAAATACAAACTGCAATTCATTATAAAATATGATTACGTTACAATTGTAATTAATTATATTTTGTAACTAATTTAATTAATTTAAAAGATAAATGAAATTTCAAGTGACTCCTAATATGCAATTAAGTTGCAATTGTAATTAAGAAATTAAGTTACATTTATAATTAATTACAAAATTGAATGAAAGTTACAATTTTAATTACAGTGGCTCATTTTGGAAGTAACTTACACTGCATAATCATTTATCTAGATGCTCTATACTCCTTCTATATTGACATTAGTATAACTCACCAACCTCAAGAAAATGAGTAGTTTTACTTTCTTCATCCTTTTAGAGCCTAACTTAAGTTATTATCATCTTTTGCAATGCAGCCATGCAGACAGCCAAAACATGATTGATGTTCAGTCAACAATTCCAACTTATGTGCCCCTTTATTTTTTGCTTCAAGTATTTAAGGGCTCCTCAATTTTCTAAAACTCTCTCTTTACTCAATCTAACACACGCATAAAGAATGGAAGGCTTTATAGGTTTAATGTTGAGTTTAATAATTTGTAATATTGTCCCAATTAGCCTGGCCACTGATTACATAGTGGGGGACAAATCTGGTTGGTTAATCGGTGCTGATTACAGTACTTTGCCATTGGAGACACTCTCTACAAGTGTTAACCTCAAAAGTAGTTTTGGTATATATCAAAGATGAGACGATGATGCATTTTATGATATGGGTTAATGATCAATCTGCAATGTTCAACTACCTAAGTGGGCATACAGTGGATGTAAGTGAAAAAGACTACACCTCATGCATTACTGGGAATTCTATTACAACTGACAGTAGTGCTGCTACCTCAATTACACTTAAGAAAGCCGGAAAGCATTACTTCATTTGTGCTGTACTTGGTCGTTGCAGTGGTGGAATGAAACTTACTATCACCATCGTCCCAGCCGCAGCGGGAGACAGAGCAACCACGACGACACCATCGGGAACCACTACTTCTCCACCATCCAGCACTACAGTTTCTTTGGCAACTCCTAACACTGAAACGACACATAATGTAGGAACCATGTCTCAGTAATCTTTCACAGCAACTCTATCTACTGTTTGAACTCTTTTTTTTATATCTTGATGCTTTATATTAGAGTCATTTATTTGGTAATAAAGCTTGGCAAGGCTCTACACTTTTCCAGGATAGAGGCAGTGCCATTACATTGGGTGTCATTACAATGTAGGAACCATGTCTCAGTCATCTTAAGTGGCAGCACTTGCTGTCGTAGCATTTTGCACGAAGAAGCAACGCCTTCAAGTGTTGTCGCTGCTACTGAGTGAAAAACACAACGACAGCCTCATTGTGATGGTGTCGTAGCCACTTGTGTATGACAGCAGAGCTGCTGCAACATGGGTGGCCAGTGACGGTGGGTGTCCCAAAGTAGTTGAGAGATCCAGCCGAGTTGATGCAACTGCTGAGGTTGAAGGTGTAAAGGTTAAGGAATTTAAGGACGTAACTGTGTAGTTTTACCTGATTTTGATAATTTGTTTCTTATTGTTGAAATATTTTTTAAAATACATGATATAAAAAATAGGTACTTTAAAGTTGTACATTTGTGTACTTAACCCATTTTATATATATACAGGGTCGGCCCTGGCATAAGGCCACCAAGGCCATGTCCTTGGGCCTCCAAAAAAAAAAAAAAATGGCCCAAGATTCTTGCAGCTCAATGACCCAAGACATATACCTAACAATCAGTCTCATCTCAGAATGACGGAACTGAAGTCGTGAAAAACTAAGGCTGCGTTCTCTTTGACGTTTTCCAGCCGTTTTCCGTTTTTCATTTTCGAAAACGTTTTCAAAATTTGTAAAGGAAATGGAAAACGTGAAAATCACGTTTTCCGAAATTTATACCTTGGAAGTGGAAAACGCGCGTTTTCCACTTTAAAAAAATTAAAATTATCAAAAAAATATGAAATTTGTCAAAATTTGTCATTTTTAATTACATTATTGGTCCCTAATTTTCAAAACTTGTCATTTTAATCCTCAAATTTTGAAATTTCTTTCGAAAATACCCTAATTTATTTGCAACTTAGGTCCCTCAACTTCAGATTTTGTTGTACATTAGTTCACAAATTTTACTTTTCTTTCAATTTAGTCTTTCTCGTATTTGCTTTATAGGTCATTGTCTTCAAACATGTATTACTTTTGATGTACAACTCCGAATTGCACTCTGTTTTTTGCGTCAAACTCCAAATTCAACCATCTTTCTGATGATGTATCATGTGCTTAATTATTAAACATTTCTTTTTTACTTTTGTATTGTAGACACTTATTTTGTAAGAGTATCATTAATTAACGTAAATTGATTTTTGCAAATTTTATTGAAACTTAAATTTTAAACGTTATGAGTGCTTACTAGAAGGATGTATATATATAAAGTATTAAATGGAACGATTACTTTAGAATGGAAAATTATTACCCAAATGTGGAACGATTACTTTAGAAGGATAACATGAATTTTTGAACTTTTTTGATATAACCAAATTGTGTGATAGGGGTTATTTCTTTTATATTCACAAACAATATAATTACAAGTATTCAGAAATAATTTTCTTCAAAATTTTAAACAGAACGCGTTTTTCAGCTTTTCATTTTGGAAAACGGTTTTCAGAAATAACAAACCAAACACGTTTTCAGCAATTTCGAAAAAAATCACAGAAAATGGAAAACAGAAAACATTTTCGAAAATGAAAATAGGAAACTGAAACACAAAGAGAACGCAGTCTAAGGAATCTTGTTGGCCCATACATTGTTGTTTATGCTAAATTATTAAATTTTCCTGAAAATCATTATTTTTATTATTGTAATGTGTAAATAAATATTAGTAACTATTGCTCTGTTTATCAAAAAAAAAAAAATTATATTTATATAAAAGCCTCAAAATAATTAGTTATCTGGGGCCTCTATATTTTCAGGATCAACTATATATATATATATATATATATATATATATATATATATATATATATATATATATTCTCCTCCAACTGTGACTTTGAAAATGGAAAATTGATTACATGCATGTGATGGGATAATGTCAGTCGAAATAATTGTGTACGGGACCCTAATCAAAATTCATCAAACAACTAGACGAAGATCTAAATAATTGTGAACTGGACCCAATAAAATGAATTTGCGGACTGAATCTCATATAATAACGTGGCAATAGCACCTCCAACGGATCAAATCGGACCACATGAAAGTGTTTATTAATTTATAAATAATACAATTTTTTAAATCACTTTTTAACTATACGTATTTTTTCTCTTCAATTTTCAGCAATTACTTTTTATCTCAAAATCATAAATAAACAAGTTCATAAATTAAATAATGTTACCAAACGGAGGCTAACGTGGAAGATGGAGGAACCAGAAGCTGCTTTGAAACCGGAGTTTACCCGTTACAATTCACCCTCATCCAATGGCTCAAGGCAATCACTACTATAATCGACTACTCTTTAAACTGACCCTGAAATGAATCCATCACCCTAAAAGAAAAGCATGTTGGGTAAGTGGGGAACTCGTAGGAAAGGGGGATGACCTGTCGAATTAACATCAAAATAGTCAACATGAACACAAACTCGTCTCGTTCAATATGGGAAGCCCCTCACGAGGATTGAATCATGAAGATTCGAATTAGGATAAGGGTTAGTGGTCTTGTTTCGACGAAAAGGGAGAAAAAATACGTCATGTGAGCAAGTTGAGACCACTTGTCAACAGCATGGAACAACTGAAAAAAGATCCCCCACCAGATCTCAATTGTTGATCTATGGATAACCTTGGAACATCATCGAAAGCAAATGATTGAGGTTCTGCAAAAAGGTCCTAGACAACTTTGTCAGTTACCAGCGGAATAAATGTCGTCTTTTTTTCCAAGGTAATGCGAGGTTCTGTGGAGGAGATAGAGTCTACATTCGGACACACTTTATCTTCATCGTAACAAACTTTGTCGAAACGTCGACCTCAATCATCTTCGATTGGGATCATTATTTCCTTTTTCAAAGACAATCTACATTGTTTATTCCCTTACGTACGCTCCTACCTAAATTTCCCCAAATACTTGTATTTGTGTAATATGTATTCACTTTGTTTCCTTAAAGGTAGAATTATGAAATTGAAGACTAATAGATCCCATGCTTTCAAGTATCCCTCGTCGATTTTCATGGATTGCATCTCCAGTCCGTCTGGCAGGGACAAAACTAGATTTATTTTATCAGGTTTGCACACATATTTACATAAACCAATTGGACGGAATTGCGAAAGAGTCTCAGGCTTCTGTTCAAGGAGTGACTTCACTGAATTCTTTTATTTTGCGAACGAGATCAAAGTCAAAGCAGAGCTGAGCTGAGCCTCCATAGATGGAGGCTTGTCAGTTGTCACTTGTGCTGTGTCGTCATGCTCATGCATTACCACATGGGCCAATGCAAGGCATTTACCTTATGCTATATCTCATTCAAGATATGTGAAATCATTAGTCTAAAAGTTTAGTCAATTTAAACATTCAATTTATAAATGTTTTATAAATTCAGTTAAAATTCAACATAAATTTTAATCATATATTTATATTACAATTTATGATTATCAACATATTTAGTTGGATTCACCACTATAATTTGATCCAACCTCTATATTGTATTTGATTAAGCTTAAAAACAGCTTTTTTTGATAATGTCATGGAACAATATGACCATCTCCAATCATGGATCAAAAACACCAAATTGGTTCAAAAATTCTCTCGAATTGAGCACCATTTTGATAGAGCAAATGGTGCTTTGAACAATAACACGCCAAATTACATTATTTACAATAATGTTTCAACTTTGTATTATGTTTTTAATTAACTTTTCTTTTTTCTTTTTTTGTCAACAAATAAGAGAAGTGATTATGTATTTTTTTTTTTTTTTATGTTTTTTATTAATTGAAAACAAATAATGAAATTTAGATTTTGTGTAAATTTTGATACTTGTGGACCTGTGGTCGAGATGAGTTCAAAAAATGGTGTGAATTTTGCACCATTTTGATGCAAATGGTGCACCAAAATGGTGTTTATGGTTGGAGATGCTCTAACACCCATCCCATTATATAAAATCATGTGTATCTATTAGCTCCTATTTGATGTACATTATAATGAAAAAGTGATGTTTTGAATAGTGATGTTTTGAAGAATATGTGGTTAAAAATAGGAAAAAAAATTGAATTTATGAAGAATATTTTATCGTGTGAATGTGATTACAATTAAGTATAAGAAAAAAAGCTTGAAAAAATGGAAGTGTCTAAGAGAGATATTACATGTATAGGTTGGTTGTACATAAATTTTGGGAGATACAAATTTGACAATAATATGTTTTTCATACATCATATCATCTCCAATATCAACCGTTGCAAAATTGCTACATCCATATCTTTACACCAATTTGGACAAATTATATTACAAATGACTTTTTTCATCTATTAGCTAAGTCTTTATTTGAAAGCTGATTTTTATTTATAAGTAAGAAATAGTATTTTGAAGTAAAATATGTTTTTAAAAAGAATATGTTTTTAGAAAGTTGTTTCAAAAATTATGATCTATTAAAATATGGTTTGAAAAATGTGTTGTTTACAAATTTGTTTTTAAATAAAGTTTATCAAACACATTATAAGATTTGGAGTTTGTAGTACTGTTTGATTTATAAATTGATTTTTTTATGATTTTAAGGTAAAAAGTAGTGGTTAAAAATTAAAGAAAAAAATATGTACAATTAAAAAGTGATTTAAAAAAGAATCATGCTACAGGAACATGGGCATGTCCAACAAGTCCCTCATAGCTACAGTGATTTCACTATAGCTACAGGGAAATCTAGGGATGATAATAATACTTAAGAACCCGATACCCGATGGAGACTGACATAGATGGACGGGGATTACCCGACTAAATGGGCTCGTGGGTAGGGTATGGAGGTAAATTTTAAAACCCGACATTGGTATGGGTCGGGTGTGGGTTTTACTACAATACTCATACTCGACCCGCATACCCATTAATTTCCTTTAAAAATTATAAAATCTAAAACAAAAGTAATTGTTTAAAATAAATAAATAAAAAATAGAACTCAAATATCTATTGACATTGTTATCGTTTAAACCTTAATATGTTTAAACTATTGACTTTGTTAACGTCTAAAAAAATTGTTCAAATTCACTTGTATAATTTCAACATATAACAAACTTTTTTCAACTCAAATTCAAGTGAAGCCCAATATTTAACTGATTTAAGTTAATCCGGAGCACCTATAACATATTTGTAGCCTAAAAAATAATAAAAAAATAAATAATTAGTAATGAGTTTTAAATGGGTATAGAAGCAAACCCGCCTTCGACCCGCACCCGACCCGCAATTTTTAAATGAGTATATGAGTAGGGTATGGAGGTTGTAAATATTTAGTAGGTACGGTATGAGTTTGGCAAACCCAACCCATACCCGACCTATTGCCATCACTAGGGAAATCACTGTAACTACAGTGAGGGGGCCTGTCAGATAGACTCATGTCTGAGTATCATTGTTCTTTAAAAAATGATATGATTTATAAAATAATTTATAAGCTACTTTTCGGCGGCTATGTGGGTTTAAAAAATGGTTTTTTTTTTTTTTGGTAAATGGATGGTTAAAAAATTGAGAGAGAAAATGTGTATGGAGATTGATTTGAGAAATTGTGTAATTTAAAAATTGGTTTAAAATCAAAAAAATCTTCTCAACCGAACAGTGTCTAAACAATTTTTGCTAGTTAACAAACACATGCTATAACAGGAAAATGACAAGACCTCATAGGCCTCGTGCTATCATTAATTCTGCATCAATTAATTAATGGGTGAAATGCAACTTGTACAAAATTTGATGTGACAATATTGTAAATATTGATTTTGATGATAATATGATGCGTGAAATAATATGATCATATTTGTCCCTGTTTGAGTCTTATTTTTTGAAAATTAAGTTTTTAAATACTAAATCTTAATAATTCATTTTGAGTCAAGTCTACAATATTTGATTTTCAAATAATCTTAAATCACTCATTATTCAAAAAAATCACAAAAATTACGGGAAAACTGGAGGTCAAACAAGGGACATACTGTCAACAGTGCTACAGAAATCGATTTTTTGACCGAAAATTTTACACCTTCACACTTGTCAATGATCTGATTTTTTACACATCAAGTCAACATCAAAATCAATGATTCATCGGTTACGAAATTTGGGATGAATAGCGTTATTCATTTAAAAATTAATTAAATATTCAACTACTCTTATGGTCCCAAGTAACTATCAAACTTAGGAGTGGGCACATTTTCTCGAAATCGGTGGAATCGGACCGGAACTGATTAGAACCGGCCCGTCCAGATCCAGTTCTGTCAAGGAAAATTTTCGATTGGTACTTGTATTTAAAATCGAACGGGAACCGATCCGGTTCCCGATTTTTATTAGTTGGAACCAACAGTACTTTGGTTCCCTTGTATGTTGAATTTTTATTTTTTAATATAAATCGTGAAGCGGTAAAACCGTTTAGGAAAGTTCTCATTTAACCAAAATTCCTTTCCATTCTCAACTTCCCATATAAATAGTATCCTCCTCCAATTCCATCCAATCTCTTTGATTCTTTACTTTATATAATCAATTTAACTCCCAATTTAAGTTTTAATTCACAATTCCCAACCCCAAATCTAAATCTTTCGGCATTACCTAAATCTTAAATAATTTTACAAACAAAACTCTAAAAGTTGTTAATATGAAATTTCGATTTTTGAAGGCAAATTTGCGAAAGCGGTAGAGTTGAAAGAATTTTTTTTAAAAGTAACGTTGAAAGAAATTTTTAATATTTATTAGAAAACATTTTATTTTAACATTTTCAAATGTAAATGACCGAACCGGACCGACCCGGAACCAATTCGTTTGGACCGACCCGGAACCAATTGGTTTGGTTCGATTCGGTTCCTTAACCAAATATGGAACCAATGGTTCCATTACTTAGATTCACATTGGTAATCGATTCGGTTCGGTTCCTTTCGAAACCGGACCGCGCACACTTCTAATCAAACTTAATTGAGATTTTTAGTTTGAGTTGTTTTTTTATAAATTTGTCACCGAGATTTTATTTCGTAACTTGGTTTTATTATACCAAACAAAAATCCTGCTAATTAGCTCCTAATGATGGCCTTGTTTGAGTATCCTCTAGAGATCCTTTCCATGTTTTTATGCATAATTATTCTTTATGTATTCAGATGCAGAAGTTTGAACAAAAGCTTAGCGCCGACAGATTTTCCATTGGTAGGAATGCTACCGGCAGTTCTTCAAAATGCTCAGCAGCTACACGATTATGCCACCGCCGTCCTCAACGAATGCGGCGGCACATTCGAGTTCCGTGGGCCCTGGTTTGCCAACATGAACATTTTAGCCACTTGTGATCCCGCCAATATCCACCATATTATGAGCAAAAATTTCTCAAACTATCCCAAAGGTCCAGAATTCAAGAAAATATTTGATATTCTGGGAGATGGGATTTTCAGTACTGATTCTGAATTATGGGAACTTCATAGAAAAACTACCATGTCCCTAATGAATCATGCGAAATTTCATCAGGTCTTGGAAAGAAACATTTGGGACAAGATCGAAAAAGGGCTCCTTCCTGTTCTTGATCATTTCATGAAAAAGGGCAATGAGATTAATTTGCAGGATATTTTTCAGAGGTTTACTTTCGATAGTTCATGTAAATTGGTATTGGATTGTGATCCATGCAGTTTGTCCATTGATTTACCCTATATTCCATGTGAAAAAGCTTTTAATGACGCAGCGAAAGCCCTTTTACATAGGCATATGTTACCAGAAAGCTTGTGGAAACTCCAAAAATGGCTGGGAATTGGTACAGAAAAGAAGCTGGCTAAAGCTTGGGAGGCTTTTGATCAATTTATATATCCATGCATTCCATTAAAGGAGGAACAGAGCAGCGGCACCCAAGTGCAAGATGAAGAATTTAGCTTGTTAACTGGATTTTTGAAAGCATACAAAGGAAAGAGAAGTGCTTCTGGTGATGAAAGAGACTTCATGAGAGACACCCTATTGGCTTTGATCTTTGCAGGTAGGTAGTGTATTAATAATTTGATAAATAAGCCATTTTGGTAACAATTATATTCCAGATTTTTAATATAAGTCAAAGTTAACAATCAATCTCAACCACATATTTTATGTGATTTACAACTTTTTAACCACACATCTCATCAATTTTTATTAAAACTAGTAGTAAGCACATGCGTTGCACGACTTATGTATAGGATGACCGAGATGTGTAATGTTTTTGAAGTACTAATATTATTTTTAAAAGTAGTTGAGGTATTAAATATTATTAAAAGGAAAAAAATTAAATTGTTAAAAATGTTATATATGAATATTTTTTTTATGAAATTATGTATATAATGTGAAAATTTTGAATAAATCGAAATGTAATGTTTTGATTACAATAACACTTATTTGGACATAATATTTTTTATCAACTTCTCAAAATTTTTCTCATTTTTATTTTTTGATTTTACCGTGACTTTAATAGTTTGTATTGAAATTTCCAACAGTAAGCATTATTTATTCTTAAGCCTAGTTAATAGTCATTACAAAGTATAGACATATCGAAAATTGTTCATCTTGAATTTGAATTAATATATTCCATCATTTACTGGAATTAATAGGATATGTGAAAGAAAATTTTATTTTTTAGCATGTTATCCAATTATTATTTCTACATGGACTATATGTCTTTTGAAATTACGATAAATCATTATTGTCTCATTGCAAAAATCATTGAATGAGCTTAGATTCCTTAAAAGTATCATTGGATAATTTATTTTCAAGATTAACTTGTTTGGTGGGATACCATTTGACAACAATGTATTTAGGAGCTCCTCTTGTTAAATTTAGTTTGTATCATCTATTTAACTGCTTCATCGAAATTTACAAATTCTACACTTTCTACATGAGATAACTCAATTAGTTTGTCATTTGAATAGTCAACATACTTGTATTTTGTTGAGTAATTCATATTTTACCACACAATTAGAAGGTGTTGCATATAATAATTTTAAATTATAATATACATTATATATTATTAGGTAATAAATTAATGAATAAACTATGTAATTAATATTATTAATTGGTAATAATGATATTGTGTAAGGATTTAGTGTATCTCATTGTTTTATATTGATTTACTATGGAAGTCGATGAATCATTACGTATAAAATGTCATCTGCAAATTAATTCAAAAATTAATTTATATTAATGTAGTGCAATATAATTGTATTAGTAAATATATTGTATGTGATTGTGAATTAAAATTTGTAAAATATTTTTCATGTAACTTATGGAAATTAAAGTCATGGATTAATGAAGTAGAAACTTATATATATATATATATTCCAATTTTTAAAATTCTGGGTGTAATATTTTATAATCATATTAAGATTTATTAAATGATGAAGTAAAAATTATACCATAATATTTCTTAAAATATTTAAAGAAAAAATTATAATAATAAATCAATACAAAACTTGAAAATATTGAGAAGAACACCCAAATAATAAAAGTACAAAAGAAAGGTAAATAAGTTTTTGAAATATTTTTTTATGTAACATATTTTCACGGATTAATAAAATTGTAACATTTTGAATTGAAGTTCACGTACGTGGTTATTATATCCGTAATATAGTACATATACAATATAAATTATGAAATTTTAGTAGATGATTCAATTTTTAAAATTTTGGATGTAATATTTTAAATATTATATTAATATATTATATTCTAATAATATTTATTAAAGGAAAGAGTAATTTTTTTCTTCTTTTTTTAATAAAAATTGTAATAATGTGAGAATAATAATATGAAATTTTATTACAACATTTTAAAAAGTTGATAGTAAGTTAATTTAATACCAAATAAATGAAATAGAATAATAATATGAAATTACATTATAACATTGTAATTCTTAACAATAAATTAATTAATGTAATAAATTATTTAAAGTTATTTAATAGGGTAGGCCGGAGTATATTGGGTATATAGTTAAGTATATAGGGGTAAAATAGGTTTTCAAAAGATTCTCCTCCATTCATCCTTTTTAGATATTGTAGATTTACTAAAAATCTGATTTTAATCTCCATCAAACAAGAGCTAAGCGACACTGACGGTTCAATATTGAGAATTTTTACTTGTTTTGATATAAGTTGAATTACATCATCTAAAAACATAAACATAAATATATATCTACATCATCTATCTTCCATCAACACTGTCTTAAAATTGTGAATGAGTGATAATCTTTTAATTTTCTATTTTATCCTTACATTATTTTCTTTTTCTCAATAATACCCCTAGTTCATTTATTGAATTTTATTTTACATTGATTTTAATTCTTATTTCAAAAATATTAATTTATCCACGCTGACTAAATCAAAATTGATTATTCAATTAATATTAATTTAGCGTCGTTACTTTTTAATTTACTTTTAGAATATTGTCCCATTAAATTTCATTTATCGCGATAATTCCATTGAACAGTTCAAAGAGTGTATTTATGCGTTTAATATATATATTTTTCTATTTTTAATTCAAACAATTATCTTTTAGGCTTTTAGCCCTCTCTTGGGCAATACTATTTCGATTATAAATACGTTCTTTGAATAATTCAAATAACATGTTTATACTTTTAATGATTTTTTTTTTTTTTTAATTCAAAGTATGGTGAATGTGAAATTTTTTATTTTTAAACTCACTCAAATTCTTATCAAAACTATCAATTAATTTATATAAAAAGAAAAAAAATTATTTTAAATATTTTCTAATTAAGAATATAAAATAAATAATTTCAAAACTCGTAGAAAAAGAAAAAAATTAAAACTGAAATTTTAGTTTAAATTTATATAGTCACTGTTTGGAGATGATTAAAATCATATTTTTAATAGATTTTAATAGAAATTAATAAATGTAGTTGAAAAGTTGTGTGTTCGATGAAATGTGTGGTTAAAATTAATTGTTGATTTGATTTGAATTAAAATCTTGTTTTAATTTTTCCCAAACATGAGCATAATATTAAACTTTTTCATTATAAAAACAAGCTCACAAATTCATTTAATTTATCTATGCACAGATTTTTTACATTTTTTCACTGCTTATCATAAATATTTTATAAAGCAATTGTTGATTTGCCTAATATTTATGATAAATTACTTCTTAATATATGACTCACAATTGATTTTTTTAGATGACATTTTAAACAATTGTCTATATTTCGAAGAACTTAACAAAGATTTTCAATAAAATAGTAATATATTAAGAATTGAAGTCAATTTATCATTTACAATTTTTCTCTAACATTATCAATTACGTCAACTATTTTACAAAGAGTATAATTAATACTTAAAAAGTTACTTTAACATTCATCATATACATAAAACGTGTAAAACACGTGCTTACAACAAGTTGATATAAAGAGTCCACAAGTAATCTCCTTTTCAACACGTCTCCTACGAACAAGATTCAATTTTCTAGAACTCTTGACACTTTCTACAATTATTTTGTCTTAAACACATCTCCCATAGGTGGGGGATGGCAATGAGGCGGGTTCGAATCGAAAATGTCATCCAGCTTCCCTGACCCGTCTCGTTGAAAACTTACCATCTACGTCCTCGTTCATCCCGTTTAAATGGGGACGGGGCGGGAATGCCAAAATCCCATTTATATTATATATTTTTAAAATTTTAAATTATTTTGATTTAGATACTATATTTATGTAAGAGTATAACGAGTTAAAAACGTTGTCATACTAAATATATAATAATAAAATTTAATCGAATTAATTAATACTTGTTGGAGAAATTAAACATTTATCGATGTATCTCTAACTATGTTTAACAAGTAACAACCCAAAATCATATTAATTTAAGTTAATTCTTATTCGATAGATGAAGTAATAGAATCTTTACTCGACTCCAGATAGTTATTTTCTTGTCTTTTCTAACGCATTAATGTAACTCTTTCATGCACAAATTCGTCGAAATGAGCTCTATTTCATTCTTACACATAACGAACATCAGTCAATTGTAATCGACAAAATTATATAATGCAACAATGAAGATATAATACATATCCCCCATTCGACTTTCGAACTCACGAGCATTGTGTAACTACAATAAATATAACTCAAATTTGGGAATTCATTTGTAGTACAATCTTCACCTACTTAATGTGAATTCATTTTTTGTAGCAAAATGATGTTTGGTCTGTTTTTATTGATTCAGACTGTTGGGGGCAGAATTGAATGGAAAAGCTTGCTTGTTTCATATAGTTAATAGAAAATTATTTGATATTTAAGATGAGCATTTGATCTTATTATTATTATTATTATTATTTTATTTTTGGGCTTATGACGTTTTTAATTTGTTTAAGCTTTTTTAATTGGACTTGTTAATCGGGGACGAATCTGGGGCTGAGACCATCATCCCCGTCCTTGCTCGATCCCCGTTTCGAAGATACTTTTTCATTCCCATCCCACCCCATTCCAGCCTTTGTTGGGGATTCTCGACCTTGTTCGAGTCGGGTACTTATCGGGTTTGGGGATATCTTGTTCCGTTGTCATTCCTACTTATAGGTCATATTAAGTTTGGATAAGCTAAACAATAAATTTTAATAAAAATCGATGAAATGTGTAAATGAAAAGGTGGTGGCTGAAAAATGACCAATTAAGGACTTATTTATCTTTATTGGAACACTTGAAATGTGTACAATTTTCATAAATGGGTGACTAAAATGAATCTACCCCATCTAAGAGCTTAATTTGTTAGATTGCGAATTTATGTATTGGAGTTTTGTGAATGACAGGTAGAGACACCACAAGCACTACTCTGACATGGTTTTTCTGGCTCGTTGCCTCAAATCCTCGGGTGGAAATCAAGATACTTGAAGAGATTAAATCCAACTTTCACGATAAAGAAGGCAAAACATGTAGATTTTTCAATGCAGAAGAATCTCGAAAACTAGTCTACCTCCACGGAGCATTGTGCGAGACTCTTAGGCTATTCCCTCCCGTAGCATTGGAACACAAATCACCGGTTCGACCGGACATCCTCCCAAGCGGTCAGTGTATCCCTCAAAACACTAAAATAATCCTATTCTTTTATTCAACAGGAAGGATGGAGAGAATATGGGGCAAAGATTGTTTAGAATTCAAGCCGGAGAGGTGGATTTCCGAGCACGGCGGAATAAAGCATGAACCATCGTTCAAGTTTCCAGCTTTCAATGCCGGACCAAGAACCTGCATTGGTAAGGAGATGTCTTTTGTGCAAATGAAAATGGTGGCAGCAACTGTGATATATAATTACCGTGTTCAAGTGGTGGAAGGTCAATCGGTTTCTCCTAGTGATTCTGTCATAATTCAAATGAAACATGGTTTAAAGGTCAAGTTATCCAGAAGACATGCATGATAGATACCAGTACAGTACACGATACATCATAATATAAAGATGCAGATGCTGAAAGCTTTGGAAGGAAGGGCCACTCAATAAATTAAGTACTATTAATATTTTATTACTCAACTATTATTACATAAAATAATAATGTGTACAATGTTTGTTAAATTAATGTAACATTTGTGAATTAAGTAAAAACTGGCTATGGATTTAAGAAAGTTTAAAGCTTGACTTCTTTGTTTGGTAATACTGTTTGATTTATAAACTGATTTATTTATGATTTTGAGATAAAAAGTAGTTGTTAAAAATTGGATAGAGAAAAAAATGTGTGTGGTTAAAATGTAATTTGAAAAATTGTGTGACTATAAAATGGTTTATAAACCATTTTTGCAAGTTTACTAAAATAAAACAAAATAAGGGTTCTCAACGTGTGTCTTGCTTGAAAAAGGTAGAAAATGTTTATAAATTTTGTTTATGAACGAACTCGTGACAACACTTTCTGAACCATTTTTTATTTTTATTTTTTTAAAAATCAACAATTTCAACTAGTCAAAGATTCTCACCCACCATTTTTACTTTTTTGTAAAAAAAAAAATGAACCAACAAAATATTGTCAAATTATTATTTATAAACGACTATTTATAAACAAACGATTTGTCAAAAAGAGAACTGAAAAATAAATGACAATTCCCAAGTTAGTTACCATTAAAATTAATTGCACCCACTGTTGGGATTTTTTGGTCTCAATCAAACATCGGGGGCAATGATAATAAACAGTGTCGGATTTTAAGCTTCGTAGGCCCTCGGCCCATGATCGAAGTATTGCCCAATCTCCACAATTAGGCAGCCCACACGCTAAGAGATTTACTACCCACGTCGAGGTTTTAATTGGGTCTCGACCCTGTTGCTCGATGGGTAGACTTCAAGACGACCCATTTAATTAGGGCTCCCTAATTAAACCCTAAACCTATATCTACCCACACCCCCCATCGTTGGCTGGTTAGAACTCTCTCACGACATATCCTCTTTTCTCTCTCGGTAAAAGGAAGCTGCACCTTTCTTCTCTTAGTGAGAACCCGCAGCGGCGCCCTCCTCCTCTCTTCGTGAGAAATCGCTTCGTGGGTGTTGGCCCATGTTCCTATCCCTCTATTGCGGTATAAACCGCGACCTCTGTGGCTGCGTCGTTGGGCAGACTGTGGTTCGATTCTTGCTGACTCTTGATCCTTGTTGTGCCCGAGTGTTGTGTGCTTGGCTCTTGCTTGTGCACCTCCTGCACTGTCCGAATCTTGTTGAGACCGTGAGCCCTTACTGCTGGCCGTGTTCCTGCTGCGGCCGTGTGATCGACACTTGCTGGTTGCGGTTTGTTCCTTTGTGGTTCATTCGTGTAGCTTTGATTTCGTGGTTGTGGGGTTGGGTGTGTTGGCAGTGGGTCTCTTGGCCGGTTTGGGGGTTTTCTTTGGAGTGTTCTCTAGCCGGTAGTGTTGGTGTTACCATTGTGGGGATTGGGCTAAAATTTGAGCCCTCGATTTCATCATCTGCAGTCGGCTAAGTCATTGAAAGAAGGGAGTTATCATTACTTGCAATCATATTGTTTAAATATTGATTCAATCACGTGCTAATTGTATAGTTTATCTTCCGCTGTATTATTGTCTAATCTCGATTACTTTGTGTCTTGCGAGGTTGGATCATTTCAACAATTGATATCAGAGCCTTGGTGGCACGATTGGCTGAATTGAGTCAATACTGGAATTCATTGATTGAGCACTATTTTGGAGTTTCTCGAGCTTGGTGCTAACTTACGCTCCAAAGATCGCTAATTGCAAAACGTAAAACGATAAATAATTTCGCATCTCTCCATATTACGGACTCAGATTGGTCCGCTCTGGTAAATTGGCTGAAACTTTTAAATTCCAGTAATAGCAGGCCATCGTGTGGGGTGACCATTAGGCTTGCAGTCGCATGTTGCTAGTTATAGGAATTATTTGACATTACCTGTGTTTTTCATAGCTGTTTGTCTTGTGATATCTTTTGTGATTATTTTACTTGTTGCACTATTATTAGAACTGTCACCTAGACTCCCGTGTTGAAAATTCCCTTGACCTGAGATCTTTGAGTCTCACGGAATCCTGAGAATTTAGAACGGTGTATATTGCGACCTTTAGGATCTTCTTTGTGAATTTCCGTGTGGTGCTTATATTGCATTGTGTGCTTCTTATTTGTTAAGATGTCTGCACACCGTTTTGAATTGAACATCTTCGATGGTAAAGGTGATTTTTCTATATGGCAACAGAAAATGAAAGGTATTTTGGTACAACAAAAGATTTCAAAAGCTATTGACAATTCTTTCCCAAATACTGTGACTGCTGATGAGAAAAAGGATTTTGATGAACTCGCATACACTTCTATCATTTTGCATCTATCTGACTCTGTTTTGCGTAAAGTGGGAAAACATGATACCACTAAAGAACTTTGGGACAAATTGGAAGAGCTTTATGTGTCAAAGTCTACTCCTAATAAGCTTTATTTGCTTGAAAGTTTTTTCAGTTTCAAAATTGATCCCTCTAAGGACTTAGATGACAACTTGGATATCTTTAATAAACTTGTGCAAGACATCACTAACTGTGGTGAAAAGGTACCCGAAGAATATAAAGCTGTTATATTGTTAAATGCTATTCCTGACACTTATAAAGAGGTTAAGAATGCTATAAAATATGGGAGGGATACTCTTACACCTGAAATTGTCATTGATTCCTTGAAAAGTAGGCAGAGGGAGGTGAAAGCTGAAAGAGATGTGAGGGGTGGTAGTGGTGAGATCCATATGATGCGAGGTGTGCGTGGTAAAAACAGAGGTGACTCAAACCATGAGGGTGATAGATGGAATGGTGGAAGTAGTTTTAAGTCACAGGGTAAGGCGAAGGGAAGAAAGTGCTATGGTTGTAGTAGGTATGGACATTATAAGAGAGACTGCCCTGGAGATAAAAACAAAATAGGAGATGGGGATAGAAATGAGGTCAATGTAGTTACTTACTCGGAAGGTGATCCGAGTGGAGTTTATTGATGCTCTTATCTCACTTGCAGGTACTACTGAATAATTGTGTGCATTTGATTGATTTTTTACCATTTTGCATGTGTGTGGTCACTTTATTCGGTTGCATTCTTTATGTTGCATTTCATTTGCGTTGATTCAACATTTGCATGAATTTGAGTGTGATATGTTATTCTGTGTATAACATGGTTACATGCATGGTGGTTGGGTTTGGCGTGAGGTTTTGATACTTTGTGTGTGTTCTCACAATATAGATCAGATGTGTTCCCTTGGTGGGATGGGTATTCAGTAGTTATATTAGAAGTGAGGGTTAGCTGGTAAGGTTGGACTAGATGCCTAAGAGTGTATTTGGTGACATACAAGGGGATGTGTCTTTTGATATGTAGATCACGAGAGGTGAGGTTGTCAAATGTCTTGTTTAACTCTATCTGTGAGGATCTCGATTAGGTGGAGGACGCTCCTATTATCTCTAGGTGAGGTGGAGAGTCGAGGTTTAACTTCTAGTGGTGAGGTTGTGATAGAGGTACATCCATTGTCTTAGGATCTTAGTAGTTTACCAGTTAGATGTGATTGTTGAGTTGTCTAGTGAGCATAGATGGCGGTGAGAGGAGAGCTACATCGGTTTTGGAATGGGGTAATTGTGATTATATCTTTTCTTGGGGGTCATTTGCATACGTTACTTGTGTTGACCTTGTTTGATTAACTTGGTATTAATGTTAAGTTCTTTATGTGAACTTGGTGAAAAGATTTGTGGTTTGCCTTTGATGTGCTCTTATCGCATTTGTGGAGTCACCTATTTGTGTTATTAAATGCTCTTGATTGACTCATGTGGAAATGTAATTTGTTTACATTTGTCTTTAGAAAGCATGTGTTGTTTGCCTAAGATTGTATTACTTGCTAATGTGATATAAATGCATAGTTTGGCTCGCTATGATTTAGTGTATTCTTGGGTTTTACCTTGGCCTTTGGTGAGTACTGTTAGCAGGTATGAGATATGTTTCTAACATGAAATATTGGAAAAGGTATGTTGAGTTCTAATTCGTTTGGAACTGTTTTGTGCAACTAATGAACTAGGTGTTTTGGTGTTGCAGGTTCGATTGGAACCAAGGTGGAGGTTTGTTGGGATTTTTTGGTCCCAATCAAACCTCGGGGGCAATGATAATAAACAGTGTCGGATTTTAAGCTTCGTAGGCCCTCGGCCCATGATCGAAGTATTGCCCAATCTCCACAATTAGGCAGCCCACGCGCTAAGATATTTACTACCCACGTCGAGGTTTTAATTGGGTCTCGACCCTGTTGCTCGATGGGTAGGCTTCAAGACGACCCATTTAATTAGGACTCCCTAATTAAACCCTAAACCTATATCTACCCACACCCCCCATCGTTGGCTGGTTAGAACTCTCTCACGACATATCCTCTTTTCTCTCTCGGTAAAAGGAAGCTGCACCTTTCTTCTCTTAGTGAGAACCCGCAGCGGCGCCCTCCTCCTCTCTTCGTGAGAAATCGCTTCGTGGGTGTTGGCTCGTGTTCCTATCCCTCTATTGCGGTGTAAACCGCGACCTCTGTGGCTGCGTCGTTGGGCAGACTGTGGTTCGATTCTTGCTGACTATTGATCCTTGTTGTGCTCGAGTGTTGTGTGCTTGGCTCTTGCTTGTGCACCTCCTGCACTGTCCGAATCTTGTTGAGACCGTGAGCCCTTACTGCTGGCCGTGTGATCGGCACTTCCTGGTTGCGGTTTGTTCCTTTGTGGTTCATTCGTGCAGCCTTGATTTCGTGGTTGTGGGGTTGGGTGTGTTGGCAGTGGGTCTCTTGGCCGGTTTGGGGGTTGTCTTTGGAGTGTTCTCTAGCCGGTAGTGTTGGTGTTACCATTGTGGGGATTGTGCTGAAATTTGAGCCCTCGATTTCATCATCTGCAGTCGGCTAAGTCATTGAAAGAAGGGAGTTATCATTACTTGCAATCATATTGTTTAAATATTGATTCAATCACGTGCTAATTGTATAGTTTATCTTCCGCTGTATTATTGTCTAATCTCGATTACTTTGTGTCTTGCGAGGTTGGATCATTTCAACACCCACATTTGTATTTTACACAAATACATCAATAAAATAAAATAATTAATTGCGCTCAATGGACATGTGGCCAACAGTAACAAGAAATATCAGCTAGACGTTTCATACATTTCATTTAGCTAAAAATGGATGTAGTAGTCCAACAGTATAATTACATTGCAAAAAAATAAAAAATAAAAAAATGAATTCTTGATAATCAAACTAGAATAGATTACGTGAACAGTTTAATTCTATTAAAACATATGAATCCAAATGTAAATGAGATAAAAACAATGGAAAAATTACAGAAATTTTATGCATGCAACGACCTATTTATAGGATTATAAAAAACGTAGAAGAAAAGATCCTACAATAATATTACAAAATCATACTCACATTATCACTAGAATATGGAAAACAGCACAATATCGTGAAAAATGAAAATATTTAACCACCACCACTCAATTTTATTTAATTCTAAAGGAACGCTTATTTATCTTCTACCAGAAATGCTGCTACACTATTCAATTTCACCGGCCATCGCCAATAATCTCATGAAGAATGGGTTTCGAATCAGTAATAGGAGAATGAGATGGATCTGTGGTTGCCCTGCTTGATGGATTGCCCTGACTAATATCAGTTCTTGAAGTTGAACTATCTGTGTTCGACATAAAGGTTGTTGCATCACTGAATTTCCAGTCAGTCAGGTATCCGGGCTTCGAAGTGACTGGGGGCACCTCAATGTCTCCAGAAAGCATTGACACCACACGGGACATTGAAGGCCGCAAACCGGGGGATGTTTGACTGCACAGAAGAGACACTCCTATAATTCTTTTTACTTCGTCCTCGTTCACTTGGGATAATGTTCTGTCAATGAGTTCCATTTCTTGGTTTGTCTCGTGGAGATTCCAAGCCTGCAAGCATATCATATTGAAATTAGTAACCACTAATGCAAAGATGGTGGCAAACATAGTTAAAAGTTACGATTATAGAGTTGTGCAAACTTAGGTGTTGGAAACTAGAATTTTTTTCTCATCCCATCCCATCCCCTCTCATTTGTTCCATTAGCCAGAAGGACAGGTGGCGAAAAAGTAGAAGAATAGTTCTTTATTTTATCACTTGGGATCTGTCCAAGATGCAAGTTTCTATTCCTGAGATTTTGGAAGGGGAAAGGACATTCCTAAATATTACATTGTGTTGTGAAAGACTGATTTCTTTTTGTTGAATCTTGTGCCAAAGAGAATGTGAGAAAGCATTTTCAAGATCATTCAGGTGCATAGTTCAACTTTCCTTCTGTCCTTGTATAGCTTCTTCATTCCATTCCCAGGCAGTGAAGTGAACTGGGGAAGAAAACAAGATGATAAGCCTCAGAAGGCTTAATCTCAGCACTGAGGCCTCTCGTATATTAGCCTGTCTCTCATCCCTTCAATCTTTTGATTTCTCGATACAAAGAAAATTGTAGATTTTCTTATGCTCCACCAGGAGGAGATTACACTATGATGTGCATGGAAACAAATGGAGCGAAAAGAAAGTAAGAAATTACCTAGATGAACAAGTGTAAAACAGGCATATTCATCAGAAAGATAATTAATATTATATAATTTCTTTCTCAAAACTTAAATACGCTAGTGCACCTCTCACATAGGCTTATTTCCAATGAATGTAATCTTTAAATGGTTAAAATCCAAGTAGATGTACATTTCTCTCGAATTCCAAACAAAAGGAAATCTCCATACCAGATATCTACCACAAACAAATGGAGCTGAGAAGTTAACAATGAATCAAACTGTAACTTAAGTGAACTCCTACTATATTGTCATTGCTACCAGAATTGAGACTGCAAATAACAGTAGAAAACTGATATTTTGGAAATTTTCTTCGCATGTGCACTGAAATGTATGGTAAAATTTGTTGTATGGTAAAATCTGTAAAATAGAATGCAATTTCCTTTTGCTAAGTTAATCACAGCAATAAATAAATGAAGAATATATGGCAAGATGAAACATTTAAAATCTTATCGATATCCGGGGTTCTTATAAGATTATTAAATTCTAAATGATCAATAGGCATGAAGGTTCAAAATGCAAATAGAGCATACCCATTCAAGAAGATACATTTTATCATCTTCCAAACTTGAGTCAGAATTTGGCCTTCCACTGACAACCTCTAGAGCCACAACTCCAAAGCTAAATACATCAGCCTTCTCGGTAAGGTGTCCACGCATGGCATATTCAGGTGCAAGATACCCACTATAGGAGTGAAACATCAAAACTCAGCAATAAATCCACCCTGCTAGCCTATATTTAATACAGAAAGAAGGAACGTTGTGGATTTAGAAATTTGAGGATCATACATTGTTCCAGCAACACGGGTGCTTATATGGGTCTTTTTGTCATCATACAATTTGGCCAGACCAAAATCTGAAATTTTGGGGTTCAGATCAGAGTCAAGCAAAATGTTGCTGGCTTTAACATCTCTGTGTACAATTCGAAGTCGAGATTCCTCATGCAGATAAGCAAGACCTCTTGCTACTCCCAAGCATATCTCGAAACGTGTTGGCCAGTCAAGAGATAAAACTCTATTCCCTGCTCCATAAAACATAAAGATTCAGTCTCCTGAATATGGACGTTAATATGAAATGCAGACAATCTATCTCGTCATTACCAAATAATACTTGATCAAGACTCTTGTTTTCAAGATACTCATAAACGAGCAACCGTTTTTCTCCATCAATGCAGCATCCATACAATTTTACAAGGTTACGGTGCTGCACAGCATATATAGTAGCAATCTCTGCAACAAACTGACTCTTTCCTTGATGGGATGCAACAGACAATTGTTTAACAGCAACAACTCTTCCATCCTCAAGTATTCCCTGTTGCTCACAACATAAAAAGTTCAGATATAATAATCTTAAAAATAACGAAAAGGAAATCAAACAGGAATCAATAGGATCTGAACAATTTCATCATACATATCTGCTTCTGATACTATTTTAGGTAGGGGGTATACAAATATACAAAAGGTAAATGCAAAAATAACAATGGAATGTGGCCTAACATTGAGTAATTATGACACAGTGAACTACTAAAAACTAACAGGGACTTGTTCATCACCTTTATTTCGCCTTGGTTCTTCTCATACTCGTGTTGATTTATTGTTCAAGCATGGTTTTTAATTGTTCCACCAATCTATAATCTTTGATTTAAAAAAAAAAAATCAGAATAGGAAGTTACCCTGTACACAGGTCCAAATCCTCCCTCTCCAAGCTTATTATCAGGATTGAAATCATCTGTCGCAGCTCTTAGCTCAGCAAAATTAAACGTGTAAGGTCTGGCTTCAATTCCCAAGAATTCTGCAAAGTCAAAGAGAAACATATGTTCATTTCCAAAGGGCAGTTATTGAATCCATCCATTTCCAAGCTGATTCATTCTTACCTCATACAATATAGTTCCATACAAGGATATAGGCATTATAACTCTGGGTATTAAGTAAATGTGCATTGACCTGTCTCTCTCATTTGGGTCATTTATGAGGTAATTTATTTCTCGAGTTAGACAAAAAAATAAAAAAAAATAAAAAAATGAAATAAACATTTCCACTCTCATGTCTAAATGAGCATTGATAGAGCAGTTCTGGTTCTAGTAATAACTAATAAACCAAAAGCATAAACTCCTGAACTAGAAAGATACTTAATCCACTATACTTTTCCTTTCTTACCTTCATCCTCATAGCTCTTCTTCTTTCTTCTTTTCTGAACCAAATAGTATGCTACGAATACAGAAAGAAAGCTTACAGCTCCAACTGCAACTACAATCCCTACAATCAGACCAGTCCTGTTCTTCCTCCTACTTGGAGGACTGTTTCTAACTGTGGGAACAAAATCTGTGGAAAAGCTTAGTGATCAGCACTCGCATCCGTATGTTAGGAACCAGAGTAGCACATTGTTGCCAGTTGTCAAAATATTTACCTGGGGTGGCACTTATTGCCGAAATAGAAGGTCCATATACACCTTGAGCAGGTACACAACAAGTCCCTTTTCCAGCCCAGAAGAGATGAATTTCAAGGTAGTTTTCAGACACTTGTACTTGCAATTCCCTCACAACAGCTCTCAAAGCAGTCCCACCAGCATCTCTTAGTATGTCAAAGTCTTTCAACTCCAGTCTCCCCTGGACCCCACAATGTGAAACTATGTTCAATAATGAAAGGGATAAACTAAGATAAAGATACTTGAAGTTCTAAGTTAAACTATACATGTGGTGGATATATATAAGAACAATATGGAATGCCATGGCAACTATTAAGCCTCAGTTTGGTAAAAAAAAATTGTTTATAAACAAAGAATTTGCTGTTTTCGAGGTAAAATATATGGTTGAAAAGTGGTTTGAAAAAATGTAAATGGTTAAAAAGTGGTTTGGGGAAATGTGGTGTTTATAAAATTGTTTATAAATAAGTTCCCAAACACTACCTAATATGTGAAGTTGCAGTGACTGAAAAACTTGGGAACGGAACATGTATATGTTCTTCGAATGAAATTGAAGCTAATATATCAAAAGTAGTGCTTCAGGAACTCAGAAATGCTGAAGCCAAAATACATATCATTGCATTGATATCGTATCAAACAGCCCATCAAGAATCACACAATGAAAGGTGAACTAGGGTTCTAGATAAAGATGAGGCTTGAAGAATGTACCAAATACATGATTATCCATCACATATACCCACCTGCTATTTTTCTTTTTCAGTTTTATACTATCCTATCCATTGATGATAGTAAACCATTGTTTAGCTGAAGCAAAGCAGAAATTATGAAGAGTATAGCGTTAATTAAGAATTCATTTTTTAATACAGACCTGAATATATACATCAAAAATACGCCTTCCAAGACTCCTCCAACTTCTAGGGCCTTGTATTTGGATCTCTGCAAACTGAAGTCTCACAGTGTAATTACCATTCTCAAGACCCAAGCCGTAGTATCTCAAAGATCCAGCAGAAATTCGTGCAGTTTGAAACAACTCTGAATCCAAAGTATTCGTGAATTGAGATGAAGAGGAGCTTTTATATGCTGGGGTGTTGCTATCAGAAGGCAGACCAACATTGCTAACTGCCCACCTATTTGTATTGATGGTGTAATGTGTTGCCGGACCAAGAGTCTCATTATCCATCTCATAAACAATCTGATCTGATGACCGTATTTGTGGACCACCACATTTAATTGCAAAGCTGGAATCTGCAAACCATCAGCAGGGATGAACTTGTCAATTCTCAATGTAAATTCCCAGAAGTGCTAATTCTAAGAATTTGTGTGGAAACAACTTTTTGAAAGATATATTTTGGGCCTATTTTGCATAATTTTGAAGTATTTTCCTTAAAAAATTCCTGAGAAGTGCTTGTTCTAAGAAAATCTGATGGAACCTTTGAAATTAAGATGAGCAACTATGATTAAGCTGGAATAAGTTGTCAGGGCCTTTTTGCTATAAAACAGCTTTCAAAACTTTGTCTATATTAATACATAATTTTTCCTAGTTGCTGGGCAATAATTAGTGTCTTTTTCATCTAAGCCATGCACAAGTTGGCCAATTTTATTAGATGTTCTCTACTATTGTATTATGAAATAAAATGCTCAAGCACCATACCCAACGATTGAAAATTTTGACAACGTTATTATGTCTATGCCAATATCTATAGAACATATGGTCAAAATATCAATCTGAAACACACACACACATAAATGTGTTAAAACTGCCAACACTATCTTTTTAATGTGTCAATGCTAAAATCTATGTGCATATAGAAATATAACAAAATCTATTGTATCAAAACTGCCTAGAGGTAAGACCCTTGCATTCATCTACCTTAAATCAGTGACAACTTCAACCACATTTATGCACGTTAAGATCCACAAACTTGTAATGTAAAATTTACATATAATTTTAATAATGTCATTTCACAGTTTTCAAAAAGTAAAAAATAAACCACAGCATCACATGTTAATTTTTTTTTTTTTTTAAATAAATTTAATAAATTAGCAATTTCAATAATGCCATATATTCAGACACACATATATACAACAAACAATATCTCGTATTTTTACTTTTAACTAAATATTTGGGGGACTGTTGATGAAGGAAGTTGTGAGGTGACTTGGTAGGGAATAGGTGGAAGTGTCAAAATATACAGTACGTAGAAAAACTTCACAATTAGCCATAGTCAGGAATAGAACCCTTGAGCAGAAGCTATTGTGACAATTGGAAAAACAGAAAGTGGACTGCAGAAACGGAAAAGACAGCTTTTGTTAAGCAAAAAATAGGGAGAAAGCTAACTTTATTATTTGCAGCAATGCAAAGCAGGCCATTCATTTTGTCCATCAGTACAGATGTTTTTCACATTGTATACAAAGTTCTGCTTCCCACAACTATGTCATATTCTTTGTTTATGGCATGTCTGACTGATTTAAAGCTCCATAAAATGAGTTTTTTTGGGCATTAATGAACTCATGCTGCCCAAAAGAACTCCTTTTGAGGAGTTCTCTTAGCCAAACATCCTATTAGTATTCACAATAGGAAAACCAAGTTCTAATTAGAATATTCAACCTATTGAAACGTTACCAAGTTACACAATTGGAATAAAACTTATCACTTACAGATAGGTGATCCTCGATTACAAGGAAAATTCTGTTGCAGACAATTCAATCCTGAAGGCAGAGCACTAAAAAATGCAAGAATGAATGTAATTAGGGAAGGTATCATGTTTGAGGTAGAGAAGCATCAAGCATTAATTTTGACGACAAAAATCTGTAAAATCTGTCATGGTGAATAAATTGCAGTTCTGAAACAGAAAGAAGAAAGTGCATTGGTAGTGAAACATGCATGAAAAGATTGTCATAAATACCTAAAGCAAGCACATAATAAAGGCAAAAACTTAAAAAATAAAAAACACATAATGAAGACCAAAAGATTTTACTACTCCCTCCATCCCACGAAGATAGACTCGTTTTCATTTTTTGTTTGTCCCAAATTATAGGCCAATTTCTTTATTGAGATTATATTAATATCTTAATTTTCTAATATACCCCTGTTTAATAAACATTGTTATCAACAATTATGAACTATCCATTAATTAATGTAGGGGTATATTAGGTAAAATGCTAATAAATTTATGGTTCTAACATATATTAATTACGTTTTCTTAATTTGTATGAAAATCGAAATGGTCTATCTTTATGGGACGGAAGGAATATAATTTTGTATGCTCCTTTTTGTATGAAGAACCATATGGCGACGTACACTTTCCTACATAATTTCTTCAGGTTCTGTTTCCAAGAAAACTCATTTTGTCCTCAAATTATTTCCTTCTCCTATTTAATAATATAACATTTTCCAATTTTTTAATGAATTGTTTTATGATTATTAATTTTAAAAGTACAGAGAATGCATGTGAAGCTGCTACATGCTATGACATATGACTTATTGAGATGAGAATATGAACCAATCATTCACGGTTGGACATACATCTGGAAGTGATTTGCAATTAATAATCATATTATGTACTCTTTCTCTTTCTGGGAAATGGTTAATGATAAGTTACCCTTATTAGAATATTATTCTTACCATGTATATATTAGCATAGAATCAGGGATTGATTCCTTATATCCCTATATTGTATAGATTGATTTATTTCCTTGTATTGTTGTAATTCTATCTATATATAGAGATCAAACCCAAAGTTTGGGATTATCGAGCAAACTATCTAGTACATTTACATGGTATCAGAGCCATACCCGTTTTCGGTGAATTGCTAGACGTTTTTTGTTGGCATCGGCTAGGGCTTCTTCCCTAGCGGCACACCCAGGTCTGGACTTCATCGATTGCTCCTGGGTAGGTCACGATCGACGCTGCCCTTTGTCTTTCTTGGTCTAGGTCACGATCGCGCCTCTCTTCAGCGCGATCTCTTCAGCAGTGCTTTGCCTTGGTTCGTTGCTGCGCATCTCAGTTCCAGTTTGAGTTCGTCTGCCTCGCTCCTGGCCGTGGTTTCGCTGGTCGACGAAGGAGCCGTCTCCTCTCCATTCGGGTCGTTTCCTCCCCCTCCCGTCGCTGAATTCATTCATATGCTTATTTTTTGTTGACCAGCTTAAAATCTGATCGACTTAAGGCGGCTCAATCGTAGAGTACAGCTCCGCTTGTCCCCCACTCGCTCTTGGCCGTGTAAATTTGTGTGGGAAATCTGCAATTGTTGATATTGATTTTGTATTTCTCGACTTTATCATGTCAAGTGAGCAAAATACTTCAATTTGTGTTCGCTTTAATGGAAAAAACTATTCGTCGTGGGCATTTCATTTTCAATTGTTAATTGAAGGTAAAGGCGACTTGTGGGGACATATTGATGGAACTATTCCATCTCCCGATCCCGAGAGGGAAAATGAAAAATATCTTGCTTGGAAAATCAAAGATTCCCGGCTTATGGCTTGGATTCTTGGGTCTGTTGATGCTCAGATTATTCTTAATCTCAGGCCATATAAAACAGCTCGTACTATGTGGGAATATTTGAAGAAAATCTATACTCAAAATAATAATGCTAGGCGACTTCAATTGGAGTTTGAATTGGCCACATTCTCTCAGGATTCTCGCACTATTGAAGAGTACTATTCTGACTTTTCTAATCTTTGGACTGAGTATACAGATATTGTGTATACTTCTGTTCCAGCTTCAAGTTTGGAGGCTGTCCAAGCTGTGCATGAAGTAACTAAAAGAGATCAATTTCTCATGAAATTGCGGTCCTGACTTTGAATCTATTCGATCCAGCCTCATGCACCGAGACCCTCTTCCCAGTTTGGATGGTTGTTTGGGTGAGTTGCTGACGGAGGAACAACGACTTATCACTCGTACATCGCTGGAACATTTACAGAGTCAGACTGCTCCAGTTTCTGTTGCTTATGCTGCTCAAGGAAAATCTAAGACTCGTGATATGTATAGTGTGCAGTGTTATAGCTGTAAGGGTTTCGGTCATATAGCTTCACAATGTCCCAGAAAAGTTTGCAATTATTGTAAGAAGCTTGGACACATTCTCAAAGAGTGTCCTACTCGTCCTCCACGCAAACATGAAACAAGTTATGTTGCTTCAGCTTCTAGTTCAGCTCAACACATTGTTGCCCCTCAAGTTCCAACCTCTTCCAGTTCTTCCCCTGCCTCAATCACTCCTGAAATGATCCAACAAATGATCATCTCTGCTTTATCAGCCTTGGGAATCTCAGGTAATAAAAAAACATCTACTTCTTCTCCTTGGTTGTTAGACTCAGGTGCTTCTAACCATATGACTCATGATCCTAGATTACTCAGTAAAGTTAGACCGTATACTGGCTTTCTTCAAATACACACTGCTAATGGTAACACACTTCCTATCACAGCCGTTGGTGATATTTCACCAGACTTACCAAATGTGCTAGTCTCCCCTCAATTATCTTCCAATCTTATCTCAGTTGGTCAACTTGTTGATAACAATTGTACTGTGTCTTTTTCTTCTTCTGGTTGTCTTGTGCAGGATCAGGTGTCAGGACGGACGATAGTGAAGGGGCCTAAGGACGGGCGTCTCTTTCCCATTTCTGTTTTACCGAAGCCTATTTTATCTTTTCCTCTAGTTTGTAATTCTGCTACTTTTGATGTTCTTGCTTGGCATAAGAAATTGGGACATCCCAATTCTCATGTGTTGCAACAATTGTTGGATTCTGGTTTCCTTGGTAATAAAAGTTCGACTTCGTTTTCATCTAATTCTCTTGAATGTACTTCATGTAAACTTGCTAAGAGTAAAGTTTTACCGTTTCCTTCTCATGGTTCACATGCTTTGCATCTTTTTGATATTGTTCATAGTGATGTATGGGGTCTCGCACCTGTTATTTCGCATGCTCATTATAAATACTTTGTTACATTTATCGATGACCATAGCAGATTCACTTGGGTTTACTTTCTCCGTGTAAAAAGTGAAGTGTTTACAGTTTTCAGACTTTTCTTGCTCTCATTAACACTCAATTCTCGTCCTCCATTAAGATCTTACGATCTGATTCAGGTGGCGAATATATATCTACTGCATTCCAATCTTTTTTACAAACCAAAGGAATTATCTCACAACGATCATGTCCCTCTACCCCACAACAAAATGGGGGTGGCTGAACGAAAAAATCGCCATCTTCTTGACATGGTTAGAACTCTTTTAATTGAGTCTTCCGTTCCTTCTCGTTTTTGGTGTGAAGCTCTATCTACAGCTGTTCATCTAATAAATAGATTGCCAACTCCAGTTCTTGGTAATGTTTCTCCATTTTATAAATTGTTTGGTCATCATCCCACATATTCTCATCTCCGTCCTTTTGGGTGTATTTGTTTTGTTCATTTGTCACCTCATGAAAGGACAAAACTCACCCCACAATCTGTCAAGTGTGTTTTTTTGGGATATGCTGCAACTCAAAAATGATATATTTGTTATGATTCTAATGCACAACGCCTCCGGATCTCTCGCAACGTTATTTTCTTTGAAAAACAATTTTTCTTTCCTTCAGAGCCTACTGCTATCTCTCCTATGTTTTCTGTGTTGCCTGACTTTACTGCAGAATCTTCCCGATACAAACCTGGTCTAGTTTACACACGTCGGCATGTTACTTCTGAGCCTCTTCTTCAGACGTTAGTCCTGCCAGGCCTTCACAATCCTTCTCCGGAGACATCAGATCCTGTCGCAGTTGCTATTCCTCCCCCGCCCATATTGCGCCGTAGTTCTCGTATCACTCGCCCTCCAGATAGGTTTGTTACTTCTTCCCATAGCTCTTTGTCAGCTACCCTTAACTCTATTTCGATCCCTTCTTCCTATAGACAGGCTATGGAACAAGAGTGTTGGCAAAATGCGATAAATGCTGAACTTGAGGCACTTACATCAAATCAAACATGGGATGTTGTTCCATGCCCCTCACATGTAAAACCCATCGGCAGTAAATGGGTGTACTCGGTCAAACTTCATTCTGATGGTTCTCTTAAGCGCTATAAGGCTCGATTGGTGGCCTTAGGAAATCGTCAGGAATATGGGATTGACTATGATGAGACATTTGCTCCCGTTGCTAAGATGACCACCGTTCGTCTCTTATTGTCAATTGCCGCTTCTCAGTCTTGGCCCTTACATCAGATGGATGTAAAAAATGCATTCTTACATGGATATCTGAAAGAAGATATTTATATGAAGCTTCCCTATGGTATGCCCCTTCCCTCTGCTGACTCTGTGTGTAAATTAAAATGTTCTCTATATGGCCTCAAACAGGCTCCTCGAGCATGGTTTGACAAGTTTCACAGCACCCTCTTGGCATTCTCCTTCATTCAGAGTCAATATGATGCATCTCTCTTCTTTCACATAAACTCAACTGGTATAGTTTTGTTGTTGGTATATGTTGATAATATTATTATTTTTGGGTCTGATCTCGCCCTTATTCAGAAGCTTCAAGAACACCTTCACTCAATTTTTCATATGAAGGATCTTGGTCATCTCACTTACTTTCTTGGTTTGGAGGTTCGGACTTCACCTCATGGTATCTTCTTGAATCAACATAAGTATACTCAGGATTTGATTCAGCTGTCCGCTCTATCTGATGCTTCTTCTGTTGATACCCCGTTAGAGATGAATGTTAAATATCGCAAGGATGAAGGGGATATTATTCCAGATCCTACCTTGTATCGGAAGTTGGTAGGAAGTCTTATTTATCTCACCATCATGCGTCCGGACATTTCCTTCGCTGTTCATACTGTCAGCAAATTTATGGACGCTCCTCGCCACCTTCACATGACCGCTGTCTGTCGCATTATTCGCTACCTCATTGGGACTCCTCATCGCGGGTTGATCTTTCCTAAGGGGACTTCTCTTCAGCTTACTGCTTATAGTGATGCTGACTGGGTTGGTTGTCCCGATTCTCGTCGCTCTACCACTGGGTGGTGTATTTTTCTTGGAGATGCTCTTATTTCTTGGAAGTGTAAGAAACAAAATAGTGTTTCTAAGTCCTCTACAGAGGCAGAATACCGGGCTATGTCTGCTGCATGTTCTGAAATTGTGTGGTTACGGGGTCTTCTTACTGAACTTGGGTTTCCCCAGTTGAATCCTACGCCTCTCCATGGAGATAACACTAGTGCTATTCAGATTGCTGCCAATCCTGTGTACCATGAGCGCACCAAACATATTGAGGTGGATTGTCATTACATTAGAGATGCCTATGATTCTAAAGTTATCACTCTTCCCCATGTCTCTACTGATCAACAAACTGCTGATATCTTCACCAAATCTCTATCTCGTCTTCGTCATAACTTTCTCGTCAGCAAATTGATGCTTGTGGACTCACCGGCATAAATTTGAGGGGGGGGTATTAGAATGTTATTCTTACCATGTATAGATTAGCATAGAATCAGAGATTGATTCCTTATATCCCTATATTGTATAGATTGATTTATTTCCTTGTATTGTTGTAATTCTATCTATATATAGAGATCAAACCCAAAGTTTGGGATTATCGAGCAAACTATCTAGCACATTTACAACCCTAACCGAAATTCCACAGAAAGATGAAGGCCAGCAGGCATAGGTTTAGCTATTGACTGATCCTGCCATTGTTTAGTTATGAAGAATATACATGTGGATAACTGATATAAACGTATCAACAAAAATATATCTACATAAAGAAGCTCACAAAAGGTAAAGCCTAGGAAGTGAATCCATATAAGTTTGGTCACCATGAGTGCCTAAAATATTCACCTGCCATTGGAATTGTCTATGGTGAAGCGGTTCGCAACCAAATTACTGCATAATACATCCAAGTAAGATTTCGATGTCAATGTTAGAAAAGGCAGTTTAAATGATGAGATGTGTCAAAAGGAATCATAGAGACGAACAATGAAAACAAAATATAAAAAAAATAGGATCCTCGTTTCCATTTATACATACATCTGTAAATTTTGTTCACCGATCCATGTAGGGAAGCTCCCAGATAATGAATTGTATGATAAATCTCTGCAAGGAATATAACAACAATGTTAGGCAGATATTTCATCTTAAAAACAACTTTTTTAATATGAAAATATATGTTGTTTTCAATTCCTTTTTTCTCTTTTGTTTATGGCATCACATGCTGCATGTACAAATATTAGTTAGGTTTACAACAATAAAGCAGACTCCAATTAGATATCTTTGAATGCAACCAAAGATATAATGTACTATTATAACTCTTTAGTGTGGGATAACGCTGATGTTCACCTTTGAATAGGGTAGTCCCATCTTAATACTTGTAATTAAGCAATTTTAATGTTTAAAATAAGAGCACTCATACACAAAATCGCGATAAGTTATGATTATTTTTTAAAAAAAAAAGCCTCCAATTAATAATGAGATTGAAAGGCATAGGATTGTGTCCTGGCCTCGGAGATCTAATCATGTATATGAAACCAAAAAAAAAAAAGAAACTTATTGGAGTTATAGAAACACGGAAGATATGAACTTATGATGATCAATACTAACATGTTCCGGAGAGATGGACCCTTTACTGCAGGCAGAGTACCATTCAAATTATTATTACCAAGAAACCTGAAGATGAAAAAGATACCAAATTAGCACTCTATCCCTCCCAATGTTGCTTTCTTCTCTTTCTTCAGGGTGGGGATTGTTGCAGCAAGGTCATAATCATAAGTATTGCACGATTTATTACAAGTTAGAGAGTGAACTCAGATTGAAAAGTGGATCTGGGATGCGTCCAGTCAAATTGTTGAAGCTCAAATCCCTGAAAAAGGAAGTTATAAAAGATTGTGGAGTGAGTAAAGTAAAAGCTTTTGATCACACGTTTAAAAGGACAGCCATTCAATCAGCTAGCAAATATTAGCAAGTTCATTACAGTGTAAATCCCATGTTATGTGGTTCATGTTCTCGACTTCAGACTAAATTCGTGTTAGGCTGGATTGAACGATTGCCGATTTACCATCAACCTCAGTGAAGCTTATTACATTATTGAAAGTCATACAATGCAAGAAAACTTACAGCAGTGTTAAACTCCGATAGTTGCCAATATTGGAAGGTATGGGTCCAGAAATGTTATTATTACGCAAAACTCTGCCAAAAAGGAATAAGTTCATAACCAACTTGCCAAAACAACAGATAATTTATTAGACGAAAGAATAAATCAAATTAGTTGCAGAATTATAAGCTGTTTTATAACCCTTACAAGGTGCTCAGAGACGTCATATTTCTAAGGAAGTCCAGTGTAGAGCTTCCATTAGATAGATCACTTATTCTCCTGCTCGTCATATTTTAAAAATAATATTAGCTTTGGAAAGCAAAGAGAAGAAAGGTTTTTGAAATAAATGAAGAAAGAAACAGGCCAACACTCACAGATCATTCAAAGAGATCAAATTGGAGAATGATGGTGGTATTGGCCCTTGAAAGGAGTTTCCTTGAAACCTCCTGTAAACATATCACATTATAGCTGATCACAAACTATACATGAATTCTGAATCTAGTGAAATTATTCGTATTAAGATAGACAGGTGACAGTTCTAGCATGATAATCATATTAAAAAAAAAAAATTATGATTTCTGTCTTACAGGGCAATTAGATTTGACCAACTCCCGATAAACTCAGGAATTCGACCAGTGAGTTCATTGTCTGAAGCCCACCTGAAATTCCAAAAAATGTATTTCAGTGTACTTGATCAGAGAAGTCGATACAATAAATTTATCTATCACGAAAGAAGAAAGGAGCAGGGAGAATATGTTCTTACACTCTCTCCAACCCCGTTAGGTTAGAAAAGGATAGGGGTATTGGCCCACTAACACCAGAGCTATCAAAGTAACTGCCAAGAAAATAACAGGATATGAATTAATAACTGGGAAGGAGCCTTTTTCTTTTTGAGAATAGACAAAATTAATATAATACGACTAATAAGATGGAGAAAATTTTTAGACAGTTACAAGCACATGCCTAAGTTATGTTTAGGGTTGATGCATGTCTATACAGATGTTAAAGCAGTAAAGCAACATTGGATCCTAAATGATAAAGTGCAAACTGCTCTCGTTATCATATAGGAACGAGAAATAAGTGCGAAGTGACATTAAAACTTACATTTGAGTTAGTCTTGTCAAACTCCCAAGCTCAGATGGTAGAGGACCAGAGAAATTGTTTGTGGAGAAACTCCTACGCAAGCAAGCGGAAATCACAGATAAACATGTATGTAAATTTATACGTAAATGCATGAATGGGAGCTAACTGGGGTTTATACTTTAAACCTCGTGAATAAAACATATAAGTTCTTACAGCGATCTCAAGTCTGTCAACCTCCCAAGTTCCCTTGGAAGCTCCCCGGATAATGCATTAATCCCAATAGTCCTAAAGACAATAATTAAAATTTAGCAATAGTTTTAGCAACACGCAAACACATTTAATAGACATGACTTTTCCTAAGTCCTAAATCACAAACAATATAGCTTACATGTACTGCATACGAGTGAGGTTTCCAATAGATGCAGGCAGTGGACCTGTCAAATAGTTTTGGCCTAAATCTCTGCAATAAAATAAGGGAAAACACCAGTATCATCAGCATCTAAGTTACAATAATGCCAACACACAAAATGAAGAAGTGGGAGCTAAGAAACTCGTTAACTATCACATATATTTGCCCAAATCAACTAATAGAAAAAACAACCATACAGATTTGAAAGGAAAGTCAGATTCCAGAGCTCATTCGGGATTGGACCCTGAACATCCAAAGCATAAACTCTCCTGTAAAAGTACAACGTTCGGAGCCAGAAATCAACATATAATCACTAATTTGGAATCGTTTAAAGTAAGTAATCAGACTGCAACAAAAGAAAAGCAGAGGAGAACTCACAGTTCAGTAATGCGGCAACTGGTGCCAGTGTTGTAACTGCAATCACATTTAATACCCGGATTGATATTCCTAATTTCTGTTTCATCAATTGCAACTCCGCTGCATAATTCGCCGCTAATGTTCCATCCTTGATTTGTTCCTGAAATTCTCCAACGTTGAAACATAGAGTTCAAAGCTCTTCCTGCAAAATACAGAAAGCATGTTACGTGTTAGAAAATAGGATGGCACAACGAGATGAGAGGATAGTGTCCAGGACGATAGATTTGATAGTTTATTATTTGATGTTTTATTGTGAAGAGTTATTTTTATTTAATTTATATTAAAATATTTATTTATGACATGTGATCATCGGTCAATAAAGTTAAATTTATTATTTTATTCATTTTTAAAGATTTTCTTCTTTACTATCACTGAATTTTTCTTGTATGATGTTTGTAGGCTCCACAATCAATGTGACGAGTTGTAAAATAAAGAGCATGTTACTATTGTAGTTTACGCTACTTAAGTTAATAATTTTAACTACTAAAATTCAAAATATTTCATCATTTTTTATTAAAAATAGTAGAAATTTGATCTACTAATATCATGGACCTAACCGAAGATTATCATTCAACATAATAATTGGAAGTGTCAAACTTTGTAGGCAAAGAATGAATTTTCCAAGGAGATAGCCAAAAATGTTAGGCGGATTCAATGTGTAAGAGCAAGTTTTTTTATTTATTTATTTATTTATTTTTTCAATCTACTTAAATTTATGAATTTAGTCCCTGGACGTTGATTTTAAAAAATTTATTTGAAGAAATATTTTTTTTTGAATAATAATTTTTAGGAAAATGTGTGGTTAAAAGTAGGAAGTTTTTTTATGGGTTTATGTATAACATTATTTTATTGATAAATGTGTAATTAAAAAAATGAGATAAAAATGTATTTTGTTTATAATGAAGTACCAAATAGGGACTTATTTTATCTTATTTGAATTCGTAGTAGCAATTTTGGAAATCGGAATCTTTAACTATTGTAATAAATATAAAAATATTATTTTCAATAAGTAAAAATTGTTAAAAAAAAAAAAATGAAACAATAGTTCGATCTCATGAAAATTTGTTTCTTGGACAAATTAAAGAAAAATATGTGAAAATGTTAAAAGTTGTTTAAAGAAGAAGTGTTTTGGACACATGGTAGCATATAAAGTATAAACAAGTGAAATTGAGAGTCTAGAACACCTGAATCAAAACGAAACGGAGCTGCTTCCGTTTGGTAACACTGTTTGGATTATAAATTGGTTTATTTATGATTTTGAGGTAAAAAGTAATGGTTGAAAATTGGAGAGAGAAAATGTGTGTGGTTAAAAAGTGATTTGGAAAATTCTGTAGTTTATAAATTGGTTTATAAACCAAATAAATTGGTTTACCGAACACTAAAATAATCCCAAAAGACTGCCCAAGAAATGGCCTAGGCAACTACTTGATTTCTTCCAGGTGGTAGCCTGGCCAACCCCTAGAACTCCTAGGGTATTTTGGCTGCTTGAACTGTCACTGGATTAGTGCTGGGCGGCCGTCCAAACCAATATTAATGGTCATTGGAATTTTGCATTTCAAACACCTTTTGACACATTTGGTGCATTTTAATTTTTCACCTGGTTTCTAGCACACATTCATGCATGGGACTTGTAATTCTATAAATAGAGATTTGGGGAAGAGAAAACATTCTTCATAACATCTCTTAGATCTAAAACAAATATCAAACTTTCATTTTCAAAGTATTCTTCAAGTTCTTATCAAGTTCTTAATTACTTGATTTTGGTTTGATTATTCCTTCATCAAATTTGCTTTGAGACCTTCAAGTACTCACCCTGGTGGATGAAAATATTATATGAGGACAATGATTGTAAATCGTGTTCGAACCATTCATTTTATTGGATTCATAAGGTTTCCTAAATCCTTTATTCCTTGTACTTCCTTTTTTTTTTATTCTTCATTTTCCATCATATATTTTCACAACAATCTCAAACAATATTCTTGAAACGGAGAATGAAACTACAATGACGACTATCAAAATGATGCACCAAGACTTCGTTGGGCTTGGTAGGTTTGACGGGACAAATTTCACAAAATGGCAAGACAAGTTGAAGTTCCTCGTTAAATTTTGAAGATCTTATACATATTGGATCTGGACTTAGAACCATTTCTGGAATCCACACCGAATGATAATGATAGAGTTAAAGCGAAAAGAAACAAGAAACAAGAGGATAAACTAATCTATAGAGGACACATCTTGAATGCTCTCTCCGGCCGCCTATATGATCTCTATACAAACACAACTTCGGCCAAAGAGATTTGGGATGCATTGGAAAACAAGTACATGGCCGATGATGAAGGTACTAAAAAAAAATTTATTCAAAATATTTTGATTTTAAGCTTTTTGATAACATACCTTTGCTAGGACAAATATACATGAGTTGCAAATCATTGTCAACAAAATGAAATCTATGAAGATAGAAATTCTCTAAACCTTTAAAGTTGGTGTGATAACTGCGAAACTACCATCTTCATGGAAAGGTCATAGGAAGAAAATACTTCACAATTTTGAAGATTATTCTTTGGAAGGGATTCATAAACACATTCTAATTGAGGAAGAGTCAAGGGCACAAGACGAGAATAAAAATTCTCATGAAAGCACTTCCAAAGCCCATGCCGTGAATTAAGCCAACAAAACCAGCAAGGATTTCAAGAAAATGAAATCCTTCAACTCCAACAAAGAGGACAAAAACAAAGACAAGAAGAAATTTAAAGTCTCTTGATCTGTGTGTGGTAAATCGGGACACTGGCTCACAAATGTAGAAATCACAAACAACCAAAGCAAGAAGGTTAAATGAAATAGATTGAAATGACAACAATGTTGCAACCATAAACATTGTAAATGCAGTGAAAGGTTCAAGGATGGTGGTATGAAACCAATTCATGTGTGCTATGATGGAACATTTTTCAAGACCTATCATGAAGTGGACGATGAACACATTCAAATGAAAATTGAAGTTCAATCAAAGGTTGTTGGTAAGGGAAGTATAGATTTAATTATCACATCCGGAAAGAAGATTGCTCTTATTAATGTTTTATATGCACCGGATATAAATAGAAATCTAGTTAGTGGTGATAGGTTGGGAAAATAAAAAATTAAGTCCGTATATGAGTCGGACAAATTTGTAATTTCTCATCGTGGCTTATTTGTTGATAAAAGTTATTCTAGTGAAGGAATGATCAAACTTTTTACTATTGACAATGAAATAAATAAAACTGAAAATTTGAATTATGTGCTTGAGTCTATGTCTTTATTGTATGATAGACTAGGATGCATTGGTTACTCTACTTTGAAAAGAATGATAAAAACTGGAATGATATCATGAGATAATCTAGAACAAAATAAATGTGAATTATGTTAAGTCTAAAATGATTAGGAAACTATTTCTTAGTGTTGAAAGGATTTCAAGTCTGTTAGACTTGGTTCATTTCAACAAATGTGAACTTAATGGAATGTTAATTAGAGAGGCAATAAATTTTTAATTACTTTTGTAGATGATCATTTTCTGTTTTGTTATATCTACTTAATGAAACATAAGGATGAAGACTTTAGTATGTTAAAAATATACAAAACTGAAGTAGAAAATTAATTAAGTAAAAAGATTAAAATTCTTAGAAGTGATAGAGGTGGTGAATACCATTGTAATGAATTCAATGTCTTTTGTGAACTTTGTGGTATAATACATCAATATTGTGCACCTAGAACACCTCAACAAAATGGTTTGGTTGAGAGAAAGAAAAGGACACAAGTTGAGATGGTAAATGTTAAGTTGTCATTTAACTTATGGGGTGAAGCTTTATTAAGTGCATGTCATATAGTTAATAGGATTCCTTCTAAAAGACCTAAGGTTTCTCCCTATGAACTATGGAAATGAATAAAACCAATTATTGATTATTTTAAATTGTGGGGGCTCCTTGCTTATAGTAAGAATGTTGATCCTAAAATGACCAAGTTGGGTCCTAGAGGAATCAAGTGCGCCTTTGTTGGATATGCTAAAAATAGTAAGGCATATCGATTATTAAACTTAGAAACTAATGTTATTATTGAATCTCGGGACGTGAAGTTCTTTGAAAACCTATTATCCTCAAATAATTCCTTAAATGATCCTCAAATGGAGAATCTCAAGTCTATAAAAGCATAAGTGGAAATTCCTTTCCACGATGTTGACACAAATGAAATTTGTAGAAGCAAAAGAGCTCAACGGGATAAATTGCTAGGACCAGATGAGATTGACGCTCAACTCATTTCCTTCTATTTGATTGGAGGAAATTGAAAGAGTATTATAAAAACTATTCCATATGTTCTTCAAGTAGAAATCGATCGTAAATTCTATCAAGAAGCAATGTCATATAGAGATAACATTTTTTGGAAGGATATTATTAAAGATGAAATGAACTCAATAATATCTAACAACACTTGGAAAATAGTCGATTTACACCTATAGGATGCAAATGTGTATTTAGAAGAAAGTACAATATTGATGGAAATCTTAATAACTTTAAGACTATATTTGTAGCCAAAGATTATCGACAAAAGGAAGAAATAGATTATTTTGATACATTTGCACCAGTTGCATAAATAAATTCGATAAGAATATTATTTGCGTTAACTTCTATTCATGATTTGCATATATATCAAATGAATGTTAAACACCATTCTTAAATGGGGATCTCGATGAGGTGATTTACATGGAACAACCGGAATATTTTCTTCTCCCCGAAAATGAACATAAAGTATGCCCGTTGGTTAAATCCTTATATTGATTAAAACAAGCACCAAAAAAATGGCTTGAAAATTTTGACTTATCAATCATGTCTTTTGAATTTAAACATAATAGTGTTGATAAATGTTTATATTCAAAAGTAAGTGATAGTCAAATTGTGCTTATTTATTTATACGTGGATGACATGTTGATTATAAGTAATCAAATGTTATTTATAAAAGAAATAAATAGGTTTCTATCTTCCACAAGTAAAATGAAGGATTCGATTTACACCTATATGATGTAAATGGATATTTAGAAGAAAGTACAATATTGATGGTAATCTTAATAACTTTAAGACTATATTTGTAGCCAAAGAGTATCGACAAAAGGAATAAATAGATTATTTTGATACATATGCACTAGTTGCACAAATAAATTCAATAAGAATATTATTTACGTTAACTTCTATTCATGATTTTCATATACATCAAATGGATGTTAAAACACCATTCTTAAATGGGGATCTCAATGAGGTGATTTACACGAAACAAACAGAATATTTTCTTCTCCCCAAATATGAACATAAAGTATGCCCGTTGGTTAAATCCTTATATTAATTAAAACAAGCACCAAAGAAATGGCTTGAAGAGTTTGACTTAGCAATTATGTCTTTTGAATTTAACCATAATAGTGTTGATAAATGTTTATATTCAAAAGTAAGTGATAGTTAAATTGTGTTTATTTATTTGGATGACATCTTGATTATAAGTAATCAAATAATATTTATAAAAGAAACAAAGAGGTTTCTATCTTCCACACTTAAAATGAAGGATCTTGAACAAGTGGATATAATTTTAGGTATCAAGATTACCAAAACGAGTAGGGATTGTGCAATAAGTCAATCACATTATATTGAGAGTCTTATATATGCAATGCATTGCACAAGACCTAATATATTATTTGCAATTAGTAAACTTAGTAGGTTTACTAGCAATCCAAGTGAAAAACATTGGAAGAATATTGGTAGGATTCTTGGCTATTTAAAGATAACTAAGGACACAAGTCTTTTAACATTCTAAATTTTCAAAAATCCTAGAAGGATTTACCAATACTAATTGGATATTAAGTGCAGGTGAGAATAAATCCACATTAGGTTGGGTGCTTACTCTTGGAGGAAGTGTAATTTCTTGGAAATTCAAGAAAAAACATGTACGACACACTCAACAATGGATTCCAAATTTGTAGTATTAGCTGAAGTAAGCTGAATGACTTGGGGATTTAATGTATGAAATTTCATTTGGAAATAAGAAGAATTCTTCGATATCTATGTTGTGTAACAGTCAAACTACTTTAACTAAAGCAAACAATGAAGTGTATAACGAAAAGTCTATACATATGAGTCTAAGACATGATTATGTGAGATAATTAATTAAAGATGGAATAATTTCACCCACATACGTGAAAACTATGGTGGTCCACTATCTAAAACTCTCACAAAGGATTAAGTACGGACAACAACTAGTAGGATAGCGTTGAAACTTCGCAGTTAAAATCTGTCAATGTGGCAATTCTACCTGACTATACTAAAAAGTGTATGTTGAGTTCAAAGAGTAACAAGTCATTCGATAAGTGGATTGTTTTCAACACTTATACTTTTAATAAACTCTATCCTAGTTTGTAAGTGCTAGTTGTCACAATAGGAGGGTTGAGTTAATATAACTATTAATAAAGTTTAGATCATTGGATCAAGTGTCTTTAAAAGTGACAAAGACACTGCAAGAACTTTTCTATATGAACTTCGAGGTCATGCCACCTCGATAAAAAGTCAGAGTTTCTTTCTTAAAAGTTTACGAATTGGAGTAGCTCAAAGCCATAAGAGCGCTAGACAAGATTGAGTTGAACTTGGAACTCACAGTGTTTGTGTGTGTGACTTCATTGGTATAATCTAGCAATAATAGGTTCAGAGTTATCACGCTACCTGAGATTTCGATGTTACTTTGTGGAATTACACTACAGTTGGATTCAAATTGAAATATATCCATACTTTATGCAGAAGCATCGTTAAAATAAGTTTGAGCTCATTATATGTTTTGAACATATTGGAGATTGTTATAATTTGTTCAAACCTATAATAAATAAATGTTTTGGACACATACTAACATATAAACAAGTAAAATAGAGAGTCAAGAATACATCGGATCAAAACAGGATTGCACAAAAGCAACCCCGAAAGGCTGCCCAGGAAATGGCTTCGGAGGCGATCACTTGGCCAAGCCCCACAACTCTTGTAGGGTATTTTGACTGCCTAGCTGCCGCCTAGATTAGTGTTGGGCTACCATCCCGGCTAATATTAGTAGCCATTGGGATTTTGAAGTTCAGAAACATTTTGACACGTTCGGTGTCTTTTTAATTAATTTCTTGTACTCACTACTCGTTCGTGCATGAGACTTGTAATTCTATAAATAGAGATGTTGAGAAAAGAAAACATACTTCATTACATATTAATAACATCTCTTTATTTCAAATAAAAATCAAACTTCCATTTTCAAGGTGATCTTCAAGTTCTTAATTGTTCGATTTTTTAACTGGTTTTTTATCTGATTACTCCATCAAATTTATTTTGAGGTCTTTAGTATTCATCCCGATGGCAGCGGAAAATATTATTTGAAGATAACGATTATTATAAATCATGTTCGAACCATTCATTTTTTTTTTTTGGATTTACAGAGTTGAGTGAATCCTTTATTTCTGTTACTTCCTTTTTGTTTTGTTCTTCATTATCCATCATATGCTTTTTTTTTTTTAAAAAAAAAAAAGAGACATAAATTTGGATTAAACTATTTACAACACAATAAAAGCATCAGGATTTTATGAAGAAATTAAGAAGAACAAGAAACATAAATTAATGTTGTGAAAAATGGGAAAATTTTGCAATTCAATTTATACAACCGTGTAAAATGAATAAATTACACGCAGAGAGAGAGAGAGAGAGAGAGGGAGAGAGAGAGAGAGAGAGAGAGAGGCGAACCTTCAGAAGGATCAACGGTGGCATTTCTTGTAGTTTGAGCTCCAGCAATCTCCATCAGGAAGAAGATGACTAAAACAGAGTAGAAGCCTCCCATTACAGGCAGCGGCGCGGGCATGTGAGAACCCAGCTGGTGGCGTAACTTCTTCATCGGCCACAAATTTCGTCTACCTAGATGAGTTATTTTGGAGGACAGGACAAAATATAGAGAGAGCGCGCAATGAATTGTCGAGTTGGATAGAGTCTACAAGTTGACGCCACTGCCCCCCCACTATAATAATGTTATATCAAATAAATACATCCTCATCATATAAATAATGCAGATTTTTCTGACCAACGAAAAATCCAATGTCCATGGCGTGCTCACGCCCCACTATTTCAGCGGTCAATGCAAGGGTGCTGCATGCTTGCGACTTGCGACTTGCGACTCCATCACCATGCATTCGTATACGCGGACCACCTTCAGGTGAATCAGGTCAGGCTGATGTATGTCAAAGTTTAGTCTCCATTTGGTTAAAAAAAAAAAATAATTATAAACAAATAATGTGATATTTTCGAAGTAAAATATGTGTTAAAAAGTGATTTAAAAAACATGTTTGATTAAAATGTAATTTAGAACATGAGTAGTTTATAAACTTATTTATAATAAATGGCATAAATTATTTAACATTTTAAAATTAAAACTTATTTCCCATGTTGTAGAAGAAAAAAAAAGTACTAATCTCAAACATATTTTTTGCCAACTATGTCTATAAGTTACTTTTAAATATTTTTAGTTTCTTGAGCTTACGCTATCAGAGACTAACTTAGAAAATCATTTTATTTTACATTGAGCTTACGCCGTCAAAGATTAACTTAGAAAGTATGCATCAAGTATTGATTAATCCTTATTGGGGATTAAAATCAGATTTTTAGCAAATTTTAATAGAAATTAATAAAATATATAGTTTAAAAGTTGTGAAATTTATAAAATGTGTGATTAAAATAAATTGTTGATTTTGATTAAAATCTTGTTTTTAATCTCATCCATATGAGAACATAAAAAGTAACAAGACTTATCCAATGAAGATTCATGATCGCACGATGTCTTAAATTGAAAGTATCAGATGCAACATCTTTGAACGGTTACTCTCATGATACTAGGTTTATGATACAATGACTCAACCACTTGTGTTCATCAATAATAAGTGATTTTCAAAAGTCTTAAATAAATTCAAGGTCAACTAAAGATTTTTTATTATTTTTTCTCCTCGCTTTTTTACAAACACCAATATTAAAGAAAATTATTCGTTGCTTCCAATAAAATAGAATAATCAAAACGTCCGGGATAAAATAAAAGAAACTCTCTCCGATAATTCATCCACAGGACCACAACCAACCATTGAGATAAAAGTCAAACAACTTAATGCTTTTCTTCTAGTTTCAGATTTTTCTTTAATGTTTTTAGACTAATAAATGAGAATACATTAAAAGTTATAGTTTCTAAGATTTTTTTTTTTTTTCATATTATTATTATTATTATTATTATTATAACCAACCATTGAGATAATAGTCAAACAACTTAATGCTTTTCTTCTAGTTTCAGATTTTTCTTTAATGTTTTTAGACTAATAAATGAGAATACATTAAAAGTTATAGTTTCTAAGACTTTTTTTTTTTCATATTATTATTATTATTATTATTATTATTATTATTATTATTATTATTATTATTATTATTATTATTATTGCATTACCTTATGTTCTTTTACATTTTTAAGACTAGTTTGTTTCAACCCAAAAAAAAAAAAAAAAATTAAAATTATTTAATTAATTATTGAATACCTGAACCGTTTTATAAATTAAGAACAAAAAGGTTAAAAGATCCTAAAATTTCATCTTTTTCAACCCTACCCAAATTGACATTTAAACTTGTTTTTTTCAGTTTAAGTATTAAATTAATATTCATTACAGAAAACTTTTTAATTTGAAAATTGACCTTTTTTTTTTTAGCTGAAAAGTAAACCTCAGGAAACAGTTTTGCGATTTTAAAAAAGAGAGCAACATCCCCGTACAACTATTATGTTTTTGTTATAAAACTATCAAAATCTAAACAAGAATTAGAGATGAAGAGATGGAGAGAATAAAGAGGAGAATTCTCATTCCATTAGGTGTGTGAAATACAACAATGAATGCCTCTATTTATAGGAAGATAAAGTCATTCACAATAATTCTTTACAATATTAATTAGGTGGGAGTTAGGTAAGAAATTAGGTAGAGATCTACAAAGGAATTTCTTAATAATTTCTAATAATTTATAACACTCCCCCTTGAATGACTTATTGCTCAATTGTCTTCCTCGTTAAAACCTTGCTAAGAAAACCCAGTGGGATAAAACTTGAGCAAAGGAAAAAAGAGTACAGCTGCTCCCCCTGATGTTGGCCATCATTAATCATTGAGTCTAATATCCAAAATGACATCAATGATAAGTAGTACAAATCATGTACTGAAATCTGAAGTGCTTCGCTGCTTCAGTGTTTTAGTGCTGCCTCGTTAAAACCTTGTCAGTAAAACCCAATGGGACAAAATCTGAACGAAGGAAAAAGAGTACAGCCGCTGCCTCGTTAAAACCTTGTCAGGAAAACCCTGTGGGACAAAACCTGGACGAAGGAAAAAGAGTACAGCATGACAGCATGATTCTCCCCCTGAAGTGTGCAATCAAGTATTCATGAACCTTTTGAATAATGATATCATCTTTATTCTGGAATATATATGAAAATCTTCCTGTGTGTAGCCGATATCATAACATTCTTCATAAGATGTGTATGATTTTCTTCATTTGTTGATATCATTCCAGTATAACAATGTGTTGCTGAATTATAGCTTGTTGATAGCTATGATGATGCCTCAAAAACCTTGCTAGGAAAACCCTGTGGGACAAAACCTCAGCGAAGGGAAAAAGAGTGCAGTATTCTCATTAATTTTCATCAATACGCCTCAACTGTTGCCTCATTAAAAACCTTGCTAGGAAAACCCTGTGGGACAAAACCTCAGCTAAGGGAAAAAGAGTGCAACGCGTATTTATTCCTTTTCATGGAATATCACAAGTATATTGATGCAATCACGAATCTTTTCATCTTATAATTTATGATGAGCTTTATATAAATCGTTCATAGCTCATGATGTCATAACATGCTATATTAAGCAATGTTGTACTAATTTATTGATTGCATCTTTCACTTCTGGTGAATAATCAAATATTGCATCTTTCACTTCGGTGAATAATCAAATATTGCATTTTTCACTTCTGGTGAATAATCAAATTTAGAATTCACTTTTGATGAATAATCAAATCTAGAATTCACTTCTGGTGAATAATAAAATCTAGAATTCACTTCTGGTGAATAATTAAATATATTCATTTTCATATTCACTTCTAGTGAATAATCAATTTCCCAGATGTCATAAATGTTACACTCCAATTTTACTTTCAACATATTATATCATGGAGTCATTTGTATCATTCTATAGTGATACTAATCTGGGCATATTGAATATTTCAATGATTTATACATGTATGTTCTTGCACTTTATAAACTGCAATTTCTAATTTGCAGGAGCATAATCAATCATTGAAATAGATATCAATTTTGACATATAATCTACAATCATTTTACTTGAAATCCCAACGTACCGCGATCAACTGGTACATCAAAGAATACTCCCAAAGTACTGAGATGAGAATCATACATTTTGATCTCACTCATTGGTATATCAAGGAGCTCAAGCTAGTGATTTAGACTATAGTCTATCCACCATATGTCATGCCAGTTCTATGAAAAATTTCGCGCGCAACGAGTCGTCCTTTACGACTGTGAAATATTTTTCATTTGTACATATAATTACTGGTTTTACACATTTAAGCATTTGGACTTCAGGTCCTTGAACAATAATCATTTGGACTTCAGGTCCTTGAACAATAATCCCTACATTGGGGTTATATACTTGGCCAAAGTATTATAATTTCATCAACCTCATTTTCATAAGAGGGTATGCAGTCGACTTATTCATAGATTCCATTTCAATTCATCTCAATATAACATATAGAGATCAAGTACATAAATCTCTTATTAACTATGTCCCTTTTACTCACCAAGAGTATTTAGTCTCAAAGGGATCATTTCAATCATTCAAGAGATATTTATTTTATTTGGAATCGATAGTTATTATGCTTCAGGCATAATTACGCTTCAGGCGTGTTTTCCCCATAATGTTCTCAAACATTATTAATCGGCTAAAATGCCATAACACATGTCATTCTTTTAGAGATATAATCTCAATCATATATCTAAGTGCGCTTTTGGTGGATTGTATACATATCGCACTTTTACAAATCATAAAGCTTCTTGAGCTAATCCCTGTTTGACATAGAATATTGTTGTATGATAAACAATTTCTGTATAAGTTATTCTCATAGAAAATAATTTGAAACCTTTGATAATCTAACCGTTTATTATAGAACTTCTGGTTCAATACGGTTTTATTTCATTTCTATGTATGAATATTTGATTCAAAACAATATCGCTAAACTTCTGGTTCAATACAATGTATATTTCATTTATGAGCTTCTGGTTCATACTATATACATATTTCACTTGTACGTATGAACTTCTGGTTCAATATAATGTATATTTTATTTATGAGCTTCTGGTTCATACTATATACGTAATTCACTTGTACGTATGAACTTCTGGTTCAGCAAGATATTTCACTTATACATATGTATGAACTTCTGGTTCAATACAACATTTATTTCATCAGTACGTATTTCTGTACAGTTTAAATCAGTATACCTTTATTACTTTTAGTATACCGAAAAATCAGGTACAATATCCAAGGAAATATCTCATAATCTCAATCTTGTCGCCAAATCTTCCCTTATATCGAAAAAGGTAATGACACATTATCTCACCTTTTCAATAATTTATTCCATTATTTCTTGATGGAATCCATATCACTGACACGCGGAGCCACCGCTCTTTTACGCGTTGAATAATGCTTTTAAATAGATGACTTGGGAAGAAGGCTAGATCCATCAAAAATGGATATCATACTTTCAAATATTCGCAAATATTATTCCAATCTTCCAGTAAATGATTTGAGAAAAATTTATCGAATTAGGCTCGAAAGATTGAGGTTGCTGATGGATCATGGCATGCCAGAAGATGTTCGCTGGTTGATCGAAGCAAAAGTTCGATTAGCTGGTGAATTACCAGATTCATTTTCTAAGCACAAGCCTGGCTTAGGTAAGAGTACTTTTGCAAAGAAGCGAAGAGCAAAAAGATTAAATAGTTGCTACAAATGTGCTCGATGGACATGTGATACCCGTTGTAAATCAATAGGATATTCATCCATAAATCGAGATGATAAGATAGACTTCATTAAGGGTGGACTGAGTAAGGAGTCATTGGATGATATTCGATTGACTCTTGAGACGCACCCTAGTGGGTATGTGCAGCGTGAGCTACTATCTTTATGGGCTAAATTCATCAGCGATAAAGAGAGATATAGTCTCAAAAATATAATAGCTAAAGATCCTGTTTGCCAGGCTGTTATAAACAATGATGCTTTGGCTATGCAGCATTAATACAAGGTAAATCATTTGATATATATGCACATATAAAATATTTTTCTGTTTCTTTTCACGAGTTTTGATAAAGGCTGGTTAAAAATATTAAATCGCCGAAAGGTGAGTAGGATGATTTTGTCAAAAGTAAATCTTCACTTTTTCGAAAAACGACCAGTAAATAGTGAAGCTTTTCGGTTTTAAATAGCCAAAGATTTTTCATAGTTCATGCATCCCAAAATAACATTTTCCCATAAGTTTTTCCTTCTTTACTTTCAAAAATGGAAGGACCAAAATTTCGACAGATCAAAACTATCTGTGTATTTTGTGGATCAAAAGTGGGAAAAGGTTTTGGGTATCTAGAAGCAGCCGTGGATTTAGGAAAGAAATTGGGAGAGAAAGGTATCACTCTCGTGTATGGAGGAGGTAGCAGTGGATTGATGGGTTGTGTTTCACAATCCGCTCTAGTAGAGAAAGCAAGAGTGATAGGTGTTATACCTACTCCTTTAGCTGATATTGCAGGCAAAACACGAGGGCATGAAGTACAAACCTTATCTATTCATGAACGCATAACTTGCATGTTATATGGTTCTGATGCCTTCATAGCCCTACCTGGAGGTTTTGGTACTTTAGAAGAAATCTTTAATATTACTTCATGGGCTCAACTAGATCTCCATACTAACCCTATAGGGCTTTTAAATGTAAACAATTTCTTTGATGGTTTGCTAACATTTCTTGATTATGCTGTGGAACAGGGATTCATATCTCCATTTTCTAGGAGAATCCTTATTTCTGCTCCTACTATCGAGGAACTGCTGGATAAATTGCAATCATATATTCCAATACAAGATCCAGCAGGAGTAAAGATAGATTGGTCGCAAGGAAGGGGAATCAAGCGAAAATGGAGTCCGGTTAATGTAAATTTATCTTTGTGAACTCTAGAATAGGTGGTGGTAGAGTACGGAGTATTCTCACTCTTGAGACACACCATAAATTTCTAGGATTTTATCAGTGTTTTAATCTTGTGTACCTCAAAGATTTAAGGTGGTAGAGTATGGAGTATTTCTTACTCTTGAGACACACCTTTTTCTTTATTTCCTCAAAATGTCAGAGGTGGTAGGATACGGCTACTCCCGAAACACATCTCTTATTTTGAGGATTATAAATGTTTTTCCCCTTTTTCGTTTTGCATGTATGACTCGTTTTATGCTTATTCAGGAGCAATAATAATATCATTTCAGTATATTTAGATGATAATTTTTACTTCTTCTGGAGTAAATATGTACTTCTTCTGGAATACATAAGTGCTCGTGCAAGAACTTTTCCAGACACTTATCATCTAATATTCATCTCATAATACTGATGAGATTATTTTCACATTAGCTATGTCCGTGCTATCATGTGATATTATTTTATCATACATCAACATTCTCTTGTTGAATAATTTTCATCCACCCATTCAAATTCAGATATTGGTAACTTCTGATACCATTGGATAAAATATTTTTATCAACATTTACCAACTTTTTGGTAGTGATAACTTCTGGTATCATTTGATGAAATATTATCTATCTTTAGTAGTGATAACTTCTGGTATCATTTAATGAAGTATTAAATAACAATATTTTATTAACAATAATAATACTAGGGTTATACCACCAAGTATATATTAACAATAATATTGTATATATATTAACAATAATAATACTGGGGTTATACCACCAAGTATATATTAAAAATAATATTGTATATATATATTAACAATAATGATACTGGGGTTATACCACCACGTATATATGTTGACAACAATCCTCTAATATGTTAGAATTAACCAACAATTGAGGTGTTTATATGTATTCAATTGATAAACCGACCATATAGGCGGTGTCAACATAATAAAATAATTAAACCGACCATATAGGCGATGTCAACATAATGAAATAATTAAACCGACCATATAGGCGGTATCAACATAATGAAATAATTAAACCGACCATATAGGCGGTATCAACATAATGAAATAATTAAACCGACCATTTAGGCGGTATCAACGTAATGAAATAATTACCTTTCATGAGTGAGTGAATCATATCTTTCAGTCAAGGTATTCATAATAGTCCAATCCGTTACGGTGCGTGAATTTGCTTTGAAAGTTTCGGGTTACACAATTTCTCCAATTTTTTCTATGGACTTGGAATTGATTTTCTAATCTATGATGTATAAATGATTTTCTAATACCAAAAACACTAGATTTGAAATATGAAACGTTGATTAATAATAATCTGGTTTCTGATACAGAAGTTCATCATTTAGATGCAACTGTAGAGCATACTCCCGTCGTATTACTCAATTGGCTAGAGACTCGTGCTGATAACGTGTTATAAAACTATCAAAATCTAAACAAGAATTAGAGATGAAGAGATGGAGAGAATAAAGAGGAGAATTCTCATTCCATTAGGTGTGTGAAATACAACAATGAATGCCTCTATTTATAGGAAGATAAAGTCATTCACAATAATTCTTTACAATATTAATTAGGTGGGAGTTAGGTAAGAAATTAGGTAGAGATCTACAAAGGAATTTCTTAATAATTTCTAATAATTTATAACAGTTTTGACATTATTGCTTCTAATGTCAAGAAAAATGGAATATGAGTAATGAATGTTAAATGTTTAAAGTCACGATCTTAATAAAAATCACTCGATGTGACATTATAGTTGTACTAATATTTCTAATTGACCAATTCATTGCGATAATGCGACGGAAACAAACGCCTAAGTTATACGTAATGTAATGCCCGCTCGTCAAGTGGCGGGTGGTCATTCGTTGTCACCCGATCCCACCTGACTACTCCCTAATAGAGGGTCGTCACGTGCCCCCCAGTGACTTCCCACTGGGGCAATATATAATTTTCAATAATCCATTATATTTTTCTATTTTCGTTATTTTTCTCAAGTGAGTGGGTGAGTAGGGGGAATGTTGGGGTTTGGTACGTAGTTAAGCCAGGTCTAAAGCGTTGCTACCAGGATTCGAACTCCTCACCTTGTGAATTGCCAGCAGAATTGACATTATGTCCCCTCAACCTTTGCCAGTTGAGTTGTGCCTCAGGGGGCGAAAACTTCTCTTTTTCTTCTTTTCGAGTTGTAAGTATAATTTTTTTTTTTTTTTTTTTTTTTAAGAATGTATGATTAAAATTTTTGTAGGAAACATCACTTTTTAAGATAGTTTTATCAAACAAGTAGTGATTGCAACAGGGTGAATCACAATCCGTCTCGGGGATTTCAGATCAGATCAAATAGTAAAAATTTCGGATCGATCGAGTTCGGATTGTATCGGATTAGAAAAAAACATTAAGAAATTTTTGTTATCTATTTTCATTAACGGCAAACAAGTTAATACATAATTCATAAAATAACTAATATAATATTCAATTCATAGAGAATTAGAGATTTTGTGTCAAATTCAATACAAAATTATATATTTTAGATTTAATAATTAAAAATTTTACAATTTTTTTTTTAATTTTTTAAAAAATAAATCAAATTGCGGATCGGATCACCCCGATCTAAATTCGATCCGTCAATCCACGAATCGAAATTTTTTCGGATAGGATTATTTTGCCATCTCTCTAAACAAGAATTTAATTAAAGAAAACGATAGACCGTTTCAGAATTAAATTCAAGAATGGTTCTACATGAACACTATCTTATGTACCAAAATCATACATCATCTTTTTATCAGAATCTTACATGTACTTTTAAGTTTTGTGTTTCATCAATATATTGATTAAGTTCCTACGGTGAGAATGAAAGGAACAATGCACATGGCAGACACAGTGCATGTGTTACACTTACTTTTACATTTTAAATGTAGAAATGGTACATCAAATTTACGTGTGTGTTTAATTTTAGTTAAAATGAATTTTTTAAAAATGAATAGTGATTTTATAATTGAGATTTAGTTGAAAAGTCAAATATTGTAAGCTTGACTTTTAATCAATGATTGAGATTGAGTACTGTAAAAAAATGAGAAAATTTTGATGAATATCCAATGTATCAAAAATCATACATGAACTTATTAGATGGTTAGCTTAACAGATGCTTTTGTAGAGCTTCCTATAAATTTATATCAAATCCATACATAAATTAACTTCCATGTGTCAAAATTAACATATCAATCAACTGATAAACGATGTACAGTAAAATATATAACATTTTCTTTTTGATTTATTATAATTCTGTTGTTTATGAATTAAAAGTTTAGAATCCTCAATAGACTCCATACGGTTGGATTAAAAAACTAAAATATTTGCCTTTTAAATGCTTCAATAAATTAGAAAGTCACCCCAAAACCCAAATACTCGTTGCTTAACAATTTAAGTGAATGTTAATAAGATAAAAATGATTTCGGTGGATAAAAGCAATCAATTTTGAAAATGTTAAGCATTCAATTGAAGCTCGTTAAAAGAATTCAACAAACAAGATGATGTATTTCGGATCCTCGACAATCGTAGTCATAGCAGGCTTGACGGAAAAAGTTAAATATTCAAGTCAAATAAAGTGCAATCCAGTCAACCATGTCGGAATTAGATGCATAATATGTGTTTTTCGAGTAGAAATGAGCCACTAAGCAAAACTCATGGAACGGAAAAAGTTAAATATTCAAGTCAAATAAAGTGCAATCCAGTCAACCATGTCGGAATTAGATGCATAATATGTGTTTTTCGAGTAGAAATGGGCCACTAAGCAAAACTCATGGGCTAAAGCCCTTGAGCCATCTGATTTTATGACCAAATTCCATCATTTAGGATTTCAAAACAGAAAGTCAATTATGCATACGAAAATTATGGTTTTTGCGTATTTTTAGATTAAATTTTGTTTTTAATTATTTGTTTGCCTATTTTAGAATTTTTGTCTAATTAGAATTTTATTTTGAATCAATTAGCGGTTATGTTATTTTACTTATTTATATTTCTTTCCATTCATTGTAAATCAGACTTCGATTTTGATATAAACAGTTTTTATTGAGAATTCAATAAAAGTTATAGGTGGATTCCTATGTTTTTCGAACTTATCAAGAATATTTCTTGTGGCGTTAAAAAATCTAACTTATCAAATATTTGCTAGAATATTTGTGGTGTTCAAAACCAGAGACTTATCAAGGAGATTGAGAAAATCCTTGTGGCGTTTCGAAAGTCGTGGTTCTTTATTCCACATCGTCGAGCCATCGCGTCGCGAATATCGGGTCATGATTCATCCGTCCAACCACAACCTGAGTTCGGAACTTTTCGGCGTTTCTTTCGCGCTTCGAATCTCATCATCTGATATCAGAGCTGGACTCTGAATTCAGGTTTTTCTATCCAGTTTGATTTTTATGTTTATCATCGAGTCCCATAAAAATCATCCATATCTTGTTGAGTGTTTTGTTTTCAATTTTTTGAGTTTTCTTGTTCTTCATGTCAGTAAAATTTTTCAATTTTTGATCCATATAAAAATCCAACAAAAATTCAAAAGTGTTTGTTTTATTCGATTCTTATACAAATCCTGTTCCATTTGTTTTGTTGCGTTCGTGTCAAATTTTCGGATTTATTAAAAAAAATTATTTTTTTATTTTTTATTTAATTCCAAAAATTCATTATTAAAAAAAAAAGAGTTATTTCAAATTCAAGAACTACTTTCTTGAGTTTCTTTAAAATTCTTGATATTCATTTCCTTACAAGTCAATAAAAGTCGTTATTGCTATTTGATATCTAAATCCTCTTCGTTCTTGAATTTTTGAAACGCCACATAAGAAATGGATTATGATCCGGACTCTTTATTCCAAACTAGATGTTATGTGGATCATAAGGGGTGCAGTTTGACGATTGATGGAAAGTGTTTTACTAATTTCGTTAGTAGCGCCGTGATTGAAAAATTAGGATTGCCCCTAGAACCACACTATAAACTTTATAGGATGACGTGGATGAGGGAGTTTGGGAATTTCAAAGTAACCAAACAAGTTCTAGTGCCTATCACCCAGGGAAGGTATAGTGAGGATGTATGGTGTGATGTAGTGCCATTGAAGTCTTATCATATTTTATTGGGAAAACCTTGGAGGCGTAGGAGGGAGGCTGTTTATGATAAGAGTATGCACATATACAAATTCCTTAAGAAAGGGAAAACATACGCACTATATGGGTTGACATTAGAGGAAGCACTAGAAGATTCACGAAGGGTAAGGGAGGAGAGTGAAAAGTGGTGTAATAGGAGGTATCGTGGGGATAATGATATTGAAAAGAAGGATGAGGAGTTTAAATTAAAAACGGATAATCAAACTCCAAAATTTGATGAGGAAAATGTGGAGTTGGGTAGTGAGGAAGTGATTAAGAGGAATGAATTGGAAGTTGGGGTAGAAGTTCAAAATTTGGGTTTTAAATTGGTAGATCCACATTTGGGTAGTGATGAGGTAGTGTACGAGAATGGTGACAAAAATGTGGAGTTAGGAGATGTGGTTGAGTTTGAAGATGAAAAATTTGAACAAGAAGTTGCAAAAGAGAAAAGAGGCGAAGAGAAGAACCTCGTGGTTCAAGAAGTGGAGTTAGTGGTGGTTTATCATGAATAGAAGGATCCATACCTTGTACCTCATGAAGCTAACATGTCCCTCCCCATTTTGTTTAAATCTTTTTTGCAGATTAATTATGTTTGGAAGCTTCAACCACACTACATATGGCAAAGGAAGTTCAAGCTCCATCTCTTCCATGTTTGCCAATCAAATGATCCCAATTTATTGAACTCATGACATGGAAGCAATAATTTTCCGCTTGATTCAGGAGGTGAAGTGCAACAACAGGAACAAAGCTATGATTCGGGACGAATCATCCTAAAGAAGGAGGGTATGATGTGTTCCGGACCCTCGACAATCGGAGTTATAGCAGGCTTAACAGAAAAAAGTTAAATATTCAAGCCAAATAAAGTGCAATCCAGTCAACCATGTCCGAATTAGATGTATAATATGTGTTTTTCGAGTAGAAATGGGCCACTAAGTAAAACTCATGGGCTAAATCCCTTGAGCTGACTGATTTTATGGCCAAATTCCATCATTTGGGACTTCAAAACAGCAAGTCAATTATGCAGACGGAAATTAGGATTTTTGCGTATTTTTAGGTTAAATTTTGTTTTTAATTATTTGTTTGCCTATTTTAGAATTTTAGTCTAATTAGAATTCTATTTTGAGTCAATTAGCGGCTATGTTATTTTACTTATTTATATTTCTTTCCATTCATTGTAAATCAGACTTCGATTTTGATATAAACAGTTTTTATTGAGGATTCAATAAAAGTTATAGGTAGATTCCTATATTTTTCGAACTTATCAAGAATATTTCTTGTGGCGTTCAAATATCGAACTTATCAAATATTTGCTAGAATATTTGTGGTGTTCAAAACTAAAGACTTATCAAAGAGATTGGGCAAATCCTTGTAGCGTTTCGAAAGTCGTGGTTCTTTATTCCGCATCGTCGAGTCATCGCGTCGTGAATATCGGGTCATGATTCATCCGTCCAACCACAACCTGAGTTCGGAACTTTCCAACGTTTCTTCTACGCTTCGAATCTCATCACAAGAATCTGGATAGTGATTGATCATTAGCAATTAAATATCACATAAAGTATATCTGTATATTTTTATCACTTTATGACATTTATTATATGTCTAACTATTTTTCAATCTCTCGATTCTAAAATTAAGCCACAAAAGTTCATAATTGACCATATAGATGACAGTCCTCTCACGTGAGGCGTGCGGGGGTCTCTCATTGTTGAGCGAATCCACATTCTCCATGTGAGGAAATTGGCATTCGCATGGTCATTCATTTACGAGAAATACTACTTGTACATAGACTTTAACAAGAACGTTGACATAATGTACACGTGTCACAATCTTATCATTACATCACATTAACTCTTAAATCAACACATACAAAGCTATCACCTCATTTTTTGTTAACCTCTTTGTCAAGGTTCTAGTACAAGTCGCATTAATCTTCATTTACATTGTTCAAATAGCAAGACCTAAATAATATTAATTGTTCAAATCAAGAAATTGTATGTGAAACAAAAACCCTAAATTAAAATTCTAAAATAAAAGCTTCATCTAAATCCTAGCAGAATTGAGAAATTAACCTAACATATTGATTGAAAGAAAATAATTAAAAATTATTGAATTCATCACCCAAAAAAATGAATTTGAGTCTTCATCGGATGAAATTCTTGATGTGGATTGCTGTAGTTTCTTGTTCTTCAATCCAAATTGGCTCTTAGATGTTATAATCCTCTGTTTTTCGTCCTTCTTCTTTATATATTGTCAAAGAAATCGAGTTCAAGCCCAAAAACTAACAGAAGTTGAGTTGGAAAAGGAAACAGTTTTCCGTCCCCAATTTGTCCACGCGATCGCTGTCATTACTTGATGACATTCTGTTATTTAGGTCCACACATTAGATTATTTCCAACAGAAAGATCCAAAAAGAAAGTTGAAAAGTCATTGGTTTTAAGGGGTTCGACAAACACACACTGAAATGTTACATGATATCTTGTAGTAACTGCAGTCATTTCCTTACCAATATTCTCCAACGATCGAGTCGTGACTGGCAGGTGGCTTATAGTGATGCAATTAGGTTGTATAATTGCTATCCAAATTATTTGATACATTTGTACACCGAGCAAGCAAACGTCGAGATGGGGCATTAAAAAATTGCCATTAATAAAAGAGGCAAAAAGCAACAAAATCCCATAGCAGTAAATTCCAATCCGTTAAAAACTTACTTGGTGATTGAAGAGGAAATTAGGTTGAAACCCACCCTAAATGCACATCACTTGAATTTTGACACCCACAATAATGTTATCTGATATATGCCACCACCTCCATTTAAACAAATTGACTAAACTAAATATCACCTAAATTATATATATATTAAATTTCAACTGCGCAACTGTCCATACTTCGAAATTTGAATATTCAAATTTCAACTCGCCGGCTGGTACATCCGTCCCTGGCTCGACTTCATGGATTGTTCTTCACTGTTTCTCATCAATCTGCTATTGGGTGTGGATTTGGATAATTAATGCAGCTTTACCTAACTAGATCCAACATCATTTGGGTTTCTCTTTTCCACTTGAATCTGGCCAGTTTTGAGTTCAAAGCTTGGTGGGCATCTAGAGGATTACGCTCGTGACGTGTATGAAGCAGGGCAGGGCAGATGGGGCCGTCGAGGTTGCGGCTCAACCTTTTTATTTTTAAGAATCAAGAATTACATTTAAACATAATTGCAATTCCCTTCTCTTTTGTTCCCTTGGAATCCTTTAAAACATTCAAATAGCAAGAGAAAATTGTTCAGTAGGTACTGTTCTAGCAGACGGGAAGAAGGGGAGATGTTGAATTGATATATTTGAAGTTGAGTGACCTGTCAAACTGTTTTCTCCTTTTACAAAGATGCATTCTAATTGAAGTTGATATGGAGATTAGACTGATGTTTTCATTTGCTTCTATTCAGGCTTATGGGAAGAAGACTATTCCCAAATAGCTTTATGATTTTGGACAGAAAAGGAACTTTGAACATGTTTGATCACTTTTGCATTTCATCCATCATTTCTTTTGTGGATTTTGCTACACCTACAAACAAAAATACTAACAACTTACAAACAAACCTTAAAATTTCGAAAATGCCCTTAAATCTTACTCAATATTTCAAATTTACACATCAGATCTACATACGGACCCTAAAACTCTCAGACCATTCCTTCCTTCCTAACTCTCAGACCATTCCTTCAACAGGTGCGGCCTCCTTCTTTCATTCTCTCGTGCAGTTCAGAAATCTGACCAACAGTCGGTTCGGAAAAGGCCGGCGGCGAGACCCAAAATCTTCTGATTTACTCAGCGCAGTGCAAAGGTGAAGGTGAAGTCCCACATCCTGATTTACTCTTCTCGTTGTTACTGGTCATTTTTTAGTTATTTTGGCTTCATGAACATGGAGATTTTATGTTTATAAACCAGCTGCTGCATTTTAGTTGTATTGCCGACCCTTTTCAGTGAGTCGTCCAGCGATCGATTTTACCCATTTCCCATTGATATGCCGAGCGGGTGAGAGCAATTTGGGAGAAGAACCTCTCGCATTAAATAATTTAAATTTTTACTTTATTGTTGGCTGCTTTCCTCTATCTATGTCTGGATGGGAGAGACTGAAAATTTAGCCCCATTTCACCTTTAGTCTGTCTTTTTACACTACATGTATGGCAAAGAAAATGAAGAAGCTAGTTCCAACTCCGACCATTTCTGTCTAAAATAGGAAGCATCACACTGTGCAAGGCTTACCATGATGATAGTTTGTAGTGGAAAAGCTTAGCAGCAGTTTTGAAGCAATAAGAAGGCATATGCAATTTGGTGAAAAAGGGAGAGAATTTAAATCGAAAACTTCATTTCATTCATTATTTTCTTCAAGTCATTATTCAATTTCATTCTTGATTTTTACCATTTATTTTTGCTATTTAGGATTACAGAACCTCTCGCATTAAACTATGTATCAATGTTGACTTTTTGCTTTCATTCGTTTTTTAGAAGTAGCACATTATTCTCTGGCTTATAAAATTTTGCATTTTGTGACGAGCAGGTTCAAAATGAATAAGAATCGTTATGTATGTCATAGTTTTAGAAACTCGGGACACTGGATGGATGATTTCCCGTTCAAGCGTAAATGTCCACGTTGCGAGAAGGGCATTATGAAATGGTTAGAGGTCTATAGGACGCATAATGTGGGCAAAATGTTCTAAAATTGTAGTGCGGGATGTGGATATTTCGAATGGGACGACGCAAGCAAGAAGTTTGAGTCCGAAGAAGGAGAATCAAGTGGGTAATCGAGTAACAAAAACGGGAAAATTGATGAGACCATTGAGTTGTCTCGTGTACTAAAGATGTTTGCTGCCATAACAGAGGAGAACAAGCTGAAGATGACTATTAAGCTTACTCTCGAGCATGGAAATTGGAGCTCGGACGAGAAAGGGAATGGTAATGGGAAGGGGAAGGAGAAAATGTAATAGTTAGGCTGCTTTTGAATATCGTAGTTTAAAAACTTTACTACATAATGTACTTGTGAACCTCTTGTTGGTAGTGACCTATTGTGGACGGCTGTACCTCAAACTTTATTTAGCATTTATCCTCATGAATGATCTTTTATTGTCATGAATGATGTTTTATATTTAAATTGTAGTTGTGCAGAATTTTTGACAGATTTTGTTGTGGTGCATAGTATTAGAATTTGTTGTCTAAGTGTTACATTTCTCGTACATAAACAAGATATTTGAAGTAAAGTTCGATAAAGACTCCGACCATTAATTAACTAGGGAGAGTAAATTGTATCACAAGTATGAAGTACTTGGTCTTTCAAATAAGAAATAAAACATAACAAACCAATAAATAGCAAACGAATAACATAAGAAAATTGAAATTATCCTAATCCTGAAATAAATTGTTTTTCAATGATGTCTTGTTTGTGTATCTTCATTATCCTCTGGATTTGTAGGCTGTGAAAAAAACGTCAACAAATGTTGGTTTGTCGGATATGGAAGGACCAAGTTCATTCCGTAATTCTGAGTCGGAACCATGAATTGTGGATTCAGATTGGGCCACGCAGTAAGGCTAGGCTGTGGGGTAGAGAATTGAGTATGACTTGAACATTGCGTGGTCGGCGAACACTGATTTTTTTGTTGAGCAGAATGCACATCTTGAGAGACGTTCTTGTCTTTCTTTGATTTTGAAGAAACCTATACAGTAAACAAAGAGAAAATAAGAATACCGTTCAATTTTTCAATAAATTGAATGTGTAATATGAACATACCTTGGATTTAGTTGAAGCTGTCTCCAATGGACTTTTCTTGCACAGTTTTCTTGGTGCACCTTTTGTCTTCGAGCATTTGGGATCCGATATGGTCCTATTTGATTCCTTCTCCGGTCCAACGCAATGTGGTATAACTGTATCATCATTACTGTCGTGCATCGTACTGCCACAAGATTGTAGTGAATTCGATATATTCAGTTCACTCATTTGAGATTCTAACCATTGCATTATAGCTCGACTTCGCCCTTCATCATCTGATGCCACATCTGCAATAGATCCAAAAGTACGACACATCTGATCATACCTAACTTGTTCGGGGGTAGTAATCCAACCATTATAGTTGACCTTGACCTTTATGTAGTGCCTATGAACATCTCTCCTCCATCTTCTAAGGATGTACTTATCAGGAAGATTTGCCACATCATTCTGCCTGCAAATTATTCCCCTACTCTCGAAGAGCTGACAACTACATAAAATTTCACATCCCTCTCTTCCATAATGAACAGTGAACAAAATATTTTTTTCACCCCCCTCAAAATAAATGTTTTCAACAACTTCATTCTTTACTCCCATAAACCATTCCTCAGTGTGTGTAACTCGACAATACAATAGACTAGTTAACTCTGTCTGGAACTCCTTGAATTTAGCAATTGTGTAAGCTGACTGGAACTGTTTCTCCATTTGAAATTTTGTGACACATGGTACCATCTGTGAATAACTCTTAAAACCTGCATGAAATTCCTTTTCTACCTTAGATCGCAATGCACGTTCGTACTGCTACACAAACTGCTTAAGAGATGTTTTTGAGTGGACATACCCGTCAAAAAATGCGTTGATACTCTCACTACGCTGTGTTGTAGACATCCCAGCCCAAAAAGTATTTTTCAAATAACATGGCACCCATCGAAAACGTTCCTTGTGTAGTTCCTGCCAGCCATGCATTATCATGCAGTGCAAACATATCAATCATAGACACCCAACCTTCCTCGAATTGTTCTGGAGTTTGAGAGTCATAAACTAAGTTATGCACAGCCAACATCAGAGCTGACTTCTAACTGTGGCCCCCAAATTTCTCTGGTAATTTCTTCAATATATGCCACAAGCACCATCTGTGCCTCGTGTTCGGGAATACCATTTGTATTGCGTTCTGCATAGCCCTATCTTGGTCTGTAATGATGACGACTGGTGCTTTACCCTCCATACACTGTAGCCATGTGCTAAAAAGCCACACAAAACTGTCAGTATCCTCATTTGATAGTAACCCACATCCGAATAATATTGATTGTCCATGATGGTTCACCCCAACGAAATGGGCAAATGGCATGTCATACTTGTTCGTCAAATATGTAGTGTCGAACGTAACAACATCGTTGAACTCCTTGTACGCTTCTCTACACCTATTGTCACACCAAAATACATTCTTGAGTCGACATTCATCATCCAAATCTACACTGAAAAAAAACCCAGGACAAATTGATTGCATTTTTGAAAAATATGACTGAATAGCAACTGCATCCCCTTCGCCGAGCCTTAAAAGCCTAACTTTTTCGATATAGTTTCTGTAGTCTTTCTCCGTATATGTCATTTGATCATATCCACCCGCTTCAACTACAGTTGAGTTATAACTTGTGTGCATCGGAATTCCAGCTATATCGTTCATTTGTAGTCTACGCTTAACTTGGTCACTCAATTTTCTATTACATCTATACAACCTTGATTTTAAAGGACTGGTTGGATGATTGTGCTCCAAACGGACTTTTGTCACTACCCACATCCCGGTTTCATCAGCCATAGCAGTTATCCTAGCTTGACAACCAGTTTGCATAGATGGTTGCGGCTTCAACGAACAGCTAGCCGAAGTATTTTGTCGGCCTTCTCGAGCACAAGTAAATGTGGCGTATCTTACCAATCCATCTGCACCCTTCCTTGAACTTCTTTTTTTCACGGGGAATCCCACATTGTAAGCATGACGTTTATAAAACTGAAAAACTTCATTCTCGTCAGTAAAATTCATCCCAACTGTTGGCACAATCTCATTGCATTCATCTCCTGTCAACTCCTCGTTCATCTCATTACACTTTTCCCCTAAAAACTCATTGTTCTCCAACGTGTCATCATCCTCAATTAAGTTATTAAGATTCAATTCCTCATCACAAGAATACATTTTGGTACTCCTACCAAAACATTGTCAAGAAATTTTAGTTATTTCAGGTAATTAAGCAAAGTACTAAAAAAAACTGTTAATGAATAAAACCAGCACAACATAACCAAAAACCCCTGAACCACATGACGGTATATGAATTACGGAAGATTGTACATTTAACGCATGGAATACGATTAATCTGAACCTTAATTAAATCGTTACCTGAGACCAGCTTCCAAGATTTGTAGCTCTAAACCTCTCTTCTTAATTTGCAGTTTCAGATTCTGGTTCGACATGAACTTTGAAATTTATAATTTATTCAAATTATTACTATGCAAATCTATGTGGTTATAGTATATATACGTATATACCTCAATTCTGGAGTCATCATATGCCATGAACAGACACCGAGTGAAGTTGTAGATGTAGAGATTCATCATATAATCAAATTATTTAAGTTAGAAATGTTAAACTACAGAAACAAAGCATGGTCCTCAACATATTTTCATGAGAATGAAGCATTAACAACCCAAAACTCATTACACATTTACATTTACATATGGCACTTCATTGATTCAGATCTGGACAAATTTTAAGAGCTAAAATGTAGCATGTTGAGGGGCTGTCCAGTAAGAGTAAAGTGATGGTGCCTTACCGGTCGTCGGAAATCTAGCTCGGATGGCAGACTGGAGTTCTGAACATCGATGGGAGCATGTGAGATGATGGAAGATGGGCTCTGATTTCTGGGGGAAAGGAAGATGACACTCAGGACGTCGTCGGAAAAATAGCTCGTCCGGGAAGAATGGCTTGGGAAGAATGTCCACTGACTGATATAATGACTACCGGCGGGTGAATTAGGTGAGGGAGGAAGGATGAGGGGTTGTTCCAGATTTGTATCATATGTTCTGGTTTTCGTTAAAAAAAATTCTGTCATTTTTTATTTTTGCGTTATACCAGCTGACGAGAAATTGAACGATATCTCGCGAGATATCGCTTGTTTGTAAGTTGTTAGTATTTTTGTTTGTAGGTGTAGCAAAATCCTTCTTTTTTTGTCAGTGGAACCAATGCTTTTAAATTTGATTTGAAGATCGGCTCAAATATTTACATTTGAAATAATTATCGAAGAGTAATATTTGCAAGTACTAGTGAGCAAGAAAGAACTCCTAAGCAATGCAGACGGAAATTAAATTGATTCGTACATTGGTTCAAGAGTTCTTAGCTATGTGTAACACAAATCTGAGTAGGGAATCTTTCTAAGAACGCATTATAGGCTCCTTCCAATTCTCTGTTACTGCTATTTATGATACCGAAACCGGCGGCGACTCTTTCTGAACAGTGAACACCTTGAGGCTTTGCTATCATAGTGCTTCTTGTAAATCTCATTGCATCCTCACCCACTTCATCACCAAAAGATCTTGGATTTGCTGCACCCGAAAGAACGATTATATATGCGCGAAGTCCCAAGCTTATCGATCTCAGATCCATTATCGACAACCCCACTCGACGATCATGTCATCCGTATAAGATAAATCAGCAACTACATACACATCCCATAAGGGCCAGCCCCGCCTAAAAATAGAATTTTGCAGAGTAAGGCACTGATGCCTTTTCTGTTTTCTCTGGATTCTGGAGGTAGGTACGTAATTGTGAATTTTGGGAGAAATAAGGGTGCGTTTGATTCGCGTAATTTTTCATGGAAAATATGATTTTCCATGTGAATTTCCAACTTTGCGCTGTTTGATTGTCTAAATTTTTCATGGAATTCATTTTTCCACTTGTCTCGAAATTCGGTATTTTTCTTGTTTTGAATGAATTCATTTTTCAAGGGGGAGGAGGTTTTATTTTTCATGGAAAATTTTATACTATTTTCGTTACGTTTGATCATTTTTGTTATTGTTAATTAATTTATTTTTTTTCTAAAAATTAAAATTATTATTATCAAGTACAAATGTGTGAAAAAATTAAAAAAAATTTTTTTTATTAAAATAGATCGATTTTACTTTATTTTCCATGGAAAATAATGTCAATCAAACAACAAAAGTTGAAAAATTTCCTACTTTTTCCACCTAGAAAATTAAACCAATCAAACACATTAAATTTCTAATTCTCAGGAATTCAATTCCCTGTAATTCATTTTCTTTCCACCCAAATTCCACCATCTCTATCAAACGCACAATTCCTTGATTAATGTGAGATAATCAGGGTCGATTACAACGCATATCTTGGAGACGGCACATATTTTGGGGTTTCAATTACATGTAACTGATTTTTCGATTTAAATGCTTTTTTCGAAAATATATCATATGAGTGTATTTGATATTGTTTAAAATGAGTTTTTTTTAAATGAATAGTGATTTTTTGGATAAATGATGGTTGAGATTTTGTTTAATAGTAAAAAATTGTGGACTTGACTTTTGATAGATGATTAAGATTGAATACTGTAGAAAAATAAGAAAAATTTAATGAAAATCAAACGAGGACGATATTGGGTGTTATTTTTATAATTTCAAAATTGCATATTATATTTTGCCAAATAAAAGTTTCAATAATGAGTATTAGCCAAAAAAACTCATGATTGAATGTGTCTAGGTTTAGCCCATTTAAACATTCACGTTGATATACATTTTCGAAGGAAATTACACTAACACATAATTTTTAGTAGAAAATGCAAGAACAATTAGTTAATATATTTATTTTTTTCCTGTATGTATATATATATATTTCATTGACATCTTTAAAAGTGCCTTAATTTATTCAAGACACTATATCGTTCACGCCTCTTGTATTGTTCGAAATATGGAAATTTTAATTCTAGTTTGCGAGCTTAATGTACAATTAACAATTCACATTATTTCATTATATTCACTGCAACGACTAGCTAGGATATCATACAAACAAGAATTGAATGGTGCTCACAATGAGCCGGGGGGGGGGGGGGGGGTTACAAGCGACTTTTAGTTTAATTTTGATTAAAATCTGATTTTAATTTCAAGTCAAAATCAATAATTAATTTTAACTACATATTTTATGAGAATCATAACTTTTCAACCACAAATCTCATCAATTTTTAATTAAAAAGTTAGTTCATTTGACACTTCCACAGCTTCGGTTTGCTGTCTTTCATGAATTAATGAATTTTAAATGATAATTTATGATTTATGAAAATTGAAGGCTGAATAAGTGAATTTTAGCTGGTGATTTATGAATTTATAATTATGAATCTATTTGAAGGCTGAATTTGTGAATTTATGATTTGAAATGTTGAATTTGCAATATGTGGTGATTGGTAACTGTTGAATATTTGTTTGGACAAAATACACAAGTAAGGAATTTTAAAGATAACAGATAAGATTTCAGAAACATGTTCTTTTAGTTCAAAAATTAGGTTTTTTTAAATAAATAAATAAATATATATATATATATATATATATATATATATATATATATATATATATATATATAATCAAATTGGTAATTAAATAATTAAGGTCACAACTATACAATTTATGGTCATAGGTCACAAGTCACAAATTTTAAAGGTCGCAAATTATCAAATTAATTAGTTATGGTTTGTTTCTCGATCACAAATTATAAATTTTATAGGTCACAACATATTTTCCGATCACAAATTATCAAATTGATCTATCACGACTCTTCATTGATCACAAGTCACAAATTTTTATAGCTCGAGACATCTAAGTCACAAATTCTGAAAATTTAGGTTACAACTTATTTTTCGGTCACAAATCTCAAATTTTATGGGTCACAACTTTTTCTCGATCACAAAATCTCGATTTTATGAGTCACAATTTTTACAATTTGTGGTTACGACTTATTTTTCTGTCGACAACAGTGTTTAGGTCATGCATCATTTATTGGTCACAAACACTCGAATAATTGGTCACAAACACTCGTGTGACTCGAATAATTGGTCACAAACACTCGAATAATTGGTCACAAACACTCGAATAGTCCTTATTCTTACACTACCCCCGCCACCATCATTTATTGTCGACGCGACCACCACAAACACCTCACCACCACAGATCTACCACCACCCAATGTCGCCACAGATCCGCCACCTACACCCTTCCACAAATCACCTGACCACCTCGCAATCTCACTTACTCCACCACCAGCTCAACCAATACCATCTCACTTGAGCCACCACCACCATAATCGTGAGTTGTCTGCACCAATTCACCTCACTTTTCAACCTACACCATCCACGCTACCTGCACCACCATGCCTGTGCAACTACGGCAACGGGAAACAACTACAACCATCACCTTCGACGCCTCCACATCACCACCGTGCACCACAACCACCGCTACCTTTGCAAACTCACCACACACGCATCCACCCCGCACTACACACAAATCTCCATAGATTCACATTCCAAAAGAGTAAGGAAGCATGTTCGATCCGAAGCCAAAACCACCACAAAATGAAGCAATTGTTCACACACCAGCAAGAAGATAGGAAGCCTCCGTAGCGTATCATCTCGCCATCGCACACATCGATGGGCGTGTCCTCATTGAGTTTAAAACTTTTAAATATAGATAGCTCGAACAACCTCTCTATAGGAGGTGGAATTGGTATAGGGAGACGAATACCTACTATTTATTCGGAATGTTTGGCAGTGCTACCACCTCATGAAGAAGAAGAATTGAGTAGCAGATTGGGGAATATGAGGAAGTGAAAAGGAATTAGGTTTATTGTAGTGGGGTTTGGGGCGGCTGTCTAGGAGGTGCGATGGAAATATAGACGAGTGTTATATATAATAATATTATTATTAATTTTAAATTGAATTATACCTGATTTTTGTATAAATTAGTTGTAAATTTTATTTTAGAGATTGAAACTTAAAAAGCTTGTGTGCGTGTTATTTTCTCTATTTGTTTACAATTATTTATTTGATTGTTTGTATAAGTTATGCATAGATATTTTAAACGTAAATCTACGTTTTCCAAAGGCTCATCCTAAAAAAAACTTTCAGGAGCAGCGTAAAGTCCGTTATGAAAAACACAGATTCATCTTTGTGCCCACTATTACAAAATGTCTGCATCCACCACCGAAGACAAGTTAATTATGATCCACATGAACATGATTTGTATCTTTATATACGCATAATAAATGGAGCCTAGTAATATCCGGACAAACATAACAATGTATACAATAGCAATAATTTTTAGGAGACATTTTTAAGTGACATTGTGACATGTCGCACATTTATAGGGTGGTGAAAATAACTAACCCGTCAAATAAATGTGTGACGTGTCACAATGTCAATAAAAATGTCCCCAAAAGTAGACAAAGATATGCTTTTTCACGTATACTAACTATACTACGTTTTCCATTTGAAATACTTTTATAATGTTTGAAACTGCCATGTTTATATTTCAAAACAGGATAATGCCACATTTTCTTTCGAATAATGTTATTTGAACACCCAAATTTACCACCATATGTGCCACCTCTCTCACATGGGGTATATGGGGCCACACGTATTAATTAGCAGCCCCCACACCTTAGGTGAGGAGGGTGACACATAGGTAGCATCCCGTGTATTCAAATAGCATGATCATTTTCTTTCATAGGTCATATCTTCTTACACGTAGAACATGCATCATTTTCTCTTAATTCGTACTTTATTAGATATACACGAAATTGATTTAGTGTCCATAGTTTATAACACTCATTGTGGGTGTGACATTGCCAGGTGTCCCAAAAAATATATAATGGGACACGTGGCAACATCACAATCATAGTTGGCACATTTTGTGACACCCATTGTGGGTAATAGATCGGGGCTGTAGATATACAATATGTTGTACTTATATTACCTTTAACTTCGTTGATCGTTTTGCATATATCCTCGGCAAGTTTTCTATTTTTTGATCGCTAAACTTGTGAACGTCCTAGCACTACTCGGACAAATGCGAGTCAATCAAAAAACGCAACAAAGAAAAGGAGGTGGCGGATGCAAAGATAGCCATAAGTGAAGGAGGGTCTTCCATAGTTGCCCTGGCCGAGTTGATCAAATCATGGAAACTGGGTTCAATGGGAGAGAGAGGAATAGTTTTAATTATTAACACTTGGATTTTTTTAAATACTTCTTAATCACCTGATTTAACATCATCAAATTTTTACAGGTTGCTATAGTTACAATTATCAATAATCAGGTATATTATGGAAAAAATAAAAAATCAGTCAAAGTGTATATATATATATATATATATATATATATATATATATATATATATATAGTAACGATAATTAATGTTTGTTGCGTCCCCACAATCACAGAAACGGTTAATTTTCACATTTCCTTAATTATCCACAATATGGAAGAATCGTTTCGTCGTGTCTCACATTTATTCCAAATCGACATTTAATATCACTCCATTGACGCACAGCATCAGTTGAAGAACCGATTGAAAAGGAAAATACAGAAGGAAGTCACAGAAGATTTCATCGACATTCTTTGTGAAATTACTAAGCAATTGTAATTAAATCACAATTAATTATAAAGTGCGACCAAGACACATTGAAGTTCGGTAAGATTGATTACCTTTTTGCTACATTAATGATTAAGGTCACAATTGATTTTACGTTTTGTGATGCTGGTCTGTCATAGGGCTCTGCATTTAGAAAGTTGAATATTTTTTTCGCGCCATTATGCCAAATAAATTTATTGCATCAGGTAGTAAATGGATCCACTTCCAGAAATGAGTTGCAGTATTTCCAAGTCTGTATGAATGTAAATTGGGTATAATTGTCATGAGGACACATGTGAAGTTTCGTATTACTTACTGCTGGACCGTATTCTTGAATAGTAATGAGGTCACATTTAATATTCGTTGTCAAGGTGATCGTAATCTGCATGAAGATAGTGTAATATCTAGTTCGCGATATGAATCGAAAATGTTTAGTGCATGTTGTGGTAAATGGAACAACTGAAAAAAATGCTTGTCACTAAGTGTGAGTCTGTAGGCCAATGAAATGGATAGATGTGTGTCGAGGTCACATGTAATGGTCCATATTACAATTTTGAAGCATGTTTAAGAATAATGATTGAGGCCACATTTCATATTCGTTGTCTGATGTAGGCTATGTCAATGGGCTATGAATTCAGATAGTTGTGTATGTAGTTTGCACTCTGACGCGAAAATGTTTATTGCATATGTTGATAAATGGATCCAATTTCATAAATGACATCCAGTAAAGTGGTAGTTTGTATGCATGTGAGAAGGATAGTTTTGTGACGATATCACATTGCTTTTTGAAATTACAAATTGCAATTTCTGTTAGATAAGCATGATATTTTGTGACGAGGTCACATGTTCGTAGTCTGATATTATTTCCTCATGAACACAATTTAATTGCACATACAGGAATGGGCTATGTACATGTGTGTGCGATTTTTGGGTCGCAATCCGCCTTGTTAGTGATTGATGAAGGATGCAACTACACTAAATTCGTGGACACGGTAATAACGGAGTTTGGGATTGACTGAAACAAGGTGGCAGTGTCAATGAGCTATCAATTGAGTGGTGACATAAACCCAGTAAGAATAAAGAATGATAATAGTGTGATGTCCTATCTGACACTGAAGAGTCTGAATAAAGATCCCTCGAAATATCCTGTGACAATTGAGATCACCTTATTGGAAAGGGTGCATAGACCAGGTAATTTCAGCTTCATGGAGCCAGTTGAAGTCACACATGGTTGCAATGTAGATCAACATTCGACATATGGATTTGCATCAGACATATGTGATGTGACCGCTGCGGCAGATGTAATATTTGATGAAACAGTTGACATCACTGTAACAAACCCTGATACCAGGGATGTAGAGGTGAATAAGATTTTCAAGAACAAAGAAGTACTAAAATTGAGCATGTCCTTTTATGCAATACATCATATGTTTGAATTCGTCATTCTCAGGTCGGACAAGAAGGAATATGTTGTGAGATGCTCAAATGACACTTGCAATTGGATTTGCAGGTCATCCAGATTGGGGAAAACTGACCTATTCAAGATTAGATACATTCATGATGTTCATACATGTGGTTCCAATAAAGTTTTGGGGTCACATAGGCAAGTCTCAACTGCAGTTGTCTCTTCATGCATTAAATACAAATTCAGCTCAAGTCGCACAACTTACAAACCAAACGACATATGCAACGACATGTTGCACACTTATGGTGTTTCGCTGAATTACGTTAAAGCTTGGAGATCAAGGGAGAAGACTTTGAGATTGATCAGGGGAGACCCAGAAGAATCGTTTCAACATGTACCGGATTTTTTGCATATGATTGAAAGAAATAACCCAGGGTCGGTCACAGGGATTCATACTGATACTGATAATAGGTTCAGATATTGTTTCATGGCCATATGTGCCTCAATTCGTGGATGGATGCATTGTAGGCCTATAATTGTTGTTGATGGAACGTATTTGAATGGACAATACGGTGGTACTCTGTTTACAGCATGTACGCAGGATGCAAATAATAGCATTTTTATACTAGCATTTGGAATTGGCGATAGTGAGAATGATAGGGCGTGGAAATGGTTTTTTGAACAGTTGAAGAAGGCATATGGTACAAGAGAAGGTCTATGTTTTGTATCGGATCGTCACGAGAGTATAAGGAAGGGTATAGAAAGTGTATATCCTAGAACATGTCATGGTATATGTTCGTATCACTTACTGCAGAATCTGAAGAAGCATTACGGAAAATCAGGTCACAATATAACAGAACCGTATAATTACGTTGTTCGTGCTTATACATTCTCAGAGTTCGAATACCAAATGTTGCAATTGGACACTATTGATGAAGGTATTAGGGGTTATTTGGTAAGTATGCTAAATTAGTCAATTATTTGGTGTTTTTTCGTGTATAAGTAAAGTTGTAGCTAATGAATTTCTTGTTTACTGAACTTATTTCTTACAGCGAGAAGCGGGTTATGAAAAGTGGTCTAGATACCACATGCCCGAAAACAGGTATTCAACGATGACGTCTAACATAGTAGAATCAGTTAATGCTGTGATAAAATCAGCCAAAAACTTTCCTATAGTGTCGTTGCTAGAGTCATTGAGGCAAACGGTACAAAACTGGTTCTGAAAAAATAGGGACAATGCACAAGGCACTTTCACAAAGCTTTCAAGCAAGTACGAGAAATTGTTGAGAGGTTGTAGCACGGAACTACGGAGCCTAAGGGTAATTGTATAATTTGCGACCTTGTTGTAACGTTGCATTTGTTAATTTACAGCTATAATCATGAATGTTGGGAATTGTTTCAGGTGTCACCATCAAATCATGCAATGTATTCAGTACTATATGAATCTGCATCCTTCGTGGTCGATATAGAGCGGCGTAAATGTACATGTAGGATGATTCAGGTAGACCATATGTCATGTCCACATGATCTAGCTGTGATAGCATTCACAAAGAGGGATCCCTATGAATATTGCTCTTACTATTACACAAGCAATGCTTATAAGTCTACATATCGAGACAGTGTGTTCCCACTAGGAAATCCCAGTGAATGGAAATTGCCAGATGAAGTTACTAAAGTTGTTGTGTTACCTCCCAACTAGAATAGGAGTACGGGCAGACCATCGAAGAAGAGGAAGAGATCAACTTGTGAAGGAAATCCGAAGATGAAATGTGGACGATATGGCGGGAGGGGGCACAACCGCCGGTCTTGTACAAGTTTGTTTCCCATCAGTCAGAAGAGTGCAGGACGCATAAGTAAATAAATTTTTTTGACTAGTAGTCGTTGATGTGAAATTATTTCTTTATGATGACCTTAATTTGTTACTTGATGTTCAATAAGCTTTTATATTCACAACATTGATGTAGGATGTTGAGTTGAATTAATGAATATAAATTGTTAGAAGATTGGTATATTATATTAATATCATGGTTTCACATTTAAAAATGTTACCACTTGTTGCAGGGGTTAAACGGTACACGATGAATATCAAAATGTGAATTTGTTAATGTGGCCTGGATAAATGTGATTGTAACCAGATGCCTATATCATTATGAAACTTGCCAGTTCGCAGTAGTGATTTTAAATTACAGGGGTACTTGTAACTTCGAGGAATTCAACTGTGTAGGATGATCATGGAATGTGAAGAATGTGAATTTGAGCTTATTAAATGTAAATGTGACCACACAATGAATACATTAATCTGAAAAGATTATGTTGTATACTAGGTCCTTACATTATACAAGAGTTGATTTAAATTACAGGGTTCCTGATATTGAACTGTGCAGGAATCTGAAAAATGTGAATGTGAACAAATGAAATTTATTCGTGACCTAATGCTTACATCATGCTTGAAGCCTGAGATTACACAATACACAATGGTGAATCTTAATTATAGTGGTTCATTGTAAGTTTCCAGTAAAGTCAATTGTGGAGGATGAAATATGGAATGTGATAAACAAGAATGTGACCAAAGCATGATTACATTGTAATTGTGACCTAAATGTGACCTGATGAACTGTACGTGTGACCTAATGAACTATACATGTGACTTGATGAAATAATGAAGTGTATTTGTGACCTAATGCTTATATCATGCTTGATTCCTGACATTACACATTAAACAATGGTGAATCTAAAATATAGGGTTCATTGCAATTACCACTTGTTGCAGGGTTCCTGATATTGAACTGTGAAGGAATCTGAAAAATGTGAATGTGAACAAATGAAATGTAGTTGTGACCTAATGCTTACATCATGCTTGAAGCCTGAGATTACACATTACACAATGCTGAATCTTAATTATAGGGGTTCATTGTAAATTTCCATTAAAGTCAACTGTGGAGGATGATATATGGAATGTGATAAACATGAATGTGACCAAAGCATGATTATATTGTAATTGTGACCTACATGTGACCTACTGAACTGTAAATGAGACCTGATGAACTGAATGTGGAGGTTGAAATATGGAATGTGATAAACATGAATGTGACCTGATGAACTGTAAATGTGACCAAAGGATGATTACAGTATTCAGAAGTAAATCCTGTACAATGTAATTGTGACCTATATGCTTATGCAAGTCTGAATCTTGCCATTTATCAATAATGACCTCTGATTCCAGTACATCAACTGCAGAGGGTGAAATATGAAATGTGAACATTTAAAAGTGACCTGTATTCCAACAAAGATCATACACCAACATCTTTGCATAAATTCCTATGTATTAGTAATTGATAAACTCACAATGAGTGAAGGGAAGCAGTGATATAGATTTTAAAAAATATAAAATAAAATGTTTTACATCCATGGAACACCAACTAGCTGAAATGTGGTTATGTACATCTACATTTCACCAAAAGCACTAACTCCATTAGTCTTGTACTGTTACAAAAATATTAAAATATCTAGAACACGGAAGCACGCGAAATCACTCTTCATCTATGACAATGCTTTCGATATTAGGTGGAACACGATTTTCTATTTTCCTAATTTCGCGGTGCTTGAACAGGGAAGCAGCTACATCCAACCGTGCAGCTTTGGCATCAAAGTCCATAGGCATTGACTTCATGTTCCAATGCAATAGGTATAGCGTATACTCAATGACAAAAATGCCGCAATCATGCCTGGGCCCGTCAAAAATAAGTTCACGTTAATCAAATGTATTGATGAGATTCGAAGCGCGGAAGAAACGCCGGAAAGTTCCGAACTCAGGTTGTGGTTGGACGGATGAATCATGACCCGATATTCACGACGCGATGGCTCGACGATGCGGATTAAAGAACCACGACTTTCGAAACGCCACAAGGATTTGCCTAATCTCCTTGATAAGTCTCTGATTTTCAACGCCACAAATACTCTCGCGAATATTTGATAAGTTCTGGATGAACGCCACAAGATAATCAATCTTGATAAGTTTGGGTTTGTAATTTGAATCCACACATTAAACAATTGAAAAACATTCAATCTATTTTTATTCAATCATCAAAGTCTTTTTTACAATGAATGGAAAAAGCGTATAAATAAGCAAACAAAAATCCTAGCCACTAATTGACTCAAAATAGAATTCTAACTAACCTAAAATAGCTAAAACTGATAAGGAAATAAAATAATGCGAAATCTGGAAAAATCTGATCCGTTAAGCCGTTACGGCCGTAAAGATGACACTTACGGCCGTAAGTGTGTTTCTGGTTAAGGTTACGGCCGTGATCCCTTATTTACGGCCGTAAATTGAAAATCTTGAATTTCTGCATTTTAACCCGAGGGGAGGTTACGGACGTGATAGATGTTGTTATGGTCGTGAAAGTTTTTGTGCATAATTTTTGGTTCTTTTTCGACACTGCTTGATCTTCAAAGCTCGTCGAACCTGTTGAATTCTGGTTTTGGCTTGAATATTTATATTTTCCCGTCAAACCTGCTATGACTCCGATTGTCGAGGGTCCGGATCACATCATGTATGAAATAAAAAAAACATTCCTTGTTTAATAAAATGTGGGAATGCACCCATTTTTTTACTGTGGGATGCCCTCTGCCATGTCCAACGTAAGTTGCGGCTGATCTTTGTTAGGGAGGTTGGATGCTCTGCTCCAAATACCAATTTCTTTCATCAAATCCGGGATGAGCTTGTAAAATGCTTGAACCCCCTCAAAGACCATATTGCTTCGGTATGTCCTAGAGCAAGAGTTGAAGATTGTCATCCTGTGTTTTTTGATGTTGAGCAAGGAAAGCATCCAATGTGCCTTGTTAGATGGCAATATTGGAATAAGCATGTAATCAACCTCAGCCCATGGGGAGTTCAATTCCAATCGTCCCCCCGTCATGATCTCTTTGAAATAAGTTGCAGAAGATAGCACTGACGGGTCAGTCATGAACTTTATAAACAAAGGTTTCAGCAATCCTTGAAACGAAGAGTCTGTTGTAGTGAACCTCCCCCGTATGTTAGGACCATGTTTTGCTAGGTGCCGTATAAAATGGAAGCACACATCTATGTGCTGTAATATTAAACAAATTCAATGTTAAATATACTATGTGACTTCACAATCTTAATACATGTGTTTGTGAACTTACCGTGCTACATAGTGAAGAGTTGGGGTTGATAAGGTCATGCCACCATGTTTTGGAGCCAACTGGAACAGGTACAATTTGAAATGGGGGGTATATCACATCGTCGTCGTCACTAAATTTTTTCCTGCACATGAAATAATATTTCATGTTCACAAAACTTTTATAAAAAAAGGTTAATTAGTTACAACTTTGAAAACAGAATCAAAAGATTTACTTGTTATTAGGCTTATAACCCCTATTAAACCAGTTGTTGAACGTCTTTATATCGGCATCATCCGCACGCTGGTTGTACTTCTGAAAAACAAGAATATGTTCGGATGGTTTGATGTGTTTCTCTTCACCAGCAAGAAAGGGAGACCTCAGTGATCTAGGAAGCCATGTTGCTCTCTTCACTAGCAGTCCTGGTGTTCTAGACTGCATGCATTCACATATGAGGTCACAAGCTATAAGCGAGAGGTCATTTAATATTGTGCATGTTTATTTAGACATCTGAATGAGTTTTTTGTTGTCCTTACCTGCTGTTCCATTTCTTCACATTCCTGCACTACAGCAGCAACTATTTTGTCTAATTTCCCCTGTGGCTCTCCATGTGTTCCCATTCCAAAAGGTGTGATAGTTTGTTCCGGCAACTGTCTATGGCCCATGCCTATATCAAAAGAAGGGCTCTTGAATGTAACTGTTATCGGGGCATCATCCTCTGGGTACATCTTCCCCTTTCCCTTGACATCATATAGTTGACTTGAATTTGGAGCCTACATACATTTCCAATGAAACCATGTTTGTAATGTTCTATATTTTTGCAACGTATCAAGAAATGAAATTCAGGTTACCAACAGAAAGTGTACCTCCCGGGGAACAGGAACATCGGGTGGCTGCGACTTATCCTTGAAGCTGTTTTGGAAGGTTTCCAGTGCACTTGATATCATTGTAGACACAGAATCGGACAAGAATTGGAGTTCAGACCTTAATTCATTCAGCTCATTCTTTATATCATGTTGTGAATTCAAAATGACATTTAGTAGGTCTGATCTGTGGTTCTGCACAAATTTGAGCTGTGATCTCAATTCATTCACCTCCCCAGTCAATCTCGTGTTCTGCGTTAGAACCTCAGATATTTGCGCTGTGACCTCATTCTTCCATCTGTCATACTCCTGCAAAACATATGAGTTGAAAAAAATTAGAATGTTTACATTGTCAATAATATATTTTTGTTGAATAAATAATTAACACGATACAGTGTTAGGAGCAGGCTCCTCTTCTGGCTGCGAGTCATCAGTATTCATTATAGGAATGCAGTCGGGTTCAGTGAAATGCATAAAGTCAACCTCATCTAATGCCAGCCTCTGCTGGTAAGTCATGTTATCAAACTCATCATCGCGCTTGTGGCTTTTTGGTGGAGGAGGGTCGAAAAAATCATCATCTTCGTTGCTAATGTCACTCGCGTGACCCAATCTCCCATCAGTAATAAGCAATGGTTTTGTCTTGGATTTTGAGGCATGTTTATATGAACATTCAGAAACCTCCTCTCCTGGTTGTCGTGGTTTGACATATGTCACCCCAGACATATGATTTTGTGCAATCTCCATTGGGCTAGGATCTAGGTCACATACTTCGACCTATGTATCAAAGATTTGAAAATGGTAAACATGAAAATGCGCCCTGAATTGTAAATATTTATGTGCAAAATGTTGCTGTAAAAATGTTCATGCATGTCAAACGTGTCCCAAGAGAGTGCCTTTCTTATGATGATTTGTTTTAGCCTGTGATCTGACAATTTGTGCATGTGACCTATTAAATGTACACCTAATCAGACTGTAGACTGTAAGATGTTACCTGATGCTCATAATGATAACAACATTGGAATTTACATTATGACACAGGATTCATGATGTTCGATGTGTTAAAAATATTATCAAAATATGCATGTGAAGGTGACCTCAATTATACATGCCACATGTGACAGGTGATCAAGTATATCATTCAGCTAATCTAAGATAACATTCCTGATATAAAGTTCATTTTATATGAAAGTTAATTCACTTACATTAGAATTTGAGAAAATCTTCTCATCTAGTGTGGAATACACATGGATCTTGTCAGCTCGCCAATTCCGAGTTCTAGAGAACGTCGTCTGAATCCTAGTTGCAATTCTGCCATTCAATGTTGGAAAGGTCTCATAAATCCAAACTTGAAATGCTATTAGAAAACCCCCCCAGACGGTAGTGAATACTTCTCTTCCCCAAGGCATCCTTTAGTGACATAATTGTCATTTCAAACAGTTCTTTGCCCCATGGGAACCTCCCCATAGCATCAAACTCTTCGACTATTGGGAAAAAGAACTCCTCAACTGTTTTTTTGTACGACGTGGAGAAAAATTAAGATGTAAGCAAATAAAGGATTCCAAGTCGTATGACATCGAGATCAGGTGCCCCATTGACCCCAAGAAACACATCTCTTATGTCTTCGTTTGTTACTGATGTCAAATGCCCGAAGTAAGTAGCCTTTATTGTAGATGGTAACATGGCCATGTTGCTCCGATTGTCGACACCAACGTATCTCAGGTCGGTCACTAAAGTGAATTCAGGTAGCGCAAACCTGACATATCTCCCAGAAATGTGAAACCACAACTCATGTGGATTGGGTTGTTTTACCATTCGGAGGAGAAAATAATGTATCAATTGCGGCTGGAAGATAATCTCATGGCAGTCAAGATAATATGAGAAAAATGTCGCTGACAATATATGTTTCTGCTCATCATTAAGTTTGGACTTGAAATTCGTCAGTGCATTCTTTGTGATGTTTGATGTGATTTCCCCGAAAACCAGTCAGTTTCTGGTATTAAGTATTTCCATGATACCTAAAAAGAACAAAATAATGGGAACATATTAGAAGAGTAAAAAATAATGTCACAATTGTACATGTATGCTTTTGTAAAGCAAAAAAGTTAACTGTTAAGTCTAGGTCACATGGGTATGCACAAATTCACATTTATTAAAGAAACGTTGACTAACTGTTACAAATATAGATAGCCTTATTTGCTCCAATTTCAGGTTACATTTGTATGCACAGGTCCAATTTCATGTCACATTTCTTATTCACAAATCAAATGTCAAAGTCAGATTCACGACAATTTCAGGTCACATTCACAGTCGCCAATCCAGTTTCAGGTCACTTTCAGAACATATATTCTGACAACTACAGAATCAGATTCAAAAGAAGGAATGATGAATTTTTTTTCCTAAACCATTTTCTGAGTTTTAATAAGTTATTTTATTAGTGAGGAAAATGGGAAATTTGGTTGAATATGAGGATTGGGTTTTGAGGAGGTTATGGAGTATTGTATGCAGTAAGAGCATAGGCAACAGAAAAAGGCACCTGCTGAGAGTGGGTCAAGCATCATTAACCAGGTTCTTGGCATCAAATGAGCTAATCAAGAAAAATGTCAGTCATAATGTCACATTTCTTATTCCAAAGTAAAATATCAAGGGCACATTCACAACAGTTTTCGATCACATTCACAGACTCCAATCCAAATTCAGGTCACGGTACCTATGCCCAAATCAAATTTCATGATCAGAATCGTAACAAAACCGTTCTGAACAAACAATTGAGTTCAGGTCACAAAGTTGATAGATTAAGGTCACAAGTGTAAATACTGCGGATTTAACGTTTTATTTAATTTTCTCGATTACATTGCCATTAAGGCCCAAATCGTTTACATAAAAAATTGAGGTCAGATTTAAGAAATCATTCGCACGAATCCTTACTAGATAAGTTCACCCATACTATTTAATGCATTCTTAGGTCACAAATGGATTCATTTAGCATACATACCTCTGGTGTTTTTGTTCTTCGACTAACTCCAACTGCAATAATTTCTTTTCCTCCGGCGTGCTTTTTGTCTCCTCGCTTCCTTTTCTTGTCCGGGCTCCGATTCTCAGACATTTGCACAATGTTGTCTCCTTCGGCTTCGAACCTTGGTTTGATTTCAATGGAGGCACGACGTCAAGTAGATTTAGGTTTCTACAGAGAACGATGTGGGGGTAATGAAGTTTCGTGATTAATGGGTATACGTGAATGGAATGTAACAGAAATGTATCATGGCCGGATATTTAGGTAAATGATTTTTGTTTTATTTATTGCGAAAATGTTGTTTCTATCTATATACACGGTAATTATTTTACTTACTGGAATTATATATATATATATATATATATATATATATATATATATATATATATATATATAACTTAATTAAGACCTGATTTCTGAATAAATATCAGTTTGTACTTATTTTTGAATTTTAATATTAAAATACATGGTTCTTTGTAATTTCCACATTTTAAAATCATGATTTTAGGTAATTTTCCCAAATTATATTATCACTTTCAAATTGTAAGTGGACCCAAATAGGCCTGTGTCTTTTCCTTGAAAATTAGACATAATATTTTATATAATTTATAGTTTCTAACAAGAATAATGCTATTCATACATAATATCATATATACATAATACATATAATGTCTAATATTGATAGAATAGTAAATAGTACTTGACAATTTTACCTTTGTTATTAATTTTGTAGGATTCATCCTCTATTTGATCTATTTCTTATATTTTTGAGCTTAGGACTCTAACGATTTTATTCTTTTTCAAAGTTTTTTTATATCATCTGAATTTATGTTATCATTGTCCATTAATTGCATAATTTTAATTTTTATTTCATTTAATCTTTTTTTAATAAATTCAATTTTTATTTCAATTTCTCTTTCAATAGTTAATCCAGGCATTATGATAAATTGGTTTTGTTGACCACAAAATCTCGCTGGACCTTGGACCAACACGTCTCAGCTCCTCCCTCTTGAACATGTGAGTCTCCTGCGCACTGTGACAAAAAATCAAATTGCAAAGGGGGCCGAGGAGGCTCCCGTTTGCACTCCGATGCCAAAGTCAGCGGCCATGTTCAGCGAATATAATTTGAATGCGGGAAATATAAATGCGTAAAAGAGAGAAAAGGGAGTGAGAGAAATATATCGTTAAGAGTCAGAAATTGCTAACCCCTTACCATGCGGGAGGTGTGCCATATTTATAGAGGAACCAGCTGTTTTGGATCATGACACGTGGCATACTTTACACTTGTCTTCCCCCTAGCTCTTGGAGGTGACAACCTTGCTTTTTGACCGTAATCATTGCTACCTTTTGTAGGGGATAGGCGTCTGTCACATATTGGTAAAGGCGGTGTCACATCTCTGACTTCATACCTTGTCTCATCCTTACATCCGATGCGCTACCGTAAACACCTCGACAAAGCATGAAGCACCTCTGCTAGACACAAACCAGTTCGGTCGGAGGGGCTCCTGTATCTTCCCACCTCGACCATTAGTCCAAGGTGATATCTAAAACTTTAATCATGGATGGAAGTCCAATGGACCCTCGTTGGGCCTTCACTGGTGGCCCAATGTGCCATATTTTGGGTGCGATCTCAACAGGTTTTATCTTGTATTATTTTGAATCTTATTATACAAATCCATTTTACAGTCTACTATATTAGAGTAATCTATCATAAATTGATCATAATTTTCCAAGAGTATATAATATTCTTCAGATGATTCATCAATGTTTTTTAAACGAAATACAATTTATATATTTTTTCTAATATTTTTCTTAAAAGATTATTCAATCCTTCAATAGTATGTCCTGACATTTTAAAGTAAAGCTGTAAATTTGCAAAGTTAAAGATATAAAATAGTTATGAATTTATAATTTATAAAGTTTCAAGTAGTTTTTAAAATTCAATTAATATCTGAGGATTGATAATATATATATCAGTTATGATATCTATACTATGTTCAAATGGTATATTATATTTTGAAATGTTTTTCTTTCTTTTTTATAATTTATCAATGATATTTTGAATATCTTGTATTACTATAGATCTAGTGCCTCTAGCAAAGTTTTCCATCATATTTTTTTAAAAACTTCTTAATATTTCTTGTGATGCATAAAGTTGTTCTTGGTATCCTATCTTATCAATTTCATTTTCATATTCAATTCCTTTTTTATTTTTGACATTCTTTTTTTAATTTTATATGGTCCTCTCTTAGATCTGAGTTTTTTCATGATATAATTTCTTTCATTCATGATTGTTTCAAATTGTTAAAAATTGGTAAAGAAATATTCATCTCTTCCATCACTATCGTAATTTAATATGGGATCATAATCATTATCACTACTGAATACATGTTCTAGATACAATTTATTATTTATTTCAGTATTATCACTATCAAGCCAGAAGTAAATAATTGATTTTGTAAATTCTAATCGAGTAATTCCTTTAATTTAGGAAAAATAACTAGTAAACATTGCATATAAACATGATATAACTTTTTTATTTCTTTGTTACGTCTAGTAAATTGTTTATACATAAATAATAGTTCAATTATTTTGTAGTATTCATCTTTATAAGGACTATTTTGATAATTAAACTTAATAATTCTGAATTCTTCCATGATATCAAGATATTTCAAAAAGTTCTTCTTCCTACTAATTCCATAAAGATAGATATATTGAGAATACTAACATCTCTTCCTATTCTTTGTACCTTTATATTTTCCTTCTGATGTTAGTAACTCTGATGTTAGCAACCTTCAGGCTCACAGGATTCTGCTATCACACTCTTCAACGGCTTCCTACCTTTACGGGTAATTAGCCTCTCCTGGCTTCATGCCTTCACTGTTTAACACTTTGATGGAAAATAATTCTGGACAGAGTGTAGGAAGTTTTCTTCATAATATATCTTCTTATAGGAAATAGGATTTAGAAGACAGGAATTTAGAAACTCATCATATTCTAGTAAATCGATCTAAATTTTATTGATAATATGAGTATTGATATAAAATTCGTAAGAGGATTTTTCAAGGGCAGAAGATTTCTTTGACTTTCTCACAGGTTGAGTGCTTAAGTGATTTCTGTCATATCCTAGCCCGGAGGCCTCTATTTATAACACTACATTGGATACAATTTCGTCACTGCTTACATCACATATTCAATAATCAGACAAATAATTTACATTTTATGTTATATCATAGGGACACCTGTCCCTCCATTATTTCCAGCTTCACATGGTTCTCACATGGTATTGTCCTGGCATTTGTAAAAAAGCAGATTCCATTTTATCATCTCTTCTTTTGTTGGTATTTCTTTTTCAAAAGCAGCTTCCAGCTATCCATCATTGTGGCTGGCATACAGGGCAATTCCTAGCAATGCACTCCTCTTGTAAAGTTGTAGGGCTTCCATGTATTTGATGTCTATCAAATTTGTTAATGTATTTCTTTAGGATGGTTGAATTTTCCTTTCTTCCATTGGTGACAAGAGTCCATTGTTCATATTAGCATAAGAATTTGAATTTTTTCTCATACAAATTCTTTTCAATGTTGTAAAGGACCTTAATTCCTAATACCCTACGGGATCGGAATCATGATCTTGTGATGTTTAGTACTGACATGGTATTTTTTCCAACTTCAATTTGGAAATTTTTGGCAACGTATCAAATTGTGATAATATGTTCAGCAGGATAATATATCCTTCCATCAATTTCAGGACTAATTGAGTAAAATTTTAAATAAATTGATCTCCCTTGGGCGAACTTTGATATTTCTCCCTTTAGTAAATTATCAAAATTTTCAATTTCTTTTAAATCTTTTCCAGGATAGATTAGATCTAAAAATCCATAGTTCGCTGCCATTTTTGTCATGCTGGGATCTCCTCCCTTGGTAATAATTAATCGTGGGTAAACATGATCTCCTGATGCGATGAAGTAACAATCACAATCCTGAAGTTCATATATGATTTGGCAAAATTTTTTATACTCGTCTTCTCTTGATAAAAAGGGCGGGGGGGGGGGGGGGGGAATCATCTTTCTCTTCTGTATTGATTTTGATTACTTTGGTATAGTCATCTTTGTCATTTATTGTCACTTTCTTGGGACCGGTTTCATTTATTATTACCTTCTTTGAGCTTGGACTTGGTTCATCTCTATTTATCATTGGTCTACCAACGCTTCCAGATGATGTACTTGTTTGTATTATACCTGTTGGTATATTTGGTAAAACTTGTTTGGTATTCAACGACTCAAATAGTGATTCAATTTCACTAACTCTGTCGCTCAATTGTTTGGTATACTTGGTATGAGAGACAGAAAGTTCCATCAACAATTTAACATTTTGCTGAATGTATTCTGCCATTTGTTCAATTCCATCTTTTATATCTCAGCTTCCTCTATGAGAAAGTTCATTCGCACTCTGGCGTTCATCAATGATTATTTGATATCATCAATCTGCAAATTTTATATTCCTACTTAGAAAATCAGCAAGATAATTATTAATTCCTTTAATATGAATTATGTCAAAATTGTAGATGCTAAATAGGCCTGCCATCTATGAAGCATTCTATATTGAGGTTCTGATGGTAATTTATTTTTGATTAATCCTGCAACTTGAGAATTGTCAGTTTCAACAATGAATTTTTTAGATAATAAAAATAATAAGAACTTTTTTATTCCTCTAATAATCGCTAATAATTCTTTTTCATGAGTAGTATAATTTATTTCTGCTTGGTTAAAAGTTCCACTGGAATACCTGCAAATTTCGTTAAGATCCATTTTTAATATTGCTGCCCAATATTTATCCGATATATCAGTATTAACTATTAGATTATCTTTTTCATCTGGTAATCTTAATTTTGGTAAATTTTTCATTCCTCTTTTAGTGATTTAACAATTTTTGTATGTTCATCACTCCATCCTTTAGTATTTGTTTTCCTGAGTAAAATCTGTATTTTATATCTCTTTTTCGAAAGATTTTTAATAAATCATTCTACATAATTTAAACATCCTAAGAATTTTTGTACTTTTTCATTTGATTCTAATTTATCTGAAAAAATTTCTATCTTTTTAGATATATGAGTTTGTAATTTTATTCCTCTTCTATCTATTGACAATCCAAGAAAATCAATTTCCTATTTTTCTATTATTGCTTTCTTTTTTGAAAGAACAATTCCTTCCTTTTTGCATTCATTTATAAATTTCATTAAATGGTTTCTATGTTCTTCTTTATTATGAGAGCATATTAATATATCATCAACGTAAACAATCAAAAATTCATCAAATTTTCTAAATATGTTATCCATTTTTCTTTGATATATTTGTGGTGCATTTTTTAAATCAAATGGTATAACCGTCCATTCATACTTACCTTGAGGCGTACTAAACGCTGTATATTGGATGCTATCTTCTTCCATTTTGATTTTCCAAAATCCTGATTTACAATCAAATTTTGAATAGTATTATTTTCCTTTTGCAAGGTTTATCAGTACTTTTTTATTTGGTAAAAAGTATCCATCAAATTTAGTATAATTGTTTAATTCTTTGTAATTTATAACCATTGTAGTTTGTTCTCTTATTTATTCAGAATGTTTCATTACCATAAAGGCTGGACTGCTATGAGGTCCATTACAGGGTCTAATAAGTTTTTGATCAAGTAATTCTTTTATTTGAGTTTTTAATTCTTGTGTATCTTGTACGATATACATCATGGGTCTAACTCTTATAATAACATTTTCTGTTAATTATATTTTAGCTCTAGGATGATATGGTTTCCAGAATGATAATGGATTTTCTCCATAAACTTTTTCTAATTTTTCTATGATCGTTTATATACTTATTTCTATTCATATTCCTATTTTTAAGACTTTTTTATATCTTATGTTTTTTATTTTTTATTTCGTTTTGTTGTATTGATTTTTTCTCCCACTTATCACCACGCTGGGTTGGCTGAAATCTATATGGTCTAAATTCTCTTAGTATTTTTAATAAATGTGCACATGGTGTTTGTAACATTATCATATAATTATTTTGTTTATAATATTGAAATTGTTGGATAAAGTCATTTCCTAATAATATATCACATTCTAGTTTATCATAACTATATATTTTGTTTATTATTACTTGTTTACTTCCAAGTATTAAATCGACTTTATCAGCACTAATAATTATATGGGTGCTTTCTCTTGTTACTCCTATTATTTTTATCTTATTATTGGTATTCCATGATTTGATTAAGAAACTCTTAAATATTGATATATCACTTTCTGTATCAATTAATGTACAAGTTATATTTATTTCAACTACGGTAATTTGTATATAAACAGCTTATGGAAAGCTTATTTGATTATTCATTCAGGTTTTTTGCACAATATAGTTTGGCCATTATGGGTTATATATAATACCAATAATTCTAGGTAAACATGATTAAGAGACATGCTTACATGTCATCCTAATCAGCACAAAATAATCATCCTAATAAGACAAAAATAAATATAGGAAAATTCCACAAGAGATTCCTTCCCTTTCCTTTCATACCGTCTTTTCCTTTCCCATTCCTCTCTGCCGCGAGACCCACCCAATCTTCTACTCCAGTGCGGAGATTGCACATCGCCGGAGCCTCCTACTTCCCCGACATGAATCCCTCCACCACAGTAGCAGCTCCAAAATCTCATCATGTGCAAAACCACCTCCTACTCTCTGGCCTGAATATTGTATGAAGATTTGAAGCTAATACGAAGTCAAAGCCATGGGAAAGAAAACTGAGGATAAATGATGGCTGGTGGTAGTATTGGCGCCTGATTTGAGCGTTGGTGGTGAAGGAGAAGGTATTTCATGTGTCATGTGTGGTGTTTGAGAAGCATTTTGATTTGGGTGTTCAATGGGAGAAATGATTGAGGTGGCGAGGTGAAGGCGAGTCGTCCCAAAAAAGGAGTTGGTCCAGGGAGTTTGGTTGAGGGCAAGTTGGAGGAAGATCTGGTCGATTCAAAAAAAAAAAAAAAAAACGCTACTTGTGATCTTAATTCAGGGGATGAGGGGTCTTTGGGTTTCTTGAGAATCATGCGTGATGATTGCAGCTTCATATATAAACCTGAGACAGAATCGTGCTTGTCAAATGTGCCTCCTAGCTTCCAAATCAGAACCCAGAATCTTGCTTCCCGATCCAAAAGGATTTGATATATATTAGGAGATACTTATTGTATATACTGTTGATGTTTGTTTAGGTTGAAGATGAATGAAATTCCAGTTTGGTGCAAATTGCAACTCAATTCTCCCTTTATTTTGTTATTATTCTGATGTTATATGCATTTCCATATGGCTCTGACTTTGCCAGCTGCAAGTTCATCTTAAAACAAAGAAATCTGTCTACTGTAATGCTTCATAGTATCAATGCTAAAAAAATATTTTCTATCATGATTCAATTCTATTCTATCATGATTCAATCAGATTCTATCATGATTCAATCGGCACTCTATCATGATTCAATCAGCACTTCTTCTTCTTCTTTCTTTAATTCCTTCTTCAGAAAACCAGCAGCTGTTTTATGAAGATGAAACCAGCACCGATACACTCATACACTGAACTGAAAAGCACAATTTAATCTTTCATAAATCTAAAGAAAATTATACTCATATGCCAATACAAGAAGTTGACTTTGCTGGTTTTAATACATTGTACTGAAATTGTTTCAGATTAATTAAGATGATTACTAGCAATCCACATTCAGATTAAAACTAGTAGTGTGCATTAAATCCAAAATACAATCAATCTGTTATCACAGAACTTATTCTGTAGGGTAGAATTTTTTAAACATAAAAACAAACTAAAGTTAGATTAACTTAATATTCACCACCAGAATATGTATTGCCAAGAGAGAAGCCTCCAACATTTGGTAGTTGATTAAGATCAAGTGAGCCACTACCCATGCAATCTTGAGTCGTGTAATACTGTGAACCATGTATCAAGTAGCCTTGTGAACCATTTTCTATGTCTTTTTATTTCTCCGTTTCTTTCTTTCCCCGCTTCCTTTTCCCTCTCCCCTTCTCATCTTTTTTCTTTTGCTTTTCTATTTTCTTTTTAATAACTTTCTCAGTCTTAGATTGCAGCCGTTTAAAACGTGGTCGGCCTTTTTTATGGACCACCACAGGACTGCGAATGTTGGATGCTTTTGTCATGGGATGAATATCACCATCTTTTGATAATGTATGAACTTCAAGTTCTACCTGTGAAGGAATAAAATGACAATCGTCACCCGTTCCATTATCTTTCTGCAGTTCTTTAGTTAATAACCGAATCCATCGAATAACCATGTTTGTCTTCTCCTCGAAGCCAGTTGCCAAGTCTGCTGCCTCATAAAACTGGTTGCACATCCTGTCAAAACGTTCATTTTCAGGATTCATGGTCCAGTCAGAATATATAATTTTCACCTTAGTGTGACACCTCTTCAAATATTTCCTCCACCTTCGAAGAATAAATTTATCTGGTACAATGTAAATTTGGTTTTGAAGTAGGACTATGAGATCATGTCTACATAAGATTCCCCTAAACTCAAATAATTGACAGTTGCATTTTATATCACATTCATCCTCTTTAAAACAAACTGTAAAAGTTGCTCGACGAGTCGTCCCACGAAACATATCTTCAGTAACGTCATACACTTGACAACCATGCTCATTTGTAATTGAAGAAATAGCACAATAAAGCTTAGCTTTCACCTCATCTTGAAACTCTTTGAATTTTTCCGTGGTGTAAGCATCTTGAAACTGCTTCTCCAAGGAATATGTAGTAATACATGGAATCCAATGGTCGAAGGAATTGAAGTCTGCTTCATTCTCTTTTTGCACCTTGCTTCGTAGTGCATTTTCATACTTTTCAACAAATTGTTTTAAGCTCGTCTTTGAATCAACATAACCATCAAAAAATGCATTCATGCTTTCACTTCTTTGAGTTGATGACATTCCTGCCCAAAATGTATTTTTTAGAAATTTCGGCACCCATCGACTCCTTTCGTTGTACAACCCAGTCAACCATTCATTCTCCTGAAGATTAAATTTGTCAATGAAATTATTCCAGCACCCTTCAAACTCTTCACGGGTTAAAGAATCATAAACTGCACTTTGCATTGCAAACTTTATTGATTCATATTGATTGTAACCCCGTAATTTCTCAGGACACTTCTTCATGATATGCCATAAACACCACCAATGACGTGTATTGGGAAAAAAAATTTCAATAGCGTTCCTCATTGCTCTGTCTTGGTCAGTGATTATTGCAGATGGAGCACGATTTTTCATGCATACAAGCCAAGATTTAAAAATCCATACAAATGAATTAGTATCCTCGCTCGATATCAATCCACATCCTAAAAGAATTGACTGCCCATGATGATTAACACCAACAAAAGGGGCAAAAGGCATGTCATATTTATTAGTTAAGTAGGTTGTGTCAAAGGTAATGGCATCTCCAAACTCCTTACAAGCTGCCCTACTCCTTGCATCAGCCCAAAAGACATTTCTTAACATCCCATCATCATCCAAATCCATCAAATAAAAGAAATCAGAATTATTAGCTTGCATTTTTTGGAAGTAGCTTTGAAGTGCTACAACATCCCCATTCCCTGGTCTTAACCTTCTCACCTTGTCAAGGTAATTATAACAATCCTTCTGTAAAAATGGCACATTTTCATGCCCACCATCCTCAACCACAAATGAATTAAAATTTTTGTTCGGTCTGATACCTGCCCTATCATTCAATTCAAGTCTTCTTTTAACGTAACACCTCATTATACGATTCTTCTTGTAAAATCTTGATTTTTCTGGACTCAAGCCATGATTGTGATCAAGGATTATAATTGACAATCGCCACTTCCCATCGGGGCATAACGCGGCCCTAACATTAGCCTTACATCCAGTTTTTCTAACAGGACGCAAATTTAAGACCTTTTTTGATTTGCTACTTGCAACTCCTGATCGAGTGCATGCAAGAGTAAAAGATCTGACCTCCCCATCATAATTCTTTTTCGAAGATCTTTTTTTCACTGGGAACCCCTTCTGATTACCATATTTTATGTAGTACTCCATACAATCATCAATTGAATTAAACTCCATTCCTACTTCTGGATCTTTTATCACTTCCACAACTAATTCATTCTCCTTACATATATTGAATTCAGCTAAATCCTCATCAACATGTTCCTGAATTTTGTCATTCAATCTTTCCGTTTCCATTCTGCTCAAATAAAAAAACAAGTATTACTAAAATAGCTAATAAAAAAGCATGATATTACCGACTTGAGAAGTATTTAATATTTAAACAATCATTTCAATTGGATTCTAAGGAAATGTTTTTGGAATTTCTACTATTTGAATAAAATAAAATCAAATATGAAAAAAAAAAATCATAACTTTGGCGTTGCTAATACCAGATTGAATCTATCAACCTCGTAATGGTTTTTGAATCAACATTGGAGTTTTCTATTCTTGATTATGATTTTTTATTCAACGTGAGAGAGACCATTAGAGAGTGATTTACCTTAATAGATGAAGTCTTGGAACTTGGGGAGGAAGATGGTGTAGATGGTGTAGATTGTAGAATGAAGAGATTTAGGATCTTGTTAATGCTGGGAGATGAACGAAGCAAGTAAATCACAAACTAAGGCAAGAGAGAGAATAAAATCATTGTAATAAGGAAAAACCGTTATGGGATTATTGTATTTCCTATATTTATTTTGTGCTGAGTGCTTATTAGGAATTAGGATGATTATTTTGTGCTGATTAGGATGACATGTAAGCATGTCTCTTAAAAATGTCTCTTACGCATGTTTACCTAGAATTATTGATATAATACTTCTCTTTTTATACTGTAATCTTCCAATCCATTTAAGAAATTCATTCCTAATAGTATATGAGGTCCTATGTCCATACTATTGCCTATGTAACGTATTACTAAAAGGTTAATTCCTCCTATCTTTATTGGTACCTTAGCCTCTAATTCTGTAGTATGTAGTTGTCCATCAAAATTAACATATCTATATGGATTAGATCTATGAGTTATCAATCCTTTATTCTTATTTGAAGTTATGTGACACTGGCTCCTATATCTATTAATATATTTGATCATTTTATATGCTCTTTTCCATTGAAGTATTCTCTTTCTATTTTTATATTTCCAGCATTTCTATGAAGTTTTATTTCTCCTCTCTCCTAATTGTCTTCTATTAGGTAGACTTAGACTTCTTGATCTTCAAATTAATCTTCCATCTTCAAATTTTATTATATTCTCAAGGTATTCTTCTTCTCTTAATTCTATGATTTCAGGTTTTTTTTTTTATATATAAAGTTCATAATTTTCTGGAATTAAGCTTATCTGTTTGTTTGGTTCTATGATTTTACTAAAATCTTTACATTCTTTGTGGACTTCAATATATGGTTTTTTAGAGTAGATGTTTCCATAATTAGAGTTAGTAAATGTGTATAATGCTCTATATTCTATAGTCATAATTAGATCTCCTGATTCCATTAAGTCATCTTTGTGTAATTTGAAATGTAGACCTAAGACTTCATTAATGTTTCTATCTTTTAATGAGATACAATATTTTGGGTAACATGTAAATATCAATTTTTTGTATGCAAGATTTCCTTCTATTGTTCCCAAATGACTATCTTTTAAATTCATTATTTTTCCATCATGTAAACTTACAGTCAAAGGTGAATATATCCCCTCTTTGAATAAGGATTTAAACATTATTTATATTCCTGCAAGATAAACATATTGAATTTTTTCACTTTGTTTTTTATTAACCTTTGTTGATAATTCTGTAACTGTATTTTTTGTTAAAAAGTTTAATTCCTTGAGTTGTTCTAACATTTATTGCATTTTCAATTTTATGATATTCATTCATTACTATTCTTTCTCTTCTCCATATTCTATCTGAAATTCCCCATTTTCCAACTTTTAATCTAAAGATAATTTTTGTATCCTTTTAAACTTGTTATTATCGAATGTTACTTTTAATCCATAACCATATATTCCTTTATATTCTTGTACATCTATATTATTGTTTTCTATCTCTTCTATTTCTTTATTCGAACTTGAATTCATTATTTTCTAAATCTGTTTCACTTATGTAAATTTCTTGATCATAATATTCTTCAATGTCAGATATTTCACTTAATTCACTTTTTATTTCTAAATATTATTTTTGTAATATTTTAACTTTTTTCTTGCTACAATCAGGACTTACATGTCCTATTTCTCGACAATTTCAACATTTGCATTGACTTTTATCCTTTTGGTAAGGTTTATTTTTCTATTTTTTATTTAGATTATATCTTCTTTTATAGTATCTTCTTCTAGGTTTTATATATTTTTCTTAAAATTTCTAAAATTTTTAAACTTTCTATTTTTATATTTTCTCTTAATATTTCATCTCTCTGGATTACATCCCCATTGTGTAGGTTTTTCCATGTCTTCACAACATATTCTAGTTAGTTTCCCTGATTTTTTCCAATATTTGTCTTTGTTGATATATATGCTAATCTTTCAAATAAAAATCTTATCCTTGATCCTACTGTCTTAGGAATTCCAGGGTTATCTCTAGAAAATAATTCAAATTCTATCTTGAAATATTTTCCCCATAAACCTGGTAATTTATTGTAATACATATCTTGGTATACTTCTTGATTTTAATTACTGTAAAATTAGATATAATAGTATTCTTTGAATTCACATGTGTATTCTTTAATTTTACACATATCACATATTGTTAAATTTATCAATCTGACTCTAGCATTGTCTTTTTCTCTTATCGATTCTCGTTCTCTATCTCCTATCCAATTTTCTCCTATAAATTCATTTACAATATTATGTTAATTTTTCTATACCTTCTCTATCTGATTTTATTATTTCTGTTTGTACATTTCTTCTTATTAAGGCTTTTGTATCATTGCTAATTCCTTTCCACCATTTTCTAACATTCCCTTCAAATGATGAAACTAGGAAGTTTATTCTCCTTTTAGTACTTTTCTATGCATCATATTTATTATATAAAAAGAATAATATCATTGAATCTGCTCAAGTTAATAAGGCTTTTTTGGTATCTATTTTGCAATCTATATCCAATTTTGCTCATCTATGGTTAATAGGGTTGTCATAATTATTATCTGGTTTATATATATCTTCATACTTATTCCCTTTAGGTGGTTGTCTTTCTCTGATTCTATCATAATATTGTCTATATGGTTTGCTATATAAATGTGCATAACTTTCATCTGGATCTGGTAATTTAGAAGTTCCTATTGGAGCTGGATTAGGTGCTCTTCCAGTATTCATTAAAACTTAGTATTCATCTAAATTTTTTAGGCTTAATTGATCAAAATTTTTTATTAATAAGTCTAACTCTTTATTCATCTTTGTTTTGTTTTTCTTCAGTATTAAGTTTTCCTATATTTTATTCTATGAATTTTTGTAATTCTAATTCTTCTTCTAATATTTTTGGTAATATATTTTTTTATAAATTCATTATATATGTTTCCCGACTCTATTACAATTTTTTCTTGTTCAAAGTGTTTCTTTCCTATTCTAACCATTTATTTTTCCATAAGTTTTTTTGTCTATTTTCTTTTCTTTATTTTTATTTTTATCTTTTTATTCTCTAATTTCAAATTTTAATATATTTATGTCATTTCTTGCTTCTTTTAATTCATCTTTAATTTCTTGGACATCACTTGTTAGCGATTTTATTAATATTTTTAATTCTTCAAAACATTTACTCATTGACATTTTATGCTCTTGGTTTAGAGGTTTGTGATTTTTGTACTTTAAATAGCCGATCGTACATATCATCAATCTTTGTTTCTATTTTCATGATTCTTTCTTCTATTAATATGATTCTTTCATTATTTATTTTTTCAATTTTTTCTACAATTATTCCTATTTTATCTTAATTAATTAGTTCTCTTGATTTTCTTTGGAATTCTTTTAACATTTCTTCATTTATATTTTTAGTTTTTTCTATCATATCTTTTAATTATTGGAATTGTATTGTTAGCTTCTTCTTCTCAAAAGAATCCCTCAAGAGTAATGGAGTGGGTTTTAATCCTCCTCCTATCTCTCTTGTGGGGGGGGGGGGGTTGGCTTCCCCTACCTTTTTATTAACCAAAAAAGAAAAACGATACACCTAATGGAGGAGAGCATGAACCTAGCCTCCAAATGTGATGCCTATTAAAGAGACCTATCAATTCCAAAAAATGCATGCAATGTTTGAAGGAAAACTCCAATGCAAAAAAGCTATAAATCAGGAGTACTTACTCCCTATACAAATCAAGAAAACAACTGGTGTTCTAAGAACTAATCTAAATCACCAACCAATTTCAGTCCGGATCAATATGGGGAATTTGTCTTTTATCCATTACCACAATGTGCTGCATTTCTCTAGGAAGGTTCTTAAAATTAAACCAAGTGATTTTATCAGTGTCAACTCCCTCTTTTGCTAACCAAAAGGCTGCTTTGTTGGTGGATTTCTTCATCAGCTCTATTTTATAGTTTAGGAACCTCATATACTCTTTAGCTTCAGCCAACTGATAATATAATGGCCACTGTCCAGCTTGTATTGTTAGCTTGTTTTGGATATTTTATAATTTTTCTTTAACATTTTTATCATGTATATTTTATTGTTGAAGTTCTTCAATAGCTATTTATTCTTGGACATTTATGTTTTTATATGTTTGCCATGAAAAAACACTTATCCAATTTAACTACATATTGAGAAATCCATCAAATTCTCCCCATGTTTGATAAGATCCAGCTGGAAGTTTAATATTTTCTATTATTTGTTTCTAAAATTTTATTTCTAGGAATTCAATCATTAGAATCTTCCTTTAATATGTTCTATTTCTAATATAAGTTCTGACTGATATTTTGCTTCTTTATATATCGTTATATTATATTCAGAAAATTCTTCTATTGATTTTAACATTTCTTTTCTTCTTTGTGCTTTAAAATATTTTCTCAGTCTTTCTATTTCTCTAGTTTTTTCATATATTTCTTTATTAATTTTTTCTTTGTTATTTAGAATTATTTGTATTTTAGGCAATTGTTTTAAGATTGTATTAAAATATTCTCTCCTTTTTTCTAATGATTTTAATCTTAAGACTTCTTCACTTTTTATAATTCTTTATTCTCTAATCATATCACTTAAATTTCATCTTTGTTCGGCTATTAAATCTAATTTTTCATTTGTATCTATGTCTAGGTATTTTTTTAGTATATGATCTGCTCTATGATAATCCATTTCTATAGTCTTTATACGATTCCTATAGTATATCTTTATGGATTAAATCTAATGTTTTGTTTATGATAAAATCTTCTTTTATTATATCGAAATTTATTAGATCATATATATCTCTTCTTATGTCTTTTTCTAAATCCCTTAAGGTTCTTAAAATTTCTATTTTATAATTATCAGGCAGTAGTAATGTATATATTATAACTCTAGACTTATGTATTTTGTATTCATTTTTATATTTTGTTATGTAATATTTGTCCTTTAGATCTGTCTTATAACTCTAATACCAAATTGGGGGGTTATGAGCAAGAAAAAATCGTAAATAAAATCATATATTAAAATCATTTAGTTTGACTTTATTGAACAATGAACTTGAGCTAATGTTAGTGGTAAATTTTGTTCGAATGTATCAATTTACTTAAAAATCCAAAAAGCAAAACTTAGAAAAAAAAAGCTCTAACTAATCTTTTTTTTTCAATGAATTATTAAATGAATAAATTTATTTAAAACCTCAAAACTAAAGTGATTTTTTATGTTAGTTCCAAAAAAATGAATTTTATGAAATAAGAATTCATAAATTAACATAACTAAATTACACGATAAATAAGATCTAATAGTCATTGGATAAAGCAAATTTAAGGCATGTTCTCTTTACTGTTTTGATGTCGTTTTCTCTTTTTATATTTGAAAACTCTAAAAACTCATTCTCTTTAATATTTTCGAAAACTTATTATAGAAAAAAAAAATATTGTACACAAAACGCCCAAACCTCGTATTGAGTGGTTTAAGTGTATTTTAACAAAAAAAGTTTCAAAGCGGAAAACGCATTTTTTTAGAATTATCCTAGTTTGGAACTAAACCTAGAATAAAGTTTTATTGAATTCAATATCAATATTAAAATAAATTCAATGGGAATTCTTGTTGTTATTGAGTTTTTTTGCAAAAAATATTCTATTAGCAAAAAACATTACAAAAAACATAAAATCCCTAACATTATAAACATAAGATATTTTACTTCGATGTATGAGGTTGGATCAGTAATCTCTACATTTGGGGTAATAATTCAAAAAATACTTTGAACATGAACTCTATGTGTGATTATTTTGACTTATGATCACTTGCATCCATTTTGTTGAGTCAAACTCTTTGTGTGATTATTTTGTTTACATGAACTCAGGTTCAATTGTGACTTGAACATGAATATGGCAACAATAATTAGATAAACTAATTTCCTATAATATTTTTGGGGCTTAATCATTAATGATTTTATCTATTTTTATAATATTTTCTAGTCATTATTAAATGAGTCCAATAAAAGTTAAATAAGCTAATTTCTTATAAAAGAAATTAAATCTTCAAAAGAATTTTTTTATATAATTTAACCTACAAGCAAATTAATTACAAATAGTCAAAGTAGCATTCACCAAAATTTCAAAAAGAACATATTTTTCAGTTTTTTATTTTCAGAAATAACTTTCAAAAATGACAAATAAAACAGGTTTTCAGAATATTTAAAAATAGGAAATGAAAACAAAAAATAAAAAACGTTTTAAAAAATAAAAATAGAAAATTAAATACAAACAAAACGCCACTTAAGTTTTGGAGTAAAATTTTTAATGTTCAATTACATTAAAATTCACCAATAAAATATTCTTTTAAACAAAAATGATATTCTCTTTATAGTAAAACCAAAAAAGAGAATCAAAAATCTCCCAAATGACTCAAACACACAACCTTCCATATATCTATTAAATGCATTATCAATACACCATATGATCTTTGTTTGCATTTTAAAAACTAGTGTTACACACTTACGTTAATGTGATGCACGGTCATTTGTTACTCACATATATTGAATTTATACGTTAACATATGAAATGAATATTTAATTAAAAATGAGAAACGAAAGAAGATAATTAATTACAAAAAAATGTAAAATTATACATACGTTAATTTTTTTTACGATTCATATATTTACCATTAAAGGAAATTTAATATCGCAATTTTATTAAAATTAAAATGAAAAGAAAAATAGATCGATGAACGCTCTTATTTTATTCTCTTTAATTTTCTATTTTTAAAGAAAAAATATTTATGTGATACTTACAACATTTTATTTATTTATTTATTTCTGAATTAAAAAAAATTATAATTGATTTTCATATGTTAATATTTGAAATGAATATTTAATTAAGAATGAGAAGCGAAAGAAGACAATTACTTAAAAAAAATGTACAATTACACATACCTTAATTTTTTTATGTTTACTGTTCCAAAAAATTTCTTTACACGTTATAATTCAAATTGACTTAAAGCCTAAAGTGAGAAAACAAAATTATATTTAAATAGAATTTGTAATATGTGAAAAAATAGATTTATATGTGATATATACTTAGAATTTTATTAAAGTGAAAAAGAAAGAAAAAAATAGGTCGATGAAAGCTCCTAGTTTATTCTCTTTCATTTTCTTTTTCTTTTTTTTTAAAAAAAAAAAGTATTTATGTGATATTGACAACGTATATATTTTATTTATTTTTATTTTATTTTTTTGCAGGCTAAGAAAATCTAGGACGATTTTACGGAAAATATATTTTTAATTTGCTTTCGCTTGTTATCTTGTATTAAACTTCTAGTTGAGATTTTCGATTTGACACCCATTTTACATATTTTTTAAACTTCAAAATAATGTAATAATTATAAAAATAATAATAATTATTAATACAAAAAATAGTTTATAGGTAATATTATAGAACTTAAATGATATAATTTAAAATGAATGAGATATTGAGTAAAATTAAAAAATATAAAAACCTTTACATTTTATCTTTGAGATAATTTTACAGAAAATATGTTTACAGTTTGTTCTCACTTATTAGCTTATATTAAATTACTCGTTGAGATCTTCAATTTAACACATATATTACATATTTTTTTGACTTAAATATAATAAAATAATTATCAATGAATAATAACTATTACAAAAAAAAGTTTATATATTAAAATCTTGATGTCATTAATAGCATAGCACAAATTCTAATGTTATGTACATTAATAATTGCTAAAATATTTGTTACATTATTTTTTTCCATAGATTTCCAGATTTAGAAAATTATTTAGGAAGAAAAACTATGTTCGTGTTATTTATGGCATGGACTTTACTTTTATATATGTATAGATTACAGATTTTTTTACTTAAATATAATAAAATAATTATCATGTGAATAATAATTATTACAAAACAAAAAAAAATAATTTATACATTAAAATAAAATTAAAATCTTGATGTCATTTTTTAAAAAAAAATCTGATGTCATTTATAGCATAACACGAATTCTAATATTATGTACAACTAGTATCACACTCATGCATTGCATGAAAAACAATATGAAATGATTTTACTGTACATATAATTTAAAAATAGAAAAAAAATAACATACAATTTGCTTTGATTAATGATAATAATTGTCAAACAATGTACAAAGTAAAAATGAATTAGAATTTTCATAAATTTTGGAAAACCTCTTTAAATACTAAATTCTTTGTACAGTTTTCGGTTGTCCACACTTATGTGATGCATGGAAGTTGTTATAGACAAAACATATTTAAAAAATTGTTCAAACTTAAATTAAATAATGCAATTTTTAAAACCTGTGTTGCATAGAATAAATAAAAATTTTGTCCAAATATTTTTTACTGTAATTTGTAATTGTCCCATTTGTGTGATGCGGAGAAGTTGTTATATACAAAATATATTTTAAACAATTGTTCAAACTTAAATTAAATAATGCAATTTTTTAAACTTATGTTGCATAGAATAAAAAAAAATTCAAATATTTTTCACTACCATGAATAGAAATAATAACTCTCAAAATATTATGATTTACATAAAATAAATTAATTGCAACAAATTTAATATATGTGATCCTATATTTAAATGAATGTAACATATTAAGTAATATTGACAATGCACGAAAGTAAAAATCAACTCAAAATTTAGGATGCGCGAAAGTAAAATTCAACCCAAGAGACACTTCCCTTTGCAGAATTATTTTTTTTAATTTTTAAATGCTATGTATTTAATTGAATATAACTAAATGCATATTTAATTATACGTCAATAAAATTAAAAGAAAAGAAGAAGAAAATTATTACTGAAGATCTAAATAATATATATATATATATAATGAGTTCCCCCCCCCCCCATGCCCCTATTTGATGTTTTTAAAAAGAGTTTATTTGAAATGAATAGTGATTTTTAGAAGAATGTATGGTTAAAAAGTAGTGAATCCTTTTTAGTTTGTGTATTATTATTTTATTAATAAAATGTGTAGTTCAAAAGAAGAAAATATGTGTTAAAAATTTAAATGGGCGAAAAAGGGGCCATAGCGATTGTACCACAAACATATTAACTCGATTTTTGGATTTAATGTTCAATTAAAAAAATCTTTTTTAAAAATCTTTAAACTATAAAATTAGCCTCATACAATATTTGTGGAAGACTCAACTTACATATTCTCCTTATGACCGACGTCTTTCTTTTTATATATTGCTCATCATCATATTCATCCCAAAAAGAGATGTATAATAGATTTTTTTTAGTATATTTTGATTTTTTAAGCATTAATTATTAATTTCAAGTGTTTTCCTAAAAATTAATCATTAGTTTTAATAAATATTGGTACATTAATTTGTTTTTGTTTCTTCATAATGTCAATTTCTTTATTTATAATATCACATTATTATTTTAATAGTTTAATAAAAATGGTTGATCGATCAATTGTTTAATAAAAAATATATAAACTAATTGTTAAAATTTGTAATATATATTCTACATATTATAGTTATTTAAGTTTATGCTAAAAAATAGATAATGAACATAATCAGTAAATAAATAAAAATAATGTCAAAATGATGAATGAATTAATCAGAATCTTAAGTTGTACAAATTAACACAACTTAGTTGAATTTACTTAAAAAATTCGTATATTTATTATTTGTTTGAATTCAATAATAAAAAGAACTCGATTTGAAATTAATCATCTATAACTAAATTGACTTTAGTTAACCTATTATTTATAGTATTATAAGACTTAAACGATATAATTTATAATGAATGAGATATTGAAGAAAAGTAAAAAAAATATAAAATAAAACTTTTACCTTTAATCTTTGAAACAATTTTACGGGCAATATATTTACTGTTTGCTCTCACTTGTTAGCCCGAATTAAACTTATCATTGAAATTTTTCGATTTGACATTCATATTACATATTTTTCGATTTCAAAAGAATAAAAATATTATCAAAATAATAATTATTATTATAAAAAATAGTTTATAGATAAAAAATTAAACTATGTTTCACCCGTGCGATGTACGACATCATGTCCAAACATATAATTGCGATTTCAATATTTTCTAAATTTTTTAATTATATGTCAAACATGTGTATAATGAAATAGATAGAAAAATAATAAAATAATACTGTAATTAATAGAGTTGCAATATTTTCACTATAAATTTTGAAAAACTTCTATATAAACTACATTCGTAGTTGAGTTTGATCTATTTCCACCTTTGTTACAAATGATCATCTTCAAACCACTGCGATTCGTCACTTTAGAGACTGCAAAGTATAACTGTCCCCTGCTGAAAACTGACTTCTTTCAATAAAGACCAACCTTGAAAAGTGATTTTCCTTGACTCTTAATGATATTCATAGCATACGAAGCAACCAATTGAAATTGTTGTCTCTTGAACTTCAAAGACAATCATGCATGTGTTTGATTGAAAAGATGAAAAATTGATGGTAAGAAAATATATTTTAGAAATTGATTTGCTTGGAAATTATTTTCCTGAAAAATGTAGATTGGAAGTGTTGAGTGAAAAAAGGAAATTTTCCTAAATTTGTTGTATGATTGATATTATTTTCCATTACAAATAAAACAAAATTTAGCTATTTTAATAAAAAAAAAATTTATTTTTCACTGATTTATACTTGATAATAGTACTCAAACATGACGAAAATATACTTTCCGCCTGAGGAAAATATTTTCTCACCAAATAGGTGAGAAAATATTTTCAAGGCAAATGAGTTAAGTGTGTTTTAATTGGTTATACATTGAAAAATATTTTTCAAGGTAAATTTTCTAATCAAATACCAAACAAATACAAAAGGGGAAAAATATTTCCCATAATTTGAAATTTTCCAAGCAAATGACAGTAAATCAAATACATCATAAATTGTGTCGGTGGATCATCGAAATAAAAAACTAGTACTTGCAACATTGTTATTGAGAAATTTTGCTTCAACAACGTGATTTTCAAGTTTTGTAACAATTAATCTCATACCATTACACATCCCTACAAAGTGATCAACATTTTGCAACAATATAAAGATATAATCATTACATAATAAATTTGAAAATATTTTTTGTTTGTACTCATAGAAAAGGAGAAAACTTTTGCAACAAAAATTACATAAACTATTTAATTTAAGAAATTAATAAGCATAAAAAATTCAATAAACCTAGGCAAATATAGTAGGGGGTCGAATGAACAGTATAAAGAACATGTAATATACAAATGTAATAGTCATACATGAATTTATAATTCGTTCAAAATTAAAATTTCTAATTACAAAAGGATATAAAGTACAAACAATGGTAAAAAATAATATAAAAAAGTTAAGTGAAGAAGGTATAAATTAAAATAATATAAAGATTTAATCATTAAATAATAAGTTTGAAAATAAATTTTGTTTTTACTTAAAAAAAGGAAAATAATTTTGAAAATATACATTCAATTATTGCTACAAAAATTACTTTAAATATTTAATTTAAAAAATAAATAGTAAAAAATATTTTAAAAAGTAAAAAAATTAATAAGTCTAGGTAAATATAGTAGTTGTTCGAATATAATCCAAATGTAAACTTAAATAGTCAACACATGAATTTACTATATAGTTAACCATATTGTAATCAAATATTTATTAATCAAATAAATATTAATCAAATAGTTAATAACTTTGTATTAACACACTGTGTTCATACTGAACCACTAAATATTAACAAAATAATTAATTATATTGTAATCAAACATTTATTAACCAAATATAGTTAACATGATAAAGATTTAATCATTACATAATAAGTCCATGTTTGGTATTCATTAAAAATAAAAATAAAATATTTTTATTATAGTATTTAATTTTAATCACACATTTCAATATTAAAGTATTGTACACATAAATCCAATTCTTTTTTTTTTTTTCATTTTCAACCATACAAAATCATGTCAATCACTATTCAATTTAAAACATTTTTAAATAATGTACATCAAGTGAAAATAATTTTTGTTCTTACTTAACAAAAATAAAGGGGAGAATAATTTTTAAAATATACATCTAGAAAGGTGTTGCTACAAAAATTACTTTAACTATTTAATTTAAAAAATTAATAAACTTAGGTAAATATAGTAGTGATTTGAAAAAAATCCAAATGCAAACTTAAATTGTCAAGCATTCATTAACCAAATAAGTATTTATCAAATAATTAATCATATTGTAGTCAAATATTAATTAACCAAATAGCTAAAACACATTGTGTTCACACTATGTGTTCACACTAAACCGCTACTTTACTTTTAAATATATAAATATAAGAATATTGATGAAATTAATAGCATAGTGCGAATGTCAATGCACATTCTTTAATAGCACATGTACCATAATATTTGCTAAAATATTTAATACAATTTATTGTATTTTTTTGCAAAAATTTCTATATATAGAAAGTTATTTTGGCGGGAAACTATGTGCGAATTTTGGTGACGGATATTCTTCTTTAATATATAAAATAATAATAATAATAATAATAATAATAATAATAATAATAATAATAATAATAATAATAATAATAATAACAACAACAACAACTAGTGTTACATCCGTACGATGCACAATCATTTGTTACTTAGATATATCAAATTTATATTTTAATATATGAAATGAATATTTAATTAAAAATGAGAAAAAAATGAAGACAATTAATTATAAAAAAAATGTTCAATTGCACATATATTAATTTTTTTACGATTCATATGTTTGCCACTTCAGGAAATTTCTTTAAATATTGTAATCTAAATTGATTTAATGCTTAAAATTGGCAAACAAAATTCCTTTCCATAGAATTTCTAAAAAAAGTATCTATGATATACGCTCAAAGTTTTATAAAAACGAAAAAAAATAGATTGATGAACACTCCTATTTCATAGTACTCTTTCATTTTGGATAAAATATTTTGTGATATTGACAGTTTTTTTATTTTTATTTTTACGAATTAAAAAAAATGTAATTGATTTTCAAGAGATGAATAGGGACCAAGAAACTTCAAGACCTGAAAAATGCATTCAATTGGATTCTTTTAAATCTGAATTTTGTCCAAAATAAATAATAATAAATAGTAATTAATATTATTATTACCATTTTAGGAAATATATTTTAGGCGAAAAAATGGGCTAATACCTATTCTTGAGAAGTGCTCCCTTTACGTATTATGATTTTCTACTATGAACATATTTAATCGTTATTTAAGCCCTCATTATCTATCAAATGAGTTTTATAAAAGTGATATTTTTGGAAAAAGTGTATTTCAGCCCCTGTTTGAGACCCATCACTTCAGATATGAAGTTTGTAACAGTAAATTTTGGGACAATTAGTTGTTAAAAAAGTAGGATTTTTTTTTTTGGAATTTATATGTAGATTATTTATTAGTAAAATGACTTACTATAAAAAACAAAAAAAAAGTACCCTTCAACGACCATTTGCATAGCTCGGTATAATTATTCAATTTTAATAGTTATTAAGGTAATTAATCTTTTCAAAATCTAATTTTTAGATTATAATAAATAATTTATCATGACCCGAATAGTACTATTAGAATTAGTAATAACTATCTTAATATGATATTTGATATTTAAATATATTAAATATATTTACTTCATATTTACTTTAATATTATAAATTAGATTTACGTGGTCCTATATTTACATGAGTGTAACAAATTAAACAATATGAAATGTTAATTTTAATTAAATTTTAACTAATGTATATTGTAAATACTTTAATTTTATTATATACTAATAAATCATCAATGCAACTCAATATATAAAAGCAACACAATTGTTTAACCCACAACACATAAAAAAATCACTATTAAAAAAATCAATTTTCAAAAAATTAAAATAAAAAGTTATGTTCCATATAAATCGGTCTATAACGTGAAACCACAACTAATGACAAGAATTTTAAAAAATCATAGATACAAACTATCAAAATATTTAAAATATTCGAAACTTATTCAATAATTTTCAATACAACGTGACTTTTTATTTTTCACTAGTAGTGAAAGGGCTACGTTACAGAAAAAATTATTTCTTATACGTTTTTAATAAACTTATTTGACCACATCCTATTTTGAAATAGAACAAGCTTGCTAACATGTCTTTATTTTTATTTTTGTAAAAATTAGTTAAACTACTCGTTAAAGACTGTAATATATAGTTTGCATGTTTTAATTATTTAAATTTATAATATTAAACATAATTAAATGAAAAAATAAGTAAATTAAAAAATTAAAAATTAATTTTAAAATGATAAATGAATTGATCGAAATATGAATTTACAAAAATTATTCAGATATTTATTTTTTCTTTAATTTGATAAGAAAAGCGACTCGAATTGAAATTAATCATTTAGGAACAAATTAGTTTTAGTTAATAAATTATAAATTATTGTAGGACTTAAATAAAACAAATTTGAAATAGTGGGACGTTAAAAAAAATAAAGGATACAAATAAAACTTTTACCTTTAATTTTTGTTATGATTTTAGGGATGACATGTTTACAATTAACTCTCACTTATGAATTCATATTAAGTTCTCGTTGAGATCTTCGATTTGATACCTACATTACATATTTTTCGATTTCAAAATAACAATGTAATTATCGAAAGTATTTCGATTCATTTAAATACTTCCATTTTAGGGAAGGTAGTTTAGGAAGGAAAAGTTCAAAAACATGTTTTTGAAAAATGCCCTTCTTTTATCTATTGTACGATATTAAAATTAAGATTAAGATAAGATAGACCCACCCCACCCCAAAGAGGGTATCATAAAAATCCCTACCCTCCACTTGGATGGCATTGGATGTCGGCGGGGCCCCAATTAGGGGGGTGACACATGCTCCCAGTGGGCACATGAGGAAACTATATAATTTCCTTAAGATGACACACACACACACATACACACACACACAACAATATAATTTGGACCCTAAAAAGTATCGGGCCTAAGGCAATTGCCTCACGAGCCTCACCACAAGTCCGGTCCAGCATATGCCACCCATCTATATACTATACATACAAGTGAGAAAGTTCTCTCCAAAATTAATTTTTTTTCAGCTGCTGACACTATTTTTAAAATTTTTTTTCCTCTTATTCTTTCATTTGTTTTATTCTTTTTTGTCTTAAGCCTCCATTTGATAACAGTATTTAGTTTATAAACTGCTTTATTTATGATTTTTAGTAAAAAGTAGTGGTAAAATTGGAGAGAAAAAATGTCTGTGATTAAAAAGTGGTTTTAAAAATTGCGTAGTTTATAAATATGTTAATAGACCATTATTTTACTTTTATCAAACACGTGCTTATTCTCTTTTTTTTTCCTTGCTATATATATTTTTATAATTTGGTCTTTTGTAATATGTCATTTTTATTTTTTATTTTGTCATAATAATTTTTAATACACGTACAATTATTAAATTTCGATCACACATTCTACAAAAAGTTTACAAATTATATTATTTGAAATAGTGAATTTTTCAAAATGTAAGATTAAAAGTAGAGTTTTTTAAAAAAAATTGTGTGTAGATTATTTTATTGGTAAAATGTGACAGAAAATGAATTTTTAAAAAAAGTAAGGTGGCGTTCTGTTTGTATTTTATTTTGTATTTCCATTTTGGAAAATGTTTTTCTATTTTCTGTTTTTATTTTTATTTTCAATGTTGCTGAAAATGCGTTCTGTTTGTCATTTTTGAAAATGAAAAGCTGGAAAATACGTTCTGTTTGAAATTTTGCAGAATACTACTTATACTATTTTCAATGAATTTGCTTCTGAATTATATTAAACAATCTATATTGTTTAACTACTTTTTTGGACTAATTAATAATGTCATTAATGTTCAACTCCAAAAAAATATTATAAGAAATTAACAACATAAAATTCAAGTCCAAATTACTTCCACAATACACGTAACTCTAATCACTGATACAGAGTTTGACTAAACAAAATAAATTTAAAAGTCATATTGACCTTGTGGAGTAATCAGTCCACATTTGATTAGCAATTTCTTCGCGCACTTGTCCCATTTTAGCTTTTTGGCTCGCATCAAACTGTATGGGTTCTCGAACATCACTTGATTCAGGCACATCATCAAAAATCATATTCTCCACTGAATATTCTGTGAACAGCTCGTCTAATGCATGTTCTTGACGAATGAAGTTATGTATTGTGCAACACGCAGTAGGGATGTGCCTTTGCCTAATAAGAGGAAAATTGCTAATTAACTTCAGAATAGGAAACCTGGCTTTCAACACTCCAATACTATGCTCAATTATGTTACGACATGAGGAATGTCGATAATTGAATAACTCTTCCTTTCCTCGCAGTCTTCCTCTCCCAGCATAATCACGTAAATGATAGCGACGTCCTCGATATGGGGCTAGAAAACCAGGAATGTTTGGGTAACCAGCATCAACTAGGTACCATTCATCTACAATTATAAAATTAATACGATTTAAAGTTACGTGTGAAGCATATATTCCTAAAAGATGTAGATGGTAATATAATATACCTTCACTTGGCATTGGAAATCCGTTTGCGGGATTTGTAACAGCGTCAATGAATACTTGAGAATCATTAGCGGTACATTCCCAACCGGCATACACAAATGTGAGCTTCATGTCGAAATCGCATGCTAGCATTACATTCTGTGTCACATTTGTTTTCCTTCCCCGAAAAGCTGTCTGCCTCGATGCCGGTGCCCAAGCGGCCACATGTGTCCCATCAATTACACCAATACAATTCTTAAAGTATGGACTCGCTTAAACCACTTGTGTATTGTGTGATTTCCATGTTGAAATATATCACCAACTAGCCTGTAACGAGTACTGTGCCCTATAATCATTAGAAACATTGCTACCCCTTCCTCGAAGCTCACCTTCTTCCCATTTGTCAAGAGACCTTTTACTTTCAAAATATCACAGAAATTTTGAAATACGTGCTTTTGCATTCGAAAATTACTGTAGCACACAGTTGGATGCCCATTCAAAATCTCATAAATGTACATCCTCCCCATCAGCATTGATATTCTACGGGGTGTCTTGTGGATGATATCTCTTCCAGACAAAGCTACTAATATCTGGCATCCCATCATGTCTGTAGATAAATCGAAATCTTCCTGTGTGAATGAAAATATATCTTCGTCACTTGAGTCATCGGACAAACTGCACTCCAAGTCAGACATTTCCTGCTCAAATCGAACATAATCATTATTCATTTTGATGGTCAAAACAAAAGAATTTTAAAATAAGTACTACAAACAAATCAGATTCCCAAATAGATAATAATTATTGAAATAGATGGTGAACACAAAACATAAATAAAAGAAGTACTACATACTCCAGATCACGTTACGAAAACATAATGTTCAAAATAAAGTAAGAAAGTTTTCACCGCCAACAACTACGACGACAAGCATAACATAATTCATGACCAACCGAAATCTTGAAAAACTCACAAACTGCTCACACAAACATAATTTCTAATCTATTTGAGCTATAAGTCTTGGATAATTGCTAATCTAAACATGATTCTCAGGGTTAGGGTATTCCCGATTATGAGTTTATTCAAATCATAATGAAACTAGTTGATTCTCTTTCACCTATCGATCGACTGACCACTTTCACCCTATGTAACAACCTGAAAAATTCGTACTCTAGATAATTTATTTGGAAAGTTATAATCAAGTTTTTTCTTAGAGAATAGACAATTTCACGTGCTGCATGAAGAGATAATATAGAATTTATAAGAAAATGGGAGAAATTGACGTTATCAGTAACTTTGAAGACTATATTGGTATAAAAGAAAGTTGTATATGATGTTTTAACTCAATCAGATGAAATTTCATAGTTGAGGACCAAGTTAAAAATTTTAGAAAGTCCTATTAATTACAATTTTTCCATTTTGATGAACACGACTTTAGGATCATTTTGTGGATTATGTAGTGATCTTTAGTCATTGTAAGTTATGTCATTTTATAGTTCATGATGAGATCTAAGTATTGGTATCAAGTTTGGTCACAATTAAGGTCAAGAAGTGTTTCAAAAATGGAACTAAAGTTGCATTAGAAGAATAGTTGAAAGTTATGAAAACACTTGGGTTATAGGTTTAGATTGTATTTTATGTTATTACACATGATGGAAAGTAATAAGATGTGACGTTAGTGATGTAAAAATCTACTTGGGTTACTTTCTTAAGTTGTGATCACCTATAAATTAGAATCAAGATTTTGATGAAGCTAAAAATTTAATTCAGCATTTAGGAAGTAACTCAAAAGTTGAGATGTTATATATTAAACATAGGAAACTTTATTCTATAGTAAAAGACTTGACCTTGATCATTTATGTGTTAATCTAAGGATAAAATATTATGTTTCAATATGTGATTGAATATTATTATGTAAAGTCTTTCATGTGATATTTGATGAATAACATTTCATCTCATCATCACAAGCATACATGATCATTTTTTCACATAAAAGAGCAAATTATGTGTTTTCAAAATGTGAAGAAATGATTATGTATAAGATCTTTCAAATGATGTTTTCAAGAAATGATTTTGAAACTTTAAAGGAACCCTATTTAGGTTGTACACATAGGGAGAAAGTCCTTATTTGAGGTCACGAGCTATTAGATGTCCTTAGAAGAGAGAAAGATTCATTTAAAATAAGCAACGTGACTTTTGGTCTTAGTTATACTTAGGGTGTATGGGCGCTGTTTGACGTGGGAGTAAGTCCCATTCTAACTAGCATGCTCGTGAGCCAAGTGCTCTAGAAAAGAAGAAGAAGAATCAAGTTAGCAAACTCGTGAGTGTAAAAGAACACTCTTGTAACCTTGTGCTATAGAAAACATTTTTGCGCGTGGTGTACGACCCTAATATGGGAAGGGCCCCTAAAGAAAAAGAGAAGTGATCTTTTAAAAAGAAAAATATTGTATTTCTCATTTATGTCATTTTTCCAAGAGAGAAAGAAAAATAGAAACAAAGAAAAGATTGAAAAAAATGATTTTCATATCATTTATGCATATCACACAATGCATTACATTCATTCCATAAATATGATAATGTTTATTTGAATGTAGTAATATGGAACTAAATGTTGTGAATGTGATATACGTTGATTATCAAATAATATGTTAATATGATTGTAATTTCATTCACTTAAATGAAAGATAATATCAAAATTAAGAGATAAAATGTATGAATTATGTTCAAGTTAAGGTTTAACGAGAAAGATTTAGAATGAAATAAGGTTTTATGACTTCATACGCTTTATGCGAAATTAACTTCTTATTACATTAATGTATGAATTATGTTCAAGTTAAGGTTTAACGAGAAAGATTTAGAATGAAATAAGGTTTTATGACTTCATACGCTTTATGCGAAATTAACTTCTTATTACATTTATCAAGTTTTATTCACAGAACCATGTGGTTCATAGTTATTTCATATATCTTTTTATAGGTAATGGAGCATTTATTTAATGGGCGTTTGAATTCCCATAGAGAATGTGGTCGAGAATGAAGAGTACTTATTTATAACCAAAACAGAGGAAAGATTAAGCCATTTTATATTTAAAACTAGGGGTGGGTGTTTCTGTTTTCGGTCCGGTTATTGAAGGACGATTCCGGTTCAGATTCGGTTTTCGTTATTTTTCGGTTCTTTGTTCGGTTTTTTTATTAAAAAATTCAAATTTGAATAAGCGTGAAAATGTGTGCGAAAAACAGATAAGCGTTGAGTCAAAATTTCCCAAATAAATCCATCAATTTATCAAATTATTCAAATTGAATATATTCATGTTCTAAATACACTAAATATAGTTATAATATTCTGTATATTCTCATTAGCAATTAAAAATGTAGGATCTTCGTCTTCTGTTGTTCTATCTGTTGCTTATGCTGGAATGCCGGGATCACCCAAACTAAAAAAATAATAATGATGGCATATAGAAATATTTATCATAACATAAAATCATTTAGATCAATTGAACCTAGGTATCTTTCAAAGATAACAAACGATTTTTTAATGAACTCTTATCTTAGACTTCAATGTAAAACCACAATTCACTAATGCACCTCAAAAAAAGTCACATACATGTCAAACCACACATTTTTCCTAAAATTAATTCAATTACATATCAACACAACAGTCATTATCTTAATTTGTAAATACTGCACCCAAAAAATTCACTGAACCAATGCGAGTGAGAGACTAAACATCCAATCTTCTAAAATTGGTTTAAAGAATTTCATGTAAGATGCAATACGGTGTGAACAATTCAACAATTATCATAATACATCAAAGTAATTTTGATCTGTACACTTTATCATGTAAAGCAACACAGAAAATGTCAAAAGTGTCGCGTGGACTTAATTTTTAAATTAAGAATGTTTGGTTTTTGGTTCGATTTTCAGTTTTCACATAGGAACCAATCGGTTTTCGATTCTCCATTTTTCAGTTTCAGTTCTCATTTTTCACCTAAAGAACCGACCGGTTCCGATTCGATTCTTTCGTTCAGTTCGGTTCAGTACCGATTCGATTCTTTCGGTTCCCTTTTTTTGTCCACCCCTATTTAAAACTATTTTGGAATGAAGTTTTATTCTTCTACTATTTAAAAGATAAATACTATTTGGGGCTTGATTTTGAGATATATAAGTAGACTTTTTATGAAAAGAAATGAGCCTTGTATTTTAAAGTTCCGCTTAACGTTTAATTATTATTCTTATGAAGTATTGAAACTATTTTTATTTGATTGTTATTAAAATGTTAAATTCAAAGTAAGGATGATGATCCTAAATGTTTAACATGGTAAATTTATTGTTTAGAACAATTAAAATGGTTCTAAACAAGTTTAGAAAGAATTTTTAGTAAAGGTATTAAAGCTGTCCTGCTGTAGAAATCACGCTACTAGTAGCCGCCTACAGCTATGTTTTCAATTCAAAAGAAGGCTATTAGTAGCTGTCAGCAGACTTAAAAAAAAAAAAAAATTAAACAGAATTTTGAGATCATGACACCCTAGGTTTGGGATCGATACCCTTTACTCTAGCCAAGGAAAACAATTCAATACCAGCTTCTTAAACACTACGATTGGGGAAGAGCGCTTCCCGCATGCTTGGCTTTCCATCATAGTCCACCTAACAAGCTCATCTTTCTCTAGAGAAGCAATTGCTCGCTTTAAATCCGTCTCTTCAATTGTGTAGCAAGGCGATCCAAACGATCATGAGTCCTAGTCTACCTCTCTTTTTTAGGACGACAAGTTCCATTAACTGGCACAGACGTACTTCATGAGTAGGATGATTGGAAAATATCTGCATATAATCATATTATTATTATCGTACACTTACATAAAAGAGGCAACACGCCTAGTAATCATGTCGTGCTGAATGGAGAGATTAATATTCTCATTGCGGCATATCTTCACTTGCCATTTGGAAACCAAAAGACAATTCATTAAAAAATTGTGCTGTTTATAAATAGGTAATAATTACATTACTGAATGGATGCTAAAAAGTAGGGAAAAAATTAAATTTACTTGTGTAAAATTATTTTATTTTGAGAATGTATGATAAAAAATGAGTTTAGGAAAAAATTAATTCTTTAGATAATGGAGCTCCAACAGGGACTTAGAACATCCCCGATGGTGGTGTATATTAGATGTAATTGGTGATTTACAACTCCAAATTTGCCGAAATGATCTCCAATGAGATGTAAATTAGATGTATTTTAAGTTTTTGGTGGAAAATATATATTTGGATGTACATTTGCATCTAATTTTGCACCTCGTGTGGCCCACCTCTACTCGCACTACTGTCTAGCATTCAACAACATAGTGTGTGAATGTATGGATATATTCGAATATATCCCCATAAAATGGGGGAATATCATTGCCCAGCAAGCAGTATAGGTATATTTTAAAACTAAAATTAGTTTTTTAATTTCTTTACCAAATTTTAAAATATTAAAATTAAAATTTTAATTTCTTAACCAAATTTCAAAATTTTTAGTTCGATTTTTTCGTAATATATATATAAATACAAATATCGAAACTAAATTAACTTAAGAAATTTACTATGAAGAGTATCTGTGCAAATTAAAAAAATAACATGAAGTAATGTAATATATAAATTTTTAATTTACATCTATCATTGGAGGAAAATCTTGATTTAAATTCACGAGGATTTAAATTTGATTGTAAAAGTGATTTTTGGAAATATTAAATTACACCACGATTGTGGATGCTCTTATTCACTTGAGTTCTTGGTGGTGTTCGTATATTATTTGTATTCTTATGATTAAGTGTTAAAATTTAGAACGATTAAATACATAAATATAAAATTTTATATATTCCTTTTTAATAATATATTGACATTTTGAGATGAAATTTCAAGTCTTGATGTGTTAACGAAATTCATTATGTTCAAACAAAAAACTCAATCAGACTAAAATTAAATAATAATTCTAGAGAGGCGTTATTTATAGATATTTTTAGCAGACATTGTGATGTGATATACATTTATTGATTAATGAAAATAACTACCTCATTATTTATTTTTTTATCAATCAATGAGTGTGTGTCATATTATAATGTCTTTTAAAAATATCCATAAATAATATCTTTCTAGAATTACTGAAAATCAAAGCGAGCACACAAAATTAAAGATTTTTCCACTCACGCGAGTAACATCTTGCGGGAACATGTAACTGAACCAACGTTTAAAGACTTATTAATTGACCTTTCAATACGAAATTTTAGTAAAAACATTAATTTACTGAAAGGATATTCAAGTATGCTAGATCCAATTATTGACAGTCAATGACGTAAAAGTTACTCCATTCGTTCCAATTATATTGACTATCTTTCCTTTTTGCTCTTTTCTCAATTATATATACTTATTTTTTTATTAGAAAATATTTTTTTTATTTGTTTATTAATGTATCCATATTCGTTAATTTCAATAATAATAATTTTGATATTTAAATAAGGATAAGTTGAAAATTTCTTTACAAAAATTTCTTTTTCAATAATATTAAATACATTTTTTTAATTTGCGTAAAAAGTCAAACAAATCTATATAATTGAGAGGAAGGGAGTAATAAATTCTCTTAAATACTCCATCCGTCCCAAAAAATAGTCTTACGGTTATTTTCACACTGATTAAGAAATGATAGTTAATATAGTTAGGGTATTAAATTTTATCAATGTTTTCCATTTATACCTTTTATCCCTTATTTATTGTTTTAAGTGGATTCACTTCGTTTTTCACAAACAAATTTGAAAATACAATAGTTAAGTAGTTGATGTGTATTGTATCAAGATACATTAAATAAGGATATATGTGAAATTGAAAATTTTAATACATACTCAATATAGAAATAAGACTATCTTTTTGAAACAGACAAAATTAATATAAAGAACTATTTTTTTTGGGACAGAGGGAGTAGAATTTAACATTAGTCGTGTCTGAAACGGTAGGTGTAGTATATAATAATAGTATAATACTAATTGGCTGTAAGATTTATATATAGAGTTATTATTGTATTTATTATAAGTTAGGTAAATAATGAATTGCTCCAGTAAATGCCATATTTAAAGCACAAATTAATGTTTTACCAAATTATAGTAATGCAGTGTCATTTAAGAAAAAACAGTCTCTTTTTTTTTTTTTTTTTTTTGATCGGAAGAAAAAACAGTCTCTTTATATTACATTGAGCGCTAAGAGCAACTTCGGGACTGACGTGATAAAAAAAATGGCGGACTTTTAGAGAACGTTGATGAATAGACGAAAAAGTCTAAAATTTACTCTCTAATGATTCATTCTATATTTAAATAATATTGATTATGTGACATTTTTTACAAATTTAAAATTAATAACTCATTCAAAAAATAATTCATTTTGATAAAGTGATTATAAACCAATTTATAATCTACAAATGTTTTCAAATCACATTTTAAACACACATATTTTTTTCTCTCCAATTTTTAACCACACATCTTACCTCGAAAAACCAAATAAATTGATTTATAATCACCAAACTTTATCTGAACAGAAGCATTCTTAAACTTTCGTTGTTATAAACTATAAATGTTTTTTTTCTTGTACTCTATTTTATTTTTATATTTTATTTTGGTAGTTAAATTTATTATGAAATTTTTTAAAAATTATCACTAATAAAAAATTCCTTATTAATCTTAAATTATTATTTTATCTTGTTATTTTGTTAAGATATTTCAATGACTAATATTTTTATATGACTTTACTTAACGATAATTTTTTGTTGATAAATTAAATTTATTGAAATGATTATTTTTTAAAATTATTAATATTAAATTTATCAAAATTGATTATGTAGCATTTTATTTACAAAAAAAATTAAAAAATTAACCAAAATGCTGACTTTTTATGTCTTACGGTGCGTCTAGATGTAGACGAAGTACCTCACATTGTCTATTTTTTAGCCACATCCGTTTAATATTGTAATTCATATAGTGTATTAGAGAATCATTTTTAACTAATTTCGTCTATTTACTAATGTGTTACGTCTTTTCTTTCAATTCATAGAGTTTATTAGAGATGCTCTAAATTGGCAACATAAGGATTTTATCGTTCATTGAAATTCTTGAAGATTATTTACAACATTAAATAACTTAATGAAGTATTAAAGCATACATGAATGAGACATTTCGTAGTTTATAATGGTACCCATTATTTCAAAATAATGTGGCTTGAAATAGTAATTTTTAGAGAATGTGTGATTAAAAAATGAGGAATATTTTTAGGTTTATGTATATATTATTTTATTGATAGAATACGTTAACGTGATTGTAAATGAGTTTTTAAAAAAATGAAATTTAAAATAATCGGTACCAAACATGGATATGTCAAAAAAAAAATGGAATATCTTTCATCTTAGAAAATACAATCATTATAAATCTTTATTAAGGTTCTGTTTGTTAAGATTTTGGTGTTTAAAATATTCTCCCCGTCTCGTGAAGATAGTCTTGCTTCTATTTTTACATAAATTAAGAAAATGTCAATTAATATAGTTGAAAATATAAATTTTTCTTACATTTTACTAATATATTCATACATTAAATAAAGTAATAAAAATGGTTATTTTATATTTGTTGACAAAAATGGATATTAAATAAGGACATATTAGAAAAGTTAAAAATATGTTGACTTTCAATAAGGAAAGTGATATATAATTTAGGACGAACAAATAATGAATACAAGACTAGAGACGGCAATGGGTAGGGTGTGAATCGGGTTTGAAAAATCCATACCCTACCCACTAGATATTTATAATACTCATACCATACCCATATACTTACTTAAGAGTGACGGGTCGGGTGCGGGTGGGGTATGGGTATGGGTAGGGTGCGTGTATACTTTTATACCCATTTAAAACTTGTTACGTATTTTAATTTTAATAATTTTTAATTTTTTTTTTTTTTTGGCATTGGTAATGTAATGTGTGTGTATATATATATAGAATATTTATTCAATAATAATATAAGTATATAACTATAAATTTTTCGTGAATTTCACATGTAATATACTAATTAACAATCCATGTGTAACATAAAAATATCAAAATGAAGTAAAAGTATAACAACATCCATTGTCCAAAAATAAATAGACCCCAATTGTACAAAAATAAACAAATATCAAAGAATCCACTTGTTCAAAATTATATATTGTTAAAATTTAAATACAATATTTTTTTTATAAAAATATTAATAGGTATATGTATTGTGTATGAGTTTTTCTACAATATCCATACTCTATCAATACGCATGTCGGGTTTCTAAATCTACACACATACACTATCCATAAACTCATTGAGTTGGGTAATTTCTACCCATTTGTGTCGGGTACCCAACGGGTTGTAGGTTCGTGGGTTTTATTGTCATCCCTATAAAAGATTATGTTTTCGATGTAAGATGTGTGGTTAAAAAGTGGAGAGAGAAAATATGTGTAGTTAAATAATAATTTGAGAAATTATATTGTTTAAAACATTTTTTTTTTAATTTTCCAAACAGACACTGAAATTTTTGGAGCCATATTTGTTTTCGCCTAAGTAGAAGTATAATGAAACATGGACATAAATATATTTTAATAATACTATGTATCTCAAAGTTGAAATAAATCTTAACCCAGTTGGCACTTTCATATTGAAAATTGAAAAGGTAGCTTGTGCATGTGCACATGGGCACCTCCTCATTCTCCAATGAACGTGTTCCAATTGAGTTAAGATTAATTTCAACCTTGAGATAAATAACATTACTCCAATATACTTATATAAGTAAATTTATGAATCCCAAGTCAATTTTCTTTTTCCTTTTTTTTCACATTAATAACAATAATTTTATGGAGACATTTTTTGAGAACATTTTTAAGTGACATTATGACATACCACAAATTTATCGGAAGGTGAAAAAATAAGTGGCAGTAATTATTTTCACCATCCAATAAATACGTGACATATCATAATGTCACTTAAAAATATCCCCAAAAAATGTCCCCCTAGAATTACTTTTTTAATCACCTCATGAAGTTTATAATTTTTTTCCTGGTAGGCTAAAGAAAATAAGTTCCCAGAATTAATTTAAAGTCTTTGTTTTGTTTTTTAAAAAAATAAAAAAATAAAAAAATTGTTTATAAACAAAAATGTGATGTTTTTTTTAAAAAAAAATATGTGTTTAAAAAATGGTCAGAAGAATGTGTGAGATTAAAAAATGATTTGAGAAGACGTATTATTTAATTGCACCTATTATCGTCATTGAATAAAATAAAATTAATATTTATATTATTTAATATGGCGCATCAAACATACCTTAAAGGTTCTCAATTGGAGCACCCTAGGATGATGATCAACATAATAAAATAATTATTATCTCGGTCTCAATCATGTAAGCTAATTTGGCTTTTCATACAAATGTAGAAAACATATTTAATATTATTGAAAAAGTAATTTTGTAAAAAAAAATTCAACTTACCCTTATTTAAATATAAAAATAATTATTATTGAAAGTAATGAATAAGAATACAATAGTAAATAAACAAAATCTTCTTCACATTTATTTCCAGTCACATATTCCTATAAGACTCATCACTTTTCACTTTTTTCAATTACTTTTCAATTACACATTCTTTCAAAAACTCAAAATTCTAAAAAAAACTACATACACCAAACATACATTTAATATATTGTGATATCAACAAATACCAATTACTCGTATTTAAACCATATTTAATGTAGTGGTATACTCTCCCGATCATAAAGATAAGCTCATTTTTATTTTCACACAAATTAAGAAAACATAATTAATATCTATTGAAACTATAAATTTACTTTCAAATGTTGCGGCTAATGTTTCCTTTTTTTTTTAAATGTTTTGTTTGTTTAATTTTTTGTCTTATAATTTGTTTGTTTAATGTTTTGTTTATTTAATTTTTTATTCTACTTATTTATCTTCTAATTTGGTCTTTTTGTAATCATTATTTCTGTCTTTTATTTTATCGTAACAACATCTAATAGATTATAGAGGTAAATATATTAAATTCCATTTGATATTCACAATAACATCGTAATTTTATTTGATATATTCTCCTATTAGATTCTGATTAAATCTGATTTTAATTTCAAGTCAATGTCAACAATTAATTTTAACCACACATTTTATGGATTCGTAACTTTTAAACCACACATCTCATCAGCTTTTATCAAAAATTTACTATCTGTTTTAACCACACATTTTATGAGACCCTTATCTGTTTTAACCATACATTTTATGTGATTTATAACTTTTAAATCATATATTTTATCAGTTTTTATCAAAATCTGCTAAAAATAGATTAAAATTATACTTTTCATAGATTTTGATAAAATTGATGACATCTATGGTTGAAAAAATATGGATTCCATAAAATGTATAGTTAAAATTGATTGTTAACTTTGACTTAAAATTAAAATCAGATTTTAATTAGAACCGAACAGGAGAATATCAAACAAAATTTACGATGTTACTATGAATGACAAAAGAATTACATTTCCTTTTTTTTTAAGTTTAAACAAACAAATTATAAGATAAAAAAATAAGACAAAAACTTAAACAAAACAAAACATTAAAAAAAAGGAAATGGCAGCCGCAACATTTGAAAGTAAATGAGCTTTGCCACATTTGGAGAACCAAACTGTCTAGTAAATGCCGTAAGTTGGTGCATCAATAGACCACAGAACATTTATATCTATTTTAATTTTTAGGTGAATTGCTCTTATCATCCATTTAATACTTTGTATTAATGCATTGCACCAAATCTCGTTTCCTCATGGTCAAAGAATATATATACCTTAAGTTGCAGTTGGGTCGTGCATATACACATAATTGTACGCATTCGGTAAGGAAATCTACCACATCATCAAGAAAGATATAACAATAGTTTGACTTTAATAAAAAAAAAAAAAAATTAGTAAATTTCGATAAAATTCAATGAAAAATAACAAGTTTTAAGTTCCATAAAATGTGTGAATAAAACGATTTTTTTTTTTTTTTTTTTTAAATATGATATTTAAAAATTGAGAACCAAACAAGATCATAATGTTGTCTAAAGTTTGCAAAATTTGCAGCCTCAATAGTCGAGCTGGCAGCCTCAAATATGTAATGAGTATCACCAACTTAGCATAAAACTTTTTAACATTTTCTAAATATAAATACACTATTTTCTTCTGAATGAGAACCTGGAAGGAAGGGGCGTGTACGGGTTGAGATTTCAGCCAACCAAAAGGGAAGGTTCGATTCAATTGTTAGAAAAACAATTTTTTTTTTTTTTTTTTAAACACAGGCTCTCAAGATTTTCAGGTTGGTCCAATCCAAGTCAATAAGAAAATCGAATCAATCTCTCTCTCTAAATCAATCATCAGGTCGATTTGACAATATCGATTGAATGGATGAATAATTTGTTCACCCCAACTTGTCTACACTTGAAGACACGGGTTCTAGTTCAATTAAAACAAAACACGGGGCCACAACAGATAACATTTATATTTACATCTACATCTACGTCATTGATGGAGCTCAATGAAAAATCTATTCTTGAATCTGTTTGCCAATTTAGGGGTTAAAAATTCAAATGGTGATTCAACTTTGCATGATGTTTTTCTATTTATCATTAAATTTTTGTAAGTGTTTTTGATGATCATGGAATTGTTCACACCCACACTGAATAACTCGAAGTACGAAAAATCGATGGACTTGTGGCAAACGAAAACGCTGATATGGACGACTAAGCCTCTGTTTGGTTTATAAGCCTCTATTTGGTAGATTGTTTATAAATAATTATTTATAAAAATTGTTTCTAATTAGTAGCGTGATAATTTTGTAAAATAAAAAATGGTGGCAGCAAATATTTGACCAGTTGAAATTGTTAAAAAAATGTCCAAAAATATATTGTTGTGGCCATTAATAAACAAATTTTACCAAACATAGGCTTATTAGTAAAAAAAATAAAATGTGCTTATGAAAATGCAAATAAAGAAAATAAATAAATAATACTAACGATAATTAAAAAAAAAAATGCAAATAGTTAAAATTCAATTGCATTCTTATAAGCGCTTTTGATAGATGGAAGGCATTTATGACTGGTTTTTCATCAACTAACGAAAATAATGTGAATAGCATTACTCTTCTTTCTTTATGTTTTAAGACAAGAAGACGAAAAATACATAGAGACAACTATAAATGAACAATTCACTACCATAAGAACAAGAAATGGTCAACAGAAACCAAGAAAATGCCTTTTAGCTTCATATACAAAACTACTACCATCTATCTTTACAAAAATCAAAACCATGTAATGGCTCCCAACGTATTTAAATGGATATGTTAAGATCAATTCGAGGTTTCTTAACCGCCACGGGCGATGGAACAATGCCGTTGCATTGTGGGCATTTCGGGTCGCTCTTCGATATTAGCACATAAAATAGACACCTGGGACAACCAACAGCTAGCGAGCCGGATGACTTCTCTTCGCGATCAATATCACTATCTTTAACCGAGGACGATGAATTTGAAGGCGGTGATGGTGATTTCGACATTGATATTGAGCGCTTCCTAAATTGTTCTTTCTCCACCCTCTCAAGTGCGGACTTCACTTTGTCTAGAGTGCATACACTTTGATAATTGGACGACGAAGGCGATGAGGTAGATGATGGAACCAGCTTGAAGTCTAAACTGGTATCATCATAAAGATTTAATGGCTCATTCGATTCCATAGGGAAGTTGAGATCTTGAAACTTTGCTACTGATTTCGCCTTTTGCCGCATACTTTCTGATATTGACGAGGATGAGTTTGAAGAATTACATCTCTGGATATAGAGTTTTCCTGACTGAAATCAAGAATAACACATCAATGCTAGAACTTATTGTTTACATAAATATTTGATTGCATATTCATATATCATCAAAGCACAAGTAAGAATGTTATTCAGAAACTCTTCCCTTCATTGTCAAAATAAGTAACTTGCATATTTCCAGCTTTCGACCGATTAAAAAAAAAAAAAAAAAAAAAAAAAATCTATTTTAGACTCACTCATTTGCTACTGAGTACACTTATAAACATAGCCAAACATGCTTAGCAAGAATCCATTAATGTTCAGCTGTAAAAATGCACTGTAGGATTATCTTGTTGAAATCTACCAGAAGAATGGGTTAATCAAATTATACTTCAACTTTCAATAGTAGATAGAAACAGCTGACACAAGAATAAGTGATATAAATTTTAATTTGTTGCAGATTTCAGAGATAATAGAACTGGGCTTGCAAATATTTTTTTTGAAATTAATCATAATCCCAAGCACCCCATTACATAAAAATTAAGGCCAATAAAATCATTTTGTTCTGGAAAAATAACAATAAAATCATTTTGTTCATGGAAAATTAACAATCATAAATGCTAAAAATTGCTTGAGAATCTTCAAATATGGATTTAAGTTAACATCAATCACAATAAATTCAATTAAACAAAATTAATCCACAAATAAATGTCAATGCACATGGAATTAAAACTCTGATTAAATAAGGGCAAAAAAAAAAAAAAAAAGGCAGAGAAACAGCATTCAATGAAAAATTATTATAAACTTAACAAAACGCGCAGCTAGTAGGAAAGGTAAATCAACCAGTTTATCACCAGAATCAAAACGGAGAGTCCCGATCAAAACTATTCGTTCAGGACTTAAACAGATAGGGCATCCTATTAAATTCAACAACTATTTGAAAAATTAAGTTCTAGATCATACAAGAAAACAATAAACGTGGCCCAAATTTTCCAGTAATTTCTAGGCAATCAAAAAGAAAATCAAGCGCCCGAAGTGATATCAAAATAGAACAACCTTTAAGTCCAGTCGTTTTTCCCAGCCAGAAGGTACTTGCAAGTCGAGGTCTAACTCTTTGGATTCAAGAGTACAGCATCCATCAAGCAAATCCTTTGTAATCAGGGCCGCTGATTTTCCATTACCACCACCTGATTGATCATTCATATCACCACTGTCCATTACTCTAACCAAATAGCTCACTTCTGCAGCCATCCCACAATTCACCATGAACGATATCTTTTGTTTTGCAGAAAGAGATATTTCATAGATAGATAGAAAGAGAGTTTAAATACATACACCCACAAGGAGAGAGAAAGTAGATGGGATGATGTAATAATTATGAATTACAATAATACCCACGAATGCGCAAATTATTGGAGACCTAACATAAATGGATGGGGATTATGATTAATTGCATGGGGCACTATAAAAAAATACCAATTAAAGAATCCGGTTGCTGATGAATTTACTGAAAAATACTGTCTTCTTTCACTGCCATCTCCTTTCCCCAGCACTGATAGCACTGGTTTTCTTCTCGACTCCCAAGCTACACACCTACGATACCTCCGACCACCATAACCACAACCATGGCCAACACCACCACCACCATCACCACATCGACCGGACCACCACAACAACCAGAGCAACCTCACATCCACGGTCCACCACTGTTGTTTCTTCCCCGCTGCTTCCTGTTCTCTGATGCACCGTCGCCCAAAATTCTGAAGGGAAGAAACCTAAAATCGATTTGAACATGGCGGCGGAAGAACTTGAGGAATCGAATTTCATGCCACAATCAAAAGAATAGTTACATCCAGTCGTCAAAACACCACGAGTTGTTCGCCCCATCGTCTCCACCATAAATGTCAAAAGCATCAGCAAGAATTCAGGGCATCAAGCCACTGCCACAGGCAAGCAAGTGTTGAAGAATCCGACGGAGGTGGAGGTGGAGGAGGAGGTTGAAGCCAAGGCAATGCCAACCATTGTATCTGATTCAAAGAACAGGGTTAGTCGTCGTGGTAGCTCAGTGGCTGTGGTGGTGGTCGTGAACTATACTTAAAGTGTAGATAATAGTGCACGAAAAGTGTTTGATTAATGTTTGAGACAAAGTATCATAAAAAAAGTATAAAGTTTCAAGCTATGATACTACAATTTCGTTCAAAGTATCATAAAAATTTGATGAAATTCCGTGTTATGATACCAAAATTTAAAGTAACACAACTATCATGTTGTGATACTTGTAAAGTATCACAAAATGATACTTCAGAATACAGTATTTTTCAAAAAAAAAAAAAAAATTGAAATATTTTTCAGTTTTTTTTAAAAATGAAGTAAATTTCAATTAAATACAAAAAGATGGGTATTTGTGCAAACGCCCCTGGGGATTATCCGACTAAATAGGTTCGTAGGTAGGGTATTGAGGTAAACTTTAAAACCCGACATGAGTATGGGTCGGTGTGGGTTTTACTACAATACCCATACCCGACCCGCATACCCATTAATTTCCTTAAAAAATTATAGAATTTAAAACAAAAGTGATTGTGTAAAAAAAAAAATAATGAATAAATTAAAAATAGAACTCAAATATCTATTAAGATTGTTAACGTCTAAACCTTAATATGTTTAAACTATTGACTTTGTTAACGTCTAAAAAAAATGTTCAAATTCGCTTGTTTAATTTCAACATATAACAAGTTTTTTTCAAGCTAAATTCAAGTAAAGTTCAACATTTAACTGATTCAAGTTAATCCGGAGCACATATAACCTATTTACAGCTTAAAAAAATAAAAAATAAAATAATTAATAATGGGTTTCAAATGGGTATAGAAGCAAACCCGCTTCCGACCCGACTCCGACTCCGACCCCGACCCCCACCCAATCCTCAATTCTTAAATGAGTATATGGGTAGGATATGGAGGTTGTAAATTTTTAGTGGGTAGGGTATGGGTCGAGTTTGTCCGACCCATTGACATCTCTAGTAATAATGAGTAAATGGAGTCTAGGGACGACATAACGACTCGTAGGCTCAGCCGCTCGACCTCGACTCGAAAAAAGCTCGAACTTAATTCGACTTGCAGTTCGAGCTGAGCTTTCTTTTTAGGGACAAACTTGACTCGGCTCGATCCAAAAATAATTTCGTCCAAAAAATTCGAGCATTGAAATTCGATCTCAAGCTCGGCTCGGCTCGTTGTATATATAAATTTTCAATAAAATTTTTATGAACTTTATTATAAAAATTAAATAAAATTTAAAAGCTCAAGACTCGACTCAACACGGCTCGGCCCATCTCGGCTCGAAAAGCTCGAGTCGAGCCTTATTTTTTGGAGACGAACTTTGGCTCGGGCCAAAAAAAGCTCGATTCCCTAATAGCACGAGCCAAGTTCGAGCCATGATCTTCGACTCGCGAGCCAACTAGACTCTTTGACATCCCTAGTAGAGTCTCTTAATGGATAAACAAGGTAATGATACAAAATTTCATTTTAATTAATTAAGGTCATTAAGGAGAATTAATTGCAATTTATCTTTTTGTGGATACAGAAGTTCACTATTAAAAAAAAATACACACAATGGTGGTGAGGGTGTAGATTTGGACATGTGGAAGAAGGGGGCCCACAAATGCAATGTAAAAAGGGCAAATAGCACAAAAAGTCCCTAACATTTGCACTTCTTGTGAAAATCGTCCCCAACCTTTCAATTTTGATATTTACACCCTCAAAATCACATTTTTTGTGCGAAAATAGTCCTTCCATCAAGCATCGTTAAATTCAACCGTTAGAAAAAATGAGTAATTTGCACATTTCGACCCTAACGTTTAGAAGCTTTTTGGAACAAATCCCCATCATTTCGTTTTTTTGTGCAAAAATCCCTACATCACTTAATTACTACTAAATAAATTATTTTTATTATTTTCCATATAAAATGAGAAATTTACCCTCCCTCTTTAAATAAAAAAGAAATGTAAAAATTAATTATACTCACAACATCAAATTTTTCAAAAAGTGCAATTGATTCATAATTGAATAATTAAAAAAATTTAAAATGATAAAAAAAAATAGAAATAACAATAAGATATTTACATATTTTAATTTAAGATCATGTAAATGTATTAGAAAGATCGTTAATTTAATAAAAACATTTACTCATTATTTAATATAAATTTGAAATTCGAAAAAAAAAACTTTCTAATGGGTCTTTATTCTTATTAAAATTAACATTGTGATTGTTCCCACATATATTTTAAATTTATCATAAAATCCTACTAATTTTTAACATGTTAATTGGGATTTTATCTATTCGATCAATAACTGATAATTCAATTTATATGTGAAAATTATCATAATGTCAAGTTCAATAAGAAGAAAGACACATTAGAAAGTCTTTTGAGCTTCAAAGTTACATAAATAATGAAATAAATGACTTTATTAAAGTAATGATCTTTTTAATACATTTATATGATCTAAAATTAAAATACGTAAATACATTATTGCTATATTTATTTTTTATTTTTTTATTATTTTTGCAATTTTTTAATTATGACCCATTTGCACTTTTTGAAAAACTTGATGTTGCAAGTGCAATTAATTTTTACATTTTTTTATTTAAAGGAGGGTAAATTTGTCGTTTTATGTGGAAAAAAATGATAAAAACAATGTATTTAGCAATAATTAATTGATTCATAGATGTTTTGCACAAAAAAAAAAAAAGAAAGAAAGAAAGAATATGGATGTATTCCACAAAACTTTTAAAGGTGAGGGATGAAATGCGCAAATTACCCATCTTTTCTAACGGCTAAATCTAACAGTCCTTGACGAAAGGACTATTTTCCCAAAGAAGGTGATTTTGATGGTGTAAATACCAAAATTGAAACGTTGGGACTATTTTCACAAGAAGTGCAAACGTGCTATTTACCCATGTAAAAATCAAGAGCAACTCCAATCGTGGTGTAAATATATTGCCAGTTTACACATCTGACAATCACTTTTACATCTCAATATACATCCCGGTGGATCTAACCCAAAATTTTGCTCAAATGAATAGATGTAAAATACAAGATTTAAATTTAGTTTTTGTACAATTCTTTTAGCTAGTAAGTTTTATGTTAATATATTTTTTTAGCTTGTGCATATATACGGGGGTCTTAATAGGTGAGCTGACATCATCATCAGAAGAAAGCCCCTACAAATATTGCAATATATAGTAATTAAATATTTCAAAAAACATATAAAAAAAGTAACTTCAAATAATGACCAGTAGGTATAAACCTGTTCATAACAATTACCGTCATTACCATCCTTGATCTGACTGGAAGCATAAGTGGAAATTAAATCTGAGTCGTCGTTAAGTTTCAATACGCTGTGAACCGAACTCTTCCCTTGCAGATTAGCATCCCTCACTTGCACCATGAATAAAATTGTAGATTTGTATATTGACCTGTAGTCACCGGCTGAATTGTAGCTATCACATAGCCTACAATAAAATCTGTCCCCTTCTGGTCTTATTTTCCTGAAGCACTTCTTGCATGCTAAATAGCACCACTCATCAGCACATTCAACGTCCAGAACAGTACAACACAACCAGTAGCTGCCAACCTAATACCAAATTACAATTTGAAATAATGTAAGCACATATTTGAACCACATCTAGGCTAAATAGTCCTTGATGGTTCTCAAATTACCCATCTTAGTCCTTGATGGTTCTCAATTTTGTCGACCCAATAGAAAGGTCATCATGTACTGAATAAGCCGCTGAGGTTGAAATTTGACTTATCCATGATGAAGCTACTTCCCTTCCAATCAATAATCTTTAAAAATACAGAAAATTTTGAAAGTAAGAATCTAAACTTGGAAATGTGTATCATAAAGAAATTGTATAGCCAAGCATAAACCATTAAATAAAAAAGGTAAGACATACTTGTCTCGGAATTGCTTGATTTCATCAATCGGTGCATTTACCATCACTTTAGTAACATAAAAGCCATTAGTAATTTTTATCACTCCTGCACAATTGAATATTTAAAAATAAAAATAAAATAAAATAGAGAGACATAAATAAGTAATAGACAGACTGTGTTAAAATGGATATGTAATATAACTTCAGAATCAATTGAATCAAGAAGCAAAATTATTTTATTTTTGAGACATACCATTATGTTCCCTAGCGTGACACATTTTCAATAGCACAATCACAGGTTCAAGAGAGCCAAAATCCAAGTGATTGCTGACTTCGTCAACATATGGATCCCATAGAATGCACTTCAATTTAGCTTTCCTACATTTAGAATTTACTTATATATGTTATAAAGAACTAAGATGCAACACAGATTATTAGAAATATACATTTAGTACATAGCATTAGCAAACTTACTCTAAGTGATGTGATCCGGACCCTCGACAATTGGAGTCATAGCAGGCTTCACAGGAAAAATTTAAATATTCAAGCCAAAACAAGAATTCAACAGGATCGACGAGCTTTGAAGATCAAACAGTGTCGAAAAAGAACCGGAAATTATGCAGAAGGCCTGTCACGGCCGTAACCAATAAAAGTCACGGCCGTAACCTCCCCTCGGGTTAAAATGCAGAAATTCAAGAAATTCAATTTACGGCCGTAACAAAAATATTCACGGCCGTAACATTCAAAAAAGGGCAACTTTACGGCCGTAAGAAGGTTTGTCACGGCCGTAAGAGACGCAGCGCCAGATTTTCCGGGGATTTTCAATTAATTTATTTCTTTTTATTATTTTTGGTTATTTTCCTAGTTTAGAATTTTAGCATAATTAGAATTCTATTTTGAGTAAATTAGATGCTAGGTTATTTTGCTTATTTATACGCGTTCCGATTCATTGTAAAAATAAGACTTTGATGATTAAATAAAACAGAGATTGAATGTTTTTCAATTGTTTAATGTGTGGATTCACATTACAAATCAAAACTTATCAAGATTGATTATCTTGTGGCGTTCATTCCGAATTTATCAAATATTCGCGAGAATATTTGTGGCGTTCAAATCAGAGACTTATCAAGGAGATTGGACAAATCCTTGTGGTGTTTCGAAAGTCGTGGTTCTTTATTTCGCATCGTCGAGCCATCGCGTCGTGAATATCGGGTCATGATTCATCCGTCCAACCACAACCTGAGTTCGGAACTTTTCGGCGTTTCTTCCGCGTTTCGAATCTCATCATTTGGTATCAGAGCTGGACTCTGAATTCAGGTTTTTCTATCCAGTTTGATTTTTATGTTTATCATCGAGTCCCATAAAAATCATCCATATCTTGTTGTTGAGTCTTTCTTTTCTTGTTCTTCATGCCAGTAAATTTTTTCTTTTTTTGATCCATATAAAAATTCAACAAAAATTCAAAAGTGTTTGTTTTGTTTAATTCTTATCCGAATTAAGTTCCGTTTGTTTTGTCGTGTTCGTTGTCGAATTTCCGGATTTATAAAAAAAAAAAAAAAAATTATTATTTTTTATTATTTTATTTATTCCGAAAATTCATCCTAAAATTCAAAAAAAAAAAGAGACCATTCAAGAACCACTTTCTTGAATTTCTTGATCCTTTGTTTTCATTATTCTTTTTCTGTGTCCTTCCACAAAAAAATTAACAATGTCCAATTTTCATGAAAACGCCAAAGATCGTATGTGGAGATTTTTGAATGAAGCTTTGGTTAGGTTGGATAAATTAGATGAAAGGGATGGGAAATTGAAAAAGGGGCGATCTCAAGCAAATCGTAGTGATTATAGGTGTGATCCTAAACCTAGGGATGGAATCGGGGTTAAGAGAGGAGCTGAGATTGATCCAAAAGCAATTTTGAAATTTCAAAAAGAAATTTATGAGGAAAAATTGAGGTGTGAACGGGAGGCAGAAAAAAAATATTTGGCTAAATTGCGAAAAAAGGAGGAGAAACGAAATGCGGTAATTAGATGGTTAGAAGAGAGTGAAAATCATGTTGAGCCTCGGGATATGAAAGTTGAAAAGAAGGAGGGAGGCTTAAGGCATGAATTAGTTGAAGAGACCCCGAACTTTGTGGTAGGAGTTGAAAACATGGAGTTGTGTGAACAAACTCCAAAATATGATGACGAATTAGAAGTTGGGGTAGAAGTTCAGATTTTGAGCTTTGAATTGGAAGATCCACATTTTGGTAGTGATGAGATAGTACATGAACATGGTGATTCGAATGTGGAGGTCGGGGATGTGGTTGAGTTTGAAGATAAAAAAATTGAACAAGAAATTGCAGAGGAGGAAAGAGGCGAAGAGAAGAGCCTCGTGGTTCAAGAAGTGGAGTTGGTGGTGGTTTGTCATGAATACAAGGATCCATACCTTGTACCTCATGAAGCTAACATGTCCCTCCCCATTTTGTTTAAGTCCTTTTTGCAGGTTAATTATGACTGGAAGCTTCAACCACACTACGAATGGCTAAGGAAGTTCAAGCTCCATCTCTTCCGTGTTTGCAAATCAAAGGATTCCAATTTATTGAACTCATGGCATGGAAGCAGTAATTTTCCGTTTGATCCAGGAGGTGAAGTGGAACACCAAGAACAAAGCTATGATTCGGGACGAATCATCCTAAAGAAGGAGGGTATGATGTGATCCGGACCCTCGACAATTGGAGTCATAGCAGGCTTCACAGGAAAAATTTAAATATTCAAGCCAAAACAAGAATTCAACAGGATCGACGAGCTTTGAAGATCAAACAGTGTCGAAAAAGAACCGGAAATTATGCAGAAGGCCTGTCACGGCCGTAACCAATAAAAGTCACGGCCGTAACCTCCCCTCGGGTTAAAATGCAGAAATTCAAGAAATTCAATTTACGGCCGTAACAAAAATATTCACGGCCGTAACATTCAAAAAAGGGCAACTTTACGGCCGTAAGAAGGTTTGTCACGGCCGTAAGAGACGCAGCGCCAGATTTTCCGGGGATTTTCAATTAATTTATTTCTTTTTATTATTTTTGGTTATTTTCCTAGTTTAGAATTTTAGCATAATTAGAATTCTATTTTGAGTAAATTAGATGCTAGGTTATTTTGCTTATTTATACGCGTTCCGATTCATTGTAAAAATAAGACTTTGATGATTAAATAAAACAGAGATTGAATGTTTTTCAATTGTTTAATGTGTGGATTCACATTACAAACCCAAACTTATCAAGATTGATTATCTTGTGGCGTTCATTCCGAATTTATCAAATATTCGCGAGAATATTTGTGGCGTTCAAATCAGAGACTTATCAAGGAGATTGGGCAAATCCTTGTGGTGTTTCGAAAGTCGTGGTTCTTTATTCCGCATCGTCGAGCCATCGCGTCGTGAATATCGGGTCATGATTCATCCGTCCAACCACAACCTGAGTTCGGAACTTTCCGGCGTTTCTTCCGCGTTTCGAATCTCATCACTAAGTCCTCGAGTTCAACCTCAATTAGCCTGCTTCGTCTTCCTTTCACAATTTTTTCCTGCACTTCTCCCTTTCCAACAACTTCACCAATGACATCTGAAGATATATCAATTCGTTAAAAAATATTTGTACCACTATAAATAACATTACTGAAAATATAGGAAGTTCATATTAAAAAAATTGTTGAGTATATCGTACCAAACAACTCGGTCTCATCAGGCTTAGGTGTCTCAAGGATCTATTTAAACGATTTGAACTCGTAAATTTCCTTTGGGAATGACTTTTCAGGGAGCTCTACAACTCTAGTGCGTGATAGGAAATCAATCTTATGCTTGCACTTGGTTGCCTGGTACTTGGATGAGTTTTCAACAACTATGAAGTCCCGAATGGCATACAACGCACCCTCACGTAAAAGGGGCTTGAACACACGAATTAAATTCCTTTTAGCGGAAGCTTGTATCCGTCCACCCTACTCAAGAAAAGCAGACGGATCATGGAATAAACAATGTTAAACAAAATGGGAAAATGTAAACAACATTAAACATCTGCAATAACATATATTACACACGCAATCAAGATATTAGCAGCCCAAAAGTAGAGAACAATCAGTGACTAATTTTGATAGATGCCTGACAATAAATAAAGAAAAGAAAATTAAGTACTTGTATTAGACTAAAGAAATACTAAACATGTATAGCAAACAGATCTCATTTATTGAAATTTAAAAATAATCAAAATAAGTAATAAAAAACTAATTTAAACCTAAGTTAAAAATAAGGTTGATCACAAACAAAAAATATGTAATCAAAGTCAAACCTAAACTATAAATCACATACATAGGAGACAGTAAATAAACTTATAATCAATCCAAAGTTCAATTAAAAAATACTAATCATGCAGACGGATCATCATGGAATAAACAACGTTAAAAAAAATGGGAAAATGTAAACAAAATTAAACATCTGCAATAACATATATTATACATGCAATCAAGATATTAGCAGCCCAAAAGTAGAGAACAATCACTGACTAATTTTGATAGATGCTTGACAATAAAGAAAAGAAAATTAAGTACTTGTATTAGACTAAAAAAATACTAAACATGTATATCAAACAAATCTCATTAATTAAAATTTCTGGAACAGAAAAAATAATTTTTTTTAAAAAAATGTAATCAAAATAAGTAAAAAAAAAAAATTAATTTAAACGTACACTATCACTTTAAACATAAGCTAAAAATCAAATTGATCTACAGGAAAAAATCAAACTGATCAATAGGGAAAAATATGTAATCAAAACTACACTATCACTTTATCTGGTTTGTTATGCAAACATATATTCCTTGTTTCATTAATTGAAATTTCTGGAACAGAAAAAATAATTTTAAAAAAAATGTAATCAAAATAAGTAATAAAAAATTAATTTAAACCTACACTATCACGTTAAACATAAGCTAAAAATCAAACTGATCAACAGGGAAAAATATGTAATCAAAACTACACTATCACTTTATCTTGTTTGTTATGAAAAAGTATATTCCTTGTTCTTTCTATTTTCTGTTTAGCAGGTAAGATTACCTATAATTATGGGTTGTATATGTATCAAATGTACTCACATACCTCCTTATCGACGACTACAATGTCGAAACTGCAGATTTCATCCGGGTTATTGAACCCCGGAGTCTCCCAAGCTCAGACAACAGGGACCATAATTGAGCACGTTGTCTTCGCGGTGTCCAGATCACAAACCAAACTGTATAGTCCACACATCTTAAAGGGAAAGGGGGAAAAAATAAAGCACGTCAAAATGAAGGCAAGGAAGGATATAAAAAAACTGATATTATGATCATGCATAAGAGGAAAAAAAGCGATGAAAAGTGAAAACGTCCAATCCCATTAGAGTTTATACAAACCTTATCAAATAGGTACAAAGGCTGGGGCTTGTGAGAGAATGCGGACAACAGCTGGGAATTGTAAGAGATGTTGCAAAAGTATATTAAAATGGTACTTTTTTTATGTGTAAAGAGAGATCTGATATGTATAATTACGAATTCGACTTTTCACCTTCCAATGCACAACCACTATTCACGCTACAGTGTTTCAAATTATTAAAACCTCTGTAAAAAAATGTGCACATCATAATTATTATGGGAAATAGACAATATATATACATATTTTGATGGACACGTTGTATTGGGCACTGTTTTGACATTCCAAATTGCATGTACACACATATATTATATATATATATATATATATAGACACACACTCTTACACGCAATACATGTTTAGTGTACATACATGTTTTTATGGACACGTACTGGGCACTGTTTTGACCTTGAAAATTGCATGTACACACAAATATTATAATATTATTATTATATATATGTATATTATATAATAAACATCAATCTGGATCATTTTTTTTGCATTCATACTGAACCATTTTGTGTTCACACTGGCCAGACTTTCCTCCCTTTATTATAGTATAGATATAGATTTTGTGACTGAGACAATAAAGTGAAAATTAATTGACATGTGTACAAGTTAAATTTAATTAGTCAATCATCTAATTAACATCTCTATATATGCATATCTATATACATATCACTACTATATATAAATCTCACTTCAAATTTACTATTCCTTAGGACCAAAAGTAGCACTTTTAGGCTAAAGGTGAAACACGCTTTTTATATTTTCTATCTGGTTTGCGTTTAAAAAAAAAAAAAAAAAAGCAGTGGGTAGCTTTATTTCTCTCTCGCTTTCACTGCTCTCTCCTCGTCTCCAGAAACTTCTCGCTAGGGTTCCGTTTTCTCCACTGCTTTCGTCGTCGCTGGTAAGTTTCTTCTCTTCCTTTCTTCTTTTTGGTTGTTTTTGTAATTTTTATTATATAGAGATTAACTCTTTTTTCCTGGGTTTTGCGTTGGACGTCGAAATCGAACGAGTTGTTTCAAAAAAAAATTTCCCTTCAGTGTAGTTTGTTTTTGGGGCGTTGAACTTTGTTCTTTGAGACAAATATTCTATTTAACTTTCTTCGATGCGTTCTTGTGTGCCCAGATTTTTTGATATGTATTTTTTTTTTTTTTAAAGATCTAGGTCTTTACAGCTTATACTTGTTTTGACTTGAACGTGAAAATGGGCTTCTTGAAAGGTAGTTCCATTAACTCAAAATTTGCACATCGTTATTTTTATCATTATATTTTTACCACCGTCTTTTTGATTGATGTAATATCACACAAATGTCAAGCATTTGGATTGTTATAATTGTGGTGTGTCACTATGTAATTCAAGAACTTGTTATAGTTCCATAAATGCTATGAACCAATTCACAGTGTTGTTTTAAAATGTATAGAAGCGTTTATTATCTTCCATCATTCTCTTTTAAAATTTCACTTCCTAACGGTGATTTTTTATTTAGATTTAACAGTTTGTGCGAAAGAGAAATGCCTTACATAATTCAGCCTATGACATCACTTTTGTTGTTTACTAGAAGTCCTTAAAACATGAATACATTTATTTACTTATAACATAAATACATTTACTTAAAACATTAATCCATTTAGTGTTCAATTTATTTATTTATTTTCAGCAACATGACAATGATATGGAAGCTTAAGTCAAGACACTAAGAAACTTTATGGATAATCTCCAAAACATGCTACGACTTGAAAGTTTATGGTTTTTTGCACCTCATATTTCTTGTGCATGCATTGTTGTACATCTTCTTTCTTTCTTTTTTTGTAATATGCTTTAAAGAACACTGAATGATGTCATTTACTTTGTTTACAATTTTCTCGATTTTAGGGATTTCTTCATGTACATTGTTATGTTTATATGAAAGCAATTGTGCGAGTAACAATAATTCATTTTTCTTCTCTTCCGAAAATCGGCGTGTCTACCTGAATCGATCACCTGGCCACCTTCCAGTAGCGACTCCAATCTTCATCTGAGCCGATATTCTCTCTATAAAGCAAGAACGTGAGAAAATTTTGCTAATTTCTTCCTCAGTTATGTTTCTTCCAGTTTTGTACAAAACTATGGTGTCGTGTATGTGGTTATGTAGAAAAATATTATTGATTTCTTCCTCCATTATTTTTTTAAGTTATGTTGCGTATTTAGTCAATTAAATAGGGAAGAAAAACCCTAAATATGTACACAGAACTATTGTATATTCGAAACCAAATGTAGAACTATTGTATATTCGAAACCAAATGTAGAGATGTTGCAAATCTTTGCCTTTTTTCGTTTCTACCAAGTTAGTCCTTTAATTTCCTTAGTTTAATTTTAGTGCTTTTAATCTACAGATAAGAGACATAATTTTTATTACTATTTTTATGGATCTGTTAATACAGTTTGAACCATAAAGAATGAGTATTCAAATTATTGCACGCATTTTGATCAAGGTATATTTATGTTGGAATTAAATATTAATATATTTGGATTTTTTAGTTCACGATTCAATTATATATTTTGCATGGCTTGTTAATTGTTTAATTTTATTTGGAGTAGGCTGGCAATGCCAGCACCTAATTTCAGCCTTTGTCTCTTTCTGATCCCTGAAATAGTGGTACTTCACAGATACTCGCCACATTTCTTATAATGTAGGTTCTTAGAAATGGAAGGTGGAGTGAGGAAGATGCTGAAATTTTTGTCCACAGTGATGTTATCAGTATTAAACTTGGAGATATAATTTGTGCTGATTCAAGTGTGTATATTTTCTTGATTTTTTGGCACATTATACACAATTTCAGTTTATTGGAGCTTGTGGAATTATAAATAATGGATTTTGAAGTCTTGCTTTGATGGGGGAGTCCCTTCCTGTAACAATGAGATCATGGATGAGACTCTATTTTCTCGGGTCGACTCTTATAAATTTCGTTCTTAGTACATTTTTTATTGATTTTTCATTCAACTTTTTTCAAGAAACAGTAGGACAACCTTGAATTTAATTTTTTTTAGGATCTCATATATATTTGAATCTTGTTTTGCTTTTGCTCCAATTCTCATGTTATAAAAAGGATTTATGTTTGCTGACTAATTGGAGGTAGAATTTTAACAGTAATATTTTTGAACGCACATTGCATTTTGTAATGTGCTAAAGCTGCTATATGAAATTATATGCAAATTAGTAAAGGTGAAAGGGCGTTAAGTTTTATTGTTTTAACTCAACATATCTTAGGACTTCATTGTGTTTAATCAATTAAACCTTCTTAGAAATTAATGAAGTTAACATATGATATGCGGTCCATTATGAAGTTGGTAAAATAATATCTATAGGTGGATTGTGAAGTCAAAGGCACACTAAATGGTAGAGTATATAGTAATTTCTTTTTCCGTATAGTTGTGCATTGATAATGAGGTTCAATGGTGGAGTCATAGTTGCAAATTGTCTCGAGAAGTTAGTGAACTGTTTCAATATGGTCTTAGATTTCTTCTCCTTGTGCCGAGAAGATGGATATAAATTTTTAAAAATTTGACCGATCGATACATTTTTAAAAACCGACTGATTGAAATATCTTATGCCCCCTTTTGGGTTCCATTAAAAGTAAAATGCATTTTCATATTTCCTATTTTCAACCACACATTCTCCAATAAAATTATATTACACAAACTCAAAATTCATCGTTAATTTTTAAACATGTCCTCCAAACAAATTGTTCCAAAACTCATTCCCTCCGCCTCCCCAAAAAATTAAAAAATAATTGGGGCTCAAACAAGGGATGTATATAGCTGGGTTTACTTTTCGAGATCAATATGAAACCATGGATGAATTCAATTTGTTAAATGAAGTATATATTTTATAGGCTTCCTTCTTATGCCTTCTTACCTTCTTAGAAGCATATATATAAGATATGTATGTATCTTCGTTTTGGTTTTGGTTTTCAACTAATCTGTATAATGTTTTCACATAAACTTGTTAAGGTCCGTAGATAGAATAGCCAATCTTTACTTTAGCATTCAAATATTGAGTAAGATTTGAATGCTCACATAGTAAGATTTGAGGGTATTTCAGCCAACTAAGTGCTTGCAGCTGAGAGTGCTCTATCTTCAATTTCTGGTTGGTGAATGGCTTTGGATCTATTATAAGAAATATAACACTCATATGAAAACTGGTCGTCTGTACAGTTGAAGTAGTTCAAAAGGAAAGATTTAAGATGAAAGTTTTTAAGTTTATGGTCTTGGAAAGTCATTCCTGATGTTCAATGATTTCTAACTAATGATTTTATATTCTACCGAAAGTCAGGTAGGAGAAGTTAAAAACACTAATTTGTTCTATTGATGAGTATTTGACAGTGTGCTGATGGGAAGTGTAAGCCGTGTATATAATTTAACACCTGGTTTGCTTGCTCCATGTTTCAAATTATTCCCTTTGCCCATTGTTTTGAGCGCCTAATTTAAATGAACATAGGATTTATTGTACTTGGATAATCCACACAGTATATTAGAGCACCATGCTAATGTTTGCATTGGCACAGGTCACTGGGAACTGCAATTTTAGTTTAATTTGTGAGAGATTAGCTCATGAACATGAAACTGTTAATTGTGGATGGATGCAAAATCTATTACATGGGTTAACTAAAACAGGTTTATTCAGTCATTTTCCTTGAGTGAATCTTGCAATCTTGATGCTTCTCAAAGAAAATGCTTCATACTCCATGCTATTGAGTTGGAGTTCAATTGCTACATTACATGTTCTTTCAAATTATGTTATCGGTTTAATATATTTTTTTTGTTGTGTTAAAGTATTTTTGAATGTTAAAGTTTTAATTCAATATTTTATATTAGATAAATAAATCTCTACATCAATTCATATTAAATCCTTTCACTTACGGGTTGGTTAATTACATTATTTTAGTTCATGAGTTCAGCATGAAAAATGAGTGCATTAGAATGTTACTGAAGTACTTGAAGTTGAATTACCAAATATGTCAACATAGTAGCAAATAATCTATATAATTGACCTTATAAGTATTTGAAATAAGACATAACTTTTTATCAAAGTGTTTGTTGACATTAAAGTCATCACTGCAGGTTCAAGAACTTATCCATCATGATTAATTCTCAATTTCATACTACACCAAATTGATATCATAAATTGTATTCCAATTTTAATGTTACTTAATGTGTACTAAAAAATAAATATTTTTCCCTTTATTAATTCCACGCGAATAAATACAAGTATAATATGTTTCGTGCAACGCACGAATATCCTACTAGTATATCATAAAGATAGAATTATTTTTTCTCACACAAATTAAGAAAAATGTACTTAAAGTAATTATATTCACACAACATTTTTTTTATATTTACACAGTTTTTTTGCAAGAAAGATCTTCAGTGTTTGTTTACTTTTACTTTTATGTCTTCAATTTTTTTAATCGCATTATTATTCATAACATTCAATTAATTAACATATTTTGTTTCTATTCACGATTTCTATTCAAATATTTTGCTAATATGCAATGAAAAGGTGTGCAAATATTTTGTTTAACTTTTATATTATTTATTTATTTTAATTATTTAAAAGTATGAGAGAAGTATTTTTCTCCCTTGTGACAAATATTTTGAAAGAAAATCGTCTCTAAAGACAAGATGTGAAAATTAATAAAGACGTGATGATAAAAAAATAAAAAATAAAAAACTTAGTGGGGTAAATGTAAAAATAAGGAAAAATAGGGATCTTCACTGCAATTAAAATGTGGCGTGATTAATAAAAAGTGTGGTATTAATATATTTACCCATGGACTTAATGTATAAGATTTTCTTACAATTTTTATTAACCACGTTACATTTTAAATGTAGTGAATATCCTTAAGTTTTCCTTAATTTTATATTTACGTTGCCGAGTTTTTTATATATACGATTTTTTTTTATCATCAAACTTTATTAATTGTCACATCTTGTACATAAAGACGAATTTCATCCAAAATATTTGTTATTAGTGCGAACGATACTTATGTATCTCTCATATTTTTAAATAATCGGAATAGATAATAAATACAAAAGTTGAACAAAATATTTGTATCTTTTTTAAGTGCACGTTAATAGAATATTTGAATATAAATCGTAATTAGAAACAAAATATTTTAATTAATTGAAGGTTAGTAATAATAATGAGATGAAAAATGTTGAGGACATAGGAGCAAAAGTAAACAAAGATTGAAGATCTTTCTTGAAATTTATTTATTTATTTATTTTTAAGAGTATATCCTATTACAACTAAAACCCCTCCCAAACCCCCCATAGGATTCGAACCTGGTTTATGCCAGGTAAGGATGTCACCCTAACCACTGGGGCATTGCCTTGATCCTATCTTTCTTGCAATTAAGATGTGGTGTAGATATAAAAATGTTGTGTATGAATATAACTACCATTTTACTAATTTATCTCTACATTAAATAATAGCTTAATCAAAGTTAATAAATATTGTTGATAACAAGGTATATTAAATAAAGATGTATTATAAAACTAAGTAATATTTATATTTTTAATAAGAAAAGTAATATATAATTTGGGACGAATGAAAAAAGGAAATAAAGTCTATCTTTATGAGACGAAGAGAGTATATTTCTAGTTTGATATATATATATATATATATATATATATATATATATATATATATATATTTGCTAATTATGATAATGGAACAAAAATGAAAAATTAATTAAATTCCACACTAGCTTGCTAAAATACTAACTAACTAAAGTTAGCAAATTGTTAACTTATGTCTATAATAAATGAATTTAACGAACATGTTAAGAACATCTCCAATTGTAGTGTTCAATAGAGCTATTTTGTAATTTGCATCCTCGAGTTGGCTTGAATAGTCTCCAATGAGGAGATGTAAATGAGATATAAATTATATTTTCGGCCAAAATTGTAAAAAAGTTGTAAATTTAAATATTGTTTTACATCTTCACATAAAATTAATTTCTCCCAAAAATAGCTATTAATCCATAAAATCTTGATTTGAGACATACCATTTAAATCTATTATATTAATTTACATTACAATTTGAATTTTTTATATCCATTTGTACATTTTTAATATTTTTATATTTTCGTTTTCATAACCAAATTTCGAAAATTTTAGGTTGTTTTGTTCGAAACACACACACACACACACAAATAAAAAATAAATTAACATTAAAAATTAAGAGTTAAAAAATTATGCAAAAATTGAAAATATTAGGCTGCGTTCTCTTTGGCGGTTTCCAGCCGTTTTTCGTTTTCCATTTTCGAAAATGCGAAAAACGAGTTCTCTGCGCCGTTTTCGAAAAAAAATTTCGAAAATGTTTTCAAAATTTGTAAAGGAAATGGAATCATGTTTTCCGCATTTTCCGAAATTTATACCTATTAAGTGAAAAACGCGGAAAATTAAAATAAAATAAATTTATACCTATTAAGTGGAAAACGCGCGTTTTCCACTTAAAAAAAAAATTAAAATAATCAAAAAAATTTGAAATTTGTCAAAATTTGTGATTTTTAATTACATTATTGGTCCCTGATTTTCAAAACTTGTCATTTTAATCCTCAAATTTTGAAATTTCTTTCTAAAATACCCTAATTTATTTTCAACTTAGGTTCCTCAACTTCAGATTTTGTTGCAAATTAGTTCACAAAATTTACTTTTCTTTCAATTTAGTCTTTCTCGTATTTGCTTTATAGGTCATTGTCTTCAAACATGTATAACTTTTGATGTACAACTCCGAATTGCACTTTGTTTTTTTGCGTCGAACTCCAAATTCAACCATCTTTCTAATGATGTATCATGTGCTTAATTATTAAACATTTATTTTTTACTTTTGTATTGTAGACACTTATTTTGTAAGGGCGTTATTAATTAACGTAAATTGATTTTTGCAAATTTTATTGAAACTTAAATTTTAAACGTTATGAGTACTTACTAGAAGGATGTATCTATATAAAGTATTAAATTGAACTTTTTTGGTATAACCAAATTGTGTGATAGGGGTTATTTCATTTATTTTTATTGTGCAACTCAAATATGATATCTTTATTTCATTTATATTTACAAACATTATAATTACAAGTATACAGAATAATTTTTTTCAAAATTTTAAACAGAACGCGTTTTCCAACTTTTCATTTTCGAAGACAGTTTTCAGAAATAACAAAACCAACGCGTTTTCAGCAATTTCGAAAAAAGTCTCAGAAAATGAAAAACAGAAAACATTTTCGAAAATGAAAACAGGAAATTGAAACACAAAGAGAACGAAGCCTTATAATTTGTATCTTTTCTCTGGAACAATTTTTTTATTTAGATCAATCAGGGTTTAAATGAGAATTCAATCATGATTTCAGAGATGTTGATTTAGACCTATTTTTGCGTCACCATTGAAAATGCTCTAATACATTCATTATAAATATAAATTTGATCCCTACCTAACATATTATACTAAGAGTATCTCCAATACACAACATCAATTAGGAAAAATGACTAGACACGTTAGTAAATTAATGGAACGAGTTAAAAATACCTCTTCAATGCATTATGTCAATGTCAAGGGCTCTGTCTACATCATGACGCTCCGTCGGACCTGATGAGTCAGAATATATTTTTATTTTATTATTATTTTATTATTATTTATAATATATATATATATATTATTTTTTAAAAAATTTTAAAAAAATGCCACATAATCAACAATATTTAAATGTAGATTGAATCATTGGGGAAAAACTTTTATACATCTCCGTCAATTTATCTACGTTCTCCAAATATCGATCAATTTCATTGACACGTCAGCTCGAATCAATAAAATGCATTGGAGATGCTCTAACATGTGAATTGACACTTCAATTGTGGATGCGTAGAATTTAGGCTTTGATTGGCAGTTTTATCCACTTGTGTGTAAAAAAGGAAAAAGAAAAAACTCAATTTTAATTTCAAGAAATTTAAGGTTTATTAAGCATCTAGTCGATAAAATGTTTATAACAATATTTATAAACAAAATATTTCACTCTTAACCACAAACATTTTTCTCCAAACCACATATTTTACTTTGAAAACATAAAAATTGTTTATAAACAACAGTAGCGGATCCAACCTAGAAATCCGGCTAGAGCGTTGACCTTTGATCGTTGACCGTTGATCGGTGAACATCAACGATCGCAATATCGAGATTGATTATATTATTTAATTAAATAATTAAATAATATTAAAAATTAATGAATATTTACAGAATTTAGAATAAAAAGTTGTAATAAAATATATGAACATATAATCAAATACAATCCAAAATACATACAAAATACATGACATTGACATCATTCGATGTTCGTTTAGGTTGGAAAAAACATTCAATAATTTGTGAATCAATAATCCCACATCAAATCAAATATTCACCAAATCTCTATTCACAACCTATAAATCAATAATCACAAATCACAAATCAAATCATATTTTCACCAATAATCACAATTCACAAATCAAACCACATTGCAAAAACTTAATATGTAACATTTATGCATATTTCCCAAATCAATAATAATAAATCAAGGTTTAGCCTCATTACCTGATAATTCAAATGAGAACTCACAAATCGATCAAAAATTGGGCAATGGAATTATGACAGTGAGTGGTCTGGCACAACGACTATGAAGTAATCTAACAAAAAAAATTGAGAAATCAAAAATCAATATTATTTATTAAAACTTAGAAGATTACAAACCCTAAAAAATTATAAACCAAAAACATAAAAAACAACAGTTAATGATAAGTACGTTTTTCGTACTTAGCTTGACTTTAAATTTAGACAATTGTATGTATTTTAAGATATGATATTGCTAAATTATGTGTTTATTTTATTTGTTCTCGATTTTGGATACGTTTAGAAGCAAAACGAAGAAATGAACTAAAATCGTGCAAAATGGACTAAATTGCAAATAATTCATAGATGAGACGGGCGAAGTAAAGAATAAAGATGTCAATGATTTAATTGCACACTTTAAAAGACTCAAGGATCAATTTACAATTTTTTTTAAGAATTTGCCTTAAAAATAAATCATACTGTAGTTGGGCCTAAAACCCCAATTGAGGACCCTAATTAGAGGGAGGAGGGCTTGTCTTTTTAAAGGAGGAGAACTCAGCAGGTTGAAGGAATTAGAAGAGGCAGCCGAGAGTGGTGGTGAATTGGAAGAGATAGTGGACGGCTGCTGGTGGGGGGATTAAGAAGAGAGGCAGCTGGGAATTAATCAAAAAGAGAGGAACTCGGCCTGTTGGAAGAATTGATGGGAGAGTCGGCAGCTTTTGGAAGTGGAACTAGGCAGGGATTCGGCTGATTATATACATATATACACAAAGCTGGCCAGAATATATACAAATAAAGAGAGTTATTCCGCTGAAACAAAAATGATCACACGATAAATTGATAATTAAGACTAGACTTTATTCTAGAGAAGACAAAAAAATCCGACCCGACGAGTATCTGACCCGAATGGGACAAAAAAAACCCTCCAAGCGGGTCAGCGGGGGGCGGGTTTGGCCGTCCCGACCAGAACCAGCCCCGAATAAATAAACTAATAAAAAATAATAAAAAAATTAAACGGGGTGAGTAAATGGGGCGACGGGGTTGACCAGTCCTGACCCGAAATTCACGGATCGCGAAGCGGGTTTGAAATTGAAAAAATCTCGCAAAGTGGGGCACGAGTCGGGAGGACCCGACCCGAACTCGCCCCGTTGCCATCACTACTTTATTCCTTGTGGGAACGATCTCTCAACTTATCACAATTATTACTTGTCTACGATCCTGTGAGCTTGCGGGATTTACTCAAACAGTTAACAAAGTAACAAACTCTTACCAAGCGGAGCAGACAGCAGGCCAAAACTGGAGAGGAGATCGAGGACAGGAGGGCGGAGTAATCGGTCTTCCGTCACTGCCGACTCTGTGTCGTCGTCGATGTGGCTGGATGGAGGCTTGGAGCGGCGGATCGAAGTCGAACAAAGACTCAGAATCGGGGAGAAGCAAATGGGATTTCAGATTTGGATTGGGTAAACCGTAATTCCAGGCATTTGTATTGGGCTTGGGGCTTTTGGGCTTGGGTAACTGGGTTACTCTTGGGCAGTTGGTCCAAGACAAAAAATAAAATAAAAAAATTAAAACAGCATCCACGATTATTCACTGCACAGCCGGCGGTCCACCGACGGCCAGCTAGCACGATGGCACTAGCTAGCACGATGGCACTAGCTCGCCATACGGTGGTCCACCATTGATTAAGCATCTAGTCGATAAAATGTTAATAACAATATTTATAAACAAAATATTTTATAAAGATTGTTCGGCTATTAATTAAATAGGAGAGAGAAAATTTATTTGCATTTTTTAGAAAGAATCTATATTATATATAAAAACAGCTGAGTCCAATACAGTCAACACCACATTTTCCCTCCTACACTACTTTGCATACTTTGCTTACGTGTACAATTTGTTTATACATATATGTGTGCGTATATATTATTCAAATGGTTTTTACCAATTTTCAATGATTAACTTTCACACTTTTAATACCGCTGTTTCCCAGGGAGGACTATTTGAAATTTGAAAACGCCTCTTCGATTTAACCAACAGTAATCGCATGCATGGGAAGTCAGATTTTCCACTTTGATCCAGATGCCTCCCAGAATTATTTGTGCTATATAAATGCTGAAATGCCTGACCTTTACACTTCCAAACGCAGCTTCCATCCAGTTTTCAGAGTTTCTTACTACACTTGCTTTCATCCGCAATGGCCACGTTCAACCTGTTCAAAGATATTAGTAAGAAACGCGCCGACTGGCGCTTAAGGTTCGCTGCACAAGAAAATGGTTAGTGCCACAGTCTAACCGATTTGACAGCAGTCTAGAGTTCGTTTTCATGGACAAGGAGGTAATAGTTTTTGAATACTGAATATAGCTCCAGTTTTTATATTATCTCCAGTTCACCGGAAAATTTACTTTTAGTTTCTGGATTCAGGGCGACAGGATCCAGGAGACAGTTAAGGGTGATCTGATCAAAAAATTTGACACCATTGTTGTTGAACGTGGTTTGTACTGCATAAAGTACGTTACCGTGCGAGATAACAAAGGCTGCTATCCTACAACGAAACACTTCTTCAGGCTCTATTTTTTCGATAAAACTTATGCCAGGCCAACTACGGATCGAACATTTCCTGAAAACATGTACAATTTTAAATCGTTTCAAGATATCAGGACATCGATGCATTCAGACGACATGCCACTGTTCGGTCTGTGATGTATCCGATTACTTTGTATTTCAATTTTATTCTTTCCACAATTAATTACGTTAACGATGTGATCCATATTTGTTTATGTTTGTAAGATGTGATTGGTCGAGTTGTTTGTGACGCACATGATAAACCACGCATATGTAATACAAAGAACGGTGCAACTAGAATGGAGTTCTACCTGGAGGATCTCCAGTAATCAACTTCACTCTACTTGCTTCATGCGTTTTTTCTGTTTCGCTGCAAATTGAACATGTTAGTATTTGTATTTGCAGAGACAATCGAATTCCATGCACATTATGGGAAGATTATGCCATGACAATGCAATCTCACCTTGAAGCAGCAGGCAAAAAACCACTGATAGTGTTGCTGCAGTTGTGTCGCTCAAATGCATTCAAAGGTTTATTATTAATTAATACTTTTCACACAAACTGTCATGTTGTTTCATAGATACATAACTTTCTACTGATTTTTGTTTAAAGGGAACATGGGTGTTTCAAACACTTTTCACGCCACTAACTTGATTACTGATTCATCACTCAAAGAGATAGACTGCTTCAAATCAAGGTCTTTTACATTATTTTTTTTTATTTTGATTCAAACCTATACCCGAACTATTTTAGCAAATACTATTTCTGTATTTCCTTTGTAGCCTACCAAAGATAGACCAAGAATCCTCCTACCAAATCAGTCAGGTGTCATCATTTTCATATCTAACAGTAACGGAGGAACTAGAAAATCATATTCATGACATTGTTACCCTAGACAGTGTTCCTTTGATCAACAAGGTATATTTTTTTCCTATTAAGGTTTTGCTACATTAAATTCTTTCCTGTTCTAACTAATTATTATTTCTCTTTTCTTATTATTCTACACATAGGAGGACTACGTTTGGGTTATTGGAACAATCTCAGGATTCAATGAAGACAGTGGTTGGTTTTTCATTAGTTGCAAGGACTGTTTCAAAAAAGTTACAAAACAGTCGGACGGCTTTCATTGTGACAATTGTGGTGCATTTAACACAGAGCAGACTCGGTTCAAATTGCATGTTACCGTTTGTGATGGTACTCATTTTCTAAGCTTTCTTTTATGGGACAAGGAATGCCAAGAACTAATAGGAAAGACTGCTAGAGAACTCAGTGATCATCTGGATTCGGTATGATTTTTATTTATATTTTATATGTATTTTTTTTATGACATGCTTCTTTCACAATTAATGATGTAACGCCATTTATGTTATGCTTAGGCTCAAAACAGAGGAAAGAGTACTTTCAAGGGCAAGAATTGTGCATTTCCGGAGGAGTTCTATAAATTGATCGGAAAGGAACTGTTATTCAAAGTTCATATACAGGAAAAAAATTATAAAAGAGGTGACAATGTGTACAAAATAACTGACCATGACACAATTGGTTTTGAAATGACTGACATTGATAAAGCTGAACAAGACTCTGTGAGTGAAAATGAAGTTAATTCCCCGGTGAAAACTCCTTACAAGAGGGCTAATGACGATGTTTGTGTTGATTCTGTTGTTGATGGTCGAAGTTCAGGTTCAGTTTCCTCCAACTTTCCAAGGAAAGCAGTCAAGGTTGAGAAGGTCGACTAACAACGATTTCCTATGTATCCTATCCAAAAAAAAAAATGTTTTCTTAATTCAAGTTATCCTTAATATCTTTTTTGTTGCTATTGGGCTGTGTTGAACTCTTCTACCTACAATTCTTCAATTAAGAAAAAAGCCTGTTTTCTTACTTCATTTTATTATAATGTTCAGTTGCTTCCGGCCTCATTTAACTATACAGTTTCTTTTTTAAACAGCAAAAGCAAGTACTAATTTAAAATGTATCACAATATAATGTCAGAAAAATTGACGGGTGAAAAATACATCAATACAAGAACGTCAATCCGATTGATTACTCAATGTTATGCATAATTTATTTTTATGTTTTATTTAATTATCTATTATTTTTTCTCATATTTAGCCATCCCGCCTGTAAGTAAATAATGTTAATAAAAATTATTAAAAAAAGACTCGGTCTGATATTTTACTACTTATTCTAACGGCTACAATTTATGATGTAGCATAGTATGTAAATTCGTTTGCCAAACTTAACTAATTTTTCTACTTTTCTGTGTACTGCTTCAATTACATTCTTGGTTTATTATATAGATTCTTACATATGCTGTTTTTGCATTCTGTTAATTTTTTGAACTTATTAGACATAAATTTTAAATAAATTGATGGTTGGCATCATTCATCTAATAGATGTATATCTTCATATAGATTAATTACGTGATAACTTTAGAGATCGTTAAGTAATTAATCATGATTATAATGATAACAATAATATGCATGTTTTATGAACACGATCACTCCCTATCTATTCATTTGATACTAGCAGTATCCTAAATAATTTTATGCTCATTAGTATGTAACATTTTTCCTATTTCTGTGCTAGCCTTTTATTATTTCTATTGTGTATATTTTTAGTAAGTTGATTATTGACATCGCATTAATAATATATGTTTATTGTTACATTACGACTTTTAGTTATTTTGAATCAGTTAATAATGCAAGTTCCATTCTGCCCATAGACTTCATATCTATATATTTCTATTTGTATATGTAATTATGTATATTATTTAAAACTTTCTTGAATTTTATTAGGTGTTTGGCTCTTTTTTATTATTAATAGGTTCTGAATTATATTTAATTCAGGATACTAATTCTATCCATTCGTATTATTCATTTATTGTATACAGCTGTATTCAGTATGTCTAATAAATTCATCCATACTGACTCATTATCTTCCAGACAGCCATTAAATATTTTCATTTCACTAATCTATTTCATTCCTACTTACATATAGAAAAAAACGTTCTATCTTTCTTATCTCCCCTAAATTCTGCTTTACATAGTTGTTTACAGCTTTGAATACCAGTTTTAACCAGAAATAAGAAGCAAATATGCATGCCAAAAGGAAATGTACGGCAAACATCCGACCTCCAGTGGTAGATAGCTCTCCATCATCCACGGGAACAGGTTCTTTCTATTAAAAATAAGTTTTATTAAACTACTGAAATTAATATTTTCGTTCATGTTAGTCTCCAACATTCTGGATTTAATAATTATTATATTTTTAACAGGTTTCACTCATGGGGGATCCATTGAAGAACCACCAAATAATAGTTTGCCTCAATTAACTTCTATGCCATTATGTGATATAACGAATGGTAATCAATATATGAATCTTATTAATAATTTTTGATGTGGTTTCTTCCAACCCTAAATTAATCTACCTATTTCTTGCTTAGTTGATGGGGTCATTTTGTCACGACCGCTTTCATCTGGGAAGCATGTGTTTGGCAAAAGGGCCGAAATATGTTCAAGCACCACAAACAGCTTAAACAATTTCAGCATTGCCAGTAAAAAAAAATTCACAAATTCTTCCTCCGCAGGGGTTGCAGAACAGATAGCTTATAAAGGTAAGACTGCTTATTTTTATTTTAAATTTATATATTTAGACCGATCTTATTAGCAGTTCAATTCTGAGATCGAGTTTTGCTTACACATTAATTTTAATTTCATTTGAATGTTTTGTTTCTAGATTTATATTTAATATTTTATTGATTGTAAGTTTATTGAAATCCATGTCTTTCAAGTTGGAATGTAATGTTTATGGCACATTTAACTTTCGTAGTCAGTTGGTAAATAATTGAAATTTTATGTCAGGATAGTCAATTGTATTAGATTTTGATGAGGTTTAACTTTATTAGAATTTTGTTGATATGAGTTGCTATGATGTTTTCAGTATGTAAAAATAGATATTGATAGATAAACCAATTCTTTTCCTTTTTTTTCACTGTTATGTCGAATAATTATTTTCATCTATTGCATATGAAAAGAAGTGTTGTGATAGTACATCCATTTTATACTTTTTGTTATATTATTTCAAATTTAATTAATAAACAAATTATAAATGTGGTCATCAAACTATTAATATTTCCTGGGATTGTATTTTTTTTTTAATACATTGTTTTTGGCAATGAGTTTTTTTGTTTTTTTTTTTTTGTTTTAATATCGAATGAGTACTATTTTTTTTCTTCAGATCTATAGATATATTATTGCTAGATCTCAACATATCTTCTATGTGAAGTTGTGCAAAAAACGAATGAAAAAACAAAAAAAAGAAGTTAAGCAGACACGAGGCCTCTAACTATATTGTAATGCGTTGTTTACAGTGCAGTATTTGTATCACGTTTCAGATCTATAGATGTATTAGTATATATATATCTAAACATATATATTACTGGAAAACATGCATCTTTAATTAAAAAAAAATAAAGAATAAAAAATTAAAAATAATGAAGGTAAAAATCTCAAAAAAAAATAAAAATACTGTAAAATATATATGCTGACAAGGTAGAGTCAGAATATAGGGTTTCAGTGTTGTACCTGTGTCCTCGAGATTGATATATTGTTGAGTCTGTTCCTGCATTTGCCGTTCATCTATCCTCACTTACATTACATCTATCCTCACTTACGTTTCACTCAATAACAAGAACAAAATAATTTATATTTCAAAGATGAATAATATTACAGACCGAAAAATTGTAAAAAATTAAAATAAAAATATGTGACGTCCCGTTTGGAGCCATTCACCGGATCTACTCCGATCTGGTAAAACCATGTTCGATCTGTTCAGATTATAAAAGATGATCAAGCATTATTAAAAAAATAATACTAATAACAAAAAAAAAGTAAGATATGGACGTTCTGTGTCATATTCAAGCAGTTCAAAATGTAGATCTAAGTGATAAATAACTTAAGGTAATAGTGTACTTATCTTTACAGATCTGAACGGCTGAGGCGCATAGTACACATGATTCTTTACTCAGATCCGAAATAGATCTGAGATTTCAGAAGCATTTGTTCTTCGTTTCTGTGCTCATGTTTTCCGACAGCCAAAAACCGGTTATCTCCTTCTCTGATGCGACCCGAACATGACAGAATAAGGATTGATTTCATACAGTTTACTTATAATTTGTAATGGAAATTATGATTCACACGGTCATGAAGTTGGCGGATTTACTTGAATTATGAAAGAGAACTCTCTGTATGGAAGGAGGCTGCTTTATGGAATATGAAAGGGCAGAATTTGCTATTTATGTGGAGACCAGAAGTTGCTAGGTTTAATTGTTCTGGGCCGCGCTTTGTTCATTAACTGACGGGTTTAGCAATTGGGCCGGTCTGACTAATAGTGGGTATGGATCAGACTACTTTGTGTAGTTTGTAATGTATCTTTTGTGGTTTTTTGATAAAATTTCAATTGCAAATTTGAATTGTAATTTTATTTTATTATTATTTTTTTACATTCTATTTCCTTTTCTTCTTTTTTTTTTTGGGCCTAAACGTGTGTGAACTCTCACAGTTTATTAGTTGTGTTAATATGATAATATTATGTCAATTAAATTACGAAGTATTTAATATCGCTTCTTTTTCAAAAACTACTAATACAAAAATTTTAATTTAATCATCATCTTTTCATATTATTTGCGACTAATAAGAACATGTTTTATAATTTAATATGTTTTTTATAATTCATTTTACAATTAATCATTTTTTTCCAAATTCATTGCTAATTTAGGTGATTCACAATAACGAATAAATTTTTTAAAGTTGTTTCGACCGACAAAATTAAGGCTATTAAAAATTATGATGGTCTCTCAATTAATCATTTCTTTCAAGATCCATTGCTAATTTAGGTGATTAACAATAGCGAATAATTTTTTTTTAGGTTGTTTCGATCGACAAAATAAAGGCTATTAAAAATTATGATGTTCTCTCAATTCAATTATTATCATGTTCTCTCAATTAATCATTTTTTTCCAGATCCATTGTTAATTTAGGTGATTCACAGTAATGAATAATTTTTTTTAAGTTGTTTTGACCGACAAAATAAAGTCTATTAAAAATTATGATGTTCTCTCAATTCAATTGTTATGATGTTCTCTCAACTAATCATTTTGCTCCAGATTCATTGCTAATTTAGGTGATTCACAATAACGAATTATTATTTTTAAGTTGTTTCGACCGACGAAATAAAGTCTATTAAAAATTATGATGTTCTCTCAATTCAATTATTATCGTGTTCTCTCAATTAATCATTTTTTTCCAGATCCATTGTTAATTTAGGTGATTCACAGTAACGAATAATTTTTTTTAAGTTGTTTCGAGGTTGTACAATAAAGGCTATTAAAAATTATGGTGTTCTCGCAATTAAATTATTATGTTTTCAATAGTTTGTATGTATAATGCCTTTCAATGGTGTGTATTGTAAATTCGTTAAAATATAGAATTAATTCTATGTTTTTCCAATTTTTTATAGTTTTTTGTTTTTAAATATCAGTAAATTATTTCTTCATTGATTTATATTCCTTAATATGTTCTATAATGTTAATTTTTTTATTTATTTTTAATATCTATTTTTCTAATGTCCAGAATACATGGATCTAGGCGATCCTTCATTTAAATGCGCTTTCTGCAAGGCTAATTTTTGGTTCGATGAAAGGGTGGATAGGCGTTATAAAACATGTCGTAATCCCAAGTTTTCGATGTGTTGTATGCAAGGAAAAGTAAATATTCCTCTCATGGAAGATCCTCCTCTCATTATGAAAGAACTGTTATATGGCGACAGTGAAATGAGCAAGAATTTTGTTGATAATATTCGGATGTACAATATGATGTTTTCTTTCACTTCGATGGGCGGTAAAATAGATCATGGTATAAATGATGGTCGAGGTCCTCCTGTCTTCAGATTATACGGTCAGAATTGCCATAAAATTGGGACTCTATTGCCCGTTGAGGGATCTGCGCTACAATTTGCTCAACTTTACATTGTTGATACCACGAATGAAGTTAAAAACAGGAAAAGGGCTGTTGGGTACGAATACCATATTTTATTGCTTATATATATGTGTGTGTGTGTGTGTGTGTACACGTTTACTTATGTTTTGTTGATCTAAACTTTGTTTTCAATTTTTTCCTTTTTCCCCCTTATTAGAGACGATTTAAGGAATTCAAGATTGGATGATAATATTGTTTCTAAGCTAAAGGATATGCTTGACATGCACAACAATTTGGTGAAGCACTTTAGATCAGTTAGAGAAAAAATGCTTGAGGAAAACACTGTTAATGTAAAGTTGAAGCTTATTGGTCGAAGAGGTGCCGACGATAGACGATATGACATGCCTATTGTTGATGAAATTGCCGGTTTGATTGTTGGTGATTTTGATACAGAACCTGGATACAGAGACATTATAATTGAGCCGTGTGGTGGATCGTTGCAACGGATTAGTGAGGTGCATCCTCTTTATTTGCCTTTGCAGTACCCATTGCTTTTCATATATGGCCAAGACGGCTACAGGGACGATTTTCCTCTTGTCGGAACAAGTTCAGGCTCAAATAGCGGTAGAAATAAGATCAGTATTCGAGAATTCTTTGCTTTTCGATTACAAGAGAGAGAAGGTGAATCTCCACACATTTTATTTTCCAGACGGTTATTACAGCAATTTTTGGTTGATGCTTATACAATGGTAGAGTGGTCGCGGTTGTATTATATACGGTCACACCAAAAGGAATTGAGGTGTGAACTGTATAACCGCTTGCAAGAAGCACTTTTGAGAGGTGAGACCGATGCTGCTGCTCAAGGTTCAAGGGTATATCTACCTCCTACATTTACGGGCGGACCACGGTGGATGATCCAAAACTACCAAGATGCAATGGCTGTATGCAGATGGGCTGGATATCCGAATTTATTTATTACATTCACATGTAATCCAAAGTGGCCTGAGATTGATCGATTTGTTGATAAGAGGGGGTTGAAAGTAGAAGATCGCCCTGATATAGTTTGCAGAGTTTTTAAGATGAATTTGGATCTCCTTATGAAGGATTTGCGTGGCGGAAGTGTATTCGGGGCAGTACGATCAGGTCCGCTGTATATTACCCATTGTTTTTTTTTCTTTATTTTATTTTATTTTTATTTTTATGCATAATGTTCACTTTGTGTAATAGATATTGCATTTTTTTTAGTTATGTACACTATTGAGTTCCAGAAGCGTGGATTACCGCATGCTCATATTCTTCTTTGCTTGGAAAAGTATACGAGTCATCCCAATGGTGATGACATAGATAAGGTCATCTCAGCTGAGATTCCTGATAAGGTGAGTGATCCAGACTATTTTGCTGCTGTTAGAGATTTCATGATGCATGGTCCTTGCGGCATCTTGAGGAGTAACTCGCCTTGCATGTCTGATGGCCAATGTACAAAGCATTTTCCAAAAGGTTTCACCGAAACTACTGTTGTTGCGGATGATGGATATCCTATTTACAGACGACGAGATAATGGTTCTTCTGTGAAGAAGAATGGTGTTGATCTTGATAACAGGTATGTTGTTCCTCACAGTAGGTACCTCTTATTGAAGTACGGAGCTCATATAAATGTTGAATGGTGTAATCAGTCGAGGTCCATTAAGTACCTCTTCAAGTATGTTCATAAAGGAAATGATCGCATTACGGCAGCTTTTTACCAAACAGCTGATGATGATGGTTCTAGCGGATGTGTGGATGAGATTAAAATGTACTACGACTGTAGATATTTATCTGCTTGTGAGGCTACTTGGAGATTGTTCAGCTTTGACATTCACTTTCGAGATACACCTGTTGAGCGGTTGTATTTTCACCTTCCTGATGAACAAAGAATATACTTCTCTGGTGAAGACCATATTGAAACGGTGATGAACAGACCCGCTGTTAAACACAGTATGTTTGTTGCTTGGATGGAAGCTAATAAGAAGTTTCCTGATGCTAGGGAGTTAACTTATGCAGAGTTTCCTATGAAGTTCGTGTGGGACAGTAGAAAAAGAGAATGGCATCCTTGACAACGTGGGTTTTCAATTGGTCGAATATATTACGTTCCTCCTGGGAAAGGAGAGTTATACTATTTGAGAACTTTGTTAACTATAGTTCGAGGTCCGACAAGTTATGATGATATTAAATCTGTAAATGGTGTTATACATGAGACTTTTAGAGATGCATGCTATACACTGGGTTTATTGGATGATGACAAAGAATATGTTGATGGTATTATTGAGGCCAGTCATTGGGGATCAGCACAATCTTTGAGAAGTCTCTATGCAACCCTATTGGTTTCTGATTCCCTATCCCGTCCAGAGTTTGTTTGGATGAAATGTTGGGAGTATATGTCAGATGATATATTATATCGACACAGATCATCAATGGGAAATCAAGGTAATTTTTTTGTTCATTTTTAATGGTTCATGATAATTTATGCTATAATTCTTGCTTTGTTACTTATAGTAATTGATTGGTTTTTAATAATCCTTTATACGTTATAATACTTTTAAATCAGGTTTGGAGTTGACTGTTGAGCAAATTCAGAATTATACATTATTAGAGATTGAGAACATTTTGCGTAGTAGGGGTAGGAGTCTTCGGGATTACCCGTCGATGCCCTTTCCATCTGTTGTTGATGATTCATTATCATGCAATCGACTTATATGCGATGAGTTGGCATATGATAAAGCTTCTTTGTCGGCTGAACATTTGAGGTTTGTGGGTTTCTTGACAGATGAACAGAGGGTTGTTTATGATACCATAATGGCATCCGTACATTCTGGTAAGGGTGGTGTATTTTTCCTTTATGGGTATGGAGGTACGGGTAAGACTTTTGTTTGGAAGACTCTATCTGCTGCTTTACGATCGAGAGGAGATATAGTTCTTAATGTTGCCTCCAGTGGTATAGCTTCCCTTCTTTTGCCTTCTGGTCGGACCGCTCATTCGAGATTCGCCATCCCTCTGAGCCCTGATGAAAACTCTACATGCAATATTAAACAAGGAAGCCCACTTGCAGAATTGATATCGAGGACGAAGCTCATAATATGGGATGAAGCGCCCATGATGAATAAATATTGCTTTGAAGCACTTGACAGGAGTATGAGAGATATATTAAGGTTCGACAATCCCAATAGCTTAGAACAACCATTTGGAGGAAAGACAATTGTCTTCGGTGGAGATTTTAGACAAATTCTTCCTGTTGTTCCAAAAGGTACCAGGCAAGATATTGTTCGTGCAACAATAAATTCATCTTACTTGTGGCAGCATTGCAAGGTGTTGCGGTTGAAAAAAAATATGAGGCTTCAACAAACGGTCAACATTGATGATAGTATTGACATAAAAGCTTTTTCTGATTGGATGTCAAGCATCGGTGATGGCACGACCGATGGGGACAATGATGGTAAAACTGAAGTTGAGATGCCAGATGATTTATTGATAGTTTCAACCGGAGATCCGGTTCGATCAATAGTTGAAAGTACATTCCCATCATTCTCAGGCAATGTCTGTGATGCATCTTACTTGCAGGGGAGGGCAATACTAGCACCTAGAAATGATGATGTTGATGGTGTTAATGAGTATATGGTATCTATGGTTCATACTGATGAGAGAACTTACTTAAGTGCTGATGTTGTGTGCCGAACAGAAGGAACTGGTACTTTGTTTGAAAATATACATTCAACTGAATTTTTGAACAATATAAGATGTTCTGGTATTCCCAACCACGAGTTGAAACTTAAAGTTGGAGTTCCTGTAATGTTGTTGAGAAATGTTGATCATACCCAGGGACTGTGTAATGGAACAAGATTAATAATCACGAGGCTTGGAAATCACGTTCTAGAAGGTCAAATTTTATCCGGCAACAATATAGGTCATAAGTTCTTCATTCCAAGGATGTCGTTGAGCCCCTCTGATTCCAGGATTCCTGTTAGATTTCAAAGGAGGCAATTTCCTTTGAACGTGTCCTATGCAATGACAATAAATAAGAGTCAGGGACAATCACTTTCTCATGTTGGACTTCTTCTTAAGAGACCGGTATTCACTCATGGACAACTTTATGTTGCGATATCTAGGGTTACCAGTCGTTCAGGGTTGAAGATGTTGATTTCTGATAAGGATGGAAATTCTACTAATTCAACAACAAATGTAGTTTACAAGGAAGTTTTCCAAAATTTGTAGAAATTTGTACTCAATGTTTAATGATGTAAAATTTTGTTTGCTAATTTATTTGTAATTGATCGCAATTAGTGGTTCATCTATTGTGTATATTTTGTTTCTTTAACTAGGTGTTTCTTCCCGTGCATCGCACGGGTGATTCACTAGTGTGTGGTTAAAAATTGAAGAGTGAAAATATGTGTGGTTAAAATCATAAAATGTTATTTGAAAAATTGTGTAATTTAAATTTTGATTTAAATCACCAATTAATGTGGCTGCTAGACGGAGGCTAAATTATTTTAATCAAACACTATTTTCTTCAAATCACATATTTTACTTTGAAAATATAAAAAATGTTTATAAACAAATTTTTGGTTCGCGAAAATAAAGTAAATGAAATTTTTTTGACCTGTGTCATGACACTGGTTTATCATTTTATTATTAAATGTGTGTTTGATTGCGGTAAAAAATAAAATGATTTATCTATTTGTATAGATATTGGTACATATAGTTATCTCATTGTAGGTGAAAAGACAACAGATAAGTTTACTTGGATTTCTATGCTACAGTGAGATACTTATATGTACAGATATCTGTACATGTGTCGGGATTGAAAATAAAAATGAATAGAAATTTCATGCAAGACTGCATTTAATAGCGATGGTGGAATTTGGGTGGAAAGAAAATGGATTTCAGGGAATTGAATTATAGGGAATTGAATTCTTAGGAATTGGAAGTTTAATGTGTTTGATTGGTTTAATTTTCTAGGTGGAAAAGGTAGAGAAATTTTCAACTTATGTTATTTGATTGACATTATTTTTCATGGAAAATAAAGTAAAATTTATCTATTTTAATAAAAAATATATTTTTTTTAACACATTTGTACTTGATAATAATAATGTTAATTTTTAGAAAAAAAAAATCAATTAACAACAACAAAAATGATCAAACGTAGCGAAAATGGTATAAGATTTTCTATGGAAAATAAAACCTCCTCCCCCATTGGAAAACGAATTCATCCAAAACAAGGAAAATACATGTAGCGACCAACAATTTTCCATGACTTATTTAAATAAATATTATTTAAAACGTGCCGCTACGACTTTACCTATTTATTTTAAACACGTTTTCGTCTAGTCATTTAAGTTAAAATTTAAATTATTTAAATTTATCGTAGTTCAATTTCAATTTTTATGAAAGTATCTTATTTTCATTATTTATTTATTTATTTATTTATGTATTTTAATCCAAATTTTAATTATTTAAGTCCAAAATGCTTTAAATCCCCAATTCATGTTCCATTTCAATTTAAATCCTAAAATTTCCTCTTCAACTTCCATTTTTGCATATACAGCACATTTTCCCCATCATCTCTACCCAATCTCTCTCAATTAGCCATTCAACCTAAATTACAGAATTTAATCAGAGTCAATTCATCTTCTCCAATCCCACAATCCTCTCTCAGAAATCTTTACACGTCTCCCTCAATTTTGTAAATTTCAATTGCCAACTTCCTTCATCCATTTCCCCTCAATCAACATTCTTCCCCAATCTTGCAAAATTTACATGACCAACTTCCTCAAATTTTTCCTCACTAATCCTAAGTCACTCAATCACCATAACTGGAATGCATCCCTTTAATCTCTCTTTCTTCCCCTCATTCAGCCCTTATCCCTTGCATAATCTCTCAACATTTCCTAAACCAGAAAATTGCCACACTTTACCCAAAATAAACCAAACACTCAGCCACACCATATATTCCCCTAGTCCATCTACATTCCAAGCAACACACGACACCGTCAATTCACCAAAGAACCACCACCTACTTCCCATACCCAACCACCGGAACACTACCAACTCCAAACCCAAATCAAACAATCACAAACCAAACTCCAAAATTCTCCAAGCAAATGAACAAATCAGCAGAACCTCAATCCACAACCAAAACTCGTCACCCATCTTCAATATGCAGCACTGCCTTCAGCCCACCAGCCCAAGAATCACCACCCTCGTCAAGCATCACACCACCGCCAATGTCGAACCCGCCACCACACAGTCACTGCACCACCATACCAATCCACACTGCCCATTCAACAACATCACGTTCGAACCCAACCACGGCCAATATCACTGCAATACTGACATCACCAAACCCGAGCCTCTTGAATCACCAATCCAATTTCATGAAAGCAAAAGAACCACACACACCACTCGATACATCCCCCACCTTCGACCACCTACTGCAAAACCACCAAATCGACCCACACAGCCACAAAATCAAGAAAATAATCTAAACCCAATACTTACCTCAACCTTCGACCGGAGTTTAGCTGGAAATCACCGCCCCAAAATCTGAACCCAAGCCTCGGATTCAATCCTAAATCGCACCCAAAATCGCCCAACTCTCCTTCTTCTTCCGCCCTACACCGCCGCCATCGCCGCCCCTCGAAGGCGGCGCCACCGCCTGTGAACGCCGGTGAAGGCACCGAAGGCTTGTCCCCGATCGCCCGCTCTCTTCTCTGCCTGAATTCGAAATGAGAGAAGAGAGAGAGAGAGACGGTCATATATATGTATATAGGGAAATAATTGTAAATAGATCCAATAACTATAATATTTAGTAAAATAGACTTTGAAACAATAATATTGTAAAAATAGACTTTGACTCCTTAATCTTACAAAAATACCCTTATATATAGAATTTGCAATACAAACCATTAAAGTATGGAAAGATTTCATTCAAGTCCTTAGAAAATTTTGTTTACATAATTTTAAATGATTTTTATATGATTTTTGTTCGCTCATAGTAGCACCCTCACTTTCGTATCAGAGCCATATGGCAGATCTAAAAGATAAATATTATACGACAAAAAATAAAAATAAATATATAATATATACATCAAGATTTATAATTATGCATACACTAACAATACCCGATAATTATAAAATAGAAATCTTGAATACTTTAAGAAATTTAGATAAAGATATAAGAAGAGAAATATATGATCTAATAAATTTCGATATAATAAAAGAAGATTTTATCGTAAACGAAATATTAGATTTAATCCACAAAGATATACTAGAAGAATTATACAAAAATTATAAGAATGGATTATCATAGAGGAGAACCCTTATTAATCAAATATCTAGATATAAAAACAAATGAAAAATTAGATTCCATAATAGAACAAAGAGGAAATCTATTAGACCAAATGATAGAAGAAAGAAATATAAAAAGAAAAGGATTTCTAAGACTAAAATCATTAGAAAGTAAAAGAAAATACTTTAATATAATTCTAAAACAATTACCTAATATACTTATGATTATAAATAACAAAGAAAAAATCAATATGAAAAAATATGATATAACTGGAGAAATAAAATATTACAATAAAAGTTATAGAGCACAACAAAGAAAAATTATGTTAAGATCAATTGAAGAATTTTGTGAATATAATATAATGATATGTAAAGAAGTAAAACATGATACAGAATTAAGATTAGAAGTCGAGCATATCAAAGGAAAAATTTAATGACAGAATTTCCAGAAATAAAATTTGAAAAACAAATAATAGAAAATATTAATCTACCAGTAGGATCTTACCAAATAAAAGGAGCTAATACAACAATGTTTCAACCATTAAGCTCATGGGGAGAATCTGACGGATTTCTTAACATGCAATTAAATTGGATAAGTGTTTTTTTATGGCAAACATATAAAAACATAAATTTACAAGATAAATTAGCCGTTGAAGAATTACAACAATTAAATATACAGGATATGAATATCAAAGAAAAATTACAAAACATTCAAAATAAACTAACAATACAATTCAAAGAATTAAAAGAAATGATAGGAGAAGTTAAAAATATAGATGAAGAAATCTTAAAAGAATTCCAAAGAAAATCAGGAGAATTAATTAATCAAGATAAAATTGGAATAATTATAGAAAAAATAGATAAATTAAATGAGAAAATAAGAAAGAATGAAAACGAAAAAATCATATCAATAGAAGAAAGAATCAAAAAGTTAGAAATAAAAATAGATGATATGTATGACAGACTATTTAAGGTACAAAAAACTCAAAAACCAAGAGTATAAAATGTCGATAAGTGAATATATTGAAGATTTAAAAACATTAATAAAAACATTAATAAATGATGTACAAGAAGTAAAAAATGAATTAAAAGAATTAAGAAATGATATAAATATACTAAAACTAGAGATTAGAGAATTCAAAGAAAATAATAAAAGCAAAGATAAGAAAATAGACAAAAAACTCATAGAAAAAGAAATACTTAGAATAGGAAAGAAGCATTTCGAACAAGAAAAAAAACTATAATAGAAGCAGGAAGTATGGATGATGAATTTAGAAGAAATATATTACCAAAAATATTAGAGGAAGAATTAGAATTACAAAAATCTATAGAAAAAACTTTAGGAAAATTAAAAGCTGAAGAAAAAATTGAAGAAGAAAAAAACAAAAATGAATGAATAATTAGATTTGCTTATAGAAAAATTTGACCAGTTAAGTATAGAAAACTTTAATGAATACCAAGTTTTAATGAATACTGGAGGAGCACCTAATCCTGCTCCTATAGGAACTTCTAAACAAAAATTACCAGATCCAGATGAAAGTTACGCACCCTTATATAACAAACCACACCGACAATACTATGATAGAATCAGAGATAGACAACCACCTAGAGGAAATAAATATAAAGATAGATTTGAACCAAATAATAATTATGATAAACCTATTAATCATGGAGGAACAAAATTGGATCTTGATTGTAAAATAGATACTAAAAAAGCCTTATTAACTTGGGCAGATTCAATGATACTATTCTTTTTATACAATAAAGATGATACATGGGAAAATACTGATAGAATGATAAATTTTTTAATAGCATCTTTTGAAGGACATGTTAGAAATTGGTGGGAAGAAATAAGTAGTGATACAAAAGCATTAATAAGAAGAAATGTACAGACAGAACTAATAAAATCAGATAGAAAAGGAATAGAAAAGATAGTAGATTATATTGCGGATGAATTTTTAGGAGAAAATTTGATAAGTAATTCTGAAGCAGAATCAATAAGAGAAAAAGATAATGCAAGAGTAAGATTAATAAATTTAACAATATGTGATATGTGTAAAATTAAAGAATATACTTGTGAATTTAAAGAATACTATTATGTCCAATTCTATAGTAATGAAAACCAAGAAGTATATAGAGATATGTATTACAATAAATTACCAGGTTCATGGGGAATATACTTTAAAATAGAATTTGAAAAATTTATTAGAGATAACCCTGGAACACCTAGAACATTAGGATCAAGGATAAAATTCTTATTTGAAAGATTAGCATATATATGTCAACAAAGACAATTATTAAAGAAATCAGGAAAATTAACTAGAATATGTTGTGAAGATATGGAAAAACCTACCCAATGGGGATGTAACCCTGAAAGAAAAAAATATAAGAATAAAAGAAAATTTAAAAATAGAAAATTTAAAAAATTCAGAAACTTCAGAAAAAGATATATAAAACCTAAGAGGAGATATTACAAAAGAAGATATAATCCAAATAAAAAACAGAAAAATAAAACTTATAAAAAAGATAAAAGCCAATGCAAATGTTGGAATTGTGGAGAAATGGGACATATAAGCCCTGATTGTAACAAAAAGAAAGTTAAAATATTACAAAATGAATATCTAGAAATAGAAAGTGAACTAAGTGAAATATCAGATATTGAAAAATACTATGATCAAGAAGTCTATATAAGCGAAACAGATTCAGAAAGCAATGAATCAGAATCAGAATAAAGAAATAGAAGAAATAGAAACAAATAAGAACATAGATAAGCAAGAATATGAAGGAATAGAAGGTTATGGATTAAAAGTAACTTTTGATAATAATAAGTTCAGAAAAATACAAAAATTATCTTTAGATTTGAAAATAGGAAAATGGGAAATATTAGACAGAATATGGAAAAGAGAAAAAGTAGCAATAAATGAATATCATAAAATTGAAAGAGCAATAGATGTTAGAACCACTCAAGGAACACACAAATTAAATCTTTTAACAAAAAATACAGTTGCAGAATTATTAACAAAGATTAATAGAAAACAAAGTGAAAAGATTCAATATGTTTACTTAGCAGGTATCCAAATAATGTTTAAATCCCTGTTTAGAGAAGGATTAGATTCGCCTTTGACTGTAAGTATACATGATGGAAGAATTATAAATTTAAAAGATAGTCATTTAGGAACAGTGGAAGGAAATCTAGCATATAAGAAGCTAATATTTACATGTTATCCAAAATATTGTATATCGTTAAAAGATAGAAACTTTAATGAAGTTTTAGGACTACATTTCAAATTACATAAGGATGACATAATGGAACCAGGAGATAAAATTATGACTATAGAATACAGAGCATTATACACATTTACTAATTCTAGTTATGGAAACATTTATTCTAAAAAACCATATATTGAAATTCATAAAGAATGTAAAGATTTTGGTAAAGCTGTAGAACCAGATAAACAAATAAGTTTAGTTCCAAGAAATTATGAACTTACTATAACAAAAAATAAACCAGAAATCATTGAGTTACGAGAAGAAGAATACCCTAATAATAACATAACATTTGAAGATGGCAGATTAATTAGGAGATCAACAAGTTTACCTAATAGAAAACAATTAGGAGAAACTAGTAATATAAAAGAAATAAAACTTAATAGAAATGCTGGAAATATGAAAATAGAAGGTGAATATTTTAATGAAATAGAACATATAAAAGGATCAAATATATTAATTGACACAGGAGCTAGTGAATGTCATATAGCTTCAAATAGAAATAAAGGACTAATATCTCATAGAACCGATCCATATAGATATATAAATTTTGATGGACAAATACATATGACTGAACTTGAAGTAAAAGTACCAATAAAAATAGGAGGAATAAATCTCTTAGTACCATGTCATGTAGATAGTAGTATGGCAAACCCTCATGTATTATTAGGTATGAGCTTTCTAGATGGACTAGAAGATTATAGTATAAAACGTGAAGGATTATATATAACTCATAATGGTCAAACTATACTATGTAGAAAGGCTGAATAAATGAATAACCAAATAAGTTTTCCATTAGCCGTTTATATACAAGTTACAATTGTTGAAACAAATATAACAACATGTGCATTAATTGACACGGGAAGTGATATAACAATATTCAAAAGCTTCTTAATAAAATCATGGAATACTAATGGAAAAATAAAAATTACAGGAGTAACAGGAGAAAGTACTCATATAATTAATAGTGCTGATAAAATTGATATAATACTTGGGAGTAAACAAATAGTTGTAAATAAAGTATATAATTATAACAAATTAGAATGTGATATATTACTAGGAAATGACTTTATACAAAAATTTCAATATTATAAACAAAATAATTACATGGTAATGTTACAAACACCTTGTGCACATTTACTAAAAATACCACGAGAATTTAGACCTTACAGAGTTCAGCCAACCCAGCGTGGTGATAAATGGGAGAAAAAACCAATTATACAAAATGAAATAAAAAATAAAAGAATAATGTATAAAAAAGCCTTAAAAACAAACATACAAACAAATATGGAAAAAATCATTGATCAACTAGAAAAAATTTGTGGAGAAAATCCATTATTATTTTGGAAACCACATCATCCAAAAGCTAAAATAGAATTAACAGAAAATGTTATTATAAGAGTTAGACCAATGATGTATACCATACAAGATACACAAGAGTTTAAAACTCAGATAAAAGAATTACTTAATCAAAAATTAATCAGACCTAGTAATGGACCCCATAGTAGTCCAGCATTTATGGTCATGAAACATTCTGAACAAAAAAGAGGAAAAGCTAGAATGGTGATAAATTATAAAGAATTAAACAAATATACTAAATTTGACGGATACTTTTTACCCAATAAAGAGGTACTAATAAATCTTGCAAAAGGAAAACAATATTATTCTAAATTTGATTGCAAATCAGGATTTTGGCAAGTAAAAATGGAAGAAGATAGTATTCAATATACAGCATTTAGTACACCTCAAGGTAAGTATGAATGGATGGTTATGCCATTTGGTTTAAAAAATGCACCACAAATATATCAAAGAAGAATGGATAACATATTTAGAAAATTCAATGAATTCTTAATTGTCTATGTAGATGATATATTAATATGTTCTAATAATAGAGAAGAACATAGAAACCATTTAATTAAATTTATAAATGAATGCAAAAAAGAAGGAATTGTTCTTTCAAAAAATAAAGCTATAATAGAAAAACAAGAAATTGATTTTCTTGGATCATCAATAGATAAAAGAGGGATAAAATTACAAACCCATATATCTAAAAAGATAGAAAGTTTTCCAAACAAATTAGAATCAAAAGAACAAATACAAAAATTTTTAGGATGTTTAAATTATGCAGAAGGATTTATTGAAAATCTATCAAAAAAGAGACATAAAATTCAAGTTTTACTCAGAAAAACAAATACCAAAGGATGGAGTGATGAACATACAGAAATTGTCAAATCACTAAAAGAAGAATGTAAAAATTTGCTAAAATTAAGATTACCAGATGAAAAAGATAATCTGATAGTTAATACTGATGCCTCGGATAAGTATTGGGCAGCAATATTAAAAACAGATCTTAATGAAATTTGTAGATATTCAAGTGGAACGTTTAATCAAGCAGAAATAAATTATACCACTCATGAGAAAGAACTGTTAGCAATCATCAGAGGAATAAAGAAGTTTTCATTGTTTTTATTATCTAAGAAATTCATTGTTGAAACTGATAATTCTCAAGTTGCAGGTTTAGTAAAAAATAAATTACCACCAGAACCTCAATATAGAAGGCTCCATAGATGGCAAGCCTATTTGGCATTTTATAATTTTAATATAGTTTATATTAAAGGTGTTAATAATTATCTTGCGGACTTTTTAAGCAGGAATATTGAATTTGCAGATGGATAATATCAAAAGATCCCTAATAGATGCCAAAAAGCGAATGAACTTCCTCATGGAGGAAGCTGAAGATATAAAGTTTGGAATTGAACAACTTGCAGAAACTCTCCAAGGAAGTTTCAAGCAATTGATGGAAATCTCAACATTTCATCACAATTATACTAAATAATTGAGCGATAACATAATTGAGATTGAATCTCAGTTTGAATCGTTGATTACCAAACAGGCTGATACCAAACAGGTTATACCAAAAATACAAACAGGTACATCTTCTGGAAGTTGTGGTGGACCAATAATTAAAAGAGATGAACCAAGTCCCAAAAAAGTTGTTATAAATGAAGCCAGTCCTCGAAAAATCACAATCAATGCCAAAGATGAACATACAAGGGTAGTCAGAATTCGTTCTGAAGAAGAAGATGATTCCCCTTTTTTACCAAAAGAAAACGAATATAAAACCACTGTTGAAGTTATATATGAACTTCAAGAATGTGATTACTATTACATTTCGTCTGGAGACCATGTATACCCACGATTGATCGTTACCCAGGGAGGAGACCCCGTCATGACAAAAATGGCAGCTGATTATGGATTCTTGGATCTTATCTATCCAGGAAAAGATCTAAAAGAAATCGAAAAATTTGATGATTTACTAAAAGGAGAAATTTCAAAGTTTGCTCAAGGAAGATCCATATATTTAAAATTTTATTCAATCAGTCCTGAAATTGATGGAAGGATATATTATCCTGTTGAGCATATTATCACAATTGGGTATGTTGCTTGAAATTTTCAAATTGAAGTTGGAAAAAATACCAAGCCAGTACCAAACATTACAAATCATGGTTTAGATCCCGAAGGGTGTTGGGAATCAAAGTTATCTACAACATTGCCAAAAATTTGTATGAGAAAAAATTCAAGTGCATATGCCAGTATAATGGATGGACCCTCCTCACTAATGGAGGAAAAGAAAAATCAACAATCCTGCAAGAATACATCAATAAATTTGACACTCATCAAATCCATGGAAGCTTTGCCACTTTGCAAGAGGCGTGCATAGCTAGGAACTGCCCCACATGCCAAAGGAATTGATGGACAGGTGGAAGCTACTTGATGGATCTGTTTCACATGCCAATAAATTGATGGACAAGTGGAAGATATTCAATAGATCTACTTTAATTCAACAATGCAGAATAATGTAGGGGCCATACCAAGACCAAAAAAGAGAAGGATAAGTGTCCCTATAATGTAAGGGTCATGTGATGTAATAAATAATAGAGGGACATGTGTGTCCTTAGGTGAAAAAAGTTGTAAAATTGTTAGGACAATGATGTAAGCAGTGATGTAATTGTGTCCAATGTAGTATTATAAATAGAGGCCTCCGGGCTAGTTGAAAGGCAGAACTCACTTGAGCACTCAGTTTGTGAGAAAGCCAAAAATCTTCTGTCTTTGAAAAATTCTCTTATCAATCTTGTTTCAATCTTCATATTATCAATAAAATCTCAATCTACTTATCAAATTATGATGAGTTTCTAAATTCTTGTCTTCTAAATCTTGTTTCCAAGAAGAAGATATATTATTAAGAAAACTCCCTACACTCTGTCCTAAAATATTTTCCATCTAAAACGTTATACAGTGAAGGCAACCAGGTTCAGCTAATAACCCGTGAAGGCAGGAAGCCATTGAAGGGTGTGGAGCAGAAACCTATAAGCCTGAAGGTCACTAACAATAGAAGGAAAATACAAAGGTACTAAGAACAGGAAAAGAGGTTAGTATTCTTAATATATCTATCTTTACGGAATTAGGAGGAAGAAGAGTTTTTTAACATGACAGAATTCAGGATTATTAAATTTAATTATCAAAACAGTCCTTACAATGATGAACACCATAGCATAATTGAACCTTTATTCATGTATGAACAGTTTACCAGACCTAATAATGAAATAAAAAAGTTATATCATGTATATATGCCATGTTTGTTAGTTATCTTTCCAACATTAAAAAGAATATTAGGATTAGAAATTACAAAATCAATTATTTATTTTTGGCTTGATAGTGATAATACTGAAATAAATAATGAATTATATTTAGGATATGTGTTTAGCAGTGATAATGATTATGACCCTGTAATAGATTATGACAGTGATGGAAGGGATGAATCTTTCTTTACCAGTTTTTGAAAATCTTAATATCATGAATAATAGTAATTATATCATGAAAAAACTCAGAACTAAAAGAGGTCCATATAAAGTTCAAAAGCATATCAAAAGTAAAAAAGGTATTGAATATGAAAATGAAATTGATAAAATAGGATACCAAGAGCAACTATATGCATCACAAGAGATATTAAAAAGTTTTAAAGAAAATTTGATAGAAAACTTTGCTAGAGGTACTGTAAGATCTATAATGGTACAAAATATTCAAGATATAATTGATAAATTAGAAAAGAGAAAGAAAAGTATTTCAAAATATAATATACCATTTGAACCAAGCATAGATATTATGTCTGATATAGATATTATCAATTCTCAAACATTGATAGAGTTTGAAAAATTACTTGAAATTTTATAAATTATTTATCTTTGTATTTATAATGCCTGGATATACTATTGAAGGATTAGACAATTTGTTAGATAGGATAACGGAAAAAATAGATAACATTATATCTCAATTAATAGATATGGATGAATCATCTGAACAATATTATATACTTTTAGAAAATCATGATCAATACATTATAGATTGTTCTGATATATTAGAACTTAAAATAGATTTAGAAAATAAAATAGTAACAAATACAGTCTAAACCTAAATGTCAGGGTATACAATAGAAGGACTAGATAATCTTTTAGAAAAATTAAGAGATAAAATGGAAGATATTAAACATCAAATGGAAAATGAAAATATATCTTTTGAAGAATACAATAAACTTTTAGAAAAATACGAACAATATATTGCAGATTATTGTATGTTACTAGACCAAAGAATGGAATTATACCAGAAAATTTTGTATAATAATTTACCAACCCAATAATATATGAATACTTTACAAACATCAACATCTAATAACTGTGAATATAAACTATATTTAAATGATAAAGAAATTTCATTTTTATCGACTATTGTTGAAAAGTCTAAAAATATACATTCTGTTGGACAAACTAAACTAAAAGAAATATACGAAGATATTGACTATGCAATCCTAAATAGAATAGAATTTAATTCTGTTGAAACAGCAAAAAATATAAATATGGTTCATAAAATTATAGAAGAATACGAAGATATAGAAGAAGAAGTATCAGAAGGAATAATGTTAGGATATATAAATAAAAATGATCATCCTAAAACTTTTGAAAAATTATTACAATATAGAACATTTTTAGAAGAACTTAAAAGATTAAAAAATATAAATATAACCAGAAACACTGAATTAAATCAACCTGACTAAGTTTGGGGATATATCCTGCAAATTAAACAGTCCTTTTCATTAAGGATAATTTTGACATTTCAACTGAGGGATCTATTTTACTAAACTTATTACATACCAAACCTATTTAACTAAAAACCCCATGTATATATGATATTTTGATATTTTTAAAATTTAATGTTTAAGCCCAAGTTTTGAACATACGCCTATTTTAGTCCTTGAATTTATAAAAAAACGTTTTGCCTAGCTCCTACAGTTTTAATGTGTTTCATTCAGCCCTATTACGTTTCAAAATATTCCTAGTCAGTCCCCTAGTTTTTAAATCCTTATTAAAGCCCCTTAGTTTCAAAATATTTGTTTCAGCCCCTATTTCTAAATAGTTTTATTAATTAGCCCTCATGTTTTCAATGTCTTTTAATTCAGTCTCAAGTTTTAAAATATTTTAATTCAGCCCCTTTAGTTTTTAAAAGTATTATTTCGATCCTTTAAATTTTTATTAAGCTCTTAAGCTTTGCAAATAATTTATTTTAGCCCAACTATTTCGAAAATGAAAATAATTAGTCCCCAATATATTTAAAATATATGAGTTAGCCCAATAGTTTTCAAAATCTTTTAGTATCAACTCATTTCCAATCCCAACTATGTTTGGTCTTAATCTTAATCCCTAAAATTTTATTTCTTCTTTTAAAACTCTTTCAATTGAAACGTTTGATTTCCAAATACCACTTTAAGGCTCATTTATTATTGGCTAGACGAGGCGCTTGGACATTTAGAAGAACAACGTGAACTTTCTTGCTCAACTTTCAAACTCGTGATTAAGGTAGACTCTTATTCACAAATATACGTTTTTCAAAAGTGCGCATCAATAATTATTTGGATTATAAGTTTAGCATGTATGATTGTGTTCATGAGAATTACTTGCTTTCTAAGTATGAGACTATGTTACGAGAATTTATTTGCTTAAATGCATGAGACTTGAACTTGTATGTTCATGAGAATACTGGTGATCGTTAGACACCTGAGACTTGAATATCATGATTATGTGTTTTAATTTATGATATTAAATGATTATTGTGCGCGAGTCTACTGGGTATTTCTTTGAAATACTCACGTTTTCCAAAACAAATTTTGCAGATGACGGAGTCGGCGACGAGGCGTGCGATGGTGGCCATTATTGAGATTTTAGAAATGTTTTATTTGAAATTGAATCTTATTTATTTCATGTTTGTTCCAAGTTTATTTTCAAATTATTTCAATATTCGAATTGTTGACCTTTTGGGTCAAACTTTATAAAATTATGTGAGATGAAATTTCAATCATTGTTTTATTTTCCGCTAAATCATTATTTTCAAAGTTAAATTGAGACGATGAAGTGGCGTTCCGGGCTCTGCTGAATTAGGGGCGTTACAATACCGAATTTTGAGGCAAGTGGAAAAATGAATTTTATGGAAAATTTAGGCAACCAAACAGCGCAAAGTTAAAAAATCACGTTGAAAACCATATTTTCTATGAAAAATATTGCGTATCAAACACAGTCTAAATCATTTCCTATCCAACAGTTCACCCACCCATGAGATTTATTTTCCAAGGAAAATAAGGCTTTTTTGAAGGGGAAAATCAAGTTTAATAGAACACTTCGTAATCAAACAACAAAGATAAAAAATGAGAATGAAAAGTATTTCCTCTTTTCCGTTCCACCTTCAGTCAAATGCACCCTGGGTTTCTTATTAAGATTCTAATGTTTCCTCTCGAATATTAGCATTAGAAAGAAAAAAAAAGCATCTACTTCCATAAACAAGAGACAAAGAAAAATGAATCTTATAATTTAAATCGTTGCTACCTTTATTTTAGTCAGACATGTTATTTACAATTATTAGCATGATTATGTTGACGGCATAATGTGATGTTGTTTAACACATGAATTTCTCCCTAATAATTGGTTTTAGTCCTACATCACGCTTACTACATCCCCGGATATTCGAATCTTCAACCATAAGAGGTTTGTTGGGTGATCGCTGATACCACTAGAGCTAATAGTAATAGGGATCACCCAACAAATCTTAATGTTGAGGATTCGAATCCTTGAGTTTTTTTATGTTGACGGTAGCATGTGATATCCTGCAATGCACGAATTATCACTAAGAAGATGTTTTTGTCCCAGGCTTGATTGTGCACGTTCTCAAGAATTCGAATCATCAACCTTTAAAGGTTAATTGGGTGATTTTTGGTGTCACTCGCTACTGTCAACTTGCTCTATTGGTATTAGGAATTATCCAACAAACATCCTAAGGTTGAGAGTTCGAATCCTTGGGGATGCGTCCAGCCAAGTATGAGATAAAAGCCCCTTCACATGAGGGGAATCCATGTGTTACGAGATGTCAATAGTTATGACAATACCCTGTGACATCCCTTAACAAACGAAATATCTACATGTGAAGGGCTTTTATCCCAAATTTGATTGAGCACGTCGCCTAAGGATTTGAACAGTTAACTTTAAGAGATTTGTCAGGTGATCTATGATACCATTAGAGCAAAAACTCTTTTCAATTGATGATTCGTTTATTGCAGGATGTCACGTGCTACTGTTATCATAAAAATCTTGCAGAATCATTTATTTAATTATTATTTTTGTGCATTGGCATGACTAGTTCATTAGTAATGGTACTTTATAATTTCCAAAACTAAAGAGAAAATGTTTATTAAATGGAATAAATTAAAAGCTAAAAGAGAAGGAGACGGATTAAAAATTTAAAACACGTTTTTCTCAGATAAAGTCAAGATTAGGACTGGCACATTATCTGGTTTGATTCAATTTCGAAGAGAACCTAATCGAATTAAGTAACGATGAAAATCTTAAATGAAAGGGTTCTGTATCCAACTATATAATCATGCGGGAGTCATTTTGTAATTTATTATTTAGTTCAGCTCATTTTCAGATTATACAAATTTTAGATCACAAAAAATAGCATGAATAATGGGAACGGATCAAATAATTTCAAATTCAACAAGCAATTGAGTTCAACTAGTGTATTATTGATCTGATCATATTTGAGATCGTGTAAATAACCAGAACAAAATTACAATTGAATTTCATCAATTAAATCAACACATTAATAGATTATGAGGCTTTCACGATTTTCACAAAGATCAATAATTAATTGATTGTAATCCTTTAGGCATATTGCTCATAAATCATAATGGTTTTGTCTGAATTGTACCAAGAGCTTTTCAATTTGAGTCTTGGTCGCAGTTCTTGACTTGTTCTAAGAAATAGAGGGAGCAACAAATATCTTATGATCGGAAAGCATATTTCTTGAATTCCCATACCACAACCTTTTTGTTCACGGACTATTTCAGATTTAATAAATTAATCTCAACTTACCAAATAGATTATCAGATTGGGCAAAGATAAGTAATCTTATTTAGAGTTAATTGACTCTTTATTTAGTAGCAACCACAGATAATGTGCGATTGCAAAATTTTTGAGCTCTAACACATAATCAACATTATGCAAGGATTATTGAATTAATAAAGAGTGTGAGGGTACACCTTGTTCGAGCATATCCGGAAATGACCAAGGACCGGAGGAAAACCTTACTTAGCATTAAGTGGTAGTTGCTCGGCGGCTTTGATCAAAAAGCTCAGCAATTACAACTGGAAGCCATATTGCACCATAATTGATAGGAGATCTGGTTGAGGCGTTTTATCAAACATCTCGCATAGAAGTCAAATTGTGGTTACTACAACTTTATCAAATTCAATAAAATGTCAAATAACTAATGATATGGAAAAAACTTTCCATTCTTCTATGGAAGCAAATGAATGAAAACATGTCAATGTCTTTCTCTACAATTAATGACAACAAGGAAGAAATAATAAAACATAGTGACTAGAGGTTCAGTCAAGTAAGTTTCAAGTGCAAAAATTCTGCAAAATGTGGTGAACAATTAAAGATAAATAGCAGTTGATAGAGGAAAATTGTAGGCATGTAAATAAGAGTAGGAAGGGAGATGGAACTGATGGACTTGTCACATTTAAGGCAGGGGAAGAGGTGATTTCAAGAAGTATTGAATGTCAACTTACTCTGTAAATACTGAAGAGTATTCCCCGCAAGACTACAATTTCAAATGCCAGTAAAATTTTCCTATCCTCGAACATATTGCTTATATAGCTTCCAACAACAATATTTACTGGAAACACGGTTAGCCCAAGGCATGCAAGAAAAATAGAAACTGCACTTGTAGTCTATCCAAAATAGTACGCAGTGATGACACTGGATTCTGAAAGAAGAATCTCCATTGCATACTTAAGCATGAAGCAAATTAACAATTGAACCTGTGTTCTTCTCATGTTTTGGTCTAGATATATCTAACTTCTCTATTGTGGTGTATAGAATTACTACTCTTGCTTTACCTCAATTGAATTATTGGTGCTTGCTTTACCTTAATTGAATAACTGGTGTTTATGATTGCTTTACCTCAATTAATCAGGCACTTTAGAGGCATAGAGTCTATTTTTTCTTTTCCTAGTTTGTTGTCTCTTGACGGTAATCTTCCTCCGGCAACATCGATTTCACAAAATTAATTCAGTTTTTTTATTTGGGTTTAACAAAATATTTAACTTTAGAAATGTTTAATTTCACTACATTGTTGGATCTTATTAATCTTGACTGGTTGACCCGACCGGGTTTTATCCGATTTAATGGGTCAACTTTTTTTAAAAAAAAATATTTTAAATTTTAAACTCATATAAAATGTGGTTGCAAATAATCTTCCCACTAGTTATTACCATAGACATAGCATCACATGTATATATAGGACAATGTATTCTTCCCACCTCCAGACCTCCTCTACTAGCCGATGTGGGATTCAAATGTAGCAACAGTGCACTCTTTTGTAAATTCTTGATGCTTGCTTGCTTTTCATGTGTGTACTCTTGCTTGCTTTTCATTTCATTCTCTTTTATATTTAATAATAATAATTTATTATTTAATTGTCCAACTATTTATATTTCATTACTAGTATAATAAGTTAAAATCATTTTTATGAGTTAAAATACTTTTAATATTTAAAGTTTTGAAATAAATTATAGGAATAATAAATATAATTAACAATAATTCATCTATATTTTCTTTGAATTAGTAATTCTAAAATTTAAAAAATATTTTTGTGATAATAAAATAATCTATAGTTTGTGTATGATTTTATTTTCCAAATGAGTTAATGTTGGTATATTTGTAAAATAACTTATTTATTAGAAAATTTTGGAATTTTTGAAATAGTTTTTAATTTTTTAATTGAAACCGGTTCGATCCCGTTCAACCTTCTGACCCTTGATCTGTTATCTTTTCCGGGTCGAACCGATTTCCGATTTTCTGAACATTGATATTTATAAGAATATATGGTTGCACGATTTGAAGAAGAAAACTGGGTGTAGAGGATTGGAGCTTCACTTCAAAGTTAAGAAAGATTATTTTAAAGGCCAAGCAGGAGGTGTAAGGCTTCTCCCATACAAGTAGGAGTTGTTCAAGCAATAGCCGATGATGAAGTCAAAATGCCACCTCATGCTTCTTTTCCCAAATTTTCACGGTTTCAAGTGATTGTTTTTTAGCTTAGGTTTGAGGTAGCAACTGAACTCCAAATTGGGTGTTCTTGGTCTCATTTCAAAGTACTCATATAGTACTTTCATACGGAGTTTGTTTTACAAGATTTGGTTAACCGAGGTGAGAGTTATGGCGTCTCAAAGTTGACCCTTAGAAACTATCTTTCTGGGTCTTCGGATCTCGATAAAACTACTCAGAATCAATTGGCAAGAGGTCGACGATTACGTGAATTGCTTAAACAATCCCAAGCAGCTCCTCTCACGGTAGAAGAACATATAATGACTATTTATACCGGAACAAATGGTTATCTTGATTCATTAGAAATTGGATATGTAAGTAACTTTCTTGATGATTTACGTACTTACTTAAAAAGTAATAAACCTCAGTTCCAAGAAATCATATCTTCTACTAAGACATTTACTGAGGAAGCAGAAGTCCTCTTGAAAGAAGCTATTCAGGAACAACTGGACCGGTTCCGACTAGAGGTGGGCAAAAATCGACCGAATCCGCCCAAACCGACCAACCCGATCGGTTTGGATTGATTTTTCATGAAAATTGGGTTGGGTTCGAGTTTTTTTTTAATTTTTTTTGTTGGGTTGGGTCGGGTTGCGGGAATAACCCGACCCGACTCACTCAACCAAAAAAAAAAAAAAGTTTTTTTTTTTAAAAGTAATGAAACTTGACTTATTTAAATATTGATTGAACATATTTTAATTTTATTAGCAAGTGTTCAATTTATTATATTTTTGGTTATTGTAGTATACATAATTGATTTGAATTAAAAATAGATTCATGAGGTTTTTTTTTTTTTTTTTCAAATTTTTACTAATTGGGCCAAAGCCCAAACCGACCAACCCGACCGAAATTTGGTGGGTTGGGTTTGAACTCGTAATTGGGTTAGGTTGGGTTGATTTTTTATCAACCCGACCGTAGTGGGTTGGGTCCGGGTTGGGCAAAAAATCGACCCGACCCAACCCATGCCCACTCCTAGTTCCGACTTCAGGAACAAGCATAACATAAAGAAATTGCTCACTTTTATCTTAATAAAAACGTAGTCTGAGTGTCTCGCATTCAAATTATGTAAAAAGTCTTTCTTGCTATCGAAATCCAAAATATATGGAAATAAATTGAGTCATACGGTTGTAGCGCCAACTTTGAAAATTCGTCATAAGTTGTACATTAATCGGAATGATGAATGGATTTCATATTCTCGAAGTTCACTTCGAGTGCTTATCCACACATATGAATTATGCATTTATCGGAAGTCGGAAGTGGTCAAACGAATCTTCTAAAGAAATGCGTTTAAATACGTTTTTCGTAACTTTTCATTTAATTAAAAACTCTGTTTTTATTTCTTTAACTTTCAAAATAATTAAATAAATTCTAAAACACTTTTATTATGTCACAATTGACAACTAAGGACGTCATAATTTTTTGGGTCATCACATTAACTGAAATGAAAAGGCCAAAAACAATGTTTTTCTTATTTTATGTTTCGGTATATTTTTTTTTTTTAAAATAGAAAATACTTTTGAAAAATAGGAAAAAGAACGCGTTTTTAACATTTTTGAAAATAAAAAGTTTGAAAACAGCAAAGGTGACAGAACCTAAGGCCATGTTCTCTTTGCTGTTTTGAGATCGGTTTCTGTTTTTATTTTCGAAAACGTTAAAAATGTGTTCTCTTTACCATTTTCGAAAACGCATTTTGGAAAAAAAAAATTTGTACACAAAACGCAAAACCTCGTTTTGGGTGTTTTGTCTGTATTTCGACAAAAAAATGTCCAAAACGCGGAAAACGTGTTTTGAGAATTTTTTCTTTTTTTTAAAAGAATTATCTTAACTTGGAACTAAACTTAATATAAAGTTTTTATTTTTTTTATTTATTATTTTTTTTAGAATTATTCTGACTTAGAATTAAGTTTAAATAAAGTTTTATTGAATTCAATATCAACATTACAAAAAAAAAATTAAATGAGAATTCTTGTTGTTATATTTCAAAAAATGCACTGATAAATGGACTCTGGTGGTTTTGAAAGAACTTGCATTTTCTGAATTTTAATAAAACTAGAGCTTTCTCAAATCCTGAACCTGACCAAGCTGTGTTAATATAGACTCTTAATGCTCACATTAATGTGTTGCATGTAACCATATTTTCAGTGTATTGTGAAAGGAAATTTATGTTTTAGTCAGTAGTATTCTGCAAGCAAATTAATTAAAAATAATTTAAGTAGTATTCTACAAAATTTCAAACAGAACGTGTTTTTCAACTTTTCATTTTCAAAAACAATTTTCAGAAATGACAAACCAAGCCGTTTTCAGCAAATTTGAAAACAAAAATGAAAATAAGAAACACAAAATATTTTTGAAAATAAAAATACAAAATAAAATACAAAAAGAAAGTCACCTAAGGTTGTAAAATTTCATTTCCTTTGTATGGACTAGGGAAAGGGATGACATAGAGAGTTAAAATTGCAATTAACCTTTTTTCAATATTTTAATTGTAGGGATAAAATAAATAAACGCATACATTGAAGTTTTATCAGAAGTAAAATATGTTCCTCTAAAAGTTTGTGTTTGATTGCGAGGGTTGAAAGAAAATATTTTTCAATGAATTAATTCTGCTTGAAAAATATTTTCGTGAAAAATCAATTGAAAGTGTTTGATTGATTTAAATTTCTAGGTAAAAAAAGTGGGCAAATTTTTAATTTTCGTTGTTTGATTGACATTATTTTTCATGAAAAATAAAATAAATTTAAGCTATTTTAATATTTTATTTTTTTTACTTTTTCAATACATTTGTACTTGATAATGATAATGCTATTCTTTTTGAAAAAAATTAATCAATTAACAATAACAAAAATGATCAAACGTAACGAAATCAACAAGTTATTTTCCATGAAGATTTAGGAGGGAATATTTTCCAACAAAACCAACCAAATCACCTCACGTGAGCAAAAGGTGGAAATTATTTGGCAAGAAAAATTTTGTCAATCAAACAACCAAAAAATGAAAAATTGTTGGAATTTTGAAAAATATTTTTCTTTTCCTTGAAAAATTAGGTCATATCAAACACACTCTAAATATAAAATTATGATGAAGGCTTTGTCTTCCCTTGAGACGAAAACGACCATTTCAAAGCGAATGAGGAACTTTAAAAGAACTTTGATGAATACTGAGAGAAAAAGTAGAGAAATGTGAAAATAAAGTCAACAATGCCATGCTGCACACAGGGTGAGAGCCAAGAGGTCCCGTGTCCCACTGTACTCGAGTTCTAGCTCTACCATGGGACCACCTATGCAAATAAGAATAATAAACATGCTAAATGAACAACACATTTGAATTACATCATCATTTGAATGGGATTCACACATCATTTGGGTGGACCCTACCGTCTCATGTGAGTGTGTTATTGATCATATCGTTCATTTTGCATTTCACTGCAAATAATGCTATCGGGCAAAAAATCAAATAAGTACATGTAAGCAAAATACTTGTTAACAAAAAAGTCATTGTTATATGTTCAAAGTATCCAAACATGAACACTCAGTTCAGTAGTGCTCTTTTAAGTCTAAATTGAAAGCAGTTTTATTGACCAAGTGCTTTGAATTTTTGAAGCAGTTTAGGCAACCTGTCCACTTAATCCACCATTTGTAAATTTTTTGACTATAAGTTGGTGTAAAATAATTATACAAATATGTACATATTTTCTTCGGCTGTTGATTTTTGGTGCTACCCACCTAAAATGGTAAAAATTGAACCTTTAAACAAGATATTTGAATGGTAATATGTATTCTTTTTGTGTGACAAAAAATTTAAATATTAAAACAAACTTTAAATGTGCATTTTCCTCGTAAATTAATGATACTTCGGAGCTAATTAATTTTTTGAGAAATAACAAACATAGGACAAAATTAATTTTCGATTTAAATATCTATTGACAAGTACTTCAATTTGCACTTCCTTCCAACAACCTTTCGACCCTAAAGTCAAGGATACAGAGTGAGAATTCTTATGGGATTTTTTGAATAAAATATATTCAACTAAAATATATATAAAGAAAACACATGTTGTGTTGTGGGTAAATCGGAGTATTTTTTTATTAAAATCTTCTAATGAAAAACTTACACGTGGATTATAAAGTCTTGTGCTTCTTTTACATTCTACCAATGTAAAACACTGTATGCCATTTGTCAAACAATTCAACACCCATTTCAGAAAGACTAATAATAATAATAATAATAATTATTATTATTATTACACGTATCTGTGTGTCAGAAAGCAATGTGTGTACATATATAAGCCACGCGTCATGCTCATATATGCACACACATATTTAATTAGTCAACCCAAAGTCGTGAATAGTTAGTGAAAGACTCTACTGACCAAAAAGAGAGATTTTGTCAAAATTAGGTACCATTTTGTAAAAACCAATAAATGTACGCTACCCAACCTTCAAGAATTTGGGGGCATATATATTTTCTATTTTTAATGATTAAAATTGTCAATTTTTATTTAGCCCATGTTTGACCTTCAATTTTTTAAAATCGAGTTTTTAAATACTCAATCTTAACCATTCATTTTAATCAAGTCTACAATATTCTTTTCAAATAATTTTTAACTACCCATTCTCCCAAAAATATTATTTCAAACCATAATTTTCTTCTAAAATTGGGAGCCAAACAGGAGGTTAGTATATTTAAAAGGCACTAACTTGAGATGGTGACCTAAATCATCACTCTTTCGTTTGCAAAACCTTTTGAATTCGCTCCAGGTGTAATTTAGATATTATAAGATAAATATTTGCAATTGTTACACCTTCAACGTTACTATAAAAATTGATCAAGTTGATTTCTTCTCAATAAAATACCCCGTTAATTTTACATGATTTGACACTTTACTCTTTACATGATTTTTAAGATGATGAATCATTTAAGAATATCAAACGTAGTTTGATGTAGACTAAAATTAAATTTTTAAGTAAATGTTTATAAAATTAAAATTGAAGAAATTTGATTAGAAAGTTGTAGGTCGAATAAAACGTGTGATTTGAAATTTTTATCACCTTCTAATCTAAATTATAGACAGTGGCGGACGCAGAAATTTTGTAGCAGGGGGGCACAGTTTGTGGTAGATTTCACGGGGGTTCGGGGGCAGCGCCCCCGAAAATTTTTTTTTTAGGAAAAGATCGAAAATAATGATAAAATTCAAATTCACAAAAGACAATGTACTAAATAATATACAATCTCACAAATATGCTAAATTATTTTCAGTAAAATATACGTTATAATTCAAAAGAAATTGACAGATTATATCGCAGTAAACAATCAATTATATTCCTGTTTAGTGTAGATTAAAATTAGATTTTTCGTAGATTTTGATAAAAGTTGATGAGATGCGTGATTGAAAAGTTATGAGTGCTATGAAATCTATGGTTGAGATTGATTTTTGACTTTGACAAATATTAAAATTTAGATTTTAATTGATATCAAAAAGAGGCTATATTTACTTAATATATGTTACAATCTTTTACATATATTTCATCTAAAAGAATCTATTCAATATGCATAAATTTTAATTATTCAAAGTCGAAACTTTACCTTCATTCAACTAAAAAAAAACAATTATTCAACCATTCAAATCATATTTTTTGATTTTTTATTTTTGAACTTTTCAAAAAAAAAAAAAAAAAATCAAAATCAAAATGGAGGGGGTCACGTACCCCCCTAGGACCCCCCTATGGGTCCGCCACTGATTATAGAGGCTTAGTATTCGAAAACTCGGTTGCATTTTAAATAAATTGAATTACTCATTAATATTCGGTATCTAACAAAGTACCAAGTCTTGAAGTTCCATTTTAAATTTTTTATAGGTAAATCTAGGGATGGCAATGCTCGGCTCAGCCGCTCAGCCCTTGAGCGACCAGGGAACTATCTATTTTTTATTTTTATTTTTTGTAAATTCCAAAAAGACAGCTCGTGGGCTCGATCAATGAGCTGCTCGTCTAAAAATTTCATCGGCTCGTCTCCAGAGTTCACATGGGCCGAGGCGAACAGATAGGTTGTTCGATCCAATTGTCATCCCTGTAATAACTATTATGAAAATGAGTAGTCCAAACTTTTATATACATAAATTGCTTTTTCATATTTAAGTGATAATAATACATGAATGACGTTGATAACTTGTTGGTAGTCCACATATGACGTCTCAATGTAGAAACTATATATATATGGAGAGAAGTGGTTGTGATATAGAAACCACCAAATATATGCATGTAAATTATCCTGTGTGCATGCCTTCCACTTCGATCCTCACTGTAAACAAATTAAAAATCTGTGTGTGTGTGTGTGTAACGGTGTAAGAGAGAAAAATGCGAAGAGGACGTGCTCCTTGCTGTGATAAGAGTAAGGTGAAGAAAGGACCTTGGACTCCTGCTGAAGATTTGCGACTCATCACTTTCATTCACAACCACGGCCATCAGAACTGGCGTTCCCTCCCCATACAAGCTGGTTCTCTCTCTCTCTCTCTCTCTCTCTCTCTCTCTCTCTCTCTCTCTCTCTCTCTCTGTGTGTGTGTATTGGGTTCTTTAGTTAAAAACGTCGACGGTTCAAACTTTCATCTAGTTGTACTTAATTTTCAGGACTATTACGATGTGGGAAGAGTTGCCGATTGAGGTGGATTAATTATCTAAGACCTGATGTGAAAAGGGGTAACTTCACAGCTCAAGAAGAGGAAAGCATAATAAACCTGCACGATTTGCTGGGAAACAAGTAAAATATATGATTTTTTGCCATTTTTTTCCTCCATAAAATCGATATTAGAATCTTATCTAACAATTATCTGTAAATTTAACAGGTGGTCAAAGATTGCTTCTCATTTTCCAGGAAGAACTGACAATGAGATAAAAAATGTGTGGAATACACACTTGAAGAAAAGATTATCGGACAGGAAAAATGTGGGTCCCACTCAAGACAATGATTCCTGTACATCATGTTCAATTACATCATGTGGAAATGGGAAGAAAGGGAGTCAGCAATCTATATTCAAGAAACCTAGTCTGAAAGAAATATCAACACTTCGTGGGCTAAGCGTCGAACCTAAAGAAACAGCTCATTCTGATTCTCCGACTTCATCGTATGCATCAACTTTCTCTAACATTAGTCAGCTCGATGATTTATCGAGCCCAGATGATCAAGCAGCTGTGGGATCGTTTTTCAACTTTACTGGACCTAAACAAGTTGATAATGCCATGTCCCTGGAGATTAACCCTAACAGTTCATCAGATGAAAAGATTGAAATCCCCTTTGACTCTGATGTTGACTTTTGGAACATGTTAGATGCCTTGGATCCATTAAAGTGCTCCGCTGAATCTCAATCAAATGATCATGAGTATAAGGATTCCAATCTTGTAGAGAATCCTGAATGTGAATTTGAATATTGCAGAAAGTGGTTAAATAATTTGGAAAATGAACTTGGACTAACTGGAGAAAATGTTGGTGAACATCCACAAAAAAATGCAGACCAAGAGAGAGATTTGGAGCCTGCCGCCTTGGATTATTTTCCAATATGGCCTCCTACACCAGAAAATTATGGATTCTGAAATCAAGAAAAAATTAAATCGCATCAGTCTAGATAGATTCTTATAAAGTGAAACAAAACTGGCAAAGTTATTTAACCTCTGTACTACTTACATTTATGCTTTTTCATATGTAAACAGTTCAAATAGATCTTTCTCGTGGACCTGTGTCTCGTAGTTTTGGGGTCGCCATCATTTGCATCATTCGTCGTCACTCTGTTGATTCATTACTAATTACAGATAGATTTTCTTCTTGTCATTTGAAAAAAATAGTATCAAGATATTTTCTACATTATCCATGTGTTGACCTCACAAACTTGGTGTGGGTAGGTGACATTTCCACTAACAAATGCTTGCATTTTGCACCATTAGTCCGCATTATTCCCCAAAGTCAAATCAGAGAATGAGAACAAAATGCTAAAGAAAGTACAAATTTATGACTATCAAACTGTTGAAGTAGAAAATACGTCTGGTTAAAAATGGTTTGAAAATTTGTATTATTTATATATACTAGTTAGCAACACGTACGTTGCACGTGACTTTGTAATGATATAATGAAATATATTTGAATGTATTGAATTGAATATCTTCTTAATACACATCAAATATTTTTAATATATTTTTTCTAAAAATTGTATAAATTGAAAGCATGCATTTACAGGTTTGTTATCTATTAGATTAATATCGAGTCAGTATTTTCGTCAAGACAACGACTGAAAAAGATATCAAACTTGCTAACAAATCGAAATTGATTGACGTAATTTCAATAAATTGAAGATAATTTTGTTTAATTAAAGCTTGGACTTGTGTTAAGGTTAAACAAGATATATGTCAAGTATATAGCTTTAACATATTTATTTTTTCAAAACTACTGTCAACTAAATGATGCTTTTACTGTATTACTGTTTGGGCAATTGATCTGCTAAAAGGAAATGGACCGGAATTTTAGCCCAAGTCATCTGTCCAGTTGAGCAGCCAAATCTTTAATTCCGGTTTTAGCCCAATTCTGTACCGGGTTATGATCCATTTATCACCACCGCCACATTTTAAGCCGTTAGATCAGTTGGAGCAATCTGGGCCATCCACTTGTGATAAAAAGGATCAGGAAACGCTCTGATTGCTAGACGTATTCCAGACTCTTCCTCTCACTTCAAACCCTAACCCTTACTCTCTCTGAAAGGCGATTTTGTATCGCCTCGTCTGAACTTTGAGTTTTCTTCATATTTCTTCCAGAAATCTTAGATATTGTTTGTAGTTTCATTGTAGTAGTGGTTGATACTGATTTTGTGATAATCAGCATACGTTTTTCTTTGAGTTTGGTAGAGTATTCTGTAACTCAGTTGTTTCTTTGTGGTTCTTTGTACGAGTTCAGTATTTTCTGAAAGTTTTGTATGATTTTTGGGTTTGAATTTTGTTTATGTAATATTTACGGTTTTTTGAATAAAGTTGTTTGATTCTTTGTGGTTAACTCTTGTTCTTGTTCTTTGTGGTTTGATTCTGAGCCTATAATCCTTACAGTGGTATCAGAGCCTTAGGGTTCTTTGAAAAACCGGTGGATTTGACTCAGATCTGGAAGATCCAGATTTTTTATTTTTTGGATCTAGGGTTTTCTGAAAACGGATCTTATTTCTTCAAACGTTTTTAGGGTTTTTTTCTGAACTGTTTAAACTTTTAAGAGATTTTTACTTTCTTAAGTTGTTTTACAAACCCTAACTATATATCGCTTTTGATTTCTGAAAATTTTGTTTAAAATTTTTCGAGATTCAAAATTTTCTTTTAAAGATTTTTATATAAAATCTTTTAAAACTTCGTGAATTTTGTTCTTATTGAAACCTATTTTAAATAAGGTTTTCTGAAATTTTGTGTATCTGGATCTTATTTCTAAGTCCACATTATTGAGGATCTTGAGACACAAAATATTTTCTATAAAATATTCTGGTCACATATAGATCCTACATTGTTCTTGGTGGTTAATTCTTCATGGTGGATAATTGATATTGGTACTTTGTGGCCCTGGACTTCTGGGATTCTGATTCTCTGTGGAAGCTGCTATAACTTTATAAAAATCTGCAATCAGGTGATATCAATTAATTACTGCATCTTATACTGTAAATTTGTTTCTTCAAATTTTCTGTTATCTCCCAAATCTCTCCATTGAAGCCTATAACTAGGAACCCTATCTTACATTTGTCCAGGATTTCACTGAGAATCCGGGAATCTAAGGGAGTGTGGGAATATCCAGTATAAGTTGAGGGATATACTGGAAGAACAGCTTTTATCAGTATACTGTTCTGTGTGATTTCTTGATTGTGTAATAAATTTGTTGAATTGTGATCACCTTGATTACTTTGATTACTGAATACTGTGTTCTGAACATTGGTGAACTTTCTTGAATATAAATTCTTGACTCTGTGTCATTGTCTTACTTTGTGAATGTGACCTGCATTATAGTTTTTTGCCTGATTACTTGATCTTTGAACTACTAAAGCTCCATAACTTGAAATATTTTCAAAATCTTGGTCATTATTTCAATGGCTACTGTTAAGGTAGATGTTGAAATATGGAATGGCAAAGGGGATTTCAACCTCTGGAGCCAAAAAATGTGAGCTTTACTACTTCAAATGAAATGTGCTAAGGCTATTGATAAATCCTGGCCCCTTGATACCCCTCAGGACAAACAACTTGAAATGGATGAAACTGCTTGGAGCACTTTATTTTTACACTTATCTGATAATGTCATTAGACAAGTAAGCAAGACTAAAACTACAACAGAATTGTGGGATAGGTTGGAAGAACTTTATGATACTGTGTCCTTACCTGATAAGTGTTTTCTGTGGAAACAATACTTCTCTTTTAAATTTGATCCATCTAAGGATGTAGAAGAGAACATGAGTAGGTTTACTAAGATCACACAAAGTCTGTTAAACTGTGATGAAAAACTTACTGATGAACAAAAAGTTGTTTGTTTATTGAATGCTATGGGGGATAAGTTTAAAGATTTTAGGAATGCTTTAGAGTATGGGGCAGAAGTTGACCACTGAAATTGTCCATACATCCCTTAAGAATAAAGAGTTATAGTTTAAAAATAATCCTAAGGAAGCCTATAATGTTGTAGGTACCTCTAGGAAGAAGAACTCTCCTAGGCTGAATAAGGCTGGAACCAATTTCAATAAAAATTGGAATACTTCTAGTAACAATAGGGACTGGAATAACAAGCCTGTAAAAGGAAACTTTCAGAATAAGGGCAACTTCAATAGGTCTAAAGACAGTAACTTTAGAAATCAGTCTGGTTTCAGAAATCAGGATAATAATGCTAAAAATTATAACAACTTCAGAAACCAGAACAATTTTAGAACTTGGGATAACAATGTTGGTACTTCAAATATAGATAAACCACCTAGAATTTGCTTTTATTGTGGCCAACCTGGACATCATATTAAGTACTGTTTCAAAAGGAAAAATGAACAGGGAATCGGTAATCAAACTGAGGCTGCAGTGCAAGATAATAATAATAATGGGGTGGTTTATGTCACTACTGAGTCAGATAATAAGAATGAATGGATTTTAGATTCTGGCTGCACCTTTCACATGTTTCCTGAAAAGGATATGTTTGTTAATTTCAGTAATGATTGCTTTGGTTCTGTGAAACTTGGCAATAATATTTCTTGTGATGTGAAAGGTATTGAAAAGGTTTTGTTACAACTTCATAATAACAAGACTCTTACTTTAAATAAAACCAGATATGTTCCTGATTTGAAAAGGAACTTGATTTCACTTGGTGTTTTAGATTCTGAATCTTTTGAGATTAGAATGCAAAATGGTTTTTTGAGTATTTTCAAAAACAAATGCTTGATTATGAGTACTCCCAAAATTAATGGGATCTATATGTTGAATGCCTTGCCTGTTTATGCTAAGTCCTTTAATGTTGTGTCTGACTTGAATAAAACTGAGTTATGGCATAAAAGATTAGGACACATAGGTCAAAAAGGACTTAAGTTACTTGAAACCAAAGGTGTATTTGGTAATGATGTGTTGCATAAACTTGACTTCTGTGAAAAATGTGTGTTAGGCAAACAGAAAAGAAGTTCATTTGGTAAAGGTATTCATAAATCTACTGATGTACTTGAATATGTGCATGCTGATTTGTGGGGTCCTGCTCCTGTGGGTTCAGTTTCAGGTTTCAGATATTTTCTTCTTATAGTGGATGATTTTTCTAGAAAGACTTGGGTGCATTTGTTAAAAACTAAGGATGCCACTATGTCTGTTTTCAAAAACTGGATTACCTTAGTTCAGAATTTGAAAGTAAAAAGAGTCAAAACTATTAGAACTGATAATTGTTTAGAATTTTGTAATCAAGAGTTTGATTCTTTTTGTAGCAACTTAGGTATTCTTAGGCATAGGACTGTTGCCTACAGTCCACAGCAAAATGGGGTTGCTGAAAGGATGAATAGAACACTTCTTGAAAGAACTAGGTGTCTTTTACTTGATTCCAATTTGCCAAAAAAAATTTGGGGTGAAGCAGTCAAAACTGCCTCTTATCTGATAAATCTTTCTCTCTGTAGTGCTATTAATTTTAAGATTCCAGATCAAATCTGGAATAATTATCTTCCTGACTTTTCAAAATTAAAAGTTTTTGGTTTTGCTGCCTACTCACACCATTTTGAAACTACACTTTACTCCAGGTCTTTAAAATGTGTCTTTGTAGAACACTTCTTGAAAGAACTAGGTGTGTAATACCATTTTTCGTTTTATGTGCTTTCTTGAATACCACCTAAATTTTTATGATGAATAATTTATTTGACAATTATTATTGATAATAAGTTGAATTATTTTGCAGTGGAAAGACTTGGACGCCGTCTCGATCAATGTGCCAATTAAAATATTTATAAATTGGTTACGCGCAAATATTTTTTTTGTGATTTTTGTTCTATTGCCTGAGCATGCTAATTTCTATTTTTAATTTCTTAAATTGAAGCTTGGGGGAAACTTTAGTGACATTTGGAAAACAAATGGAACTTAGGGGATTAAATGTGCAAAGGAGGGGACTTGAGGGACCAATTTGCAAATTTTAAAAGATTAAAATTAAACCTAAACCCTCATTACACCTCTCCCTCACTCACGCCTCTCTCTCTCTGTAACATCCCGAAATTTTCATATCTTTATTTATTTAGTATAATTATAGCTCTAAGGAATGATAAGGGAAATCAGAAGAAGAGATAAGCAAAAATATCCTTAATTATAAATTCAAGGACCAAATTGGCTTAAAATAAAAATTATGAAAAGTATTTGGACTCAATTAGAAATGTAATTATATTAAGAGGTCTAAGCTGAAAAGTGGATAAAAAGTCAGCTTAAATTACAGAATTGCCATTGTAAAGGACTCGACTTTATGACCTTAATAAATGAGATGTGTTGGGCCATTTCCGATGCATGTTACACCAATTTCTAGATCACAATGAGTTCTACACATTGGTATCAGATTTGAGATCATCCAAGTCCGGTAGTCACTTGAAAAATCGAGCCAAACATGCATACATGAAAAGGTAGAAATCTGAGAAAATTTGAAATATGGCTAAGTATAATACCCTGTCGAACAGCCAACTTTGGAGGACCGGTTCGAGCTGGATATTGGTCCGTTCCCGTTGCATGTATGACCGTTACGAAGCTCGTAACGTGAACTTTCCAACGGTATAAAGAATGGCCAAAATGGACCCCGTTTCGACCTTCAAATCTTAGCCTAAAAGTGACTACCTAGAATAGGAAATCTGAAATTTTTTCTATTAAAATATTGCATGTAAGGGACACCTGTCACCTGGCACCAGAATTGATTAAGACCTGTTTGGCATGGATAATCTGAATTAGGAACCAATTCGATATATATTCGTACAAATAATCGTTGAATTCACCTAAATATAGCATGGGGTATTAAATAAGTGGAGATATGATATGATAAACCCAACCAAACATGACCCAGCTCAGACCTCATATATATATATACACCTTTTAGTCTGAGAATTTAACCCCCAAAGCCTTACTGATCGATCAACCAAGCAGCATTCAGGTAACCTCATTTTCCCAAACCTAGAATTCTTAGGAAATTCATCAAATTCTTCATTTGATTCCTTTAATCCATGGAGGTATAAGTGTTGAACACTTAATAATAAGAAATTCATCACTTATACACTCAAATACTACCAGAAATCGAATGGAATGAACACAGAAACTGATTTCCGAAATCTGCAGAATCGGATGCTATTAGTAGCATCCGAACCTGTTAGTGTAAAATCTGAAGTTCGGGTAGTGCTGGTTTAGATCATTTAACAGGGTTATCATCTGAAGTAAATGCTTTCTTTTAGCCTTAGTTTGTCAAATTATTAACTTGATTTTTTATACCCATATAATTATAAATTTCAGGTTAACAAATTTAAGAGGAAAAATCAAACTAAGGTGAGTAAAGTAGATAGTTTTCTTCTCTGTTATGTTCTGGTCCATATCTATGTATGTGGATTTATGCTTGATATGGATTATTTTAACACTTAAGTAAGATCTTAAAGTATTAAATCTTATTTATGAAATTTCCTAACTAATTAGGGGATCAGGTTATGGGATATAAATCTGTATATGATGTTAAAGGTTGCTGTCCAGATTTTCATTGGACTTCAAAATTCGATTTTCATTGGACTTCAAAATTCTATGTTTAGCTGGGAATTTCAATTTATGACCTGAGAATGATGTTAAGGATTGAACTATTAAATTTTAGAATAGGCATTATACCATGACTTATCATATTTAAGCCATGCATGTGTCAAAATTCTGATTTTTCTGTTTCTGTCCAGATTTAAGTGATTGTATAGAACCCCCTTTAGGAATTCCTAAGATTGAGTTTTAATTGAATTATTAATTGATGTTATGAGAACAAGTTGCTAGTTGAGTAGGGAAAGTCTTGAAGTTTAGAATATAGTTTATATCATGGATTATTAGATTCATGATTTGCATGTGTTCAAAAGGTATATTTGATGAATCTAAAAAGGATTTAATACAAATAAAATGTAAAGTAAAATGAAGGATGTAAATCTTCCCTGCATTTTGTATTTAATAAGTGAAATTAGTTGCTCACTTAAATTTTGGTTTTATTGTCATCCTACATGGGTTAAATATCTTCACAATGGGTAATTGAAATTGGGAGTCAGATTTGAGAAGATGTCACTGCACCAAAGAAAGTAGAATAGGATAGTGAAATTATTGTTTAATAAGGTTAGAGTTAGGATTGGCAATTATACACTTAAGGAGTTAAAGAAGAAAGAAGTAGAGATTTAATTGTTATTTTGTTATATTGAAGTTTTAATATGGTAATCTTCTTCTTCATTTTTATATGCTAACTTTAGATGTGGATGTATTTGGAAATATGAAACCTTCAAATATGAGATTGACCATTGCATTATTTCATGCATGTAAATTGGCACATTGGTATGAAAGAAATACATAATCAAAGAAAGAATTAATGAAACACTATAGAATCCCTATTTAGGTGGTACACCTAGGGAGAAAGTCCCTAATTGAGGTCACGGGCTACTAGATGCCCATAGAAGAAAGAAACTATTTGAGCTTGTATGCTTGGGAAAGAAGAAGAATCTAGTTAATAAACTTGTGAGTGTAAAGAACACTCTTGGTGACCTTGTGCTTAATTTAGCACTTTTGCGCGCGGGTGTACAACCCTAATAGGGAAGGGCCCAATAGAATAAAGAAAGAATGAACAAAGAAAGAAAATGGTACGTGCATCATTTTGAAATAAAGAAATTAGAAGAAAAAGGAATGAAGAATGTGTATCATCATACATGGCATTCTATATATCATCTTCATACTTGTTTAACTTGAGTATAAGTTGAGAATTCCTATGTGTTAGTAAATAAATAAGATTAGATATGGAATGAGAAAGAGTTTTTGATGCTCCGTATGTGACCTATTTGGTGAAATAAGTGATCATGGCATTTCTTAGTGTATTTAACTCTTGTGAAGCTATTAAGTTATTTATATCAGATTTTTGTACTATATTCACTTACATATGCAAGGTAAGATTCAAAGTTCAGAGGTAAAGTTACTTCACTCCATGAATTTTGCATAGTTACTCCTACTTTTACTCACTAAGCTTCGCCGCTTACAAGTCTTTTATGACTAATATAGGTAATGGATCGCGAAACACATGAGGTGGTGAGAACTTGGTGGAGAGCCTCGCGGGATGGAATGGAATATCATATTATTACCAAGATCGAAGTTTGGAGCCATTTTACCCGTTTCCCCGGGTTATATATTAAGGAAAGGATGTACAAAGTGTTACATGCCTATGATGCGGTGACACTCGAACCTAAGGAAACTTACTTCTTCATCCTATGAGGTGTAGAAGTGACTTAACTTTTGTATGGTAGTCTTCCCCTTAGCATGTGAGAAGGGATATTTTGTATGAAACACCTAATCTGCTTTTGTATGGTTCCCTTGTAATTCACCCTAGTCTTTTGCTAATAGGGTGACTAGATGGAAATATGATAGTGAGTATAAGGTACTATGGAAGGGGAAGCATATATGTTGTAAGGCTCCAAGTTAATGTTATGATGTTATGAAGTTAATGTTATGATGTTATGGAATTAATGTTATGATGTTATGAAGTTAATCTTTACAATGTTAGTGTTATGAAGATGATGTTGTAAAATGAAATAGTTATTTAATGGAATAGTGATAGGGATTGTAAGTTGAAGTAATTGAAATAAGAACTTTGAATCATGGTGATATGACACTGGTAACAAAGATTTATTGTGATTTAGAATGAACTAGTTGATATCAGTACCATTGATAGATGTTAAAACGAAAGGCAGAATTTGATGATACTAGTAGCACACAGTAGTTGGGTAGACAGTTATATGTAAAGATACTAGTATCCAGAAAAAAAAAATTAGTCAGATTTTGAGGTCGTCTCTCTCTCTCTCTCTCTCTCTCTCTCTCTCTCTCTCTCTCTCTCTCTCTCTCTCTCTCTCTCTCTCTCTCTCTCTCTCTCTCTCTCTCTCTCTCTCTCTCTCTCTCTCGCCTCACCGAACCTCTCCCGAACACGACCCAACCACCACACCACCAACCTCGCGGTAAGGAGCTCCCTCTCGCACTCAACATGTAGCGCCCCGAGTTCCGTATACCCGATTCACTACGTCATTTTCTGTCTAAATTTTTCGAATAATATTTTTGCGGAAGAAATAATTGAAATTCATTTTTGGCAACATTAAATAAACTGTAATGGCCGCTAAAATTGAAAACATTTATGAAACCATTTGAAATAGTAAATCGAACCATTAATATTGTAAAGAAATTGCCAATATCATAATTTCTCAAATAAATGAACTTCTCTAAATTATTCGATTGTTTGGAAAATACGGAAATCATTAACGTCAAACTTTCAACCGTTCAACGATTATTGCCACCATCATTCATCGCTCGCCACCGTCTCCGAAATCTGCAAAACTGTTAAAAAGTAGGGTGAGTATTTCATGGGGAAAATACTCAGTAGACTCATCGCAAATTAATTTAATTTATAAGATGATTAAACACATAAATCCCGGCTCTTTATAAAACGGGCATTGATAGAGCTTCTTTATAAAACGGCTCTTGATAAAACTCATATTGTGCATTACAGCACGGGACATATTTTGCAAATCATAGGCTCTTTGAAAATAGCTCTTTGAAAACAGCTCTTTGAAAACCATATACTTATAAAAACATTTTAATTATGCCAAGCATAATTTCTTTTGAAAGCATAACATAAGATAAGATTGAAATCCTCATAAACATAGGGAGACACAAGAACTTTACCGAACTTAGGTGGCAAGAATTCTTATGCAGTAAAATCATAATAACAGTAAGTTTTCATCATAACATAGGATAATATCGAAATCCTCATAAACATAAGAATTTTACCGAACTTAGGTGGCAAGAATTCTTATGTAGTAAGTATACCAAGCATAATTTTCTGAAATTCATAGGGATCAATTGCATCATAACATAAGATAGGATCGAAATCCTCATAAACATATGCGACAGGAATTTTACCGAACTTAGGTGGCAAATCCTCATAAACATATGGAAACATAGGAATTTTACCGAACTTCGTGGCAAATCCTCATAAACATAGGAGACACAAGAATGTTACCGAACTTAGGTGGCAAGAATTCTTATGTGTAGCGCTACTAAAACTCCGGTCCCCTTAACATATCATAACTTATCATATGGGACCCAAAACAATCTTGGTAGATTGATTTCATAGCAATGATCCAAAAAAACATTTTCGTGAAGCATAGGGTATACTTACTTTTCGTAAAAACATAAAGTATATTTTCTTTTCATAAAAAACATACTTACTTTTCATAACAACATAAGGTATATTTACCTTTCATAAAAACATACTTGTTTTTCTTAAAAATTGACTTTCACAAGTCACATGACATTCATATGAAATCATAATTTAAATCAATTAATAAGTGCGAGTCTACCTCAAATTCGACGAGTGCAAAGTTGAGCGGGAATGACTTCAATTTCTTTAAATTCTCCGTACGCTTCGTCTTAGCCAATAAGTCACTTTAGTCTATCGAATATATAGTTCAAAATGATAAATTATAATTTGAGGACTAAAATTGATGTTTTGAAAGTTGAGGGACTAAAATGAATGCTTTGAAAGTTCAGGGACTAAAATAGATATTTTGAAAGTTGAGGGACTAAAATAGATACTTTTGATAGTTGAGGGATTCAAATGAATACTTTTGAAACTTGAGCTTAAAAGTAAATCAGCAGGGACTGAAGTGATCAGATTTTGAAAATGAAAGGGCTGATTAAAACTCATTTAAAACTTAAGGGCTGAAATTAAAAAGATTTAAAGCTGAAAGGACTGAATTGAAACAAATTAAAACTTCAGGACTATAGTTGCAAATTTCCGAAAATTAAAATATTAAAATAGATCATTCTCTCTCTATCACTACACTCTCTCTCTCGTCATTTCTCTCAAATGGAAGGTTCAGAGGCGATGAGAGCACGCGAGGCCTCTCACCCATTTCCGGCGCTACAACCGGCGATTGGCCGGCGGAACGTTGCCGCATGGTGGCGGCAAGAGGCGGCCAAGGAGTGTTTCAAATTTGAGGGATTGGTTGCGAGTTTTGAGTGCGAAACCGTGTGCGATCGTGGCTTAATTTCACGATTTTCCGGCGAGTTTACCGGCGGTCGAGGTAGGTAAGTATTTGGGATAACTTATTCTGGGTTTTCAGTTTTGATTTTGGGTTTGATTTGTGACTGAGGTTGATGGTTTTGGGTGGTGATGATTCGGTGGTGATGTTTGTAGAGGCGGTGATGGTGTTTAATTCGGTGAAGGTATGGAACTGTTGCAGTAATTGGGTTTGATTTCTGAATTGGTGGTGATTCTGATGGTGAAAGGGGCGGATTGGTATTGACAATAGCAGCGTTGGTGGGTGATGGTTGCTGTTTGATGGAGATGGTGGCTTTGCAGTGGTTCAGCGGCAGTGGATTGCATTGTGGTGGTTCTTGGTTTTGTGCAGTGAGCAAGAATGGGCAGTGAAAATGATGATACAAATTTCTTAGGTGATGGAGCTGCATGTTGATGCCAATACGATGATGATTCAGTTTTGGTTGATTTCAAATTGGTTTCAGATTGATATCTATTATTGGTATTGAATTGGGAAAAAGGGATTGAAAGCAGATCATTGTGGTGATTATTTATTCTTCTCGAACTTGGTCGACTGAAATGGTGGTGCAGGATATCAGAATTTATAATAATGATATGTTTTGCTGGCTAATTAAGAAAAATAGTGGAGAATTAGGTAATGTGAGAGGGTGGAAAATATCACAATTGTTTAATGTGGATTTGATGATGAAATTGGGTCAAGATGAGTTGGAAATACTTTGTGTGATTGAAGGGAATTTGTGGGTGTATGAATGATAATGATGAAGATGCTTTGATGATGGTATATTGAGGTGGAAAAAATGATAAAGAAGGAAGAAAAAATGTAGGGGACGTGAGTTGTGATGGGGAAGAATATGTATTGATTTGATACTATAAAATATGATAGTGTAGAATTAGGTGTAAAATTATTTGTACAAAAATGATGATGTTATTGTGTAAAGAATTGTTGTCTTGGTGTAAAGAAGAAGACATGTGGGCAAATTTGGATTTTAGAAAGATTTTGAATATAATACTTTGAATAAATAATTAAAATAACATAATTTTAGAAATTCGGATTTTAATTTAAAATCGAACAAATTCGATATTTCTTGACTTGGCTAGACGAATTCGTCGCGGCGTTAATTTCAAAACAATGAGTGAAATAGTAGCGACACAATTTTTTAAATATTAAAATAATTATAAAATTGCATAAAAATTCTGAGTCGCTATACAACACACCCGCACGCCACCCCTGCCGAACACACACATGTAATTAGTATGTATATATATATATATATATATATATATATATATATATATATATATATATATATATGGGATTGTATGTATATGTTGATGTATATGTAATTGTCCTCAGGTATAAACTTCAGATTTTGATTGATATAGATGAAATTCAGATTTTTCAATTTATGAAATTAATTACAGATTTCGAAAAATCTTGAATTAGTGGCTTAATTAAATGTTTGGGCAAAAAAATTTGAGGTGTATAATGTGCATTTTCAAATTTCAAATTTAAGCCCTGTTAATTTTAATGTGATTTATAAATGTGAATTTGAGGTTTGGATAATGTACATATATATGTATAATTTTAGGAATTTGGGGAAAATCTGTAAATGTAGGAATTTAGTATTATAACTTATATGTATAATTTATTTTTCAGAACTCAGATTCGATGGGGTTATGAAATTAGTTAATCGTTTGGTAACATTTGAGTTATAATGTGAAATTTGGATTTAGGAAATTATTTACAAATAATTTACAAATTTCAGATTTTTTTGCAATGTTAATTTTAACAATGTTGACCTGTAATGGTAAATCCTCAGTTTTAGGTTTAATTAGCAACAATGTTTGAGAATTTTCTGATTATGGAAAATTAGAATTTTATTGAGAAATTTTGTAAAACTAGGTCAAACTATGTAATGTTGTAATTTAATTTGAATTAAAAGGTAAGAAAAAGTGTTCTAAAGTACATTGAAATTGACATCTTATTTCGAATATGGTGTTGTGTGTTGGACCTAGTGTAAGGTCACGTTTGGGATTAAATTGTGAATGAAATAGAAATTTTAAACCTTGCTTAGAGTTTAAAATGTGATTTTGAACTAAAAATATATTTTATTAAATGAATGGGTACAACTAGGATTTTGGTGCATTGACGTCACGGGCAGCCGATGTTCCTCCACTTGCAAATCCAGATAACGGTAAATGCTAAGGACGTCAAGTAAGTAAACTTCCCCTATTTTCATGAAAGTAGAAAGTTAATGCGAAATTAATGTGCGTAAGTGATTTCGTGGTAATTACTTAAAGTTGATGAAAGTTAATGTGAAATTAATGTGCGTAAGTGCTTGCGTATTAATTACTTAAGGTTGATGTATTTGATTTGCGATATGCAAGAATGTATATTTAAGGAAATGTTCAAGCATGCACGTTATCATGTCATTGCATCATTAAGCATGCATTGGCATCGAAATGGGGAAGTCAAATGTTTTAATGAAAGGAATGTGTCGAAGTGCAAATTTTTGTCAAAAGTTATGTATCCCAAGTTTTAAGAAAGAATGGGTGTACTTCTAGATCATGAAAGATGCGAGTGGGAAATGGGGCGCGGGGGACCGGCGTACCCGAATTAAGTCGCTTTGCGACGGAATGTTCAACCGTTTTACGGTGGACTGTTAAACCGCTTTGCGTTGGAATGAAGTGAATGAGCCGCTTTGCGGTGGAATGAAGTGAATGAGCTGCTTTGGGGTGGAAATGTGAAAGTTAATCTGGTTCCAAATAAGAAATTGCCCACTGTTATTTGATTGACTAGAAGTTACACCAAGTGAGCTCACGATGGAAATGAAGTGAAAGTTTTGAAATGTTAAGTGAAAGTTTGAAAAGTTTAAAAGTTCTGGAAAGTAAAGTAAATGGGGATACATATATTGAATTTTTAAAGCATTCATGTCATAAGCATGCATTTCATGCATAAAGTTTACTTACTGAGCTTTAGCTCACCCCAATCCCTCCCCAACATTTCAGGTGATTAAAGTTAGGTGATCCGATGAGAGCACTTGGCAGCTGACTCAGGCAGTACTCGCTGCCATTCTTTTTAAATAAAATAAATTTGGGATTTAGTTAAGTTTTTCATTAATCGTTCCTTATTCGTTCATTTTTAAAATTATTTAATTGGATCAGTTTTGAACAAGTAATGGCATCGCATTAGCGATTAAACTATCTCCTATTTTATTTGTTAAAGTTTGTTGGTTTGGAATTTTTGTATTGTTGAGTTTGGGAATTGATGTTGAAGTGGATTTTGGAATTTTGGTTGGATGTTGAATGTTGGATTTGAATGAATTGCGATGTGTATTTTAAAAATGGTTTTGATGTCCCTCTACAGGTTGGCTATGTCCAATTTACAGAGGAGACTCTGTCGAAATTTTTGTAAAATTTCATAATAGAAAATGAAAATGTTGAGGTTTTAAATGATTTCTTTTCCGCATTTAAGTAAAGAAAAGTTAATACGCCTAGGTTTTAGACTTTTAAACTTGGGGTGTTACATTTTTGGTATTAGACCTAAGAGTTTTAAAAACGATTCTGTAGACTTTTAAAATTTATTTGAAATTGGTTCGGGTACGGAGTCACGCCTCAAGTGCATCTTCCTCGATCATCTGGTAAGTTAAATTTTGTTTTAATTATGAAATGTTATTTGACGTTCCAATTATTGTAAATTCTTGCATGCTAATGTGTAATGTCGGAAAGTGAAAGGTTAAGAATGTTGTTAGTGAATATGATGAATATATCTTGATTATGTAAATGAGAAAATGAGATGGTAATGATTACTATACAATTGGGTAATGTTCACAAATTTCTTATATGAAAGATATGAATTGAATGCGAATAGTACTTTGAGTCACAGAGAGTACACTAGCACGAGTGTATATAATGTCCAAACAAGAAGTTGAGAAGGTATCAAACCTAGTGTTAGACACTCATCATGTTTGACTTCGGGACTACCCACTAATTTGGCAGTCTCACATTCGTAGAAAAAAGAATTGCGTAGTTCAACCTCTGTAATTGGAAACCAAGTTTATATTGTCAACACCATTTGAAGAACTTTTGAATTCAAGTTATGTGTTGAGAGACTGCCCAATAGTAATGAGAGGGCATGATTGGTTGGCAAATCTTATAAAATAGATATCCATGATTTTGATGTCATTCTGGGAATGAACTGGTTATCTAGGTACCACGCTTCAAGTGATTGTCATGACAAGAAAGATGGTTTTATGAGACTTTGCATAATTGATTTTAGACATGGCAAAACCAGTTTTATGAAGTTTGAGATTATGAGTGATATGATTTTATTAAGACTTCTATGAGAAAAATTAGGAAATTTGAGATTTAAAAATTTGATTCTTAATTATTGGGAATTAAAGAATGGATATTGTGTTGAGTAAGTGAATTATTCCTCTATTTTGAGAGATATTTATAATGTTGTTCGGTCTTGTAACTAAGAAATTTTGGGATTATGATTTGTGTCATATATTTATAAGTATGACTAATTGGTGGTCATTTGAGCCAATTAATGTATTGAAGGAAGTGAGATATTGATATTGGAAACTATGAGAATTATTCCTCTATCAGAATTATTCCTCTATCAGAACTCTGTTTGCTTTGGTCGCACAATTTGATTTAGAACTTGAGCAAATGGGTGTGAAAACTGCTTTCCTTTATGGTTCTTTGGATGAAACAATTTATATGCATCAACCTAAAGGTTTTGAAAAAGGCAAAAATTCTGATTTAGTTTGTTTGTTGAAAAAATCTTTATATGGCTTAAAACAAGCTCCTAGGTAGTGGTATAAGATATTTGATTCTTATATCCAAAGCCTAAATTTTCAGAAAAGTAAATATGATTCATGTTTTTATTTTAAACATGGCAAAACTGATTTTATTTACTTGCTTTTATATGTGGATGACATGCTTATAGCAGGGCCTAATATGTATGACATAAATGTTCTTAAAGATAAACTGCATTCTGAATTTGAGATGAAAGATATAGGAAATGCTAAAAGAATACTTGGCATGGATATTTTTAGAAATAGACAATCTGGAAAGTTGTTTTTAAACCAGAAACATTACATTGAAAAGGTTTTGAACATATTTTGTTTATCTGAATCCAAATCTGTGTCTTTGCCTTTGCCTGCACATTTTAAATTATCTGTTGAACATTGTCCTAAAACTGATGATGAATTTCTTAGAATGAAAAATGTGCCTTATTCTAATGCAGTTGGATCTGTTATGTATTTAATGGTCTGTACCAGACCTGATATAGCCTTTGCAGTAAGTGTTTTAAGCAGGTTTATGAGCAATCCAGGTGAATTGCACTGGGAAGCTATGAAATGTCTTTTGAAATATTTGAAAGGTTCTGCTAGACTTAGTCTAGTATTTTCTAAAACCAAAAATGATTTTAAACTTAAAGGTTTTGTTGATTCAGACTTTGCTGGAAATATTGATAATAGGAAATCAACATCTTCTTATTTCTTTATTTTAAACTCTTCCTGTATTAGCTGGAAATCCCAGCTTCAAAAACTTGTTGCCTTATCATCAACTGAGGCAGAATATATAGCTGCTACAGATGCTGTTAAGGAATGCCTGTGGTTAAAGGGTTTATTATCTGAAATTTGTTGCAATACTGATTCTGAAGTTGAAATATGTACTGATAGCATGAGTGCATTACATCTGTGTAAAAATCATGTTTTTCATAATAGGTCAAAACATATTGATGTTAAATTCCATTTCATTAGAGACATTATTGATAAAGGCATTGTGAAACTTGTTAAAATTCCAACACAGGTTAATCCTGCAGATACAGGAACTAAGATCATTCCTATTAATAAGTTTAAAGATGCATTGAGTTTTTTAAATTTGGTTGAATTTTGATACTTGTTTGCTATGTTTTGCAGATAATGGAAACCAGCTCAATTGAGGTGGAGATTGTTTGGGCAATTGATCTGCTAAAAGGAAATGGACCGGAATTTTAGCCCAAGTCATCTGTCCAGTTGAGCAGCCCAATCTTTAATTCCCGTTTGAGCCCAATTCTGTACCGGGTTATGATCCATTTATCACCACCGCCACATTTTAAGTCGTTAGATCAGTTGGAGCAATCTGGGCCATCCACTTGTGATAAAAAGGATCAGGAGACGCTCTGATTGCCAGACGTATTCCAGACTCTTCCTCTCGCTTCAAACCCTAACCCTTACTCTCTCTGAAAGGCGATTTTGTATCGCCTCGTCTGAACTTTGAGTTTTCTTCATATTTCTTCCAGAAATCTTAGATATTGTTTGTAGTTTCTTTGTGGCAGTGGTTGATACTGATTTTGTGATAATCAGTATACGTTTTTCTTTGAGTTTGGCAGAGTATTCTGTAACTCAGTTGTTTCTTTGTGGTTCTTTGTACGAGATCAGTGTTTTCTGGAAGTTTTGTATGATTTTTGGGTTTGAATTCTATTTCTGTAATATTTACGATTTTTTGAATAAAGTTGTTTGATTCTTTGTGGTTAACTCTTGTTCTTGTTCTTTGTGGTTTGATTTTGAGCCTATAATCGTTACAATTACTTTCTCAAATACTTGTTACGTGCAATTTTTATAAATAATGAAAGTCGAGATTTGAATCCAAAAACATAACAGCTATGAAAAAACATTAAACCACTTAAAAGCATGCATGTCAGCTCTTTTAACTACTAAAACAATAAGTTACATAAAAATAAAAAATATCATGAGTCCCAATGTTTCTTAAAAATCACTAAACATGAATATGTAAATTGTGATATTTTACCTCAAAAATCAGTAAACATGAATATGTAGATTGAGGCATTTTACATTAAAATATAGACAAATTTGGAAAAAAATTAATAATAAATAACAATAATCATATCACATTTATACAATGACATATTATTAATAAAATACTTGGTGATCAATATTTATTAGTAACCTCATTTCTTTATAAAAATGGACAATTACATGCGTAAATAAATGTGAAATTTATTTTTAATTATAAAATGCTATAATTAAAATGAAATTTGTTGACCACAAAATCCGGCGGTACCTTGTACCAACACGTCTCGACTCCTCCATCTTGAACACGTGGATCTCCTGCGCACTGCGACAAACAATCAGTTTGCAAATGGGGCCGAGGTGGCTCCCGTTTGCACTCTGATGCCAAAGTCAGTGCTCATTTTAAGAAAATATATATTGGGTGCGGGAAATATAAGTGTGTAAAAGAGAGAAAATGGAGTGAGAGAAATATATTGCTAAGAGTATCAAATTGCTAACTTTTTTCTTGGAGGCAAGTGTGCTCTATTTATAGAATGAGTAATTCTCTTAGATTGTGACACGTGTTATGCTTTTACACTTGTCTTCACCCTAACTCTTGGAGGTGACAACCTTGCTTTTTGACCTTAATCATTGCTACATTTCGTAGGGGATGGGTGATGCGAACCCCTTCGGTATGTTGACCGAAAATTCCCACAACAATTTAATACAAAACCCAAGAAACCTAAAGTGGCAAAATAAGTTATAAACACCTTAACCCAAGTTTAAATCTAACCCAAAATTCAAGGATTAACAAACCCTAGCCCAATGGGTATCAACCAGACAAATTCCAAGGTGGCGAAAAATAAACAACAACACAAGAATAATACAAGATCAAGGAGGTTTAACCTTACCTCAAAAGGAGTCTTCAAGACCAAGCTCTCAAGAGCATCACAATGAACAACCAAGTTATCTTACAAATAAAAAGAAAATGTGTATAAAAGGTACAAAATTGGGCAAAATGTGCAAATTTCGGAAATTACAACAAAACCCCCTTTTGTGGAAATTGCAACAAAAACCCCGTTTTTGTGAAACGGGGTGTTTCGGTCGACCGACACGATCGACCGAACCATTTTCGGTCGATCACATGGTCGACCGAAATGGGACTTTCGGTCGACCAAGCCTCAGCCGAATGCGACTGAGGCTGCCTTCAAAAATCTCTGCAAACTTTCGGTCGACCGGAATGACTTTCAGTCGACCGAAATTGGTTGAGTCCAATTTCTTCTTCTTTTTGGCTCCAACTTGATTCTTGGATTTCTTTTCTTGATCTTGCAACATTGTGGATCACAGGTTCATGCGATGAAGTTGGACCTTCACGATTCTCATAATCTACTCCATCTCGAAAGAGATTCGACCACGAATCGATACCTACAATAAAAATAGAAAATTCAGACATAATAAATGTAACTGAAATTTCATACTCACCGTGCAAAATCAATTTGTAGGCATTGCCAAAAGCTTGAGATGTGCCAACACTGCAAAGTAGCAATTTGAATTTTATTTGATCGGGGAGTCGTTCCTTCCACGAATGGGAATACATCCGGCCGCCCGGGTCAAATGGAATATGCTTCCTACCATGGTTGGCATTGGAAATACATTGTATACCAATTCCCTCAAATGGAAGCTCGAACCTCCTGCAAAGGGGTTTAACCAAAGGTGCATTCTCGTGACCACCTAAACCGACTCTTTCTTCAATAAACATATGCATAAAGTTCAACAGAGTTAATAGGTTAAAGTCACAAGAAATTTTAAGTGGAGAAAACTTGCTAATATAATGAGCAATTAAATTGCAAGTAAATTTAACAACCACAAAATTAGTACCAACTTCGTGCAAATGCACGACTTCCTGAAAGAAAAGATTAGCTATGTTAATGACCTCGTTCGTTTCATGGTATGCAATCAAATGTGACATTTTAATACTCCTACCAACAATCAAAATAATAGCATCATTTTCTTTCTTTGTTTCAAGTAAACCTACTATAAAATTCATATAATAAGTAACCCAAGGTTTACTCATGATGGGCAAATATGTATGGAATTCTTGGGGCAAAAATTTAAACTTAAGTTTAGCAATTTTGCAAGTTAGGTATTTACAACAAGTGCAAACATGTTCAACATCAATCTTCAATTTAGGCCAATAAAATTGATCACATAATACACTTAAGACCCCGTTGATTTTAAATCGCCCCATCAAACAACTATCATGCACCTCTCCCATTAGCAATTTGCACATGGCACATTTAAAAAAGAAACAATCCAATTTTCCAAAACAAATAATTATTATACCCATAGAATTCATCAAGATATCGCTCACAACGTGATTCATAAATGTTTAACAAATTTGGATTATTAACATGCATGCCCTTAACATGTTCAAAATAAAATGAGGGGGCATCAAGAAATGCTAGAAGTGAAGTCCTATTATCACCAAGACATCTCAATAAGTTTCTCCCATGGACTCCCCTAACTATCAATTTCTTTAGAGAGAAAATATGCACGTCAAGCATATTTTCACAAAATAAGGATTCAACATGCCCATGAAATGTACTATATGCAACATTTTCACACAAGGATTTGGTACTTATGCAATTGGGCACATGCAAAAAGTTGCATTTACAAATTAAGCACTGATCATGACAATGATCCCTACCACATGTTACATTTTCACAAGTCAACAACACACTTATCAAATCTATATCAAGATCGTACAACCCTCTAATGTATTCAAAACACAATAACCTTGCATTTAAGGAATTGTTAGGAGCATACCTCCTTGATGCGACGTTGGTTATTTCATTTTGTTTACCTCGGTTGTACTTGTCGTTGTAGGAAAATGTTTCCAAGAATTTCTTCCATAAGGCATGCTTTTGGATTTCTTTGTTGCTTTGATAAGTTGGCCTCACAATTTCCTGCAACAAAGAAATAACCAAATTAGGGAGGGAAGTGTTAGAATACTCAAGAGTAAAGAACATTTTGGGGTGATCTTTTCTCTTAATTTTCTTGGTGGCACTCATCACTTCCTCACGTTTTTCTGAGGTAGGAACCCCAACTCTCGGTTCTTCTCTTACCTCTCCTTTTTCTGGAGTCGTGGCTCCAACCCTGATCGTCTCTCCTTTTTCTAGGGACGTGGTCCCAACTCTCATGCTCTCATTTTTGTTTTCTTTCTTCTTCTTCTCTTCTTCTTCATTTTCTTTATCTTTCTTTTTCTCATTTTCTTCCTCAAATTCGTTCTTGAGCTTCATTTGGTCTTTGCATACTTCTTCCGGACTCAAAGATAGGATCACAACCTTTTTTCCATCCATTTGGAAGCTACACCGGTTCTTCCTCTTGTCATGTATCACACTCCTATCACTTTGTCAAGGTCGCCCCAAAATTATGTGTGTAGTGTGCATGGGAACTACATCACATATCACTTGGTCACAATAGGATCCAATATTGAAGGCAAGAAGAACTTGTTCACTCACTCTCACTCTCACTCCCCCATCGTCACCCCAACATTCGCAATACATAGGGATTAGGATGCTTCATAACCGGTAACCCCAATTTCTCCACCCTACTAGCACTCACCAGATTCATGTCACTCTCCCCATCTATAATGAGACTACATGCCCTATCCCCCACAAGACATCTAGTGTAGAAAATATTTTCTCCATCCTTCTCCTTCTCCTTCTCACTATCATGGGCAAAAGATGTTGGTGGCCTAGCATTCATCTCCAACACTCCCTTCTTATTATCACCCCTCCTATGGAATGACGAACTCTTCATTTTTGGCCTATCAATAATATCATCAATTCCATCTCCATTCCTATCTACCCATTCTCTTCTTCTTCTACCCATTCTCCCATCTCCTTCAACTTCTCCTTCATTATCATCCCTCCTATGGAATGATGGACTCTTTATTTTTGTTCTATCAATATTATCATCAATTCCATCTCCACTCCTGTCTACCCATTCTCCTCTTTTCCTATACATGCTCCCATTTTGTTCACCATCCCCTTCATCATCCCAAACATTCATTTTAATTTTCCTATTCAACTTCCCATTTGGTTTTCTACTTCCATCCCTATACACAATGTTCCCAAATTTAACCCTCAACCTTCTCATACCATCCCTATTTTCTTCACCCATACTAGTTGATGTACTCTCCCCTCTTGTTCCTAAATTTTCAACTCACCCCCAATCTTCTCCATTTGTCTAGCCATGGTGGTTGAAAGATTTTGTAACAAATACTTCAAATCTTGAGTTTGAGCATTGGAATTTGACATGGTGTGCAAGTGTGAAAGTGTTCTCACAAGAATAATTTCCACTCGTGTTTCACTCAATTTAGGCTTTTACCCTCTAATGAGCTCACCACTCTTGCTTTTTTCCACTCAAAATCTCATTTCTCAAGTTCTCCAAGGAAGGTAATCAACTAAACCACAAAGTATAATTCTTGTGAATTCAAGGAAATCACAAACAAAGGAAGAAGGAATTTATAACAAGTAGATACAAATAGCAAGTAGAATCTATGTGCTTGCTAAACTCAAAAGGAACAATATTTATATGGGATAGGATGTTAGGAACACAATTTAGCAATGTGATTGACAAACCACAAATAATAGACAAGGCATAGATGTAGAACAATAAGCACAAAGAGTGTAAATTTTGAATGAGGCAATTTATCAAACACTTTGTACTCAATCTTGAATGGCCTTGAATGTGTATAATGTGGATATATGAATGCCCCCAACAACTCAAATGTGGCAAGGAATGAATGATCAACAATTTTTCAATGTATGGAGCAAGTGATATATGGAATAAAATGTTGATACCACAATTTCAATGATGGGAATTGGATAGCCCCAAGTAATTAGCAATATATGGGTATTGAACAATAAAGCACTAATGGAGTATTTTTCTTTGCGACAATTGATCAAACACTTTGAATTACACAATTTGGAAAGTGTAAGCTTTGTAAGTGTTTGGCTAATGGAAACCCCCAACAAATTCAACAATCAATATACCCAATACATGAAATCAATAATACACATGAGCATATAAATTTTCCCCAATTTTCTTTTTCTTTTCAATTTTCGGATTTTTTTTTTTTGAATAACAACAACAATAATGTAAAGGATAGGTTTACCAAATTAGAGTCAATCTCTGATACCAAATGATGCGAACCCCTTCGGTATGTTGACCGAAAATTCCCAAACAATTTAATACAAAACCCAAGAAAGCTAAAATGGTAAAATAAGTGATAAATATCTTAACCCAAGTTTAAATCTAACTCAAAATTCAAGAATTAACAAACGCTAACCCAATGGGTATCAACCAAACAAATTTCAAGGTGGCGGAAAATAAACAACAACACAAGAATAATAATACTCAAGCAAAGTTGATTAACTTCCAAGAATAATACAAGATCAAGGAGGTTTAACTTTACCTCAAAAGGAGTCTTCAAGACCAAGCTCTCAAGAGCATCACAATGAACAACCAAGTTATCTTACAAATGACAAGAAAATGTGTATAAAAGGTACAAAATTGGACAAAAGGTGCAAATTTCGGAAATTGCAACAAAAACCCCGTTTTTGTGAAACGGGGTGTTTCGGTCAACCGACACGGTCGACCGAACCATTTTCGGTAGATCACATTGTCGACCTAAATGGGACTTTGGATCGACCAAGCCTCAGCCGAACGCGACTGAGGCTGCCTTCAAAAATCTCTGCAGACTTTCGGTCGACCGAAATTAGCTGAGTCCAATTTCTTTTTCTTTTTGGCTCCAACTTGATTCTTGGCTTGCTTTTCCTGACTTTAATTACTTGTTTAGCCTCGAATCTTGAACCTCCTTGGCATCGGATCTCGTCATGGGTCCCACGGGCTTGCGAATCGAGGTTTGACTTTCTCGATTCTCATCAATGGGCGCATGTCACATCTTGGTAAAGGCAGTGTCACATCTCTGACTTCATGCCTTGTCCCATCCTTACATCCAAGGCGCTACCGTAAACACCTCGGCAAAGCATGAAGCGCCTCTGCTAGACACAAACCAGTTCGGTCGGAGGGGCTCCAGTGCCTTTCCACGTCGGCCATTAGTCCAGGGCGATTTCTAAAACTTTGATCATGGGCTGAAGTCCAATGGACCCTCGTTGGGCCTTCACTGGCGGCCCAATATGCCATATTTTGGGTGTGACTTCAACACTAGTCCCTCAAATCCGATGTGGTCATTCATGGGCAGATCGAATTTGTCATCACTTCGCAGCAATAATTCTATTTAAGTTTAATCATTTGTTATACCTAATATTTTGTAATTGTTCTGCCATTAGCTTGCTGGGAATCACCATGCAGCGTGGCAATTTTTACGACCAAGTACGACATTCCTTATGAAAATTTCGGATCCATATTATAGCCAACCTCCTACTTCGGCTTTTCTCTCCTGAGTGAAGGTTGGGGACGCACTAGCGCGCATTTTAAGCGGCGTGTTTAATGAAAAGGGGCTACTAGTATTGGTTCCCAAGGAATATAAAAGGTGATGGAAGTGGCATTTCTGCCGCGCGTGGCATTCACTGCGGTAGCTGAACGATTTTATCCCTTTCTTTGACGGCTGGCACTTTGATTAGCCCATTTCCCAAGAGGCGTGGGTTACCCACATTAATCATACGGCTCGAAACCCAAGGGGTCTAGATCATTAGGATCCTTATAAATCCTGCTTCGTCATTATTTTTCCCTTTACTGTTTTCTCATAATTTTTGCAGCAACACTCTCGTGAAAAGATTGTATCGTTCTTTTCCTTTCTTGCAATTCTCAAATCTTCTCCTCAAGGGTTTTCTACCCAACACCCGTTCTTAACATTCAACAGCTTTCGTTGGCGAGTTCCTCCTTTCAAGTGTACAATCTCTTTGAAGGTAAATCTCTTTGTTTTTGTGTGTGCAAAAAAATTTTATTTCTAGCTTTTCATTGTGGGTTTGAAAATTTTGTTTCGCATTTTCTTTTTCTTTTGATGAGTCTGACCCGTCTTTAAAAACAAAAGAAAAAAAATGGAAATAGTTGGGGGAACGGGTTCGCAGGAAATGTTAGCAATAGCGGTTCCCGTCAGAGGTTTCTGCCCCATCTCTTTATCGGTTTTTAGTTCCCGCTTCTTTAGGGAGCAGATTAAGAGGAGAAATAGGAAAACCAGTGGCATAATTTATTTGAGTGATTCTGACAGCGAAGAAGAAAAACACCAGAACTACATGGCTCATTTATCACCCGAAGAGGAGGCATCTTTGAGAGAGCTTTGAAGCAAACGAGACAGGAATTTGGGAAGAGAAGAGGCGGTATGCTCTTCTTCAGGTCACCAGGACCTGGGTTTAATCATTAGGGCCCCATTCAGGGCACATAGGGAAGAGTTGGGTCTGACTGCAGAGGAGATCGCCCAAGTGGAGGATTGGGTTGATCAGGTTAACAAATTTTCGGGCTACTATGTTGATCCTGATCCAAACCCAGAGTCATGGGAGAGCAGCGAGATTGTCACTGAAATCAGAAAGGTTGATTTGGCTGGGGCTTCGAAAAAATTCAGGCTTCCAGAAGGGGTCCAATTGGTGCACCCTACACCTTCTTTCCGACCTTGCAGCCCTCCTCCAGGTCAAGCGGCCATATGCTACGATGCCCTTTCTTGCGGGATGAGGCTCCCCCTGCACCCCTTCTTCAGGGCGTTGCTTAGGAGATATAACCTGTGCCCCTACCAGCTAGCCCCCAACTTCTGGACACAGGATGTGGGTACTTGGTTAGTGTGGCAAGAGGTCAACCCTGATCATCCCATCTCACTGCACATCATTCACACTCTCTATACTTTGAAGAAATCAGTTAGAAGGGAGAGAGACGTGAGGTCGGACGTCAAGGATTGGTATTACTTGTCTCCCAGGGGCTCGTATCCTCCTGTTATCACCGGTCGCCCAACCTCAATAAAGAACTAGAGGAACCAGTGGTTCTGGGTTGCTGGGGAGTGGCAGAGTTCCCCTGTGGACCCCAGTCCAGAAATTACTGTTCCCCGAACTCTTTCCCTACCTAGTGAGTCTTGTACTTGTTTTAGAGTCTTTAAGTGTCATGCGTCTTTTGCTCTTTAATTTCCATTCACTTTTCTTGGCTGCTTACTAACATGTCATCGGTTTATGGCAGGGGACACTTTTACCCGTCTCCTCCCCGACGCTGACCTAGCTGCAGTAATGCACTTGTTTGCTTACAAGGGCACTTTCCAAGGGGTCATCCAACAGAACAAATTTTTCGTTAAGCACGATCTTATGCGAGCCATGAGTAAGTTCGTTTCCCTATCGCTGTTATGCCTTGTGTTTTTGTTTGTTGTTTTTTTTTTTTAACCCCATTTTCCTTCTTTTCTCGCTAGGTTCCAAGGAATTCCCAAAAATTTCTCTAAATGGTCTCATGGCTAAGAAGATCCCTCCTGCCCTTCGCCATGGCAGTGAAGTTGAAAGGAAGCAGAAAATGGTTCTAGCCAACCTGCAAGTTGGAGTGGCAAAGGAAGTGTCTGAGGCGTCTACAGCCCAACTTCAGGGCCCTCTTCTAGCCTTACTGCCACCACCCATTCTGATGCCAGTGGGCCCCCAGTAGCCTAGCATAGAAAAGGAGGCTGATTTTAAAGGAGTCCCCCCAAAAGGGAAAGGGAAAAGATCGGACATAGGGAGCTCTAAGAGGGAGAGGGAGACTAAAGATGTTTCTGCACCATCCTCCCTCCCCGAGGACATGCCTGAGCGCGTATCCGAGGAGGATCCTGCTCCCTTGAAGAGGCTAAGAAGGGGTAAGGGCAAGGAGTCCACTTCCGCACCTCCGTCACCAATGATTGAAGACCTGGAGGACGAGCCGTCTGTGCCCATTCCAGGCTTGGCTTATGAAGTGACACCGGAGGGGGCAGAAGAGCTCAAGCATATCAAAACCAGTATTCTCCCCAGACATGTCACTTTCAGCCCTTCACAGTTTGACTCCCCCAGTTCTACTCCAACTCGGGCCATATTTATCACTAAGCAATTTTGGACAGAGGGCTGATCTGCCTTCTCTTCTAGTGCCAGTTCGTCCCGGAAGCTGCTTGACGCCAAGGCCATGAACGCCAAGGCGTTGGCCCTTATTGACGAGGTGGAATCGTCCGTGGAGGAGACGCAAAGGGACAAGAAAAATGCTGAGACTGCTCTCCGGCATGCGGACAACATGCTAAAGGAGATTAATTACCTAAAGACCCAGCTGTCCATAGCCCAGAAGTCTTCCTCTGAGGAGAGGGCGAATGCTAAGCGTCTCCAGGAGGATAATGATAAGCTAAAACACGACCTCCAGGCCTCCGAGTTAGATGTGGCAGCCTTGTGCAAGAAACTGGATGATTCCAACCGCACACAGTCTATCACATCCGAGGCTCTGACCGCCGCTAATGCAGCCAAGTCCAAGCTGGAAGCTGAGGTGGCAGCAGCTAATGAAAAATTGAGGAGGGAGCTGGAGGCTAAGGAAAAGGAGGAGGAGGACCTTGCTTCTTTGGAACGGCATATGCAAACAAGGATTACTGAGGTTCTAGAGCAGACTGTCACGACACGGGTGGAGAACGCTTTAAGTACCAGAGTGTCTGAGGCCGTCCAGAACTTCAAAGACACTTTTGAAGAGACCCCAGAGTACGAGGCTATGCAGAGGGTTTTTGGTAACATAGGGGCCAGGATGGCTTTAGGTGACATGAAAGAAGCTTTCCCAACCCTGGACCTGTCCTCTATTGAAGCCCTGTACCCCGAACCTCAAGACAAAGGCTCTTCAGAGGATGTCCCTCCGCAGTGATCCTGTTTTGTATCTGCCTTTCTGTTGTAACTTCTTTTTTCTTTTTTCTTTTTTTCTAAGTGCCACAGCACCTGATATTGAAAATGTAATCATTCATTCAATTTGTATATGTTTTTCCTTTGCAAATGCGATAATTTTCCATGTTGAGTTTAATGCCTTAGTTTGCATGTCCTTATTTGTTTAAGTGCGGACGCTTCCAAACACAAAAATTTTGCAAATGTCGTACGTATGAAGATATTAAGTGTGCAATTCATAAGTTTTAATTTATATAACAATATTTGATTAAGTTTGAATGCTTTCAATCCGCAGATATCTTTTAAATGTATTACACTTATTGCACGGTTATATGTAGATAGTCCCTCATATCTGAGTGGTTTGAGGTATTCATACTTACCAGTGAGATCTGATTTTGAAAAACATTTGAACATATCTAAATCACACTTTGTAAGACCTATGCAAACAAATTTGTATGAACCCCCTTTTATGGTGCTAACACACTCAATTCTTACGCAGTGATCGCCGTGTGGGCTTATAAGAGTCCCTTGTTTTTAACAATTTTCATGCATAGCGTGGATGTATGGTGTTATAACCAAAATAATCTTGGAATTTGTGTTTATCCATTATGTTTATCTAATGAGAAATTTGTATAATCTTCAACGTAGTTCGCTTATGATTTTATAAAATCATGTGATAATGCTGCAATCATAGAGGAGGAATTTGATTTATTGAAAATAACGACGAAGGTGGTCCGTATTCCAAGGATTACATAGAGGTACTCTAGATAGGTCCTTGATCATGTTCGTTTCGGGTACCACCTCGGCAAAGACTTTGTAAGGGCCTTCCCAGTTAGGACCTAAAGTCCCTACTCCTGGTTCCTGAGTTGAAGGAAGAACCTTTTTGAGGACTAAGTCCCAACATTAAAGCGTCAACTTTTCACTCTTTTGTTGTAGTATCGAGCCATCTTTTTCTGGTACCTGGCCATCACCACCTGGGAATCACTCTGTTTTTCCATGAGGAAATCCAAACTAGCCCTTTGTGCTTCTTCGTTTCTCACTTCGTCGTAATGAATTTGACAAAATGAAGGGATCCCAATTTCAATGGGGCATACCGCCTCAGCTCCATGTGCCAATGAGAAAGGTATTTCACCAGTAGCGGTGTGCGAGATGGTTCAAAGCGCCCATAGCACTTGTGGGAGTTCATCTACCCATGCGCCATTTTTGGACTCCAACTTCCTTTTCAGAGTATTTTTTTATGGTTTTTTTCACAGCTTCGACTTGTCCGTTGGCCTGTGGGTGATGTGGAGATGAGAACAGTTTCTTAATTCCCAAATCGTCGTACAACTCATCGACACTTCTGTTTTTGAACTGTTTCGCATTATCACTAACCAGTGAGTGTGGTATTCCGAATCGGCATATGACATTCTTCCAAATAAACTTGGTAGTGTTGGCCTCGGTGATTCTCATCAAAGGTTCCGCTTCGACCGACTTGGTGAAGTAATCAATTGCCACTATCGCAAAGTAATTGTTACCAGCACCCCTAGGCATAGGACCAATAATATCAACCCCCCACTTCGCGAAAGGCCAAGGGCTAGTCACCACAGTTAACTTGTGATGCGGCTGATGTGGTATGGTTGCATGTCTTTGGCATTTATCGCACTTGCATATGAAGTCGTGGGAGTCCTTTCGCATAGTAGGCCAAAAATATCCCTGTTTAAGGACTTTCCGAGCCAGAGATAACGCCCCGGCGTGGTTGCCACATATGCTTTCATGAATTTCTTTCATTACATACCGTCCTTCCTCTGGCCCCACACATCTCAGTAAAGGGGAAGTGTCATCCAAGAGTACGAAATTCGCAGCGTATCTTTGCAACTTCCGAGCTGCCTCCGGCTCGTTTGGTATTGTCTGATGCCTCAGATATGCTATCAGGGGATTCATCCAGGATCCTTCCTCTTCTATCTCCAAAATCTCCGGCCCTTGCTCAATAGAAGAAGTCAGCATGTGCTCAACTGGGATCAGATTATAGAGCTCCGAATCACTGCTGCTTACCAATTTGGACAAAGCATCGGCGTCGAAATTCTCAGTTCTGGGAATGTGTTGTAACTCCATTTTTCCGAAGTGCACAGCCAAATCCCTTACTTTCTTCAAGTAAGCGACCATAGCTGGTTCTTTCGCAGAGAATTGTCCATTAAATTGACTCACAACAAGCTGCAAATCACTATTCGCCACTACGGACTCAATCTTCAAAGCTTTCGCAACTCTTAGCCCGGCTAATAACGCCTCGTATTCAGAAACATTGTTTGAGGCTTTAAAGTCAAAGCGGATCGAACTGTGTAGTTCGAATCCCTCTGGGCTTATTAGAAATATACCCGCACCGGATCGTCCCCAGTCGAGGACCCATCAACGAACAATTTCCACTCTCGACTGTCATCCATGTTATCAATCATCTCGACCTCCGGTGGATGTGTAAATTCGACTATGAAATCAGCCAGCGCTTGACCCTTTACAGCGGTCCGAGGCTCATAATGTAGGTGGAACTAACTGATTTCAATCGCCCACTTCATTAGCCTCCCTGATACATCTGATTTTTGCAACACCTGTCTCATAGGAAAGTTTGTGAGCACACGTATGGAGTGTGACTAAAAGTAGGGACAAAGTTTGCGAGATGCTACGATCAACGAGAGAGCAAGTTTTTCCATGTCTGGGTAACGTGTCTCAGCATCCAGCATGGCTTTGCTCACATAATAGACCGAGAACTGATTCCCATCCTCCTCTCTGATCAATACCGAGCTAATCGCCTCTTTTGATACGGCCAAATACAAGTAGAGGGGTTCACCAACCTTTGGTTTCGATAGTAATGGGACCCGTCCCAAGAATGCTTTAAGATCGACAAAGGCACGTTCACATTTCGGCGTCCAATGAAACCGCTTCCCTCCCTTCAAGACCTTAAAGAACGGCAAGCGTTTGTCAGTGGACTTGGAAACGAACCGATTTAGGGCCGCAATTCTCCCCATTAAGCTTTGCACTTCTTTTGGATTCTGAGGTGATTGCATGTTTAACAAGGCATTGATTTTTTTGGGGTAGGCTTCGATCCCTCTTTTATTCACCATGAATCCGAGGAATTTTCCCGATGCTACCCCAAAAGCGCACTTCGCTGGGTTGAGCTTCATTCAATATTTCCTCAAAACACCGAAGGCCTCTGACAAATGGCGGATATGATTCGTGGCGAACATGCTTTTGACCAGCATGTCATCAACATATACCTCCATGGTGTTCCCCAATTGTTTTGAAAACATGCGATTTACCAGCCTTTGGTAGGTAGCTCCAACATTTTTCAAGCCAAATGGCATAGCTTTGTAAGCGTCCCCTATCTGTAATAAACGAGGTATGCTCCTCATCTGATTCATGCATGGGGATTTGATTGTACCCGAAGTAGGCGTCCATGAAGCTTAGCATCTCATGCCCAGTGGTGGAGTCAACTAATTGATCAATCCGGGGTAGTGGAAAACTATCTTTGGGACATGCCTGGTTCAAGTTTGAGAAATCAATACATACCCTCAATTTCCCATTGTGTTTTGGTACCAAGACAGGGTTTGATACCCACTTCGGGTAGCGGGACTCTCTGATGAAGCCATTTCTCAATAGCTTTGTGACCTCGTCTTTCAGGCCTCATACTTGTCAGAACTCATAGGTCTTCTCTTTTGCCTATGCCCAGGACTTTGGGGATCAAGTTGGAGTCTGTGACAGGCCTCTTTAGGATCGATCCTAATCATGTCACCATGCTTCCAAGCGAATACATTGAGGTTTTCAAGTAAGAAGCTCTTCAATTGATTTTTGCATTCAATCGGAAAATCTAATCCAATCTGCAATTCTTTGATTGGATCAAGAGGGTCTACACTGAAGCATTTTAACCTTTCAGCTGCTCCCTGCCATTCATGGGTCCAGATCTGCCAGATCTTCTTCCGACATCATTGAAACATCCTCAGTTTTCGAGGGTCCTCCACCCAGTCTTTTAGGGTCTGGAGCGGCTTCTACCATTGCCACGTCGCTAGTCATGTTCAAGCTTCAGTCCTGAAATTTTCGGATTGCGTTTGTGTAACAGGACCGTGATTTAGTTTGACTCCCCCTCACAGTGACAACACCATGCTCCGTGGGGAATTTCATACAAATGTATTTTGTATGCGTTGCAGCTCCCAAGTCAATAAGACCTGGCCTCCCAATTGAACCATGATAGGAGGAGATTTTGTCAACAACCAAGAATTCCAGAGTTATTTTGGAGAGAGTTGGTGCTTTCCCTACTTCAGTCATAAGGGTTATGGATCCTCTGGGGGTTATGCTGTCCCCCGTGAATCCATATATTGGATCCGGGACTGGAATGAGTGGAGTGTTGATCCCCATTTTATCGAAAGTTACCCCGTAAATCACATTTAGCGAGGCACCATCATCCACCATCATCCGTGACAACTCACTCCGAGTCACCACTACCCTGATAACCAATGCATCATTGTGTGGGAAGTGCACTCCAATGGCAACGTCTTGGGTGAATGTGATAGATTCTGTCCGAGGCATCCCAACAGGATGTGAATGGATATGGTAATTCACGTTGGCGGGCTGCTTAGCCTCTCTGATATATCTCTTTTAGGAGTTGTTTGTGCTCCCACCTGGGTGGGGGCCTCCCAGTATTGTATCGATTTCACGGACCCTTGTTCCTATCTTTTTGACGGTTGTCAATCCTCTCTTTAGTCGAGTTCTTCCACAGAGCTCTCCTGTCAGCTCTGTTGAATTTCTGGCCACCGGATTTTTGAGTTCTCCCCGTGTCGGGGGAGAAGTCACTTCCCCTTCTTCCCTGTGCCTTTTGGTCAGCTAACATGTGGATTTCCCTGCAATCTTCTGTCACGTGACCGTAATATCTGCGGTACGCGCAATAAGCCCCAATCATGGGCTGTTTCCTACTTCGACTACTTTCTATCCTCCCTTGAGCCGTGGGAGGATTCTGGGAAGGAGTGTTGGAGTGCAAGTGGGGGATAGCTTCCGTGATTTCTGCTGCATAGCTAAACCCTGTCCCCGAAAACGGACGCGGCACTCCACCTCGGTTGCCGCCGATCCTATCCTTGTTTCCTCCTTTCTTGGGGATTGCTTCATTAGAATACCCAAGATTGTATCTCCCTTGGGGGTGGTTGTCTCTGGCCCTAGCCATTTCTTCCGATACAATCTCCTCCTTCATCAGGTCTACTAGAGCATTGTAATCCCTTTGTTTCCTGCTTCGGACATCCCTCCAAAACATGCTCGTCATATCTAGCCCCCCTTTCAAAGCGGAAAACATCTCTGCCTCAGTGATATTTTCACAAATGTGCATCTCTTCAGTAAACCGAGCTAGGTAACTTTTCAGAGATTCTTCCCTTCCTTGCCTCAGATCCTGAAGGCATTGGAGTGGGAGCTGGCCAGGCCTGGAGGAAACAAAGCTATTTTTAAAAGTCGTTTTCAGATCTCTCCAACTATGGATGCTACTAGGAGGGAGTTTTTTGTACCATCGTATCGCACTTCCCTCAAGGGTTAAAGCAAAGGCTTTGCATTTCAGTGCCGGGGTGGCTCCGGCTATTTCAATCCTGGCGCGGTAATTTAACAGGTGATCGTCAGGGTCACCTCGGCTAGAATATTTTGCTATTTCTGGCATTTCGAAGTCATGAGGCACGGGACACCTACGGAGGCCCTCTGAGAAGGGGCTTATTTCCTCTTCGTCATCCAGCTCATATGAGGGTAGTTCACTGTTCTCGTCGTGGCCGGAATACATTGGATCATGGTATTGGTCATAGGGCGGCGGAGCGTACTCCTGCCTTTGTGGTGGTAGAACACGGCCGTAGTATTTCCTTTCATGGGTCGGTATCTCATTACGAGACTTGGTTCGAACTGCTTCGGCTCTCCTTTCCTGCCTATTCCTAGGCTCATGCGTGGGGGCGAACCTTTCTGCCCCCGTACCATGTTGGTCCCTATGCATTTGACTCTGCGATAAGGCTTCTTCAGAGCGTCACTCCCGCCTATTTCTAGGCTCAGCTAAATTGTTCCGACCCCCTTGCCTGCCTATGAATATCCCTCCTATCCGGCTGAAGACACTGCCAGGTTTTGCGGGCAAAGCCTCCCTGTGTCTATCTAGGAGTGGGTTTTGTTCTTCATGTGCTTCATGCTCCGGGATTTCCTCGTAGAAGGGCTCGGATTCCACCTCAGCATATGCCTGTGGATCTTGATAATAATACGAGGCAGTGGCCGCATCGGATAGTGAGTAATGTAGCTGTGAGTATCGCGGAGGCATCATGGGCTCATTCACAACATACCCTCTAGCCATGTAGGCATTCATCGCAGCAGTCTGTTCTATCTGTTGCTTCTGCATTTCTATCATTTGGGCCGCCATGCGAGTCATGTCCCGCAACATGCGGCAATTATGGTGCCAACGTGGCGGGTTATGTTGTGCCACTCCCTCATTGGCATTCTCATGAGGTCCTTGAGGAACCTCCTCTTCGTTGTGCCGGTCATTTCTTCCCCTACGGGGGTTAATATCACCATCTCTTTCGTTCATGTTTCAGAGAAATTTCTTGGTTTTAGTTTATCTTTCAAGGATAGATAGACTTTTATCTCAATGCTCTGAGCCTTTTTTAAGGTTATTAAACTTATATTTCAAAGTTATACGCCTTTTTTAAGGTGAACAAACTTGTGTTTCAAAGTTTTAAGCCTTTTTCAAGGTGAATAAACTTATGTTTCAAAACTTTTTACCTTTTTCAAGGTTACCAAATTTATGTTTCAAACCTCTTTACCTTTTTCAAGGTCACCAAACTTATGTTTCAAAGCTCTTTACCTTTTTCAAGGTCACCAAACTTATGTTTCAAAACTCTTTACCTTTTTCAAGGTTACCAAACTTATGTTTCAAAGCTCTTTACCTTTTTCAAGGTTACCAAACTTATGTTTCAAAGCTCTATACAGTTCTCCGCTCTTTTGCAAGAGGTTACTCGCCCTTTTTCAGGACCTCCTTTCTATGTGTGGCTTTTCATCATGCGTTTTCGTGGTGCAGTATGGTTTCCCACAGACGGCGCCAAAATGTTGACCACAAAATCCGGCGGGACCTTGGACCAACACGTCTCGGCTCCTCCCTCTTGAACACGTGGATCTCCTGCGCACTCCGACAAACAATCAGTTTGCAAATGGGGCCGATGTGGCTCCCGTTTGCACTCTGATGCCAAAGTCAGTGCTCATTTTAAGCAAATATATATTAGGTGCGGGAAATATAAGTGTGTAAAAGAAAGAAAAGGGAGTGAGAGAAATATACTGCTAAGAGTATAAAATTGCTAACATTTTTCTTGGAGGCAAGTGTGCTCTATTTATAGAATGAGTAATTCTCTTAGATTGTGACACGTGTTATGCTTTACACTTGTCTTCACCCTAGCTCTTGGAGGTGACAACCTTGCTTTTTTATCGTAATCATTGCTGCATTTCGTAGGGGATGGGCGTCTGTCACATTTTGGTAAATGCAGTGTCACGTCTCTGACTTCATGTCTTGTCCCATCCTTACATCTGAGGCGCTACCGTAAACACCTTGGAAAAGCATGAAGCGCCTCTGCTTGACACAAACCAGTTCGGCCGGAGGGGATCCAGTGCCTTTCCACCTCGGCCATTAGTCCAGGGCGATTTCTAAAACTTTGATCATGGGCTGAAGTCCAATGGACCCTCATTGGACCTTCACTGGCAGCCCAATGTGCCATATTTTGGGTGTGACTTCAACAAAATTAATTGAAGGATAAAAAAGAAATTATAAATTATTTTCGAGAATATTATGATAAAAAAATACTTCACCATTTAAGTCATTTTAAAAGTATTATTGACATAAATGTAGATCAATGAAATTTGAAGAAATAACGATCATCATTAAATTAGAAAATATTACATTAATTATAATATATAATAATTAAAATAGAATTAGTTGAAAGGACAAATAAGAAATTATAAATTATTGATGATCCAAAATATTCCTCCATTCAAGTTATTTTAAAACTAGTACAGATATATATATATATATATATATATATATATATATATATATATATATATATATATATATATATATATATATATATCAATGAAATATTTTGAGAAGACAACGACCATCATTAAATTAGAAAATATTATATTAATTACAATATAATAATTAAAATAGAATTAATTGAATGGACAAATAAGAAATTTCAAATTATTGTTGAGTGTATTATCGTCTAAAAAGTTTTCTCCCTTTAAAGGACTTTTAGAAGTAGTATAAGTATGTGTGTATATAGGGACTTTTAGAAGTAGTGTGTGTGTGTGTATTTGGATTTGCTCGGAGGCCTAATTATCTTGAAGGAAGAAAGAAAAGAAAAAAAAAAAAAAAAAAAGAGAGACTTTCAACTTCTTGTTGTACTGTGTATCATACGATTTCCCGATCGAACATGACATGAGAGTGTTTTAGTCTTTGATGGGGGCATGAAGGAAAAATAATCCTCGTTCCACAGGGAACGCTCCTGGTGCATAAAAATGGGACATCAAACGACCTGCACCTAAGGGTCGAATCTATCTCGGGTGATTTTGAAAGTTTGTAATCTACCCCTACTTATAGCCCTTGTATGATAAACCAACTTTTTCTTAAAAAATATAATTTTTTCCTACAGTATTCAATCTAAATCATCCAAAAAAGTCAAGCCCATAATTTTTTACTTTTCGAAACACTTTTTAACCATACGATTTCTCAAAACTTTTTTTCCCCAAAAAGTATGTTTATCAAACACACAGTTCATGTTTGGCCCCTATTTTTTGTAAATGAAATTTATTCAACATTCAATCTCAACCATCTATTTTAGTTAAGCCCATCATTTTTGACTTATCAAACATTTTTTAATCACACATTCTCCCAAAAATACTATTTCAAACCATAATTTTTCCCAAATAATGAATCTCAAACAGGGGGATAATGTCAACCCCTTTAAAATTTTGAAGGAGGTATACCCCTATGCATAGGGGTCGACACCACCTTTGCTCGGAGGGTTATAATGCACGTAACTTTTTATACAAAACTCAAAAGTCATATCCATGAAATATGTTGGAATCGCGACTTGATATGAGACTAGTCACTTTTCACACTTTTCAACTGCACATTCTTTTCAAAATTTAAAATTCCTCTAAAATATCATACATCAAACAAACTCTTAGAGCATGTTGGGTCAAAGAGAAATCTATTAGTTAGTTCTTTTCTCAAATTTATTTTTAATCACATTTTTATGGTGCTCACAACTTTACACATTTTTCAACAACTTTTCAATCACACATAAAATCTTTTTCCAATTTCTCCAACACGAAACATGCACTTATAAATTCATTCAACCACCTTTAATTTGATCTTGAGAGATCATATATGGTCATGATTAACATATACATGATGATTCGTAGAAGAAATGATAATGAAACGAAAGAGATGATCGTGAATACTAGGCATGACATCTGAAATTAGAATATAACATTGAATATAAAGAAATCTTCGTACGGGTGTATCATATTATTTCTATTTGTGCAACTTGAGAATATCGACAATCATTATGGGTAGTCAATGATAGTGTGGTTGAGGGCCCAACTTCAATATACAAGTGCGATGTGAGGAGTCACTCGGTGACCTTGGGAACGTGGATCGGTACAATGAGCACCATATATATAATCAAGACAAGCGTAATTTATATTTCCTAGTGCAGCATACGGAGTCTTGGTAAGAAATGATGGATCAATCTCTTGAGACTTGATGGGGGAAGATGGACTACAAGCACCGGAAAGAACGCATGTTTTGACCATATTGATACTTGTGAGCTTACATTGTACACCATAATAGGAGGGACCCAAAAGATAAAATCAAATAAACTGACATCAGTGGCATGTTGATGAAATGTGTAAAATTTGATAATGTGATTAAAATGAAATAAAATATAGGAAAACATGCATATAATCACATCTCATTTTTTGTAGAGTGTTCGCAGTCGCACATATAATTTTTTTATTATAGACGCCACAATGTATGTATTGGAGGTTACTCTCATTGCAATCTTGCAATTTTTCTATAATGCAATCATTGCAATTTTTTAAACTATTTTTTAATCACATTTTTTCTTTTCACTTTTAACCACACATTTTACCACAAAACGATAAAAAATCAATTTATAAACGTGTACAGTGCTACCAAACGAAGCAGATAATACTCATTGTTTAGAAAATCGGACAGGTCGGTTCGATTGGGAAAATCATGAATCAGCGGGAAAATCAGTCTTGTTCGCCTCAAAAATCGGCCGAAAAATCCTATTCAACCGGGAAAACTGGGAATCGGTCCATTTTTAAACCAGTTTTCGAGTTTTTTTCTTTAACTTTTTTGTTGTTGTTTTGTTTTTCTATTGTTGTTTTAAACCACATTTGTGTATAATTTTATTTTTTAAATGAGTAAATATTAGTTATTTGTAAAATAACTTCTTTTTTAGAAATATTTTTTTATATTTTAATTGAAACCGGTTCGACCCCGGTTGGACATTCTAACATTTGACTCGTTGTCTTTTCCTGCTCGAACATATTTCCGATTTTCTAAACACTCAAAATACTCTCTTCGTTATATGAAAATAGACTTATATTCCTCATTTGTTCATCCAACGATATAGTCTACTTTGTTGAGTGTGTATTTAATTTTTTCATTTGCTAATATTTCCTTATTTAATGTGATTTTTCAATAATAATTAAGGGTAATTATATTGACACCACTAATTTTCACTACGAGAATTCGACCCTGAAGAGACGACAAAATTTGTCTCTAAAAGATCTAAAGTCGTCTATATTGGTTATTAGAGACGACAAAGACGTCTCAATGAGTCGTCTCTGTAGGTCCGTATGTGAAGATAAATAAGAGACGACTCTGTCATCTCTATTTCCTTCGAGACAATTGAGACGACCTTTAGAGACGACAATATCGTCTCTATTTGTAAAAATATTTAATTAATTTTTTATTTATTTATTTTGATCCGATTCAATCCCTTTTTAAGTTTTTAACCCACCCAAATCTTGATCTGAACTGTCTACCTGCGAATTTTCTTTAATTCATATGATAATTGTGCATGACTAAGATTCGAACTCGGAACCTAAGTGTTGGGTGGTGATATCGCAACTACTAAGACAATTGAATTCTTGTGTTAAATTTTATTTTAAATAATATATATTAGTTAACTTAATAATATTTTCTCAACAAATTAACTTTAATATTAATTATATAAATGTAAATAATTAAGAAATGTCAACAAAAAAAATAGAGAAATTTTAGAAAATAAGAATAAAAAAAATTAAAAAAATAATAGAGACGACTATGTCGTCTCTATTGATAGACCAAATGTCGTCTATATTGATCGATCAATAGAGACGATTTTTTACGTTGTCTCTATTTTGCGGCAATCAATAGAGACGACATTACTGAGTCGTCTCTAGTAGTTGGCAACCAGTAGAGACGACTCCATAATGTCGTCTCTATTGGTCGACCAATAGAGACGACATTATGGAGTCGTCTCTATTGGTTGTCAACTACTAGAGACGATTTTTTTGTCGTCTCTATTGATCGATCAATAAAGACGATTTTTCGTGTCGTTTCTAATTTTTCGTCTTTTTCGCTCATTTTTCTTGTAGTGTTTGTTAACCACACAACATTATATATACACATTTATTAAAATATAGATTTTATAATTACACCACGTTTTTTTTTCAAATATAACCTTCATGAAGTAAAATGAAACATGATACACCACTTCAACACCAAGAACACATACTAATTAATATACATAAAATACACACTACATCAAGAACACACACCAATACACATAAAATTTTACACATCACACCAAGAACACGCACAAAAGACACAATACACAAGAAAATACACTAAACCAGAAATCAAAAAAATTCCAATTTTGCTCGACATTTGAAATTAGAATCACAATAATTACACTATATATTTCTCTCAAACGTGGAATAGATTATAAAACACAAATGTTTATTTGTTTGAAGATTTGTTAACCCAAATCAGATGGGGAACCCAACATAAGTTATTCAATAAATTTCCTAAAACTAGAATGTAGTAAAAATAGTTATGATTTAGAGTTACAAAAAAATTATACTTAGTGAAGTGATTTATTTAGAGTTACAAAATTATGACGCTCACAATGCTGCTGCTTAAGCACTAAGACAGTGAAGACGCGCATTTGCAGTGGCCCACCACCATTCCACCACCTCTACCAATGTCTATGATTTGTTTCCCCTTCTCCCATCGCCTGGAGCTTCATCAGGAATTATGCTGGGGCAATAACACTTCCAGGGCCGATGGTTTCAACATTAATACGGGTTTTTACAGGACGATGGGGTTGGTGGTATGCTTCTTAGATTTTATCCTGAAAGTTGTTTTAGAATCATGATTTTGAATTGGATCTACTAATAACTTTTTATTATTATGCTAAAAAAAAAAAATTAAAAAAAAAGTATAACAAATATAAAATTTGAGAGCTTTTAAGACTTGTGGTGTACACAAGAATAAAGAAGTTGAAAAACTAAGCCCCTGTTCTCTTTGCTGTTTTGAGGTCGTTTTCTGTTTTTATTTTCGAAAACGCTAAAAACGCGTTCTCTTTACTATTTTCGAAAACGCATTTTGGAAAACAAAAAAAAAAAATTGTACACAAAACGGAAAACGCTCAAAACCTCGTTTTGGGCGTTTTGTGTATTTCGACAAAAAATGTCCAAAACGCGGAAAACGCTTTTTGGGAATTTTTTTTTTTATATATAGAATTATCTTTACTTAGAACTAAGCTTAATATAAAGTTTCTTTTTTTTTATTATTTTTTTTAGAATTATCCTAACTTGGAACTAAGCCTAAATAAAGAATTTTTTTTTTTTTTTTTTAGAATTATCCTAACTTGGAACTAAGTTTAGATAAAGTTGTATTGAATTCAATATCAACATTACAAAAAAAAAAAAATTAAGTGAGAATTCTTGTTGTTATATTTCAAAAAATGCACTGATAAATGGACTCTAGTGGTTTTGAAAGAACTTGCATTTTCTGGATTTTAATAGAAGTAGAGCTTTCTCACATTCCGAATCTGACCAAACTATGTTAATATAGACTCTTATTCTCACATTAGTGTGCTGCATATAACTATATTTTTAGTGTATTGTGAAAGGAAATTTGAGTTTAAGTTAGTAGTATTCTGCAAGCAAATTAATTAAAAATAGTTTAAATAGTATTCTGCAAAATTTCAAACAGAACGTGTTTTCCAGCTTTTCATTTTCAAAAACAGTTTTCAGAAATGACAAACCAAACACGTTTTCAGCAAATTTGAAAACAAAAATGAAAATAGGAAACACAAAACATTTTCGAAAATGAAAATACAAAATCAAATACAAACAGAACGCCACCTAAGCCCCTGTTCTCTTTGATGTTTTGAGGTCGTTTTCTGTTTTTATTTTCGAAAACGCTATAAACGCATTCTCTTTACCATTTTCGAAAACGCATTTTGAAAAACAAAAAAAAAAATTGTACACAAAACGCAAAACGTCCAAAATCTCGTTTTAGGCGTTTTGTGTGTATTTCGACAAAAAATGTCCAAAATGCGAAAAACGCGTTTTGGGAATTTTTTTTTTTTTTTAAAGAATTATCTTAACTTAGAACTAAGTTTAATATAAAGTTTTTATTATTATTTTTAGAATTATCCTAACTTGTAACTAAGTCAGAATTTTTTTTTTTTTTTTTTTAGAATTATCCTAACTTGGAACTAAGCTTAAATAAAGTTTTATTGAATTCAATATCAACATTACAAAAAAAAAAAATAAGTGAGAATTCTTGTTGTTATATTTCAAAAAATGCACTGATAAATGGACTTTGGTTGTTTTGAAAGAATTTGCATTTTCTGAATTTTAATAGAAGTAGAGCTTTCTCAAATCTCGAACATGACCAAGCTGTGTTAATATAGGCTCTTAATGCTCACATTAGTGTGTTGCATGTAACCATATTTTTAGTGTATTGTGAAAGGAAATTTGAGTTTGAGTTAGTAGTATTCTGCAAACAAATTAATTAAAAATAGTTTAAGTAGTATTCTGCAAAATTTCAAACAGAATGTGTTTTCCAGCTTTTCATTTTCAAAAACAGTTTTCAGAAATGACAAACCAAACGCGTTTTCAGCAAATTTGAAAACAAAAATGAAAACAGGAAACACAAAACATTTTCGAAAATGAAAATACAAACAGAACGCCACCTAATATAATGGAGTGTTATTTAAGTCAATTTATTTGTAACTAATTTAGTAAATATAAAAATTGTGGTGGGATTAACAAAATTAGTAGTGTCAATATAATTATCCAATGATTAAGTATTGAATAAGAGTATATTAAGAAAAATGAGTATAAAATCTACCTTCACAATCACATTAATTGACATTTCTTTAATTATGTGAAAATTGGAGCAAATTTATCTTCACGGAACAGATGGAATAATATGAATAATTATATACACACCACTACTTGTCTTGGAGAATTACATTTAAATTGCGATCGAGGTCCTTAATCTTTATTTCTTATCACGTATATATATCTCCAGTTTTTTTTTTTTTTTTTTTTTTTTTTTTTTTTTTTTTGTCACTTTCTTATTCTTATCTTTCAATTAATTAGTATGGGGTTAATTTCACAAAATACCATTTAAGTTTCAACAATATTTTTAATATACCACTAAAGTTCAATCGTTACACAAATTGTCACTCAAGTTTCAATTGGTTACGCAAAATATCACTTTGCAGACTTTCTTATTATAAAATTGGCCCAACAGTCCGGATGTTTGAAAAAATCGCTCAAATGGTCCTTAACTTTTTATTTTGATGTAAAAACATTTTTTCTCTATATTAACAAAAGTAGTCTTTTTTATTTAAATGACCAATATGTTCTTAATTTTAAATAGAAAATTTTACAATTGAGTCATAACATTTGCAAAAGTAGAATCGGATATGTTCATAACTTTGTTTATATACATTAACTTTGTTTGTACAATCTAATAAATTAAATTAATGTTTGTTTGTAAAAGATATTTTAAAGAAATAGATTTCGAAAAGAAAAAAAAATTATTTCTTTACTTGAATAATTTTTTTCAAAAATGAAGTGAAAAATATTTAATTTTTTAATATAATGTGTGTTTTAAAATTAAGAAAAAGTTACGAACACCTTTAAAATGTGTGTTCGAAAACGAATTTTGGGGAAATAAAAAAATTTAAAAAAAAACTATTCTAAATAAATATTAATGTAATTTAGTTCATAATAATTCGTAGGTTAGACAATAGATAATGGCATGTTATTTATTTTATTTTTTATATTTAATTAACTAAAATTAGCAGGTTATTTATTTTCTTTATTTTTAATTAAGATTTTATTGACCCAATGGATATAAATATATATTATACGTTTGATCGATAAAATCCTGCTGAGAAAAAACCTAATCACTTTTCAACAATATATTCTCCAAAAAACTCAATTTTTTTCAAAAATCATCCAAAGACTCCTACACCAAAAAGGCTCTTAAAATTAAAAAAAAAAAGTTATGAACATGCACAATTGTACTTTTGCAAAAGTTATGACTCAATTGTAAATTTTTTCTATTTAAAATTAAGAATATATTGATCATTTAAATAAACAAGAAAAACCATTTTTGTTAGTTTAGAATAAAAATTAAGAGCTTTTACTTCAAAATAAAAGGTTAAGGATCATTTAAACGATTTTTTCAAACGTTAAGGACTGTTTGCGCTAGTTTTTGGATAAGAAAGTCAACAAAGTGACATTTTAAGTACCATATTAAAACTTGAGTGACAATTTGTGTAACAATAGAACTTTAGTAGTATATTTGAAATTTTACAGAAACTTGAGTGGTATTTTATGAAATTAATCCAATTAGTATGTAATGATAGTTTAGGTCAAATATTCTATTAGCGTGCTTTGAAATGGGTATACTAGAAAATACATTATCATATTCTTGTATTTTTTCTTTTTTCTTATTTAAAATATGAAGTCTTTTTATGTTCTCCTAAATTATTTGGACGAAAATTGTCAACGTAGATAAGATGTGAAAATCAACGGAAGGTTAATGACAAGAATAAAATGAAAATAATTGGGGACATTAGTGCAATAATAGGGATCTTCATTGCAATTAAAATATATATGGTGAAGAAAACAAAATTTTTGTATTAAATATAATTTAATCCTGAGTTTGATAACTTGTTTATAAAGTTTGCTAACTTGTTTATAAACAAATAACATGTTTCCCCAAATCACCTTTTGACACACGCATTTGTTCAAAAATCACTTTTAATCACGTATTTTACTTTAAAAATATCAAATTCCTTGTTTATAATAAAGAACTTGAGTTAATTTAACCAATGTTTACTGTTCTTTGCAGCGGCTGACCCGCGGTCCTGTTTGGGTCCGTTCGCCATGACGATCCGCCTGCCTGCCTGTAGGGTATTTAGTGATTTTTTTTTCTATTTGTTTTTTAGTCCAACAAGAACGACCAAAACTAAGAAAAGACCTATGCTATACCTAGAAAAGTAGTTCAACAATTGATTATTCATAGACATCCTACAAGAAAATAAGGAGAAAATCCAAAAAACCAAAGGATAATTCAAGAACTTGGGATGAAGATTGGATCTTGGTCCAAGAATTCGTTTTTTTTCTCAAGTCAATTTAAGAACTTGGTGATGTTGTCAATTTTTCATTCTTCTTGTTTTTCTTTAATTATGTGTAAATAGATTTATTTGTTGGGACGAATGATGTGACGTGATTTGAATATTGAATTTTAATTCTCAAGTTTTTAATTATAAATCTGATGTGTTGAATTTATTATCGGATTTAATGCATGAATTACTTGATCACCAATTTGATGAATTTGATAGAACTAATTTAGATAAAGTTGTGAATTTGATCAAACGCTATTTTAGAAAAAATTTTGAGATGAGAAATTGAATAGGATGACAAAGTTACTGTCGTGAGTCCCAACACTTTTAATTCATAATAAAAAAAATAAAATCATTTCATTTGTTTTATTTATTTTATTTTCATATTCTATTGCTTTCACTAGTTTTTTTTTTTTTTTTGACAAAATAAGAGCTTTATTAACTCAAATCGAATGCGAGGACATCCATAATAAAAGAGGGAGGGGAAACACCCCAACACCCTTTAGTCGTGCCTGAACCAGCAGCCCTATCAAGGGCATGAGCAACCTAGTTGGCCGTACGCCTAACAAACTTAAAAGACGCATTAACAAGCCCCTCGGCGAGGAGCTTACAAATCCTTGACAATGAGACCAAAGTATGAAGAATCATTACAAGTAGAATTAATAGCATGAATTAAGACTTGAGAGTCTGATTCTACTGTAATATTTGCAATGTCGCGCTCTTTGATCCAATTGAGGGCTTCACGGCAACTAAGAGCTTCAGCCATATCTGGTTCCATTGGTCCCTAGAGCGTTCCATTCTATGCTGCTGCCATCTCACTTTGATCGTTTCGTATAACACAACCATAGCCAATTCTACTTGTCTGCTGGAAAAGTGATGCGTCGAAATTACACTTAAGACTGTCCGGTGTTGGTCTGGTCCATTTTCTTTCACCCACTGCTCCATTGCGAATAGGGGAGGAAGTAGGGGGATTTGTTTGCACACTTTGCCATTTAGATAGCAGGTTTTGAGCGTTTCTGATGATCATAGCCTCTGGCTGTCTGTGGTTCTCCCGCACCAGTGTATTCCAATTATTCCAAATACTCCGAAGTGTCATCATAGCCACAGTCACCTCTTCCTAGTTGTACTTCCGGTTCACATAGCTCTACCATTCTGCCAAATAAGCTGCAATCGTGCTAATATCACCAATTAGGGATAATCTCCACACTCCTTTAACAAATGGACATGAGATTTAAGCGTGAAATTCATCCTCTATACCAGATTGACATGTTCTCAAAAATCACAATTTTCACATTTTTTTGTAGCTTAGGATTTGATTAATTCCAGCTAATAATAGGTAAATTAATCCTTATGGGATCGACAATTCGGACTCAAAAAATTCACTTTACCACTCATTTGCAATATTGCGCTCTAGCAATAAATTTCAAAACAAGAAGTATGTCATTAAGAAAATAAATGTGAGAATATGTTGAAGATATTCTCTATTTATAAATAAAATCTCATGTATAACGAATAACATCTTTAAATTTAGAGAGAGATTTTTTTGAGAAATTTCAACAATATTCTCTATTTTGGCTCTTCATTTTACTCTTTTCAAGGAAAAAAAAATTATTAATTTTACCTCATCTTTTATTTCATATTTTCTTAATGACAATGGTCAATAATTTCAAATATGATTTCAATCATTTAAAAATAAAAGTATTAAAATCTGTAATTTATTGAAAATAATAATTAAAGCAATATTTGGAAAGCCATTCCACACTACTTTAAAAAAAGTTAAAATTAAAAGTATTTTGGAGCTTATTATTTTTAAGTATTGATTCTCTAAAATAGAAAATATCTTATTTCAAGTCTATAAGAGAATTCCTAGATTGCACATCAATCTGGATACCATGAACTGAATTTTCAAACTTGACCTGGAGGGGTCGATCGAAAAACTCGAGAACCGGTCCGAACGACCCATAAAATCTGGTTGGGTTAACCCTGGAGACCCGGGTGACCCGATCAACTCATACATGACTTTTTTTTAATTATTTTTTTGATATTTTAATATTATTTTAATCTCCAAGTTGACCTCGAGTTTATCTGGAAATGACTCTCTGGCCCTTAATTCGGCTCCTCGATCCAATAGATAGTCAGGTTGATCTTTAAAAAAATTACTTTTATCAATGTTAACTTTAATGCAACATTCCTCTCTCTTTTTGATAGAGATACAGAGTCTCCTCCGAGAGTTTCTCATTGGATTTCAGTCCCTCCTCGTGAGGCTTCTTCTCCGGATTTTCTTTGATCTCGGAGTCTTGTGGCGCAGTTGGCGTCTTATGTACAGCTTTGGGTGATTTCTTCTCCAGGTCTCCATAGACGGCTGGGGTTTGGTGGAGGGAGCAGGGGGTGTGCTGGGCTAATTGATGGTGGCGGATTCAAGGCGAGATGCGGGAGATGTTGAGGGTTTTGTTGCAGATCCACTCACAAGCGGCGATTTGGCGATGGGGGCTTCTTAGAGCAGATCTGGTGGATGCTTCCTTCCGGATATTGATTGAGAGAACTGGGCTTCATGGATTAATGCTGGAGGTGTTGCTGGTTATGGATGAGGACCTAAGGTGGTGGGTTTGGTTCAGAGTTTGCGGTGTCGTGGGTGGTCTGGGTGTTTATTTTTTGTCGGCAGTTCTGGAGGTGGATCGGGCTGTTGGTATGGTGGTGGATCTGACAATTGCGTAAGAGAATTGGCAGTGATTTCGTTCAGGGTTTTTTGTGTCTTGGACATTTTGAGTTTTTAGTTTTTATTTTTTAGATTTTAGATTTTTTTAACAGTGGATTTTTGGTTGAATTTTTAGGCGGTTGTAGCACGTGTAGCCTATTTCTGGAAAGGGAAGTCTGGTTACCCACAATTCTGCTTATTCGTTCTTTTCCAGTGGTTTGATTTTTCGATTGTGCTCGATTGTACTTTCGTCTGTAGTTTGCAGCGAATGGCTTATTGAATGAAATTTCACACTTCAAAAAAAAAAAAAAAAAACCTTTAATGCAACATTCACTATTAGTCTAATAATATATTGATATAGAGAATTTATTCCACACTTGAAAAATAATAATAAAAATAATAATCATCATCATCATCTAATTATTTTCTTTTTAGTACGATTTGCCAATAGCCAGTCTAATGGCAAATGGCTATTTCTATACTTTCAAAGATGACAAAAAATGTCCATTGAATGTGTTAAGAGAAATTATGCTAATGCTCATCTCTCCTAGAACAAAAATTTTGCTTAATGTTAAGTGCATGTTTGAAAAGTGATTAAAGTATAATTTAAGTGATTACAAGTTGTTAGTCCTACAAGATACGTCATACGTGAATGATAAGTTGATATTTGTTGCGAGTCATACGGATTTGTTAAATGACTATTATGTTTAACTATGAGTTAATTATAATCACCTTCCAAACATGCTTTAAACTGGTGTTGTAGCATGTGCACCACTAGTGCTTAATTAATGTCACATTTATTGCCACCTAGACGACAATAATGAAATTAAAATCAACAATATAACGAAATTAGATAAATTTTCATTTATTCACTGAACTTGTAGGAAAGTTTATCTCGGTCACTAAATTTTAATTGTCTTGTTTGTCAAAACATTTTTAAGATTATAAGTTGATCGAATTAAACATCGATCCTTTTTACTCCCAATATTCCATAAGACCCACAATTTTTATTCACAAATTTCTAGAATCAACAACTTAGAATTTAAAAACTTTAACCAACATACACTAAATTGAGTTTTTTTTTAAAAAAAAAAAAAAAAAAAAAAAAACCTTCGAATTTCAATAGGTGACAGAATGGTACAAAAATGATGAAATTTAAAATTAAATTGAAGCTCGACGACCAATTAAGTAAAGTAAAAAGTTCTGTGATCCAATTGAGATTTTGCTTAAAGTTCAATGATTGTGGATGAAATCCAAAATGTGATTTCATAAACACAATTAGACTTAGTAGATGAGTAATTATCTAATAATTAGTCATATTACTATTTTCCCCATCTAATCCACATACAGTTAGCTGGAAGTACTCTTACATTCATTTGACATTTTGAGGTCAACAAAATGGCTACTGCAACATTAAGAAATGCGATTTTCTTCTTTGTTGTACTTTTACTCTTCAGCATTCATGTTTGTAAGTATTGTGATACTCGATATTCTTTCTCATTAGAAGTCGTGTTTAGGGTTTAGTATTAAAACTATTTCACGAAATTTGATTGGCTAATTTAGGTGGTTCCGCTGGATGTTCAGCAGTAAGTTGTGGGAATAGGTTGACGAAAGTCGAAAGGGTCCATATTTTTGGCATGAATGTGATCGATTATGACTTCCATAGTTGTTTGATTATGAGCAAGGAGAGAAAATTAATACAAATTAAGCCTCTGTCAGTATGGTAAAAGTTTTTGATAAATCTCTTGTTTAGAATGATCAAGCAAAAGTATCTCATTTGGATAATTTTTTATTTTATTTTATTTTTAAAAGTTAACAATTTAGACTAATAAAAAATTTTCGGAGACTATTTTTGTGTTTGCTTTTTTTTTTTTTTTTCTTTTTAAATTTTTTTATAACATAAAATGTGGTTAAAATTGAAGATAAAAAATATGTTGATTAAAAAGTCATTTAGAAATTGTGTAATTTATAAATTGTAATCATTCTAAAAAAATAATTGTGATCGAACACTAAATAAATTTATCACGTCTGTTGTTTGGGCAAAATATACCAATCTTGTACGCTGTTGTTATGTCTCTCCTGTTTTTTCGACTTATTATTTTTGTTACGAACAAAGCAAACAACCTGGCTGCCTACTGCAAGAAAAACCTTTCAACTTTCAGATTTGATTGCCCATTTAAATTTTCAACCTCTGCTTTATCAAATATCTCACTCACCCAATGCAGAAAAGAAACCATAAAGAATACAATTCAATGCATTTCAAACCACCCAGACCCGGAAATTTCTGGGTTTCTACAAAAGGGCTTTTCACAGATTACCAAAGAAGTGGTTGGAAGAGCACTTCATGCACTATGCATAAAGGGTGGTACTTATTTAAGCATATTTCACACCAACACGTTGATAAGTATGTACTCAAAGTTTGGGAAAATTGACGATGCTAAAAATGTGTTTGATGAAATGCTCGATAGAAATGAAGCTTCTTGGAATAACATGATTTCTGGGTACGTAAATATGGGGTTGTATGTAGATGCTAGTCGGTTGTTTATAGACATGTGGGGTCGAGGAATTGAGTTAAATGGGTATGTTACTGCTAGCTTATTGACTGCATTTAATAGGTCAGAGAGCATGGTTCTTGAAGGACTTCAGATCCACGGTTTGGTGTTCAAGAACGGTTTGTTGTATGATGTTTTTGTGGGTACTTCTCTTTTGCATTTTTACGGCATGTATGGGCTGATTTCTAGTGCTAGAACAGTTTTTGAGGAGATGCCTCATAGAAACGTGGTTTCTTGGACTTCACTGATGGTCGATTATTCAGATGTCGGAGATTTCAATGAGGTTGTTAAATTATATCAAAGGATGAGACGTGAAGGGATTAGCTGTAATCAGAATACTTTTACTACAGTTATTAGTTCTTGTGGGGCTCTTGATGATGATTTTTTGGGTCTTCAAGTGCTTGTTCATGTTTTAAAGTCAGGGATTGAGGGTAATGTTTCTGTAGCAAATTCTATTATATCGATGTTTGGTAATTTCAGCAGCGTGGAAAATGCCTTTTATGTATTTAATCACATGGATAACCGTGACATTATATCATGGAACTCTTTGATTACAGTTTTTGCCAATAACTGGCTCCGTAATGAGTCACTTAGATTCTTTCATTTGATGCGTCTTGATCATGGAGAGATTAATGCAACTACAGTTTCTGCAGTGTTGGTAGTCTGTGGTTCTGTGGATTACTTAAAATGGGGTAGAGGAATTCACAGTTTAGTAGTGAAATTGGGATTGGATTCTAATCTCTGCATATCAAACACTCTTCTTGCTATGTATTTTCAGAGTGGAAGCTATAAAGATGCAGAAAATTTGTTTCACAGAATGGCAGAGAAGGATTTGATCTCGTGGAATTCGATGATGACAGGCTATGTGTTGGAAGGGAAATGCTTAGATGCCTTGAAAGTGTTGAGTGAATTTCGCCACATGGGGAAAATGATGAACTTCGTGACCTTTGCAAGTGCACTGGCTGCTTGCTCTAATGCTGAATTTATTGTTGAAGGCAGGATCGTACATTCACTTGTAACCATATCCGGGTTTCATCAGAATTTGATAGTTGGAAATGCACTAGTTACCATGTATGGAAGGTGTGGCACGATGCAGGAAGCCAAAAAGGTATTTCAGATGATGCCAGAAAAAGAATTGGTTACATGGAATGCACTGATTGGTGGTTATGCAGAGAACCGAGAATGTGACGAGGCATTGGAAACTTTTAAATATTTGCGACAAAAGGGCAAATCTCCAAACTATATTACCCTGATAAATGTTCTTGGATCTTTCTCAGATCCAGACAACCTACTGAAGTGCGGAATGCCCTTGCATGCTCATATAATACTGACTGGATTTGAAACAGATGAGTATGTAAAGAACTCCCTTATCACAATGTATGCCAATTGTGGTGATCTCAATTCTAGTAACCATATGTTTTATGGATTACTTAATAAAACACCTGTAACTTGGAATGCCATGGTTGCAGCAAACGCTCAGCATGGCCAATGGGAGGAGGCTCTAAAACTTCTTCTAGATATGCAGAGAACTAAAGTGAATTTTGATCAATTCAGTCTTTCTGCAGGCCTTGCTGCTTCAGCAAATTTGGGTATCTTGGAGGATGGCCAGCACCTTCATAGTTTGGCTATTAAACTTGGATTCGACAGTTATCACTATGTTAAAAATACTACGATGGACATGTATGGGAAGTGTGGAGAAATGAATGATCTGCTAAAAATGCTTCCAGAACCAAAAAGGCGATCAAGATTATCATGGAACATATTGTTATCGTCTTTAGCTAGACATGGATACTTCCAGAGGGCGAGGGAAGTTTTTCATGAAATGCTAGAGCAGGGGGCGAAACCCGACCATGTCACTTTCGTCGCACTTCTATCTGCATGTAGTCATGGGGGTCTAGTAGACGAAGGTCTTGCATATTTTGCTTCAATGACCACAGAGTTTGGAGTCCCAGCTGCTATAGAGCACTGTGTTGGCATAGTTGATCTTCTTGGACGATCTGGAAGACTTACTCAGGCTGAGAAATTTATCAAAGAAATGCCCATTGCACCAAATGACTTTGTCTGGCGAAGTTTGTTGGCAGCATGTAAAACCCATGGTCATTTGGAACTGGGCAAGAAAGCTGCTGAAAATATTCTTAAAACAAACCCATCAGATGACTCTGCATATGTCCTTTATTCAAACATCATTGCAACATCCGGAAGATGGCAAGATGCACAGAGAATTAGGGTCAAAATGGAATCCGACAATGTGAAAAAGAAGCCTGCCTGCAGTTGGCTCAATGTGAGAAATAAAATAAGTACATTCGGGGTAGGAGATCAGTCCCACCCAGAATTCGAGCAGATATATGTTAAATTGATGGAGCTGAGGAAAAAGATTAAAGAAGCAGGTTATGTCCCGGATACGAGCTACGCATTGCATGACACTGATGATGAACAAAAAGAGGATAACTTGTGGAACCACAGTGAGAGGCTTGCACTTGCTTATGGTTTGGTCTCTACACCAGAAGATTCAACTCTCCGAATTTTCAAGAATCTTCGTGTTTGTGGTGATTGCCATTCAGTTTACAAGTTTGTAAGTAACATGGTCCAGAGGGTAATCGTACTAAGGGATCCTTACCGTTTTCACCATTTTAGCGGTGGCGTGTGTTCTTGTGGTGACTATTGGTAGCGTGCTACGAGCTTTGATGATAGCTTTATACAGTTTGAATGAGACTCGTTTACCAGAATGACTTACAATGACATCAGTGACTAGTAAAATAAAATTGTTCGTCTTGATAATGCTCATCAATGGCTTTGATTTAGTTACCATGTAGTGGAATTTTTGCGGGCAAATGCATTCCTTGACATTAAAAAAAAAAAAAAAAAAAGAATGAAATAAATTGATTAAACTTTAATTCAGTTATGCGCGCTCCTTATCCAGTTCCTCTGGGTCTGGGCTGTTCTTTCCTTGGTGCTGAATTCTGATGTCAACTTCCCTCTCACAGTTACCACTTGCCAGTTTGAGACGTTTTTTAATTTGGTAACAATGCGAAACTGATGATATTGGTTTGCTATCTTATGTTAATCTTTTATTCTAATTATTATAACTTTGCTAGAAAGTTTCAAAAATGAGTGGAAAAAATATTGAACACCAAAAGATTAAGGAAATGCTCTCGTTGAGAGTCGAACTCAAGACCTCCCGCTTACTAAACGGGTGCTCTAACCAACTGAGCTACGAGAGCTTTTGATTTTAGTTTACGATAACCTTTTGATAACAGAAATTAAACCAATTTAAAACTCCTACCACTGCCCTAATTAGTGCCAACTAATTCATTATTTTTTGTTTTTGGTCAAATATAAATTGACAATCTATAATCACGGATGAATTATAGATTGATAATAAATTATTATTTTACTAAAGTTGGGTACAATTTTTTGTTCGATATGCTCATTTTCAATTACATATTCACACAATAAAATATTATAAACGTAAACTCAAAACTCCCTACATTTTAACCACACAATCTAAAATTTAAAAATAAAAGAATTACTATTCAAAATATATATATACATCTCTCTTTTAAATGACCATGAATCGGGGGCTTACTTGTACGTAAAATTTGAATATAATTTTGGAACACTAACGAAAATCAAGCAAGGCGTGACACAAAATTGCATCTTCCTTAATGTACTTACACTTTATCCACGTAACGGATTTGCTGTATATTTTGATTGGTAAATTATACTGTCAATGCAAAATTAATAGTCGGATTCAAGCATGACACTGCCTTTTCATCGAGTATCTAGGCAAAAGCAGTTATGTTAAGCTGCGTTTGGTAGCGAGGGTGGAATTTTGGTGAAAAGAAAATGAATTCCAGGGAATTATAAGTTTAATGTGTTTGATTGGTTTAATTTTCTAGGTGGAAAAAGTAAGGAGTTTTTCAACTTTTGTTGTTTGATTGACATTATTCTTCATGAAAAATAAAGTAAAATTGATCTATTTTAATAAAAAATATTTTTTTAAATTTTTTCACACATTTGTACTTGATAATAATAATATTAATTTTTAAAAAAAAAATAAATCAATTAACAACAACAAAAATGATCAAACGTAAGAAAATGGTATAAGATTTTCCATGAAAAATAAAATATTATCCCCCATTGAAAAATGAATTCATTCAAAAAAAAGGAAAATATCGAATTTTAAGGCAAGTGAAAAAATGAATTCCACAAAAAATTTAGGCAATCAAACAGCGCAATATTGAAAAATCACATAGAAAATATGATTTTCCATAGAACTTAACGCGTATCAAAACACATCCTTAAATAATTTCCTTGAAAGCCAAATGTAGTTTAAAGAAAGGGTTAACTGAATAAAGAAAAAATAAAAATTCTATTTAAGTTCTTTAAGGTTGTATTTGACAAAGTAGATTTGTTAGGAAGTGGAAATTCATTTGTCATTTCATTTTTTTTCTATTGTTTGATTGATAAGTTTTGCTTTGAAATTGATTTTTTTTACTTTTGTTGAAACTTATGCAATTTCTTACTTTTAAGACAAACTAGTTGTCTACCCATGCGATGCATGAAATATATAATTTTTAAATCATAATTTTGAAAATATCTTGATTCAATCATATCAAATAAAAAACATAATTTAAATAAAATTTAAATACAGAATGTTATTGAATTTGAAACTTCAAAAAAGACAAAACTATTCAAAATAATAAAAAAAAATACTACATGTACACTTAGTATATCGCGTCACTCAAAATTTGGCACTCGTTTAAGTTTTTATATAATTTTTTTTTTACTTTTTTTTACGTTTTTCTCTGAAAAATTGTCCATCACATCACCTATTTAATAATTTTTTATTAACTATATTTTTTAATGTGTTGCTTACATATATTTTATTTGAAATTCAATATATTAATTAATATTTTTTTTTTTTCTTATTTTTTAAACATGTCAATTTTTGTCAAAATGATGAAATGATTAAGCCTCCGTTTGGTAATAATATTTGGTTTATAAATTTTTTTATTTATGATTTTGAGGTAAAAAGTAGTTGCTAAAAATTGGAGAGAGAAAATATGTGTGGTTAAAAAGTTGATAGAAAATAATTAATTATTTTTTTAACATGCGTATTGAAGAGCCTATTCATTTATTGACATATTAGGAAGTAAAATTTCAATAATTTTATTTATTTATTTTCAAAATATATTAATTCAATTTTTTCATTTATAACTTAACAAATTTATATACCTTATATTTATTATTTTAAAATATATTAATCCAAGATTTTCATTTTCAATGTAACACATTTAGATAGATAAGATATGACATTTATTTATGTTCAAATATATTAATCCAATTTTTTCATTTTCTACTTAACACATGTTATTGAATTTGAAACTTAAAAAAAATAAAATAAAATAAAATTCTGAATGTATACTCAGTGTACCGCGTCACTCAAAGTTTGGCAATTAATTAAATTTTTTATATAAGTTTCTTTTGAATTTTATTTACGTTTTTCTCTAAAAATTTGCCCACCTTATCACTTATTTTCCTTTTAATATGTTATAATTTTTAATTAACTTTTTTTTTAATATGTTGCTTACATATATTTTATTCGAAATCCAATATATTAATTAATATATTTTATTTTTCCTTGTTTTTTAAATATACCAATTTTTTTCAAAATGATTAAATGATTAAATTTTCTACCAATTTATCATTGGTGGTAAAAAGTTTATAACAAATTATTAATTATTTTTGTAATATGCTTATTGAAGAACATACTCATTTATTGACATATTAGGAAGTAAAGCTTAAATAATTTTATTTATTTATTTTCAAAATATATTGATTCAAAATCTTCATTTCTAACTTAACAAATTTATATAGCATGGATTTTTTATTTTCAAATATATTAATCCAAAATTTTCATTTTCAATTTAACACATTTACATAGATATAACATTTATTTATGTTCAAATATATTAATACATTTTTTTCATTTCATACATATCATATTTACATAGATATCACATTTATTTATGTTCAAATATATTAATTCAATTTTTTTCATTTCCTACATAACACATTTATATAGATATATCACATTATTTATGTTCAAATATGTTAATTTAATTTTTTTTCATTTTCAATGTAATACATTTACACATAGTATATTTATTACAAATCTTAATAAATATGTAATAAATAATAATTTTTCCTGAAAAATATTTATCTTTTATTTATTTATTTATTATACATAAAAGTAAAAATGAGGAGAGTAAGTTTTTAAATGCAATTTTCTCTCCAAAATGACTCTCTCCTTACTTCTACTTTTTTTTTTTTTTTTTTTTTTTTTTTTTTGACAAATCAACCTAAATCTAAATCCTCCCACAATAATTTCCCCCCCTCCCTCGGAGATTCGAACCCAAGTCCGTGGATTTGATAAGGGATGATACAACCACTACGAGCCCTTGATCTTTCCTTAATTCTACTTTTATATATATAAAAAAGATAAAGATAAATTCCTAACTAATAAGTAATAATTGATTTCTACTTTTACATGACAAATCATAAAAACCTCGTTTAATCATTTTTTTGGTTAATCGACTTATTTTTTTCTCAAAAATTAACATTACTATAATTATTATTAAGTACAATGCGAAAAATTTAAATAAAAAAAAACATTTATTTAAAATAACTATATTTTATTTTATTTATCATGAAAAATAATATCAATTAAATCCAATTCTCAGAATTCAAATCCCTAAAATTCGTTTTCTTTCCATCCAAATTTCACCCTCGGATCCTAAATTTTTCATAAAAAAGAAAAGACCACGAGAGAAACCAAACTTATGTATGATACGAATAAACAATTCCCATAAATGTCGAACAAAGAGTACCATTATGCTGTTTCCGGTCATCCAGCAAATTGTACTATAACACCATCATTTAGAACAAGATCTAAAAATAGCAAAAGCTCAAATCGTCATACAAAGCTCGTCCGCTTGATTTTAATAAGAGAAAAGAACTTGAGCTAGGGTGATAACACTATTCCACTTCCTGCAAGTAATCATCAATTTCGGCAGGAGTCAAAACTCTGCAACAAGAGAGGCAACTACCATTATCGATCAGCCAACAACGATCAATTAGAACTTAGGTTCAACAACTCGGTTAAGAAGACACTTGCCTGAATACTTTGTCGCTGCCAATTATGCCAATCTCGATGTTTTTGCCAGAAATTTGCCCTTCAAATCTGAGACAGTGGGAGTATAAAGGGTCACTATCACCAATTTAATTAGTTAAAAAATAAAATTACAGAATTTACTATACGCAAGTCTTCAGAGAACAATCCAAATTGATCATGATCAAGATGGTCGTGAAATCAACTTAGAATATAATGTAAAAGCTCGTTTTGGCTTATTATATTCAAGTATAAGGCAAGCTTTTAGTACAACTAAAATCAGTTTTTCTCAATGAAAACAGAAGACGGAAACTTGATGCATCCAACACCTGTCACACCTTTTCCATCGAGAAAAAATTCGAGGTCAAAACACTACAAAGATAGGAAAATTTGGGTTCTTACCCCTCCTTCAGTGTCAATATTGCCGTGTGCACAGCATCGTCGAGCTCCATATCATCAGTGTACCTGCAACAAGTATCCATATCCCAATCAACAAAAGCGTGATGAGAAGATTATAGAAGTTCTAGAAATTAATGGTGGTTCAACTTGGATAATCAATGTACTAGCAAAGACATGAGGTCACAAGTAATATTTTTTATTTTTATTTTTTTTTACCTGTGAACTTTCCCCTTTGGGACTTGGGAGTGGGATAATAATAGATAGGTTGGTGGAACAAATATCATAGACCATGTTCATCAAAAAAGAAATGGACGAGTCTTGAAGACTGTTTTATTAAACATCAACATTACATCTTCCAAGCAGAGGGATCTATCTTCAAATTCAGCAGCAGATTCTTTGAACAAATGAATATTGTGTACAATCTTAAACAACTTAGGTAAACTCAGAATATTAAGAATAACAAACTTCCCTACAAAAAGAAGGTTAACCCAAGGCTGTATAGCCGAGAATGTCTAGATCCAAGGAATAAAAAAACTACGAGACATTTTCTACAGCTCACAATTTCTCAAAGAGATTAATCTTATCCTGTCTGCAGTAAATGTTAAATATGTGCTGATATAAGAGAAGAGAAGGGAAGGCAATGGTTGAACCCCTAGCATATCAAATCTGAAGAAATGAAAAAACAACCCACCTCTTCTCCAGAAAAGTTTTTGCATTGGACACATTCTTCCCCATGGCAGATGCTTTCCAAGAGAAGTAAGAACCTGATGGATCAACCTATAGAACAAACGTGTAATTAAGGGAAAAAAAAGGTTGCAAAAAAGATAGAAAATGATTTGATTACAAGCTTTCAGCTAACAAAACAATGCAATGTTTTACAGGTGTTAAAAACCAGCTCATCCTAAGAGACATTTAGATTTGTGATAAAGTTCAAAGTAGCAACCCATTTAATGGGGCGAACAATGGGCAATGCAAGAAGTTGATTGGTTTCTGTCCATTAATAGGAGTTTCAACATGCGTGAAACAGAAGAACAAATTTGAGAAGTGATTCATGCCAAAATGCAGAACATGATATCTGCAATAATTTATAAAGAAATCCAGTGTATAAAAAATTGTTTGATGTACGCGTAATTTGAGTAGCGATTGATACCAAAATGCAGAACACGCGTTCAGAAATAGTTTATAAAGAAATTAGAAATAAAATTGCTCTGTTTTTCGTAAGGAATAGAAAATACAAGATTAATGCCAAAAAGAAATCACTTGACATACCTGAAATAATTGTGGACCCTTGTCATCAAACCCCGCAACCAAGAGAGAGACGCCAAATGGCCTTACACCACTAAAAGAAAAAAGCCATTGAATTGAATCGGAGAAGAAATACAAGCATGTCTAATATAATAACAGAAAAAAAAAAAACATATTGAATGGTCCTTTCAAAAGTCCATGAAAGACAAAATAAGAAACAGCTTTAAGAGTCCTCCATTTTGCTATCCAGGATAGTTAAGACCTAAGAGATCATATTAACAATTCATATTGTTACTGTCCAACTTTCCTTCAAGGAATCTAGTTTCTAAAGCAAGTAGCCACTTTACTCTTTCAAATGGAGTGTGAAGAAATATTCATCAAGGCAATTTACTTCAAGTAATTTGTTATCATGTGTTAACAGTATGTGACATGCTGCCAGGGGTTATTGGAAAAATCATGAAATACTAGCAAGCATGGCTAATAAATCCTAATCAGGCCAACAAAATCTTCAATTTGCAAAATACTCTATTTGCAGCCTTATGCAATCACCTACAAGTCAAATACATTTCACTAGTTGACATTAAAAATATAGGCATTGAATCTTTAAGAACGACCAGAATAAGACTAGATGGGATGTTGGGCTGGTATTACTAGCAATCACCATAACAATGGCCAAAGGTAATCAAGACCTAGAGAATACTACATTCATAAGGTGATCAGCTTCAGATCATTTCACTGGTATAAGGAAGTCCCATAATCAGTTTCAGAAACAAAAAATTTCCTTCACTAAAATAAAAGTGAAACGGTTAGACAATATATTATAGCTACCCTGATTGAGTGAATTCCTGCATAACAGCAGCAGTCTCCCTCACAAGTTGTGTAACAGGGATTGGTTCCTACAAATTACATGCACAAAAAACCAGATCAGCATTAAATGATATTTTCATGTAAAGAAAATTCTATTTCTAAACAATTTGAAGTATCATATAGCCCCTGTTTGGTACCCAATATTTCAAACCTCGTTTTCAACCTTACATTCTATCAATAAAATAATCTACACATAAAAATATTCCTACTTTTTTAACCACTTTCTCCAAGATTTACTATTACAAACCATATTATTTGGAAATAATGGGTCTCAAACAGGCTCATAGTAGAAGTGTCGCCATAAAAAAAGAATCTAAAGAAGAGGCGATTGGACAACTGCTTTCAATAATAATATCCGAGAAACGAAATTCAAAGATCCCTAGCGATGTTGGGAAAAATGATTTTACAACACTGCATATTTTCCCAAATTCATCTCCAACCTTGGAGACACAACTCTCTCTCTCTCCTGCCTAAAAATTTTAATACTTACATGTCAGGAAATATTAATGTTGGCCAATATAACTTTGGGGGGTGGGGGGGGAGCTGCATTAGAATGTGGAATATCAAATGAAACTGCGTAACAAGACCAAAAAATAAGTTCAAAGGTTATGTTAATCAAGTGACTCCTGTTTTCAATATGTTCAAAGTAAAAATGTACTCAATTATTCCATGTTTCACACACCATCAATCCAAAAATAAATAACTTTCACCACCATATTATAAAACCTTATTGTCCAGATTGGACATTAACTAGTCAGACGTATATTCACTTTGTGTTAAGTAGTACTGACGAAGATTATTAATTAAGAAGCAGATACGCAGGTAAAGAATGACTCGACATGGTTTATTATCTGTACGTTTGGCAAAGCTTTTGAGTGCTTATAAATCATTCGAACATTATTTTAAGCACACATTTCTAAGGATCCAAAAATTTTATCTACTATTTAACCCCATATTCCTTGGGGGCCTATTGTTTATACGTACTTAAAAGCTTAGCCAAGGAAGCAATATCTACAAATTAATGTACTGGAGATACATACAAGAATAAATTTACTTTAGCACCACTTAGACCTTTACATCCACGTTTCAAGAGTCAGTCAATTCCTATCATACTATAGGGATTTCTATAGCAAAAAAAATAAGAAAAGAGTACTCATAAAATTAGTATTTGAATACAGAAAACAGGGTAGAAAAAAATTAAATTCTACGAGAGTGAAATAAGTACTTTATAAAGCCGATGATATTGTTCAGCTTGCTTCCTACTTTTTCGAACCAACACCCGAGAATCGGGGCCCATGCCACTGCCAAAGAGAAAATATAACATAAGAGTTAAGTTCTGAGTTCTGCAATACGCTGCACAGTTTTAATACAAACACAAAATATTTAATAACTCGGTAAGTTTATTATTACATGTACATCCCATAACATTATAATATGATCTCACGGTAGTTTCTGATAAGCCATAATTTAAGGTTGTGACACAGGATAACCATGTAATTGAGTAATAGATTATCGAAGGATAGAGCTTTCAATAATCTGAGAGCTTAAAGACTCTCTTGGTATTACCAAATATTTCTTTAAATCCCCAGCCTTGAGAGTTCAAGAATATTTTTAAAAGCATACGAGAGCCTCACATTCTTTAAATAGAAAATCAACACAAAATACATTAGTTTATGTTGTGTTCTAAAGATTATTCTTGTGGCTTGCGTGGTTGTCTACTATTTTGTAAAGATGATTCTAAATGAACAGCAATGGCGATGTAATCCGGGCCCAGGCATAAGCTACACTGGAGACTGGGCACTAACGGCTTGTCGAGCATTTGACAAACTCAAGCCCGAATTATGTCTAGTAATAGAATAGGATGGCTTGCTCTGACCATTAAGCAATAAAAAAAAATGGCTTCAAGATAAATTAGTATTACACCTGTATACAACTCCAATATTTGGAGTCAAAATCTGAATCTTTTGCACCTGGAAGAAGAAAAGGGCCAAGAACAGTCATTACCAAAGGCATCAAAAATATATAGACAAGTAAAAAGAGATGCTCTAACAGTTAAGGACGGTCGAAAGGGCAAATGTAATGCAACAAACAGGAGTAAATGGAGCTTGGAAACAAATCAAAAGTTAAATGTATAGTGGGCGCCAAAATAATAATAGGCTATCCATGGAAAAAAAAATTGCTGCTTCTAACCACAAAGAATAGAATAAATTGAAGACAAATGACACGGAACATCAATCTGATATATGTATAGTAATTTGCTGCTAGAAAATTGGAAATATATTGTGGAGAATGAGAGAAAGTAAACCAATAAAGACTGCGCATTTTTAAAAAATTTACATAGAGTACATACAAATTATTTCATTCATGCAGTCAACTATTTATAAATGTTAAAATAGACATTAGTGCAAGGCAATGTTTAAGAGCAGAAAAATGGCACGCCAATTTACATCAGAATTCCGAAAGTATTGTTCATAGCTAGTTTTACACTAAAAATAAAAACAACACGAAAGTTCTGGATAGTTGATCATAGTAATGCAAACTTAAACAGTCAGCCAATGAGTAATGCAAACTTAAACAGTCAGCCAATGAGTAAGGACTCAAATTTTGTAGATCATAAAAGGCAAAAGATGAAAACGTGTAAAAATAATACTGAACTTAGATACAGCAAATCATACAAGTGTAAATAAAGAATGAATTTCAATTGCAATAATTATTGAAGAACTCAAAAGCCACCAATGTGCCCATAAAATAAAAATATACTTACGGATGTTTCATCAACCAAGATAGATGGTAATTTCTTCTCCGTTGCAATAACAACACCATTAGCAGCTGCAATTAAGCCCCATATTAGTACCAAAATAAGACACTCGATAACCATGTGATAATTGTTTCAATAAAATATCATTTTTCTTCACATAGTACCAAGCTTTGGAACATTAAATGAGAAGCAATAGGGAAAATTTTCATTTCCCTCCACAAAGCACCAACTGAATATCCTTTTCCTGAAATGCTGATTTTCTCGCATACATTTTAATTTTCCATTCATTGACAACCCAGCATACACGCAGAGAGACCAATGCACCAGCAATTTCATTAATTAGATTGCTAAATAGAGTTTAAGTTTGTCTTTATGAGACTTGGTAGGTGAGGATTACCCTCCATATCAAAAATTTAAACAATAAAATTTTAAAGTCAGAAAACAGATCAACAAACAAATATAACTATGATTGATATCTTCACGTATTGCTAATGCATTACTCATGAAAAAGATAGCAATGTCCAAAGTCACCATTTCAAACGGTTTTGTTATGAGGATGCTACGAGCTAAATTATACTTTTCAGATTTACCTTTAATTCCTAGAGATGTCTGACCAGATCCAACTGCAGTTAAGGCATGTTCAATCTGAACAAGCTTTCCTGAAGGACTGTGCCAATAACAATAACAAACGTAATCAGTACACGCATATAGAGACTTCGATACAGCCAATATTCATATGCGCTCAAATAAGTGCATTTTAATTTTGGAAATTAAAATAAATTTAGAACACACATAAACAGCGGATGAACACATACCTGAAAGTGGTGAGAGAGAAAGAATACTGACTGTCACCCATTGATTTCTAGAGTAAACTGCAACTGAGCTCCAGTAGGATGAACTGAAGAGAAAGACGGAAAAATGATATGCATTATAACTAATATTTTAATATGTCGAGAGGACATACGAAAGTAGAAAAAATTGAACATTCGGGCCAATATTTTTTATAAGAGTAAAATTTATACCGAAACACAAAACTCGAAGCCCTAAAGGAGCTTCATTTTTTAGCTACTGTCCATTAATTTCCGCAAGAGAAACAAAAAGAAATAATTTTGGAAACATAATCTATAAGTACAGCTCCAATCCCCAATGATCTACGCGAAATGAATCAATTGCAAGTTTAAGCAAAGATTTCGTACAAGAAAGTTCCTTTTTTTTCGTTTCAATAATAAACTAGCAATTCAACTGATTGACGAAAAATATAAGAGGAGGGAGAGCACAAATTTGTTTACTTTTGAGAATTTCTCCGACGAAATGCGATTGCAATTGCAGTGTTGAAGCAGATGGAGGGGTTTTGTCGCTGGTTTCTTGTGGAGTAATTAAAGATCGTCCTTTTTGTTTTATTTATGCGGGCCACTGATGCCCGTTGAATGACCCGAATATGGCGCGCATATTCCAGATCGGGCCTGCTAGTCGGGTGGATAAAATTTGAATTTTTGATAAATGTGTGGTTAAAAAGTGTGAAAGTGGTAAGATTCATAAAAATATGTGGTTAAAAATAAGCTTCGGAGAGAAATTGTACAAAAATTTCGGGATAAAACGGGGCCTCAATAATTAATGATTCCTCATCATTATCACAACTTATTAGATCTGAATATTAGTTGAAAATTACAAGAATTTTTAGGATAAATCACTTTCGACATCGTGATCTCAAAAAATACAGAGAACAATTAAAATTTCATTTGTCTACTTGTAAGATTGAACCTTATTGAAACGTTTCTTCAAATTGATCTCACTAAGTGATCTTTATAAATTTTCTCTACTCAATAGCAATGTTCTAAAAAGTGTGAAGTGTGGTAGTAAGAGAATCGATTGTGCTAGAATCAATGGCAGAGAATGCCCTCTTGTCGCTGTTGGATATTGGTTAATAAATCGAGAATTGAAAATCGATTAAAGTGATTTCGTGTCGATTTCGGCCAAATACTCAAAAGCTCGGCTCAATCCGTTCAGGCAAAATTGTTTGTCACTTCGCCGCTTTGGGGGGCACAAACGGGGTCACGGGGGTCGAGGGGGCAGCGCCCCCCGTGGGGGCTCGGGGGCGACGCCCTCGAAAGAGAATTTTGATTTCTCTGCATGTATTGAAGGGTATATTTGGTATTTCGAAAATCAATATCGGATGAATGAGAAATTACGAAAAAGGATGAAAATCAGGTCAAAATGTTTGACCGTGCGACCGCACGGTTGGTAATCCGTGCGACCACACGTCAATTTCATTTTCGGGTTTTTAAGTTAAACCGTGCAGCCGCACGGTTGTCCGGCCAAAAGACACCTTTTCGTAAATGTGCATTGTTTGGAAATGGTGCATGGTTTGGCCTTAAACCATTTCGTCAACACCCTTTCATGGTCTATATATAGGACCATTTGGGAGTCCTATTCCTCATTTTTTGATATGCAAAACATCTCAACATCCTCACTTCTCTCCAAAATCAAATCATTTCATTTGTTTTGATATTCTTTCATTGCATCATTTGGGTTACATAAGACAAATTTGGTTCGTTGTACTTGTATTTTGGAGTGCTACAAACACAAGTGAAGCCGTTGTATCTTGGGAGTCGATTGTCATTATCCGTAAGCACCGTTGTGGGGCAAATTCGACTTAAGGACAAAGAGTCAAACTCTTGCCTCGACTTTGTCCTTATTCTTCTTCTTCTTCTTATTTGTGTTTTTCCTTGCCGTTACTCTATCCAAATTTTGGCTTGGATTTACAAACTTTCAATATTTGGCGTCACTGTTCATAAATCCACCCAACAGTCGCAAGTGAGCAGACGATTTCTCCCTGACATCACAGAATACGATTTTCGACATATGGCTACTTCTATTCTTGGGCATCCCGCCTCAAATAGACTAGGCTTCTTCATTCCTTAGTAACCTCCTTCATTCATGCCTTTTCTCGGTTACTCTTTCCTAGTTCCTAGCTCTAAGACTAGTGGAATAAGGGACAAGAGTGGCTTCGCTCCTAAAAGCTCTTCCCTTCCCTTGTTGACGATAGACATAAAAGGCTAGACAATAGCCCATGCCTTTCTTCTAATAACTAGAAAATCTCGTAAGAGCCGAATCCGGAATTCGGGAGTTAGTTCTTTGCCATTGAGGTAAGCTCGTCTTCCCGATCGAAACCCCGCTCCTATGCCATTCAATCCCGGCTAGACCGATCCTTCTTTTCTGGTTCTCCTTTCATTTCTCTAGTCTCCTAGTTTGCAGCTGCTAGATCAGAAGGATCAGAAAAGCGCGTAAGAAGAGGTCGGATTCAGCTATTGGTGGAATAAGAAGACCTAAATCAGATCTTCCCTCGCTATTTGGAAACGATGCATCGTGATTACCAGATCCTGGACACAATCTTCCTAGAGATGGAGAGCCCCTTGCCTCGCCTTTTCTAGCCTCTCCTTCTTGCTTACTTACCTAGCTCTTGTCTTAGTGACTCTTCCTCTTTTTTAGATTTTTTTTCTGAGTGTTAAAACGATAGATTTTACATTTGCCAATAAATTGGATCCGCCCCGATTTGATCAATAAATGGATTCTTGGCTAGAGAAAGGTTCAGTGACATGGACGCCCAGCCTGACTGAACTTGACCCTTCCCTTGATTTGCTTGATTTGAATGAACTACATAAGCCCATATCCGTACAGGGAAGGGGCTTCCCCCTGGGCCGGTACCCATTCGATTATTGGTTTAGTACTACGTAAGTCTGTAACTCTTTTGTCATTGAATCGGAATTGACTTCGCGTTCGAACTTTGAGCTGGAAGTTTGATCAATTGCTGATTCAAAGAAGGGTTCTTCTTTCGAAGCGGTCAATCGAAGAAATAGAGATTTTAGGCGCAATAGAAAGGAATGCTGTAACCGGGATGGGTGAACCCTCATAGATATCAGGTGCACACATATACAGTCAAAAGAGATATTGAGTCCGAAGGGAAGGGGATTTTCTTCGGGGCTCGAGAGATGGAATAGAGAGGGCCCTACAAGTTTTGAATTCGCCGCTGGGGAATTCACATGAAAGGGAACGAGGAATTCTCAACGAAAAAAGTGCTCTCTAAACCGAACATGAAAGTCGTTTTCCATCAGACGGTTGTTCCTGTAACTCTACTCTCGACTTGGATTATATATCCAAAAAGGTCCGCGCTCGGCCATTCCACACGCTGCCTAGCAGAGGCGTGGTTATCTGAAGTGGATTCTCTCCTTTGTAGTAGATGCCGAACCTGTTGTGCCCCATTGACTAAGAAGGGGGCGGGCGCAGCAGCTACATGGACCCTTCCTTTCTGTTGTTGCCAGCGCTTTCCCGGGTCGAGTCGGAATAAAGGGCAGGCAAAGCCCGAAGGCTGCTATCCCAATAGGCCAGAGGGCGAAACGAGGAGAGGGCCCGGAAAATCATACCACGGCGGTCAAAAAAGCGTGTTCCCTTCAGATAAGACGCACCGTAGGATTCTACTCGTATCGTAGCATGAGACCCCCTCGGAAGTGGTTGAACATCGAAATAAAAAATCCCGGGCTAATCTCTTTTTTAACTCTATCTGTCAATGGGGAGACGTGCTAAATCAACGGCTCGGCTTGACGGCTTGAGAGGACGAAAGGCCGGGTGGTTGTGTTCGGCTATGGTAATATTCCCTGGCGCCTTTGACCGGTAATGCACTTCTCGTTGGCGGAACCGACTTGATATTATATATAGTCATGGATGCCCTTTCTTTGGTCTTGAATTTGGTGTTTGAATATCTCTTCTTTACTTTTTTTTGGGGGGTAAGTGAGAATTTATTAACACACTAAAAAATAACAATATCAGTACAGGGCATACCCTTTACAACTAAGAACAACAAGCAGGGGAATCTAATCAAAGACACCCCCCAACACAAAGAACAGACCAGCAGCACTATCTGGCCCTAACAATTGCATCTGATAATCTCCATGAGCCTACGAGCCATCTGTTTTCTTGGGAAGGCTGGAACCCATGTAGGGAGTTGATCCTAGCCCTCACCCAGTACATAATCTCATAAAATACATTACTAACTCCTCTTAACCTGCCCTGAAACATTCTAGCGTTTCTCTCACGCCAGATTCCATAAACTGTTGCTGCAAACATCAATTTAGCTATTAGGCTGTGCATGGATTTACCTTTGAAACTAATGGCCATCCAGTGGAGGGTTTCCTCCATCGTTCAACATCATTTCTAGGGAGCTCCCCTTCATTTATTTTCATTATTGGTAATATAAGTGCCTCGGTCTTGTTGTAAGCTAAGTTTACTTCATGTGGGGTATCCTTTTTTTATAGTAGGGGCTTTTTAAGGCCCTTATCTTAGTGGTGAAACTGAATACTTGAAATTCAACAGACCCTATGTTTTCTTCGTTTTCTTTTTGAGAAATAACCAAAATGAATGAATTTCTTACCATAAAAAAATGCCTCCTCTCCCTTTTTACAAATATGGATTTTACCGATCAGTAATAATAACGTCATTCATTTTCATGTGGTAGATACAATAATCTAATCCAAATTTCTTTCGAAACTCCTAATTTTATCAATTCAAATGAATGCCCGATAGTCAAGCTTTTGAAGCTTAAGCGGGAGTAGGCGTTAAAAAGCATTTTTCAATTCCTACATATTTGATTTAAATTTTACCCATACTTGAACAAGTAAAAAAAAAAAGGGAAAAAAAAGCCTAAGCGCGCGTTTTTTAGATAAAATTTTTAAAAAAGCTTTTTTCGCGCTTTTCGACAAAGCGACGCGTGAGAGGCACGTATTGCGCGAGTTTTAGAACACTGCTCAATAGTAAAAAAAACTCATTTCAAAATTCAAGAATTGAAGAGAAAAATGCACCTTTGAAAATTGCACGTGTAGAATTGAAAAACATAAATATGTCTTGATTCAAGATTATTTTCTCAAATATCCCTTTTTTTGGTTTTCCTTAAAATTTTCTCTTTTTTTTTACAGCACTTCATCTTCATCCCAATCATCCATTAAAACTCAAGTCAATATTGACTTTTCAACCAAATTTCAACCATTTATTCTCTTAAAAATTACTACTCATTTAAAAAAAAATCTCTTTTCAAACAAAATCAAACACACATTTTTTTTGAGTTTTTGCTTAATGTGAGTTACAAATAAAAGATGATTTATCGTTTATTAACTTACTATAGATGTCAACAAATGTTACTCCTATACATTTATTTTATCATACTTGTATTTATCTTTTTACTAACTTGTTATAGAATGACATTACTTCAACAAAAAACTTACGGTAAAGGGTCATGTGAAAGAGCTTTTGCCTTTGAGAAGAGTTTTTATGAGGAAGTTATATCAGACTAACTTATATAAAAGTTTTTTTAGACAGCCAATACAAATTTCAAAATAATAAATTGTCCTAATAGGCCTACCTACTAATAACTTCTAAGTCATATTTTTAGGTAGTGGTCAACACCAAAAACCAATATTCAATTTTGAGATGAGTGCCTAAAAATCCTAAAGAATGTCCAAATATATATATCCTATCCTATAAAAGAGTATTGAATGAGTGCACTTTTCATAAGTCACATAAGCAATTTTTTTTTAATTTTCATTGGCTCGAGCTGCTAGCCAAACAAGACGCATTCATGGCTGCGGTCGCTCATTTTCTTTGGTCCATCTTCAGCTCACTTGGGTTTTTCCCCTTCAATCCACATTTTGGAGCCGAGTTGATAAGCTGGAAATCATTTCTATTTTTACACGCAAATCATTGCCATTTTCATACGCAATCGCTCATTTCTCTTTTCTCCAATCAGGGTCGGATCCACCTCTAAGCGAGGTAGCGCGGCCGCGCTGCCTCGCCGCCAGTGATCTGCCGCCGGCGCTGTGCTGCTTCAGCTATGAATTTTTTTTTCTTCTTTTTGGCCCAAATTGGTACCCAACCCAAGCTCAAAGGACCAAACTAGATTCAAAACGTTCCTCAATCCATATTTGGCAAGCAAAATCTGAAAAATTGAATCCCTAACCTACCTAAGCCTTTCTTCTTCCTTGGTCGGATCCGCCACAGAGAGGAATCCACACTGGTGACTGGTCAGCTTCTTCCCCCTTCGAGTTCGCCGCCAGCTGCCACCTTCCATGACGCCATCGTCGCCGCCGACCGGCCGTTCGGTCAGAACTCCGAAGGTAAAAGCTCGATGCTCACTGGTAGTGGTTACTGGTCTGGGCATCTAGCAGCTTAGTTTTCTTTCTAAGTCACTAAGTCCTATTTTCAGCTTTTGTTTTGAACTTTTGATTATTTATTTACTTATTTGTAATTTTCATATTTGTAATGTTTATGTGTAAGTTTTTTAATCAGTAAATATTGATGTTTGATTTCTCAATTTTTTGGTTAGATTACTTTACTCGAATCAGCTGCCCATTGTTGTCCATTGTCATTTCCCAAGTTATTCCATTTGTGGTTTCTCATTTCAATTATCAGGTAATGAGGCTAAACTTTGATTTGTCATAATTAATTTAGGAATTATGCATAAGTGTTACATTTAAGTTTTTGCAATGTGGTTAGATTTGTAATTTGAGAAATGGGATGAAAATATGATTTGATTTGTGAATTGTGATTATTGATTTATGGCTTGTGAATTGAGATTTGGCGAATATTTGATTTGATTTGTTATTACTGATTTACAGATTATGGAATATTTTTTTCAACCTAAACGAAAATCTCAACCTAGTGGTTCTAGTTCTAGTAGTCCTGCAACTACTTCTAGTAGACCACATGCGTTAGTAGAATTTGATAACACATTTTAGCGACACTTGTACACAGTCACTTAAGGGATGCGATCGATGCAATTGTTTGAGCAAATGAATACCGACTGATGTCAATGTCATGTATTTTTCATCTATTTCGGTTTGTATTGGATTATATGTTCATATATTTCATTATAACTATTTATTTCATTTCTATACCTATTTATTCATTTTTAAATATTATTTCATTAAAAAATATTCACAATCTCGTTACTGCGATCGTTGATATTCGTCGGTCAACGGTTAACGGTCACAAAGTCAATGGTCAATGCTCTAGCTGGACTTATCGGCTGGTTCCGCCACTGTCTCCCACTCCCACGACATCATCCACAATTTTTTTTCATGCTCAGCCCCTGCTGAAAATCGAAAGTGCTATCTTGAAAGGTTGCTTAAATTGTTGCCGTGAGAAATATATTGGTGGAGGTAATCAAAGACAAATATATCATTCTTTTGTTTTGTTTTTTCCCTCTTTAGATTCTTGGTAATTGAGTTTTTTTGGAGATGGAAAGTGATGTAATTTCTTGTTCGATTTTTTTTCCTATTTTTCTTTTTGGAAGAATTTCAGCTAACAGTAATGACTTGCTTCTTTCCTCTGTTTTGTAGAAAGTTTCGGGATGAATAAAAAACGATTTTTTTTCTTTTCAAAAATACTACACATGATTGTTGTTAAAAATGAAAATAATTTTTCATTTTTGCTATACAGGACCTTCGCTGTTTTTTCTCTGTGCAGACTCTGCTCTTGCATCTGCTCCTCTGGAAGGTAAATCTTGAAACCCTTCTCTGTTTATATTTTGGAATACTTGACATAGAATTTTACTTTTGTTCCTTTTGAATTTCTTAGTTATTTTTGTCAAAGTCTTTATCTTTTTGTTATGCTACTTTCTGTTCTCTTTGCTTTTTCATCACTTCAGTATCTTCATTCCTACTGTGTGTGTATGTGAGAGAACGAGTTTAGATCTTATAATATGCAAAGTTGAAATCATTTTTTTTTTTTTTTTTTGCACAATGAAATCATAGGAAGTGAATGAAACTGAAATATTTTTTTTGTTTCATTTATGTACTTTTTCTCGAGACTCCTCTTAAATGACAACTTTAAAGAGAAACCAAAGCCCACTGATATCAAGAAAACAGTGCTTGTGAATTGCCCAAATGGGAAATCAAGGGCTCAAGTTAAGTAAATTTCTACATCTAATAAGATACTCTTTTGGAGAATATGTATATGTAAGACTTAAGACATATATGTTAAATTCTCTTCAACTCTTTCTTATTAGTAATTGATTCTAAATAGTATCAAGAATTTGAATAATAAAATAGGGCTACTGATAGTCAATTTGTGTGGAGGTAATAATTAATTTATCAAATTGCATTTTGTTTTTGAATTTATGAATTCGTTTGAAATGATATTTTACTTATGAATGCAGACATATGCACCTTATGAGCGTCCAACATTGACAAAGGCTTATTTGTTCCCATTGAATAAAAAGTGAGCTCGGTTACAGGTGAGCGCTTTTTGCTTTTTGGTTTCAACTTTCCCTTATTAGACTTTATTGATTTTTTCAGGGCATTGTGAAATTTAATATTTATGTTTCTTTTGGTACTAAGTCTGGCTTTCAATTATTATATTGGCTCAGTGGTGCATTATGCATGAAACTTTAGTGCAATTGCAAATTTATAAGATGTCTTATCTTAAGAATGGTAAGAAAAGGTTTTAGGGATGTTGGTAGTAGCTTTTATTTCTTTTATATATTGTTAAATGTAATTAGGACCAGCGAAGAAAGACAAACTCCTGTCTGGTACAAGGGACAACAGATAGAGGTATTTTTTATTTTTTTTCGATACGTCCAAATGATCTTCGCACAATTTTGTAGCCTCTTGTACTAATAACACATAATATTCTTTGCAAAATATCATCTAAATATATTTTAATTATATGGGTAATTGATCTTTCTCAATAATCAAACTGGTAACAAACATTAGGAGTTGAGTTTTGATTTATTAAATTTCTTTCAAGCCTTGAGTGCACCATACATCAGAGAATTTAGCAACATGGTTTTTATCCTTTCAAACCATAATTCATAAAATCATAATCAATGTTGGGTTTATTTTAGAAACATGTTTTGGGCTTTAATGCTCTGCTTATGATTTGAATTCAGAGGAAAGGATTGTTGAATTACAAGGGGTAGCTCTCAAGGTTCTCAAATCTTTGGAAGTTGTGGTGGGGCACCTGAGAAAATTCTTGGTGGATCATATTGTTCTCCTCCTATTTGAGAAAAGTGTAAATTAAGAAATCCATGATTATAGGTCAATGTCGTGCCGAGCCAATGCCAATCCTTTTAGCGACTCTATATGAGTCGAAGCTTCTTGTAAAACAATTTTCCCTTACATATTTCTCTTTTACTGTAGGTTAATTTCTTTTATTGAGACGTCTATTGGGTGTAAAAAATAGAGAGCTCGGAGAAGTAGCGTAAGGTCTCAAACCTGTAAACTGATAATTACTTATGCTGAACATAGAGCATAAGAAATCCAACTTGCTTACTCTAAATCATTTTTGTGAGATAAATAGGTTCTCTTTATTACTATTATTTTTTTAACTTACTTTTGTGATATGAGTAGCCATATTTGCATAACTGAGTTGACAAAAACACATTTCATATTTTGATTAAAGTATTGTTTTGATTATTGTATGCTTTGCTTTTATCAAATTGGCACCTGTATAGTGTTAATACAGATAGTCAAATAGAATCATGCACCTTGATCATCCTCCCACATCAGAATTTGATTGATGGTTGCTCAAACATGCTCACATTTCCCTTCAATTCGAAGTTATTTGAGACATTTATCTTTTGTAATTGGTCAATGGTTATGTTGGAATTTGGGTTGAAAGTAAACTTTTTAATGCCATAAATGCCATCTGTTTGATTTAGCACATACTTAACATCATGTAATTAATGTTTATGAAAAAATAAATTAATACCTACGCTTTTATGTACTCAACAAAATTGCAGCACGTGCCTTGCATTGTGTACTTCCATAGATGGAGATACTCAGTATCCCACTATTTTGCTCATCTTTCTTTTATCGATCACATTATTCATAGTGTGTTTTAAGTGTTTCATTCGACATTAATTTTATTCTCATGGCTAGATTAAATTGTGTTTGGTGAACTTACGATGTTAAATTGTACTTTGTTGTTTATGGAATAAAGTACATAGTTTAAAAAATGATCATTATGATATGGATTGGGTATGTTAAAGTTTGAATGGTTCAGGTTTTTTATGTTCTCATTTTAGTTTTGTACATATAATAGAAAGTTGAATTGACATTGCTGATTTTGAATTGATTAGTTTGTCCCAAGGTCACTATTGTTCTTTTTTAAGGAAGAAATTAATTTTTTTATTATATATTTTTATTTATCTATTTTTTATTGTTTTTTTAATGCTAGGAACTACTATGATTAAATTGAGCTAGATTGCTAGCAAATATTTACGATTTGGGAATTTAGGATTAAAAATCCTTAAACATTATACAAGTTATTTCTTTTTTGATAATAACATTATACGAGTTATGAAAGTGCAATATTATGCATGAACTACAGTCACATGCATTGAACTTGTATACGCTATTATATACTTACTATTTGTTCGGATCCTGTTTTTGGATTAAAATATGTTTTTACGCTGTTTTTTAGATAGATTGATGGTTAAAAAGTAGAGAGAGAAAATGTGTAGGTTTAGAGATTGATTTGGGGAATTGTGTAGTTTAAAAATTGGTTTAAAAACAAAAAAAAAATGACTTTCCGATCAGAGGCTTAACGATAATACGACACATGCATTGCACGAGCATCAAACTAGTATATATCCCTATATCCCTATACAATAAAAGAGTGTTCTCCAATGGCACTATTCATAAGCCATGGAGCCATATTTTATTTACTTCATTGGCTTTAGTTGAAAGCCAAACAAGAGACACATTTATTGGCTTAAGCTGAAATTAAGTTGCAAGCCAAAAAAAGATATTTTTCCTCTTCCATTTGGAGCCAAGTGGATTGAATTGTTGAGTGAGCCGATTGAATTGTTGACTAAAAGGTAAAATATCTAACAGACTAATAGGCCATATCGTCCACAGAGCCTCTCCTTAGTCCTCTCTTTCCATACTGTCCACAGAGACTCTTCACTGCAACCAGTTCTTCTTCGATTCTTCTATATCTCTCACCGACCTTCTATTATCTCACCTTCGCCGTCCATTTTGTCCCGTTGACCCATTCCCTATGTTACCTCGATCGTCCATTTTATCCGACGGTTGCTCCATCTTCTTGCACACCGGTAAATCCGAAAACCTCGACAGCTGCTCTTGTGGTCCGACGACAGGTTTGTTGGATGTTTTTTATTTTTCTATTCGATTTTAGTTAAACCACATCTGATAACCTGAAGTTTTGTGACTTATATTGCGATTCTTGTAGGTACATTTTAGTTGTTTTCTTTTTAAGGGTTTTTGTTCTTGTGTCGATTTTGAATTCTGTTGGGAAGGAAAAAAATAAAGAGAGTGATTGTATTTCTCGTAAACCTTGACAATGGCTCCTTCTTCTTGTGGTCTGATGACATTTTTGTTTGACGATTTCTATTTTCCTTCTCGATTTTAGTATAAATGAAAGCTTATAACTTGAATTTTGTAACCTTTGTTGCGATTCTTGTAGGTACGTTTTATTGTACTTTTTTTAGGGTTTTAATTCTTGGGCAGATTTTGAATTCTGTTTTGAAGAAAAAAATGGGAGTGATTGCGAAGCTTGTTTACGTGTTCTTGGGCCTCTCTTTGTTTATCTCGGCTTAAATCTACATGGTAGACCCGGATACTGAAACTTATATCAAATTGCAGGTTCATTTTTTTACTTTTTATTTATTGTTTAATTGTTCATTTTTATTATGTAAATGTTTAGTGATAGTATTAATGATATATAAACTGGCTAAATGATTCACAAGCTAATTAAGTAAAATTTCTTGATAACTATTAATGGGAGTTGACTGAGATTCTAACATTTCTCCAATTGATAGTATGATAAAGTAGAGTAGCAAGTGAAATTTATTGGATATTTTATGTGAAACTGAGATATTCAATATTGCCTCATGTGTATTATATTGGATTTGACCCATAGTCTATGCATACTAGCTCTTGAAATGGCGTTGGACTGAAAAGTATTATATTTATGATTTTCTTGGGTTTATCAATTCATCTTGAACTGACCGAATTGCTATTTAGTGTTGATTAAATAAAAATGTCATTGGACCTATATATTTGGCCTTCAGGATCATATTATCATTACTCCTATTTCCCTATATTTTACTATACTTTATTATTTTATTACATATTGAAAGAGGCAATGAGGAGGCCATTGTTCAAAACTTTCGTCCATGTCAAAACTATGCCATTTTGAAGCTGGTTTTAATCATATGCTTGCTGCATTGGGGGCTTTAATCCAAACGTTATTGAAATAATTGTTGTCTTAAAATTGTTAATAATCTAACTATTATTCTTGGCTTTTAATTTGGTAAGTTTCATTGAGATACAAGGACAATTTGGTTCTGTGTGTTCTTTCGATTACTTTTGTGGATTTTAGCTTTTTCTCAATAGTTATCTGAATTATAATCGATGTTTGGTCAGTATAGTGTATAAAAGATTGATTATTTGATTGGTAAAATTCTCTAGGATATTGGATATTTATCTTCTATCCAATAATCTCACTACAAATGAATTGTAGTTTGCAATTTGATCATTATAGCTCTTGGGCACTCAGTTGTTTGTTTTTGGAAAAGAATTATTAGTTAAACGTGAATTTTCTTTTTAGATGTCAATTTTAGGAGATGCGATGATGATATTCAAAATATAACTTGTAATGAAGCTGAATGGTCATTGTAATGGTTATTTTGACTCTGTAGTTCTATACATTCTTTAAAACAATACTTGTTACTTAATCATTGCTGCCACAATTTTTTATATTCTTTACTGATGATGATATACATGGGACTCTAGGAACGCTCACAACCACTTGTCTAACATTTTGTAAGTATCAAATATTCCTTTCCTAAATGCTTATTTTGCTTTTTCCGCATTAAACTTGGCATTTTCTTTGAGTGTTTTGGGAATTCTGATTATGCACATATCTTTAGTGGTAGCATACAAAAACCATTGAGGTATCTTGCTAATCTATGTTTCTATAGTTTGATTAACTTAACTATATAAGCATAATATTTATTACCCTGAAGGAACAACCCAGGATGTCCAAATTTCAATTTTTAAAATCTTTGGGATGCTTTGATTTCCATTGTTGAGTTCGGTGCTATTATATGTACAGGGTGTAGATGACTTCAACTCTTATTTAACACTATGCGTTGCAATTCTTTTCTCTTTTTCTTAGCATCCATTAGAACATTCAAAATAGCTAGAGAAAATCGCAAAGCTTCAATTTTGCTCTTCTTTACATTTGACAAAGTTTCCATTCTTATGATTTACAACTTGTTTGTATTTTTAACATATAACGTGTCTTATTAACTATACATACTGGTCTCAATTTTCACTACTCACATAAAGAGGCACTTCTAAATTTACCATTCATTTTTTTCGTCCAAAACGATGTCATACTGCCTAGCCAAAACCCAAAATGACGTTGCATTGCCTAGCACAAAATGACGATGTTTCATGTGAGATATATATAGAAATTATGTAGGATTTTCATTTGAAACTTCTCCTTGAAGCAATCTCTCCCCAGAAACGCAAGCGATGATGGTTTTCTTTGGTTTGACGACGAGTTCCTGGTTAGTTTGATGAAGAAGAGACTGTGACATTTTTCAATTATCTTTTTCCATATGTTTTTTTCTTGTGCAAATGTGTTTTGAAATTCCTCCACCGTTGCCTTTTGCATTTGTAGACGTCCAAAGTAAGGCTCATTATTTTTTAATACATCTCTACTTTTAAAAAGTAAATCAAAATTGGGTTTTGGTACTGTGGGTTTGCAAATCTCATCCCTTTCAACAAATATTGTCCCTTTCCTTTCGGGAATTATGGTTCTTCGAGTGTCGCTGCCTTGATTAAGCTCCGGATTTGTTAAGATTTTTGAAATTTTTATAGGTTGGTTGAAGACTTAGGGTTCAATATCTGGTATTTCGCTTGTGGGAAGTTGTTTAAATTTTTAGATTCTTTAAATAATTATTGATTATTGATACTTCCATTGAAGCTTTTTAAATAACATGTTTTCTTGATTATTCTAAGTTGATTGGTGAAACTGTTGAAATGCTTGCACGTGTATTTACTTATATTTTTAGGAACTACTTTTGTTTTTTCCTTGAGTCAAGTCCAGTTAACCTTTATACTCGAACTCTTAGCCTTTTTTTGGATCAATTTAATGATCTATAAGTGGCCAAACTTCATTTTCAACCACATACTTTAATGGATATATCACTTTTTAACCACAAATTCTATTTATAATTTATTGTTAAATATTTAATGTTTCCAAACATACTATTAATCGAGCTGGTGGCAAGATCAAGTTTTTAAATCCAATTTTATACGCAGCAATGATGGTAAGTTTTATTGAATCTTGCTAGAGTTTGTATATTTTATTGAATCTTGCCAAGTTTGGGCCAATTTTGGTGCAAAGTTAAGTTTTTGTCTTACAAACTGTCAATCATGATATATTCTATTCGTGTGGTTTAGTGCTCTATTTAGAATTTTAACTTGATTTGTAGCATTATTTTTAAAAACTTTGTGCTAATGCATGAGTAGGCGACCTGGTGGAGCTTGTGTATATGTGTGGCATAAAGATTAGTGAATCAATTCAGATATAGTCCAACTACATTTTTTGTACTTTTTTTAAATATATATATATATATATATATATATAGTCAAATTATACAACCTTCATACATAACTTTGGTATACGCTATTACATACTTAGTTAATATACGTGCATCGCACGTGCATCTAACTAGTATATATCCCTCTTACTTTAAAAGAGAGGATGTATTTACTGTTCAAATGAGTAACCATCGTGTTCACACTTGTAAGCTTCCAAACCGAAAGAGGATGATGATGCATTTTATTATCGTCTTCACACTTAAGCTTCCATAACATTCATAAACCGACTTCATCAACGTGTTTTTATCTCTTCATTCACGTACAATTGTTGTACGAGAAATAATCCTAATTTCTACCATTTCTTCTTCAGCCATAAATTCAAAAGAGTTCCTTCTCTTCATACCGGCCACGATAGTTGATTTTGTTCCAATAAATCCATAAATCAACAGCTTTCCATTCTGGAACTTCCATATATCTGCCTCAAATCAGTTATTCCAACTTTTATTTCACCCTATTCTGATTGTTTATCACACCGATTCGAATATGGTTCTCTTTTGCTCTTCAACTGGTGAACTACCGGCGGGCACCATTCTTTGACTGGTGAGCTACCGACAGGCGCTATTTGTCATTTTATTTTACCTCTTTGTGCCTTCTTCAAGCAAACGCATCGCAGAATTTATTGTTGCTTTTGATTCACTTTCTTACTGCTTTTAGGTGATCAATTACATATCTGTTCTACTGTTGTTTTTTTAAAATCTATGATGAAAGTATAGCTGAATCAATTTTTTATTGTAAAGGGAGATTTCGTTCGTTGATTTTGTTCCGTGGAAATCAATATCTGTAGTTTTTTTATTTTTGTACCCGTTGTTGCTTCCTTCCGATGGAGAGTTTAGGGGTTTTCTACACAAAATAGTTCTCCGAGCGCCTCTTTCTCCCTCCCTAAAAATTTCTTTCAATTTTTTCCCCATTCAAGCACCTCTCTTCTCGGTTGCATCTTTGGGCTTGGAAGCAGGTATTTACGATTTATGTATCATCAATAGTATATATGCACACAGACTTTGACTTGCTCTACTTCTCTCCGTGGCTCGATTTGGTGTTTTGTTGATGATGGTTGTTCCTGGGTGATTCAATGTTAAGGAATCGAAAATTTATCTCGACACAATCACACTAGACTCAGAGAAGAAAACAATCTGCGAAGGGAGGTACCGATCAGTAACCTCATAATCAAAAACTACAATCTATTATTCACTCGTCTCTCAGTGTACACGTCTCCCCCTCTATTCTCTCTTAGATTATTAACTTTTTAGATTTTCTTTGTCGAAAATGATCAATTATTTGAAAATATTAACTGGTTGTTTACGTTAGATCAACTAATTTAGCGATTCTTCTGAAATTAATATTTTTTTTCGTTTTTCCGTTCTGCAGGGATTTGGATTTTTTTTTTTTTTAGTATGCTTCAGATCTTATTATTCATTTTTCGAGTAGCAAGAGATTTACGAGCTCGTCTATACAATGATCAAATGCGTTGGCTGAGTCTCAATATGAGTTTATAGAGCATTGGACTAATCTATTTTCATGACAATTTCAGTTGGGTATAGGAGTGACCAATATGTGGTGGCAGAGTCTGTCCATTGATGTTTTTAGTTGCGTTCTCTCCTCGAGTTTTTACTTCGGGTTCATTCTGTAAATTGTCACTTAGAATGAGGTAACCAAAAATGTATTTGAATTTTTCTGGTTTAAAGTTGGGATGACCCTTGATAGAGGGGAGCAGAAGAACAGAATCCATACCTACATCAACTCAGATGAGTTCGTTAATATATGTTGAAGTTTTCTTTTTTGGTGTAAATTTGATGGTTGGACATAACTAACAGAAATTAGCACTTCTAATTTTGTGGAAATAGTTCAACTTGATTTCATTATGGGTTGAAGGAACTTAACTGGCAACGAGCAAACCGAAAAAATGAATCTTCCTTACCATCTGAGCTCATAACTTCTATTTTAACTAGGAACTTCAGCTGCTCATGATTTCTGGGACTCAAGTTTTGATTTAAAAAATACTGGTAAGTAACATTTTTATGTCTCAATATGTTTGTTCATTTCTATTGGCTTTGCTTAGCTTTTCCAATAACAGATATTATTAGGTGAATGGATTGGAGTATCTCTTTGTCTAGAATGCATTTTTTAACATTGATTTTCATCTTTTCTTCCTAAATTAATTATTTCAGTATTTTGAGAAAAAATAATCAAAATAAGTTTTTAAATTTGTTGATATCCTGATATGCTAAATAAATGGCTTTACTCTTTTAATGAAGAACGAAGATGATACTCAAAATATGTGGTATGAGTTTCCATGCTACTATTGTATATGTTAATTGGAATTGAAAATCCATTTTTTTTTTTTAATAATGAATTGAGGAATCCGAAATCTAAATTTAGAAGAAATAAATTCTGCTAATATGTAGCTTGGAAGGAAAGTTGAGGAGACAATAATTTCTTCTTGGTCAGCACTGGAGTTCGTGATTTTGATATATATATATATATATATTTTTGGTTATTTATTTATTTTTAATTTGCTATAATAGAGTTCCTACTTGTTCATCTTACTCATTTCTTCCTTTTTCCCCAATAAGACAGGTACAAATTGTGATGAATGGAAGGAGGATTACAGCTGGTATGCAAACGTGCTCTTTACGACAAATAATGGCATAGGAGCTGCAACGTGGTGGCTTACATGGATTTCTTAACAGCATGAAGTAGGTTCACTTGAGAAACATTTTCTCGAACCTGTTAAATATGATTAAAATTCAACTTGTCCAATAATCTTCTTTCTAACGTTCCATTCATTCTTTTGAATACAATCAAGTATACTCCTCCTCCACTCTCTTTTTGTTAATATAAATTAATATAATGTTACTCTTGAGCTTTATAAGCTTTTTTTGTTTTCAGATGCATGCATAAAATTTCTCAGCACATTCCTTTGGCTAAAAGTGTGTGATTCATTTAGCCTCCATTTGGTAAATCGTTTATAAACAATTGTATAAATAATACATTTTCTCAAATCACTTTTCAACCACACATTTTTTCAAATCATTTTTCAACTACAAATTTTTCTTTAAAAATATCACATTATTTGTTTATAAACAAAAATTTTACCAAACTGAGACTTGAAGCTTTTGAAAAGTTCCAAGAATACATGTTAAACAAAAGTAACATGACAAGTGAGAAATATATGAATGCTGTCGAACAGGCAAACAAGGACGGAGCTGAGGGGGGTCATCCCCCCCCCCCTTTCTAATAATACATATTTTTTCTTTTAATTTTCTTTTTAAAAAATATTTTGTATTAATTTTTTGTGTATTTTAATATAGGGACCCCCAATTAAAATTGTCTGGCTCCGTCCCTACAGGCAAGGGAGCACATTTTAGCAAGGGATATCTTCCAAATTGTTTTAAGTCAATGCTTTGAACAAAGAACTTTTTCTGATACTTTTGAGATCTATAGAGCTTTAAGAGTTGTGAATCGAAGTCAGTACATGAGTTGTTTGCAGGTTTCTTTTTCTCTTTGGCTATTTCGATCCTTTGTTTACTCAACTAACACAGTTGATGTCAAGTATGATCATGTGTTCTTACTTTAAGTCAGGCTAGAGGGTGTATATTAGTTGCTTCAAGCCCACAAGTTCTTACATGTATCAACAAGGTAAAATCCTGTTCCCATTTTCTCCTACTTCAATTGGTCATATAATGCTACTTTCACAATCCATATATAATCAATGCTTCAAATATCTTCAAGCTCTTTTCCGTAACTTCCATAGCACCTTTGTGTTTAGGACAAATACAAACATAAATTTTCTATGCCATTCTTCTTGACAGAATAAGATTGTTAATCGACCCTTGGCTGAAACCATTAAAAGAGGGAAGACTACCCTTGAGGATGAGGTGTTAGAAATAATGATGCTAAAGGATGAAAAGCAAGTTGCATTTTTTTAGCTTATAATTGTCTGATTTGATTTTGTGCAGTCAGACAAAATACTTCTTTACTTTTATATATATATATATATATATATCGCAAGGCTCAGTTCCTGTTCATTTGACATCACCATGATGTCATTTAAACGGCATTGTTTCCACTCCTTCCACACAACGACATATGCCACTGGAGTATATATGCAGAGAATGGAATTGCCCGGTAATTTTAGTCATGGTGTTTCGATTTTCTTCTGTCTGCTTTGAGAGAGTTATGTCTCTAAGAATTCGATAGTTGTCTTGTGTTGTGCAAATCGATCAGCAATCGTCTTTCGTCTAAAAAATACCTAGGTTCTTTTGACATCATAGTTTTTGTATCTTCGTTGTCAGTGTTTGAAAAGGTTGTGTGTGAATTTTTTTAACATTTCATTTTTGATTTCGTCGTCGGAATCAATTACTGTTCGCCCTTTGCTTCAGCAATTTTGGGTTTATTTTTTTTTTTTTTAAAGATTTTATTGATTTATTTTTAATTTCAGTGTTGTTTTGTTACTTTTAAGGCCCGATTTCTGTCGCTGTAGTGTCTCAAATATTTGGGCATCATTATCACCTCCGACGCTGAAAGGCGTGTTGGATTTGGAGTTTCCCCCCCCCCCCCCCCCCCCCTCCAGAGAATGGCATCTGCAAATGCTATTTCCACTGCCTCCATCCTGCCACCCCTTCTAAACAAGTATTAATTTTGGTCTTGCTCTCTCTTTTTTTTTTTTTAACCCCATTTCTTGAAATGGAGTTTTGATTGTGTGTATAATTTCTCAAAATTTGTTGGTGTTAGGCGGATTGAAGAATAGGAGAGTAAACCAATTTCAACAGGGAAAGAAGTTTAATTCAAAGCAAGCTATGAACCGGTTTGTGGTGAGGGCTGCAGCTAAGGAAATTGCATTTGACCAAAAATCAAGGTCTGCTCTTCAGTTTGGTATCGACAAGCGCAGATGATGAGGACCACGAGGGAGAGGGCTATGAAGAGGAGGAAACCCATAAGCCCACACATGAGGTATTGAAATATCTTGGACTGAGGCAACGGTTAAAGGCTACATATAGAAAGAAGATGAAGAAGCAATTAGGGATTGCTAATCCTGGATTTATGATTTTTCCCTACTACCGAAAGATTTTTTTTTTATTGTACAGACTTTGTAATCAGATCTTTTTAATCTTTTTATTGAAAAATCAGTGAAACTTTGTGGCTGGGGGCTAATTGCTCCTGTTCATCCCCTTTCAAGAAAACCTTGCTCTCTATAGCCACTCAACTGAACAAATTACAAAGTAATGGTTGTTATTTGAAAATTATATTTAAATAATGCTAATAAATTCGACTGCAAGAGGTATGGAGTTATTACCTAAGGTCTTATTTTGGCTTTACTTGAATTCATATGAACTCTTCCTAGCTCTTTTCCCTCATTTTTTGCTTGGAAAATGATATGATCATGAATTGTACAGTAACTTCCTTGTTCTCTTCACCACACGCCTTTGCTCAATTCCATCAAACTAACACTAACCAGATTAGAAATAATCCCCCTTGCATGATACATATTCCCACTGTCTCTGTGATACTTATGCTTGATTTTTGCTCAAAAGATACTTTGACCCTTCATTTAAGGAAGTTCCTGATGATACTGCTATACCAGCCTTTTGGGAATCTCTATAGGAAAAGATTGACTCAGAAATGAGTAAACTACCTAGAATGCTTCTCGATCACACTGAGGATTCTTGAATATAAAGTCAAGTGTTGTAAATCAGCTAAAACCATTTTGGTATGTTTGGTTTGTTGATTGGATCCCACTAAATGGGAATAAGAAAATAAGTTAAAATCTTTTGGGTAGTTGTTGTCCACTGGATTTTGGGGCCCGTTGAACTTTGTTTATGATCTTCAACTATATTGTGTCTAACTTTGTTTATGATCTTCAATTATATTGTGTTTAATTTCATTGAAGATGTGTAGTAATTAATTTTCAATATCTTATGTGTTTGGATTATGATGTATTTTTTTAAGCTCCTGTTTTTTATAAATTAAAATAATATTTTTAGTATATTTTTATAAAAGTTAATTAAATATGTAATTGAAAACATGTGAATTCCATAAAATGTAATTTGGATTTCGAATTTATTTGGCAAATCAAGCTAAAAGAATCATCTGAAAAATAATTTTCGTACGAAGTACGAATCAACACTAGTATATAATAAGAGGGAGTTTATCTAACACTATTCACAATTTTGTCAACTATATACCCAATTAGATAATGACATGTGCCCGCCCATGAGGATATTTTCATTGTTCACATTAGCCTTCCTCTATTCACATTACCTATTTCACACTGCACTGTACAATCTTTCTCTCTCACACAAATTTGTCGGTAGACAACGACTGCATCTCTCTCTCTCTCTCTCATTTAACCCTACATACTTCATTATAACCATCTAGCTCGGATTTTCTTTTTTGCTTTGTTCTTCCTCTTTTACAAAAGTGCCCGACGAGAGATTTGGATGCTTTGATTGAGAAATTGGGAGAAATATTGCGTTAGAACTTGTTAGAACAAAACATTTATCCAAGTATCCTTATCCTAGCTATATAATAAGAGGGGGTTTGTCCAACACTATTCACAGTTTCATCAACTACATAACCAATTAGGTAATGACAGGTTCCCGACCACGAGGATATTTTCATTATACACTGCCTTCGTCTGTTCACATTACCTATTTCACACTGCAACATACAATCTTTCTCACTCACACGAATCCTTCAGTAGACGACGACTGCATCGCTCTTGCTTCTCATTGCTCTCTCTCTCTTGCTCGCTGTTATGCATTTAACCCTATGTACTTCGTTATAACCACCTAGCTCGGATTTTCTTGTTTGCTTCGTTTATCCTCTTTCATAAAAGTGCCCGAGTTAGAGATTTGGATACTTTGACTGAGAAATTGGGAGAAATATTGGGTTAGAACTTGTTAGAACAGACATTGATCCAAGTAAGCCATGTTCTATTGCTATACTTTTTAAATTTTCTTATGGTTTTTACTGAATCTTTTTCCTCTTATTTTCAAGAAATCAATGGATCGAAGAAAAGTAATCAAACTGTGTTAAAGGACTGGTCGAAAAAATCGTTTTCTTGGTTCTTCTTTTTCAAAGATCTGCTCTTTCAGTGTCTTGTGGTTTTCGACTTGGTTTGTTCACCTACCGAAGGCTACGGTACCATAGTTTGTTTGCGTGTCCAGACGTAGGGGTAAGTTGCATATTTTTTAGTGTTCAAATATGATTGCAGTCATTATCATTTATGATTCTGATGGCATGTCTTAACATCAATCTTACTTTTCTATGACCTCAAAATTTTCAACATATATTTTTTTCCTTTCTCCAATTGCATGCCCTCACAAACAAAAAAAGGGGAACTATTTTTGGCTGATATCAACGTTCGGTTGAATCACAACAATATCACAACGGATGTTAAAGTTGATACTAGCTCCAATGTATGTTTTATTAGTACTCTTACCTCGTGCTTTGTAATATCTTGAAGTTCCGTTCCATTCCCTTCCCTCGTGGCTGAGAACAATGTTAAGCTTAGATATCTTAGAATTTGTATGCTTTTGTTGATATTTCATTAATACGTTTATAATTCTAAGAATCCTCAATATTCATGTATGTTTTTACACTAGAATGAATTCAATACAACCTATACTATAACCCAATATGGCCCGCTATAAACTCAAAAGGGGTTCAAAGTCTAACATCATATTCTGCTGAACTTTTTTAGTCATTATTTCTCTCAAATTTAGATTTTTAATAAATCGAATGATTTTGTCCACGAATAAAGTATCAACAATATGTTGCTACAAATTTTGATTGCATATGATGAAGATTGAAGTATAAAAATTTTCAATATCTGTACAGATTCCATTAAAACCAGTATGTCCTGATGGAAGTTTTAAAACTTATTTTGAGTTTTTGATTAATCAAGATGTGATATTTCTCATGATATTTGTCTATCTTTATTTTAATAACTTTTCGATATTAAACAAATATATTATTTTTTTAAATAATTGAAGGTACCGGATTCTTGCTATGCTATTTTTGGTCACAGTTGAAAATTCTACTCCAACGCTTTAGAAAGGAAAAATATATCAAATTTATCATTAAAAGATTAGACCAATAGATTAGTAATCATACATTTTCAAATGTGCACGATGAAATTGAAATAAACTTGATGACAAACAACAATATTGAAGAGAATGAAGATGACATATATCAAATTTGTACATTGATGAATTCCCACAAGTCTCAAACTTTGTTATAAAGGAAAAATACTTGATGTTAAATTTTTCTTCTTCTTTTTATAATATTTCAAATATTATATAAATAAAACCTATCATTTATTCCCAAATATTATCGATGTTGTTCTCTACTTAAAGCTCATAAATGTTTTTATCAAAATATTATATAAAGAAAACCTATCATTTATTCCCAAATATTATCGATGTTGTTCTCTACGTGAAGCTCATAAATGTTTTTATCAAATAAGTAAGTCTAGTAAAGGTTTTGATTGAGAGAGTAAAATATAATCTCAAAAAATTTGTTTAAATATAAAAAATTATTAGATTTTCTTAATTCTATTTGTTTTGCATGTTTGACTAATTTTTTTGAGTAAAAGCTCAAAATTTTTATAGACATAATTCTTAAAAATCACTTTATATGGACAATTAACATACAAAGCATGTTTAGACAACTAGTTCATAAAAAATTCACGATTTAAAAATTCTTTCTTTTCCCTTAAAAAAACATTACATTGTAATGGGTATAGCAGAGTACCAAGGTAAAAAATATTAACACCACAAATTATACTAAATAAATACACGACATTATATTTACACAACTAATAATATATATATTTTCTAAATGCACAACACTACAAATACATATATACCCCTTATTTAATTTTAAAAAACACAAAGTGATAAAATTTGTACACCACAATTGTATCGTGAGTTCCCAACCCATTCTCATCTCTAAACTTGATGTCTTCTGGGTCGTTTTGATTTCAACTTTTAATTTCCAATTTGTGCTCGTTTAATCTAGAATCAAATTCTATTTTCATCATATTATTAAAAATAAATTTTATCTTAATAAATTATCATCGACATAATTTAAAGTTCGTAATTAAAAATCGGCAGAAATGATGCGTAATCTAAAATTTTTGAATTTCGTAATTTAAAGTTTTGTCCTGACATTTCAAGTCTCCTTCGCGCAATTGGAAACACATAAACCTAGGAAATAGTTTCTTCAACCAAAAAAGGTTTAGCCGCAACCTTGACGACCCCTACCTATCCTACTCTGGATCTTGATGAAGGATGTAAATCACATGTTATGCTTCCAAGGATACATGGTGGAAGGCTGCTTGCACTTACCCAATGGCCAAATCCATATTCAATGATTCGAACCTTGACGCAGCAGCCTCAAGCAAAGCTGGGATTTTTTCATCTTTCCTTTTTATCACTTGAAGATATGCACTGGGGGCATTTCTTCAACCAAACATTGGCGGGTGGCTTTTCACATGCAATTGATAAGCAATTGAAATACTTTAAAATTAAATTACTAAAACAAGTTATTTTGCTATTTCACGGCGGAGGAATTTAGATTATTGTCGAGATGAATTTTTTCTGGCATAGTACATGTTACTGTTGAATCAAAAAATCTCTACGCCGATACAAAGTTTAATTGAAAAATGAATATAGAATAACTAAAATTGCAAGGTGGCATCGAAATCATAGTAAATCTATAAAAAAAATAAAAATGTAAGTGTATATTGCCTTAAAAAATAGTTCTACAAACAATAAAAATATTTCACAAACCTGAACTACAATTTGTGTTGGTGGCTGTGAAACGATATTATTTGAGAAATCATATTAAATTATTGTACCGACGTCCATTCAAATTAACTTGGTATTGGAAAGAAAAAAAAAAAAATAAGAAGATGAACAAGATGATTTAAAAACATATATATATATATATATATATATATATATATATATGTAGAAAAGAGAAGAAGATTATTTTAAAGATTGCAGTGTACATAAATAAATAGTGAAAAAAAATTAAAATGATATTTAGGTAATTTTATTTATTTCTATTTTTGTAAACAAAAGAAATACTTAAAATTATGTTTTGTAGAAAATAAGGTCCCATTTTCTTTGTTGTTTTCAGCCTGTTTTGAGTTTTCGATTTTTGGAAATATCGAAAACACATTCACTTTGCCCATTTTCAGAAATGAGTTTTCCAAAACACCAATATATATATATAAAGGAAACTCAAAACGAGTTTATTGCGTTTTTGATATTTTGTGTTAAAAAGTCCAAAACACTCATTTTGGACTTTTTTTTTATAAATGTGAGACACTATCTTCACTTGAAATTCTTATGTTATTTTACCATTATATATAGATCAATGTTAAGATTTTTTTTTTTTTTAGTAAATTTTTTTTGTAGTAATTTTTTTTTGTAAATGTGAGACACTTTCTTCACTTGAAGTTCTTATATTATTTTGTTATTATATATACATCTATGTTAAGTTTTTTTTTTTTGTAAATTTTTTTATTTATATTGTTATTATTATTATTATTATTATTATTATTTTTTTTTTTTATAAATTTGAGACACTTCTTTCACTTGAAATTCTTTTATTATTTTGTCATTATATATAGATCTGTGTAATTTTTTTTTTTTTTGTAAATGTGATACACTTCCTTCACTTGAAGTTCTTATGTTATTTTACCATTATATATATATTCATGTTAAGATTTTGTTAGTACGAGGTTGGATTTTTGTTTAGCTGAAATAATATTAATGATAAATTTATTGACATTAAAATTAATGAAATTCAACAAATCAATCATTTTTACATATAAAATATTACAAAATAAATATATCAGAAAATTACAAAGTAAACGCATTTTTCAGTTTTTTTTTTTTTGAAAACAATTTTTTAAAATGACAAAGAAAATATATTTTCACCAATCTCAAAATAAATAACAAAAATTTAAAATTCAAAATCGAAAATAAAAATAAAAATAAAAATAAAAATAAAAAAACAAAACATTTTCAAAAATGAAAATATAAAATAATATACAAACAGAACTCAAAAACTGCCCCTAAGTTTTGTAATGTCAATTATACCATATTACCAACCCTGGAGTTCGCTGCCTGTCTGTTCGGTTCTTCACTTCCCATTTGACACTTGACAGTAAGCCTCCTTTCCGCCACTACGTTTCATTTCTATCTCTCAAGCTATCAATTCAAGTATTGATTATTATTTCTATATTTCTTTTATGACTAGTGGTTTTGCTTTGTGAATTTTTCTTGTTATGGATTTTTTATCGACGAGGTTTGTCAACTTTTGTATCGTTAACGATTCTAGTTTTCATCTACTACTGAGATAATCTATGTTTTAGGCTTCAAGTCCCAAAATTTGCAGACTTTTCAACTTATAATTGCTCTGTGTTAGCTGTGTGTGGTTTTTATTTTTTAATTTTTTGTTTGTAATCTTCTCTAGTGGGCTAAATTTGTTTACTGTATGACGAGAATACATTAACATCGCACTCCAAAGGGAGTAAAAAACGAAACTTTTAAGTAATCGAGAATAATTTCAGTTCCCAAATCCGTCTCCGGAAAATAGATGCATGTTTGACTGTGCTTAAAAGTAAATTTGGTTAGTGAATTTGTTTACTCAATGAATTGACGAGAATAATACATTCTTTATACTGTGAAGGAAATTAAAAACGAATCTGTTACGTGATAAAATGCAATTTCAATTAGCTAATTCGTCCCCAGAAATAGATACATGTTTTCCTGTGATTAAAGCTTAGAACTATGTTTTGTTAATAAAAAAACCAACTTCCATTAAATAAGTAACTTCAAAGTAAGTTAGAGATGCTTTTAAGCACAATGAAAACAATTAAAATTGTGTCCTTCTGTTGTTTGAATTTGATGTAAAATCACACAGAAGTTAGCTCATCTCTCTACAGATAGCCTCTATGTTTTCTCATTGTCTGATTGTCATCTTTTATTGCGTTTCATTTATTTTTTATAACTAGCCTCATGATAATGTGATTTTATTTGGATAAGAATAGTCTAGTTCATATCCAGCGATATCTCGTGATTAAAAGGGAAAAAGAGCTTTTGATAAACAGAGTCATCACGATCGTTAATTTTTCATGCAATGTTCATGATAATTGTTGTTTTTCCCCCTTCCTCGGAGTGCCTTTGGTAAAATTATCCTGCTTAATACACATCATTTTCTTGTTCCCTGCAGGCGAGAACATTTAGCAATTGGTTTTTGCCCATTTGTCGTATAGGGTTTGGTTTTCTATTTCTTGTAGTATGTCTTCGTCAGCAGCTGTATCAGAAGCTTCATTTGCCTCCCAGTTATTGTTGACTAATGACCCTGTTGTTTCAGTTGACTGGCTACGTGCTAATCTCCGAGAGCCTAACATGAAGGTGTATAAATAAGCTTTTTGCTTTTTCTTGTCGAATGGACTCATCAGAGTTTCGAGTTTCTATGTGATGGAATGTTTGTTTCCTTTCGATGAATTTTTAGAATGTAGAACATCTTTTTTGTTATCACTGTCAGTGAAGTCCTGTTTCACAGTTTCTTCTCCCCTTTTTTTCTTTTTTTCTTTTTTGGTAATAATGTACATAATAATTATACTAGAAAGCATAGATTCGATTATCGTTTCCAAATATCTCATTAGATTTGGTTTTATTTGGCCAAGTAATGTTGAAAATTCCTACTTCTTCTGGACCTCGATTCCAGGAGACAATGTGACATGAGTATAAAAACATTGGTATTTGGCATTTCCAATCAACTTAGTTAAACTCAAATTTGCTTTAAGTGATCCTCTGCAAAGCATTGGTCTTTCGAATTATGTTAACTGTACAACATATTAACCCCCTCAAATTAATATTGTCAATTTAATTTCAGCTTCCATTATATATCTGAGTTTGAACTTCTTAGTTCAGATGTTGGCTTGGAAGCTATGATGTTTTGTATTATGGATAAAACAAAAGTTGAATGAATCCAATTCCAAAGACAATAGAAACACTTGTAACCAATATATCAAGATCATATTTTTCTTGCACAATCTTGGTAAATATACTTGGGCCATCTTCTTGTCATACCTTTTAAACATCTTTCTCTGGTTTAGGAGGGTTGTCATGGGGGAAGAACTTAATAGGTGAAAAGGCAATCATATATGCCAGTGCGTTATGTATGTTCCCAGTTCTCATCTTGGCCTAACATTGCTTGTTATTAACTGTTCATTCAAGTAGACAGTAATCCCAATGGGTTACCGTATTGAGTGGTTTAAGATAACTTTTGACTCATTTGGAATAAGATGCCTTTCCCATTAGAATATCATGCTGCTTGTTTATTATCTCATCACTTTGTTATTTAAATTTTGAAGGTGATAGACGCCTCCTGGTATATGCCAGATGAACAGAGGAACCCACTTCATGAATATCAGGTGCCAGCCCTTCTTTATACATTTCCTACTTGGTACAAGTGGCTTGTTAATATTTACCTATACAAGACTGCTGTTAAAAACTTTTATCCCATGTTCAAATTGCTAAGATGGATCTGAAAAGTCTCATAAGTCATAACTATATGTTTTTTGTTTTCAATCTTCAGTTCTTCACCGACTTTTAATTAGAAATTTTCACTTGCTTTCTGAACAGGTTGCACATATCCCAGGTGCCATTTTCTTTGATATTGATGGCTTATCAGATCGATCTGCCAATGTAAGATGTTCACAGGCTAAATATACTTGTTCAAAACACAATGCACAGCTAAACAAAGCTCAAGTTATCTGTGGAGATTTATTTAGTATACAATTTTCTCTTGATATAAGTCTAAATTCTGCCATTAGAATTGGTCGTGATGCAACAAGCTACTTGCTAGCTATTTTAGATAACATATACTCCTGAGATTGTTTGTGTGGACTCATGAGTGAGTGCACATGCTAATATCATGTGGTTACACTTACAAACATGCTGCAATCTATCTGACTCTGCAACATGTACCAGTTGCCACATATGTTGCCATCAGAAGAAGCATTTGCTGCTGCTGTTTCTGCACTAGGCATTGAGAGCAGAGATAGACTTATTGTTTATGATGGAATAGGCCTTTTCAGTGCAGCTCGTGTTTGGTGGTGAGTTTCAGGTTTGGTACTCTTTAAGTCACCAGACACTGGATATCAAATTGGGCATTCTTCAGTTATTACACTGCTCAGCTTTTTACATTGATAAACAGGATGTTTCGAGTGTTTGGACATGACAAAATATGGGTTTTAGATGGAGGCATGCCAAGATGGCGTGCTTCAGGATTTGAAGTTGAATCAAGCGCTTCAAGTGATGCTGCATCAGATGCTTTCTTGCAAGCTAATGCTGCCGTTGAGGCAATAGAGAAAGCATATCGAGGACAGCTGGTAAGTCACGTTTCCTCTGTAAAAATCTGCTTCATGATTTGTTTATTATTCTGGATGTCAAAACTCAACCATCTATGTTCAAATTTTTATGCTAACTAAATTTTTTATGTTAAACGACTAAGCAGCAACCTAGAGTACTGACAACGAACATCTCTAATATTAATTTCCAATTGTAACATGTATTGTTCATTTTAACATGAACTGCTCTTAACATTTTTTCACTATTGTCAAATTTGTGCAATGCATCTTTTATCATTGTGATGATCAATTTCATGAATGTCATGAGCTAGACATTCAAAGTCAAGAAGCCCCTTCTAATGAATCCCTGGATGCTAGATTTTGATAATTTGCATGTACAACACTTAGTAGGTCCACACTCTTACGCGCTATGAGCAACATAAATAAGAGATTATATTTGTGCTTCTAGACTGAGGCTGGCTTGTGGTTGAATAATTTTGTCCCTGTTGCTTATGGTCTGAATTCTCGAGAGTTAGACGACAATCACTTTAGGAATGTTTTTATATGTTCAATATTGAACGATTATGGTTAGAACAACCCATCAGAACTATCACAATAATTTGTATTCCATTATCTGGGACCTATCTTTTTCACAAACTTGAAATGTGGCCTCCAGTATAGCGAGTATAATTTGGATTCAATTTTACTGAAGTAAATTGATTTATGTTAATCCTCAAGTTCTGTTTATGGCTTTTCTCTATAAGGGTTTGCAGAATCTTTTCTCCTATACGGCTATATAATGCAGTTAACTACTAGAATGATTAGTTGGATCTTGCCAATGAGATACCAATACTTGACCTCTTGTTTTTTCACCCTTCTCTTCTTGCTTCTCTCATAGTTTAGGGCAGGTGCCATGTTCCACGTGTAATGCTCCTATAAGATGGCCATTTGCAATTTGTCTTCAGTTCTTATTCAAGACTTTTTTTCAAACTTGTGTTGCTTAAAATACTACCCATGGCATTTCAACATTTGCAGGTTGGGCCAGTTACCTTCCAAACCAAATTCCAGCCCCATTTCGTATGGGCACTAGAACAGGTCCATTTCCTTTTTTCAGTTTTATTTGCTGATGCTATCTTGTCTTTTGAGTATATTTACATTTTATAGTGAAACTTGCTCCCCAAATGTAATGGATTTGCATGGATCATCAATATCTGGCAAGATGAAGCAACAATTCTTATATTGATCTGTTCCATTCGTACTAGGAATTTATGACTTAGTGGAGTGTAAAACCCTCAGGCTTATAAGCAAAACTTGCTGAATAGGTTAATGCTGTGCAAAGAAGGAATGTCTCTAGTTCATTTTTCGCAGCATTTTCAAATTGAGACTTTAAAAAATGGCAACCTGCAGAAGGACATCAGACGTAAATGGGATAATTTCTTATTGTCGTGACTGCATATTTGAACTATCAACTTGGTAATAAAGGTTCTAACTTCACCATTTGAGGACCTTTTCTTTTTCTTGACTTTATGTCATAGCTTAGACTTGTTTCGATTCTTGGGGATCACCATGGGTAGCGACCCTTTCTTTTTCAAGAACAATCAGTTTGCTGAATAAAAACGGGAATGAGTTTTTGCGCCAGTGTCTTCAAGTTGTTCAGTGTGGAGAAGGTCTTGTTTCAAAATATAGTTTCTCTTTAATTGCAGGTTAAGAAGAACATTGAAGAAAAAATATTTCAACATATAGATGCTCGCTCAAGAGCTAGGTATTATCCATATTTTGCTGCGTCATTAATTTTTTTCGATATTAATTCATTGCTTGTGCTGTTTGATCTTCGGAGAGTGTGTACAAAATCGGTGCATTTTTTATGCAGCAAGTTTCATTATCCTTCTTTATTTACTAACACTCTCCTAAATGCCTTTTTCTTCTTTATTTACGTAACACTGAGTCGCAGACCAATTAACCAAATGTTCTACAAGCTTTTGCTCGTAACAAGCTTATGGATAACACTATTCATAAAATTCAGGTTCCAGTTTTATTGAAAACTCACTTTTTATTCACAGGTTTGATGGGGTTGCACCAGAGCCTCGAAAGGGATTAAGAAGTGGTCATATACCAGGGAGCAAATGCATTCCTTTCCCTGAGGTTTACATCTTGATTTTGGCACCACTGTTGATTATTTTTTTTTAAAAAAAATATGTATTCAGATCAAGAAATAGAAAGAGAGAGAACTTGGAACTATCACAATTATATAAGGTTTTAAGTTTTTACATCTGATAGGTGAATTCAATTTGGTCTTGGGGGGTCTTTTGTGACAATCTTCTTAGCATGTGGTTCTCCTGATAGAAGTTTTGAATAATTTGTTGCCTAGTTTTACGAATTTTGGGGGCTTATTTGCAGATGTTGGATGGCTCACAGGCGCTCTTACCTGCCGACGAGCTCAAAAAAAGATTTGAACAAGAAGGTAAGAACTCTTTTGCATTGACATAAATAAATCCAGTTTCCCGAATGTTGGTTACTACTTTTGACTCATTCTTTTCTTTCCTTTGAGGCGGTCGACCTTATTTTACATGTAGTCAGCCATTTATGCCTCTGTTTCGTATACGTATACATTCTTTAAAACTCATTTTGAATTAGTCTTCCAATAACATAATTTTGCACATGGAACCGTGACCAAAAAAACCTACAGCAAACATGCTATATATATCGAACATACCAGGTTAATTGCAGTTGCTCATCGGAATTCGATTTGCAACTTCCTTTTTGCAGGGATCTCATTGGACAAGCCTATACTGACTTCATGCGGCACTGGTGTAACTGCGTGTATCCTCGTACTGGTGATTTTCTCCCTCCCTCCAACCACCACTTAAACCTCATTATATTAACATTCACAGTGAATGAACAATCATTTTTTCTTAATGCAAAAAAGAAAATATCTGATCTCTCATTTGTCATCTTTCAGGGGCTCCATCGACTTGGGAAGACTATCGTTCCTGTGTATGATGGATCGTGGACAGAATGGGCAACAAGACTGGACATTTCCAATGACACTTGTAATGCCTAGACGCAATGCTTTTGAAGGATTGCCAGCTAAATGGAAGTCAAGTTTATAGACAATTCGACTCTCCATTGCTACATTATATTTACTGTGAGAGGTGCCCTTTCGTATATTGCACCCTCTTTTGTCTCAGCGGTCGAGCAGTTTGACCTTTGTTGTGTTGTAAATTTTTTTTTTTTTTTTTTTTTAAAAAAAACTCGTGTTTTTTGTATATAATAATTAATATGATCATGTTGCTCAATATGAATGCACAGTTGTGCAAAGTGCAAAGAGAGAGAGAGAGAGAGACCTCAAAGTCAATTAGGGATAAAAATCTTTTGCCAACTTGAACATTGATACAAGAGTTTATTTTATTTTCAAATAAAGGTTTGAGGCACTAAAATTGTTTTAATACGGTGTGCAATCAAAATAATGGGCAAGGGAGAATTGATTTGTCAAAGATTTCGTAATTATAGATCACTCGATCGATTATTCTAATATTTGTCTTCCGAGTTTAGGAAAATCAGCAAATATAGCTAGTCTTATTAATATATTAAAGAAAGATAGTAGATTAAAAATTCCCGCCTAGACCAAAGCTTAAAAATCCCGCCTAAAAGGAATTTTGCTCTCTGACCATCTCCTTTTTTTTTTTCTAGCTAGCCTGACATTTGCTGACTTTACCAATGCAAATTTCCAGACACGCTATTGTCTTCTGTACCAAAACATCAACAAAATAACTTTTTTTTTTTTAATAATTCTTCCAATTGAAATTTACAATTTCTATTCCATTGTTTTTCTCCTTCTCAACGGAATCATCACCCGAAAGTCAAACACAAAAAATGGTTTCATTCCACGCTCTCCCACACAGTCCGGTCCCTAACCTATAATTTTTTTATCGATGACCCATTTGTTTATTTCGCGATTTTTGATGAAAACCTGGAGAAATTTGAGGGTTTGAGCTTCCTCAAAGCGTAAAATAAGCATTTGATAAGTTTTTCTATGTCGATCTTCCGAAAAAAATTGTTGTTCCTTGACTTTTCCGTTTATCCTTCGACGGCCGTTCTTCGAACCAGTGACACCTCCTTCGATTTCTTCAATACAAGCTCTCATTAATGGACGTTTTACTCTATTCTCCAACTTTTTAGGTAGTATCTCTCAAATATTTGTGTATTTCAGACTAGATTTCTTCTAATAGATTTGAATTGTTTTTACTTCTCTTGGTGTCTTTGAAGATATATGTTGGGGCTTGGATCAAGACTATATATTTGACAAAGTAAATATTTAAGTGAATACATACTGGGCTGTGAAAGAAGCAAAGCAATTGTTGATCTATTATTTTCAGGTACGTGTGTGTATTTATGAGTGGAGATGAATTGTTGTTTTTTTGTTTTTTTGTTTTTTCATCTATTATATTTCAGATTCTGGGTTTCATCCATTTACAATCTTTCAATTTATTTTTGTTTATAGGTTCTTCATGTTTATTGTTATATGATCAATCTTAATTTTGTATTATAATGTAGATCCCCCATAGAATCCAGTGAAAATTTGTATTTCTACAATGCTTTGATTTTTGCATTACTTTTACAAGTTAATCTTCTCTAGGTTTCAATTGAAAATGAGTTTATTATAGCATGATGTGGGTTTACCTCAAGCTTACATGTAGTATTAAAACTAAACATTATTTATTCTTCGATGCGAGATTGGAGGTCTTTGCTGCAATGAGGTTTATGATTGTCCCCACTGTCACAATGAAATCACGGTATTTATCCAAACACCTTCCCTACTGGCTGCCATCTCTTTCTTAAGTCCAATAAATTTGTCTCTCACTTTTATTTAATCTAGGGGTTTATCAATTTCTGTTCGTTTGATTTATTCGACCTGCCAAATGATCATTTCAATTTCTTTTTATCTGATTTTTCTTGCTTTGACTCTATATCAACAGAGGTTCATTAAGGAGTTCCACCACTCCACTCATTTTGACCTTATTTAACACCTTTACTGGACATACCCTTAATTTGAAGTTTGGAAATCCACTCATTTTGACCTTATTTAACACTTTTACTGGACATACCCTTAAGATTTTGATGATGTTGTTAATCTTTGTGCAACAATTTTACTTGAATAGTTTTGTGGTTAGTGCATTTATTATTCAAGCAGTTTGAATTCATTTTCTGGCACTGGATATATCCTGCATTCTTAATGATCATACAACTATAAAACATGTACTCTAAATTTCGCAAAAATGACATTTAATGTTTTAGAAGAAATGGGTATCTGCGCTACACAGTTTTTTGATTAGTGTATTTGTTATTCAAGCTATTTGAATACCTTTTGTGGCAGGCTGGCTATGGATTAGTATTGTTACACATCAACATGGGGAAGAAGACACTTCTTTGGGGACCAAGATTCACACTATCAGATTCAGACGCATTTCTTGATTTCCCTGTAAATGTTAAAATTTTAGATGAATTACTTGCTGTGTTTCTCTACCATGTAGGCTGTGTTGGACCTTCCGAGAAAGACTGTAAGGATCTTGGAGGAGGATGAATCATTTATACAGGGAAGAATGGATATGGTTGATTATTTGGGCTTATTTCCAATTTTTCTTCTTCGCTTTACAAATTTTCTCTCTGTTGATTGTGCTATTGTTTTTTTTAGATCTTGAACGAATATTGTGTTGCTGTGTCATTGTTCTAAAGAAGAAATACTCAAACTTTATAACGTTTGTAGGATCTTTAGGCTGTGAAGACCCTGGAGAGATGGAGGATGAAGAACTAGAAGGTGAACCATTGAGCTAGGGTTTGCAGAAGTATTGATAGTTGATCCCAAAATTGTTGATTTTAGAGCTTGAAGAATCCATTCCTTGGACTGGACTAATATCCATATTTTTTATTATTTTTTTTCATTTTTGTCCTGCTTATTTTAATTTGGCTATTAAAATTAAAAATTAAGCAGTATATGGTTAATATGACTAACTCCGTCATTGATGATGATGACAGGTGGAAAGGCGAGATGGGGAGGAATAATCACGGCACCAATAGAGACAGAGGATTGTTACTAGGATCGGAGTAGTCCAGGTCACCCGTAACGTCGTCGTCTAATTTATTTCTACTCCACTTCATCGAAAAAGTGGGAAGTATTTTAACTCAACTCCTATTATTTATTGATTTTTTGTTAGTGATCTTTCATTGTTTGTGTGCATATTATTTGTTTGTTGGAGTTGAATTCAACTAAGGCGGTGGGTGAGTCATGGTAACGAGTCCGTGAAGTTGTCGGAGGGGTTCGAGGTCGTTGCAAGGTGCAAGCAGGGGTCTGTGATTGCCTTACTTGAATCGTGAGAAGAGGTTATATGGTTTGAAGTCCCATCCCATTGTATAATTTGGTTGAACATTTATACCTTTGTTGGCTTTATATAAAATTTATGATTGATTAGATTTTTAATCTCGTGACTTTAATTTCAATGGTATTAGTATTTGGATTGAAGTACCTTCCTGGAGAATTGATTTGAATGGTAAATTTTTTTTTGTGAAATTAAATTTTTGTAACTAGCATATGGAAATCCTCTTTTCTATGTAATTCTTAGTTTCTTATAGTTGCTGACTTTTTGGTTAATTCTTATGTAATTTTTCCAAATGAACTACTTGCTCTACTATTTAACAGGATTCAGCTACTATTTTTTTCATTTTTTTCTAGCTTTCCCAATACTAATATTATGTGGTATAAATGCTATTATGGTTCATATATTCACTGTATGCATAGGAAATGGATAACAAGCCACATGCTCATCAAACGTCTATCTCCATCTTTGTGTGCTTCTTGGTCTATTTTTTTAATGTTAATTGAGATTTTTTCCTTTAAAATGGAACATAGACTTTAGAATGATTTTTTTATTTTTTTATTTTCTTGGTGGCATTAATGAGAACCCCCATCAGTTAAGCCATTGATTTGTGATTAGGGATTTTGTTAATTTGGGTGGTTGATTTGTAATGTTTTCTTTCGGTTAATCCAAATTCTGAGAGGTTTTTTATGAATTGATGTTTGTTCATTAATTGAAGGTTGGATGGCATAGACCATCACATGCATTTAGTAGTCTTGAGCACGGCCAAAATGATACTTACATGGAAATAATTATCTATTGATCACCTAATGGAAAGAACATTTGACTCCTAGATATGGAAGACTAATTGACCATCTGAGATCTGTAATTAAATCACGTGGAATGAGGTTGGTATGTGTGTATTTTTTGTGTTTAGTAGTCATTATCAACCTCTTATGATGGTATCTCATTTTCTCAATTGAAAACGAACAGTGTTGCTGCTACAATTTTCAAGAAAACCAAGCAAGTACCTGATGGAAAATGAGAAGCCTTTTTAGTGAAGGAGTTGGAAGGGATTTTCAAAAGAGAAGGGCTATCTAGCAATCCTACTGTGAAAGGTAACTGTAAGATTCCAATATTACACTGTGAGAGGTAATTAGGATGACAGTTTATGTTTCTGACATTGATCATCAGGTAAAGAGAGTTTAGGGTATACAGGTTTGTGTTATTTTAAATACTTAAATTCGTTCTGTTAAGTCAAATGATACCAGCATTGTCATTTTGTATCTTTGCAGGGGGGTCAGCTTAAGGAAGCATTGCATTTGGTCAAAGATATGGGTGCCCAAGGATTTGAAGTAGATTTGGCTACAGTAACCTGACTTTTGATTGAAATTCATTGAGAAGATCAGTGGGATGAGGTGGAGAGGCTATTGAAGCACATTAGGGATGGGAACTTGGAACCTGCTATTCTTTAGTGGAAAACAAATATGGAGACTTCATTGAAAAATCCAGAGAGCAAACCAGTGCAGCTGCATTTACCTGGGCAGCAGTTGTAATTAAGGTTAAATATTCTATAGTTGAGTGGCAGGAAAATATAGATGAAATTTTGTATCCTGAAATCTAATCTTTCTTGAACATTTGCTCATTTGCTCTTAGCAGCTTTTTCTTCCTATTATTGATAAGTTTGCCTTTTCATATGTTTATGACATTTTATAGGCTTCTTCCCTCTCCACTTTGGTCGGAGTAGATGTTGCAGAAGTTGCAGCATGAACTGCTTTAACTGCTCTGTTTGATCTTGGGGACGTAAAACTTAAAGAGAGTTCGAAAATTTCCTCTGATGCTTTCAAACAGCAAGGTATGAACTATATCTATTGTGATTTATGGACCACAATGGTAAAAGTTCAAGTCCTTGAGCTCTGTTGAAATGTGCATTGGTAGATTTTCTTTAAGATTCCAATAGATGATTTTATAGCACAATTTACATCTTTCAAAATGGGGGGAAAGAAAAGGAAAACTAATCTATTGGACCTCCTATCATGTCTACTCTGTGGGATTCTTAAATACCGAGGTTATTTGTATAAACTATAATAATTGCATCTGATTTCTATTGGCTGCCAAAGCATTAGATGTGGGTATTTGACTCTGGGTTTCAATTAGATAGAGCAACCCCATCAAGAATGTATAATTTAATGCATAGCAATTTATTGGATATTAATTTATTTGGTATTCACAATTTGAAAATAAACGGGTAAAGTAAATTTAGTTTATAAATTTGTTTTTATTCAAGCAACTTTTCTTGATTTCAGCATCCTCTTCTCCACTAAATTACCAGCAGAAAACAAAAAATAAAGAATAGATAAAAGACTAAATAATTGCATCTGATTGCTTTGGCAGCCAAAGCATTAGTTTTTGGTATTTGACTCTGGGTTTCAAAAAGTAAATAATGGCATCTGATTGCTATTGGCAGCCAAAAGCATTAGTTTTGGGCATTTGACTTTGGGTTTCAATTAGATAGAGCAATCCCATCAAGAATGTATAATTTAATGCATAACAATTTATTGGAGTTGTTTTTGTTTCAATAGAACAAATAAGGATGATATCATGGCAATTTTTTTTAGATTTTTTTAACGTCCTAGCTTTTGAGAATTGGATGTTGAATTCAATTGATATTTTGATAAATAAAAGATTTGTTCCTCTTTAACTAGATTGATATTTTCAGTCATAATAAGATTTTTTAGTTGACATGTGTGAGATTTTATTGTTGAGCATATTTCATGGCATATTTTTGTGTATAGATAAGGTTTTTGGAATTCTATGTTATGAATTATAGAATTCTATATTATGCATTGTAATGTTTTAGTGGATTTTATTAGATTTTAATTAAATTCTTAAATTACTGAAGAGTTTTAGCTCTTTTGCCTTAATTTAGCAAAAATTTCAGTTTTAAGCTCCTCCTAATTATGTATATAAATAATTCATCGATTCTTTTTTTCTTTAGAAGGTATGGTTGGAGATAATATTTGTGAGGTACGAAAGCAAATACCGAACATCAATCCAGTACTTCTGCCCAAAAAATCTGAGAAGGCTGGAAAGGAGCCTGCGAAATCCCGCAACTAAATCTCCCAAAAAGGCCTAATCTTTGGGTAAAAATAGTATTAAATTTAATTGACTTCGTTTCTCTTTGAGTTATTTGTATGTTATTTAATTTATTGTTGTCGGTATGTAAGGAGGTTTGAAAAAATTACTATTTCAAATCACATTATTTGAAATAATGGGTGTCAAAAGGGGGCTAAATCTTTGGAAAATATGTGATTAAATAGTAGAAAAATATTTTTTATATTGTGCAAATTTTTTTTTATTTTTTTATTTTTGCTATGACTTATTAACATGTGATTATAATTTATTAGGGTATTGAAATGGGGTGGTAGGTACTATAATGGTGACATTAGAACAAGAAATATAGTTGAGATAGAAGAACTGAATACAAATCATCAATTGCTTAATGTAAGACCTATTTTTATTGAAATGATCTTATTTTTATTATACATGTGATGATACCTTTGGAAAACGTTGCTTCTGTGAATTCATTGATTGCAAGAGAAAATTCACCGGAGAAATACATTCGAATAGTGACAATTGATGGACATTAGTTTTGGTTTATGGGTTTGTCAATTTGAAATAATTTGTCATTTTTACATTTTACTTCAACTATTTTGTATATATCTAATACCGTGCATCGCACGGGTAATAGAACTAGTTCTAATTATAGTCTCGTTTTCGATGCGAACCCCTCCAGTTCTGTAATTTCAAATTTGTCAATTGCGTGGTCAATTTAGGAAAATCAGAAAATATAGCTAGTTTATGTCTCATTGACTTTGATCTTAGTTGGAAAGTCGTTATTTTGGCATTTTTTATTTCTTGAAATTTCGTCTGAATTTTCCCGGACAAAGGAGAGACAATTATAACAAAATAAAAGGAGAAACTTAACAGCAGGATCGCGTGGCCTAATGGATAAGGCGCTCGCCTCCGGAGCGGGAGATTGTGGGTTCGAGTCCCATCGCGATCGTAAGAATTATTTTTATTTTATAATATTTTCGTTTCTTACACCCATTTTTTCCTTTCCTTTCCTTTTCTTTTATTTCCCCCCTCCCTTTCCGGCAATGATCTTTGATTTTTTATGCCTTTACTATTTGTGCTCCTGGCTCTTGGCAAATAGGGCATATCTTATTTGAATTGAGAATTCCAATTTCCTTGATATTGATATTTTCAAGAATGAAGTAATTATATATTAAAAAGTTGTCATATTGTCAAATAAAATACATCTTACTCTATAACGATTCAAAATTCAAATTCCCTTGAAATATCAATAAGGAATTAATATATATTAAAAGTCATGCCGATTTTAGCATTTTGTATAAATCTTCCATCCTTCGTTGAGTACAAAAAATTTCAAATGAAAAACCTTATAGAAGAGGAAAAAATATTATTCCGAACACAGTGAAGCACAAATACGTTAATGTGTTTGAAATAGTCTCACTTTTATTTTATGAGAGAAATAGAACTTTTGCTAAGCAAGGGCAATTTAAAAAATTGAAATAAAACTATATGTGGTTAAAAATTAGTTTCAAAAAATATGTGATGTTAAAAAATGATTTGAGAAATTGTGTTAATTGCGTTAGACTAAGAATCAGTCAAAGTACCTCTACCTGCATAATTGAGTGTCAAAGAAGTTGGTTGATTTACCCAAAAAAAAAAAAAGTTGAACTCAACCCCAACAGTTCTCATCTGCCTTGCCCTGGGCATTGGTGAATGATGTAAGTCGCAGAATGTGCCTTAAGTAGTGCAGGGTTGAGAGATTGTCATTTAACTCTGCTGGCCAAGGGCTTCTTCCATTTTTCAAGAATCGAATCCTCACCCGATAGCTGCGAGCAAGACTGGATTTTTCCACCCTCACATTTCACCACTTGACTGAGTAATTAGTGGAGCTTACACCACCATTTGGAACATTTTAATGGACGTGAATTGATTGTCCTCTATACTTGATTGGAGTTGGGTGTTTCAAACGCAACTGATACCCTGATGAAAATGTGTTGTAATGGGTCATCTTTGATCAAATATATCTTTGATCAAATATTTGGTTGATCTCGATATCCAATCGTACTCTACTCCATGAGTAAATGATCGTATTATATGATTCCTAAAACCATTTTTGATGAATGAGAAATTAATTATTAAAGTGGTGATGTTAAAATAAGCTTGTTTGGAATAAGTGGATTAAGTTTAACTTTGTCCCACATAGGAAAAAGAAGGAAAATTGACTTATTTATTATCTTCAACTTGAACACTTGGGTTTGGGCTTCAAGGGGTACCAATAGTATTTGAAGGAGAGATGACTTGGATCATATTGGGTTTAGTCCAAAGCCCCCGCGCGCCGACGTCCGTCTCAGCAGGGCACGACCTCCAGTCGTGGGTCAATTTATCTATATATTTTTTTTTGTGAAGAAAATTAAAAATAAATAAATTAGTTTTATTTATTTTCAGAATTCCAAAAAGCTAACCGCTCGAGTAGAACTCTAGCATCTTTGTTCTGTTAAAAATGCTCGAGCGGTTATGGAGCGTGATTCGAGATTCTTCTAGAACAGTGAGCTCTATAAATTGGATCCCAATAGGCTTAGTTTATCCATTCCATTTTTCATCGTGCATTACAAAACACTTTGAAAATCTCTTTGCGTTCTTTAAAAGTCCTTTTTCATTTTAGAAAGTACAAAATAATTCGAATTTGTTATTCCTTCGTGTTTGTAGTGCTGCTACCGAGGGAAGTTGATCGTTGCCTCTTGGGAGACGTTTGCTATAATACTGTTAACACCGAAGCAGGATAATTACGTCTTAAAGAAAGAGAGTCGAACTCTTGTCTCGATCTTTCTTTTTGTTTCGTTTTCAATTTTCTTGTTTCCAATTTCAAGTAAGTTGTTTGTGATTTATTTTTTATCTTGTTATTTACTTGCATAATAACCGAACTCGAACCAAGGTTTTAACAATCTTAAGACATAGTTTTTGTTATTGTGCATACTATAATTTGAATGTTAATACTATTCTAGAGTTCTTTGCATGTTGTATATTAAAACTTGAAGTTTAGCATCTTCTTTATAATCTAGTTTCTAATATATATATTAGTTGTAAAATATTTATCATCAAATTCACATGAAATTTGTTGTATTTTCAATTTTTCACATCGTATTATATTCATTTGATTCAATAGTGGTTTCCTCCTAACCATTATCCTGCTTTATCATTTTTATATATATTGAATTGTTTATCTTCTATTTTTTGTAAACAAAAATTGATGACAATAGGACTAATGTTTCTCCCATTGGAACAAATGTTATTCCGCATAGAAGTGGTACAAATACTATGGTGTATTCTGGTTCAAGCAAACCATGTTTCACATGGGGAAAAACCTGAAAAATTCAACGGTGTGGACTTCAAAAGACGACAGCAAAAAATGCTATTCTACTTAACCACGTTGAACTTGCTAAAATTTTTGATTGAAGATGCCCCAGCAGTTTAAGAAGGACCATACAATAGGGAGTCCCTAATTGCTTTGGATGTATGGAAGCATTTCGACTTCTTATGCAAAAATTACATTCTTAATGGATTGGATAACATACTATACCATGTGTATAGTTTCATGAAGTTTTCAAAAGAATTGTGGGAGTCTTTAGAAAAAAAATATAAGATAGAGAACGCTGATACAAAAAAGTTCATTGTTGGAAAGTTCCTTAAATACAAGATGGCAGATTCAAAAACTGTGATGAGACAAATTCAAGATTTACAAGTTCTTCTTCCCGACATCCATGCTGAAAATATGACTTTGAGTGAGTTATTCCAAAAACTATCTCAAGCACAAACGTAAAGAGATGAACTTGGAGGAATTAATTGTCCAGTTATGGATTATGGAAGACAATCACACATCTAAAAAAGAAAACTGGATGACATTTTACGACAAAGGCTCATATGGTGGAATTAAGTTCCATGAGCAATAAAAAGAGGAAATATTCTGGTGATGCTCCTAAGAAAGACAAGAAGAATGGTTATCCCAAGAATAACTAACCAAGAGGGGGGTGAATTGATTTATAAAACTTTTTAGATAAATATTCTTAAACTTAAAATCAATAGGTATAAGTATGAACACTTAATGTTGTAAGTAACTTAACTATTAATATAGTGTGCTATAAATGTGTAAACTTAATTGATAAAGCAAATATAACACATAGAAATATGTGCTCATGATTAAGGAATAGATGCCACCTTTTTGCTTATGCCAAAGAGGAAAAATATGGTGATGATTTGTTTAGCTGGACTATGGATAATCTATATACATAAAAAGGGATTATATTATATACTAGATTATGCCACATTGGTTTGTTTAAGATAGGAGGAATATATATGTTAAAACTGAACTTATCAATTATTCTCATTTCCCTATACTTTGACTATATGCTTCATTTGCTTATATTATCATTACAAATCATCTTGTTTGTCATAATCAAAAAGGGGGAAATAGTTGACTTATGGTTAACCGAACCTTGTTATTTTGATAATAATAAACAAGATTATATTGTATTATTAACAAGTGTATCACTACAAATCATCTTGTTTGTCACAATAAAAAAAAGGAGAAATTGTTGACCTATGGTTAACTTAACCTTATTGCTTTGATCATAACAAATAAGATTATATTGTGTTGTTAACAAGTGTGCTTCAAGTGTTTTATGTAATGATAAATTTCAAAGTATTCAATATTCAAATCGTCTCTCAAAGGCATAAATTGAAATTATATGATCAAGCACATGAGACGCAAAGAATATCAAGAAAGAATCGAAGATATTTCAAGATCAAGACTCAAATTGGAAAGCATAAACATGAAAATTGAGAATTCAAGCATACAAGAGTTGATTTAACCTATGTAAAGGTATAACACTCTCAATTTTTAGCGATGAAATCCAACAAGTTCGAAAATGATTTTTATGCATTAAGACACTCACTTGAAAATTCATTACTTGCATAAAAATATTTTTTGGCTTCAAAATATGAAGAAAAAAATTAGTAAAAGACATATTTTGACATAAATAAAATTTTCCAAAATTTGTATATTTCGGTCAACCGAAAGTTGGTCACCCGAAACTCCATTTTTGTTCAATCGAAACTCCAACGATTGAAATTTCTCAACAGCTATATTGACACTTCGATCGACCAAAACTCCAAACTTGATCAATACAAAGTGCCTGAGTTTGATTTTCTTGATTTATAAATAGTCTTCTCTTTTACTTTTTTTCAATTTTAACAACTAAGAAGAGATTTCAGAAAAGCTTTCTTTTGAAAATTCATTATTCTTACTTGATTTATATTCATCTGTCTTTATAAGAAAACTTTGATTAGTCTAACTTTGTTTATCAAATTTATCAAAGTTTTTGGAAGAAATTTTTTGTGAAGATTCTTAGTTTTATATTGTTTAAACTTCTTCAACATCTTCACATTATATATTGGAATTGAAGTGTTAGTCTCTCTTTATTTTAAACTTGTTTTAATCTTTTAAAGAAAGAATTTCAATTGAAAAACTTTTATTATTTGTACTATATTTTTCATTATCATTTGAAAATGGTGGGGTTGTGTCCTCGTTCTAGTGTGTGCGGATCTGTGTATAGCGTGGGATGCCGATTGTGGTCCGGTGAAATTTGTGGTAGTGGAACGTCGAAGTTGGTGGTTGTGTGGTGATGTTGGCAGTGGTTGGGGTGCAAGCGACAATGGTGATGCGTTGGCAATTTTCATGGTGGAGGTGTGGTGGCTGTGATGTAGGTTGGGACTGTGGTGGTTCGTTGGATGTGATGTTGCGTTGTGTTGTGTTGTGTTGGAGGTGGTGATAGTACATCGATGGTGGTGCGTCAGAGGTGTTAGTTTATATGTGGTGACGACATTTTGAGTAGCGTCAGTGGCAGGGTGTGGTGAGAAGATGAAGGATAATTTGTGACCTTTAATTGAAATGTGACCTATTGATAATTTGTGACCGTGAGTTCAGTTGTGACTTAAAATATTTTTGATATGTGATCGAAAAATAAGTCTTGAAAAATTAATTTGATAAATGGTGACCCGTGAAATAAGTTATGACTTAATAATTTGATAATTTATAACTGTGAAATCGATTTTGACCTAAAAGATTTGTAATTTGTGATCAAGAAATAAATTGTAAGAGTTTTGATCTACAAAATTTGTAAGTTGTGACTTAAAAATAAGTTATCATGGATTTGTGACCTATAAAATTTGTTTGTGACCTAGAAATAAGACGTGATTAACTAATTTGATAATGTATGACCTATAAAATTAAATTTGTGATTGTGACAATAAATTATATGTTATAGTTACCTTAATTGTATAGTATTGTGACCTTTATATTTTTATTCATAAAATATTTTTAATTATTTATTTTAATTAATAAAAAATAATTATCACCCGATTTTAGAAGTTTTAAAATACCTTTGCTAATTTTGAAATTGTATCTTCTAAACACTTTATTTATGTATTGTTCTCAAATATATTTTTAATGTGTGTATTGTTATGGGCTTGGGGTCGAGAAGTTTTTGAAATTTGTGGCCCACATCTGCATTATATATAACACATCGGTTAGTTCTTAAAAAACAGGTGTCCTTGTAATTTCCTCAAACTAGAATTTAATACATATTAAATATTAGAAAATTTTAGGGGGGTATCGCCCCCTCACAAGAGGGGGAGTGGGGCCCTTGTGAGGGGGCGGTACCCCCGCGTTAAAGCGGGGAGTACAACAAGACCCCCCTAAATATTAAGGGATGTTATTCATAGGAAATGACCACCAGGCACCATTAGTCTGAATCTCCTATGTAATATCCTATGTGGTTCTTTTAACAATTAAAAAAAAAAAAAAAATCAACTGAATTTTCGCAACAGCTATACATATTATGACACGTAGGGCAACTACCCAAAGCAATAGCATTACTCAAAGGGAAAAAGCGGTTGTACAGTTCACAATAGGGGTGGTTCAGACCCATACTGCAAAGAAATGCAGCGCAGCCTCAGAGAATCAGAAAAACAAATACCTCCGTGCTTAAGGCTTAACGGCCAAGACAAGTAGGGATCCCCGTCACCACCCTGCCGGAGTGTACATTGGTCAACTGTTCACAGTTGCTCAGTTAGTCCAACTCTTGGTTGGACTAATTGATCGAGGCATACACCTTCGTCGTGATGTATATTTTCAACGATACGATATGAAGAGAAAACGAATAAGTTTGGATATTAAATTTATATAAATAAAGGCACGAATTCAGAAAAACGAAAAAAAATAAAAATTAAGAGCTTGTTTGGTAACGGTGAAATTTTTACCACAACTTTTCAAACTCAATTTCAACCATCAATTCTTAGTCAAACCCACTATTTTTTACTTTTCAAACATTTTTAAACCACACATCCATCAAAAAATAAAAAAAAAACTACAAAAATCAATACTTTTCACATTACCAAACATGCTCTAAGATTTTGAGATACACCTCTCATATTTTCATTATTTGTACTCATCATTTCAACAAGAAAAGGCTGATCGAGATATTAAATCAACAGTGAAGTGAAACATCCTCGTACACTAAACTTTTCAAGTTTACTTACCAGAAATGGAACATGAAGATATATTTCAGGTTAATAAAATGAATTAGAATTTTGTCTATAAACCTTACACAGCAACTGGAACAGCTTCATCAAGGGCAAGGACACCGGGGAGCGCTTTGCCTTCCAAGAGCTCCAAACTGGCACCACCACCAGTCGATATGTGGCTCATCACATCGGCAACTCCAACTTTCTCTACGGCTGCAACGGAATCTCCACCTCCAATAATAGTTGTCACTCCCTTCCCACTAAGTTCAGCTAGCTTCTTTGCAACAGCCTGCAACCAAAATCGCATTCCCAATTGGCAATTACCATCTATTTTTGCCATACGCCCCATATACACCTCAGTCTTTCAAAACTGATAGATTTAGATTTGTATGATGGAAAAGATGAAATAGTAATATTCCATACCTCTGTGCCAACAGCAAACTTGTCAAATTCAAACACTCCCATTGGTCCGTTCCAAATAACAGTCTTTGTTGTTTCCAAGGCATCATTAAATGTCTTGATAGAATCTGGTCCAATATCCAATCCCATCCAGCCGTCTGGGATACCAGATGCCGGCACAATCTGCAATAAACAACAAACATTTTGGCCTTCAAGTGTTAGCTTTCCATTAGAAAATCAAGAGGCCTAGAATTCTATTAAAGAATAGTTTGATAAAATATTTTCTGGAGACCATTAAATTTCGACTTCCCAACGAAGGGGTGGAAAGAATCAAATTAAAACTTTGGCAGCAAGATCGAGCACTAGACCTTGCTATTTGCATCAGGAGCAAACTTGTCTGCCACGACCACATCCGAAGGTAACAAGAGACTAACTCCTTTGGCCTTGGCTTTTTCAAGAAGGGATGTTGCAAGATCCAGCTTGTCTTGTTCCACGAGGGACGACCCAACTGAAATTCCTTGTGCCTTGTAAAATGTGAAGATCATTCCTCCACCCAAAAGCAAGATATCACATTTCTCCAAAAGTGATTCAATCACACCGATTTTAGAGGACACCTTTGAACCACCGACAATTGCTGCAAATGGCCTTTTAGGAGTTGAAACTGCTCCTACAAGATAGTCCAGCTCCTAAAACAGCAAAATTAAAACTTCTCTGATATAATGGTATTACGGTAGACCCAATAAACTATTGCTCAATCATTGGGTACACATTTCCCAAACCAACTTTTTTTTTTTTTTTTTTGATAAGAAGCAGATTTTTATTAAAAATAACTCAGGAAATTACAACAAAAAATGCAGACAAGTGCAATGGCTTAAATCTATGCTAAAGCAATCAGAGACCAAGAAATCTAACCTTTTGTAAAAGGAAACCAGCAACTGAGGGCTTCAAGTATTTAGTAACTCCCTCAGTAGAGGCGTGTGCTCTGTGTGCAGTACCAAATGCATCATTCACATATATATCAGCCAATGACGCAAGCTTCTTTGCAAACTCAGGATCATTCTTTTCTTCCTCCTTGTAAAACCTAACATTCTCCAGAAGAAGAACGCTGCCCTCAGGGAGTGAAGCCACCAGCTTTTCGACCTCTGGACCAATGCAGTCATCAGCCTTCACAACCTGTTAATTATCATCAAGGGATAAAACTTAAAACAAAATCCATCACTTTTGGTAGCCTTTGTAACACATCATATCTTATCATATTATATTCTGACACCATTCATATTGTTTTTCCTTGACTGCAAAACTTGTACATCAAATTTTGACAGACTTACCGAGACACCAAGCAGTTGAGTTAGCCTGGGAACGAGGGGTGCAAGGCTGAACTTTGGAGTGACACCTTTTGGTCGTCCCTGAAAAGCCAGGAAAGAACAAGAGTTGACTGTGAAATCATATGCAAGCAAAAATATTAAAGACAAGCAAAAACGGTGATACGTGACTATATAATTAGAAAATCAACGATATTGGAAAATGGAATACGAAAGAATTATCCACCATCATACAAAGAAAACATTACCATACATTACACATTACTTATAAGGAGATTTAATGGTTTACTATTCCCAGAATAATGTCCCGAATAAGGACTTCGCATCAATATACATAATTTTACAGAACCAGGCATAATTCACCAATTTGATACCAGATCGAAATCCAAATCGAACTTGATCGCAAGCAACAGAATCAGAGCGAAGTTAACAAGCTCAGTTCTATCAAATCATAGTCAAACAGTAAGGACCCAGATAGGAGAATGCATCAAGATGCAGAAATCCTTGGAAAAAATTCAATCGTAGAAAGTAGTAATAACAACTATAAGCCATAATCTGCAACAAATTATAACATTCTGACTTACCAAATGGCTTGAAAGAATAACTTTAGCACCATTGCTAATCAAGTGTTTAATAGTGGGAACAGCGGCTCTAATCCTAGTATCATCAGTGATGTTCTGATTATCATCAAGGGGGACGTTCAAATCAGCTCTAACAAACACCCTTTTACCCTTGAGGTCGGCAGCGGTGAGGTCTCCGACACTCTTCTTAGCCATGGAGGCGACACTCCTCACGGGCTTGGCAGAAGCGCTCTTAAAAGATCGAAGCCTGGTGGAGACATGGTGGGCGAGAAGTGGGTCAGCAACGGTTCCAGCGAAACCCAGGCCGAGAGGAGGGGTCTTGAGGAGGAAGCGAGTGGCGGAGGTGGCGGCCCTAGTGGTGGTTCTTGAGATCTTTGGGATGGCACAGAAGGCTGGTGATGCTGCTGTTGAAGCCATTGTTGTTTACAGGTCTCTCTCTCTCTCTCTATCTCTTGTTCTGTTGTGTGGAGTTGTAGAGAGAGAAAGAGGTGGTCATATGGAGATTGAGGTGGGGTTTGGGAGTACGTGTGGACGTGGAGAATGAGGTGGAGAATTGGGTATAAAAGGATTTCTCTTATCGTTGAAATGAGGTTGTAGATGTTCGATGATTTTGAAGCTCACTGTGCACAGCATGGACGTTTTCTTCCATCGATTAAAGTTGTTTAATTTATGTGATATATTAATGTTTGAAGAATGGACTGTCAAATTCAAATCTCTTCTTCATTGAATTACGTCCACTACCTAAAGAATCGAAATTGATATATTGTCAAAAGTAAGCAACGTTATATTACCCTCTCACCAATTAGAATGCGTCAAGTATCTGACGTTATGTTGCCCACTTTTGACAACGGAGCGGACATGTCTAAAGAATATGCTACGAGTTATTATTTTCCTAAAAAAAAAGTACGTTCGATTGCGTTGATAGAATTTTGTTGAAAAAAAAAAAAAAAAATTCCAGGTACCGAGAACTTATGTTCCTGGGATTTGAAGTTTAGGTACTTGATTGCAAAAATAAAATTTGAGTGAAAAGAAAATGAATATCAAGTTTTGATATTTGATTGACAATATTTTTATTTAATTGGATTGGTGAAAATTTTAATATAATGAGAAATATTTAATAGATAAATATTTAATAAATAAGTAATATGAAAATATATGAAAATGGTGAAAATGAGCTAAATTGTATGATTTACAAAGTTAAAGGATTAAATTGTAACTGTTCAAAAGTTGAATCGACTCAAAGAAAGAATATTGAGTTTGATCAGGGATTAATAGACCGAATTGAAAGTTGAAAAATCAAATTGGAAAAAGAAAAAGTATAAAATCAGGCCAATCAGTAAGTTGAGAACCAGAATGTAAGAAAATAAAGTGAATTCCATTTTACCAAGAAAATATATTCCCACCACTTTGGCAAGAATTAAGGGTGCATTTAATAGGGAGGTGAAATTTGGGTGGAAAAAAAATGAATTATAGGGAATTGAATTATTGAGAATTGGAAGTTTAATTTATTTGGTTGATTAATTTTCTAGGTAGAAAAAGTGAAATTTTTTTCATCTTTTATTGTTTGATTGACAATATTTTTCATGACAAATAAAATAAAATTTAGCTATTTTAATAAAAAAAAATCATTTTCTAACATATTTGCACTTGATAATAATAATGTTAATTTTTGAAAATAAATAAATCAATTAATAACAAAAAAGATCAAACGCGGTGCAAGATCAAAAAGCAATTGCTAAGAAAATAAATTCTAGTAGATAGGTAGGAAAACAAATTCATGTGAAGGGAAAATGTGGAAATCATTTTCTTGGCAAAATTTTGACAACCAAATACCAAAAGTTGAAAAATATAGGTAGAAATTTGATTTTCCATGGAAAACAAATAGGAATCAAATGCAGCCTAAAATTCCTTAAAATGGTGGAAAATCCTATGATGTGACACGAGCAAGGAAAACTAATTTTAAGTAAAATATTATCAATCAAATAAGTTAAAGTGAGAATTTGGTGAAAAATTTTATTTTTCACGAAAAATAATTGTCCAGCAAACGGACACTATATTTTTAGAGGATTATGGAAAAGTCTGGAAAAATTATGTTTCTTTCAAATAAGATGACAAAAATAAAAAAAAATTGTTGTGCCAGCTAGTAAGCCTTAAAGATCGTCTACGCCGACACTTGCCTAGACGATATCTATATTTTTGTGGCACGTCACTTGAAAAATGTCTAGTTAACATGGATCGAAGAATGATTTTTTATGTGTAATGTGTACTTGACGATGTGTCACCAGTACCACTTTTTAGAGCATTAAAAAATTGTTTATAAATAGAGTAATTATATTAATATCACATTTGATAACATCATATTTTAAAAAAATAATCAAAATTAATTGTTTACTTTAACTATTTTGTATTTTTTTCCTAAAAAAAATATTCTTCCTTAAATTGAAGTCAACGAGAGGGGGGAGTTTATGATTTGGAAGAATATTATGGTGCCGGCCAAACGGACGACTCTCTGGCCTTAAGCTTTGTTTCTCTACCTAACCTACGGTTACATAAAGTTATATACAGAAAAATCATAATAATTCAGTATTGTTGCATCCTGGTATATCAGTGAGAAATGGAGTCTCCATTTAAGGTGGATATACTGAAAGGCGAAGTAGCATTGCTAACAGGAGGAGGATCAGGAATCGGGTTCGAGATATCGACCCAGTTAGGAAAACATGGAGCCTCCGTCGCCATCATGGGCCGCAGGAAGAAAGTCATTGACGGCGCCGTGTCAGCACTCCAATCTTTAGGAATTCCGGTAATTGCTTTCTCCTTTCTGGCATACATTTCATTTATATTCATATATGAATCATATTGTGCACTCAGCACTTAGTCCTATTATACTATTTCTGCGGGTTGGTTTTGGAGAAAGGTTAGGAAAACTTGCTATTATTCTTAATCGATTAGACAATTATAATGAAAAACTGCCAAGTTGACGTAGACATGAATTGAAACTTATGAATCAATATAAATCTGAGTTTTTTTTTTTTTTTTTCTGATTCTGATTTGATAATGTTTGTAAGGGATTAGGGCTTAATCCATAATATTTCGTGCACTTTACTTTCAGGCGGTGGGGTTTGAAGGCGATGTAAGGAAACGGGAAGATGCAAAAAGAGTAGTGAAGGAAACTGTGAAGCATTTTGGAAAACTCGACATTCTTGTTAATGCTGCTGCTGGCAATTTTCTTGTGTCGGCTGAGGATTTGTCTCCGAATGGTTTTAAAACAGGTTGTTTTCAATCTGACGATCATCCCTCTGTTACAAAGGGTTATAATTTTTATTTATTTTTTTCCCTTTAGTCCATTTGGATCTTCGAATTAACTACTGTAAAATATGTGATTGAAAAGTGATTTTGAAAAATGCTTGCACGTGAAGTGATTTGGGAAATGTGTTGTTTATAAACTTATTTATAAACAAGTTCACCAAAGCATTTAAATAAATCTATCATTTAATGTCATATAATTGTCACCTAGATTGGTGTTCATTGGTGATGAATAGCATTACTCAACATACAAAGAGCCTAAGTTGCTTTTTATGTGAGAGCTTCCTGCATAGCTCCAATCTTAATATATACAGTTGGAATTATTTTCTGCAGTTATAGATATCGATGCTGTTGGTACATTTATAATGTGTCACGAAGCACTTGAGTATCTCAAGAAAGGTGGACCAGGAAGGAGCTCGTCTACCGGCGGATTTATATTGAACATCAGTGCCACTTTGCATTACACGGCGTCCTGGTATCAAATCCACGTATCTGCTGCCAAGGTTTGTAAGTTCTATGCTTAATGCACAGATAATTGGACTTCCTCTGCGAATTTCAATCAATGTTCACTTTGGTTCAGGCCGCTGTTGATGCCCTTACAAGAAATTTGGCCCTGGAGTGGGGTACCGATTATGATATCAGAGTTAATGGTATTGCACCGGGTCCTATAGAAGATACTGCTGGAATGAGTAAACTTGCACCTCATAAGATACTTGGCAAAGCTAAAGAGGAGATACCTCTCCATTTTATTGGTGAGAAGTGGGATATTGCCATGGCTGCTGTGTACCTTGCTTCACATGCTGGTTAGTAATTTTGCTGATTTCGTATAAATGATAATTTGATATTCATCTTTCAGCAAATAAATCTGATGTAATAGCCATTACATTATGGCAACTTCAATATTCTGGGAATTTTTTTTTGAACTTTTTAATTTATTCAAGGACATGTAGATCATTCATTTCCAAGAAAGCAACTAGCTTATAAATGAATTCTAATTTTTTTAATACATGTGCAGGTAAATACATAAATGGAACCACCCTTGTAGTAGATGGAGGACACTGGTTGAGTCAACCTCGACATCTTCCCAAAGAGGCAGTTAAACAGCTATCTCGGAGCTTGGAGAAAAGGTCCCGGGATTCACCAATTGGAGTTCCTACCAGCAAACTATAACGTATTTAAATGTATACATGTATTATTGTTGCTATCTATCATGAAATTGATCTGCTTTCAGACTGATTAAATAATTGTAATATTCATCTAGTTATTGAATTAAGCCCTTGTTTGGTATAAATAAAAATCAAATTTTTAGCAGATTTTGATAAAAGTAGATAAGATGTGTAGTTGAAAAGTTGTAAATCCTACAAAATGTGTGGTTAAGATTAAATGTTAACTTTTACTTGAATTAAATTCTAACTTTTTAGTTGTACCAAACACTAAGCACGTTTATCGGTTTATGGAAGTCCCTTAGTGCTAGAATCCATTCTCGGCTATGATAACTGAATTAGTTGTCTGTAGAACTTTTTTTCTTTCTCCGTTCTTCATATGCTAAACTAAGTTGCAGACTTGAAATATGCTTTAGCCTATGTTTGGCTTATCTTTTAAACAGTTTATCAAGCCATTTCTTATCATCCTAACATTTTGGAAAGCATTTGCAATAGAAAGTGAAAGCATACACTGTTCCACATAACTTAGTGCTTAGCAGTGAGGAATACTCTGTAGAGCACCCTTCCATGATCACCACCCTAACAACTATTCACGGTGGTGTCATAGTTGTGAAGGCCATGCTTGGCTGAGAAACAAGATAAGTGAAACACAAAATGCACAATTAGTACTTTGTATATTGTATCTACACAGGGTTCAAGATTATTGTCTACGGGTTACAAGATTAAAGGAACTAGGCAGAAGTTGTTCCTCTCGTTTTGCCAAACAAATCTTCCATTATATATCCCTTGCCAACTATGAGAAAAACAGGTGTAAACCCTACTGAGAAAAGCAATTTCAAAGGTTACAAGTGACAACTGCCCAAAATTCATACTATCGTTCGACAAAGTTCTTATGCTACAGACTTACAGTAAACCTAGGGAACACAACAACTAAGCACACGGAATTGCCCCCGTCTCACCCCTTGGTTGTGTCAAACTGTCGCACTTGAGGCTTTGAAAGCTGATCTTGTGATCAATTATAGGTATTTGTGACTTATTAAATAAATAAGTTGTGACAAAAAGAAAAAAAGATTGCGACAAAACATTTGTTATCGTGACTCACAATTTGTTAAGTTGTGAGCAATTAACTTGAAACTTGTGATCATGAAAAAATTGTGTTATAAAATTGATATTTTGCAACCAAGTAAAAAATTTGACTTGTAAAATATGAGATTTGTGACTAATAAATAAGTTTTGACTTAAGAAACTTGTAAATTGTAACTGAAAAATAAGTTGTGATCTATAAATTATCCGTGACCGAGAAAACTTATGATTTGTGAAAATTGTGACAAAAAATACGTGATTTGTGCCCGAGAAAAAATTGTAATCTATGAAATTTGTGATTTGTGACCAATAAAGAAATTTTGACTCATAATTTGTTAAGTTGCGACCAATTTACTTGAGATATATGATTGAGAGAAAATTGTGACTTGGGGTGTAAACAGTTTGTTTTGGTCGATTTTTGATAAATTTTCAAACCAAACCATTTAAAACGGTTTGACGATTTTTCAACCCAACCCAACCTATTTAATTTCCTAAACTAAATCAAACCAAACTATTTGACGATTTGGTGCAGGTTTAAACCACAGTTTGCAAACGAAATCAAATGTAATTAATAAAAAAAGTTTTCAAACTAGGCTAGTCACGGGAATCATATAAAATCTTGTTAAGGAATTTTTCACTAACATAACATAATAACATACTGTGATAAAGCTCATAAATAAGTTACACACTAATTAGAAACCAAACATGAAAAAGATTATTGTCGAAAAGAAATCGAGTCTGGATTAGTAGAAATGTTTGTCAAATCTGGAATTAGATTTAGTCTTTTTACTAAATTTAGAAAATAGTAAAAAGAATAAAATGTCTTTAACTTAAATCACATTAATACGTATTCATTCAAAATGAAGGCATAATCAAAATGTTTTTTTATGTGAACCCATTTAGTGTTTAAACTAAGAATTCCCACAACAATTTAATACTAACCCAAAAAAGTTAAAATGGTAAAATAAACCTTGACTCAAGTGTAATCTCGTCAAAATTCTAAGGAATGAACCTATCACAATGGATAGAAACATACAAATTTCAAGGAGTGTGGATTCAACAACAACACAATAATCTACTAAAAATGTAGTTAAAGAATACCAAAGAAAGTCACAAGTAAAGAGGAATTTTACCTCCAAATGCTCTCAAGAGAAGCTTCAATGTTCATCCATTCTGAAACTCTTAAGGACCGTTCTCTTTATGTTTCGATTTTGAATTTTGAGTTTTGGATTTTGTTTTGAATTTTGGATTTTGGTTGTTTGTTTTGGAATTGCTGAAAACATGTTCTCTTTATAATTTTGGAAAATTATTTTCAAAAATAGAAAACTGAAAAATGCGTTTACTTTGTAATTTTCTGATATATTTATTTTGTGATATTTTATATGTAAAAAAATGGTAGATTTGTTGTTACATTAATATTAATGTCAATAAATCAGTTAGTTCTCTATGTCAATAAATTCATCATTAATATTATTTTAGTTAAACAAAAATCCAACCTCATACCAACAAAATCTTAACATGGATCTATATTTAATGGCAAAATAACATAAGAGTTTCAAGTGAAGGAAGTGTCTCACATTTACAAAAAAAAAAATCTTAACATGGATCTATATATAATGGCAAAATAATATAAGAGCTTCAAGTGAAGGAAGTGTCTCACATTTATACACCAAAAAAAAAAAAAAATTCTTAATATGGATTTATATATAATGGCAAAATAACATAAGAATTTCAAGCGAAGGAAGTGTCTCATATTTACAAAAATTTTAAAAAAAGTAAATAAAAAAAAGTCCAAAACCCGCGTTTTGGTCCAAAACGAGCGTTTTGAACTTTTTAACACAAAATATCCAAAACGCAATAAACTCGTTTTGAGTTTCCTTTGAATTTTTTTTTTTTTTTTTTTTTTTTTTTGAAAAACGAATTTCTGAAAATGGGCAAAGACACATTTTCGATATTTTCGAAAATTAAAAACTCAAAACAGGCTGAAAATAGCAAAGACAACAGGGCCTTAAGGTTTGAAGTGGGAAATATATTTATAGTACAAAATAATTGGACAAAAAGGAAATTCGAAAATAATTAAAAATCTCGCGAAATCTGCCTCCAGAATAATTGCGCTGTCGCGCAGGCTGCCGCTGTGCAGTTTTGTTATTTTAGTCGAGGGCGCGCGACCGTGCATCGGTTTTAACCTCAAGGCCACGCGGTTGCAATTTCAGAACTCCGTGATTTTGAACTCCAAATTGATTCTTGGCTTGTTTCTCAACTTTAATCACTTGTTTTAGTCTCGAATACTATTCTTTGATGCCTCAGGGAGTCCTTCAAAATATACTTAAAATTTGTTTAGCTCGCATGATTGATTTTCCTTTGTCGAGCCTCCTATAATTCTCATCATACCCTCCTTCTTCATAATGATTCGTCCTGAATCATAGGTTTGTTCATGGTGCTTCATTTGAACCCCCTGGGTCAAATGGAAAGTCCTTACTTCTAAGCCCCGTGATAAACCAATATGACCTCTTCAAGTTGATTATGTGGATAGCTCGAATCAAACAATTCATTGGGCACAAGTGATGTTGATCAAGCCCCCAATCGTATCCAACCTGTAAGAAAGTTTTAAATAAAATGGGGTGAGAATCATTAGTTCTTTCAAGTACTAGATATGGAATCAGCACCACCTCATCATGTACAACATCGAGGCTCTTCTCTTCACATCTTACCTTCTTACTCTCTTGCTCATAACTACTTCAAATTTTTTATCCTTAACTACCTCATCCACATTATCAAGCTCAACCAACTCTCCCACATTTTTAAGCTCATACACCATCTCACCAATAATTTCCTCCCCCAATTTATGCACTTCTTCGCTTCCCAAATTTTTATCTTCCACATGAAAAGTTGGAGTTTGTTCAACTACTTCAATCTTCAAGTCTCTCTACTTCTTCTCAACTTCCTTATCCCAGGGCTTTTCTTGCAAATTAACTTCAACCTCACTCCCCTTTTGCACTCCAACATTATATTTGCAATCCCATGCAATGAACATTTCTTCAAAAAATTTCATTTGGTCCTTAAAGTCCCACATGGGATCACTCTTCCCATGAAATGATGAACTTTTTTTTTTACACTATCAATATTTTCATCCATTCCATCCCTACCCCGATGCTTCCTTAGATGACCTCGATCAAATCCCCTAGCATGTCAATCTCCTCTATTCCTACCCATGCTCTAATTTTGTTCCATACCTCCATCATTTCCCAAAACATTATCAAATTCATTCCCAACTCTTCTTATATTTCCCCTACTATCAACATTATCCCTTGTTTATGTGATTTCGCTCCTCGCATCCAACCTCCCTCCCATCTCCTCTACTTGCCTACTAAAAGTGGTTGAAAGAGTTTTCAACATCTCACGCAAGTCTTGAGTTTGAGCATTAGAGTTTTGCTCACTTTAAGTACTTGGATGGATCATGTTGTGTAAGTGTGAAAATGCTCTCACAAGCAATGTTTTGACAAATTCTCCACCCAATTTCTCTCTCCCCTTCTCATTCACAATAATGAAGTATATATATTACAAAATATCGCCTAGAATCCTTGCTCTCCAAGGCTCAGTTGATCTCCTAAAAGTCCTCCTAATCACAAAGATATATTTACCTAAAATACAAAGCCAAAATTAAGTAAAAATATTCCTCAAAATACATGCACAATAAACTTCTATTTTAGTCAAAATAATATCGTAATACCCCTCCTCAAGTTGGAGTGTGAAGATCTCGAACGCCCAACTTACAGAGTAGAAACTCAAATCTCGCTTTCCCCAGCACTTTTGTAAAGATGTCTGCCAACTGAACACTAGTGGAAACATATGACGGACAAATCATCCCTTCAGTCACCGCATCTCGAACAAAATGGCAGTCAGCCTCTATATGCTTTGTTCTTTCGTGAAAAACTGGATTTTGAGCAATGTACAACGCTGACTGACTATCACAATACAACTTTATACCCTTTGGATGTCGCACACCCAAGTCGCTTAAAATTCGTTTAAGCCACTTTAACTCATACACTGTTGCCGCCTTTGATCTATACTCAGCCTCTGCAGACAATCTAGACACTGTTTGTTGCTTCTTGGTCTTCCATGACACAGGAGAACAACCAAGTAACACGAACAATCCTTCAACGCCTCGTAAGTGGACAACTAGCCCAATCCGAATCACACCACCCTTCTAGACTTAGGTCACATCAGCACGAAGCAAAACACCTTGCCCCGGACTCTTTTTCAAATATCTCACGACCCTGAGAGCCGCCTCCCAATGATCCCCATGAGGTTGTTGCATAAATTGGGACAAAATATGAACCTAATATGCAAGATCAGGTCTAGTCACAGACAAGTAAATCAATCTCCTTACAAGTCGCCTATAGGGCGCCGGATCGGCAAGGAATTCACCCATAGCAAGGGCCAAATTGTGATTTTGTTCCATAGGAAATGCCGCAGGATTTGCTCCCAACAAACCCCTTTCAGAAATTATCTTGAGTGTGTATTTTCTTTGGCAAATAAAAATTCCTTCTGGATTATGGGCTACCTCTAGCCCTAAGAAAATACTTCAAAACTCCCAAATTCTTCATATGAAAGCACCAGCCAAGGTAATCTTTAAAAGTTGACAATGCAACCTTATCATTCCCTGCAATAATCAAGTCATCAACATAAACTAACACGTTGATCTGAGTTCTTCCCCTGCACAACCCAAACAAGGAATAATCTGAATAGGATTGCACAAATCCATAATTCTTTAACGATGTTGACAGCTTTGCAAACCAATATTGGGGAGCTTGTTTCAGACCATACAACGACTTTTTCAACTTGTAAACCATGTTAGGACTTGTATTTTTGAAACCTGGAGGAACCTTCATGTAAACCTCCTCACTTAAGTAACCTTGAAGGAAAGCATTATGCACATCCATTTGATGTACCTCCCAATTTTTAACAGAAGCAATTGCAAGAAAAATACGAACCGTTGCCATTTTTGCCTCAGGAGCAAATGTCTCGTTATAGTCAATTCCTTCCACCTGATCATTGCCATAGATCACAAGTCTTGCTTTGAGTCGCTCTATGCTGCCATCGTATTTATACTTAATTTTATATATCCACTGGCTCCCTAGTGCTTTCTTTACGGGTGGAAGAGTCTCCATTACCCAAGTCTCATTGTCTTCAAGGGCTCGTATATCCTTGCCCATCGCATCTCGCCATCCCGAGTCTTTCACTGCTTCTTTAAAATGCTTTGGCTCATGTCCCGCTGTCACTGCTGCAAGAAAATTCCTATGTCTCACAGAAAAATGTTCACAATTCGCAAAATATGTTATAGGACAGGGAGTACCTAAGGAAGATGAAGTAGCTTATGAACTCTCAGATGGACTTATTTTTCGTATAGTATGAGTAACAAAATCACGATACCATGTTGAAGGAGTTTTGGCTCATTTTCCTGGCCTTAGCTCACCGTCAATTTGCACACCTTGCTCCCCCACCGTATTCTCCAACCCCTCATCACGCACATCCTCATGTGCGGGCTGCTGCACGGACTGCACCGCAACCGCAGCACCACCCCCTCAAGGGTGGACGCTGCCTCTAACCCCCCCTCAACACACACAGGACACTCATCAGCACCCTCATCCTCACTCCATGCCCCATCCTCATTGTTCGCCAGCATAGGAGTCACCACATTCCGTGGTTGGTTTGTCGCAAAATGAAATTCTTTCTCAAAGAACTTCACTTCCATCGATACAAAGTACTCATGTGTTTCTAAATCATACAATTTCCAACCTTTCTTCCCAAAAGGGTAGCCAGCAAAGATACACTTACGGCTCCTACTTGAAAATTTATCACCTTTGTGTCGTTGATTATGAGCATAGCAAAGGCAACCAAATACATGAATAGGATCATAAGAAGGAACTTTCCCAAACAACATTTCATATGGCGATTTAGTCTTAAGTAAAGTAGAGGGTGTCCTATTAATCAAGTGGCATGCTGCCAACACACATTCTCCCCAAAATTTGATTGGTAAGTGTTCGCTAGAAACACACCGCAAGTGCACAAGTCGCATACAAGTAATAGTGGACTAATTGAGTCCGGTTTATCGATCCCACAAGGATTGTCTATTTCAAATACACTCTAGTATAATTAATTTTAACAAGTAACACACACAATAAAGATTTGATTGAGAATGTTCTCGTACTAGAATTAAAGTTGCAATTGTAAATAAATAACTAGAAAAATTGTGATGAATAGATGATAAAGGAGTGTAGGGATTCTTGATTCCACTTGACCATTACCTAATTGAATTCACAACAAGCAAATAGAAATGCAATTCATTAATCATGTTAGACCCGATTTTCCAAGCTTAGCTAATTACCTCTCTCGAGTGAAATCAATCATAATTAGTGGTATTAACCTACTATATCTCTATGTCGATTAAAAACACACCAATTGCATTAAATCTAAGTGAAAATAGCTCAATGGGTCATCTAGGGTTTTAGGTATATCTCTATCCTAAACAAGAACCTAGAGCAAATATTGTATTGATCTAGAATACACAACAATTTTTCAATAATTGCACATCCCATGAAACCTAAGCATAAATGTGGCCACGATAAATGTTAGTCAACAAATACAACAATAAATGCACAAGATAATAAAAAGCTTAAATTCTTAATACAAGCATTAAAATCAACTAAGCTAAGTCAAGCTTCATCAACATCCCAACACAAAATAGTTTAGCCCATAGTGAAATAACAATAAAATTCAAGAATTAAATACATCATTTCAACTATGAAATAAAATAAATAGAGAAATATGAAGATTAAGCAAAAACACTTCCCTTCACTAATGATTCTTGCTTCAAAATATCACTATTCTTCCACAATAATGTTGGTATATCTCCCCTTAATCAATATTCATCAACTATACTATACAAAATCAAGAGAAATTACAAGAGGAAAATGAGATAAAAATAGAGAAAGAGAGAGCCTAGGGTTTCTTGACTTGTAAAAAGGAAAAGAATGGTTCAAAAGCGACCAAAATCCTTCAAAATACCCTCCAAATAGCGTAGATCCGCGTATTACAGCTTTTGGGCCGAACCGGGTCGCACCGGGTCAGCCCAGATTGTTGCTCCATTTTATGACCACGCGATCACGTGGTTGAATGACTCGCGATCGCGTGGTTGACATTGAAACTCTCAGGTTGGATTTTTGACTTATCTGGCGAACGCTATTTGTAAGAGCCACGCGATCGCGTGGTTAATCTGGTGGCTCCATCTTTCAATGATCAACAATTGGGTCCTCCAACTTTCAGTGTAGACCAACTTGATCCCCAAAGTTTCTGATATCTTTCAGTTGAGCCCTTTCAAAGGTGCCTTTGAGTCAGTCAACTTTGGAAACTTGCAATTTAGTCCTTTGATCAATTGTACATGCGATCCACCACTTTTCGAAAGTGACAATTTGGTCCCCAAACTTTGACTCTTTGAAGGATTTGACTCTTTTCTCCTCAATTTCTTCAACTATTCATTCATTTAGCTCCTTTCTCTTGCTTTCTCCATGAAGTTGATTGTTGAACCTATTTAACCATAAAATATGCACAATTAAATAGATATTTGTCCAAATTACTCAAAAAGTGCCACAAAAAATATATGAAATGTGCATGTAAAATGCACTCAACAGTAAGTTCCTTGAAATCTTAATACTCTAGCCACATTTAGAATGTGTTGGTGTTTTCTCTCAACCCTCCCATTTTGTTGTGGAGCCCCAACACAAGAAGTCTAAAAAACAATCCCATTATTTTGAAAATAATCATGCAAACAATTAAATTCAGTCCCATTGTTACTTCTCACACGTTTTATCACTTGTTCAAATTGACGTTCAACCATAGCAACAAAATTAAGAAACATAGTTTCAACTTCCATTTTATTGCATAGTAAATATACCCAAACTCCTCTTGAAAAATCATCTACTATTGTCAAAAAATAGGTAGCCCCACACGAAGAACGAGCCTTGTAAGGCCCCCACAAATCCAAATGAACAAGTTCAAGAATCCTACCAGCTTTATTCGTACTAATTGGAAAATCAGGTTTATGTTGCTTTGCACGCGGACATACATCACAAGCTTTATTATTTTTCTTACAATAATGACTCACAGCCGGAATCATCTTCAATATTTTCTTCGACGGATCCCCCATTCGTCGATGCCATAACTCGAACGACGACTCGCCATCTACTATCAAGATCTGCACTTGAGGAACACCACGAAAAAAATAAAGTCCATCCAATCTTTCAACCGCTCCAATCACCTTCCTCGTCGGTTGGTCATGTATAACACAAATAGTATTAGTTAATTGTACAACGCAATTTGATTCATAGATTAATTGAGTCACAAAAATTAAATTGCATGTTAATTGTGGGACATAGAGCACATTGTCAAGCTTCAATCCTCCTGGAAACACGACACTCCCCTCTTAGTTTGATTCTGCCGTGTTTCCATCCAGCAATCCCACCGGGCAGTATTTCACCTTTCTCACATTTCTCAAAATAGACAAGTCGCACGTCACACGATTCGACGCTCTTGTATTGATAATCCAACTAAAATTACTGTTCTTACCATGTAGTCGATCTTTTGTTTTGGCTAAGTTCAAAAATTCAAGAAGTTGCTGCAGTTGCGTTGCTGAAACACCCGTAAGAGCCGCAGCTTCGATCCCACCCGCCAGCCCCTACGAGTTCCCTGCTTGCTTCCCAAATGAAGTTCGAGCCCCGCCAGTTTTATTTTCCCGGATAGGCGGTGCACCATGTCCTCTACCACGGCCAGAACCTGCACGCCCACCTCCTCTTCCTGTTTCTTCCTCCACCACGACCCGGTCCCCTTCCTCCGCGAGGTCGTTCCCCCCACCATTCGGGGAACCCGTGTAATTGAAAGCAAGAGGATTCGTCGTGGCCTTCTCTATTACAATGATTGCAAAACTTGTCAGCATTATCCACAAAACGAGACTTACCACGCGTATCGGGCTAAATTGCGAATGCCATGATACTATATCGTTCATCCTTGGATGAGGATAACTCTCCGCCACGCAGTCGTTTCGCTTGAATCACTTGTTGATATGCTCTATCAAGTGTCGGCAATTGCTCTTGTCCAAGCAGATTTGTTCAAATTGAAGCATATGCTCCATTGAGACCGATAAGAAAGTGATGTAGATAGTCCTCTTCTCTCAATTTTTCTACTTGCGTGAGTATGCTACACGTGCAGCCTCTACACTTACAAACCGGCACTTTCACATATGTGATCAGTTCGTCCCAGATTTTTGACAAACGACCAAAATAAATCGCTACAGTCTCGATTTTTTCTTGCTTGCACTCCCCCAAGGACGTTTTTAACTGACATATACGAGTGCCGCTTACCATACAAAACCTATTTTTGAGATTGTTCCACATGAGTTGTGCATCATCATATTCTCCAAGTGTCGACCAAACGGACTGCTCAATGGTATTGGTAAGCCATGACACCAACATCAAATGCACATCTATCCAATCCTCAAGTTTCTCCTCTATTGTTGCCTTCGGAACCTTCCCTTTCACAAAGCCAAATTTCCTCTTCACCTTTAGCGAGGTTCGAATTGCCCTCGCCCATTCATCGTAGTTCTCACCACGTAATTAAATCGGGGTAATGATATTTCCTGGACCGTCACTCGATCCAAAATGATACGTCATATCCACCCTTTTGTCACCATCTCCTTTCTTTTCTCCCTCTCCGCCAGCCATGATCTCTCGTGGAGGCTAAGTTACTGTATATAAAGAAAATTTGTGTTTGCCCTAGAATCTCCCTAGGCGATCTGATACCATGACAAATTCTCCACCCAATTTCTCTCTCCCTTTCTCATTCACAATAATGAAGTATATATATTACAAAATATCGTCGAGAATCCTTGCTCTCCAAGGCTCGGTTGTTCTCCTAAAAATCCTCCTAATCTCAAAGATATATTTACCTAAAATACAAAGGCAAAATTAAGTAAAAATATTCCTCAAAAGATATGCACAATAAACTCCTATTTTAGTCACAATAATATTGTAATATGTTTTTACTCGTGTTTACACTCAATTTTCAAGCTCCCATGAGAAAATTATAATTCTTGTGAAGCATGAAACCACAATCAATGAAAATATATAAGAATTGATGGGTAACAAAAGTAAGTTGAATTTATTTGCTTGCTAACACAAATGATATGAAATTTGAATTGTAGGACAAAGATCAAATAGCACAAATTGAACAAAGAACTGGATAAAACACAAACAACTATCAAGGAAAGTGTTTAATGTAGAGAAAGTAGTGTACTCTAGTGTAGTTTTCTTTGAAACATTTCATCAAACACCTTGTGTGCACACTTTGAATAACATAGAAATTGTAATGTATGGCTACTTTGATAACCTCAACAACTCAAAGATGATAACAACAATATACCCAATACACAAGGATCAAGAAATACTCATGGGCATACAAATTTTCCATTTTTTGTGAATTTTTTTTTTTTTAAAACAAGAACAACAATAACAATGACAAGAAATGTAAAGATAAGTTTTCCAAATTAGAGTAAAGCTCTGATATCAAATGATGCGAACCATTTTGGTGTTTAAACCAAAAATTCCCATAACAATTTAATACCAACCTAAGAAAGCTAAAATGGTAAAATAAAACTTGACCTAAGTGTAATTTAGTCAAAATTCTAAAGAATAAACCCAACCTAATGGATAGAAATAAACAAATTCTAAGGAGTGTGGATTCAACAATAATACAAGAATAATCTACTCAAAGTATAGTTGAAGAATACCAAAGAAAGTAACAAGTTGAAAGATGAATTTTACCTCCAAATGCTCTCAAGAGAGGCTTCAATGTTCATCCATTCTAAGACTCTTAGGGTTTGAATAGGGAAATGTATTTTGGGACAAAAAGGAAATTTGAAAATAATTAAAAATCTCGCGTAAATTCACCTCAAGAATAATCTCGCGGCCTCGCAAGGCAACTCCTCGTGGCCTTGTAGGCTGCTGCTGTGCAGTTCTGTTATTTTGGTCGAGGGCGCGAGACCGCTCCTCTATTTTAACCGCGAGGCTGCGCAGTTGCATTTTCAACACTCCGTGATTTTGAACTCCAACTTGATTATTGACTTTAATCACTTATTTTAGCCTCGAATACTATTATTTGATGCCTCAGGAGTCCTCCAAAATATACTTAAAATTTGTTTGACTCGCATGATTGATTTTTCCTTGTCTAACTTCCTATGATTCTCATCAGTTTTAAATGTTCACTGTCTACAACAATATAGCATGACGGTAGTACTAAGATTCTTCCCAACAAAATGACAAAAATGAGTTTTGCGGGTTAGCGGTTTGAAACGGGTTTTGAAAAGTGAAAATTTGTTACCAACTTACACATCCGAAAATCACTTTTACATCCCAATATACATCTCGATGGATCTAAACCAAATTTTGCTCCAATGGATAGATGTAAATTATAAGATTTAAATTTAGTTTTTGTACAATTTTTTTAGCTAGTAAATTTTATGTTAATCTATTTTTTAGCTTGTGCATATATATAAAAAAATTCAAAATTTAATTAAGAAAATAAAAAATATTAAAAAATAAAAATGTGCAAATTAATATAAAAATTCAAATTGTAATGTAAATTAATATAATAGATTTAAATTATATATCACATTAAGATTTTATTGATTGATAGCTAAATTCAGGTGAATGTGTGAAATTAGATGCAAATGTGGATATTTTTTTTAGATCTTTGACCGAAATTCTAATTTACATCCTTCTTACACCCCGCAATTGGAGAACATTCCGGTGAACTTTGGGACATAAATCACTAATGATGCTAATTTACACCACAATTGAAGTTGCTCTAAATAGAGATGACAAAAAAATTCGATCCGCTAACCAAATTCGATCTGATCTGAAAAATGCGGGTCAATAGATCGGGGTGAATTGGGGCCGATCTGCCCCGTTTAATTAAAAAAATAAAATATAAAAAAAAATTACTTTTTTTTTTTAAAGATTTAGGTTAAATTATATATGAAAAAAAAAAAAAAATTGCTAGTAGATCGACTTGCGAATTAGGGGGTCGATCTGCTCCGACTCGAACTCGATCAGCCCTATCCGACTCGAAAAATAATGGATCGCAAGGTGGATCCTGATCAGTTAAAAATTTTCGAATCGGGGCCGATCCGATCTGCCCCATTGCCGACACTAACTCTAAAAGTCAGAAACAAAACGTTGACAGGTCATGTTGGACCCGAACCAACGGTTTCAAAATTGTCGTTTCAATTCGGTTTAGCGGTATGACGGTTTCAATTTACAGCCCTAATTGTGACTTACAAAATTAAATATTTGTGATCGAGAAAAAAGTTGTTATCTAAAAAAATTGTAACTGTAATAAAAAAAATTTATATTATTGCGATTTTAATTTATTTAAACTTAATTATGACCTGATTTTTGGATTAACACCTTAAGTTTCTTGAGTTTGAAATGTGCATTTTAGCATCTGTTTGGTAAACTATGTTTTTTTTTAATGTTTTTAAACAACACAATTCTTCAAATCACCTTTTAAATAGATACATTTTCTATCTTCACTTTTCTATTATATATTTTACCTCGAAAATATAATTATTTTTTTTGACAAATAGAGCCTAAGAATCTTCTATTTGATAACTTGTTTAACAATATATTTTCTCAAATAATTTTTTAATCATACATATTTTTTTCAGATTACTTTTCAACCATACATTTTGCGTTGTAAATATCAATTTTTTTTTTAACCAAACATATGCTTAATTTTTCAAAGGATTAATAGCAAAAAACGTCCCTACCTTTGACATGTATTGTGCAAAACATCCCAACGTTGTGATTTTTGACGCTGAACGTCCCAACCTTTACATTTTCTTGTTGGAGACGTCCTTTTCATTATATTTAACCATATTTCAACGTTAAATTGAAAATGAACAGTAAACACGAGGGGCATTTTTGTCCAATTCCATTTTTAATTCATTTCTTAAAGGTAATTAGCACAAAACGTCCCTACGTTTGATATTCATTGTGGAAAAAATCCCTACATTCATTTTTTTTGGGTGAATAACGTCTCTACCTTTAGATTTTCTTGCAGATTTGTCCCCAAATTTTACTTTTTTTTCAATTTAGTTATTCCGTATTTGATTTAAAGATCATTGTATTCAAACGTGTATAACTTTTGATCTACAACTTCGAATTGCACTCCGTTTTTTGCGTTGAACTCCAAATTCAACCATCTTTCTTATGATGTATTATGTGATCATTTATTAAACATTTCATTTTGACTTTTGTATTGTAGAAATTTATTTGATAGGGTATCATTGATTAACGTAAATTAATTTCTGTAAATTTTATTGAAACAGTGAAATTTTAATTTTAGTGTGTGTTCAACGGCCAATGGAATTTATAAATTGGATTTATTTGACTTTATTTTTATTTTTTAAGGTAAAATGTTTGGTTAAAAACTGGTATGTTTAGCCCCTGTTTGAGCCATATTATAATCTTAAATCACTTTTTGAACAACACAAAATTTCTTTCTCCAATTTTTAAAAAGTGATTCGAAGAGAGAAAATGTGTGTTGTTCAAAAAGTAATTTGAAATTATAATATGGCTCAAATAGAGGCTAAACATAACAATTTTTAACCAAACATTTTACCTTAAAAAAATAAAAAAGTCAACTAAATCCAATTTATAAATCCGCTAGCCGTCGAACACACACTAAAATTAAAATTTAACTGTTTCAATAAAATTTACAGAAATCAATTTACGTTAATTAATGATGCCATAACAAAATAAGTATTTACAATACAAAAGTCAAAATGAAATGTTTAATAAATGAGCACATGATACATCATAAGAAAGATGATTGAATTTGGAGTTCAACGCAAAAAAGGGAGTGCAATTCAGAATTGTAGATCGAAAGTTATACATGTTTGAAGACAATGACCTTTAAATCAAATACGGAATGACTAAATTGAAAGAAAAGTAAAATTTAGGGATTAATCTGCAAGAAAATCTAAAGGTAGGGACGTTATTCGCCAAAAAAATAAACGTAGGGACGTTTTTCCACAATGAGTTTCAAACGTAGGGACGTTTTGTGCCAATTACCCTTCAGAAATGAATTAAAAATGGAATTGGACAAAAATGCCCCTCATGTTTACTGTTTATTTTCAATTTAATGTTGAAATAGTGTTAAATATAACTAAAATGACGTCTTCAACAAGAAAATGTAAAGGTTGGGACGTTCAGCGTCAAAAATCACAACGTTGAAATGTTTTGCACAATACATGTCAAAAGTAGGGACGTTTTGTGCTATTAACCCCTTTTCAAACGTCCAGTAAAGTTAGGTCTAGGGTAATAAGCACAAATGGTCTCCAACCTTTAGGTTTCTTGCGAAAATGGTCCCCAACGTTTAGATTTTTGCATTTATACCCTCAGAATCACCAAACGTTGCGAAAATGGTCCCTACCGTTAGATTCCGTTAGTTTTTTCCGTTAAAAACGTGTAAATAGCATAAATGATCCATAACCTTTGAGTTTTTTACGATAATAGTTCCTAACATATTAAAGTCACGTTTGGCATTTTTATTTTGTAACCTCCAAACGTTTGACGTATTTAATCCCTAATATATTAAACCCCTATACGTTTGACATATTTAGTCTCTAACATATTAAGCCCCTATTTGAAATCAATTATTTCAAATAATATGGTTTGTAATTGTAATTTTTTGAAGAATTTGTTGTTAAAAAAAATTTAATTTATTTGTAAATTATTTTATTGATAGAATGTGTGGTTAAAAACGAGTTTTAAAAAATAAAATTTATTTTGAATTTCTAAAATGCACAATAAAATATTTAAGAAAAAATCACCGCTTCAACATATTGGAAAAAAAAATAATGAATCTATGGAACATAAACAAACAAATACATTGGACATTATTTCAGAAATTGAATAAAAAATATGTTTTTATCAATTCTATTTTCGATTTTGAGAACCGATCAATATCGATTTTCGAAATCTCATTTTTTTTTCAAAACTCATTTTCTACCACACGTTCTATTAATATATTTTTTAAAATTTATGCATAAATTAAAAAAAAAAATTACGTTTTAACTAAAATTCTCCAAACTTACTTTTCAAATCGATCGATTCTCAAAATCGAAATCGAAAGTAGAATTGATAAAAACATATTTTTTATTCAATTCCAAAAATAATGTCCAATATATTTATTTGTTTATATTCCATAAATTTATTATTTTTTTTTTATCAATAAGTTGAAATAATAATGCGGTGAATTTTTTTTAAAATATTTTACTATGCACTTTAAAAATCTAGAATAGACTTTATTTTTAAAATTCGTTTTCAACACACATTCTATCAATAAAATAATTTACAAATAAATTCAATTTTTTTCTTTTACTTTTTAACCACAAATTCTTTAAAAAATTACAATTACAAACCACATTATTTAAAACGTAATTTTTTTAATTTATGCATAAATTAAAAAAATATATATTAATAGAACGTGTGAAAGAAAATGAGTTTTGAATAAAAAAAAATAAAATTTCGAAAATCGATATTGATCAGTTCTCAAAATCGAAAATAGAATTGATACAAACATATTTTTTATTCAATTTCTAAAATAATGTCCAATGTATTTGTTTATTTATGTTCCATGCATTCATTATTTTTTTCTTAAATATTTTATTGTGCATTTTATAAATTCAAAATAAATTTTATTTTTTAAAACTCGTTTTTAACCACACATTCTATGAATAAAATAATTTACAAATATATTCAATTTTTTAACAACAAATTCTTCAAAAAATTACAATTACAAATTATATTATTTGAAATAATTATTTTCAAATAGAGGCTTAATATGTTAGGGACTAAATATGCTAAACGTATATGTGCTTAATATGTTATGGACTAAATACGCCAAACGTTTGGAGGTTACAAACTAAAAATGTTAAACGTGACCTTAATATGTTATGAACTATTATCGTAAAAAACTCAAAGATTAGAGACCATTTGTTTTATTTACACATTTTAACGGAAAAAACTAACGAAATTTAACGGTACGGACCATTTTCGCAACGTTTGGTGATTATGAGGGTATAAATGCAAAAATCTAAACATTGAGGACCATTTTCACAAGAAACCTAAAAATTGGGACCATTTGTGCTTATTACCCTTAGGTCTAACATGAAATAAATCTATAAGTTGGATGACCTCCTGGAAATTTTTCCAAAATCTATATATATGCACCACACTGTACCTACCCTCCTTAGTATCTCGCCGGCATGCGGCAAGAGTGTAGAGGGGATTATAACAGCAAAATTCAAAAAACATACAATATTTGCTTCAAACGACGACGTTTCTGCATTTGTGCTAGACATAAGCGTTAGACATATACAAGACAAGCATTTATATTTATCCGTAAATAGAAATGTCGGAGGACGAGAAATTGTTGAAGGAGGCGAAGAAATTGCCATGGGAGGATCGGTTGATGCACAAGAACTGGAAAGTACGGAATGATGCAAACATTGATTTGGCCGCCGTTTGCGACTCCATCACGGACCCCAAGGACCATCGCCTTCGTGAATTTGGTGAGAATTTTGTTTGCCTCTTAGCTTTAGATCTGTTTTTGGCGTTTTGATACTATTAGCACTGATCCGAGTGTGAAAACTGATGTAATGTGACCGTTCTGTTGGTAAATCCCGGTTCTTCGTACTTATTTTTCTAAATTTGGTAAATTTCAAGGTCCCTTTTTTAAGAAGACGCTGGCGGATTCAAATTCGCCGGTTCAAGAGAAGGCTTTGGATGCACTTATTGCATACTTAAAAGCTGCCGATGCTGATGCCGGAAGGTATTTTGTTTATGTTTCATCTATTCAATTTACTTTTTTAGTTTTTACACGTTAAATTTGATTTTTGTTCTGTTTGTTTGTGGGTTCAGATATGGCAAAGAAGTATGTGATGTGATAGTGGCCAAATGTCTAACGGGGAGGCCGAAAACAGTGGAGAAGGCACAAGCAGCTTTTATGCTGTGGGTAGAGTTGGAGGCCGTTGAGGCTTTCTTGGTACGTTTTGTTGGATATTGGTTCAATAAATCGAGAAATTGGTTTAGTATTGAAAACCGACTAAAAGTGACTTCGCGTCAACTTTGACCAAATAATCAAACCCCACCCAATCCGTTTAGGCAATTAGTTTGCCACTTCGCCGTTTTGGGGCGCAGAAACGGAAATGACCTGACCGATCAAGTCGAGGGGTAGCACCGTGGGGGCTCGGGGGCAACGCCGTCGAAAGAGAATTTAGATTTCTTTGCATGTATTGAAGAGTATATTTGACATTTCGAAACCAATATTGGATGAATGAGAAATTACGGAAAATGATAAAAATTGGGTCAAGATTTTTTCCCATACGATCGCATGGTAATAAAATCATGCGATCACACGTCAACTGTTTTTACTAAATATTCAGTTTCGCGTAAAGTCGTGCGATCGCACGTCTTAGAACCTTGCGATCACATGGTTGTCCGAACAGTTGTGTCCTTTGGAAGGGTTGTATGATTTGACTCCACACCACTTCGTCCACAACCCTTCATCCTCTATAAATAGGACCCTTGGGTGTCCTATTCTTCACACCAAAGATATGCCATCACAATATCAATCTCTACTCTCCTCTTAATAAAAAATCCTTGCATTTGTTGCATACTCTCTTGGTTTTCTTTTATTTTCATTTTTGGAGTACAAAAGCCATAATTCTGGTTTGTTGTGCTTGTATTTTGGAGTACTACAAACGCAAGTAGAAGTCATTGTATCTTGGGAGTTGATTACTGTAATTCGTAGGCACCGTTTGTGGGGCAAATTCTATTTAAGGACAAAGTGTTCAACCCTTACCTCGACTTTGTCACATTTCTTCTCTTTTCCTTTCTTCTTCTCGTTTCCTTGTCGTTACTCCGTCCATTTGTCGGCACAGATTTCATATAAAGTATTCTACTTCTTTGGCATCACTATACACAAAATATTCCAACACGTTTTGTATTCAATAATGCTCAATATTTAGTTTATCAGTGCAATGACGTGTTCTGCAATTTAGCTATGAGTTGGCTACTTTGCATTATTAAATTTTAGCTTAATAATTGAATTATTAAACAATGTCTCACTTAAATGGTGGAAAAGATAAAAGATGATTTATATAAAGTATAAATTTTGTTCACTTCAAGTCACATGAAAGTGGACTCTAGTAGATTCATGGAAATAGTAGCTTAGTTTATGAGGAATATGCTCATTGTTTGTTTAAAATTGGGATGTTCTATACTCCTTTGAACTAGGAAATGCTGTATAATTATTTCAAACTCTAGAGAGCCTAACATTGCTGAGAGGGACTTTAATATAAAAAAGTGGTGATCTTGTACATGTAATATGTATTTGGCTGGACACTTTGACCTTTTGACTGGAGGAGTTTTATGAACTGTTGACCTCTGAATCTGGGAACTACAACTGAATATTGGTTATATAGACCATATGTGATTTGTGGGTTTTCCCTTGAATGGTGTTAGAATTCACTTCTGCCTTTTGCTTTATAATAGAATCAATCACAACTTTAATAACATGTTACACTATTTACTTCCTTAACAAAAGTGGATAAAGCAATAAGCAGCATGTAGGACACCCTCTCAGAAAATCATAGATGTAGTTTTATGATAAATGAATGCAATTTGCAGTAGTTTCACTCATTAAGCACCATCGCAATCAACTAATTCTCCTATTCAACATAAATAGTTACTAACGAGAATCAATATGCTAGCGGAAACATTGGATGATTTTAAGGAATAGAAATCTTATAGATCATAAGATTCATGAGAATACAAATTGGAACAATGAAAATACATAAAATGAAAAATAAAATAAAATTGAAGTACAAACATATTCTGCATATCAGATTAATTTAGAGGTCATGAACTTGGAATGGTGCGGTCATTATCCATATGTTTGCTTATTCAAATCAGGAGGAACATTTTATACTGTTTTTTAGCGGAAAAAATACTGTCCAATGAGGTTGTGGTCAGCAAGAGAAGATTGTTGACATTTAAATAAGTTAGTTTGAGGCTGTAGAACGGAGATAAGCAGTGAAAGTTGGTAGTGAAAATTGTTCCATGTTGATGCATTTCCCAATTTGGTTTGAAGTGCTTGCTGTATGTTAAAATAGGATAGCTCAACTTAAGACCATATGGTCAGAGATCTTCTTTTATCAACCAATTCCTTCCTACATTTTTTATTGGTCCAATGCCTAAGGAAAACAGAGGTTATGCAAAAGTGCACATCTCCTTTTTCACGTAGAGCAGGTTTTCCCTTAATGTAGAGGGCTTATGAGTTCCCTGGATACTCCCCAGATTATGTGAATTTAGTTACATGACTGAATGTGATTTGGAAGATTGCTGGTTTGAGTGTAGATGAGCCTTTTGAACCTAAAAGGTATTAAGTAACTTAGAAAATCTTTGAGCTTAAAAAAGTAAAATGCAGTTGAGAATATATAGAATTATGACCAGTGTCCTAAGAAAGTTAAGTCAACTGTGGCCGCACTTGCAATTTTATGTGGTTGGTTTTGGTTCACTTAGTAGTTCTTACGTTGTTTGAGGTTTTGGTTTGCAACTTTATTCTGCCATCAGTTATAATGAGCTAAAAATTAAGAAAAGTTGGAAAGAACGTTGACTGAGATGGGCTCCTTTTCTACTTGGATGCTACGCAAGTATGCATTTTCCATTTCTCGTGAACGCGTTGTTAGTATTTATTCTACTTGCTTTGTGTTGCCTTGATTCACTAGAAAATTTGAATCTACTGCTCCTTTGGACATTTCCATTTTAAAATTATGTTTACTTGGCTATTTATCACTACTCTTCTAAAAGAGGCAATCAGAGGATCACTGTTCATTTCTTCTGCCATCATTTTCACACCTGAAAACCTACTATCTGGTTTGGCTACATCACTACTTCCCTATCCCTACTACTATAACAGAGAGGATGCGGCCATTCACTATTCATTTTTGGAACCTCCGTTCCACACTACTTTAGCCAAATTGATTGTACACATTGTAGCAAAACTGGTTTCCACTGTTTCTTTCTTTCTACTCTTAAAAGACTTTTACTATGTTCAACTTCCTAGCCCACCTTTATTGACTACTACCTCTCCTTAAAATGCAGGATTCTTTTTTGCCCTTTGCTTCACACTTAATTGGTAAAAGTATTTTAATAAACATTATATTATACATTTTAATCATCATTCATCACCAGCTTAAAATGGAAAAAAAAAAAAAAAAGATTCAAATGTGTGATATCAAAACATGTTTATCAACCAGATGAAACAATGCTTATAATTACTCCCATAATTGTTATCACTAATAACGTCACTTGAAAAGCAAAGCTCCTGCAATGCACGAGTCATCAACTAGTACATCATAAAAACTTAATTTAGGCTCGTTAAATAAGGCATATTTCTCTAATATGATTTTCTTGAGTAGGATGCTATGGAGAAAGCAATAAAAAATAAAGTTGCTAAGGCTGTTGTTCCTGCAATAGATGTCATGTTTCAGGTTCTAAGGTTCGGAACTAATTGCTGTTACTAATTTTTTGTTTTTATTTATTGTCTCTTTGTTATCCTACATAATAATGAGATTGGATGGACAATAATGATTCAGTGAATTTGGATCAAAGATAATGCCACCAAAAAGGATATTGAAGATGCTTCCTGAACTTTTTGATCATCAAGATCAGAACGTTCGCGCTTCTTCCAAAGGACTGACGCTAGAGCTATGTCGTTGGATCGGAAAGGATGCCGTCAAATCAATATTATTTGAAAAGATGCGAGATACTATGGTATGTTGATACTATTGGCCTAGATCCTTGTCTCTCATACTTATCGTGCATTTTTGTTAGATCTTTTATTGTTTGACCTTTTCTGTTTTAAGAAAAAAGAGTTGGAAGCTGAGCTTGTCAATGTCACAGGGACTGCAAAACCGACTCGCAAAATAAGGTGGCTATTTGTTCTTTCATCTTTTTTTTTTTCTTCTCCTAGTTACGATATCCTTTTTGACTGTATTGGAAATGTTTCCTTGTCATTCATTTTGCTCAGGTCGTATGGTGTGATTTAGCCTGTTATTTTTATTGGTATAGATATATGCAAATTTCTTCGTTTCCACAGCATTGTTTTTTTGTGTTGCCTTGGTAGGTCATGCATGTGATTTATTATATTAAATTTATAATGGGGCTGATATTTATCTTCGACAATATTCAAATGGTTTTGTGATCAGCGGGACAATTCTCTGGCATTTTGTGATGTTTATGGAATGGATGTTTGATTTATTGTATCTGCGAGGAGTGTTATTTTAATAAATGGGATTTACCTCTGATGTTCAATTATTTTGGCACGACTTTGTTCGGTTAAACTTTCAATTGCTCACCCCATACAAGCTTGATTTATAATCTTTTCTTAAGGATTGATAGTTTGAAGTTTAATTCAAGTCTCAAAAGATTATAGTTTTCACTTGTAAATGGGGCCTTCACATCATTTTTTGAGATCCAGAGTAGAAGGAAAATTGCGAATAGTTTTTGTTTATTTGAAATAGTGGAGCTTAGAGCCTTTAATCTCTAATAGATCAGTAAAATGAATTCGCTTAAACAGCCCACCTTCTGCTCTTGGAGGCTGAGTCATAGCCCTTGTTGGTCGTGATTAAAATTTGATTTTAATCTCAAGTTAACAATTAAATTTAACCCCCATATTTTATGGGATCCACAGCTTTTCAACCACACATCTCATCTAAATTTGATTTTAATCTATATCAAACAAGGGCCTAATGAGTTAAACATTAGTCTAATGTGATCATAGAAGTCAATCCTAGCTGTATACAAATAGGTTACCTTGATGTATATGACCTGTTGACTGAGAACCATCTCATTTAAAAAACTTAAGCTGTTAGAGAGATTGCATATTTAGGGTTTGTTTGAGCCCCATTTTTAGTGAGATTAGATTTTGTGAGTTTTATTTTTTTGAGAATGTATGGTCAAAAAGTAGGGAATTGTTTTGGGTTACGTGTAAAATTATTTTATTGAGAGATTGCGTGGTTGAAAATGAGTTTAGGTAAAAATGTGTTCTTAAAGAATGGAGCTCAAACATGGGCTTATTTAAATTTAGTTTTTAATATGCTCCTTGGTGCTGGCAGTGGCCAGATTATTTTCTCATCAAAGGAAAGCACAATTTTCTAATTTCTAAGTGTGCGGCGGGTTGAACTGAACTCCTTTTCTCTGCCTATAATATTACAATACAATACAATGTCAAATCATCTAATTTGAAATCTTAAGCTTTTAGAGAGGGGCACATATATTTCTTTAAATTTAGTCTTCTACAGTTTTGTAATTTGTTTTTGGGACATTTATTAGATCTGAGCAAGACAAGGAGCCAGAACAGGAAGCTGTTTCTGAAGTTGTGGGATCTGGCCCATATGAAGAACCTGCTGCCAACAGTAAGAATTTACTTAGTAATTGAATCTGCATATATCTTTCCATTGGTTGAACAGATTTAGGATGCATTCATTTTAAGCTCACTGCCGACATTAATCTTGTTAGGAAATCATTATGCTATAGTCATGACAGGCTCTTTAAAATCCTTTTTGGGTCTGACATTCATGTTTTCTACCAGTTCCGGAGGTTATAGATGAATATGAACTTGTTGATCCAGTCGATATATTGACACCTTTGGAGAAGTCAGGATTTTGGGATGGAGTGGTGAGTGCTCTCTTTCATGTTTTTATGTGGTCCACTAATTGTTAATGTCTGTTATATTATCTCTAGTATACTATCATTGTATTGTTTCGTGGTTTTGCATCGCAGATGATTATGTTGCTCATGGTGGTTTGTATTCTTATTTTATTTGTATTTCAGAAAGCTTCTAAGTGGTCTGAGCGAAAAGAAGCAGTTTCAGAGTTGACTAAACTTGCTTCTACTAAAAGGATTGCTCCTGGTGATTTTACAGAAATTGGCCGAACACTAAAGAAGGTTCAGCTTCATATTTTATAGCTGAATTAATCATCCCATTCTTTTTAGTTAGTGTTTTTCTGTGAGTTTTCTCATACATTTGGACCTACCAAAGTCACAACTGCTTGGTTTATATAAGGTAGACCATTATTTTAAAATCCTAATAATGCGGCCTGAAAATGAAATTGGAAAAACCTGTAGAGTGAAAAATATAGTCCAAGTACGAGTTACAGCAAGAAACCAGGCCAACTTCCCCATTTGCTCTGCTACATTTTTTTCCTTTATGGACTGCTTCTATATCTGATAAGTTTCAAGTAGTTCAATGGACATTCTATTTCGTGGTATTATCATCTCAGACACAATATCTTAATACAAATTAACATCCAGGAAGCTTGACCCTAAACATATCTTTTGCAACCTTGTGCAACTCTTTCATCCTTGTCTGCATTTCACAAAAAAACATAGTTCTTATTTTTGGCTTTCAATTTTAAAACTTTATCGATGTAGTGATTATGGTATCATTTTGGAGATTGCAGCTTATTACAGATGTGAACATTGCGGTTGCAGTTGAAGCAATCCTAGCAATTGGAAATCTTGCCAGTGGTCTGAGAACCCATTTCTCAGGAAGTTCTCGCTTCTTATTGCCTGTATTGCTGGTTAGTATAGACACAAATTTCACGCTCATATTCAACGTGCACAATTGATTTTGGGACCTAAAGTTTATGCCTTTAATCTATTGATTAAATCATCTATGACTTGGAAAAATTAAAAACTTGGATCCACGGATCCTTTTTTGAACTGTAAATTTCCTTGAAAATATATCAGTGAGATCTTGGTTTCATGCCGAATTGAAGCCCACTTATTCTGCTGCTTTTATGTTTTAATAGGTTTTGATGTTCAAAAAGATCCAGAAGCGCTAGGTTTGTGCAAAACTCATTTTTGGCCTAAACCTTTGAGAGGGCTTGTTGCATAATAGAAAAAAATAGTTATGTGAATATTACACCATTACTTTATGTAATGACCTTTGTAATGAAAGACTAGCTATATTGTAATATATTACAATAACACGACAATCACTATCAAAAAATTCGAAAAATGCCTGTGACCCCTTTCAATGAAAGATGACAGCCTGAAAGGAAGACATTTTAGAAACTCACCTACATATACTAGCCTGAAGCTTTGTGAAACCTATAATTCCGCTATTTATCTGGGCACTGCTTTCAGCATGAATGTACTTGTGTCATGAATTTTACAGTATGTCTAGGCAGTCTAGCTATCCAGTTTTCTTATCTTATACATATATAAAGAGAGAGATGTTCTACTAAGCAACATAACATAACAGGATACATAAATTTATTGGTACTTCAATTAATTCTTGTGACCTACCATAAGCTTACTCCCCAATTAATTGACGTGCCATGTCACCGTTGCTTAACATAAGCTAACAACGGTTTTTAGTAGATAATTTCTCTCTCCCTACATTCATGATTTCTAATGGACTATGCATATATGCTTTTTAATGGAACTACTATGTTATCAAATTTCACTCTCGAATAAAGTTGAACTTTTCAACTAGTTCTCTGTTGATTTTGTCATGGTACAGGAAAAGCTTAAAGAGAAGAAACCTACTTTAATGGAGGCCCTTACTCAAACTCTTCAGGGAATGCACAAGTCGGGATGCTTAAATCTTGCTGACATTGTTGAAGGCAGGTTTTATACCATATTCACTCAAGTTCTTTGCGGTTTTCTAAAGTGATCTCTCATGTGCTATTTAAGCTTACTAGTTGTCCAAACGTGCTTTGTACGTTAATTGTCCATGTAAAGTAAATTTTAGAAAATATGCGGCAAAAATTTCGAGACATTTCTCAAGAAAATTAGCCAAGCATGCAAGACAAATAGAATTAAGAAAATATAATAATTTTTAACATTTAAACAAAGTTTCTGAAATCGTATTGCACTCTCTCAATCAAAATCTTGGCTATATTCACTTATTTGATGAAAGCAAATATGAGCTTTACGTTGAGAACAACGCCGATAATATTTGAGAATATTTGATGAAAGCAAATATGAGCTTTACGTTGAGAACAACGCCGATAATATTTGAGAATAAGTGATATGTTTTATTTATATAATATTTGAAATATTATGAAAAGAACAAAGAAAATTGTCAAAGAAGATTTAATACTAAGTATTTTTCCTCCATAACAAAGTTTGGAACTTGTGAGAATTCAACAATACATAAATTTGATAATTTCAGTAATGTCTCATTTTCAATCTCTTCAATTTTGTTGTATGTCGTGAAGTTGATTTCAATTTCATCGTGCACATTTGAAAATGTATGATTAATATTGATCTAATTTTTGATTAATATTGATCTAATTTTTCATGATAAAATCAATATTTTTTCCCTTTCTGGAGCGTGAGAGTAAAATTTTCAATTGTGGCTCCAAATAGTGTAGCAAGAATCTAGTGCCCCGCAAGTATTAAGAAATACAACATATATTAGTTTAATATCGAAAAGTTACTAAGATAAAGATAGACAAATATTATGAGAAATACCACATCTTCATTAATCAATAACCCAAAATAAGTTTTAACACTTTCATTGGTACATAAGGTTTCAATTGAACCTGTAGATATATTGGAAATTTTTATACTTCAATCTTCATCACATGTGATCAAATTTCATAGCAATATATGGTTTACTTTTATTTGTGTGCAAAACCATTCGATTTATTAAAAAAATCCAATTTTGAAAGAAATTATAATTTAATTAAAATTTAGCAAAATATGAGGTTAGACTTTGAACCCTTTTTGAATTTATAATGCGCTATATTGTGTTATAGTATAGGTTGTATTGAATTCATTTTAGTGTAAAAACATATATGAATATTAAGTGTTCTTGGAATTATAAACGTGTTAATGAAATTAGTAATTGAGAGTTATATGTAACTATGTAAATGTGTTAGATTGAAGATTATAATGTATGTGATTTGGGTTATAGAGTAGGGGTCAAAGATATTCTTATTGAATTAATTACATTGTTGACAAATGAAAAATAATAGAATATTAAAAATATAATTCAAAAAATATATTATTCATATTTCTCACAACTTCCTTAACGATGAAAATATATTAATATTTAGCCCCTGTTTGGCCCCCAGTTTTTGAAAACCAAGTTTTAAAATACTCAATCTCAACCATCCATTTTAGTCAAGCCCACAATATTTGATAATTCAAACAATTTTTAACCAAACATTCTTCCAAAAATACTATTCCAAACTACAATTTACCTCAAGAACTGGGGGCCAAACAGGGGCTTAATTAAGAAGGAGAATTTTAGTTTCATAAAAAATTTATAACCGGATTTTTTTACTATTTCTTTTATGATAGTGTAGTAATATAATTGCATTTGTGTTTAGTGAGAATAAATAGTAATTTAAAATAAATCAACGGAAAATAAAAAATGAAAATTGAAAGTTTTAAGCTTTATTTGAAAGACTTTTAGTGAGAAAGTAAAGAGTATAGATTGTAAATATATTGAAATTAATGACATTGCTGATAAAATAAAAAAAATAATATTAAAAAATAATTATTCATTAATTAACATTAAGGGTAAATATGAAGTTATAAAAAAGTTTTGAGGGTAGAAACGTCCAAATGTTTCTCCCTTTAAGTCACTTTCATAACTTTTGTATAGATGTTTGATTGTCATTCTTTGGACGAAAAAGAGTTTTGAATAGTGATTGATGAGATATTGTGTGGTTGAAAATGAAAGAATTTTTTTTTTTGATTTATGTGTAAAATATTTTATTGTTAAAATATGTGGTTAAGAAGGTGCTAATTTTCAAGTATTTGATTTATACAAATGACTAGGAATCTTTGCTGAATATAAAAGTTCCTTTGTTGCAGATGTTAAGACATCAACAAAAAATAAAGTTCCTCTTGTAAGATCATTGACCTTGAACTGGGTTACTTTTTGTATTGAGACAAGCAGCAAGGCTGTAATCCTCAAAGTTCACAAGGAATATGTTCCAATCTGCATGGAGGTTAGTGATTTGCAACTGAAAGTGCTAATGCTACAACCAATCCATAAGTTGTCAAAGCTTCCATAAAAGCTAGACTAAGCAATAGGGTACCTCGTATTTTTCCCTCTGCCTCCGCCTGTCTCGCGATACCAAGCAGAATCTTTGTGCCACACATGGAGGCTGTTGTGCGTTGACTTCAGTTCTTCCTGATCTCATCCTACTTTTGACACAATATAGTTGTAATGTCTCTTTTATCAACGTGAAATATGTTGTAGTGGATTCTGAGTATTTCTTGGATTTAAAATACTATGATGCTTTGAAGGATTTTCTGCTTGCTTTTTACATTTTGTATCCTCTCCTTTGGACATATCTGCATAGATTTTTATTTTTTTTGACTCATGCATCCTTTAATTACTGCAATGTGCATATCTTTTAACGGAAAAAATTGTGGTAGATCAGGTGTTCTTAAACAGCACATCTCTCTATAAAGTAACCTCTTAGTGCACAAGAGAGAGATACAAACTCTCAAAACTAGCCATGTAGATTTGTATCCTGGTAGTGATGGTACATTTTCCTTTGTTCTCAAGCTTGATTTTTCTTTGAGATTTTGCTGCTTCTAAATTGAGCCATAAAAATGTGTCTTTTATTATTTTTTACAGATGAATTTGAATTATTTTTTTCTTTATTCTTCCCCTTGCCAAGTTCTATGTTGAAAGTCTTTGGGTCTTACAGTGCCTTAATGATGGAACACCTGAAGTAAGGGATGCGGCATTTTTAGCTTTGGCGGCTGTAGCCAAGGTACCCTTTCTGGGTTTTCCTTTCCACTGTCAATCCGTCTAGTTGTGTAGTTTTTATGCAGCTGATGTTATACTTAGTGCAATTGTACGTTCCCTTCTTTTAGTTGGTTGGAATGAGACCTTTGGAAAAGTCGCTGGAGAAACTTGATGACGTTAGGAAAAAGAAATTATCAGAAATTATCGGGAGTTCTGGAGGGGGTGAATCCACTGTTACAAGTACAGGTAAGTTGAAGTGTTCCTGATTTAACAGACTTTGACTATTGCTATTTTTTTTTCTTTTTTTTTTTGATACTTTTCACTCAAGGAATCTGTTTAACATATCTATTTCTTGTCAAAGATACAGTCCAATCTTCAGGAAGAGGTGTGTCTTGCACAGAGGTAGGTGAATTTTGCCCAGGAAAAAGGGGGGTGGGAAACTTTTCACAGCATTTTCTGTTTTAGGATTTATAGATTTTAATGGAAAAAGAGGCAACTAAAACCAATGGTTGCTTGTGGTGGATTGTTTCCCTCGATCTATTTCCAAGAAATCAAATTGACAAATTTCCCTCTCAGATTGTATAGAAATTTTACTTTTCTGTTTTAGACTGTAGATAGTTAAATAAGTTTAGTTGGAAAGAGGACCTCTTGGGTGTTTCATGCATTATTTTCTATGTGCCCTTGGATTAAAGGAAGCTCACGAAGGAATCTGTATTGCCTTATTTCACGTGTCTGTCTGTCTGTCTGTCTGTCGATGATGGCTTATGTTGGAGATATTTGGGTATTATATAATCCTTACATTTGAATGTATTAGTTTAATTTGGCAGAGGTTTTTTTTTTTTTTTGGGGTGGGAGTTGAAAAAGTAAGACTTGAGTTACTTTTCAATTTTCATTAATCTTCAAAATGTTAAGAATTTCTTTCCTGTCCCATCATTTCACGTACATTGTGGAAAGGGATTGTTATTTTTGGACATCCCAAAAAGGAAGTTTATGTTATCTGATTGGTGGGGAGAGGAAGGGGATATATCATCCATACTAGTGATTATTGTTTTTATTTGTTATAAATACATCACATAAAATTGTGTTTTATTTGGTTTCCAAGTAGTAGGTTGTGGTTTAAACATCACGTTGAAGGTTCTTTCCTGGATATTTCTTATTGCAGACTAAAGATGGATCACTTGTTAGGAGGTCAGCAGCTAGCATGCTTAGTGGAAAGAAGACTGTTCAAACAATTGTAAGTTTTCTATCTCCTCAACCCCCCTGGCCCAGGAAAAAGCGGAAAGTTGCTTACTCATGTAGACATTAGTAGTGTAATGTAACTTATGTGATCTATTTGACATGATATGCAACACATCTTTTCTGCTGATGCTCACTTGCCCTCTCCCATTTCATTTCATTTCATTTTTCTTCTCTTATTTTTTCCAGCCTGCTAATAAGAAAGCAGCATCTGTGAAATCCGCTGTCAATAAGAAAGGTGATGGAGGTGGTCAATCAAAAAGTTCCAAGGTTGTGGAGCCTGAAGATATTGAGGTAAACTGTTGATGCATCTCTCTTCACTCTTTAGTGACACTGTTCTTAATTGGCGACTTTATAGTAGATTTTTAATCAACTTTGTTTTACAGCCAGCAGAAATGAGTCTCGAGGAGATTGAAAATAAATTAGGCTCCCTTATTCTAGCAGATACAGTTGCGCAGTTGAAGAGCGCTGTGTGGAAAGAGCGGCTTGAAGGTTTATATTTATAATTCTTTTTCTTTACAGTTGAGTTTATTAAATTTGATTCTATAATCTAATATTTTTGGGTAATAAAAACTTAAAGTTGTCTTGTTTTATAAAAGTATATGGAGGTTCGAAATTATGAAACTTTTTAATAATAAGATTTGAAGTTTGAGTGCATTGTTCTTATTTGGACTGACAGCCTCAACGTTTTTAAGATAGAGATCCTCTTTTGGTACTGAACACCTCCTGTCAGTACCTTTCGTCTAATTTACTTATTTAATCCCTTTTTGGGACATTTCTATTTATTTGTAGAAGATCATGGTAGTCTCGCGATCTTTCATAGTTCACTGTTATATTTAGGGTGATGGACTGATGGTATCTGTCACCACTAAGGTGATATAGTCACACTCATGTTATCATTTCACGTCACATAATTTGTCATATGTACGATCTTCAGCTGCTCAGCTTGGTTTGATTAGCAATATCTTTTGAAGACAGAAATTTGGCTGAAGCCTCTGTTTGTATAATCAAGTTGCAAGTCAGGTTAACGTGCCTTAGTTTTTCAAGCTTTCACATTTTATGACAATCATTAGCTCACTAGAGTAGATTCTTTTCATTATCCATCATTTCTTAATCTATTTGATAGATTTTCTTTGCATTCATATTTCTTACCTATCATGGTAAATATATTAAGACAGTAGTGTGCAATGAACTAATTTAAGTTATTTTTGAAGAGTTCAAAGTCCCAAAATCGTAAACTTGCTTCACATTGTAAAGAACCACTACGCGTATACTTCACAAATGTTTCCTGCTTCCTGTTGCAGCTATTATGTCATTTAAAGAGCAGGTGGAAGCGCTGCAAGACCTTGATCCATCTGTCGAGATTTTGATACGTTTACTTTGTGTGGTTCCTGGTTGGAGTGAGAAAAATGTTCAGGCATGTAAAAATATTTCTTCTGGATATGGTGTATCATCACCTTTACTTGAACAATTCAACTCATTTCATACATTTAAGCAGGTCCAGCAACAGGTTATTGATATTATTACATGCATAGCTTCTACATCATCGAAGTTTCCCAAGAAATGTGTGGCACTTTGCCTTTTAGGTCAGTTTTTATTGTTTTCTTCATTACTGCACTACCATGTGTCGTTGGTCCCGTGATCTTCCTTCTTTTTATTTTTGGCTCTTTACTTTTTAATGTTTTTATTTGTTATTTGAATCTTGCTTGTATCCAACAGCTGGTAACTGCAAGGCTCACATTTTGTCCTTTTGTAATTTAGAGTTGAAGTTGACTTCTTTTGAGCTTTCTGGGATTCTGTGTTCTGAAGTTGATATGCCTTATTGACAGGTATGAGTGAAAAAGTTGCTGATATCAAGACTCGTGCTCAGGCCATGAAGTGCCTTACTTCTTTTTGTGAAGTCGTGGGTCCAGGGTTAATTTTTGAGAGAGTAAGTGTTTTTGTGTGTTAAAATATTTTTAGCACAAGCACTCGGCAATTGACATGGATTTTAAGACGAACCGGTTATGCATTGCTGCTTATAGTCTGTGGATTGCAGTGCTTGTGATCATTACCCTTAAACAGAAAGTTCGAAATAAGCGAACTTTTTTTCCAATTCCAAACAAATCAAGGCACATATTAACTCATGATCACATCCCAAAGTTCAACATGGTCCAATTGTGGTAGTTAATCACCCAGGTGGAAGCCAAATTACATGACAGTTCTTGTTGTTTTCCAACCCATTTAATTACCTCAATATCACAGTTATAGATATGAATGATGTTACTTCCGACTTCTAAAGTCTAATCTGTGTCAGCCCTGCATCGCAGTAGTTGATTCCCTTGGATAGGGGACTGGGAGAGGTCACTATAGAGACACTGTTGTCGGTTTAGGGAAAAGATGTTGTCTTCATTCCTTAGTCACACCTGGCTCTTCAAATCATAATAAAAGGAATACAACAAGCCAAATCCTGTTCTTGAGTTGCATGTGGGAGTTTGGGTTGTAGAGGCATTTCTGTGGCAAGGATGAATTTAAAGTCAGATACATCTGTCAACCTGGTTTCATTTGGTTGGCATCCACCGCACATTTTCAGTTTCTATTTCTTGTTTTTGTTTGTGTTTGTCATAAGAGTCTTCCTTTCTTTCAGATGTATAAAATCATGAAAGAGCACAAGAATCCTAAGGTTCTCAGTGAAGGCATTCTATGGATGGTTTCTGCAGTTGAAGATTTTGGGGTTTCATATCTGAAACTAAAGGTACTCAAGCTCCTTTGTGCAACATTATTTTTTCTGGTGCATGTCCCTCTAAATTTCTTCTACTACGGATTTACATGATCTTAGGTAAGATATTATTAGATAATCTTAGGAATGAGGTATCTTTGTTTGTTACAGGATTTAATTGACTTCTGCAAGGATATTGGTTTACAATCCAGTGCTGCTGCCACTAGAAATTCTACAGTTAAACTTATTGGTGTTTTGCACAAATTTGTTGGTCCAGGTGACTTATCCACTCTACTACGTCTGTTTGTATGACATAGACATTTATATGGTCTAAACGCTCCTATCTTTTCAGATATTAAGGCATTCCTTTCAGATGTTAAACCTGCTCTGTTGAGTGCACTTGATGCAGAGTATGAAAAAAATCCATTTGAGGTATCTCATTTAGTATTTAACATCCATATCAATGAAATTTATTGCTTTGATGTTTAACATTTGTGTATTCATGCCTGCAGGGTATGACTGCAGTTTCAAAGAAGACTGTAAAAGTATCGGATTCTGCATCATCTTTGGCTGCTGGTGGGCTAGATGGTCTTCCACGTGAAGATATTAGTGAAAAGGTCACACCTACCTTGTTGAAGGGCCTGGAGTGTTCAGATTGGAAGGTATCTGTTTGAGAGTATCTTTGAGTCTAATTTGTTCAAACTCATATCAGTCACTCTTGACTTTGCCATTTGCATTCTAGATTCGCTTGGAATCCATTGAAACCGTGAATAAAATTCTGGAAGAGGCCAATAAACGTATTCAACCAACTGGAACTGGTATATAATGATTCCCGTGACTAGTGGTCATTTTCATGATTTTTGGCTATATTTGTATCATCGCTTATTTTTGGCTATTACTCCCAGTGGAGTTGTTTGGGGCTCTAAGAAACCGCCTACACGACAACAACAAGAATCTAATTATGGCAACTTTATCTACTATTGGTGGTCTTGCATCTGCAATGGGTCCAGCAGTTGAGAAGTCAAGCAAGGTTCATTTTTGACAAATGCAATTCAATTTGTCTCTATTTTATCATCTCTACTTTGATTTAAGCTAGTTTTTCTCATTCTATTTTTATGTGGTTTCTTGCAGGGCATTCTGTCAGATATCTTAAAATGCCTTGGTGACAATAAAAAGCACATGAGAGAGTGCTCTTTGACCACTTTAGACGATTGGCTTGCCGCTGTACTTCTTGATAAAATGGTCAACACCAGTGCATTTCCATGTCTATCGTTTGCCTTTTATTTTTGTTTTCATGGTATAACTAGAATTTCTTTTCTTTAGGTACCTTACATTACAGCTGCACTAATGGATGCTAAGCTAGGTGCGGAAGGGCGCCGGGATCTTTTTGATTGGTTATCAAGACAACTTGCTGGATTGGCAGATTTTTCTGATGCTATATATCTTCTAAAACCTTCTTCCTTTGCTATGATGGTATTTTTCTCATCATCTGTAAATATACCACATGGGTTTCTTCACTGTTCATTCTTTGCATCAGTTTCAATCACTTTTTTTACTGCTTCAATGTACATTTAGGACAAATCGGCGGATGTTCGTAAAGCCGCAGAAACTTGCTTTGGTGAAATTTTGAGGGTTTGTGGGCAGGAAATGGTGCGTAGGATGCAACTTTTTCAATCTCTTCCTGGATGAAGTTCATTTAATAATTAATACTATCTCTTGTATTTCTTTCATAGGTGACCAAAAATTTGAAAGATATACAAGGACCTGCTTTACCTATTGTTGTTGAACGACTTAAACAACATGGAACCTTTCAAGGTATATTCTTCTCTCTCATTTTTACTTTGTTCATTGCTAATGCTGCTTGTTATCTCATGGAAAATTTTGAATTGGGAAGAATAGTTTCAACAGGTCTCACATCCAAAAGCAGCTCAAAGATTGGAAAACCTAATGGTCATGGCGATCGTGGATCACGGCATGGAAGCAGAGTTGCACCATCAGTATGTTTTCATTTTGGTTGAATTGCTTGGTTGGAAGTAAAACATGAATATTGATTAAAATTATGTCTGTTTAGAGAACTATTCCTGCAAAGGGCTCAAGGCAAGATATCATTACGTCTGTTCAAGAAATCAACATACAGTCGCAAGCTTTGCTAAATGTCAAGGATTCAAATAAGGTACTGTTGGAAAGTCTGTGATTATGGAAAAATTATAGGGAATATTTGATTGTAAATTATTGGGTAGATATTCTATTTTTAGGAGTATATATTTTTGGTTATTTCTTTCCTTTTCTACTGATTATTTTGTATTATAAATACATTGGTTTGTATTATTGGATATATAGAAAAATAATTCCACAATCTTTGTGTCCCTCAAATTCTATATGGTATCAGAGACGGACTTGTCCAATCCAGGCCAACCATGATAGAATCCTTCAACAAAGAGTCGGAATTAACAAATAACCTCAAAAACGAAACCGAGGTCATCTCTAGTATGAGTTCAAACGGAGCAGAAAACTCATCCTTTCAACTCACTTTGGAGAAATTAAACGGAAGAAATTATCGTGAATGGGCTCAATCCATAAAATTGGTAATCGATGGCAAAGGTAAATTGGGGTTACTTACCGGAGAAACGAAGAAGCCCGAAGTCACCGACGTCGTCGCCTTGCAAAAATGGAAATCAGAAAATTCATTGGTGACCGCTTGGCTCGTCCATTCCATGAAGCCCACCATCGGGAAGACCTATCTGTTCATGTCCACTGCAAAGGATGTTTGGGATGCTGTTAAAGAAACTTATTCAGATTCCGAAAATGCCTCCCAAATTTTCGAAATCAAGACTAAATTGTGGAAATTGAAACAAGGAGAAAGGGAAGTCACCGATTATTATATGGAGATGTGCAACCTTTGGCAAGAATTAGATTTGAGCAGTGAAGAAGAATGGGAATGCTCAGCCGACAGTGCAAAATACAAGAAAAAACTCGAAACAGAGAGAGTTTTCGAGTTCTTGGCCAGACTGAACAGCGAGCTCGACGACGTAAGGGGGAGGATTCTTGGCCGGAGACCGCTACCTTCAACGCGTGAAGTCTTCTCTGAAGCGAGAAGAGAAGAAGCTCGCCGACTGGTAATGTTAAAAGGAGACCCAACTATTGGACCTGAAACCTCAGCACTATTATTTCATAAGCCCACTGGGTCAAATTCACGAGGGCCCGGTTATGACTTTAATAGTCGTGGGTTTAGTCATGAGCCTCGTGGGCCTCAAACTGGATCAGGCCCAAATACAAAAAGGCGCCCCTATTGTGATCACTGTCGCAAACCCGATCATGACAAGGATACATGTTGGGATATACATGGAAAACCAGCAGATTGGAAACCGAGGCAGGGTAATAAAACTCGAGGATACAAAGCAACCTTTGATCATCATACAGAAAGAAATCAAGAAGGAGATGTAAAAAATTCTTCAGGAGGAGCATTTAACCCTGAGCAGTTAAATCAACTCTACAACATATTCTCTAGTCTCCAAACATCTGGTCAGTCCTCAAATTATGTTCCATCCAGTTCACTGGCCCACAAAGGTAATTCTGTAGCTTTAAGCACTCTCCCCAAAATTAAAACACCGTGGATTTTCGATTCAGGTGCTTCAGATCACATGACTAATTCACATTCCCTTTTTTCGTCATATTCCCCTTGTGCTGGTAATCTTAAAGTAAAAATTGCAGATGGTACACTATCACCAGTTGCTGGAAAGGGGATGATTAAAATATCTGATCCTATTACTCTAGAGTCTGTCCTTCATGTTCCTAAATTATCATGCAATTTATTATCTATCAGTAAACTGACAAAAACATCAAATTGCTCAGCTACTTTTTTTCCCACTCATTGTATTTTGCAGGACCTATCATCGGGGAAGATGATTGGCAGTGCTAAGGAATATGATGGACTTTACTACCTTAATGAAGCTGAAGTGAATAAACGACATCAACTAGCTGTTTGTGATTCCGCTTCTATCCTTAGAAATAGTCAATTATTATTATTGCATTTTAGAATAGGTCATCCCAACTTTCAATACATGAGACATTTGTTTCCTTCCATTTTTTCGAATAAAACTATATTTGACTTTCAATGTGAATTCTGTGAACTTGCAAAACATAAACGTACATCATTCCCAACATCGAAATACCAACCCACCAAACCATTTGTCCTAATTCACAGTGACTTGTGGGGCCCGTCTCGAAATCCAAATCGAACTCACACAAAATGGTTCATCACGTTCATTGATGACCACACTCGAGTTTGCTGGGTTTATCTGTTGAAAGAAAAAAGTGAAGTTCGTAACATATTCATAGAATTTCACCAAATGATTCAAACTCAATTCCAAACACAAATTCAAGTTTTGCGAACCGACAATGGCACTGAGTACTTCAACTCTACTTTGGGGAATTACCTTAAACTACATGGGATAGTTCACCAAAGTTCATGTGTTGACACGCCCCAACAAAACGGGGTCACTGAGCGCAAAAATAGACATCTTCTTGAAGTAGCCCGCGCCTTGATGTTCACAACAAATATGCCAAAAACGTTCTGGGGAGATGCCATTTTAACATCCACATATCTGATCAACAGAATGCCTAGCCGGATTCTCTCTTTTCAAACACCTCTCGAAAAACTTCATAAATATTTTCCTACATCTCGCCATATATCAAATTTGTCTCTTAAGGTATTTGGGTGCACCGCGTTTGTTCATGTTCATACCCATTCTCGGAACAAACTAGATCCTAGAGCTATTAAATGTGTCTTCATCGGATATTCCCCTACCAAGAAAGGGTACAAGTGCTATGACCCATCACAAAAAAAGTTTTTTGTTACCCACGATGTCACATTCTTTGAAAACACACCTTATTTCCAAAAAACTTCTCTTCAGGGGGAGAATGTGGAAGAAGATCATTTTTTGGACTTCAAACTTTCTCTCCTTGAACCCGCTCCAAAACCCAAACCTGACTCAAAAGAAATTTCTAACTCTGGAAGAGATATTGAAAAGCAAAATGGCAAAGACATGATTGTTTATTCACGAAGGCCAAAATTAGGGAACGTGGAAGACCTCACACCCGAGACTCCAAATAAATTGGACCCGATGATAGCTCCTAATATCCATAAGTCTCCTTCCAGGTCAGGTAATTTTGAGATCCCCAGTATTGATTTACCTATTGCTCTAAGAAAACAACCCCGGTCATGTACTCTTTATCCGATTTCAAAATTTGTGTCATATAATGCCCTGTCTAGTGGATTTTGTTCTTTTATTTCTAACCTTGACAACACAGAAATCCCAAAGAACATTCAGGAAGCATTGGAGGCTCCTAAATGGAAAGAGGCAGTACTGGAGGAAATGCGAGCTTTGAAAAAGAATGAAACTTGGGAAGTGGTAGATTTACCCAGAGGAAAAAAACCAGTTGGGTGCAAATGGGTCTTCACCGTGAAGTATAAGACTGATGGAACGGTGGATCGATATAAAGCACGACTTGTAGCTAAGGGGTTTACTCAAACATTTGGGATTGACTACACGGAGACGTTTGCACCGGTAGCCAAACTAAATACCATCCGAGTACTCCTGTCTCTGGCAGTAAATTTAGACTGGTCTCTTCAACAACTGGATATAAAGAATGCCTTTCTAAATGGCAACCTGGATGAAGAAGTCTATATGAAATTACCCCCAGGCTTTTGTAAAAGGGAGGAAGTAAATCAAGTGTGCAAACTCAGAAAGTCAATTTACGGACTCAAACAATCTCCACGAGCGTGGTTTGACAGATTTGCAAAAGTGTTGAGAAGTCAAGGATACAATCAGGGACAATCGGATCATACTATGTTTTATCGCCAAACTCAAGATGGGAGGAAGACCATTCTTATTGTGTATGTGGATGATATTATCCTAACTGGGGATAATGTAGTTGAGATGGAGAGATTAAAGAAAGCTTTGGCAAATGAATTTTAAGTCAAAGATCTGGGACAAATGCGATATTTCTTAGGAATGGAAATAGCAAGGTCAAAAAGAGGTATTAGTGTCTCCCAAAGAAAGTATATCTTAGACCTCCTAACTGAGACAGGTATGCTAGGATGCAAACCAAGTGACACTCCTATTGAGACAGGAAAAAGGTTGGAGGATGTTGGAAAACCCGTCGAAAAAGATAGGTATCAACGACTAGTGGGAAAGTTGATCTACCTATCACACACAAGACCTGACATTGCATTTGCAGTTAGTATGGTAAGTCAACATATGCATTCGCCAAAGGAAACTCATCTGGAAGCAGTATACAAAATCCTTAGATATCTCAAAGAGTCTCCAGGCAGAGGATTATTCTTCAAAAAATGTGAGAATAAGGGAGTCGAAATCTTCACAGATGCAGATTGGGCAGGTTCATCAGAAGACAGAAGATCGACTACTGGATACTGTACCTTCGTAATGGGAAACTTGGTAACTTGGAGAAGCAAAAAACAAAATGTAGTAGCTCGAAGTAGTGCTGAGGCTGAATTTCGAGCAGTAGCTCAAGGAATTTGCGAAGGTTTATGGTTAAAGAAACTTTTGGAAGAACTACAGGTCACATTAGAGTATCCACTTAAACTTTATTGTGACAATAAAGCAGCTATTAGTATTTCTCTTAATCCGGTACAATATGATCGAACCAAACATGTAGAGGTGGACAGACATTTTATTAAGGAAAAGGTGGAAGATGGAGTTATTTGCATTACCTATATTCCTACAACAAAACAAACTGCCGATATCTTCACCAAAGGGCTACCACGACAACGTTTCAATGATTTCATCAGCAAGTTGGACATGATTAATATCTATGATCTAGCTTGAGGGGGAGTGTTGGAAAGTCTGTGATTATGGAAAAATTATAGGGAATATTTGATTGTAAATTATTGGGTAGATATTCTATTTTTAGGAGTATATATTTTTGGTTATTTCTTTCCTTTTCTACTGATTATTTTGTATTATAAATACATTGGTTTGTATTATTGGATATATAGAAAAATAATTCCACAATCTTTGTGTCCCTCAAATTCTATAGGTACATATCATTGTATTATGTCATGTGTAGCATGCACAACATAAAGTACTGTCTTATGTATACTGCAGAATTGATGTCTGAGTTTATTTGCACAGGATGATAGAGAGAGAATAATTGTTCGCAGATTCAAGTTTGAAGAGTTACGCTTGGAACAGATACAAGATCTTGAGGTTTGAATTAATTGGGTGCTTGTTGATTGATGTTTTGTTGATCTTCCGGTCAATATCAGATCCTAAAGTTGAAGAAAAAAAATCATGTGATTGGCACTCTTGTCAACTTTAGGATCTGATGAAATTGGTTCATGATAACATGATGTATGTAGATTCGTTTTTTTTTTTTTTTTTTTTTGAGTTGTATAAAATTGCAGTTATTTTTTTCTCATGAAATGCGGGTGTGTCATTTGTATTTGTCTCAGATTGACATTGCAAAGTATTTTAGAGAAGATTTGTATCGGAAGTTGTTACACACTGACTTCAAGAAGCAAGTTGATGGGATTGAGATTCTGCAGAAGGTATTTTCACTATCAGGTGCATATTATTCTGAATATGGGTATTCAGTGGGCTTCCTTAATTTTCCCTTTTTTTTATTGCTTTAGGCTCTTCCATCTATTGGAAAGGAAATAACTGAAGTTTTAGACATACTCTTGAAGTGGTTTGTATTGAGATTCTGTGAATCTAATACATCATGTCTATTAAAGGTATAGAGCTATCCTTTCTTAACCATTGGCACTTGAAAGATACTTATATGTACTCCTTCAATGCATATCGCATGTCACCATTGGTATACTTGTCTTATGTGGCATGATACTAGATAATATTTTAGTTATGTCAAAAACTGGAGATATTTCTGATAGGGATATACGTGTAAACACACACACACACACACACACACACATCATTGCATAAATTTTCTAAATCAACTGTCTTTCTATACTATAATGACACATTTAGTTTTTTGAAAGCTAGGAATATTTTTACAAGTGAAATTTTGATTAATCCGGTAAACTAGCATAAAACATGACCGTCACGATGTTGATGTGAGATGAATGAAGTAATTACTTGAATTGTTTTTCTGTTTCACTTTGAAATAACTCCATTCATGTTCTTCAAAAACATTTTAAGGTGCTGGAATTTCTTCCTGAGCTTTTCGACGTGTTGAGGAATGAGGGCTACACTATGACTGAAGCAGAAGCATCTATTTTTCTTCCTTGTTTAATCGAGAAGGTACTAAAGAATTGGCTGTTTCTATGGAGGTTTCCTTCACACTTCTGTATTGGTCATATGCGTGCAAATGAGCCAAATTATACAGACTATGTTCTCTAATTAAATTTAATTTATTTTATCTGTGATTGCCAGTTCTGATACTGACTCTTGTATCTTGTTGCTTTTTTCATAGTTATTTCCAAAAGTGATTTTAACAGTGTGACATCAAAGTATCTGTTTGAACTATAATTATTTTTGGGCTGCAGTCAGGACATAACTTCGAAAAAGTACGAGAAAAGATGAGGGAAATGATGAAGCAAATAATCCTCACATATTCTGCAGCAAAGACTTTTCCCTATATTTTAGAGGGTTTGCGTTCAAGAAACAATAGAACTAGAATTGAGTGCGCCGATCTTGTTGGATTCTTGCTGGATAATCATGGATCTGAGGTAAAATGTGAATTTTATATTATATTTGCTTCTCCTTGTGAACATCATTTTTATGTTTTGGTTCCTTCTATTGTTTAGAGGTGTGTATATTTGTGTTTCCCTTTTTTTGTTCTTTCTACTCAGGTAAGCGGGCAATTAAAATCCTTGCAAATCGTCGCTAGCTTAACAGCAGAGCGAGATGGCGAAACTAGGAAAGCTGCTTTAAATACTCTGGCTATTGGATATAAGATTCTTGGTGAGTTTTATCTTGACTACAGCGGATAAATGACGCATTTTCAGTTAGATTTTTAATTTGGTATGTTTACAATGTTTTGGTTGCTGGAAATTAAGGGAAGGTATGGATAATTGAATCTTCACTTATGGGATGCTTGTGGAAAGAAATGAACCTCTGTAATAAATATTTAAAATGAGTGTCATCAACTCTTAACCATTAACAATGCAGTACTTGTTCTAATGCCGTTAATTTAACTTACCAATCAAATTTTGTGTTAGGTGACGACATTTGGAGATATGTTGGGAAGCTAACAGAGGCACAAAGAAGTATGTTAGATGATAGATTTAAGTGGAAGGTTAGTACAAATTTTTGCTTTCTTTATAGTTTGTTGCCTTCATTCTTTTTCTCCAAATCATGTATGTGTATCTTGTTTTTTCAGGCTCGTGAGATGGAGAAAAGAAAGGAAGGTCGTCCTGGTGAAGCTAGGACTGCTTTAAGGCGGTCAGTGAGGGATAATGGGTATGTTAAAGAATCAGGTGTCTTGCTATATGTTGGTATTGCTGATTGTACCTGTTCATCGGTTTGTGGACTCCAGGAAAAGATGCAACGTTTTTCTTTAATGTTGCCCTTTCCATTATAATCTGACTGACTGGAGATTGTTCTCTTGCAATCAAGATGGCCCGTACATAAGCGTTGTATGTGTTGTCGTGTTCTCTTTCATCATATATATTGTTTGTGCCAGACTAGTGAGTGATGTGTGCAGGGTCATGCTGTTGCTTTCCTTTTGGTTGACTATTTCTCCCTTGGCAATATTTACTTATACCTATCTGCAATAAAGTTTGATCTCCCCCACTCCCCCACCCCAAACCCTTTTCTATTCTTCTATTGAAGTTTATTTGTTATAGTTTGTGGTTTAAGCATTAATTTTCCTTTTATGATCATACTATAGATTCATTATTTGGAAAAACAGAACTAGCAGAAGAATAGATGAATGGAGTGTCATAGTTCCTTAATCAGTCTGTCTGCTTGTAACGGTTTTCCCTTTTGAGCTCCCATGATATTGGTTTTGCAAAATGCAGGTTTGAACCTGCCGAGCAAAGTGGGGAAGTTTCAAGATCTACATCTGTCTCAATCTTCAATAGGTACTGGATAATCGCCTCAAGCTGTTTACTATGCGCATATAATGCATGGACAACTCTGGCTGAAGTACATTATTTATCTAATTTGTGTGTTTTGCTTGCTAATTTTTTAGTTCTGGGGAGAATTATGGTCATTTTGAAGTTCAAATGGAGAGACATCCTATGCCACAACCATATTCTGGCCCTGTTGGACCAGCTGACTGGAATGAAGCTCTCCATATTATATCACGTGGTTCTCCTGAGCAGGTTTGCTTTTAATACGTCAGCTTTTGAACTATTAGATTTGCAAAGAAATGAAAAAAAATATGCTTTATTGGGTGTTTATCATGACAAATGTTTTTAGCTGCAGTCTGTTGAAGGAATGAAGGTTGTTTGCCATGAATTGTCACAGTTGACCATGGATCCTGAAAGCAGTGGAATGGATGACATTGTGAAAGATGCTGATAGACTTGTTTCATGCCTGGCAAATAAGGCAATTGCTACTTTAGTTCCTCTTTTTAAAAGGGCATTTATGTTGTGTTTAGATGGAAGTGCTTATAAATGCTCATAGCAAAGGTTTGCTTCAGGTAGCCAAGACATTTGACTTTAGTCTGACTGGCGCCTCTTCAAGGTCTTGTAAATATGTTCTCAACACTCTCATGCAGGTACATCCGTTCTCTTTCCGTGATTCCTTCCCAATAATTTTCATTACGTATGTATTGGATAAAGAAACTTGGACTGACACATAAATTGAAACATATTAAAGATTGCGAACCAAAAATGTGAAATTCATTTCTTTTCTCCCTCTGTTTTCGGATCAACCTACATAAATGGGGTTGTTGAAATTTTGATATTTCTGGTGCAGACATTTCAAAACAAGAGACTCACTCATGCTGTCAAAGAGAGTACACTTGATGGTCTAATTACGGAGTTGTTGCTTTGGCTTTTGGATGAAAGGGTTCCTCAGATGGATGATGGGAGTCAACTGTTGAGAGCTCTAAATGTTTTGATGCTTAAAATTCTGGTATATTTGTTTTCTGTAATTCATCTGTGTTTCTGTGTGTGAACACTTGTGCTTAATTTTGGAGATACTAATGTTTTGCCCCTTCGCCTGACTGGTTATTCTGAATTCAGGATAATTCCGACAGGACTTCATCATTCATTGTGCTCATAAATCTTTTACGTCCTATTGACCCATCAAGGTGGCCATCTCCAGCAGAGAATGAATCTCTAACCTTGAGAAATCAGAAATTTTTGGATTTGGTTGTCAAATGTTTGATCAAACTTACAAAGGTGATCCCTTTTTCTTTTCCTTTCCTCTTGCTCCTGCCTTCTCTTGCACATTTCTCATCTTACAGAAATTTGCTGCGTCTTTCATTTGAAGTAATATTCTAAACGTACATTGATTGTTAATTAACTATACTTGCATGTGTCAGGTTCTGCAAAATACCATATATGATGTTGATCTTGATCGTATTATTCAAAGTATCCATATATACCTACAAGAATTAGGAATGGAAGAAATACGTAGGAGGTACCTCTTAAACCTTTAAAAATAAATGATAGGACTTCATTCTTTGTTTAATGAGAAACCTGTCAAGTGCTCTTCTGATTAATTTCACTGTGTACTAATTAAATGTTTTTAACTGTCCACTATCAACATCTTATGAATTAACAAAAGAGCGGGAGCTGATGACAAACCACTTCGTATGGTGAAAACTGTTCTGCACGAGCTTGTTAAGCTTCGTGGAACTGCCATAAAGGGTCATCTTTCCATGGTCCCAATAGACATGCAACCACAGCCAATTATTCTTGCCTACATTGATCTTAATCTTCAGGTACTTTGTGGCAAACTCTTGATAATACACTTGTTTCCACAAGTCATTTTTTCTCATCCTGATCATCTTCAAACAAAACTGAGCAGACCTTAGCAGCAGCAAGAATGTTGACTCCTTCGGGCCCTGCTGGACAAACTCGCTGGGGTGATTCAGCAACCAACAGTCCAGCCCCCTCAACGCATTCTGCAGATGCTCAATTGAAGGTATGTATGCTTCCTTTAGCTCTTTTATTTGAATGGTGAATTTGTCCTATTCTAATTGGGTTTCTTTTATCCATATTCTATCCTCATGTTACCCATGCTTTCTCAAATAAATTTTGTGGTTGCGTTTGCATCTTACAGCAAGAATTGGCTGCAATTTTTAAGAAAATTGGTGACAAACAAACTTGCTCAATTGGTCTCTATGAACTCTATCGAATTACACAGTTATATCCTCAGGTAAGTTCCATATGTCACGTCCATCCATAATAAGATTGAACATTTATCTTTTTTGAAATATTTTGTGGTTTGTATTTTAGACCTGCTTATTATCAAATATTATTGGCTAAATCTGGTTTCAGGTTGATGTATTTGCTCAGCTGCAAAATGCTAGTGAGGCATTCAGAACATACATTAGAGATGGTTTAGCACAGGTCTGGATATAATTTCATGGATACGTAGTTGAAGATATGAAGGGAACACTTTCTCAAGTAGTTCTTTTAACTTCTATTGCAGATGGAGAAAAATGCAGCCGCAGGAAGGACCCCTTTGAGTGTACCTCTGTCGACTCCTCCACCAGTGGCACCCAACCTCTCTCCAAAATATGTGCCTAAATCACCTGTAAATACAAATCTGTTGAATGATTCAAGAAATCTGAATGCTAAAGTTAAACCTACGAACTTTAGTTTACCACCATCTTATGCTGACGAAGATGGGCCTACCAATACAATCTCTGTAAGAGGTCCTTTGTCGGATCAATCTGGTTTACAGCAGAATTTGGGGGATCTAGGAAGTGACAGGTTACTTTCTGGAGGTTAGTCAACTTGAAAATTGTTAGTGCATGTTTCATATATAGTATTGACCGAACTGAACATTGTAGTTCAAGATTTTAACTATTTTTTCTACCTCAATAGCAATCATTGCTATTCAATCTTCCCTATCAAACATGCATTTATTGTCTTTATTGCTTGTGTTTCCATGGGGAATATTTAATTGACGGATTCACTTCCTCCGCAGTTTCAAGCGGTACATTAGATGCTATTAGGGAAAGGATGAAGAGCATCCAATTAGCAGCGATTGCAGTAAATCCTGATGCTAGAAGTAGGCCATTGGTACCTGTGAATGGGAATGTAACCCATGGACTTTCTGGTCATCCTTCTGTCACAGACAGTGTTGGTACCGAGAACCCTATGCATAGTGGGATCCTTCCCATGGACGAGAAGGCTCTATCTGGTCTTCAGGCTCGTATGGAAAGGTTAAAAACTGGGTCACTTGAGGAGGGGAGTCTCGTATGGACGGGTTAAAGACTGGGTCACTCGACCCTCTGTAGGACGGGATCTGAGTCAGAGGGATTCTTTATGCATCCTGGTAAATTATGTCATATGATGCTAATCTTGTAATTTGGGAGAAACAACGAGGTGCATTCATTGAGCAATCGCACCTCCAGGTTAGTGGCACGATTTTGCATATTTTTTTGGCTGATAGCAAATGCAGAACTTTGTTTCCTATGATATTGCTGCAGAGTTTGTGAGCTTAGTGATATTAGTCGTATGGTAAAATATTGTTATTTTCATCAATATGAGTTTGTATATTGTAGTCATAACTTTCATATGGGTGCTATATGTTCGATCTCATGCAAGAGCTGTTAAATATGTTCATTCGTAGTAATGATTTAATGATTGTGAACTATGCTAGTCTTTTTTTTCAATAGCTGTTAAATATGTTCCTCAAGTAAGGATTCTGAACTATGCACGATTTTTTTTAAAGCTAAAACTTGTGTCCCTGTTTCGTCAGTCTATTTCTTTGTTTAAGATTTTTTCTACTCATTAGAATCAAGGAATCAAATGCGAAAAAGCTTTGAGTTAAATATTTACTTCTCTTTGCAAAGGAGGTAGAGGCAGCCTGAGGTTGAGGGTGTGCGAGAGGTGCGACCACAGGGCCTCAACGTTATAGAGACATCATTTTTTTTATTATTATAGGACACTTGAAGAAAAAATTGAATACATGTTACAAATTTTTTTGTAAGTCACCATATCAAATTGTCACAAGGCACTCAAAATCTCAGGGTCGGCCCTAAAAGGAGGTGATTGTCACATTGTGAGGTTTAGGGCATCACCTTGTGGATTGACTGTGCATGTTCAGTACCTCAAGTGGGTCAAAAAAACAATTTCTGAATAAGGTCAAGGATGAATGAAATGAAAATTTCAATTAATTCTACCTCCTCCATTTTTTTTTTCTTTATTCCTGGAAGTAGGTTGAAAAACATTTGCTCTACATTCTTTCAGCCTTCTTAGGTTAGCACAGCACAAGAAGGTTACCGTATCTACAAATGCTAATTGCCTCTTATAGTGTCAACTAATTTTAGCAACGGCCAAAATTACTCAAAAATTCAAAATGAAGGTAAATACGTTAGTAAAGTAACCTTTGAAATCCCTCAAATTATTGCCTTGAAATATGCACTGAGGTGGTGGGATGGGTACATGATACAATTTCATCACTCAATCTTAAAGCTTGGACTCTGTTCGTTTTATTGCTAAGATACGATTTTAAATAGCAGAGTTTGTGAGATACAAGTAGAGTGCTTAGGAAGCAAACAATACCCATGTGACCGTGTCAATACATCTATATTTACTTAAATTACTTATATCCACAAGAATCTTTCATCACATCCACGGAGGTCCCATTCCTCTCTTACATACCTTTCAAAATCCATCTATCCCCAAAAAAACAAATTGTTTGTTTCATAAGATCGGCAGTACAAATACTGACGGGGACAGATTTAGGATTTTTCTGGGGGCTGAAACTTAAATTAGAGGACGGAGGGGTTTCAAGGGGGAAGGGGCAGCGCCCCCGATATTTTTTTGGTACATTATTTTAGTATGAAATTCATATAGTTAAAAACACTTATCAATGTATTGTATAGTTAGAAACACCTGCATCACTCTCTATATGTATTGAGAAAGAGATTATCATATTGATACGTATAGAATTTACTAGTTCAAAATTCCAATGAAAATACTACTCATATATAACACAGAATATTAAGAATAAACACAAGACGTGAAAGAAAGATGTAGTATGGAGGTTATCGTGTTCACACATCTAAAAACAAGTACGAGTACATACATAAGTTTAAGTATATATGTAGTGACTTTCAGATTATCAAAACTGAAGTTGGAAACTAGACAAAAATATAACTCCAACACAAAACAATTTAAAAAATGGCGAAAAGTGCAAATCATAGATAAAGATTCATACCAAAAAGGTTAGTTATCAATTTGGTACATAGTAAAGCAAAAATCAGTTATTTCAATTGCACAAACAGCTAGGAGGAGTCACTCGGGAGAGCGGATAGGGGAAATTTGGGGCTTTATGTTTGGACGCGAATGGGTTGTTCACAAAAATACCATACTTTTAGGGATCAAATTGAAATTTACTTACATTTTATAAAAATCTGAAAATTACTTATAATTAAATTTTAAAAATTGAAAAAATACTTATGATATTTTTAAATATGTTAGTATCACAGTATGATACTTATGATTATATTGGTATCACATTATGATACTTTTTAATTTTTTTTAGTATCACAATATGATACTTATGATATATTTTCAATTTTTTTAGTATCACAATGTTATACTTATGATACTTTCAATTTTTTCTATTATCTTAATGTGATACTTATGATACTTTTTCAATTTTTTCTAGTATCACAATGTGATACTTATGATACTTTTCAATTTTTTTTAGTATTACAATTTGATACTTTATAAATCTTTATGATACTTTGTCTCCGATATAAAAACAAACACTTTTCATACACATTTTTTTAGTATCATAGCTTGATACTTTTACAAATTTTTATGATACTTTGTCTCAAACATAAAATCAAATACTTTTCATACACTAAAGGAAATCAAATACTTTAGGGCTCAAAGAAGCTCTATATTGTCAAGCAAGAATAGCTAGACTCGGATTCGAACTCGAATGCTTCTTCGCCGGCAGTATCTGACCAGAGTGTGAAGCTCAGTAAGAGGAAGCAAGGGGAGAAAAACGTTAAAGAATCTCATAAGAAGTGAAAAAAAGTGATACCAAATGAATCATATGAAGACGGCGGAGAGAAGCTACCGTATGTTCATATCCGAGCTCGACGTGGCCAAGCCACCGATAACCATAGCTTAGCTGATTTTCGAGAAAGTCGGGCTGGGCACGCAGGAAGTCCTTCCCTATATTTGGGGAGTCGGTGGTGATGGTGAGGTCGGCTGGTGTTTGGGAAGGATATGGTTGATTACACTGTGGTGAAGAAGATGAAGCATTTTTCAGAAATTGTTTTTTGTGTAGTAAAAATAAGTTTTTGTATGTTAATTAAGTATTTTATGCAATTAGGGTATAATAGGGGCTGAGGAAGTGGGCTATAACATGGGCTAAAATACATACCGTATTGGATTTCTAATTTTGAACTAATAAATTGGATCACAACTGATTTGGGGCCTGATTCCAGCCCAATCCATTCAGGTCCCAAATCCATCTTGGATATCAAACAATGTCAAGAAAAAAGTTAAGGGAAAAATACGCGTATAAGGCATTTTAAAGATACCAATTCATCTTTGACAATCTTGTGTCCCAAGTTTCAAAAGTCAGGTCAATATAGAAACTATTTATAACAAAAAATTATATTAATATACATTCCATAGCAAACATAAACTCCACAAAATCAAAGATACGTAACTGAAAATAGAGATTCTTCCCATAATTTTTCCTCTGCCATCAACGACGAAGCTGAATCTCTCAACTCAAACCGACATCCGAACTGGTACCTATTGCTGAAATCGATCACAGGTTTGTAATCGCCAACATTGAAAATAAGCTCCAGTATCTTCCTATTTGCACCTAGAATCATCGAATTGTTCAATAATAGAGGGTAAGTGTTTTAAATTGAATTCAGTTTGTATAATCTACATCAAAACAACAACAATTGTCCTTTCCCAGCGTCGATCTTTTTCAACGTCGATGTTTTTCATCTCTGTTTGCATTATGTGACCTGCATTTAAACCCCTGTGGCCTGGAACTAAATGTTGTGACCTATGGCTTTGTTCTGTGACCTACACATTAACTCATGTGGCCTGGAACTAAGCCATGTGACCTGCAACTATGCCTTGTGACCTGCAACTAAGCCTTCTGACACGTGGCTTTGTTCTGTGACCAACGTAGTTAATTATGTGACCTGCATCTAAATGCTGTGATCTGTTTAATTTAATATTTGTGACCTCTGTTTGCATCATGTGACCTGCACTTAAAATCCTGTGGCCTGGAACAAAGCCTTGTGACCTGTGGATTTTGTTGTGTGACCTACACATTAACTCCCGTGACCTGTCGTTATGCCTTGTGACCTGCGGCGGCTTAAACCCTGTGACTTGCAACGGCTGCTTTGTGACCTGCAATTAAGCCCCTGTTGCTTTGTTCTGTGACCTACACTTAAACCCTGTGACCTGCAACTAAGCCATGTGACTTGTAACTAAGCCATTGATACCTACAACAATGAAATAAACATCACAGGTCACAGGACATAATATGTTCATCAGCTAGGTCACAGAACGTAATATATTCTTCAGTTAGGTCACAGAAGCAATGAAACAGGTCACATACAGCAAGGGGTCACAGACATTGAGTTCAGTTGGTCAGGGGTTAAAAACAGGTGATGCGAACCCCTTCGGTGCGTTGACCAAAAATTCCCACAACAATTTTAATACCAACCCAAGAAAGCTAAAGTGGTAAAATGAAGGATAAACACCTTAACCCAAGTTTAATTCTAACCCAAAATTCAAGGATTAACAAACCCTAGCCCAATGGGGGTCACTTAAACAAATTCCAAGGTGGCGGAAAATAAACAACAACACAAAAATAATAATACTCAAGATAAAGTTGATTAAATTCCAAGAAGATACAAGATCAAAGAGGTTTAACCCTACCTCAAGAAGGGGGACTTCAAGCCCTAGCTCTCAAGAGCTCTCTAATGAACAAACCAAGTTATCTTACAAAATGAAGAGAAATGAGAATATAATGTACAAAATGGGAAAAATGTGCAATTTCGGTATTTACAAGAAAAACCCCGTTTTTGTGGAAATTGCAAGAAAATCCCGTTTTTTGAAAACTGAGGTGTTTCGGTCGACCGAAAAATATTTCGGTCGATCTCTGGGTCGACCGAAACTGGACTTTCGGTCGACCGCTCCTCGTCCGAAAGTGACTGAAGCTGGGTCTAAAATCCTTTGCAGAGTTTCGGTCGACCGGAATTAGTTTCGGTCGACCGAACTTGGCTGTTTCCAATTTTGTCTTCTTTTTTGCTCCAACTTGATTCTCGACTTGCTTTTCTTGATTTATTCACATTGTTTAGCCTCGAATCTTGAACCTCTTCAACTTCGGATCTCGTCATGGATCCCACGGGCACGTGCATCGAGGTTTGACTTTCCCGATTCTCATCATCCCCTCCCTCTTGAAAAGGATTCGACCTCGAATCTTGCTTGAATGCACTATCGTGAAACTCCTTGAACTTTGATCTTGCAACATTGTGGATCACAGGTTCATGCGTTGAAGTTGGACCTTCGCGATTCTCATCATCTCCTCCATCTCGAAAGAGATTCGACCTCGAATCGGCACCTACAATAAAAATAGAAAATTCAGACACCATAAATGTAACTGAAATTTCATACTCACCGTGCAAAGTCAATTTGTAGGCGTTGCCAAAAGCTTGAGATGTGCCAACACTGCAAAGTAGCAATTTGGATTTTATTTGATCGGGGGGTCGCTCCTTCCACGAATGGGAATACATCCAGCCGCCCGGGTCAAATGGAATATGCTTCCTACCATGGTTGGTATTGGAAATACATTGTATTCCAATTCCCCTAAATGGAAGCTCGAGCCTCCTGCAAAGGGGCTTAACCAAAGGTGCATTCTCGTGCCCACCTAAACCAACTTTTTCTTCGATAAACATGTGCATAAAGTTCAACAGAGTTAATAGGTTAAAGTCACAAGCAATTTTAAGTGGAGAAAACTTGATATTATGATGAGCAATTAAATCGCAAGCAAATTTAACAACCACAAAATTAGCACCAACTTCGTGCAAATGCACGACCTCCTGAAAGAAAAGATTAGCTAGGTTGATGACCTTGTTGGTTTCATAGCATGCAATCAAACGTGACATTTTAATTCTTCTACCAACAATCACAAAAATAGCTTCATCTTCTTTCTTTGTTCCAAGTAAACCCACTATAAAATTCATAGAAGTAGTACTCCCAGGTTTACTCATGATGGGTAAATATGTATGGAATTCTTGGGGGAAAAACTTAAGTTTAGCAATTTTACAAGTTCGGCATTTACTGCAAGTGCAAACATGCTCAACACCAATTTTCAAAATAGGCCAATAAAATTGATCACATAATACCCCTAAAACCCCGTTGATTTTAAATCGCCCCATCAAACAACTATCATGTGCTCCTCCCACTAGCAATTCACGCATGGCACATTTACAAGGAAACAATCCAATTTTCCAAAACAAATAATCATCATGCCCATAAAATCCCTCAAAATATTGCTCACAACATGATTCATAGATGTTTAACAAATTCGGATATTTAACATGCATGCTCTTACTATGTTCAAGACGGAATGAGGGAGCATCTAGAAATGTTAGAAGCGAAGTCCTTTTACCATCAAGACATTCCAAATAATCTTTCCCATGTACTCCCCTAACTAGCAATTCCTTTAGAGAGCGAATATGCAAGTCAAGCATATTTTCACAAAATAAGGATTCAACATGCCCATGAAATGTACTACATGCAACATTTTCACAAAAGGATTTGGTACTTATGCCATTGGGCACACGCAAAAAGTTGCATTTACACATTAAGCACTCATCATGACAATGATCCTTACCACGTGTTACATTTTCACAAGTCAACAACACACTTGTCAGATCTACATCAAGATCATACAACCCTCTAATGTATTCAAAACACAATAACCTTGCATTCAAAGAATTGTTAGGAGCATACCTCCTAGATGTTGCATTGGTTATCCCCTTTTCTTTACCTCGGTTGTACTCGTTGTTGTAGGAAAATGTTTCCATGAATTTCTTCCATAAGGCGTGCTTTTGGAGTTCTTTGTTGCCTTGATAAGTTGGCCTCACCATTTCCTGCAACAAAGACATGACAAAACTAGGGAGGGAAGTGTTAAAGTATTCAAGAGTAAAGAACATTTCGGGGTGATCTTTTCTCTCAATTTTCTTGGTAGCACTCATCACTTCCTCACCTTTTTCTGAGGTAGAATCCTCAACCTTCGGTTCTTTTCTCACCTCTCCTTTTTCTGGAGTCATGGCTCCAACTCTCATTGCCTCTCCTTTTTCTAGGGACGTGGCCCCAACTCTCTTGCTCTCATTTTTATTTTCTTCAATTTTATCAATTGAAGGTTCTTTTGTTTTCCTATCCTCCCCTTCGTCCTCTTCTTTTTCCTTCTCCTTCTCCTTTTCTTCCTCGAATTCCTTCTTGAGCTTCATTTGGTCTTTGCATACTTCTTCCGAGCTCAAAGATAGGATCACAACCTTTTTTCATTCATTTTGAAGCTACACCGGTTCCTCCTCCTATCAAGATTCACATTTCGCTCACATTGCCACGGTCTCCCCAAAATTATGTGAGTAGTGTGTAAGGGAACCACATCACATAATATTTGATCACTATAAGTACCAATGTGAAAAGTAAGAAGAACTTGTTCACTTACCCTCACCTCCCCGTAGTCGTTCAACCTTTGCAATAGATAAGGACTAGGATGCCTCATAACCGGTAACCCAAATTTCTCAACTTTACTAGCACTCACCAAATTAGTGTCAATCTCCCCATCTATCATGAGACTACATGGTCTATCATTCACTAGGCACCTAGTGTAGAAATTATCCTCCCCATGTTCCTCCATCTCATTAGCATGGGCCAAAGATTGTGGTGGCCTAGCATTCATCTCCTTCACTACTTCTCTACTTCCACTACCTTCCCTCCTATGGAATGATGAAGTCTTCATTTGCTCAATATCAATCTTCTCATCCATCCCATTTCCACTCCTATCTATCCATTCTCTTCGTCTCATACCCATTCTCCAATCTTCTTCCACTTCTCCACTTATACCCATTCCATGAAGTGATGAATTTTGCATTCTCACACTATCAATATTTTCATCAACTCCATTTCTCCTACCTTCTAACCCATCTCTTCTTTTCCTATTCAAACTCCCATTTTGCTTTCTAACTCCATCCCTATACACTACGTCCCCAAGATTATCCCTCACCCTTCTTCTACTACACATCATTTCTTCACCTCCCCTATTTGATGTACTCTCCCCTCTTGTTCCTAAATTTTCCAACTCACCCCTACTTTTCTCCATTTGTCTAGCCATGGTGGTTGAAAGATTTTGTAACAAGTACTTTAAATCATGAGTCTGAGCATTGGAATTTGACATGGTGTGCAAGTGTGAAAGTGTTCTCACAAGAATAATTTTCACTCGTGTATCACTCAATTTAGGCCTTTACCCTCTATTGAGCTCACCACTCTTGCCTTTTTCCACTCAAAATCTCCTTTCTCAAGTTCTCCAAGGAAGGTAATCAACTAAACCACAAAGTATAATTCTTGTAGAGTTAAAGAAATCACCAACAAGGAAGAAGGAATTTAGAACAAATAGACACAAATAGCAAGTAGAGTTTATGTGCTTGCTATACTCAAAAGGAACAATATTTATGTGGGATAAGATGCTAGGATTACAATTTCGACAATGAGATTGAATAACCACAAGTATTAGACAAGGCATATATGTAGAGCAAATAAACACAAGAGTGTAAATTTCAATGAAGCAATTTAGCAAACACTTTGTACTCAATATTGAAGTGGCCTTGAATGGATAAAATGTGGATATATGATAACTCCCCAACAACACAATCGGGCAAGAAGTGAATGATCAACAATTATCCAATGGATGAAGCAAGTGATATATATAGAATAAAATGTTGATGACACTCTCAATAATGGGAATTGGATAGCCCCAAGTAATTAGCAATATATGGGTATTGAACAATAAAGCATAAGGGAGTATTTTTCTTTGGGACAATTTATCAAACACTTTGAAGACACAATTTGGAAAGTGTAGGTTTTATAGTGAATGAATATGGAATTCTTCCCAACAACTCACAATCAATATACCCAATACATAGAATCAACAAATACACATGGATATATAGATTTTCCCCAAATTTTCTCAATTTTCGAATTTTTTTTTTTTTTTTTTTTTCAATTTTCGGATTTCTCTCTTTTCTTTTTTTTTTTTTTTCACAATGACAAGAACAACAACAAGAAAGTAAAGATATGTTTACCAAATTAGAGCCAAGCTCTGATACCAAATGATGCGAACCCCTTCGGTGCGTTGACCGAAAATTCCCACAACAATTTTAATACCAACCCAAGAAAGCTAAAGTGGTAAAATGAAGGATAAACACCTTAACCCAAGTTTAATTCTAACCCAAAATTCAAGGATTAACAAATCCTAGCCCAATGGGGGTCACTTAAACAAATTCCAAGGTGGCGGAAAATAAACAACAACACAAGAATAATAATACTCAAGATAAAGTTGATTAAATTCCAAGAAGATACAAGATCAAAGAGGTTTAACCTTACCTCAAGAAGGGGGACTTCAAGCCCTAGCTCTCAAGAGCTCTCTAATGAACAAACCAAGTTATCTTACAAAATGAAGAGAAATGAGAATATAATGTACAAAATGGGAAAAATGTGCAATTTCGGTATTTACAAGAAAAACCCCGTTTTTGTGGAAATTGCAAGAAAACCCCGTTTTTTGAAAACTGAGGTGTTTCGGTCGATCTCTGGGTCGACCGAAACTGGACTTTCGGTCGATCACTCCTCGTCCGAAAGTGACTGAAGCTGGGTCTAAAATCCTTTGCAGAGTTTCGATCGACCTGAATTAGTTTCGGTCGACCGAACTTGGCTGTTTCCAATTTTGTCTTCTTTTTGGCTCCAACTTAATTCTCGACTTGCTTTTCTTGATTTATTCACATTGTTTAGCCTCGAATCTTGAACCTCTTCAACTTCGGATCTCGTCATGGGTCCCACGGGCACGTGCATCGAGGTTTGACTTTCCCGATTCTCATCAACAAGTCACATATATTATTAAGACATGTATTCAAACAGGTCATATATATTATTAAACACAGGTCACAGACAGCAAGGGGTCACATACATTGCAACATGTCACAGACAACAAGGGTTCGCATACAGTTGGTCAGGGATGTATGATTTGGTCACATATATGATGAAAATTGTTAAATTTACCTCAATATTGTCAGGTTCTATTGATTCCAAAACATCTGCAATTACATCATCAACTTTTTTCTGCAACGTTGGGTCACAGAATACATCAGGTTGCTGGTGTTCCTGTAACTGGGACTGGGTTGACCCAACACCGAGATCAAATGAAGGTGGCAGAAATTGTTCAAAATAGGAATCTGTTCCACCACTATCATCTTTCACCTTGCTTTTTCCTTTTGGATTCTCAACTTCTGATGGTATTGGAATATGTTGTTTAGATGATTCACCCATCTTTTTCTGCAAGTCTTCCATTGCTTTTGATACCAACTGGTTCACACCTTCCATGAACGTGCTCATTTTCGATTTGATTTCAAATATATCACCTTTTATCTCCTTTTGATTGCATAGAATGTCATCAATCTGTTTTTTTTGTGTCTGAAGGAGTGTTCTGTGACCTCAGTGCACTCAAGTTTGCCCTTAAAGACACAACTTCTGATGTCAGGATTTCATTCTTCGACTGCAAGTCACATAGCTGGGAACTCATATCACTTTTCGGGTTGTCACATATCTGCCACATGGGAAAACTAGATAGGTATTATGCTCTAATCAAATTATAATTATAAAATAGTTGTCAATAAATTACATCGACGCAAGAACATTTAGGTGGGTGTGTTGTGAGCCCTTCCTTTAGAGAATCTTCAGCACTTGATGTAGGAACAAATCTTGATGGAGGATCAACGAAATCATCATCGTCATGTGGATTAGGCTGTCCAATGTCTGCCTTGTGACCAGAAGAAGATTTATTGTGACCTCCAGATCCTGACTTGTGACCATCTGGTCCTGGCTTGTGACCATCTGATCCTAACTTGTGACCATGTGATTCTGACCAGATGATCCTGTCTTGTGATCTGATGATCTTAACTTGTGACCCGAAGACCCGTCCTTGTGACCAGAAGATTTGTCCTTGTGACCAGGAGATTTTTTCTTCTGAACTCCCTCTAAACTTGTTCCTGTATCATACGCAAGCCTTGGTTGCACTGGTTTGTTGTATGACACCCCCACTCATATAAGATATCATCATTTCCGTAGCAGAAGGATCCAAATCGTTTACTTGAATCTGCTAATACACATTAAATGACAAAAAAATGAACAAAAGCTACATATATTATATAAGACATTATGAAACAAAATAGTCACAAAAGTGAATATCAATCCTTACATTAGGATTGGATAATAATTCTGTTCCTTCCAACTTAGCAGCTTAGGGTTGCTCATTCGCTTTCCAATTCAATATGCGGGGGTACTTACTACTTACTACACATCTTTTTAACCACAACTCCATCAAGACAAGGAATAGTCTCATAAATCCACACTTGAAATGCAACGAGGAGGCTTTTAATCTATAATGACTATTCATTTTCACCAAACCTTCCCTCAAAGAAGTTACGGTGATCTTAAACAAGTGCTTGGCCCAAGGGAAATTGTTCATCAAATCAAAATCTTCAACAAGAACAAACAGGTAATGGTCAATGACCTTTTTGTATGATGTTGAGAACAAAATAGATGTAATGAAGTACAAAATCCCAAGTCTAACGATATCTATATCTAGAATAGCAGGAGCTATAATGAACACATCTCGAACGTCTTCGTTGGTCACAACTTTGAACTTGTTGAAATATGTTTCCTTCAATTTTGAAGGAATGGATTCAAATTTCTTTCTATCATCATTACTGACTTGTCCAAGACCAGTGACTAAACAAAACTCCGACAATGAAAACCTAACAAATTGTCCGAAAATGTTGAACCACATCTCATCTTCATCGGGATAATTGACCCGCCTCAGCAAAAAATAGTGTATTAATTGTGGTTGAACCACAATTTCATGAGTGTGCATGAAGTGCGAGAAACAAGTCATCGAGAATATCTCTCGCTGGGCATCACTGAATTTTGTTACAATATTTGTTAGTACCCCCTTTGTGAAATTCGTTGTAATCTTCCTTGGAAACCAAAGGTCTGGAGGAATAATGAACTTCCAATGCTGCATTATTTTAAAACATAAATTGTATGTTAAAGTCTCGAAATACACAAATCAAATGACAGATTGGTCACAAACTATCTCAAATCAAAAGAGGTCACAACTATCTCAAATCAAAAGAGGTCACAACTATCTCAAATCAAATGACAGATTGGTTACAAACTTGTGAATGACAAGAAACATGAACATTAGTCACATTTTTATGAAATGATTACTCACAACACCATAATTTCAAAAGGTCACAAGATCAAAACTATAACAATGCTCAATCCTATAATAAGACACGATCAGTTTCTAAACACACATCCTATGCTTAAAATATTTTGACTGTGATTGGTCACAAATTTATACAGTGACGAGTCACATAAGGTAAATTGGAGGTCACAAAATCAAAACTACAACTCAACAGAGGTCACAACTATCTCAAATCAAATGACAGATTGGTCACAAACTTGTGAATGGCAAGAAACATGAACATTAGTCACATTTTTATCAAAAGATTACTGTAAAATATTTGTGACTGTGAATGGCAAGAAACATGAACATTGGTCATAAATTTGTGACTGTGATTGGTCACAAATTTATAAAGTGACGAGTCACAGAAGGTAAATTGGAGGTCACAAAATCAAAACTACAAACAATAATCATTTCAAAATCAAATAGAATCAATTCCTAAACACCTTCATTCAAAAACATTCAAATTTCGTCCTAAAATGTTGTGACCGTGATGGAACAAAATCATGTCATAGAAAATCAATTACATTCAACTTCATTATTGCGCATTGTGACTTTTTCAACATTTAACTAACTAAAATAGAAATACCTTCTTCGACAATATCAATCCCGACGCAGCAAATTTCGATTTTTTTGATGAAGTTTCTTCATGCATTATAGGCCTCTTCCTGTTATCTCTTCTTTTCACATGCTCGTCCTCCTTCTTCGACGGATCAACAGTCCTCGATCGAACCATTTTATAGATTTTTTACTGTAAAATATGTTTCACAATTAAACTTATACAATGTCTAAATTTCTGGTACTGAGGTCGAAAATAATGGCAAGCGACGTGAGGTTGAACGCCGAGCGACGTGGGGAGACGGCGAGCGGCGTGGAAGGTTTACGGGAGACGTGGTGGCGTTTCTATAGGGTTGCTCAGAGATGGCGGTTTCAAAGGGAACGTGTGATAGATACGTCCGTTTTACTGAATAAAAATTATCTAAATAAAAGTTTAAAAAAAAAAAAAAACCTGATTTTTGAAAAGATATGGGCAAAATCTGAATTATGAAATTTCAACTTAATAAACATGGGAGGGTGTAATTTCCACAAAAGTTAAATCTTATTTATTATACTATCTTTTATACTCGATGCTATGTATAGAAAATACAACATATATTTATGTCAATTTGAACTTCTTTACATAATTCTTGCAATAGAAAGAAGGAAATAGAAATAAACACAAAATGGACTTGCAATATAGCATGGAGCTGATGATAAAAGAACAGCTTCAAACAACAATACTTACAAGTTACATATATGATAGTCACACATTGACAGCTACATGATGTGGTCGACATGGATATTGGTTATATACGTACACTCATGACATAATTTGGCAAAGTAAACCGACGGAAAAAAACTAAATAGTACTAATTAGGAAAAAAAAAAAAAATCTTGTTCATGAGCACTGCATACATGATTAGGGCAACCACCCACCAGAAAGAGACCATAGAACTGGATCGAATTCTTTAAGGTTTGATCTCTGAATCATCCCATGATAAATTGATGAGATCAGATGATGTTAATAAATCAATATCATTCCAATTATTCCAGTAGTTATTTGGCAAGTCCATGGCACTCTCTGTACTCGGGCCTCCCCATGGAAATTCTATGACAGTACTACTCGTGCTCGGATTGACTGTCGTAATTGTTGATTCCTCTGCCGTGTCCAGGCGGTTTCCGGCGTATTCAGACGCATTTAAAGATTGAAAAGAGGAGGGAATTAATAAAGACGGTAAATCAATGTCAAAAGTGTTTAAACTTGAGAACTGAAATTCTGGGTTTCGAATCTTAGGTGCTGATCCATTGTTTCCGATGAAAGCACCAAAGGGAAGGATAGTGGAGGTGGTGGGATTGATGGTGGCTGCGCCGTCGCCTGAGGTGGGGGAACTTGCATTTGATTTCTTGAGCCGTTTGTTTTTCCGGCCTCCGCCGGCAGGAACATTACGTAGGGTGCCACCTTTAGTCCAGTGCCTCTTACAAGCTTTACAAAAATGGCGAGGCTGAGATTTATTGTAATTGTTGTAATAACAGAACTTTGTGTTCGTTGAGTCACACCTTGGACACTTCAATTTCTCTGATTGTTGGCCGCTCCGCCGGTTAGGTGGCGGCGATTTTGGAGGCTCCGCCCCGTCTGATTGCAGCAACGTATGTGTCCAAGTACTTGCACCCATAACAGAATTTCAAAAGAAAAAATATATATATTATATATATATGAAAAAATACGATAATAAACTCTAGCCTTTGGAATCAAACTACGAGTAGAATTAATTTCTCTTATAAGATAATGAACAGTGTTTTGATGTTTGTGATGAGAAGCAAGAATTAAGGTCTGAGATTCTACCTCTCTATGATCTGTATCTGTATCTATATCTATAGGTCAATATCTATATATATGTGAAAACAATGAGAATCGGTCGAGTTGGTTGTATGGTCCAGACTCCAGAGTGTGTAAATTGTAATTGATATATGTGGGGTGCAGTCTTGATGTCAATTATATTAAATTATTATGCCACTTTGCTTCCCTCTTTTTAATTATTATTAATTATATAGTATATAGTATATGAATGTGTAGTGCATTGAGCAAATTTCAAGTGTGAATGATAAATAGTGTGATTGAAGAGTTTGATTTAATGGGTGGGGTTATACATGTAACGCGTGCAAACTTACACGTAATTGATGTTACAGAACTACGTAGTGAACGAATATTTGACAAAAAAATTAATAAAAGTTTATAAAATGTGTTGTTGAAATGGTGTTACTTTGGTGGTGCATGATTATGGAATTTATGGTGTAGAAAGAATAGATTTGTTGCAGCAACGCCGTTGTTTTTGGGTGGAGGTGGTGGGAGTGATGAGTTACTGTTAGTGATCATTTAGCGGGTAATTGTGACTGTTTATTTGGCGAATTCTAATCCGAAAAATAATTTTTGATTTACAAAATTATTATTTGTGATCAAGAAATAGGTTACGATCAATTAAAACGATATTTGTGACCGAGGAATGAGTCGTGACCAACTAACTCGGTAATTTGTGATCATGAAAGCGATCTATAAAATATGTGATTTGTGATCAAGAAATAAGTCTTGTGACCTAAAAACTTTGTGATTTATGATCGAAACTATAATTCATATATTATTGTGTCCTATTTAATTAAGAAAATTATTTATTGAATTTATTTATTTATTTAATTAAGACCCAAATTTTGAATGAAATTCACAAGTTTTTTTTAGATTAGAAAATATGCTTGTTTGCAGAAAATGGTTTCTGAAAAATGTGTGGTGAAAAGTTGTTGAAAGTGGTGAGTCCTATAGAAATGTATGATTAAAGTAAGTTCGAAAAAATGGAAAAAAAATCTCATTAGTAAACATGGCCATAGTTTACGTATTTTTTCATAGAAAGAATACCCTTTATTTAAGATTCAATTCACCTTTTATGTTATATATTATAATTCAATTTTAATAATAATACTATGAAATAATAAATTATATTAAACCAAATATATGTCTATCATCAATTAGTATAGTTAAAACGATATTACAAATCGAATAAACATATACCGCTTTTAGTTATACAATTCAAGTTAATAGAGCACAAACTTTTTTGTTTTGAACAGGAAGAGTGAATTTTTATGTCAATTCAATTGATTGGAGCTTCGTAACTTTTAAAATAAATCAATTTGTTTGTACTCAATTAGTCAGAATTTCCTGTTGATAACATGTTAATTATAAACTAGAAAGAAAGCTAAAAAAGGTAATAAATTAGGAATCTTGACCCAAGTTTAACCTAACCAAAATTCTAAGGAAAGTTAACCCTAACCCAATGGAGAGATTAAGACAAATACCAAGACTTGTGGAATAAACATCAACAAATACACAAGACAAACTCTCAATATATAAGTTGAATAAAATTTCAAGAAATAGTTACAAGATAAAGAAAGGATTATACCTCTTCAAAGCTCTCAAGGAGCGTTCTTCAATGTCCAAAAAACTGATTATGGTTTGGAAGCTTTACAAGTATATACAAAAAGTGAAAGATAAAAAGTTTGAGAAATTGCACAAAAAATCCCGCTTTTACATTCGGGAAACTTTCGGTCAACCGAACCGGTCGATCGAAAATATTTCGGTCGAACACCTAGTCGACCGAAATGGCATTTTCGGTCGTACGAAGGTCAGCTGAACCCGCCTGAAGCTACGTCTCAAAATCCTGCAGAGTTTCGGTCGACCGGGGGGACTTTCGGTCGATCGAAATGTCCTGAACTTCCAAACTTAGGCAATTGACCTCGATATTGCTCTCTTCCATGTGGAATTGATTTCGGAGCTTGAAAATGAGTCCCGCCATTAACTCTTGAACCTCTTTAGCCTTGGATCTTGTCATGGGCCCCACCGATATTCTGATAGAGGGTTGACCCGTTTGACTTTGACTCGATTGACTCCCTGGATTCTCATCAACGAAGCTCCACATATTATATATATAGCAAAGAACGAGGAATACATTAGTACTAATAATAACTAGGGTTATAGCCTGCAGGATGTAAATGTCATTCACTAATAACATATTACTCACAACAAATACTATTTTGTCATTCAAATTCTTAACAATTTTAGTTTTTTTAAGGGGATGTATTCAATAGAGATTTTTAAATACTTTTGGGGACTTTTTAAGTGAGTGACTTTTGTGAATTTCGTGAAACTTTAAATGACTTCTATGGATTGGTAAGATTTATAAAAAGTCACTCGTAGACTTCTGTAGACTTTTTTAAAGACTTTTGAAAACTTTCAGATATTTTACTTAAATTTCATGTTCCGTGCTGCGTTACATATTATGTCTCTTCTTCTCTTTTTAACCAAAAAGAAAAATGATTCGGGTAGCATGATTGTAATTTCGACGGGCCATGCAATGATGCAAGACTCGAATAGACGTGCAGCCCAAAATTTTCAGCCGGAATTTGCGTCCGCCGGAAGGTGAAAGCCAAGCCACCGATGCTGCTTGCTAATGTGAAGCCTATCCAGGAATGGGTAGTGGAGTTGTACGGTCTGATTTCGCCTGTGCCTTGGATTTTAGTGTCAGTGCACATATTGGGTCGGTGTAATGTCTGCTATTGACAGAATTTAAAGAAGAAATTGTTGGATAGTAATATCATATTGTCAAGCGATTCCAGGGCAAATTACAGTTGTCAACACGTTATTCCTTGTGATAGAAGATTGCAATCATCCTATGGGCCAATCCATGTCATATATTACGTGATTTTCAACTTGATGTGTTCATTGGCTTAAAGCATGTTTGGGTGTTTCTAATTTTTCCTACTCATAGAGAAGATACACGTTGGCTTCTTTTGTAGAAAGAAAGAAGTGAAGTAAAGATGGCAAGGCTAATAGTTAAAACATGCAAAAATCAAAATGCAATATTCGTTAATTGTGTGTTGTTTAAAGGGGATCTATCGCAACATTTGTTAATTGTGTGTTGTCGTTGGTTAAAAAGATGGCACACAATTTTTATTGTAGTGAAATATGTTCATTTGGAGTTGTCATGTAACGTTATACCATAACTTGTTGGTATTATACGAATTATTGAACACATCTTCGATCTTACCCTTGACGTAGTCACTTTCGTTCAATTTCACTGTCAAGGTCAATTTCTTAAATTTGGGATGTATGCGGTATAGGTATTAGACCATACTTTGTGTAGGTTGTGAGCATGATGGTCAACTTCGTACATCATCATTAGTTGTTATACTTGAGCTGAGCTTAGGGCAATGGCCAAGGAGTGGCTTGTGAAGTGAAATCGTTAACTTCTCCGTTTGGCCCATGGTGGATGGCGTCATCTCATTATCAATGTATAGGATAATGTGAAGATAGGTCACCATAGCTAAGTTTGTGCTTCATTGATTACGACGATTCACAAGCTTTGTGTTTGTTGGACAAATAATATCTCCGTTCTGGTGCAAGGTGGTGCTTTCACCTCGAAGTCATTTGAGATGGTTGGGGTTGGACGACTAAAATCATAACGGACAACGTGATCACCAAGTAGATCTATTTGGCAGCCTAAATTTGTTTATAAACAAAGAATATTGTGTTTTTTTGGATAAAATGTGTGGTTGAAAATTAATTTCGAAAAATATGTATAGTTAAAAAAAAGTCTGAAGAATCTGATTATAAATTTGTTTATATACAAATTACCAAACACGTCGAAAGATAATTGAAACAATGTTATAACGTACAATGTGTTTGGTATACTTGTTTATAAACATCACATTTTCTCAAGTGACTTTTTAAAAACATACATTTTTCAAAATCATTGTCAAACACATTTTACCTCAAAAACTCAAATTTCTTGTTTATAAACAAAATACAGCCACCAAACATATGCTTAATTTCTTCTTACGGTATATCATACGTGTATAAATACAAAATACTAACACATTAAATCACTAAATAATGTAAAACATTTGTCTTTCGACCATCTTATCAAACATATTAATTTGTGAATCTATGGTGCAATAACTTTTGTTTTGTTGCCTCCGTTGACGTATGTTTTTTGTTTATAAACAATGAATTCAAGTATCTGTTTGACAATTTGTTTAAAAACAAGTTTTTTACAACATAATTTTTCAAATTACTTTTTAATCACACACATTTTCTCTTTCCACTTTTCAACCACATATTTAACCTCGAAAACATAAAAAAATATGTTTTTAAACACAAAAATTTTAACAAACAAGGTAAAACATATGATTGAAAAGTAGTTAATTTTAAAAATATAATGTAGTTAAAAACTAGTTTATGAAAATGTATTGCTTACAAACTTACGATGTGTTCTTTAACCCATTTATAAAAACAATTTATAAAAAACACAATTTGTCAAATTATTTTTTAACTACACAAAACTACTTTCCAAAAATATATTTTATTATATCCCAATAAATTTACCAAACCACACGCTTATATGTAAAAAGAAATCTACGTGTCACCTCGAAAAAGTTATCGAGCAATGAATTAAATGACAATAATACCATTTCCAATTGAGGCAATGAATTACATAATTATTTTTATAATAATAACATATGTATGAGCCTCTACAACCGTAATCACATAAATTTTGGTTCTAGCTAATGAAACATAAAGAATGTATATCGAGTGGTCATTTTGTTTTAGGCAAAGGTCATTATCAGTAAAAACACGATCAAAATGAGTGTCAAATATCGTAATTAAAGAAACCTAACTCAATACAACTCGTATATATTATATACAAAAAAATGTCAATTTTTAGAAATAATATTATCAAGAAATATGTTAAGAATTGTACTCTCGTATGGTATATTTATCTATCAGTAGCTCGAAATAAAAGAAGTGATTTTACATTTTTTTGTATTATTATGCTCTCTCCTTCTCCACATGAACAATGTGAAGTGAAAAAATTAAGTGCTCGAGTTATGTTAAATAGAGACTTGTAAAGGAACATCGAACGATTTTTTACCAGATTTCGTCATTGCTTTTTCTATTTTCACAATCATTTGATTTATTCTGCGAAGTAGCGATATGTCATAAAAAAACATTAATAAAATATCATCATTTTACTATAAAAAAAAAAAAAAAAAATTTATTTGAAGATTATAAATTAAAAAAAAAAAAATGCTTAGAATTGCAATATTATGATCCTAAAATCAATCCAACAAACAGAAATTAAATTTCCTTCCTACTAATGAATATCAAATTGGTCAAGATTCCAATTTCTAACTAAAGAAATTTCCAAAAAAAAAAAATAAATTTGGTTAGTGGGTCGTCTGAGTAAAGTAGCTTTTAGTAATTATTTTATTCCGTTTATATGTATTTATTTAAGTAGTCGAAGTCGATACAGAATATTTGTCGGACAGGAGTACAACTTTGATAGGCTTAGCTTAATAATTAAGTATCATTGGAAATAATTAATTTTAAGTGGTGAACTCTAGGTATTCCACTTTAATCATGATTATTATTGGACTATCCAAATCAAAGTTTTAATTTATTCTAATTGACCCGTACACGTGCATTAATGATCAAGATACCCTTGTTTACCAATTACCATCAATCATTCCGATCGCATTCATTATTTTAATATGGTCGATTTTGTTGTAACTATCAATTGGTAAAAAAAAATAAAATAAAATAACATAAAAAAATTGTTTATAAAAAGAGAATGTTATGTTTTCGAAGTAAAATATGTGATTGAAAAATAATTTGAAAAAATGTGTGTAATTGAAAAGTGATTTAGAAAAATGTGTTACATATAAAGTTGTTCATAAATCATTTACCATACAGAAGCTTTTATCAACACATTCATTATAAGATTGGAATTAAACATAGATATCCTCTTTACTCAACCCACATAATCTTCTGATATTAAAGAAATATTTGAGTAAATAAGAAAAATAAAATAACAAAACAAAAACTCGGATTGTCAAAACCTTTCACTATATAATAAATTATTACGATTATATAAAATTTATCTAACGAGTTTCCATCTAACACAAGTTTCCACCATTTAATTTATTCCTCAAAAGGTTCCAAGAAACTACAAAAATAAATCTCACAATGTTCTCTCTTTTAGTCACAAATTGGTCACTTCTCATTCTGTTATATTTTGAACACACGTATTTATAGATAAATATAGAGGTGTCAATTCGGGTGGTCGAAGCAGGGCCAGATCAGCCCGCCAACATATAAGTCTGATAATGGCCCGAGTAAAATAAAGCCCGCCCGCTACTGTATTCGGATCGGCCCACAAATTTCTAACTACAACTTGGATCCGTCCGCTGGCCCATATAGGTTGAGTCCATGTGGGTCGCGATTCGTTCCGTTTGAATAAAATTATAAAAGTATAGAGTTTTTCATTATAGCAAAAAATATTTTTTTGTTAAATGTAAAATAAGAAATAAACATAATGATAAATTTATATTTATACCGAGAAATATTTTCATAAAATTCAAATTTAATGTTACATGAATTATTTATAACTTTGTAAAGTTAAATATAACGTAAACAAATAACAACTAAATGAATTTCTAATTACTAATATCAAATATTTATAGTTCAAGTACATCTCAATTAGATTGACACCTACTTTACTATAATTTATAGTTTAAGAACATCCAACCTTGATTGGCACCTACTTAATTATAATTTAATTGTTCAAAAATTATATATTTGTTTACCAATCAATCTTCAGCAACTGCAAAAATTTTAAAGTCTTCAGCAACATCATCAATAATTGTATCTTGCATCTTTCTATTCGTAAAAAGAAAATCGAGAAATAGATTTTAAGATTGTAATGATCATAAATTGTGTTATTTATAAATCCATTAAATTGTAATGATTGCGTTAAAGAACAGAGACTAGTCTGTTCGAAAAGTATATGCATGATTTCAAAATTACGGAAGTTAATCCGTAAAAAGAAAATCGAGAAATAGATTTTAAGGACTGACAACCACAAGGATTTAAAAACAATGAGTGGTCATTTTTGGATACGTATTAGCCTTATTTTAACAATTGTTATATGATTTTTAAAAGACAAGTTTGAAGTTTTTATGACTTTTTTCGAAATGGTACATTAAAAAATTAGTTTTGTTTAGAGTGCATACGTCGAAAATAAGACAAATTTGACTTGAAAAAAAAATAAAAAATACATTGTTATGAGACCATTTTAATCGACTAAAAATCTTGTTACGATTGATGGTCTTTGTATTTCAAAAGAATGTGGAAATTGCTATGTGAGAATTTACATTATATAGATTTTTAAGGATCAGTAACCACAATAATTTAAAAAAAAAAAAAGTTAGTGATTATTTTTGGATGCATGTTAGTTTTATTTTGACAGTCGTTATATGATTTTGAAAATACAATTTTGTATTTTTTTATGTGTTTGTCGAAGTTGTGTATTAAAAAATTAGTTTTGTCTAAAGTGTATACGTCGAAAATGAGACAAAAATGAAATAGTAAAAAAGCTGAAAAACATATTGTTAATGAACCATTTTAAACGGCTATAATTTTTTAACGCAGTTATTAGTTTTGTAATTTGAAAGTAATATGATAAAGTATTATATGGAAACTTCATATTGATATCAAGATTTTACTATTATGACTTTATTCGAGCCCATAAATTTAACCAAACAAAGGAAAAATCACAAAAAAAAAAATACATTGTTAAGTTATCATTTTAAACGACGATAATTTTTGCCACGATTGACGGATTAGTAATTTGAGAATAATTTTTTAAAGTATTATGTGAAAGTTACACATTGATATCAAAATCTTCCTATTACGATTTTATTTGAACCCATAAAATTAACCAAAGAAGGAAATGAAATTAAAAAAAATGACAAAATAGGGGTGATTACATATGAATAAATTATAAACTCAGTTTTGTCTACAGTATGAATGATTTTGAAAATGGGACGAAAGTTAATCCATTAGAGGAAAATCAAAGATAGATTTTTAAGAACTAGTAAATACACGTATTTTTAAAAAAAAAGAAAAAAAAAGTTAGTGATTATTTTTTATGCACTTTCTTCTTATTTTAATAGTCTATATGATTTTAAAATTACGATTTTGTAGTTTTTATTCAATCAAACACATAAAAGTTTAATTTTTTCTAGAGTATATATGTAAAGAATGTGACAAAAGTAGAGTCATGAAAAAAATGAAAATATATTGTTGAGGGTCCATTTTAGTGGCTATGATTTCTGCAACAGATGACAATTTTGTAATTCGAAAATATTATGGTAAAGTAGTTTTCGCTTCATATTGATATCAAGATCTTACTATTACCACTTCATTTTGAGTCCACAAAGTTATCCAAATAAAGGAAAGAAATCACTATAAATGCTAAAATACATTGTGAATGGATCATTTTAAATGACAATAATCTTTGCTATTGTTGACGATTAAGCAATTGGCAAATGAAGAAATAAATTGATTTATAAATCAGTTTATATATTATACAAGTTTTCAAATCACTTTTTAACCACACTTTCTCTCTCCAATTTTCACCACTTTTTTTATCTCAAAATCATAAATAAATCAATTTATAAATCAAATACTGTTACCAAACTAATTCAAAAATAACGTGGTAAAGTGTTATGTGTGAGCTTCATGTTGATATTAATGTATTTCTATTTTGATATCATTTGAGCAAAACAAATTAACTAAACAAAAGAAAGGAAATAATTAAAAAAAAAAATCAAAACGTAAAACGACAAAATAGGGGACCACAACGAATTTACAGTGACTCCCCTACTCACTCTAAGGGAACGTTTGATAGCAAATGTGAAATAGGGTGAAAATGAATTTTGTTAGGAATTTAAAGTTTTAATATATTTGATTGGTTTAATTTTTAAGGTAAAAAATTTGAGAAATTTTTCAAATTTTATTATTTGGTTGACATTATTTACAATGGCAAACAATGTAAAATTTAGCTATTTTAATTCCATTTTTTTATAAAAAAAATAAAAAAAAAAATCATACATTTGTACTTAATAATAATAATGTTAATTTTTTTTTAAAAAAATCGATTAATAATAATAAAAATGATCAAATGTGACGCAAAATCTGTTGGGTGGATTTGTGAATAGTAACGCCAAATAAGAAAATGATGGTTTAGTAAATCCAAGCCGAAAATTGGACAGAGTAAGGCAAGGAAACACAAACAAAAAGAAGAAGAAGAATAAGGATAAAGCCGAGGCAAGAGTTGAACTCTTTGTCCTTAAGTCAAATTTGCCCAGCAACGGTGCCTACGGATTTCGGCAATCAACTACCAAGATACAACGGCTACACTTGTGTTTGTAGCACTCCAAAACACAAGTACAACGAACCAAAATTAGGCTTATGTACTCCAAAGATGAAATGAAGAAAAATCAAAACAAATGAAGTGAATTTGATTTTGGAGAGAAATGAAGATGTTGAGATGTTTTGCATATCAAATTGTGAGGAATAGGACACCTAAAGGGTCCTATATATAGATCATCAAAGGATGTGGACGAAATGGTTTGAGGCCCAAACCATGCACCATTTCCAAACAATGCACCTTTACGAAAAGGTGTCTTTTGGCCGGACAACCGTGCGGCCGCACGGTTATAGACCGTGCGGTCGCACGGTCTTACTCAAAAATCCAAAAAAATAAATTGACGTGTGGTCGCACGGTTTACGAACCATGCGGCCGCACGGTCAAATATTTTGACCTGATTTTCGTCCTTTTCCGTAATTTCTCATTCATCCGATATTGGTTTTCGAATTGTCAAATATACCCTTCAATACATACAGAGAAATCAAAATTCTCTTTCGGGGGCGTTGCCCCCGAGCCCCCATGGGGGACGCTGCCCCCTCGACCCCCACAACCTGACCGGGCAGGTCGATCCCCGTTTGTGCGCGCCGAAGCGGCGAAGTGGCAAACAACTTTGCCTAAACGAATTGAGCCGAGCTTTTGAGTATTTGGCCGAAGTCGACACGAAGTCATTTTAATCGATTTTCAATTCTCGATTTATTAACCAATATCCAACAAAATCATTGCTAACTAACATACTATATCAAAGGAAAACAAATTCTTGAAAATCATGGCAAAGTACAACATGTGAATCAAGGTTGGAAAACATTTGCCATGAAATTTGTTAACTATCAAACATACCAAAAGCTTGAAAGATGACAAACTTTTCCCATCTTACAAGGCAAATCTTGGTTATCAAACAGGCCTTATATTTTTAGCCTCTTTTTGGTAATTTTTTATTTATAAGCAAGAAATATGATATTTTTTAAATGAAATATGTGGTTGAAAAACGATATAGGAAAATATGTATGATTAAAAAGTAATTCGGTGAATAAAAAGTTACAAAACGGATGCTTAATTTAAAATTCTTGCCAAACGGGCCTTAATTAAAATCATAAAATATCCAGCTGAAATTATTGACTCGGTGTAGTCAAGCTTCTTCTTCGGGGATCGTCGAAAATGGATGAAATCGAGCACAAATACGTCGAAGTGAACGGACTAAAGCTTCACGTTGCCGAAATCGGAAGTGAATCATCGCCGGTGGTGGTGTTTCTGCACGGATTCCCAGAAATATGGTACTCTTGGCGCCACCAGATGATTGCAGTTGCTAAAGCTGGTTTCAGAGCAATCGCACCCGATTACAGAGGCTACGGCTTGTCCGATCCGCCACCTCAACCCGAGAAGACCACCTTCTTGGATCTGATATCTGACCTCCTTGCAATTCTTGATGCTCTTAACATCCCCAAGGTATGTGATCCTTTGGTGATGATTGTGTTTTTGCTCTTATTTTTCAGTTGAAATTCTGGTTGGTTGCCTTGAAAATTGAGGGTTCTGTGGATTTGTAAAGAGGAAATAATATTTGGCTAAGCTAAAATAATTTAATTTTGAGGTAATTTATTTACTTCTAAGTAAAAATAGAAGGGGAATTAATAAGAATTTCAAGAAAAAATTAATTCGCAGGTTTTTCTGGTAAGCAAAGATTTTGGTGCTTCCGTGGTTTCCAGCTTCGTCCTCCTCCATCAGGAGAGAGTTTCAGGGTTCGTCACATTAGGCGTGCCATTTACACTTCCTCGTCCTCGCATCTATCATGAGCACCTTCCCGAAGGCTTTTATATTACAAGATGGCAGGTCCTCTCTTTTTTCTCCACCTCCTCCTCGGGATAGCCGGATCTGGCTGTTCTCAACTCCATTTTTCTTACAGGAGCCTGGACGTGCTGAAGCTGATTTTGGTCGACTTGATGCTAAAACAGTAGTGAGGAATATATACATCATGTTCTCCAGAAGTGAAATTCCAATTGCTCGAGAAAACCAGGAGATCATGGACATAGTAGAACCATCTACTCCACTGCCTTCTTGGTTCTCTGAGGAAGATCTTGCAACCTATGGAGCCTTGTACGAGAAATCTGGATTTCAAACTGCATTGCAAGTTCCTTACAGGTAACTAACATGTGGGTTTTCCATCATTCAAACAGTGAACACATTTACATGCTGATTTTGTTCCGTTTCAGGGCGTTTAATCACAAGAGTGAAGTTGATATACCGATTTCGAAAGTTGAAGTTCCTGCTCTTCTAATAATGGGCGAGAAGGATTATGTTTTCAAGTTTCCAGGAATAGAAGACTACATAAGGAGCGGAGAGGTGAAAAAACTTGTGCCCAAATTGGATATAATCTATATATCAGAAGGAACTCATTTTGTTCAAGAGCAACTCCCTGACCATGTGAACGATCTTATCCTCAACTTCCTCACAGGTCACAGTTGATCATTTCTCTCAATAGCCACTGCTTATGTAAACATTCTACTAAATAAAGGGGAAAATGTTGTTTGAATGACATATTCGGATCCCGTGTTGCATTAAATGCATCTCTCTTTTTTTTTTTTTTTTTAGTCTTTGTATCTTAACTTCTGTGACAGATAACATGAACGAGAAACCACTAGAGAAATTATCTATATAATTACATACAAGTACTCTATTTTTCCTACACAATCATCTTAGCCTCTAACTTGAATGGTGAATTGCGGCTGGAAATATATAAGCAAAAAGGACAAAAATATCAAGTAATGATAGATCGCTATGGTGGCTGGTTTGATACCGCAACCTGCACAACATCACTCTTTTCAACGTCATATACATTGTCTCATAATTCAAGCTCTCATCGAATTCTGCATGATTCGATTACTTCCAGCACGGTTTTGTGCGTATCTGGTGATATCATGTTTAGCGTCATATGAAATTCCTAGAAGAACAAAAACGATGTTGTAACGACGTCTATCTCACCAAGTTCATACAACGCGAGTCACAAGCTATTTAACAGCTAATAAAGAGTAGCTTAAGAGATGCATACAACAAATCTTTCCAACACCGGAACGAGTATTGCCAGGTTGTGATCTGGAAGATGTTCAGCAATGGCTTTATGTATGCTCTTACTGGTAATCAAATGGGGAAAAACCAATGATATATAAGAAGTGTAGTCAAAATTTGTGCAGGGGAAGGATGAGATGAAGGTGTACTGACCTTTCAGTTGAAAGGAATGCAAGAAGAAGAGCTGCATAAGCTTCTACAATCATTTTTTCAGCTTCTCTCTCTCCCTGTAATATGGAATCTTCATCATCCTGCATAAACGTTTTTCACATAGATGTCAGCCACAAATACATTGTCTTCCCTGCATATTTATAGATGGTATAATGATGTTCTTCCCATCATTGTTTATAAAATAAAATTCATCTGAATTCTATTGGCATCTGCTAATGGCTCTCAAAAACTTGCAGAAATTAATTATTCCTTTCTTCTATATTATAGAAAAGGAAAATTGCATCAGGGATCCAATCTATCCATAGAGTAGCGAGTGGGTCTCTAACCTTTCATTATAACTGCACAACACAGATTTACAACAGTTTCCATTTTTGGTACTGATTGTACAACTATAATTTGAGGACCAACTTACTTTTAAAATTGGAGAACTTACTAATCGGGCAATAGATTGAGTACAATGATATGATTCTCCTTCAGAGTTTTAGAAGAAAAAATCAACTCGCTCGAATAAGAAGATAATTATTTATCATGATTTCTAGGGATAAATGTGATAAAACTTTAAAAATATATGTATAAAAAATCCATGCAACTAAAGCTATACATAGAAAAGATGAGTCAGGGTATTGAAATAATACATAATAAAATGACACCAGACACCAGTTTACTCACCCAGGACAAACATTTTCCTTCTGCAGCGGCCTCACCAGCCCCTTGATTAGCCAAAAAGATAGAGCACAATAAAGGAATTACATCCTTACGATCCTCCTCCATCCCTTCCAAGCTTGGTAATGAAACTCTACTTGTCGCAAGCCATGATCTGCAATAATAGATATTGTTGGATAAAGTGGTGCATAATTATATTCCGTTAAACCAAAATCACGTGAATGCAAAGATGATAAATAATCGACTTGCAAGATATCAAATATAATTTTAACTCACCGAAAACACAATACATATATGAAAATAAGTAAAATGATGAGTACTGAAGTCTGAAATTACGGGCGACCATACACTTGACTATAATGGAAGACGTTGATTATTAAATATTGAAAACGAAACTCAAAAATAATTTGAAAATTATTTTGACATAATTTGAAGAAGGAAAGCATTAGAAATCAATCATATGAAATTGATTTGGATTAAAAAAAAAAAAATGAAATTAGAAGGGTCCTATTTATAGATTTTCACGTCTCTTCGAATGGTTGCATCTTATCAAAAGGTCGTGTCATTTCCTTTTTGAATAGTCACATATATTCCAAAACATTATGACTATTTATTAGTAAATTTTGTGCTTGAAGAGTCATATCCAATCGATGCACCTATTAGGGACTTTTCTGGTTCACACATTTTAATCGTAAATTAACCCGCAAATTCCCACAAATTAAGAGCATCTCCAATAAACTCTTTATATTTAAAGAGCATATTCTACATAATAAAGAGCATCTTTAAATTTAATGAGTAAAGTTTTTTACTCGCTCCAACAAACTCTTTATTTTTGGCTCTTTATTTTCCTTTTTCATAAAATAACCAATGAAATCAAATATGTAATAAAGAAATTTAATGTAGGAACATTGAAAATTGAAATTTTTTGAATGCTTTTAATAATCGGAGAGCCAAACCCACTCTCTAAATTAAAATGTTAAAGTAGAGAACCTATTGGAGTGAAATTTTAAGGGTTGACTTTCCAAAATAAAGAGCATCTCAAGTTTAAATAGTCTATTGGAGATGCTCTAACACATGAGAAATAACGTATAGACAAAAAAAAAAAAAAAATCCACTTTAAATTATGCTCATTCTTTAGAGATTTGAAGGTGTAGTTAGTCAACTAGATCCCACCGGGTGACATATCATATGTCCTCAATACATGAATGCAAAGAAAGTGTAAATTCAATGAATTGAAGATCTGATCTTGCACCCTCGTTTCATGGAAATTCTGAATGGTGGTTACGAAGTAAAAATTTCCTTCTGAATGCCTGGATCTTGTTCAATTCACACCATCAAATCAAACTAAACTAATAGGTACAACAATACTGTGCTGCACATATGTCAGGCTTTCCTATGCCAGTTTCTTTCACTAAATGGATCTTACATCCCTCCATCAAAGGTTTGCAAAGTTAAACTACAAAGGCTCAAATCCTTCTTAAAAACTCATACTGTGCAATTTTTGGATGACCTGCAAAGTTTTAAATTTTCTTAAAAACTGGATACTCTACAATTTTTGTATGTCCCGAGCTTACATAAGTAATAATTCCATCACTTCTCATACCTGGTGCATCTAGCATATCCTTCTCTTTGGAGGTGTTCAGACCCATCTAAGCTGATCCTCTAACAACTTATCTTTCATAGGTGCTATATTAACCAATTCACAAATATATGCCAATTTCTATTTACCTTCTTGTTACCGGAAACATCTTCACACACTCATCTTGTCGAATTCTATTTAAATATTGTCCAAAATGTAAGGAAGATACATCAAGTTCTCACTTTCGATAGAAAATATCATCGGTAAAACATTGAAATAATAGTCATCTATTCCTCCAAAGTCCAAATTAACAAACAAAAGATGAAAAGAAACAGGGAACAATTTACCTATTGCGGCAATCCTTCTCCACCAAATTCACAAGCAACCCCAAAATAGCAACAAGAAACTCTAGCTCATGATCAGTGAGATGTGGGTACTCTTATTTAGTCTCCACAATTGATTTAGATGACAAGCTATTCTCCCTCAAATAGTGAGATGACGATAAGCTAAACGATGGAAAGTGACCAGCAATCAGTGAAGACAGTGTCTCCAGACCCCCACAGGCACCAATTTGCCGACAACCCTCAGGATTGTCATTGCTTAAGTTCATCAGAACCTTCAAATAAATAATAAAGAAATTAATTTCCCGAATGCTGATGCATGAACACGTGAAAGCATGCACAAACCCATAAAACAATCATCCAGTCAAAATAATTAACAGAAAAAATTAAGCAAAAGAAGAACATAAATCTCTTTTTTAAACTAAGAAAACAAATGAAAACAATGTGCACTGTTGAAGAAGAAAAAGCCCTGAAAAGAACATAAAGGAAAGGGCTCACCAAATGTTTACAGTTGAACTTGATGGATCTATAATAACCCTATGACACAACCCCTGTTTGAGACTTGTTATTTCAAATAATGTGGTTTGTAACAGGGGCGGACCCAGGAAATTTTTCCAATGCGGGCGACATTATTAAGACACAAAAATAACGCAAGCATTATACTAAAAATGAAATATCTTATATTGTTCTTTACGAGTTTTATATTTTGAAAAGTTAAAAGTTACTTTTATATTTAATAATTTTCAAGAGACACTTTCTGGGCAAAAATCACTACAAGAGTCAAAAGAAAAGTCCTACAAAACGAAATAATGGTTCAAATAAAAAAAATCCAATGCCTAATTTTAGGTAGTAACCAATAATTCATTTTGAAGGTAAAATTGGACAAATTTATACAAAGATACAAGTAAAATTGCTTACAATTAATAGAGATTGACCCATCATGCAATTATAAAATAAAGGACTTAGGGTGTAAATTTCATTTAATGTGAAGGAAAGAAAAAGTGGGAAACGGGTCTTGTTCATCTAGCTGCCAAAAAAGGGAAAAAGATCCTTCTTTTTGCTGCAAAAATAGATGGAGGAGAAAAGATAGAGCTCCAATTTTTCTTTCATCCATTCAGATTCTCTTATAGGTTGGCTCAAAATCCATTTTTTGATGTTAACATAAACAATCTTTACCTGCTAATCCTACAATTCATGATTGATGGGAACTCATTATTTCACCACCACCCCATTTATGCTGCTGATCGTGACTGTTTCCACAAGTTTTCTTGTAAATCCATCAAAAACAAAAATGGTGGTAGCCCAAAGTTCAGTGCAGGTATCTACCTGTGTAAGGACCCGGATCCTACTTAACGGACTGTCCCGGCTGTTAGATGACGACGTACTGTCTCCACTGTACCAATATGAGTCTTTTCAACATGCTTTATCCTCACTCGCATGCTTCCCAAAAAAACTTCTCAGGAGGTCACCAATCCCAGGATTGCTCCAAACCAAGCACGCTTAACTGTGGAGTTTCTAACGATGGACTTCCGAAAAAGAAGGTGCACCTTGTTGGTATAAGTAGTATATATAATTTCTTTTAAGCTTTCTTGGTCGGGGTATTACAATCACCCCTGTTAGACTCGTGACGTCCTCGTCGCGCTTAACCCATCTGAGGATCTGTTGCCAGGCGTTGGGATTCTAGAGGTGGCTCCCGCCCTATGGCGTAGCACTTAGTTCCCGATTTTCAGCGGGCGGCCAGCTCTGATACCATTTGTAACGACCCGAGTCCTACTTAACGGGCTGTCCCGACTGTTAGATGACGGCGTAATGTCCCCACTGTACCAATAGGAGTTTTTTCAGCATACTTTATCCTCACTCGCACACTTCCCAAGAAAACTTCCCAGGAGACCACCCATCCCAGGATTGCTCCAAGCCAAACACGCTTAACTGTGAAATTTCTAATAATGGACTTCCGGAAAAGAAGGAGCACCTTGTTGGTATGAGTAGTACATATCATTTCTTTTAAGCTTTCTTGGTCGGGGTATTACAGCCTGAGCCTTCATTGGGTCCGCCCCTGGTTTGTAATAGTAATTTTTTGGAGAATCTCTGGTTAAAAAGTAGAGATTTTTTTTGGATTTATGTGTAGATTATTTTATCAATAGAATGTGATTGAAATGAGTTTTGAAAAAAAGAAGTTTTGAATAATGGGTATCAAACAAGGGCGACATATCTCCCAAATACAATATAGGATACCTCTAGAAAGAGCAAATAAAAACTCTTAATCCTTTGTCTTCCATGGGAAACTCGTAGACTTATTTCTTTAAAACTTATAAACTTATTTCTTTAAAACTCACAAATTAAAATTTTAAATTACCTTGACAGTCGTAAGAAGACAATCTGCCAGAAGGTCGGACTTGTTTTCATCAGCAGTGGATGAACAAAAGGCCTCCTGAGAACAACAATTTTCCAAGTTGCTTTTTTCTTGTTGGTTTGACAGTGAAGATTGACACCTGTCTTCATGATCACTCACTGTTGCCCCCCTGTTTGTAGTTCGAGACTTCTTTCTCCTTCTAGATAACAAGTCCCACTTCGAGGGTTCATCAAATTCATTGTCATGAAAAGCGAAAGGGTCCTGACTGTCCTTGATAGAATCGAGGTTGACACCTTCAGAAACTTTATTTCTCTTACCAATACCAAATTTTGATTCTGAACCATTATTTCTCAAGGATACACCATTGATTGAATTCCCTGATGTTCCACTGCATGACCCGGACGTGGAGGACTCAATTCTCATCTTCAGCAACCAAGGATCAGAAGCTATGTTAGTAGTCTCCAGACTGGATTTAGAATATCCTTGCTGATCAGGACTAATGCATTGATCATCTTGAGATGCACTAAAGAGTTTCTTAGAGGAGGTCCATTCCATGCTACCACACCCAGCACAAGGACTGAAAGACTTCTCAACTTTGCCCACTGCAATTTCAAAAGAAAAACAAGTGCATTTCTAGTTTTCAAAAATAAACTTACTATTCAAAATACTTGCACTGCTATTCACTTTTAAGTAGAAGCATAAACTCTCTTAACGCAATGGAGTAGAAAATATCAATTGAGATTTAGATCGAGTATCTTTATCATAGGTAATTTCTAACTTTCAAGAATAAACAATATTGTTGCAAATACTCACATTGTTAAAGCAAAATACCCGCTCTTATTTTCACTTTAGAACATAATGTCACGGGATGCGTAAAATCCATATGATGATGACACGCCAATTTGCTAAATTCTAACTTGAGGCTAAGGTGGCGTTCTGTTTGTATTTTATTTTGTATTTTCATTTTCGAAAATGTTTTATATTTCCTATTTTTATTTTTGCTTCCAAATTTGCTGAAAACACGTTTGTTTTGTCATTTCTAAAAAACTGATTCTAAAAATGAAAAGCCGAAAAATACGTTCTGTTTGAAATTTTGCAGAATACTATTTTGACTATTTGTAATTAATTTGCTGTAGATTAAGCTTATGTTCTTTAACACAATTATTACAATTCATAATCCAATTTATAATTAACACAAAATTTCAAATAATTTTACCTAAAAAACATAAATAAATCTATTTATAATTGTTACATTGTTGAGTGTTGCCAACAGGGCCTAAATTATAAAATTTATTGTTTTTTAAAGATTTACTCTATATTGTAAGAACTTTTTTAAATATGTTATAAGAAATTAGATTATCTAGTTTTTTGTTGGAATAATTTAATAATTGTTAGGGAAATGTTACAAAAAATAGATAAAGCTAATATATATATATATATGTGTGTGATTTCGTTCAGAAAAGAAACCAAACAAGAGCAATGACACTTTCGTTTATTTGTTAATAACCTAAGCATGGTGGCCGGGTTCAATTCTCATGGTAGTAATTTTATTTAAAATGTTTTGAAGTCTTCAAGTTATATTAAAAAAAATGTACAAAGTTGCCTCAGCTTTGGATTCGAACTGCCGACCTCTCTTATACTATTGAGGCCTTGCCAATCTGGACACAAGCATTGAGGAAGGTTGGCGTTTTTCGCGTTTTGATGTTTCTGGACTGTATAACCAAAAACGCCCAAAACAACTTTTTCCTCATTTTGGGTTTCCTTCACAAATTTTTCTTTTGTGAAAAATGGAAAAGAGAACGCGTTTTCGCTGTTTCGAAAAATAAAAACTGAAAATGGCCTGAAAATAGCAAAGAGAAAAGGGCCTAAATGTCCAAGGAAATAAGTGTGGACTGAAGCTCCCCAATTGTAATCATGATGTCTAGACAACAGCTAGGGCATGTCACAAAAACAAGGTGTTACGGCTGGACGAAGTAGCCTGCAGTAGGGGGTGTAGGCTGGACATGGATAGCCTGTGGCTGGGATGCAGGCTAGACGGAGGCAAATTGCAGCTCTCTGTTGCCGGGATGCAACTGAGATGCGGGTGACTGGGGACGCAAGGCTAGAAAACGTGGACAGGAAGTTCTAGTCCGTTTCCCAGAATTTTAGTATCCGAGAACCACCATTTTGGAGGCATGAAGTGGGTAGATGGTAGCCGTCGATTTTGAATGCAAGTTGACTGACAAATTGCACAACTTCTTGCTTGGACGAAGATGAATAGAACAAGCAACTTGCAAGTGGATAGAACTTATCTGAAATAAGTGTTCAATTAGAACAAGTAACTTGCAAGTGGATAACAACTTGCAAGGTAGACAAAGTCAAGTTGAACAACTTGCAAATGGCCAAATTGGAGGAAGTCAAGTTTGACAAGTAATTATAACCAACTTCGGAAGAGGAATTCAAGTGGTACAGCTAACTTCAGGTGGTGACAGCTTGCATAGCCACGATACAACTAAGCATACAACTTGCAAGTAGGTGTTGACAACTAAGCATAAGCAAGCATTAGACGCATTGAATCAAGATATTTGATTCCAAGACAACTTGCAAGACTTTATCTATAAATAGATGGGTAGTGTCGTTTGTAAAGAAGAATGGAGTGAGTGAGGAAAGTAGAGAGAAGTTGTAGAGAAAATCCTGCGAGATTTGTAGTAGAGTTTTTCCTTTCATTTATACAGAGTGTGTTCCCTTAAACTTTTATAAAGTATTCTTTGTATTCCTACTTTCCAAAGTTCCATTCTCATATTCAAGTGATATAATTTAACCTCAAATGTTAGATTGTTGTAGCGATCCTTTATCTTGACTTAACGATTTCTCGAGGGGTCAAGATTTGCGAAACATTAATGTTGTGCAGTGCTAGTTTTTTGAGAGGAACGAAATTAAGCCCGTGACTATAAGCTCTCTTAACAAAGAGGACCAAGTACCTTTATCATATGTAATTAAAGTCCTTTCCCTCTGATTACAAATTCCACATAGTTTTTCATCTTGAGCACTGCCCCATGAATTTCTCGGTAAGGAAACACCTATCATGAAACATATCTTGAGAACATTAACTGCAATAAACACAATCCTCGAGTCTATTGTGCGGTTATTAGCTTATTACATTCAATCAGGATAATTTAAAATAAAGAAGTAAAAAAATTCTAGGGGACAGTCTACCAGTATAAGATACCTGAGAGAATCTTAATGATACTTAGAATCAATTCTGTGAAAGTATGTGGAGCTCGCTGACTGTCAAAGTTTCCTTTCATACCAAGCAAATGGCACTGTAATTTATAACAAAATTTATAAAGACATTCGGACAAATTAATATCAGCTAGTCAAATATTTATCATTTAGAAGGATAGGGAGCAAACATAAGATGATGTTGTCAGTAATGCAGAGATTCAGATTCAAGCTCGGTACCTGATTATCTTTGCTAAGAAAAGTGGCATTTTCCATGACTTTTAAACATTTCAAAAGCAGTACTAGGCTTTCTAGCCCCACAACATCTTTTGAATTCAGAACTAAAGATGGACTCCGTTCTAACCATCCCTGCATAAAGTTAATGGATTTAGAAAATACAGCTTCTATAAACAAAAAAGAAAGCTTACTTAACAATGTGCAATATTCTATTATCTCACATCTATAGCCAATATATTTACCTCCAAAAGAAATGCCTTTTCGAGGAATTGTGTGGGTGAAGAACAAGCAGAAAATGAAGGGTAGGCTGCTGATAAGAAATTTCAAGCTCAATTCCACCAGGTGATATGAATATAATTCCCTTAACATTAAAGGCTCCACTAGGGTTTCAGAATTCAGACAAATTTCGGAAAGCTCCAAGAATTCTCTCATTATTTTGGTAGGTTCACATTTTCAATCTTCATGTTGAGTACTATCAGTTTCCATAATTTCACTCTGGTACAGCAAAAGCTAAATACCTTGTCAATTTGACTGGGAACAAAGATTTTCCTCAGAAATAGGACACAAGTTTTAGTGTTAAATAACTGTGGATTAAGGTGCCATTACCCTTTCCCAGAAAAAAGGTGCTTCAGAGGTAGAAAGCCATCTCATTCAGTTATTTCCAGTGAAAAGGATTTGCCATGCTCGATGAATGGTCCACATCCACCCTTCTCCTCATAAAAGGAAAGAGGTAAAAACTAGAGAAACCCCTTCAAAAAGAATGGTAAAAGAAGACCACTTCCCGTTCCTTCATGTCATTGGAAAGTCATTCACATAATTTTTCCTCCCTTATTTCATCCACTTACATTCTGTTATTTTTGGAAGAAGAAAAATAATTCTATTTTCTCTTTTTTAACTTTGAATGTGTACAAAAGAGAAGTATAAGTAGAACAACAACTTATACAAAATTGCTAACTAGTCCCTAATTATTCTAGACTATAAAATAGGTATATACATTTCAACACTCCCCCTCAAGTTGGAGCATAGATGTTAATCATGTCCAACTTGTTACAAATATAATTAATCCTAACCCCATTAAGAGCTTTTGTAAAGATATCTCCTAGTTGTTCTCCAGTCTTCACATATCTTGTAGATATCAAATTTTGTTGGACTTTTTCACGGACGAAATGGCAATCGATCTCAATATGCTTGGTTCGTTCATGAAAAACAGGATTAGATGCAATATGAATTGCAGCTTGGTTATCACACCATAATGTTGCTGGTATTGATACCTTAAAACCAACTTCATTCAAGAGCTGATGTATCCATGTTATTTCACATACTGATTGTGCCATAGCTTTATATTCAGATTCTGCGCTTGAGCGAGACACAACATTCTGCTTCTTACTTTTCCACAACACCAAATTTCCTCCAACAAATACACAATAACCTGTTGTGGATCTTCTATCTAACTTGGAACCTGCCCAATCTGCATCTGAGAAACACTCGATGTGATTATGCCCATGATTTTCATACAGTATACCCCCTCCAGGAGCTCCCTTTAAATAACACAGAATTTTCTCTAAAGCTGCCCAGTGATGAACTGTTGGAGAGGACATGAATTGACTTACAATACTAACAGAATATGCAATATCAGGACGAGTCACGGTAAGATAGTTTAACTTCCCAACCAATCTTCTATATTTTTCAGGGTCTTCAAATAAGTCACCATCTTTTGTAAGTTGAAAATTAGGAATCATTGGTGCACTGCAGGGCTTAGCTCCCAATTTTCCTGTCTCGGTTAGTAAGTCAAGCACATATTTTCTCTGGGACAAAAAGATGCCTTTCTTGCTTCTTGTTACTTCCACTCCCAAGAAATATTTCAATAACCCCAAGTCTTTTATGTGAAATTGAGTATGGAAGAAGGACTTAAGAGATGAAATACCAATAATATCATTTCCTGTAATGACAGTATCATCAACATACACAACTAGGAAAATAATGTCAGATTCAGACTGTCTATAAAATACTGAGTGATCAGACTTGCTCTTTTTCAACCCAAATTTTTCAACTGCCTGACTAAATTTTCCAAACCAAGCACGAGGGCTCTGTTTCAGCCCATATAGTGACTTGCGAAGATAACAGACCCTATCAGACTCCCCCTGAGCAACAAAACCAGGTGGTTGCTCCATATAGACCTCCTGTAGATCACCATGGAGAAATGCATTTTTGATATCCAATTGATAGACAGGCCAATCATGAGTAGCTGCCAAAGATAAGAACAAGCGAACAGATGTCAATTTAGCAACAGGGGAGAATGTGTCAGAATAATTCACTCCATAGGTTTGAGCATATCCTTTAGCTACAAGACGGGCTTTAAGTCTAGCCACAGATCCATCAGGATGGACTTTAACAGCAAATACCCATTTACAACCAATTGTTTTTCCACCTGCAGGTAGCGACACTAAGTCCCAAGTACCATTAGCATCCAAGGCATTCATCTCCTCTATCATTGCAGCACGCCAGTCAGGATGAGACAGGGCCTCGTGAACAGATTTTGGAAAGGTTACAGAGTCAAGTGATGCAATAAAAGAAAAAGTAGTAGGAGTCAAGTGATCATACGAAACAAAAGACGAAATAGGATAGGAGCATTGACGTTTATCTTTCCTAAAAGCAATAGGAAGATCAAGAGTACTTGAGACTGGATCTGGGGACGGAGAAGATACTGGTGCAGGACATGTAGTAGGAGGTTCACGCCGTCTGGAATAGACCTGTTGAATGGGAGGTCGTGGCGTAACAGTAGGAGTGGGCAGAGTAGGTGATGGAAAAGTGATAGTATAAATTAACAAATCATCCTCCTCCCCCTGAGGAGAAGAAGTAGAAGATGGGGAAAAAAATGGAGTGTTTTCTAAGAATGTAACATCGGCAGACACAAGATACTTGTGAAGACTAGGGCAGTAACATCTATATCCCTTTTGAAGACGAGAGTATCCCAAGAAGACACACTTGAGAGATTTTGGGTCTAATTTGGTAATTTGTGGACGGACATCACGAGCAAAGCAAGTACTACCAAATATGCGAGGTTCAAGAGGAAACAAAGGTTTATCAGGAAAAAGGATATGATAAGGAATCTCACCATGAAGGATGGATGAAGGCATGCGATTGATCAGAAAGCACGTTGTGGATACTGCATCGGCCCAAAATGGTTTAGGAACTTGCATTTGGAACAAAAGTGCTCTTGCTGTCTCGAGGAGATGTCTATTCTTTCTTTCAGCCACCCCATTTTGAGAGGGTGTATCAACACATGAGGATTGATGTACAATGCCATTTTGAACCATGTAAGTCTGAAAAGAATGAGAAAAATATTCTCTGGCATTGTCAGATCGTAATGTAAGCACAGAGACATGAAATTGTGTTTTAATTTCAGCACAAAATGTAGTAAAATGAGAGAATAACTCTGAACGATTTTTCATTAAATAAAGCCAAGTTACACGAGAATAATCATCTACAAAAGTAACAAAATATCTGAACCCAGTTTTAGACAAAATAGGACATGGCCCCAAACATCAGAATGGACTAACTCAAAAGGAAGATTTGCTCTTTTATTGACTCGAGGAACTGAGGACAGACGATGATGCTTGGCAAATTGACAGGACTCACAATCCAAGGACGATACATTATGGAACTGGGGGCATAACTTCTTCAGTAAAGGTAGAGACGGGTGTCCCAGTTTGCAATGGGCTTGAAAGGGGGTTAAGACACTGGAACAAGCAACGGATCGTGGTACTGAAGTATCCAGGACATAGAGACCCCCTGATTCATGTCCTCTACCAATAATCTTCTTCGTCGTAAGATCCTGAAATAGACAATGATCAGGAAAGAATGAGATACAACAATTTAGTGCACGAGTGAGTTTACTCACAGAAATTAAATTAAAGGAAAATTGGAGAAGACTTAAAACAGATGACAGGGAAAGGGAGGGGGGTAGATTGATAGTGCCAGACCCAAGGACACAAGACGTAGTACCATCAGCTAAGGTAACATTTGTGGATGATGTGTGTGGGTGATAAGTGGAGAAGAGACTAGGATTACCTGTCATATGATCCGTGGCACCAGAATCAATGACCCATTTGGAAGATGATGAAATAAGACACGTAGTTGGTTTACCTGACTCGGCAATTGCAGTGATAGGAAGAGATGAAGACCTTGATGCTTCCTGATATTGAGAAAATTTAGCAAACTCTTTTGCAGATACTGTAACTGTCTTCCCAGAAGAGGTGCTCGGTGTAGTGGAGGCAATATGAGCTGACTGACTTCTTTGATTATGAATCTGTAACTTTCTGCAAAAACGCTTGGTATGGCCCGGCTCATGACAATAATAGCATACAACTCCCCCTAAGTCCTGGGTCCGATAATCACGACTATTAGTCTGGGATCGATGATCACGACTGTTTGTCACCCCTCCTCGTCTATTAGATAGACGCCCATGTTCATGTACACTAGTACGACTGATAAGAGCACTGTTAGACTGAGATGAAGTACCAGACACACTATTCTCAGTGCGGAGTATCCTAGTGAAAGTCTCTTGCAAAGATGAAATCTCAGGGCTGGAGAGAATCTGAGATTTAACAGCATCAAACTCTGGGCGAAGGCCTTCCAAAAAACTCATCACAGCCATTTGTTCCCGTTGTTTTTGTTGAATTTTCACATCGGAACTGTATGGCAGTAAGACATTGAGTTCTTCGTAAGTCCTTTTGAAGTTCATAAGATAGGTGGTAAGAGTTTGATCTTGCTGTGTAGCTCGATAAAAATCTTTACACACGTCATAAATGCGAGAGATATTCCCTTTCCCAGAATACATAGAATCCAAATAATCCACCAGTTCTTTAACATACTCGCAGTGATCAACCAGATTAATTAATTCACTATCAATGGAATTTCGAAATTGCAAAAATATTCGAGCATCATCTCGCAACCAAGTCTGTCTAGTATCATCAGTGGGAGGGTCTTCAGTGAGATGGTTATCTTTCTCTATACTACGCAGATACACTCGAACAGTCTTACTCCAAGCAATATAGTTAGACCCATTGAGTTTATGTTCCGTAATTTTCGACATTACCGGAATCATATCGGTCACACAAAAAATTTTATTTTCACCCATAACAATATAAACGGGAGAAGAACACAGAGGCACAAAGTGGAGGAAAATGAAAAACCTTGAATAAGAGGTTTACTCTCAAAATAAAATCTGCAGAAGAGCCTCTGATAATGGTTGAACTCCAGGTCAGAACCATAGCTCCAGTCGAAAAGAGCCGTTAGCACAGCTCCAGGTCGAGAAACCGCAGCCCCAGGTCGGAAATACAAGTCTTCACCGGCTGCGGAATCGCCGGAATCACCTGGGTCAGCTTCGGAACGGCCAAAATGGTCTGGCAGCAGTCGGAAATCGCGAAAAAATCGCGAGGTAGAATCGCGCGTCCCAAAAAAAAATCGCGAAAAAGGGTTCTAAAACCAAGAGCTTGGTTGTCGGCGACTTGGTCGGTCACCGGCAGCTTCACCGGAGCTGGAATCGTCCGGGAAAGGGACGGGTCAAACTGGAACCGAAGGGTAGGGCTTCTCTGTATCAACCAAGAATTTTTACGCGATTAATAATTATTTTAATAGAAAATCGTGTCGCTACTATTTCACCCATTTTTATTAAGTTAACGCAGCGACGTATTCGTATAGCCAAGTCAAGAAATAATCGAGATCGTTCGATTTTAAATTAAATTCCGAATTTCTAAAAATATCTCCATTTTCTTGATTTAAAGTATATTAAGTCCAAATACTTAATTCAATGTTATCCCAATATTTATTTATACAAAAATTACTTTTATTATTTAAATTAAGAAAATATATGCAAGCATGAGAGGTTCCATTATATGTAATCATGAAGAGCATAATATTTGTATAAAAAATGGAAAAGTATATGAATGATTTATATATTCCATTATATATAATCATGAAGAGCATAATATTTGTATAAATATGGAAAAGTATATGAATGATTTATATACTCCATTATATATAATCATGAAGAGCATAATATTTGTATAAATATGGAAAAGTATATGAATGATTTATATACTCCATTATATATAATCATGAAGAGCATAATATTTGTATAAATATGGAAAAGTATATGAATGATTTATATACTCCATTATATATAATCATGAAGAGCATAATATTTGTATAAATATGGAAAAGTATATGAATGATTGATAAGACTCCATTATATGTAATCATGAAGAGCATAATATTTGTATAAAAAATGGAAAAGTATATGAATGATTTATATACTCCATTATATATAATCATGAAGAGCATAATATTTGTATAAATATGGAAAAAATATGAATGATTGATAGACTCCATTATATATAATCATGAAGAGCATATTATTTGTATAAATATGGAAAAGTATATGAATGGTGCTTTACTTTAAGAAAAGGATGTGTTAAAATTAATAGAATTGAATGATTATGTTTACAATATGCCAACTTTATACATCTATTTAAACCCATCTCTTTTACACACAACTCTACACATATACACTTATTTCCAACCTCTTGACAAAATCCACAAGTAAGAGAAATTCAAGGTGGTCAAGAAAGTTTTGGTCCATTTACTACTACACTTCATTTTAATCTTTTAAAAGGTAAGTATATCTTATGTTTTTATGAAAATTAAGTATGTTGTTATGAAAAGTAAGTATATCTTATGTTTTTATGAAAATTAAGTATGTTGTTATGAAATGTAAGTATATCTTATGTTTTTATGAAAATTAAGTATGTTGTTATGAAATGTAAGTATATCTTATGTTTTTATGAAAATTAAGTATGTTGTTATGAAATGTAAGTATATCTTATGTTTTTATGAAAATTAAGTATGTTGTTATGAAATGTAAGTATATCTTATGTTTTTATGAAAATTAAGTATGTTGTTATGAAATGTAAGTATATCTTATGTTTTTATGAAAATTAAGTATGTTGTTATGAAATGTAAGTATATCTTATATTTTTATGAAAATTAAGTATGTTGTTATGAAATGTAAGTATATCTTATGTTTTTATGAAAATTAAGTATGTTGTTATGAAATGTAAGTATATCTTATGTTTTTATGAAAATTAAGTATGTTGTTATGAAATGTAAGTATATCTTATGTTTTTATGAAAAGTAAGTATGTTTTTATGACAAGTAAGTATATCTTATGTTTTTATGAAAAGTAAGTATGTTTTTATGAAAGGTAAATACACCTTATGTTTTTATGAAAAGTAAGTATGTTTTTATGACAAGTAAGTATATCTTATATTTTTATGAAAAGTAAGTATGTTTTTATGAAAGGTAAATACACCTTATGTTTTTATGAAAAGTAAGTATGTTTTTATGACAAGTAAGTATATCTTATGTTTTTATGAAAATGTTTGGATCATTGCTATGAAATCAATCTCACAAGATTGTTATGGGTTCCATATGATATGTTTATGATTATGCTAAGGGGACCGGAGTTTAGTAGCGCTACACATAAGAATTCTTGCCATTTAAGTTCGGTAAAATTCTTGTGTCTCCCTATGTTTATGAGTATTTCGATCCTATCCTATGTTATGATGAAAATGATCCATATGCTTTCAAAAGAAAATTTATGCTTGGTATACTTACTGGGATTTTATAAATCTCACTCTACGATATTTACCATTTTCAGATAATTGAAGGTTCGAGGCGGTCAACATGGAAGTGGCAAAAGTGGTTAAGATTGATGAGATAATTATGTTGAACTTTATGTAAGAAAATTATGTTCTATTTTTATTCACAGATAAAATTATGGGATTCTAATTATTCTTTTGAATAATTTTACATTACTATTTAAGTCTCGATAATATGATATGAGTCACTTTTAGTGGCACTCGAATGGTCGAGAATTCGGGTCGTCACAGTTGGTATCAGAGACAAGAGTTCTAAAAACGATTCTGTAGATTTTTGAAATTTTATTTCTTAAAAAAAAAAAAAACACTACTCACGTAAACAGTAAAACGACGTGCTATTCATGATGAACAGTGAACGAAATCACTATTCATTTAAAAAAAAAAATTTGAATTTTCACATGTCAAGTATGGTTATGATTTTGAAAAGTATGATGAAATTTGATGTGCGAATTTCAAGGACAAAATTCATTTTAAGCAAGGGAGTTTGTAATGTCCTGAAAATTTTATGGAATATAATTAGTTAGTGATATGATGTTTATATTGATGTCTTTGATAAATTTCTAGAAGTTCGGGGACTAAAGGAAAATAAGATTTGACGATAAATTTTTATTTGGGTTAATTAGGCCCAATCTTATGTAAAGATGCGAAATGATTAATAATAATTTTTTTTTAAAATATTTTAACTCATCACTCTACTATGTCACTCTCCACGTATTGACTCCTCGAACCAGGTATGTTATATGCTTTGCAAGTCATTTACGATTTTATTAAGACATGTTAAGTATGAAATATTCATATGTTATGAATCTTTAAGTGAAATATACATGTTGAGTATGATATGAATTGATAGAAGCCTAAATTTTAATTTATTCATTTTAATGTAGAATCATGAGACATAGAGGATATTGATATGAATTTTGGTTCATATTAAGCTTAGTAAGATTGACTCAATTAGAAATTAAGTTGGGTTGTAACTTTGGCCCAAAATATATGGAATAATATATTAAACAAACAAAATTGATAATGAATTGTACAATAATTTATCCCTTTATCACTACCTTTGTGTAAAAACAAGGGAAAAACTGTGGATGGTTATTAGTACTTCCTCTTCAAGTTTCAATTTTCGGTTCAATAATTTATCCCTTTATCACTACCTTTGCTTAAAAGCAAGGAAAAACTGTGGATGATTATTGGTACCACTCTTCAAGTTTCAATTTTGAAAAAAAAAAAAAAAAAATATGATTTACGAATGATTTTCAAAATAATCTTTGTCGTCAAGTTTAGAAATGATGAGCCCTAAATGGACTTTGCATAATTGATTTTAGACATGGCACTAAGTATGAGAAGTCAACAGAAAGGACTAGATAATATTTTCGAATTATTCATCGTTTAGATTAAACGAGAAATAGAAAGTCAGTTTTATGAAGTTATGATGAGATGTTGAGATTATAAGTGATATGATTTTATTGAGATTTTTATGAGAAGAATTATGAAGTTGGAGATTTAAAGTTTAGGCTCTTAATTATTGAGAAATAAGGACTTGATATGGTGATATTAGAAATTATGATTTGAAATTTCTATGTTGAGGAATTATGAATTGATTTTCTGGAATATTTATGATGATATTGAAGTTTGATGAAATTGTGATCAAATGTACAATTAGTTATTATTGTGAGTTATGAAGTATGCTTACGATTTGGATAAGTCCAAATTTCAAAGGAAAACTCTGCCTAGAATTTTATCGTTTGGAGTTAAGAGCATAGTATGGTATGCAATCACTAAGAGAATTGAAGTTAGACATACAAGTTCATTTACATCACAAACGAGATTTAGTAGATGATAATAGAGATATTATTATTTTCTCATAAGGAGAACACACAAGAGTCACCCTAGAAAGGAAATACATGAAAACACGCAAAAGCAAAAGAAAGCAACATGGGAAATTCCTCAAATTGAGAGATGTGTTTCCGGAGTAGCCGTATCCTACCACATCTGACCTTTTGAGGAAATAAAGAAACCTTCAAAAAGGTGTGTTTCGAGAGTAAGAATACTCCGTAATCTACCACCTGGAACCTTTGAGGTACACACAAGATTTAAACATTAAGGAAAATCCTAGGAAATTAGAGGGGTGTCTCGAGAGTAAGAATACTCCGTACTCTACCCCCACCTATTCTAAGATTCATAAAGTTAAGTTTACATTAACCGGACTCCATTTTCGCTTGATTCCCCTTCCTTGCGACCAATCTATCTTAACCCCTGCTGGATCTTGTATTGAGATATATGACTGCAGCTTATCCAGTAGTTCATCAATAGTAGGAGCAGAAATAAGAAGCCTTCTGGAAAATGGAGAGATGAATCCCTGTTCCACAGCATAATCAAGAAAGGTTAACAAACCATCAAAGAAATTGTTAACATTCAGAAGCCCAATAGGCTTAGTATGGAGACCTAGTTGAGCCCACGAGGTAATGTTAAAGATTTCTTCTAAGGTACCAAAACCTCCGGGTAGGGCTATAAAGCCATCAGCAACCTCAATCTTTCGAGTCTTATTCGATAAATTTTCCTCAGATCATTCATTGGAAGACTGGAATAATACTTGCGAATGTTTGTAAGAATGATATCCATGTTTTTGATGGATCTAACCTCTTCCCAGCATGAACTATTTAAAAGCATTAAGGATCGGAGGGAATCCGCGTGATATTGATTCCAGCAAGAAAGCGCGGAATAGAATAATGGAAAAGAGGGAACAAGGGTTTATGCGCCGTTTACTTTCTTGATAAAAGGAAGATTTGATGATGACGGGATTTGAGATATGGAATATTTTCTTGGATTTTTGGGTACTGATATTTTGATATAATAATCAAGGTATAGAAATAATACGGGGATACGTGAAAGTGAAATAAGGACTGTATTGAATCAGGATTAATAAGTTTGTGTAAGTGACAGGTTACATGAGTACTACAAGACATGATGAAATATCACATACGATTGGGAATTTTCCTTTTGAGTCAGAATTTATGAGTAGACACATATGTCTATTATTGATAGAAAAGTCCATGTTTTTAAGAAAAACAAAGATATGCATTTAGTCAAAGTCCAGTGGGTTAAATATAGTAGCAATGATACTACCTAAGAGAAGAAGAGAAGAGATTCTGATTAAGTGTTCAGAAATCATAAGATCAAGTAAGTTTAATTTCGAGGACGAAATTATTTTAAGGGGGTAAGTTTGTAGCAACCAAGAATTTTTACGCGATTAATAATTATTTTAATAGAAAATCGTGTCGCTACTATTTCACCCATTTTTATTAAGTTAACGCAGCGACGTATTCGTATAGCCAAGTCAAGAAATAATCGAGATCGTTCGATTTTAAATTAAATTCCGAATTTCTAAAAATATCTCCATTTTCTTGATTTAAAGTATATTAAGTCCAAATACTTAATTCAATGTTATCCCAATATTTATTTATACAAAAATTACTTTTATTATTTAAATTAAGAAAATATATGCAAGCATGAGAGGTTCCATTATATGTAATCATGAAGAGCATAATATTTGTATAAAAAATGGAAAAGTATATGAATGATTTATATATTCCATTATATATAATCATGAAGAGCATAATATTTGTATAAATATGGAAAAGTATATGAATGATTTATATACTCCATTATATATAATCATGAAGAGCATAATATTTGTATAAATATGGAAAAGTATATGAATGATTTATATACTCCATTATATATAATCATGAAGAGCATAATATTTGTATAAATATGGAAAAGTATATGAATGATTTATATACTCCATTATATATAATCATGAAGAGCATAATATTTGTATAAATATGGAAAAGTATATGAATGATTGATAAGACTCCATTATATGTAATCATGAAGAGCATAATATTTGTATAAAAAATGGAAAAGTATATGAATGATTTATATACTCCATTATATATAATCATGAAGAGCATAATATTTGTATAAATATGGAAAAAATATGAATGATTGATAGACTCCATTATATATAATCATGAAGAGCATATTATTTGTATAAATATGGAAAAGTATATGAATGGTGCTTTACTTTAAGAAAAGGATGTGTTAAAATTAATAGAATTGAATGATTATGTTTACAATATGCCAACTTTATACATCTATTTAAACCCATCTCTTTTACACACAACTCTACACATATACACTTATTTCCAACCTCTTGACAAAATCCACAAGTAAGAGAAATTCAAGGTGGTCAAGAAAGTTTTGGTCCATTTACTACTACACTTCATTTTAATCTTTTAAAAGGTAAGTATATCTTATGTTTTTATGAAAATTAAGTATGTTGTTATGAAAAGTAAGTATATCTTATGTTTTTATGAAAATTAAGTATGTTGTTATGAAATGTAAGTATATCTTATGTTTTTATGAAAATTAAGTATGTTGTTATGAAATGTAAGTATATCTTATGTTTTTATGAAAATTAAGTATGTTGTTATGAAATGTAAGTATATCTTATGTTTTTATGAAAATTAAGTATGTTGTTATGAAATGTAAGTATATCTTATGTTTTTATGAAAATTAAGTATGTTGTTATGAAATGTAAGTATATCTTATGTTTTTATGAAAATTAAGTATGTTGTTATGAAATGTAAGTATATCTTATGTTTTTATGAAAATTAAGTATGTTGTTATGAAATGTAAGTATATCTTATGTTTTTATGAAAATTAAGTATGTTGTTATGAAATGTAAGTATATCTTATGTTTTTATGAAAATTAAGTATGTTGTTATGAAATGTAAGTATATCTTATGTTTTTATGAAAATTAAGTATGTTGTTATGAAATGTAAGTATATCTTATGTTTTTATGAAAAGTAAGTATGTTTTTATGAAAGGTAAATATACCTTATGTTTTTATGAAAAGTAAGTATGTTTTTATGAAAGGTAAATATACCTTATGTTTTTATGAAAAGTAAGTATGTTTTTATGACAAGTAAGTATATCTTATGTTTTTATGAAAAGTAAGTATGTTTTTATGAAAGGTAAATACACCTTATGTTTTTATGAAAAGTAAGTATGTTTTTATGACAAGTAAGTATATCTTATGTTTTTATGAAAAGTAAGTATGTTTTTATGAAAGGTAAATACACCTTATGTTTTTATGAAAAGTAAGTATGTTTTTATGACAAGTAAGTATATCTTATATTTTTATGAAAAGTAAGTATGTTTTTATGAAAGGTAAATACACCTTATGTTTTTATGAAAAGTAAGTATGTTTTTATGACAAGTAAGTATATCTTATGTTTTTATGAAAATGTTTGGATCATTGCTATGAAATCAATCTCACAAGATTGTTATGGGTTCCATATGATATGTTTATGATTATGCTAAGGGGACCGGAGTTTAGTAGCGCTACACATAAGAATTCTTGCCATTTAAGTTCGGTAAAATTCTTGTGTCTCCCTATGTTTATGAGTATTTCGATCCTATCCTATGTTATGATGAAAATGATCCATATGCTTTCAAAAGAAAATTTATGCTTGGTATACTTACTGGGATTTTATAAATCTCACTCCACGATATTTACCATTTTCAGATAATTGAAGGTTCGAGGCGGTCAACATGGAAGTGGCAAAAGTGGTTAAGATTGATGAGATAATTATGTTGAACTTTATGTAAGAAAATTATGTTCTATTTTTATTCACAGATAAAATTATGGGATTCTAATTATTCTTTTGAATAATTTTACATTACTATTTAAGTCTCGATAATATGATATGAGTCACTTTTAGTGGCACTCGAATGGTCGAGAATTCGGGTCGTCACAGTTGGTATCAGAGACAAGAGTTCTAAAAACGATTCTGTAGATTTTTGAAATTTTATTTCTTAAAAAAAAAAAAAACACTACTCACGTAAACAGTAAAACGACGTGCTATTCATGATGAACAGTGAACGAAATCACTATTCATTTAAAAAAAAAAATTTGAATTTTCACATGTCAAGTATGGTTATGATTTTGAAAAGTATGATGAAATTTGATGTGCGAATTTCAAGGACAAAATTCATTTTAAGCAAGGGAGTTTGTAATGTCCTGAAAATTTTATGGAATATAATTAGTTAGTGATATGATGTTTATATTGATGTCTTTGATAAATTTCTAGAAGTTCGGGGACTAAAGGAAAATAAGATTTGACGATAAATTTTTATTTGGGTTAATTAGGCCCAATCTTATGTAAAGATGCGAAATGATTAATAATAATTTTTTTTTAAAATATTTTAACTCATCACTCTACTATGTCACTCTCCACGTATTGACTCCTCGAACCAGGTATGTTATATGCTTTGCAAGTCATTTACGATTTTATTAAGACATGTTAAGTATGAAATATTCATATGTTATGAATCTTTAAGTGAAATATACATGTTGAGTATGATATGAATTGATAGAAGCCTAAATTTTAATTTATTCATTTTAATGTAGAATCATGAGACATAGAGGATATTGATATGAATTTTGGTTCATATTAAGCTTAGTAAGATTGACTCAATTAGAAATTAAGTTGGGTTGTAACTTTGGCCCAAAATATATGGAATAATATATTAAACAAACAAAATTGATAATGAATTGTACAATAATTTATCCCTTTATCACTACCTTTGTGTAAAAACAAGGGAAAAACTGTGGATGGTTATTAGTACTTCCTCTTCAAGTTTCAATTTTCGGTTCAATAATTTATCCCTTTATCACTACCTTTGCTTAAAAGCAAGGAAAAACTGTGGATGATTATTGGTACCACTCTTCAAGTTTCAATTTTGAAAAAAAAAAAAAAAAAATATGATTTACGAATGATTTTCAAAATAATCTTTGTCGTCAAGTTTAGAAATGATGAGCCCTAAATGGACTTTGCATAATTGATTTTAGACATGGCACTAAGTATGAGAAGTCAACAGAAAGGACTAGATAATATTTTCGAATTATTCATCGTTTAGATTAAACGAGAAATAGAAAGTCAGTTTTATGAAGTTATGATGAGATGTTGAGATTATAAGTGATATGATTTTATTGAGATTTTTATGAGAAGAATTATGAAGTTGGAGATTTAAAGTTTAGGCTCTTAATTATTGAGAAATAAGGACTTGATATGGTGATATTAGAAATTATGATTTGAAATTTCTATGTTGAGGAATTATGAATTGATTTTCTGGAATATTTATGATGATATTGAAGTTTGATGAAATTGTGATCAAATGTACAATTAGTTATTATTGTGAGTTATGAAGTATGCTTACGATTTGGATAAGTCCAAATTTCAAAGGAAAACTCTGCCTAGAATTTTATCGTTTGGAGTTAAGAGCATAGTATGGTATGCAATCACTAAGAGAATTGAAGTTAGACATACAAGTTCATTTACATCACAAACGAGATTTAGTAGATGATAATAGAGATATTATTATTTTCTCATAAGGAGAACACACAAGAGTCACCCTAGAAAGGAAATACATGAAAACACGCAAAAGCAAAAGAAAGCAACATGGGAAATTCCTCAAATTGAGAGATGTGTTTCCGGAGTAGCCGTATCCTACCACATCTGACCTTTTGAGGAAATAAAGAAACCTTCAAAAAGGTGTGTTTCGAGAGTAAGAATACTCCGTAATCTACCACCTGGAACCTTTGAGGTACACACAAGATTTAAACATTAAGGAAAATCCTAGGAAATTAGAGGGGTGTCTCGAGAGTAAGAATACTCCGTACTCTACCCCCACCTATTCTAAGATTCATAAAGTTAAGTTTACATTAACCGGACTCCATTTTCGCTTGATTCCCCTTCCTTGCGACCAATCTATCTTAACCCCTGCTGGATCTTGTATTGAGATATATGACTGCAGCTTATCCAGTAGTTCATCAATAGTAGGAGCAGAAATAAGAAGCCTTCTGGAAAATGGAGAGATGAATCCCTGTTCCACAGCATAATCAAGAAAGGTTAACAAACCATCAAAGAAATTGTTAACATTCAGAAGCCCAATAGGCTTAGTATGGAGACCTAGTTGAGCCCACGAGGTAATGTTAAAGATTTCTTCTAAGGTACCAAAACCTCCGGGTAGGGCTATAAAGCCATCAGCAACCTCAATCTTTCGAGTCTTATTCGATAAATTTTCCTCAGATCATTCATTGGAAGACTGGAATAATACTTGCGAATGTTTGTAAGAATGATATCCATGTTTTTGATGGATCTAACCTCTTCCCAGCATGAACTATTTAAAAGCATTAAGGATCGGAGGGAATCCGCGTGATATTGATTCCAGCAAGAAAGCGCGGAATAGAATAATGGAAAAGAGGGAACAAGGGTTTATGCGCCGTTTACTTTCTTGATAAAAGGAAGATTTGATGATGACGGGATTTGAGATATGGAATATTTTCTTGGATTTTTGGGTACTGATATTTTGATATAATAATCAAGGTATAGAAATAATACGGGGATACGTGAAAGTGAAATAAGGACTGTATTGAATCAGGATTAATAAGTTTGTGTAAGTGACAGGTTACATGAGTACTACAAGACATGATGAAATATCACATACGATTGGGAATTTTCCTTTTGAGTCAGAATTTATGAGTAGACACATATGTCTATTATTGATAGAAAAGTCCATGTTTTTAAGAAAAACAAAGATATGCATTTAGTCAAAGTCCAGTGGGTTAAATATAGTAGCAATGATACTACCTAAGAGAAGAAGAGAAGAGATTCTGATTAAGTGTTCAGAAATCATAAGATCAAGTAAGTTTAATTTCGAGGACGAAATTATTTTAAGGGGGTAAGTTTGTAGCAACCAAGAATTTTTACGCGATTAATAATTATTTTAATAGAAAATCGTGTCGCTACTATTTCACCCATTTTTATTAAGTTAACGCAGCGACGTATTCGTATAGCCAAGTCAAGAAATAATCGAGATCGTTCGATTTTAAATTAAATTCCGAATTTCTAAAAATATCTCCATTTTCTTGATTTAAAGTATATTAAGTCCAAATACTTAATTCAATGTTATCCCAATATTTATTTATACAAAAATTACTTTTATTATTTAAATTAAGAAAATATATGCAAGCATGAGAGGTTCCATTATATGTAATCATGAAGAGCATAATATTTGTATAAAAAATGGAAAAGTATATGAATGATTTATATATTCCATTATATATAATCATGAAGAGCATAATATTTGTATAAATATGGAAAAGTATATGAATGATTTATATACTCCATTATATATAATCATGAAGAGCATAATATTTGTATAAATATGGAAAAGTATATGAATGATTTATATACTCCATTATATATAATCATGAAGAGCATAATATTTGTATAAATATGGAAAAGTATATGAATGATTTATATACTCCATTATATATAATCATGAAGAGCATAATATTTGTATAAATATGGAAAAGTATATGAATGATTGATAAGACTCCATTATATGTAATCATGAAGAGCATAATATTTGTATAAAAAATGGAAAAGTATATGAATGATTTATATACTCCATTATATATAATCATGAAGAGCATAATATTTGTATAAATATGGAAAAAATATGAATGATTGATAGACTCCATTATATATAATCATGAAGAGCATATTATTTGTATAAATATGGAAAAGTATATGAATGGTGCTTTACTTTAAGAAAAGGATGTGTTAAAATTAATAGAATTGAATGATTATGTTTACAATATGCCAACTTTATACATCTATTTAAACCCATCTCTTTTACACACAACTCTACACATATACACTTATTTCCAACCTCTTGACAAAATCCACAAGTAAGAGAAATTCAAGGTGGTCAAGAAAGTTTTGGTCCATTTACTACTACACTTCATTTTAATCTTTTAAAAGGTAAGTATATCTTATGTTTTTATGAAAATTAAGTATGTTGTTATGAAAAGTAAGTATATCTTATGTTTTTATGAAAATTAAGTATGTTGTTATGAAATGTAAGTATATCTTATGTTTTTATGAAAATTAAGTATGTTGTTATGAAATGTAAGTATATCTTATGTTTTTATGAAAATTAAGTATGTTGTTATGAAATGTAAGTATATCTTATGTTTTTATGAAAATTAAGTATGTTGTTATGAAATGTAAGTATATCTTATGTTTTTATGAAAATTAAGTATGTTGTTATGAAATGTAAGTATATCTTATGTTTTTATGAAAATTAAGTATGTTGTTATGAAATGTAAGTATATCTTATGTTTTTATGAAAATTAAGTATGTTGTTATGAAATGTAAGTATATCTTATGTTTTTATGAAAATTAAGTATGTTGTTATGAAATGTAAGTATATCTTATGTTTTTATGAAAATTAAGTATGTTGTTATGAAATGTAAGTATATCTTATGTTTTTATGAAAAGTAAGTATGTTTTTATGAAAGGTAAATATACCTTATGTTTTTATGAAAAGTAAGTATGTTTTTATGAAAGGTAAATATACCTTATGTTTTTATGAAAAGTAAGTATGTTTTTATGACAAGTAAGTATATCTTATGTTTTTATGAAAAGTAAGTATGTTTTTATGAAAGGTAAATACACCTTATGTTTTTATGAAAAGTAAGTATGTTTTTATGACAAGTAAGTATATCTTATGTTTTTATGAAAAGTAAGTATGTTTTTATGAAAGGTAAATACACCTTATGTTTTTATGAAAAGTAAGTATGTTTTTATGACAAGTAAGTATATCTTATATTTTTATGAAAAGTAAGTATGTTTTTATGAAAGGTAAATACACCTTATGTTTTTATGAAAAGTAAGTATGTTTTTATGACAAGTAAGTATATCTTATGTTTTTATGAAAATGTTTGGATCATTGCTATGAAATCAATCTCACAAGATTGTTATGGGTTCCATATGATATGTTTATGATTATGCTAAGGGGACCGGAGTTTAGTAGCGCTACACATAAGAATTCTTGCCATTTAAGTTCGGTAAAATTCTTGTGTCTCCCTATGTTTATGAGTATTTCGATCCTATCCTATGTTATGATGAAAATGATCCATATGCTTTCAAAAGAAAATTTATGCTTGGTATACTTACTGGGATTTTATAAATCTCACTCCACGATATTTACCATTTTCAGATAATTGAAGGTTCGAGGCGGTCAACATGGAAGTGGCAAAAGTGGTTAAGATTGATGAGATAATTATGTTGAACTTTATGTAAGAAAATTATGTTCTATTTTTATTCACAGATAAAATTATGGGATTCTAATTATTCTTTTGAATAATTTTACATTACTATTTAAGTCTCGATAATATGATATGAGTCACTTTTAGTGGCACTCGAATGGTCGAGAATTCGGGTCGTCACATTCTCACTCTCTGATACCATGTTATTTTTGGAAGAAGAAAAATAATTCTATTTTCTCTTTTTTAACTTTGAATGTGTACAAAAGAGAAGTATAAGTAGAACAACAACTTATACAAAATTGCTAACTAGTCCCTAATTATTCTAGACTATAAAATAGGTATATACATTTCAACACATTCAATAAATTATTGATGTACAACATGCATCATGTTAAAAGTGGTAAAAATATTCAAAGAAGAGAACCATGATTCATCAAAAGCTGTGGGGTTAACTTCAATTTCTGTCAAATGATATACACTAGGGATGACAAGAAAAATACAGGACCAACATGTAGCATATACCTAGACAAGAACAAAGATACATTTTAGTGAGAACAGATGCTAAGAAGATGGTATGATAGTCAAGCCATCTCTAAGTGTTAGTTCAAAAATCAGTTCATAAATTATGGTCATTATTTTCAAGCTTATTGTGGAAACCTGCATAAATCTTCTTCAGTTTTTGGTCAATCAGTTATACAACAAAGTGATACTTCAAACTAATAGTCAAAACTTTCACTGGTTATAAGCTCTATCATTGTGTAACTTCTAGAACATATAATTGATTTCCAACTCGTTATCAGAATATTACTCAGGCAGGTCTCTTCTAATCTCTATAAGACCGTAACAATGATCTAGGCCTTATCAGATCCAATAATAACATGAAATGAGAACAACATACAGATCCCACCTCCATTACAGAATGATGACTTCTCGCCAATTCAGATACCGCAGCAAGTCCTCCAAACTCTCTTAATTTTTCCTCGAAGTTGTCCCAAGATTTCCGGACAGTGCCTGAGGTGTCTGTATGAATCCAAATCAAAGAAAAAGGGAAACAGAAAAATTATAAAGGTTTAAATATATTGCAAGGGACGATGCACCAAATACAAGCCAAGGAAGTCATAAATTGAAAATAACGTGACATTTTTCCAAGTTTTTTGGTAAGATGCAACGGCACTCAGAGATTTCTGTGCAAACAATATTTCAGAGGAAGATAAACATTTCTTCATTTATAGATTAGAAGCAGAAAATAATGACAGCACATTAATTATAGAACATGAATGACAAAAAAATGAAGGGGTGGTGGTCATGTACAGCACTCTGGGTGAATTTTTTTAGAGTAGCAAAAGGATAAGCATTTCATTACATCAACTGACTTAAAGGGGGAATAGAAGAAAGACATGTAGAATTCAAAAAGGTTACACGTCCACGTCAGCAAGAAGAAAAAATATAAGGAGATGCATATTCTGAGGCATGAACTGTATAGAAAGGAAAGAGTCAAACGCCTTTCAAGGGTTTCCAAAAGCTTTAGCAGATTTGTCACTGACTGTTGTAAAAGTCCTACTAGCATGAATAAGTAAAGTTCTGCACATAATCAGCTTAATCTCACAAATTTATAACTACCAAACAACAAATTTATCATCTGAGAAAAAAAGTAATAAGCTGACTTAGTGCCAGAATAGCAATAAAATTCTAAAATGAAATAACTAAACAATAAAACATCCTCCAGTTATGTCAAAACAAACGGGATGTCGCATTTTATATACCTTCAATAGAGACTATAGATAAACAAGCTTTTTCCATTGTCAGCAAACTAATCCATTTCGGAGTCAACTCAGGTCTGTCCCCTTCATTATAATTTTTATCCCTTGGCTTCATTTCCTTGCAATTGATAAGAATCTCCTGAACCTTGAGGATTATTGCAGCAGAGCTTGAATCTGGTCCCTTGGCTGAGTCTTGTATGATACCAGTATCTTTGCAAATGCCCAGAAGCTTGCTACCAATGGTCAGTGTCTTTTCTTTGGCAGCATTGGATTTGAGCGGTTTCAACATTCTTATCAGAAAGCGAATGCAACTGTGAGAATCCAGAAGATGATCATCTTGACCCTGAAAGAACGAGAAGATATCAAATTCAATATCTAATTGAAATCTAAAACTAAAGGCAAAAAAAATCGAACACGATGATATGTAGAGCAACTGCCAATTTGTACCGTACAGAACTTGAAATAGTCAAAACCCAATACCAAAGGCAAGTAAAAAAAAATCAAACATGAAGAATAGACAACCAGCAAAAACTGTCTTTTCATAACACAACTAGAAACTTGGAAAAGTTCAAAAATTCTTCCCCAGAGGATGTGATCCAGATTTTTTTGAGTAAATTTCTTCATCTGCCACGGTCCACGCCACGCTAGTGCAACCATATGAAGCAATCCAAATTAATATTTGAGTTGCCTTGGCACAAGACTTGAGAAAGCAAAATGAGTGCAGTGCCGTCTCATACTTTTTATACCTATTTCAAGAACTCGTTCTTTTAATAATATACATACAATAAATATCTTAGAGCTACCCCTCCTAGTGAAAGTAGCTACCATTGTTGCATTTATACAGTAAAATACTATGATGCACAACACAAACATGCGTGTTCGACATGCGATTCTTAAAAAAGTACTGACACGACATGACACATCGTTGAAATGTTAATTACATTCTTTTACATAGTACAAATTTAGATTTATAGTTGTTATTTCTTGCTAGTTTTACTTGTTGAAATAGTTTAAAAATGATTACATAGCCTCTGTTTGTTAAAAGTTTTGTATTTAAAAACGTGTTTTTTTATGTTTTCGAGGTAAGATGTGTGGTTAAAAAGTGGAGAGAGAAAATATGTGTGGTTAAAAAATTATTTCGTTTAAAAATATGTTTTTTTTTTTTTTTCAAACAGGCATATTTATTATTTAATAAATACTGAGTTAAAAATATATAATATTTCTAATAAAGAAAGAAAATTGGTCATGCTAAAGTTGATGTAGGATCAATAGGGAAATAGAATTTTACAGCAAGAAAGAGGGGGGAAAAGAGGAAGGGAAGAGACGAGAATAGGAAGAGGGATAAGGGGAAGAGATAGAAGAAACAGGGGAGGGAAAGAAAGGGGCAGCAGCCTCAATGTTTTCATTCATTCATCAACTAAGTTTTCATTACCAATTACAACCATATAAATAGCAAAATAAACCTAAATGTCAATGGACTTTGGCCAACCCAAATATATGCCCAATAAACATAAAACATAACTAAAGCCCATAAATCAAATATCTTTGATCTCCATCATTCTCCTCGGCTGGGAGAATTCGACTCCGACGAGTTAAGATTGATCTTCATACTCCAAGGAGGTCGATCTTTTGTCTTGATCAAATTCATGTACTACCTTGGATAATAGTATCTGGCTGAACTCATACCGAGGAGGACGGTCTTTATAATGAATCAAATACCTGAATTGAACATATGACATCATATGACTCTGCAAATTATCACTAAGAATATGATCTGACCAAGGGAGGCAATCTCTCATTCGAATCAAGTATCGTAAAGGATCTCCAAGCAACAAAAGTTCATGCAACTCATTATTAAAATCCTCAATTTGTTGTGCATAATGAGAGGCACAATGAACTACAGCTGTAGACAAGCCTGCAGAAAAAATTGATTGCAACGTAGAAGGCTTAAGTGAACCCAGATAAGGAAACAACTCTTCTACATTGAAAATATAACTTTCATTTAAGTACGATGACCGGTCAAAATTACTTTTATATGAATGATCAAAAACTCTTTTCTTTACGTGTTTAAGAAACCGAGTTAAAGAAACACGCAATAAAGATTAATAATAGTTGTTAAAGTACCTTAATTTATATTGCAAATCAAAAGTAAGTTCAAAAATTTCATGATTGACAATTATATGTAGCTTTATCTTAGCATGAAATTTAGGGACATTTGTTACAAATGTATGAGCTAGCATCATATGCCTACAATTAGTAGGAAACAACCTGATGTCAATTGGAATAGTATGCAATCGAACAATAGCTTTGGAAATTGACGTGGCAACCGAGGAAGTTTTATGCAATTGAGGCAACATTAGTACGAAGTCAACGGGAATATTATGCAAAAGAGTAGGCACGAGATCAATGACATGTGAAATGTTTGACTTTGGTGGTAAAGGACTAGGCTCAAAAACTTGATCTTCTAATGGGTCACCTACGACATCCTTCCGTTCCTCTATAACTAAGGTTTGACTCGAACATTTAGAGGAGATATGGTCTAAGCCCTCACGGTTGAAGCACTGCAGACGAGGAGGAGCTCTTGAAATTTCAAGAACTTTGCATTTATTGACTATAGCAAGTGGTGCATTAGACAGGGGAGGTCCTAGAATAGACTTGACAGAGGGAAGTGGTGTTGATGAGATGGTAGGGCGATTGTTACTCCGCCTTCCATACAGAGTTTTAGTGGGTGCGTATTCTAAGTTGTTAACCCTAGAAGCAAGTTTTCTGCTTTCTTCACGAGTAGCAGTCACTCCAGTGTGGATGGTTGCTAATTTAGATTAAAGTTGAGCTATTTGTCGAGTGAGGGCCTCAAATTGGGAAGGATACATGGTCAAATTATTGGAGCTAGATATGACAAAGTAACTTTTTTTTATAAAACTAGACAGCCAACATACCGAAATAAAAGCATATTGTCAACATAAAAGAAATTAGTACCTCACAAGACTTAAAAGAGTCGAACGATGTTCCAATCATTTTCTTCATGTTGGCTCAGCTATCGAACGATTGAGCAATGCAACAGGATAAAAAGAGAGACCTACAAATAATGTTAGAATTTTTTTATTTTTTATTTTTTAACTAGATCAGATTGTACAATCTGGGCCCAAGCTAACAATGATGACCCAAGCTATCAGATACAGACTTCACTGAGGCCCATTTCCTATAAATATTTTCAAATTGGCTGGCCCAAATTTATAATACACAGGCCCAAGTTCTAAACTTCACCCACCGAGACCCATTTTCCAAACCGAGAGCAAGGCTCCTTTCAGTGTCGTCTTCCCGGAGCGGCTGTACTCGCGGGTTGCTGGAATAGCCGGCGCTAGTCGCCGACGTTGGTCGACGGCTACTTCTTCTACGGCAAGCGCAGTTAGAACCTTTTTTTTCTGGATGTCGACCTGCGCAGTGTGTTTGCGGTGTTTGGGTGGCGTTTGTGTTGGTGGGTGAGGTGTGGTAGAACCTGGGTTGCCGACGAGTTGGATGCAGTCGGCAATGGGTAGGGTTTCAGTCAAATACTTGGGTATTGGGATGCTGTAAGGATGATTATTTTGGTGGATAGTGGTTGTTGAAGAGTGTTCTTGCTGGCGGTGGGGTAGGTTATATTTGTAGTTTCTAGTTTGAGAAATTTAGGGTAGGTGGTGTTTGTTGGATATTGCTTAGGGATGTAGAACATTATAGAATCCAGGTTTGGCTCTAATACCACTTTGATGTAGGATCAATAGGGAAATAGAATTTTACAGCAAGAAAGAGGGGGAAAAAGAGGAAGGGAAGGGAAGAGACGAGAATAGGAAGAGGGATAAGGGGAAGAGATAGAAGAAACAGGGGAGGGAAGAGATAGAAGAAACGGCCTCAATGTTTTCATTCATTCATCAACGAAGTTTTCATTACCAATTACAACCATATAAATAGCAAAATAAACCTAAATGTCAATGGGCTTGGGCCAGCCCAAATATATGCCTAATAAACATAAAACATAACTAAAACCCATAAATCAAATATCTTTGATCTCCATCAAAAGTGTTTGAGACAAGTGCCCGACTCAAGTCAGACACGTGACATGCTACCCTAGTGAAGTGTCCGTGCAGCATAGGTAAACTACTTGCTTGCTTTAATGAGGTGTATCTAAGGATCTAGGGTTGTTGAGACAAGATGAACATTTTGTAAAACAAGGAAATCAAAACCGAGAAGATCAATTTCAAACCAAAGGCATTAAAAGCCCTTGTTTGATCCCCATCCTTTAAAACTCGTTTTCAACCACATTCTTCTAATAAAAAAAATTGCAAGTAATCTGTAAGTTTTCCTTACTTTTTAACCACGGATTCTCCCAAAAAAAAAAAAAAATTACAAAATCAATTCTCAAACAGAGGTTAAATGTCAAAGGGGTATGATCAGTATTGTCACCAACATAATGTGATACTAAATCGGTTCTTACTCTCAGAAATGCTAATGTACATTTATTCCTCTATTATTTTTGTGATCAGTAAAAATCAGTATTCGGAAAATCGGAAACCGGTTAGACCCGAAAAAGGTAACGGGTCATGGGTCAAAAGGTCGAACCGGGGTCGAACCGGTTTTAATTAAAAAAATTTAAAAATATATTTAAAAAATTCAAACAAATTCAAAAAACAAGTTATTTTACAAATAAATCAACAATACTTATTTACAGGATAAAATCAAACACAAAAACATATTTTTTATATGAAAATAAAATAGTAATACACAAAATATAAAAATATATTACAATATTTTTTAAACTTAGAATTACTAATTCAAAGAAAATATAGATTTATGGTTGTTAATTTGTTATACAATAAATTATTTCAAAATATTATAACCTATACAAAATAAGAGAAATAATATTTAAACAACCTATGTAAGAGTTGAAATAAATAACAAAAAAAAATAATCAAACAAAAAAGAAAGAAAAAAAAAACAAAAAAAAATGGAAATGCTCCCATCCTGCATCGACAGTGGGATGGGAGCAATAGCTCAACAGCCCTCTATAAAGGAGGGCTGTTGAGTCAACCTTCCAATTGGGGGTGGCACCTATTTGTGGTGCCGCCCCCCTAGTTCAGTTTAAAAAAAAATTCATAACCAGTTTTTAAATTTTAAAACCCGGACCGGGTCGAACGGGTTGTGGTTTAACCGCAAAAAAACCCGGTTCCCGGTCCGGTTTTTAAAGATGCGGTTTTTTGGCTTGACTGGACCGGTTTTTGGATCGGTTTACGGTTTTTCCGGTTGAATCGACCGGTCCGGTTCGATTTTCTAAACATTGGTAAAAATCAGTCCTGAAAGATCCATGCATTGTCTAAATTATAGATTATGTAGAATGCCTAAGACTCTCTTTAAGGAACTTGAACAAGATGACACTTGACTCTAAGTGAAAAAATTGGAAATTCTTATCCACTTTGAATTTAGCAATTATGGGGAAGTGTAAAAAAAGAAAATAGAAGCAATTAGATTGAAACCAGTAGTTAAATCCCAATCCAGCCTACTACCATCAGAAATGACTGCAGAATAAAACAGAACGTACATCACTTGTCAGGATGTAGAATAGAGCAGCAGCAGCAAGGTTGCTGGGGGGGGGGGGGGGGTCATCAAAATTCAGTTCTGAAACCACATGAATAATAGTTTTGGCCATCCTGAGAAAGATCTCAGCAAGTTACAAAGAACGCAATAAACAACTATCAACAATTTCATTACTGAAAATAAAAATGGCGGAATTTTCACCCAATTATCATCTGCATATTCAAATTGTATACATGTGAAAATATAGACTGACCACTGATCAACAGATTCCCCATGTAAAACCCCATCTCACACTTCCTCCCCGGCTAAGCTGATAAATGCATGTTTCTTCTTTTACCTATACTAGTATTTCACCCATGCGATGCACGGATTTGATCGTTTCTTATGTAATTAATTGAATCGAAAAATAATATTTATTACATTTGTATATATAGGCTCCGTTTGCCGGCTCAAATAAATAGAATTTGAATTATAACGTGTATTATTTAAGTTTTCTAGGTAAAATATATTGCTAAAAATTGGAGAGAGAAAATGTGTGTTGTTAAAAAGTGGTATGGGAGATTGTACCCCTTATAATTTGAAATTTAAATCATAGCCGAACACAGCCATAGTCTAATTTCAGTAATGAAATTGTCAATAATAGACATGTTGTATTACAATACTGTATAATTTGTCGACGAATAAATATCTGCTGCTAAATTGTTTCTTCTTAATAGATGACCAAGTTCGAAATTCTTGTATTGAGTGATACTCCAAATAATTATTAGCATGAATTTTCTTTAAAAATGATTAATTTGCACAAATTCTAGCAAATTTATTTATATTTGAATATATTAATCCCATTTTTTAATTTCCAATGTAATAGATTTATATTAAATATCATATTTATTTAGCCCCTGTTTGGTATTGATAAAAATCAGATTTTTAGTAGATTTTGATAAAAGTTGATGAGATGTGTGGTTAAAAAGTTCTGGGTCCCATAAAAAGTGTGGTTAAGATGAAATGTTGACTTTGAATTAGATTAAAATCTAAAAAAAGTAGTGAAATCAAACACAGACTTATATTACAATATATTAATCCAATTTTTTTTTTCAATTCCATTGTAACATGTTTACAATAACTATTAAAACTTAAGAAATAATATAACTAATTCAAATTATAATAGTTTCTTTAAATTGTAAAAGTCAATTTATATATTAATAAATAATAAATGACTGTTAATTTCAATAATTTTTATGAGTTATTACTTATTATTAACTTCAAAGAAAATGAAATTTAGTAGTTTATTTAATGTACATCATGTTTGATATATAATATTATGGATACAATAATATTGATTTTGTACAAGGTATCAACATATTTCTCATAATTTCTGCATTTGCCTCCCTATTTAATTTTTTTTCCCAATTTTCGTTTACAAATATAAATCACAATAATTTTAAATGTGTGCTTAATCTTAACCCACAAAAAATTATACAGGAAATCTTATACCATATAACTTTTACACAATTATTAAAATTAAGAATGATTAAAAAAATAATATTCATTTAAAATTTGGAATCACAATTACACACAAAAAATACCCACACTTTTATATTTCACTCAAATTCTTACAATTACACAAATATTACAAATTCTTCAAACTCTCAAAGAAGCTATGCTTCTTGTTCTTCTTTCACTCACTTGATGCATTACAATGAAATAAGTTTGCCTATTTATAGGTATTTACAAACAATCACAACCACAATTGGTGCATTCACCTAAATTCTCCATTATCGTCCACTATGCCTAATCCATATTTCTCCTAACTGTCCACTAAGCTTTGTTGTAGTTGGATGAGTTGTAATGAATAGAAAAGTAAGTTTAAAACTCAACACTCCCCCTTAAACTTGTTTCACAACTCCAAGCAAATTTCTTAAACTTGCAAAGTCTTCAAACTTGAGTGGTTTTGTGAAGATATCTACCATTTGTTCTGTTGACTTCACATATTCCATTTGCACTTCCTTCCTGGCGATGCACTCCCTTGTATAGTGATAACGTGTATCAATGTACTTCAATCGATCATGAAAAACTGGATTATTTGCTAAAGCAATTGTTGACTTGTTATCAACACAAATCTTGATCGAATCTTCTTGTGGCATACTCAACTCATTCAATAAATTTCTTAGCCAAATTGCATGACAAACACACGAAGTTGCAGCTACATACTCAGCTTCACATGTCGAGAGAGGGACAATTGGTTGCTTCTTTGGCACCCAAGTGAAAGCAGTATCAACCATAAAGAACACGAACCCAATAGTGCTCTATCATCTATATCTCTACTCCAGTCGCTATCGCTATATCCAACAAGCTTGTGTTCATCAGAGATTGAATAGAACAAGCCAAGATCAGTTGTACCTTTCAAATAGCGAAGAATTCTCTTTGCAGCTTTGAAATGAGTGGTGGTTGGAGATTCCATGTAGCGACTAATCAATTCAACTGCATACAAGATATCCGGCCTGGTACAAGTTAAATAGCGTAGACGTCCAACCAAACCTTTGAATAATGTTGGATCTACTCTTTCACCTTCTTCATGTTTGGACATTTTGAGTCCACATTCTATTAGAGTGCTTATTGGATTGCAGTCATCCATTTTGAATTTCTTAAGTATCTCCTTTGTGTAGCTTTCTTGAGAGATGAAAATACCTTCCTCCTTTTGCTTGATTTCAGTACCAAGATAGTATGCCATAAGCCCAATTTCTGTCATTTCAAATTCCTTGGTCACTGCTTTCTTGAACTCATCAAACATGCTTGGATTGCTTCCAATAAAGATCAAGTCATCCACGTACAAACATACAATCAGAATATTTGCTCCTTTCTTCTTGATAAAGAGAGCATGTTCATGAGGGCATTTGGTATAGCCATTCTTCTGGAAGTACTTGTTAATTCGGCTATTCCACGATCTTGGTGCTTGTTTCAATCCATAAAGAGCTTTCTTCAGCTTCACGACTTTGTCTTCTTGATCGTTGATTTCATAACCTGGTGGTTGTTGAATATATAGACTTCTTCAAGAATTCCATTTAGGAAAGCAGATTTTACATCCATTGATTGATTTTCCATTTATTCTATGCAGCCAAAGAAATGATTAGCTTTATAGTTTCTAATCGAGAAGCAGGAGCGAACACCTCATCATCATAGTCAATTCCATCTCTTTAACTATATCTTTTTGCTACAAGTCTTGCCTTGTATCGTTCAATTTTTTCACTAGCATTCTTCTTTGTTTTGTACACCCATTTGACACCAATTGCTTTGTGTCCTTTTGAAAAGGATGCAAATTGCCATGTATCATTCTTCTTGATGGAATTGATTTCTTCATACATCGCATTTCTCCACTTCTTTTCTTGAATAGCTTCTTCAAATTTCACTGGTTCACATTCAGGAAAGAGCTAAAAAAGAGTAAGATTATCAAGTGTCAAAGTTACCTCATATATATCTTGTAGATTTCTTGCGCGTTCTTCATTTCTTTCATTTAAGAAAGATGGTGGAGAATTTCTATCTTCAGTTACTGACATACTGTAGGTAGGTGGTGTACTTGGCTCTCCTAGTGCCTGCTCTTGCTCTATGATTGGTTGCATCTCATGCTTTTCTTCAAATTGAGGAAAGAATGTGTAGTTTCCCTTTTGGCTATTCCAATCCCATTTGCTTTCTTCATTAAACTCCACGTCTCGACTGATAACGACCTTTTTTTGTTATTGGATTGTAAAGCTTGTAGCCCTTTGAATGCGTATCATAGCCAACGAAGATAAGTTACTCACTTTTATCATCAAGCTTCCTCCTTGTCTCACCCGGTACATGTCTAGATGCAATGCTTCCAAATACTCGTAGATGGGATATTACAGGCTTCCTTCCACTCCATGCTTCTTGTGGTGTCTTTCCCCCCACACTCCTTGTTGGTGATCAATTGGACAAGTATACTGCACATACAAAAGCTTCTGCCCAAAACTCCTTCGACATTTCTTTGCTTTTGAGCATGTTTCGTACCATGTCAAGGATTGTTTTATTCTTACTTTCTGCAACACGTTATGTTGGGGGGATCTTGGAATGGTCAAGGGACGTCAAATTCCATTAGCTTCACAATACTCTTGGAACTCTTTGGAAGTAAATTTTCCTTCTCGATTTGATCTCATGGCCTTGATTTGATAGCCACTTTGGTGACATCAAGGCCCAAATTTATTTTTCTATTCAGTACAACTCATCCAACTACAACAAAGCTTAGCGGACAGTTAGGAGAAATATGGACCAGGCATAGTGGACAATAATGGAGAATTTAGGTAAATGCACCAATTGTGGTTGTGATTATTTGTAAATGCCTATAAATAAGCAAACTTATTTCATTGTAATGCATCAAGTGAGTGAAAGAAGAACAAGAAGCATAGCTTCTTTGAGAGTTTGAAGAATTTGTAATATATGTGTAATTGTAAGAATTTGAGTGAAATATAAAAGTGTGGGTTTTTTTTTTTTTTTTTTGTGTGTGTAATTGTGATTCCGATCCAAGAAAGTGGTAATATTCACAAGTTCTGCATTTGCCTCTCTTATTTAACATTTTGTCCAAATTTCTTTCAAATACATCAATCAAAATAATTATAAACGTGTTTAATTTTAACCCAACAAATATTTGTATTTGACTAATGAAAATAAACTTTTATTTACAAAAGCAAGTAGTTAAAATGATGCTTTCAAAACTCATTTTCAACCACATATTCTATCAATAAAATAATCCACATAAACCCAAAAGATTTCTTACTTTTTAACCATACATTCTCCAAAATTTACTATTAAAAACCACATTATTTTGAAGTAATGAGTCTCAAACAGGGGCATAGTACCAAATTCAATTAAAATTTTGGATCTTAATAACTGTCTTTGTTTCGTTCAAATGACGGGCTCCTATTAAAAAGGCCATTTTCAGTGGACTTAGGGTTTGATGACTATAGGCTACTCGATCAAATATTGTTAATTCCACGGTGCTTAAGCCTAATTGAGTATGCATTTTCAAAAAATTTCATATTGAAAGCAATGATTATTATGTATGAACCACTTGTACATATACTGATACTTCTTACTATTTCAATGACATGTTATACAAATTAATTTATTTATGTTTTCGAAGTAAAATGTGTGGTTAAAAAGTGAAGAGAGAATGTGCGTGGTTAAAAATGACTTGAAAAATTGTATTGTTTATAAATTGGTTTATAAATTGTAATGATTGCGTTAAAGAATATAGGCTAAAATATTTTATAATTTTTAGAGCTAAAGATGAGGTGGTCCTCATTTAAATAAATAACACAAACTCATATTTCAATATGATAATAACGTTTCTAAGACAAATATTTGAACCTAATAATTTATTTTAGTCTCACATTTTATTTGACTTACGTTTTTCTCTTAATTTTTAATTACAAATTTTAAAAAAGATTATAATTTATTTGGGAGAGTAGATAATTTAAAAGAGATTAGAATATAATTAATGTGTAATTATATCCTCATTTAGTTATTTATATATTTATTTTATTTTATTTTATTTTATTTTATTTTAAATGTTATTTAGAGGTAAATAAATTTACACAACATTCAATGTGCTCATTCAATGAACTCATACAATTTTGAAAGCCTTTGCAAATTCAAGGAGCATTTAATGAGCAACAACAATTACATTTTGGAAAGGAGAAAATAATTATTAAAAAAAATTCCAAAAATAGTAAGTTGAAATGAGCGGGAAAATAGTTTGACGGCTATTTTGCTTTTATATAAAAAAATATAGATAGATTTTGGGAAAGACCCCACTTATTAATAATTGTAATTACCATCACAACAAAGAATAGCTCGAATAGGCACCTTATTTTTGTCCTGGGTCATTATGATTTGACATTAAGGCTCTGTTAGGCAGTTGTAGGTGATTATAATTTTGGTTTATTTGTGTTTTCTAGGTAAAATGTGTGGTTAAAAAGTGGAGAGAGAAATTGTGTGTGGTTTATAATTTGAATTATGAAGGGTTTAAACTCTTTTGCCAAACCGAGGCTAAAAGTATAATGATTTTCTCCAATAGGCAAATAATCAAAGACTTTCATTTCAGACCTCTTGAGCATTTCTCCTCACAGACAAATATATTTTATTGCCTGCAGATTTCACTATTTGAAATAGGTTGATGACCTAACTGTTTTGATACATGCATGAAAAACTTATATTGGTCTGAATGACCATTAACCATTTAACTTGATTTTTTTTTTCAAAAACACAATAAATGGACCCTTCTAATAATCAGGTGTCACGGTAATTATGAAGGGAAAAATGAAGAACTCTGGAGATAGACATTGAAAATTCACATATCTGCTGTGGAATTTCTTTTTCTGATAAGGGCATCATCATTATACATCAAAATACAGTGTAATGCTCTCAAAAGTGTCCAAGGCTTACACCTTGAGGCATGCCTCTGCGAAGAGATCGTTAAAATCCTCAAACTTAGGTTTTGGGTTCAATTTTCAAAGTTCACACTTGGATTTAAACCCTTAGACAAGTGGTCCTAAGTTTTGATCTTGATAAGTTAACCTTATTACCAACCTCCGCTTTTTGGACTGGTTCTAACTTCTAAGGGTTTGGTTGTCAACACAACCCTACCCTAAAGGAAAAGAGAAATTGAAGATAAGATAAAACTAACAAAGTGAAGAGCCAAGCTTGGCCTAGCCTTCTACTCCTATAAGTGAAGAGTGATAACCCCCCAAATGAAGTTGCAACCTTTCAGCTGATGACCGGTGATGAAAGACTTGTGACATGTAACTTCACTGATTCGCTCGCTATTCTCTTTCTTTTATATTTATATATTGTTGTCTCTCCCTTCTTCTTCTTCTTTCCTTTCTTTGGGGTATTCTTTTATTTTATCATCTAAGCAAGCAAAATTGTTAAACATCTGGACACTTGTTTCAATAGATTTAGATTTTCAGTTCACTGGTTAATTAGTACTCTTTTTATGCAATTATTGCTGAGTTATTCCATTATTTTTTTATTATGTTAGTCCATTTTTATTTTTAGCTACAAATTGAACTCTAAATTTGATGAAATGTTTTAATATGGACTTCTTAGATGGCTTATGGTTTATCAGAAGTACAATTGTGTATTTTTAATATTTTGAATTATAATATAGGTTAATCTAGAGGGTTCTGCATCAAAGCGTCTCGATGGTAACAGTCACCTCATAGAGGTAAAATGCCTCAAAACTTGATTTAACATTTTTAAACACCGATACAATGATGTCAGTGAGTTTCTTCAGCTCTGTATACCCTAATGTTTCAAATAATCTGAATGTCATTCCAATAAAACTAGAAAAAACAACAACATAATCAGGCCTCAAACCTTGAAATTCACATAATCATCAATTCTTCCCTCTTTTAAAAAGATTAGGCCAATAGATAAATAATTATTTAACACGATAAATCAAATAAGTTGGACAAAAGTAAAGGATTAATTTTAGATACCCATGAGCCCTTAACAGCCGCCGCCGCTGCTGAGCAGTTCCACATATTGATAGAAATGAGAGAAGACTTGCCCTTCGAATCCTGACAGGCTGCCCCTTCTTCATCCCATCCAGTGCGAAATTCACCTCGTCCATGTGCTCCACCATCTCCCCAAACTCTTGAGTCTCCATCAAGGTCGTCAGCAGCCCCATTACATCTGATCCCAACTCCTTTGATTTCACTACCTTCTTATTCTCATTCTTGTTTTTCTGCAAAACCCCGTTTTCTCTACAATCCACCTTATTTTTTTCCAGAAATCCCATCGCAGTCCCAAGAAAACCAATTTTCATTGCTCTTTCTGGGAGGCCAGAGTGTCATTTCTGTCGGAAAATATATTTGGCAATTGATTTTTACTTGAGTAAATGTGAAATTGATCCCACATTGATTGAAAATTGGGATTTGAAGGGGAGCCTTAAAAGGAATTACAATTCCACATTGGTTAGAAATGGAAAAGTGGGAATAAGTGGAGGCTATAAATAATAGTTCCATCCCACATTGGAAAATGGAAAAATGTGGAAATGTTGGGAATGCTTAAATAGTTATCCCACATAGGATAGAAATGAGTTTGTGGACCAATTTATATATGGTTAATAATTTGTAAGGTGTAACCATTTGTTGCATAGAGACTCCTCCATGGCCTACGCGCCCGCAGGGGGGGTGCAAATCTTGGACCGACTTGGCCTTCGAGCCTTGAACTTGTGTGCGGGCGCGACCTGCGTACACGAATGTCGGACCGAACGAGTCAAAAATTGGCCACAAAGTGCAAGCACATTTTTCGTTCGCCTGCACAGCCGCTGTATCCTGGATCCTGGGAAGCAAGCGCTCGAGTTACTCCGGTGAGAGGCGAATATTGCTTTAAGGACACTGTGTTGAACACCGGCTCCAGCGTTCATTTTGTTTACTGCTTACTGCGAATTATTTCTGCAGTATCTTACTATATACAGCTTACTGTATATTTTCTGTTTACTTACAATCTGCAAATACTTTATTAGTAAACTGTTTAACAAGTTATGTTACAATTTCTTCATACTCCTGCAAGAAATTCAATCCATAGGGACACTGGGTGGAGACCTGAGACAAGTACGTAAAATCGTAAACATCTTGAGGGCATTCTTGGGAAAGACAGTTCGTATCAACATCGTCGAAGCCGTTACTCTCCAAACAGCTCCTTGTCAAGCTTCGATTCCGACGACCGTATTTTCGAAGGATCATATTTATTATCCTTCGAAAAATTCAAATCCTATCTCACGTATTCAAAAGGTTGGGTATTTTAATAATTAAATCAAGAGTTGACAAGTATTAGGGTTCTCCGTTGATTTTTGAGCTATCTGAATTTTGCTCTAGTTCGAAGATTTGAAACAGAGAACGGGGACGAGAATTTCAGGGGGCGGAGGAATCATTCTTGGAGGTGTCAACTCGGATGTTTTGGTCGAGTTGGCTCGCCACAACGACCGTATGAAAAAATTTGTTCGTTGCGGATTTACGGACCTATCCGATTTGATCCAAAAAAATTTAGTGAAAATTACACCCAACCACCTAACTTCTAACACTTCGTTCTTTTACGCAATGATTACAATTTATAAAAAAATTTATAAACAATACAATTTCTTAAACTAATTTTTAATCACACATATTTTCTCTTTCCAATTTTCAACCATTGATCTACCTACAAAACACCAAAAATTTGAAAAATAATGACAGCTGGCTCACCCGAACACTCTGTAAATATTTAAATTCATAAATAAGATTAAACTTAAATAATTTCTTAAATCAGGTCATAAAATATTATAAATTTTAGTAGTTATTAAATTAAACTATCCTAAACTCGAGTTATAATTTCAAATGACTCTCTCTCTCTCTCTCTCAAATCTTAACGCCAGTTTCAGGCTCTACCCACAGCTCCAACCCCCAATTCCACCCATCGTTCACCCCCCCCCCCAAATCGACGAAACCTACTCTTCTCTCCAGCAAGGACGAGGCGAACCCACATCTCCTCTCTCTCCGACGACAGCACGGGCACTTCATTAACCGCTGCCTGAAAAGGCGTCTCGCATGCAGCAACAAAAACAACAAAGCTGTGCATCGGAGCGGATACGCAACAGCGCACATTTGTTGTGGTGTTTCAATCTGTCACGGTCTGTAAATTTGTGGTGGCCCTTGGTGGTGCTTCTGTTGTTGAGTTGATTCGAAGGTAGCGATGGTGTTTGCGTGTATGGTTGGTGCTGATGAGGTGTATGTGCTAGATGGTGGTGGTGTGTTTAGTGTGATGATTTTTGTGTGCACTATGTTAGTGGTGGTTGTGTGTGTAGTGTAGCGACGACGGCAATGGCACGTATGTGATTGATGGTGGTGGTGGTGGTGGGTTTTTTTTGTGGTGGTGGTGGCGGCTTTGGCGGTGAAGACGATGGTGGTGCATGTAGGGGTTGGTGGTGGTATAGGTAGGGAAGATAGTGGTGATGCGGGTGTGGCGGTGACTGCACGATGAGGAGGTGGTGGTGATGCAAGTGTGTGACATAAAAATTTGTGATTTGTTATCCATGATCTTAAAAATTTATGACCAGAAATTATGTGGTTGTCATGACCTAAAAAAATTTGATAACTTGTTACCTCAAAATAAGTCAGGATTAAGTTATTTTACATTTTGTAACCTAATTTCACAACCCGTGACTTTGAAATTATTGTGGTTGTAACTTGTGATCCTAAATAATTGTGACTACAAATAATTTATGACATGAAATATTTTATTTTGTGACCTGAAATTATACGATATATTTGACCTTAATATATCTAATTAGTAAAATATTTTTAATTATTTAATTTAATTAATTATCCTAATTACAACCTGATTTTTGAAATTATAAAAGTTTAATCTTATTTTTGAAATTTTTATTTTTAAACACTTTATTCATTTATTTAATTTTTTCCAAATTTTTAACTATAACTCAGGCTTGTCCGCTAACTCATAGGGTCGCAATTCATTTCATTTGGCTCGTATGAATAAAAACATAATTATTTTATATTTACAGTCCAAAAAATTAAATTACTAAATACAAATAAAATGATAAATTCATATTTATACAAAGAAATATTTACATATAATTTAAATTTATATTTTATGTTACTTGAATTACTTCTAATTTTGCAAAGTTAAATACAATATAAACAGATAACAACTAAATGCATTTCTAATTACTACTATCAAATATTTATAGCTTTTAAGTACATCAAACTAGGTTGGCACATACTTTACTTTAATTTATAGTTTTAAGTACATCGCAAGTTCGCAACTAGGTTATCACTTACTACTTAACTATAATTTAGTTGCTCTATTTTATAAATTTAAAAAAAATAAACTTTTTTAATTATTTCACGGGCCAGCAGGTTAACCGCGACCCATGAAGGTGTGATCCGCGAAACCCTTGGTTCACACTTTTTCATCCATGAATTGTCCGCTCGGGTCACAGGTCTTCATGAGGTTCCGGGCCGATTTTCATAAATTTGATCGGTACGCTTGTCTTGACACCTTTAATCATGCTATTCATAGTAATATAGAAAGTTATACTGAAAATACGCATGGCATCACCATTTTTTTCTACGCAACACTTTTCAATCAACGGTCATCACATATGCCAAGTCATTTAGTACAAACAGTTTTTTTCGAGAGAGAGAATTTTGATGTTGGAAGTGCGTGTGTGGTAAAGTTATTAATTAACCACTATATTTTGAAAGGTCTTTTAACATCCGTCCAACTTTTCACGAAGTTATCTATCCATCTTCCAACATCTAACAGTTTTCAAATCTTGACGGAACGTTCTACGTGGTTAGAAATTTTCAGCTTGAATTCTCATCCAAATTTCCACGAAGTTACTCATTCATCTTCAAACAGACAACCTCCAATTCTTGGCGCAAACGTTCTATGTGGTTAGAAAATTTCAGCTGTGACATGTATCTGTGTTAATTCTTGTCCAATCGTCAAATCAATTTTCAACCACATATTTTATTTCAAAAAATTCACATTCTTTTTTTTATAAACAATTTTTTTTTTTTACCGAATAAAGGCTTGTGGCATTGTTCTTGATAAGTAAGAAAATAATTTCAACACTAAACACTTTTATTGTTTTATTTTCTTTTTCATGATAGATAGATAAACTTGGACTTTTTAAGGTCTAATCTGGTGCCGAATCTATCTTGGTGGCTGGATAAAATATTTATAAATCTTCCACGTATGCTATTTCGTGGGTATATTTCATCTCGAAAAGCAAGAGCTAAGGTTTTTCGTATATCTTCAAAGAAAAAATGGTTTATTTTTTCGACTTTTGATCTTATATGTATGTTCCACCTTTAGATATTTAAATGCCTTGTATCTGTTGGAGATTGAAGAGAGAAGGTCGTCAAAAGGATACACCAAAACTAATTTTTCCGACAATCTCAATCCTTGCTCCTGTCCATTTAAAATAGGATTACCTGAAGTATATAATTATTACAAATTCTATTTTTATTTTATAGTAATGCATAAACCACTTTTTGAACAATATTTTTGCTTCACATCGACATTTCAACTTTTAACTCATGTCTAGGCTATTTATTCCTTCGTAAAGTTATAAAACATGCATTGCACTTGGTGTACACTAGTATTTTGAAAAGAGGAAATTTGGCTGTTGTATGACACAGATGTCAAACAAATAGCAGTGACTACGTAGAGATCCTTTGACTCCCTCAATTCTCTTTGAGGGATGTGTTGACCACAAAATCTGGTAGGACTTTGGATCAACACGTCTCAGTTCCTCCCTCTTGAACACGTGGACTTCCTGCGCACTAAGACAAACGATCAACGAGCAAAGGGGGCCAAAGTGGCTCCCTTTTGCACTCCGACGCTCAAGTCAATACACATTTCAAGTAAATATATATTGAATGCGGGAAATATAAGTATGTAGAAGAGAGAAAATGGATTGAGATTAATACAGAGAGTTAGAGTATCGAATTGCTAACCCCTTACTTGGAGATACAAGTGATCTATTTATAGTGAGAGTAGGTTACTTAAGATCGTGGCACGTGTTACCTTTTCCACGTGGCAAGTCCATAATTCATTATGAAGATAAACCATTTATTTGGTGTAAATCATTACTAGGTGTTTTAGGACTAAAGTAAACTTTACATCCCTTTAAAGTGTATGTCTCATCAAGCCGCAATTCTCAGAAAGGTCATGTCCATTCTGGCGTAGTACCTAACTTGTACAATGACTGATCTTGTCACTGATCCGTTATAAGTGTGTGCAAGAATTAAATGAGAATGCATTGGAACTATTTCACACTACCCAATTTTAGGATAATAAATGTAGAAGATAGAGACTTGGGCCTAACCAATTTATTTGCAAGAAAGTAAATAAAATGCAAAAATAAATAAAGCAAATAAAGGATAAAGAATGGGTTGCCTCCCATTAAGCGTTTATTTTAAAGTCATTAGCTCGGCTCTCCGCATAAGCACTTCATGGCACCCTAAAGTGATGGGACTTGCCTATTCCATCCAATTCAAACTCAACTAAATAGACTTGCACCTCCTCAAATGGCTTAATCACAAACTCAATTATTGGACAATTAATGAAGTTGAGAAATTTTGATTTGATCTCTTCCTCATTAATTGTCACTTCCACATTTGATTCTTGTATGATTAAATTGTCATTCTCTTCAAGCTCATCTCCATTAGTTGATGCATCCTCGGATTGAATGAACGATCCAGAATTTGAATCCATGGGCAATGGCAAGTTTTTCCTATTAATCCCCAAGAGTGGATTATACCCCAACATTCGAAATCTTTCCCAATACATGGCATCCCCCATAAGCATATTATCTACATCCAATTTGGCAAGTTTATTGTAATACTTTGCAAGTACCTTCTCATTCAATAGTGGAGGACTATCTCCTACAAGAGTGATGTCCTCATCCCAATCATCAGGCATACAATCTCCCAAAAGCATGTAACTTACATCCAATGTGTCACTTGCTTGTTTTCGACATTTCAAATATTGTCTAGACTTAATAAGCTTTGACGTAATCAAACTATTGCCCGAAAATAAACATTGTCCATTACAATGCATCTTGTAACAAATTTCACAACTTGAATATTCTTCAAGCATGTATTCATCACCCATGTTGAGATTGTTCATTGCAATTGTTTTCCTATTTTGCTAATGTTAAAATCAAATATGCATAGAAAGAAAACCAAACACAAGAAAGATTAGAACATTGGTGGTTAACCAAAGGTAACAAAATAAAACATAAAAGAAAAATAATTAGAAGTTGTTAAAACTAAAATTAACTAAAGTAATAATAAAAGTAAAAACATTCTCTGGCAACGACGCCAAAAACTTGTTCGCTCAAAGTGTGTACCGCAAGCGCACAGGTCACGTACAAGTAATAAAGTGGACTTTTTGAATCCGAATTGTCGATCCCACAAGAAATATATACTCAATTACACTCTAGTTAATTTAATCTTAACAAATTAAATACACAATTAAAAGATGGAGTTTTGTGAATTCTAAATTAAAGAAACTAATTTTAAACCAAATTAAAATAAGGAAAATGAAAGATAAAATAGCTGAGACTCATGATTTCACTTAACTCTCGCTTAAGTAATTTATCAACGCATGCAAATTAATAAATTACTCATTTGCAATGTTAGACCCGATTTTTCAAGTTTAACTAATTACCTCTCTCGAGTGAAATTAACTCTAATCAATTGGTTTAAATTATTATATCTCTATGTCGATTAAAACACAATCAATTGCATTAACTCTTTGTGAAAATAGCTCAATGGATCATCTAGGGTTTAAGGTATATTTCTATCCTTAACAAGAACCTATAGTATTTGTTATTTGGTCTAAAATTCACAATATCTCTCGATTATCATACACTTCACCAAACATATATTTGGTGATCAATCAAACACGTGAAACAATCTCAATAACAAAAACACATGAAATAAGCTCAAAATTAATAAACAAACATTAAAATTACTTAAACTAAGTTAAGTTACATCAATCATCCCAACATAAAACAACTAGCCCATTATACAAATATTCCACAAAAGATAAGGTTTATAGAAATACATCACAAAGTATAGAAATTAAAGATTAAAATACAATATTAATGAAATATAACACTTCCCTTGATTTTTGCTCCAAGAATTCTTTGAACTTTGTTTTGTATTTCCACCTTACTTCTAGCGTCTTTGCTCCAATGGATGCTAGCAACTCGGGAAAAAAAACTAAACTATAAACTAAAATTACAAATTAAAGCAAAAACAAAGAAAAGGGAAAAGAGGCGAGGGTTTGGAGAGAAAAATTGTCATTTTGGGTGTTAAGAAGTGAGAGTATAAATACTCCCAAAAATCTGACCTAATAAGTCCCAAAAACATGTCAAAAACTGAGCCAAACACGCCATTAGGTGAAAATAATGAAATCAGAAATTAAATCCAGTTCGACAAATATTTTTCCACGTGATCACGTGGAAGACAGATAAACAATCTGTTCAAAATTGTTGGGTGCTCAGCGAGCGCCCAACAAAAATGGTTATAATAGTGTTGGCAACGGGGCGGATCGGACAGTCCGATCCGCCCCCGCCCCGAACTTTTTTGGCCCGATCCGGATCCGCCCCGCGATCCGTCGATTTCGGGTCGGGGCGTGGATCGATCCGCCGAATTATTATTATTATTTTTTTTTTAATTTTTTAAAAAAAATTTAAATATATTTTAAATTAAATCTTTAAAAAAAAAATTATAAAAATTATTATTTTTATTAAATTTTATTTATTTTATTGAAACGAGACGTATAGAGGCCGATTCAACGGATCGAGTTTTTTTGCCATCACTTATTGGAATTCTTTCTTCAAATGAAGAACATGAAAAATGTGTTTTCTTTAAAATGCAAAGATTGCAGGTTATTCTCAGAAATTAAATTTTGTTACAAAATTTACATATTAGATTTTTATACATGATAAAAAAATTATATTAAAAAAATGTCGGATCGCGGATTGGATCAGCCCCGATCCAAATCCGCTCCGTGAATTTTCGGATCGGGGCGAATCACATAAATTTTGATCCGTCGATCCACGGATCGGGATTTTTTCGGATCGGATCGGATCGGATCGACGGGGCGGATCGAATTTTTTTGCCATCTCTAGGTTATAATATATAAAACATATTATTTTATTTTTGTCTGTTTCTTTAAGTTTTTTGCAACACAAGCCCCTCATTTCCTGGTCTTCTTCAATTTAGTTATCGAATTTTGACTTTTATTACAATTATACCTCTAAAATATTTGTATCTCTAGTCCTCCAAATTTTTGAGATGTTGCAATTGAGTCTCAAAACTTTTGATTTCTTTCAATTAGGTCCTTGTACATGAGATTTGCTCTTCTTTTAGCTTAATTGCTCTTCGATCTTGTCCATTTTCATTTCAATTGAGGTTGTACCTAATTGTACAAGATAAACACAATTTATAAGTAGAAATTTGCTCAATTGTCAATTAAATTATCGATTTAAAAGTAAAATAAGTGTGTAAAGCACACTTATCAATTAATATAGAGAGTTAGGGTATCGAATCACTAACCTCATACTTGGAGATACAAGTGATCTATTTATAGTGAGAGTAAGTTACTTAAGATTCTGACACATGTTACCTTTTTCACGTGGCAAGTCCATAATTCGTTATGAAGATAAAACATTTATTTGGTTATAATCATTACTAGGTGTCTTGGGACTAAAGTAAACAATTAATATCTTTAAAGTGTATGTCTCATCAAGCCGCAATTCTCAAAAAGGTCATGTCCCTCTTGACGTAGTACCTGACTTGCACAGTGACTGATCTTATCACTGATCCAGAGTGTATGCAGCTTGGCTATATTGGTCCTGCTGTGCAATACTTCAGATAGCATGACGCCTCGACCAACGGTGACTTGCTTGACACAAGGGACCCTATTGGCGACCAACGGGCCCTACACGGGCCCTTACTAATGATGTGTCAGGCTCACTCGAGCATGGTCGTAACAGGATGAATACAATTTTTGTAATATGCAATAACAGTTCTAATGGTATCATCATCGCTTATCGATCAAATTATTGTCAATTTTGTCATAGTGGCTTATCTAATGACTTTAATAATAATAGGAATAATAATACGAACGCTGATGATAATTACATTAAAATCACTGACAACAGTACCCCCTTAACTACTAGAAGGGTATCAATGATGATTTTATTCCAACGGACATAATTCCATTGGGAATTCCAGACAGAATAGAAAAGTCTGTTGTAAATTTCGAAAGACGTAATTTTCAAAGCCTGTATTATTTCGTAGAAAATTTTCAAAGGAGTTTCCAACCCGTTGAAAATAGGGATGATAATGGGTTGGGTTCCGGGCAAATGTGCATCGCCCCGGACCGTGAATTCCTTACGAGTCTCGGGGTGACCCTTCTGACCCATTTATACTTTTTAATTCATTTTTTACTTTTTTTAATTTTTTTTCTTTTTTTGATAAGGAAAAATGGGAAAAGAATTCGGGTCGTGGGGCGGAGAAGCTGTCCCGAACCCATCCCACGGACTCGAATTTTGGGACAAGTCGCCCCTAATATGATCGGGTCCTCGCAGGTTTCGGGTCTGTCGGGTTTTTTTGCCATCTCTAGTCGAAAATTTCTTATGAAATCTTTGGTCATTGAAAATTTCCAACAGACTTCGGGGATTCATGGAAAATAACTGATAGAAAGTTGATGTTCGTGGGAAATCTTTATTTTTTCACACGACTCTGATCAAAATCAACCTCAATTTTTTGTATCCTCTTGTTTGCCAATCAACTTCAGGATCAACACAAAAGATGAATATTTTCATGGTTAGTAAAACATTTATATTTTCCCATTCGAGTCTTAATAACAAATATAGTCGTGTGTGTAAGAATTAATAAGTAGTCATTTTTATATTTTTTTCTATACAACAACGGTTAGTTTTTTGGATTTTATGATATGAATTAATTGAAAAATGATCCAAAAATGAAACAAATTTTATTTTGTCCCACTATTGTTGAGATAAAATGCAATATGGACATAGAGATAGGAAAAAGTTGTTGTGAGAAATTCAGAAGCCAATCTACATTTCTTACAGGCAAAAAATATTAACATTTACATTTAAAAAATATGAGTTCAAGATTTGAATTAGTCTTTGAAATTAACAGTGAGTCAAAAAATATGACCGACAATTCACAAAAGCGTGTACACTGCACATTTGAAAGATTAGTCCTATTAAAATTCAAATTAATAATCTATGTACCATAAGACAAATTTGCAAAATAACTTTAATAATCACATTTTCCTTTTTTAATTTAGTCCAAAAACGAAGAAAAAATATTGTTACTTGAAGTAATCTATATAACTAGTATTTATCCCCGTGCGATGCATTGAAATTGTTCTCCACGATATCTATTTCGATAAGTATTCATAAAATTTTAATACTTTTACATAATCAATACAAATATAAAATGTATAAAATGATAATGTTCTATTACAATAATTATGAAAAAAATTTAAAAAATAACCTGACTAATCCAAATTATTAAAAACTTATTTGAATAGTAAATGTCAATTTATATATTTAAATAATAAATGATCTAGATTTCAATATTTTGTATGAGTTATTGTTAATTTAATTGAAAATGCAAATTTACATAATTTCTACATTTGCTTCTTATAATTAACTTTTTTTTTTCAATTTTTTCTGAAAAACAAAAATTTTTATAATGTTAATATTATCTACACGAATTTAAATATGATATTAATCTACACGAATTTTTATTTTATTTTATTTTATTTTATTTTAGTTTTTTATTTTCAAAAATTGCAAGTTCATCTAAGAGGGAAAATGACTTTTAATGTCTCTCCCTCCCTCCGTCCCTCCTACTTCATATATAAAGATAAGAATGCAAATGGGGGACGAAGACTTCAGTTGGCTCAAATGGTTGGGGGTGCCTTGTGATAAGTGTATTTTATACATTTATTTATATGTCAAATTAGAATATTATGTTGTTATTTTGAAATAAATTCTAATTAATTGTTATTTATTTGTTTACTTTTCAAAAAATATCTGAGAATCTTATGAATGGAGCAATTAATGAAAATAATGGACAATTGGATGACACATTGAGTTTAATTGGACAATTTAGAATTTTTTAAAGCTAACCGAGAAACATGCGCGATTCTAAAGTGGAGAAATCAATATTTGGAGGATCAAATTGAAGAAGTTGAGAGTTCGAACGAGCTAATTGAGAAGATTTAGAAGTTAGGGGGCAAAAATGCTCCAATTAAAAGTGAAGGACTTGAGGTGCAAATGAAAGAGGAGGACCAACTTATACAGACTTAAACTTGAAAATTGCATGGGAAATTATAACTATGCGACCGCGCGAGTTATTCTTGCGAGCCCGCACAAGCTTCAGGCTGGGGCTTCGGGTTGGGCTTTTTGCGCGATTTTCGCTAGGTTTTTCCCCTTCTTTCACTAGGTTTTGCTAAAACTTATATATACAACATATGATACACGAATTCCAGACCTTTGTCTCACCTAAGAACAAGTCTAAACTCAAATTTCTACCTTTAATTCTTGGGAGATCAACGCATTACAAAGGAGTGAGAATTGAAGATCACATGAAGAATTGAAACTTGGTGCATGTTATCCATTCTATTATGTTATTTTCAATGAACGCTATTATTTTTTTGTTGTTGTTTAAACATGACGTGTAACTAAATTTCCATGTAAGATGAATGATGTAGCCTAACTTTATTATTTTAATTCCATATTTCATTGTTTTAATGATTCGTTGCATGTATTGATTTATTATTATTGTGTTTAATGCATGAATTAATTGGTCACTAGTTCATGATTTAATGAGTTATTTTCATAATCCGAGAGGTGAGTTAATAACTAAGATCAAGGTAATAAATCCGGTAATTTGACAAGAGATTGAGATATACTTTTGTTATTATTGCGATCGTGTGTGAATTCTTGTGTGTTATGCATCTAGGTAAGGAATATTCGGACCCTCTATTGAGATATATGGTTTACTTACTTAGATAGAATTGATTTAAACTCGAGAGAGGAATTTCAATATACATTAGTGAATTCGAATGAATGCGTATTTAGGAAATAAAACTGAAATTAGAATTAATTTAATTGGTTAGGTGAAATCGTGAATCCCAACTACTTTACAGTCGTTTTTAAAAAAAAAACAATTTTGCACTTTTAATTCTTCGGTTAATTTTCTTAGTTTTAATTTAAAATATCAAACCATTCATTTGTTCAAATAAGGTATAGAGTTAAAACATTTCGATACTTAATAGCAGTCCTTATGGGAACGATAATATGGACTATTTGATTCACTTTATTACTTTTCATGATCCGTATACTTGTGGGTATATTTTGCATCGGAAAATAAAGGTGTACACCTTTCACTCAATGGAAGGTCACATGTTCAAACACCCAAATGCAGATTTCTATAATTGAAAAAAAAATACACAAATAAAGTGTTTATTAAACACAATTTCAAATATGAAGAAATAAGTTTAAAATTACATACATGAGAATATAAGTAATGTATTATAAAAAACTCACCCCACCTAACCAATACAAATCTTTCACAGCAAATTGCGCTCGTCATTGTTACCACCACCACCTCCACTTTGACGTATTGTCACCATTGCATCATCACCAAGACCTTCGATACATTGTCATCGCCGCCGCCACCATCTTCGACATATCGTTGTCGCCATCTCCTACCCACCACCATGGTGCCCCTGAATATCACCGCTACCTCTGCCACCCACTTCTTCACCCAGAAATAAACAAATTAAACCAATTAAACCATAAGAAATGCAAGGTTACATATTCTTTGGGCTCAAATATTTCTACTCATGTTTTACATTTGTAATAAGTTGTTGATTTTAAATCGTGTTTGCTCAGTATATCAACAAATTATTATAGATGGTTATTGTACGGTGAATAATAGTTTCACTTGTGCAAATGAATCTCATGTAAAAAAAAAAAAACACTCATACAGGGGTTTAATTAGAAGGTAAAGTATTCATTTCTTCCATTTCAATTATGAAGTACTCTGTTTAAGACCTTTAGTATTATGTGTTCATAGAGAGTTACATCAAGTTTTTCCTTCTTGTTCCATATATTATAGATTTTATTTTATACTTATGGTATTAAACTTTGCAAAATTTGCTCTAGTGATTAGATGGTGGACTCTTTCAAGTACTCATTTAGATACAAATTTACCATTTATAGCATTTCTTGAAAATTCTGAAGGCATAATGTGATTTCTATTTGTACTCTGGGCTTTACTCAATTCTGTAACTTTCTACACACATTATTACATGACCCATCCCAAATCATCCTACTGGACCTAGGATATGACGTGTTTTGATGACAGGTGTCAACAAGAGGTTGGACCCACCATCAATGCAACCTTGAATTTTCTTATCTTTCAAAATGTCACTTTAAATAATTTTAATTTCTAAAAGTTTGGACAAGGTCACCTCTATAATATTAACATAATCAACCTATAATACGACGAAAAATCCTTAAGTAACCATGCATAAATATTTATAACACTTCCTAAATCTTCCAAGCATGGCAACTGATGTGATAAAATAACTAAAAATTCTTAGTCTAATCCTTTAATAAATACATAACCCAAACTAATATAAATTTATGAAAATTCAATGAACTCATAATCTTAGGTACTTAGATAATAACTTACTCACATATATCATACTCTCTTACTAGGTCAGTGGCATGACTTAGCAGATCAACAGGTTCCAATATCTTCCTAACTCAATTTTACCTGCATCTTATAAGAAAATATAGGAAAAATATGAGTTTATAACTTAGTAAGTGAATGATTCGAATATAAGTATAATTTTCTCATAAATAAACGTTTACAAATAAAGCTTATTTATTCTATTTCAACTTTAGAAAATTTTCGATTATTGCTTTTAAGACTGAAACATGTTGGAATCGTAAAATCCTTTATCCTTTATTATAAATGAGCATATTTAAAGCATAAGGAATATGATAAATACGATATCATGAAAAGTCAAAATAAATTGTCATTTCATCATACTATAAGCAGAAACCTTTATTCTGTAAACTGAATAAGCTGAATTCTATTATCTGAAATCTAATGAGCTAAAATCTTTTATCTAAAATCTGATAAATTGAAGTTTGATATCCAAATCTGATAAACTGAAGTCTGTTAATTGAAATCTGATAAATTGTAATCATACAGAAAATCACACCAAAATGTACCCAATAAACAACCTTACTCATGTATAGAGTAACCTCATGTACAAGGCAAATTCATTCAAATCCGATAACTGGTATACTTAGTCCGATAGTTTGATAATCTGGTCATACACTGGGAAAACGAGTTCACACTGGTGCAGAGCGGGTAAAATAACATATTTGATCGTACACTGTAGAAAGGAATTCACATCAGTTCAGAGCGGGTAAAACTGTCATTTCTGGTCATACATCGTGGAAACGAATTCACATCAATGCAGAGTGGGTAAAATATCCATGTCTGGTGGCACACTTTGAAAACGAATTCATATTAGTGCAGAGCGGGTAAAATAACCATGTCCGGGTGGAAACGAATTTACATTAGTGCATAGCGGGGTAAGATCACCTGGGTACTATTTATAAATATTTACTTTACAATAAAAATCATGTTTTATAGTTTAATCTTTTGAAATAAATAACTTTGCAACTTATCTGACTTACCATAGGAACTATAATAAACAAATATTTCATATAATCTTTTGGAATTGAAATTAATTAAAAAGTACTTATTTTCTGAAAATAAAGTTTTTCACTCACAGAGATATAGACTAAAAACTACGTCGTTCCATTAAATATCCACATTTCGTCCCTCAAACAGCTCGCAATTGCTCTTCGAGTAACAATCTTTTGATAGCAACCATTTTGATCTTTGATTGAACAACCCAATATCCTCCATCACTTGAATAGTCTTTCAAATTCCTGATCACTATTCAACTTCAATAAAAATTCATAAAGACCAATCACATCCACTACAAAACTCAATTTTTCAATATTCGCTAAATTCAACTAGTGATAGGCTTAACCAAATCTGGGATAAATTCACATCTCCAAAAGTATAATGCTACAACCTTAAGTTCCATATTTATAAAGCAAGCTTTTGATCTAACTTGAATTTCACTATTATTTCTTGTAAGGATTTTAATGAATCGTGTGGGCTTATATGTGAAATATTGTGTATTGAATAAAAGACTATAATTTGGTTAAACCCATTTAAAGTGATCTAATAAGGATTTACTATATTGGGCTTTAATGCATCTAATAAATGTATGGGCTTTTATTTGTAGATATCAGGCTATTACTTAATTTCATGATGGGCCGAATTAGGTTAACAGGTAATTCAGTATATAAACAGGATTATGGTCCCTGAGTCATACGTACTTTTCACTCTATCTGACATCCCATCATTAGAGAGAAAATAAGGACTACGTGTTGATTTGGAAGACCCAACCATCAGAATCAATCATCGTGAACCATGTTGGATTAAGGTACGCTTCCACTTCGGTTACTTGATTCTTGATAATTCAATATGATGATTTTGGATCGTAGATAAATAATCATCTGTGACAAATTTTTTAGCAAGTGGTATCAGAGCCAATCATCACGTTGGATTGTCGATCTGTTTTTTAATTGTATGGTTTGGATTTAAATTTTTTTTAATTGATTCTCGAAAATTATAAATCTGATTAGGTTATGAATTGAATATTTTACATGTAAAATTGTCAAAATCGTATGCAATTTCTTCTGCTAACGGCCATGAATGTGTTTATTTTACTACATTGTATATGAATGTAATTGGTTATGGATTTTTTTATGTATGATTATGGTTATATAAACATTAAACCGTGAGCAATTCTTTTCATTACTGCCGTATGCTTTTCATTTGGAGTTTGGGTGTATGAATTTGCATCTGGTTTTGGATTTGGACGATTGAAATATTTGGGATTTCAATATGGGTTCTTAATATGATTTTGAGGTGTTTGATATCGATGGATATTATCTAGCATTTTTCTTTTGGAGTTAAGATTCAGAAATTTGAGAATGTCGTTGTATCTAGGATTTTGAATTCGTTGTTGAGCATAAAATATATGGTTTCGATTGGATTTGATTTGTCTCTATACATGTAACAAAACCGTCGAATACAACCGTCGTGAGCATGTGTTTGCGGTCTCGGGGTCCGCGAGTGCGGCTGCACTGCGTGCGCCATACTAGATAGCAGCGCCGGAAGAGATGCTGGAGCGAGAGGGAATGGAGGTCACCAATAATGGCGCCGCTTCTGCCAGATTTGGCGGCAGCGACGGACTAGGGTTGAAAACCCTAACTGCTGCGAAAAACAGATTTTTTGGAGAAGGGACTTGACCGGGAAATTAGGAGATCTCAGGGTTCTTTGTGTAATTTTCGATATTTTGAATTATTTGCACCTCAGGAATTAAAGCAAATGGTTTGCAAATTAAAGAAATCCATTTGTATGCTCAAGCCAGCTGCCCGTTAAGGGTAATACAAATTTTATCAAGTAATTATCTCGTTTGGTCTTAAGATTAATGTTGTTGATGGTTGTGTGTTGTTCGCTCAAAATAGTGTACCGCAAGCGCACGGGTCGCGTACAAGTAATAAAGTGGACTTTTTGAGTCTGGGTTGTCGATCCCACGAGGAATGTATACTCTATTATACTCTAGTTAATTTAATCTTAACAAATAAAACACACAATTAAAAGATGGAGTTGGAAAATTCTAAATTAAAGAAACTAATTTTAAACCTAATTAAAATAAGGAAAATGAAAGATAAAATAGTTGGGATTCATGATTTCATTTAACTCTCGCTTAAGTAATTTCTCAACACATGCAAATTAATAAATTACTCATTTACAATGTCAGACCCGATTTTCCAAGCTTAGCTAATTACCTCTCTCGAATGAAATTAACCCTAATCAATTGGTCTAACCTACTATATCTCTATGTCGATTAAAGCCCAATCAATTGCATTAACTCTTTGTGTAAATAGCTCAATGGATCATCTAGGGTTTAAGGTATATCTCTATCCTTAACAAGAACCTAGAGCATTTGTTATTTGGTCTAAAATGCATAATATCTCTCGATTATCATACACTTCACAAAGCATATATTTGGTGATCAATCAAACACATGGAATTATCTCAATAACAAACACACATGAAATAAGCTCAAAATTAATAAACAAACATTAAAATTACTTAAACTAAGTTAAGCTACATCAATCATCCCAACATAAAATAACTAGCCCATTATATAAATATTCCACAAAAGATAAGGTTTATGAAAATACATTACAAAATATAGAAATTAAGGATAAAAATACAAGAAGAATGAAATACAACACTTCCCTTGATTTTTGCTCCAAGAATCTTTCAACAATGCTTTGTATTTTCACTTACTTCTTGCTTCTTTGATCCAAATGGTGCTAGTAACTTAGAAACAAAACTAAACTACAAACTAATCTACAAACTAAATCAAAACAAAGAAGAGAAAAAGAAAAGAAAAGAAAAAGAAAAGAAGGAAAAAAGGGAGAAAAATGGAAGGGGGCTAGGGTTTGTGAGGTTGAAAAAATGAAAAGTATCCCAAACCCTACTCAAAATGCCCAAAAAATACCTCTTTTCGCGTAGATCCGCGAAAAACAACAGATGGGCCGAACCGGGTCGACCCAGATTATCGTCCAATTTTTTGACCACGCGATCGCGTGGTTGACTGCCTCGCGATCGCGTGGTTGGCCTTGTAAGTCTCGGGTTGGATTTTTGGCCTCTCTCGCGATCGCTACCTGCTGGAACCACGCGATCGCGTGGTTAAGCTACAGCTTCGTCTTTCCATGATTTTGCAATTGGGTCCTCCAACTTCTGGTCCTCTTCAATTTAATCCTCGAATTTTGACTTTTATTACAAATATGCCCCTGAAATATTTGCAAGGTAGGTCCTCCATCTTTCTGAGATGTTGCAATTCAGTCCCCAAACTTTTGATTTCTTTCAATTAGGTCATTGGACATCGAAATTGCTCTTCTTTTCGCTCAATTGCACTCCAATCTTGTCCATTTTCTTTCCAATTGAGGTTGTACCTAATTGTACAAGATAAACACAATATATAAGTAGATATTTGCTCAATTTGTCAATTAAATTGTCTATTTAAAAACACAATAAGTGTGTAAAATGCACACTTATCATATGTGGTCTTGAGATTAATGTTGTTGATGGTTGTGTGTATTACAAGTTTAGTGGGAGTAAGTATATTTTCCTGGTTTTATATGTTGATTATTACTTGCCACCAATGATATAGACATGTCACATAAAATTATAAGATTTTTTGTCAAGAAATTTTGATATTAAAAATCTTGGTGACGTCCCTTTTGTATTAGGGATTCAGATACACCGGGATTGCTCTCGAGGTATTCTTGAATTGTCACAAAATGGATATATCGATAAAGTACTTAAGAGGTTTGTCATGCAAGACAGTAAATCAGGGGACACCTCTATCGCTAAGGGAGACAAATTTAGTCTCGACTAATGCCCGAAAAGTTATCTTGAAGTTAAGGAAATGCAGAAAATCTCATATAGTTTAGCTATTGGGAATCTGATGTATACTCAGGTTTGTACACGTCTGGATATTGCGTACATTGTTGGGGTACTGAGGAGATATTTAAGTAAACCTGGGATGGATCATTTGAAAAGCGGCCAAACATGGGTTATAAGGTATTTAAATAGAACAAAAGATTACATGCTCACATATAGAAAATCGGATCAGTTGGAGATCATATGGTATTATGATTCCGATTTTGCTAGATGCCAAAACAGTAGGAGATCCATATCAGGCTACATCTATTTGCTAGTTGGAGGAGTTATTTCTGGAAGGAGTGCCTAGCAGACACTTATAACTTCTTCCACCATGGCACCAGAGTTTGTAGAATTTTAGGCATCTAATTATGGAATGTAGATGCGAAATTTTTTCATTGGGCTGCGTATTCTGTACGATATAGAAAGACCACTAAAGTTATATTGTGACAATAACTCAGCAGTTTTATATTCCAGTAACAACAGGAGCTCACCTAAGTCAAAATACATTGACATAAGTTCCTAGTCGTGAATGATACAGTTCAGAGTGGACACGTGTCAATAAGAGCATATTGGGACAAACTCCATAATTTCGGATCCGCTTACTAAGGTATTACCACCCAAGGTCTTTCATGATCACATTACTCGTATGGGTGTTATATTTCTTGAGAATATTTGGTTTCAGTGGAATTTTGTATTTTGGGTACTTTTGCTTTAGACACATTTATTGTCCTTTCGGATTAATGTTAAAGTTATTTACAGCTGTAAGGTTTCAAGTTTATTATCTCTGAACTCGTTTGAGGATGATCTCACTAAAGTTGGACCAGTTGGAAATAGGCATGTTAAAGATCACATTACATGCAATTTCCATGCTACACATTCATACTTGATCCATGCAATTTAGTTATGTCGATATACGTGACCATTGATGGGTTTAGTTACGATAAATGTAGCGAAAGCCGCTTTGATCCTATGTTGATATGATTGAGGACCGGATTGTTTGGGGATGCATTCAGTAATGATAGCAAAATTCTGAGTACTCATAAGGTTATGATTGATACACAATTGTAAGGTTACACATATAGCCCAAGTGGGAGATTATAATGATTTTAATCGATCGTATGGGCTTATATGTGAAGTATTGTGTATTGAATAAAAGGATATCAAATTTGGTTCAGCCCATTTAAAGTGATCTAATAAGGATTTGGTATTTATAAGTGTATTTTATACATTCATTTGTATGTCTAAAGTAGAATATATTGTTGATATTTTGGAATAATTACTATTAAATTTGAGTTAATTTGTTTACTTTTCAGAACATATCCTGAAAGATGAAGAATGAATCAATTAATGGGAAAAAAGACACAATTGGATGCTAAATTGGAGCTAAAATGAGAAATTCGTAGTTTGTGAAGTCAACCGGGAAACCTACATGGTGCCAAAGTGAACGAATCAGAGGTTGGAGGTCCCAATTGAAGGAATTGAGAGCTTAAACGGGTAAATCGAGAAGAATATAAAGTTCGGGGACTAAATCGCAACAATCAGAAGTTAAGGATCAAGGCGGCAATAAAAAGGCAGGGACCAACTTACACTATCGCGAAAAGATGGAAATTTCACATCACGGATCGTCGTATGTCTACTGCGCGATCGTGCAATGCCTCGAAATCTTAACCCGAGAGTTAAAGACCTTACCACGCGATCGCTAGGGTTTCCACCACGCGATCGCTCGGTTATCCGACTGGGCCGCATATCAGATTTTTCTCGCGAATTTTAACAGGCTTTGGGCTTTTTGACATAGGTTTTCGGGAAAATTACGCAAACTCCTAGGTCTAAAGATCACGTTTTAAAAATAAGGTGATGATGTTTAGTTGTTTAAAAATCAGGTGTTAATTAAAATTAACAATTATTAATTAAATGTTTTATTAATATTAAAACCAAATATAGCTCAGCCTTCACGAAACACGTTCCAAACAAGAGTCTCTCTCTCTCTCTCTCTCTCTCTCTCTCTCTCTCTCTCTCTCTCTCTCTCTCTCTCTCTCTCTCTCTCTCACACACACACACACACACAGACCGACGACGGTGACGGAAGCGGTGACCCCTCTCTACCCACCAAGTCACCAACGTAGCGGAGATCTTGCCCTTAGCTCGACTGCAAGTTCCAGTCGTCGCTGAAGGGTGCGATATGTGGTTGTACGATTCTGTAGTGGTTCGTGTCGACGACGATGGAGCTGCGATGGGGCGATTTGTGGTATGTGTGCATTGCAGGTGTGGTTGTGCTGTGTTGTGAGGTGGTGGTACAATGGTGAGGTTGGAGTAGGCGGCTCAAGGTTGTCGTGGACCCGTAGTGGTGGTGTTGCTTGCAGCTCCGATGGTGACGCTGGTGAAGTGATTGTGGTGCTGTGCGATTCTATAGTGGTTCGATTTGTGGTGGGTGCGGTGATGCGATTTGTGTTGGTGTCGACGGCAATGGAGGTGTGATGGGGCGATTTGTGGTATGTGTGCAGTGCAGGTGTGGTTGTGTGTGTTGTAAGGTGGTGGTGCAATGGTGAGGTTGGAGCAGGCAGCTCAAGGTTGTCGTGGACCCGTGGTGGTGGTGGTGGTGGTGTTGTTGCTTGCAACTCCGATGGCGACGTTGGTGAAGTGATTTTGGTGTCGTGTGGTGGATTTTGGTTGGTAAGTGCAAATTTAGCCTAGTCCTGCAAAATAACTAATAATAGTTATTTTTGGGTGTATTTTGTTCCACATGAAGATGCTTCTTTTTCTACAGTTTGGGATTTTCCAGTATGTGGTCCGACTGTGGCATGGAGGGTGGAGGTTCAGCTTTTTTTTCCGGATTTTCCTCGAAATAGCAACGTCTACTGATTGAGGCTCTTTTTTTTTTTTTTTGTAATCGAAATGTAAAAATGGTGATGGTGGTGGATTGAGGATTAAGTGGTGGTTGTGGTGTGTTGTTGGTGGTGGTGGATTGAGGTGGTGGTGTGATGGTGATAAATCGAGGCTTCGGTGGAGTTTGCTCTCTGTTGATGGTAATGGTGGTAGTGGAGGAGGCGGCGATGTCGGTGGTTGGGGATTTGATGCTTTGTAATGTCGCCGCCGGCAATGGCGGGGGTTGAGTGGTAGATAACTGGATCATATTTTTCTCCATTTCTGGCAGTACCGACTGAGGGATTTTTGGGGTGGGTGGGAGGTAGAAGAGAGGGGGTTAGAGTTAGGGTGGGAGTAGGGTAAGGTCTTGTGGGGGTTTGGGGTGGGGTGATATATTGTGATGATTTGTTGTGATTGTGACTAATTATTAGGTAAATGTGATCAAAATATGACTGATTGTGACTTGTGGGACTTGTGACGAGTATGGAATGTGATCAATTATTAAGTAAATGTGACTAAAATATTAACTAATTGTGACTTTGTGTGACTTGTGATAGTGCGGATTGTGACCAATTATTAGGTAATTGTGATCAAAATATTGATTAATTGTGATTTTGTGCAACTTGTGACAAGAAATATTGACTAATTGTGATTAAAAAAAACGTCTTAGTTGTGACAAATAATCAAATAATATGTGATCAATTATAGATGATTGTGACCAATTATATTAGAGATTGTGACCAACAATGACTTTGTGTGACCAATGGACGAGGACGTGATGTGACCTACAATTGTGTCAAGTATGACTATGTGTGACCGAGCTATGACTTTGTGAGAACGAACAGTGACCTTGTGTAATCGAACTTGACCTCTTGTGACCGAAGAACTGTAACCTCGTGCGACCGAACCGTGACCTCGTGCGACCCAACCGTGACTTTGTGCGACCGAACTGTGACCTCGTATGATCAAATTGTGACCTTGTGTGACTTTTGTGGGTGGGGTGCGGGTGGAGTGTCGTGGGGGTAGTGTGAAATTTGCAACTAAATTTGTTATTGTGACTGAATTGTGACTTTGTGTGACCAATTGTGGCTTTACTAATGGGGGTGGTGGGGTGGGTGATATGGGGTGAAATTTGTGTCTAAATTTGTAATTGTGACTGAAATGTGACCAAAATATGACTATGTGTGACCGAATTGTGACTTTGTAAAAACAAAGTGTAACTTTATGTGATCGACTTGTGACCTCGTGTGATCTAATCGTGACCTCGTTTGACCTAATTGTGACCTCCTGTGACTTAACTGTGACCTAGTTTGACCAAACTGCAACTTTGTGTGACCGAACTTTGACCTTGTGTGACCAACTGTGACTTTGGAGGGGTGGGATTTTACACTGAAATTTGTAATTGTGACTCTGTGTGACCTTGTGTGACTTAACTGCGATCTCGTGTCAACTTACGTGATTGACTGTGATTTTGGGGGTGGGGATGGTGGGGTAGAGGTCGGGTGAGGCTAGAAAAAGTAAAAGAAATCATTTTTTTGTGGTGAGGTAGGGTCGAAGTGAGTGGGTTGGTGGGGGGATCGAGGTTGAAAAAGTAGAAGAAAAAAATCATTTTTTTGTGGGTGGGGGTAGGGTAGGGTGGGTCAGGGTGGGGAAAAGTAGAAGAAAAAAATCATTTTTTTGGAGTGGGGTGGATGGGTGGGTGGGTGGGTAGGGTGGGTGTCTAGGTTGGGTTGGGGGTTGGAAAAAGTAGAAGAAAAAAATTATTTTTTGGGTGGGTGCGTGGGTGGGGTGGGATGAGATGAGGTGGTTGGGGTGAAGTGTGAAAAAATAGAAGAAAAATAAATTTTTGATGGGGTATTGTGGGTGGCGGGGTGCGGTGCGGTGTGATGGGGTGGGGTGTGGCGGTTGGGGGGAAGTGTAAAAAAATAGAAGAAAAATTATTTTTGGATGGAGTGGAGGTGGTTGGGAGGGGTGTAAAAAATAGAAGAAAAATCATTTTTGGATGGGGGTATGGTGGGATAGGATGGGGCGGTTGAGGTGAAGTGTGAAAAAATAGAAGAAAAATCATTTTTGGGTGGGGTAGGTTGTGAAAATATAGAAGAAAAATCATATTTTGGGAGGTAGGGTCGGGGCGGGGGTGGGTAGGTGGGTGGCGAGGTAGGGTCGGGGCGGGGTGGGTAGGGGAGTGAAAAATTAGGAGAAAAAATTAATTTTGGGTGGGGTGGGGTTGGGGATGAGTGGAAAAGTAGTAAAAAAAAATCATTTTGGGTGAGGTGGGTTGGGGTAGGGTTTGGGGCAAGGCTGATGGGGGAGTCGAAAATTAGTGCAAAAAAATTAATTTTGGGTGGGGTGGGTGGGGTTGGGGTAGGTGGCGGGGTAGGATATGGTAGGGTCTAGGCGAGTTGTGGAAAAGTAGTAGAAAAAAATCATTTTGAGTGAGGTGCGGGTGGGATAGGGTGGGGTGGGACTAGGGGTGGGTGGGTTGGGTGTCGGGGTGGGGTGGGGTGGGTGGAGGGTTAGATTGGGATGGAGTGGTTGTGGATTAGATATTGTTTTTATTTTATTATTTAATATTATACCTTTCTTTGTCAACTCATTATAATTATTATAATATTGTATTAATTAATTAATATATTAAGACCTGATTTTTACAAAAAAAATTTAAGTTTGTTATATTTAAAAAGTGAAAGTTTTAGTTGTATAGTTATGTGCTTTTCCCTAGGTTTTCTCCAAAACCTATATATACAACACATGAGGCACGAAATCGGGACCTTTGCCTCTCGATAGAACGAGCTACAATCAAGCTTTTCACGTTAAATTATTGGGAGATCGGAGCATTGTAAAGGGGCGAGACTTGGAGATACTTGAAGAGTTGATAATTGGTTGTGCAATCTTTCCATTCTTCTTTGTTATTTTCAATGAACGTCATTAAATTTTGTTTTTTCTATTTAAATATGACGTGTAGCTAAATTTAATATTGGGATGAACGATGTAGCCTAGTTAATTATTTTAATTCCATATTCCTTGTTTTAACGATTCAATGCATGTGTTGATTTATTATTGTGTTTAATGCGTGAATGAACTGGCCACTCTTTCATGATTTTATGTGTTATTTCCATAATCCGAGAGGTGAGTTAATAACATAGATCTAGGTAATAAATCCGGTAATTGAACGAGAGATGGAGATATACTCTTGTTATTAGTGCGGTCGTGTGTGAATTCTTGTGTGTAATGCATCTAGATAAGGAATATTCGGACCCGCTGTAGAGATACAAGGTTGACTTATTTAGGTAGGATTTATTTAAACTCGAGAGAGGAATCTCAATTTGAATTAGTGAATTCGATCGAACACATATTTAGAAAATAAAATCTGGAATTGGAATTGATTTAATTGGCTAGGTGAATTCGTGAATCACAACTATTTTACAATCTTATTTGAAAACAAAACAAATTAGCAATTTAATTCTTTGGTTTAATTTCTTAGTTTTAGTTCGCAATCACAAATTCTCTTCGTCTGTTTAAATAAAGTGTAGAAATAAAATATTTTGGTAATTAATAGCAGTCTCCGTGGGACGATAATCCGGACTCTAAGGTCCACTTTATTACTTCTCACGACCCGTATACTTGCGGGATATTTCGCACCGCGAGATATCGGCGAACATGTATATTGGACTTTAATGTGTCTAATTAATGTATGAGTTTTTATGTGTAGGTACCAGACCATTACCTAATTTCATGATGTGCCAAATTAGGTTAACAGACAATTTAGTATATAAACACAGTTACGGTCCCCGAATCATACGTACTGTTCATTCTGTCTGACATCCCATCATTAGAGAGAAAATAAGGATTACATGTTAATCTAGAAAACTCAACCATCAGAATCAATCATCGTGAACCATGTTGGATTAAGGTACGCTTCGCTTCAGTTACTTGATTCTTGATAATTCAGCATGATGATTTTGGATCGTAGATAAACAATTATTTGTGATAAATTTTCTAACATTTCTGAATATTCTTTTAAATAATGGGAAATTCAACTTAATCCATACTTATATATCAAAAATCAATTATTTAATATCATGTAGTCATACTAAAATTAAATATTAATGTACAAATTAAAAAATAAAAAACCTGTATCATATGCAATTTCTTTAGCATATTACCTCAAATACATGCTAATACACGTCAGGAAAAATAGACAAAATTGGTTAAAAATGCTTTTCCAATGCAGTCCATGGATTACAATGTTAAGTTAACGTGGCTTATAAAAATAGACAATGTAGGATGTTTCGTCTAGATGTAGAAGCTGTGTGGCATGTGGGACCTGATGACTCAGTATTTTATTTAATTTTATAATTATTTTAACTATAATAAAATAACGTTAAATCTGGAAGTTCATAAAAAAATAAAAATAAATAAATGTAGTTCAAAACTTGGGAGTTTGCTTTTAAAATTGGGACGTTCAAAAAAATGAAATAAACTTTGTTTTTTAACCTAAAAAGTTCGAATTTATTAGTATTACACCTTGCAATGCAAGGTCATTTGTTACTTACATATATCAAATTTATAGATTAATATATGAATATTTAATTAAAAATGAGAAACGAAGAGAGACAATTAATTATAAAAAGGTACAATTACACATACCTTAAATTTTTTTTACGGTTCGTATGTTTACCATTCCAGAAAATTTACGCTTAAAATCTCATTAAAATGAAAAGGCTAAGAAAAAATAGATTGATGAACGCTCATATTTTATTATCTTTCATTTCCTATTTTTAAATAAAAAAATTTATGGATACTAACAACATTCATTGGGGTTTTTTTTCTTTTTTATGAATTTAAGAAAAATTATAATTGATTTCTATATGTTAACATATAAAATGAATATTTAATTACAATTACGCATAACTTAATTTTTTTGTTATGATTTGTTTGTTTGCTGTTCTAGGAAATTTTTGTAAACGTTATAATTTAAATTGACTTAAAGTTGAAAGTGAGAAAAAAAATTACATTTAAATAGGATTTGAAGTAAGTGAAAAAATAGATATATAAATATATGTGATATATGCTAAAAATTTAATTAAAATGAAAAGGAAAGAAAAAATTTATCGATGCACGCTCCTATTTTATTCTCTTCTATTATCTATTTTTAAAGAAAAATATTTATGTGATATTAACAACATTTTTTTCCGAATATAAAAAAAAATTATAATTGATTTTAAGTCAGGACGATCTTACGGACAATATATTTTCAGTTTGCTCCCACTTGTTATCTTGTATTAAACTTCTAGTTGGGATCTTCGATTTGACACATATTTCACATATTTTTTTGCCTTCAAAATAATATAATAATAATTATAAAAAGAATAATAATTAATACAAAAAATAGTTTATAGATAGTATTATAAAACTTAAATAAAAGATATAATTTAAAATGAATGAGATATCAAGTAAAATTAAAAAATCTAAAAACTTTCATATGATCTTTGAGTCGATTTTACGGATAACATGTTTACATTTTGTTCTCACTTGTCAACTTATATTAAACTTTTCGTAAAAATATTTGATTTGACACCCATATTACATATTTTACGATTTAAATATAATAAAATAATTATCAAGAGAATAATAACCATTACAAAATAAAAAATAGTTTATACACTAAAATAAATTAAAATCTTGATGTCATTAATAGCATAATACGAATTCTAATGTTACGTACCGTAATAAATGCTAAAATATTTATTATATTATTTTTTTGCACAGATTTCCAGATTTAGAAGGTCATTTTGGATAAGAAACTATATGCGTATTATTTTTGACATGGACTTTTTTATATATATATACACACACATGCTTTTTTAATAAATTTAACTCATTAACAAAAAATTGTCGCTAGATAAAATTATATAAAAATATTAGTCCAAGAAAACAACATTTATATTTTATAATAACGAAAATTTAATATCATTTTAATTATTTTGAATTTTAAATTTTAAAAAATGCCACATAATCAAAATTGTTTAAATGTAGAAGAAATCATTAGAGAATAAATTTTAAACTTCTCTATCTATTTCTCCACGTTCTCTAGAAGTTAGTTTATTTCATTGTCACGTCAACTCCAATCCATAAAGTACATTTGAGATGCTCTAATACTTGCTAAACTTCGAATTTAAGTCAATCATTCATAATCTCTAAAAAAACTTAGTTGAAAAATTTTCACTTACCCTAAAAATCAGAGTATCTTCAATAGCCCATGTTGAGAAATATATATTTTCATTCTCGCTTCGAAAATCGACCGACCTCACTTCTATCTCTCTCTCTCTCTTTTGAAATTAGGGGGAAAATTGTGGGCTCAACCCTTATACATGGCATATATATTATATAATTACAAAACAAGTCCATTTTCTTCATATAGGGTATGGTATAAGATTAAATCCCTAACTTTCAATAAAAGAAACTATATCCTTGAAATTCTAATTTCTCTCAATTAGGTCCTTTAGATATTTGTAATTGTAAAATAGAACCCATAAAAATCATTTTGTTAATTTAAGTCCTCATGAAAATATTTTCTTCAATTTTAGTCATTATTTGACTTTAACTTTGACTAGCAGGATTTATGATATTGAATAAATAATCTTGACTTTAACTATAAAGGAATGTGACATAACACATTATGTGTAGATATAATTGACTAATTAGACAAAGAGATTCATCATAATGTTCAACTGAAAGATGATAAAGAGAAGAAGCCAGTGGCAGACAGAGAGGGGGGGGGGGGGGGGGTCCTGGGTGGTCACGTGATCCCCCAAATTTGAAGTTTATTTATTTTTTTAATTGAATGGAGGTAATGTTTGGACTTTGAATAATTGAAATTTATGCGTATGTAATAGATTATTTTAGATGAAATATATGCAAAAGATTGTAGAATGTACTCAGTAAATATAGCCTATTTTTTGTACCAATTACAATCTAGATTTTAATCTTGGTCAAAGTCAACATTCAATCTCAACCATAGATTTCATGCGACCTACAACTTCTCAATCACACATCTCATCAACTTTTATCAAAATCTACTAAAAATCTAATTTTAATCTACACTAAACAAGAACATAATTGATTGAAATTTGAATATGTTAATTGATTGTTTACTGTGATATAACATGTCAATTTCTTTTGAATTATAACGTAGGTAATACTGAAAATAATTTAGTATATTTGTGAGATTGCATATTATTTAGTACATTGACTTGTGTGAATTTGAATTTTATCGTTATTTGCTACTTTTTCTAATTTTTTTTTGAGGCAGCCCCCCGTGGGTTCTACCGAAAACTGTGCCCCCTACTACAAAATGTCTATGTCCGCCACTGGAAAAAGCAGTGTGGGTGTGCATTTACTACTCTTGGTATCTCTCTTTTGTAGAGCATATTGCTACAGTTGTGTCATTGTACTTTGCCAGGTTACTTCTTATTGGCAATGAACCGTGTAATGTAATACACCTGTTAAGACTATCGTTGTTACACTTTGTGGCCAATTTTTAGTTCATTCAAACAAAATTCCAAAACGTGTGAATGAATGTGATATATGCATGGATAAGTTCTTAAGAAGAACTTCGAGAATATCTAATCCGTTTTTTAGTTTGATCAATAAATAGTTACCGGTGAATTTTTAAAGTTAGTACTTTACCGAAAGTTTCAAAAAAGTAGTTTTAAGTGGCTTAATTTGGCAAGCCATAACTTCCTCATCGATTAATCATTTTTTGTGTGGTAAAGTGTATGGAAAAGTATGCCATGAGTACTTCGAAATGGTATCAAGAACTTGATGTTTCGACCTCGTTTGGTACCTCGAAATTAAACTCGAACATGTCTTTCCAAAATTAAAATTTTGAAACTTTAGTGACCGGTTGGAAGTATATTAAAGTTGGGTGGATAATCCGTAACAGCATATAAAGTTTGGTGTCCACTTGGAAGCATATTAAAGTTGGGTAGCTAAACCATGAGAACATATAAAGTTCGGTCAAATAGGGTGAGACGATTCAAAGTTCAATGGCAACTTGAAAATATATTGAAGTTTGGTGACTAAATCGTGACAGTGTATAAAGTTCGGTTGCCATTAAAACAATTAACTCAGCCGTTACGTAACAATTACCAACTCACGTGTAAGGACCGTGTGACAGGGAGAGGGGTTAATATTTTGACATTTTCAATTTTTTTTCTCTGAGATGAATCTAGGGTTTTCTTCTTCATCGTCACACATACTGTTGTAATACTATAGCAAATCACCATAGAACCCTATATTTAAATTCTGGATTACAGTTCGGACGCACAAAGAAATCATCAATTCACCGTCACTGTTAATTATTTTGATGAAACCCTAATCAGTAGACAGTATTACTTTTTCTTGATTTCATCAGCAATAGATCTATAAATCTGGAAAAAATCGGATCGATTATAAAGAAGAAACTATTCTTTCTCAAGGACCGATAGATTGATTTTTATTGATTTCCCTCAAATTTCACACACTGATGAATTCCGTACAGCTATATTGAAGAAGAGAAATTGGTTAAAAATTCTGATTTTTTGAGAAAAATGTATGGAAAATCGGTGGTGGTTTACGAAGGAGAAAGGGTGCTGGGAGAGGTGGTTGTGTATCCAACAGAAATACAAGACGGTGTCGTATGGGGAGAGCGTCTTAAGGAAATTCGGATATCTCACTACTCACAATCCAGTGAGAGGTGCCCGCCACTAGCCGTGCTTCACACCATAACTTCCACCGGAATTGCCTTCAAATTGGAGTCGTCACAACATCAGGACTCGCCGCTTTCCGTTTTGCATGCTACATGTCTCAGAGATAACAAGGTATATTATCGCATTGCCCGCCACCAAGTACAGAACGTCAACTTCTTCAAACAGTTAACTAAAATTCCACCTAGTTCAATTGAAACTTTAAAGAAACCTTACTATAAGCAACGTTAAAAGAAACATTATATCAACTCATGAAAATAGATCTCCCACATTTCTTAAAAAAAGTTTAAACTCTGCTTCAGAAGTGAACTTGCAGAAAAAATGAATTCAGATAGATTCAGTCTTCATGAAAATTTATCTGTTCCGGAACTGGAATCACTGAAGAAAGATTGAACTTTGGACAAAATAACACTCGCGACACTGAAAAATTTACTGTGAATTTTGATGAATTTAAGTGCATTTTGAAGAATTACAGGATCTTGGAACCGCAGCTTTGGTGCGTACCAAGAACTTTTTGATCTCTGAAGTGAATCTCCTGGGAAATTATTAAGCCAATTAATGGAATTGATTCTTTTTTTGTTAATAACATTTATGATGGCTTCGATGCGCCAATGACATGCTTTGTCGTATATGATGATTTTACACATAAATTTGGGCAAGGGCAACAGATACAACAAATGTTGAACATGAGTTTTGGAAGCTATAGAAGTATTTTTAAACATTTCAGCTTCGGACAGGATAATTCTTTTTTTTCTGTAATCCATTAATCCATAACGAAGGGCAGCAAACACCTAATGGAGACTGACAGACATTAAAAAGAACAACTTTGTTTTTGTTTTTGTTTTTATCATAATGTGCTGAGTACTGAGATATTCTTGAATTATGTTTTGATATTGCCTCTAGATTTTTTTCCAGATGGAAAGTTTAGACTCTTGAGTAACTGGTTACTGCCGTTGTAGATTCCCCCGGTAATTTATATAAACGAAGAATTCTTCTTGTTATAAGTATTGTGGAATCTATATGGAAGTTTAAGGCTTATATATTCTTTGCTCTCAGAAAAACTTTTATCTTCTTCATTTGATTTGTCCTTTTTCCTTTTCTCCTCTACATTCTATTAAGTCCATGTTTGAGCCCTGTTCTAAAAAACTCATTTTCAATTACACATTTTCCCAATAAAATAATTTGACACTTAATTCAAATTTTTTTCTATTTTTAATCACACATTTTCCAAAAAAAATCTGGTGTGGAAGCGATATTAGAATATTTGAAACAAGAATAAAGCTTTAAGAAAGCTAAGAACTTTGTAAGGAATATAATCTTTGTATTGGATTGATTAATGAATTGATTGAGTAAGTGTATAATGCTTATTTATATGAAAAGTTATTCCTGAATCCTGTTAATATAAGGAAGGTAAAATAAGGAAACAAAATAAAATCCCAATCTAAAATAAAGAAGAAATCCTAAAAGAATTCCTATTATAGAGATAAAACCTATTACTACTAAAATAAATAAAAACAAATAAACTTATAATAGGAAACTAATATTACTTGAAATAGTAAACTAATCCAAATCCTTACCAAACTTAATTTTGTCCTACATCAACCCCCTCCACTTGAAGGAAACTCGTCATCGAGCTTTGTTAAAATAAAAGAAAATCAATCAATTGGGAGGAAAATACTCATCATTTCCATTACGTCACATGTTGACCAAATATCCATCTATTTATTCTCCACAATTGCTTTTAATGATATCCACTTCCCTCCTACATTGTTCATCTTTTCATCCTTAAAGACACTTTTTGTATGGACCTTCACAGATTCTTTCATAGCTTGTATGTATTTAAACTTAGGACTCGAGGAAATTCTCTAGCCACCTGTTGCTTTATTCTAGGCTTGTTGATGTAACCAACATTCATACCAGTTAAAATCTGCAAATTTTTGTAAGTCGCATCTTTAAATATATCCATCCTTCATTCCAAAATATTGGACCAAGGTTGGTTTTGCAATCCTTCGATCATCATCGCGAAGATGCATACCACCACCACCATAAATAGTTATCAACCAAGGGAAATCCTTGCTCTGATACCAATTTTGGTGCGGAAACGATATTAGAATTCTTGAAACAAGAATAAATCTTTAAGAAAGTTAAGAACTTTGTAAGGGGTGGGCGTCGGGTGTTTCGGTTCAGGTATCTCAAGAATTGGAATCGAACCATACTTTTTCGGTTCTTGTAAAATGGAACCATTCGGTTCCATTGAATCGCCAAAACCAAACAATTCGGTTTTGGTTCAGTTTCGGTTCTAATTCGGTTCCATAATAATAATTATTTTTCGAGAGCTTTATCGAGGAGCATCAGGCCTCGAGAAGTGAGCCAATAACCTGAAATAAACTTGTACCGAATATACCAAGATCAAGGATTTTGAAAATCCTTTCTCCTCAAAGAAAGTATGGGATTCTCCATAAAATGGAAGAGATTCATAAATAAAAATAGGAAACAAATGATCTAGAAGGTTTTTCGAGGATGGCAATGTAGTAAACTTGTGGGATGAATAATGAGTTTTAAATGCATTATTATTAATTATTTTATATTTGTATTAAAATATTTAATTAACTCCATCGTGGTCATTTACAACTTCGCTTATTAATAAGTTTGTCTCATTCGATTTTCATTTACTAAGAATTTCAGTCCTAGTATGAAGTTAAAGGTTACAATGATGTAGAAACGTAACAAATTTCATAAAAAAAAAATTAATCATTTTCACTTTACCCAAAAAAATTATAAATTCTTTTGATTTTTAGTTTTAAGACAACCAATTAAGATCATAAAAAAAATAAACAAGAATCAAAGACCAGTTCTAACTTCGATTTTTCCGTTCTAAAGGCGGAACCAAGAACCGAACCGAAAACCAATCGGTTCTCGGTTCCAAAACCAATTTCCTATTTTTTTTTTTTAAACCATATGGTTCCGGTTTTTTCGGTTCGGTTCTGGTTTTTTTGCCCACCCCTAACTTTATTGTAAGGAATAATTTTTATTGAATTGATTAATAAATTGATTGAAATTTATATTTCTATGCAGAATTATTCCTTAATCTGCTAATATAAGGAAAGTAAAATCAGGAAACAAACTAAACTCCTAATCTAAAACAAAGAAGAAATCCTAGTATAATCAAAAAAGAAAAGAACTCCTATTATAAAAGAATAAAAAGAGATAAAACCTATTACAACTAAAATAAATAAAAATAAATAGGCAAATAATAGGAAACTAATAGTCTAATACTAATCCAAATCCTTACCAAACTTGATTTTGTCCTACATCAAAATCACTATTACAAAAGTTATTTCCAAAAATAAGGCTCAAACATAGCCTACAAAATATATCTTGTTTTTATTCATGTTCCACTTCTCATTGTTAATTGTACTATGTATTTTTAGACTGCAGTTATGTCATTTGGAGGAGAGGAGCTTCATTTAGTTGCCATGCATTCTCGGAAGTATGGACAGGTCCCCTGCTTTTGGGGGTTCAATGTAGCATCAGGACTTTACAATTCTTGCCTTGTCATGCTGAATCTTAGATGTCTTGGCATTGTATTTGATCTTGACGAAACACTTGTAGTTGCAAACACAATGCGGTCATTTGAGGATAGAATAGAAGCTTTGCTGCGAAAAATAAATTCTGAATCTGACCCACAGCGTGTTGCTGGTATGATGGCTGAGTTTAAGCGTTATCAAGATGACAAAGGTATTTTGAAGCAATATGCTGAAAATGATCAGGTAATCGATAATGGGAAGATGATCAAATCGCAGCCTGAAGTGGTTCCAGCTTTGTCAGACAATCATCAACCTATTGTTCGACCCCTTATACGTCTGCAAGATAAAAACATTATTCTCACCCGCATTAATCCTCTGGTATATGTACTGCACATTATTTATCTCATATAATACTAAATTATTCAGCTATATCTTTTTATGTTAGTCTAGTTAGACTTAAGTTGCTCTCATATCACTTACTAAGAGAAGTTTATTTTTCAATTTTAATTTCTGCTATTTCTTGGGCGGGGAGGGGTGGGGTAGAGGCTGGCTGTGGCAGATTTCAGATTTACCTAATACATTGGGTAAAGGTAACGAATTGAACAAGATTTGACGGGCTTGGTACTTTTTGTCATATAATGAGTTTCACGATACCTGATTTTGAAAGTTACTTTGTATTACTGCAGATACGTGATACCAGCGTCCTTGTTAGGTTGAGGCCTGCGTGGGAGGGTCTTAGAAGCTACTTAACTGCTAGAGGGCGAAAACGATTTGAGGTTTTTGTTTGCACAATGGCCGAAAGAGATTATGCTTTAGAAATGTGGAGGCTTCTTGATCCAGAATCGAATTTGATAGACTTGAAAGTGCTGTTGGAGCGTATTGTTTGTGTCAAGGCTGGTAACTTTCGATTACTGTAGCTTTAACTTCCCTCTTTTGGTAGAATTTGTCCATGATCACTCTGGAAACAAGGAGAGGAAAATTATGTGAAATTATTTTTCCTTACATTAAATTTCAAATACATGTATACATTTAGCTCCTGTTTGGTAAATATTAAAATCAGATTTTTAGGATATTTTGATAAAAATTTATGAAATGTGTGGTTGAAAAGTTGTAGATCCCATAAAATATGTGTTTTAGATTAATTGTTGACTTTGACTTAGATTAAAATCCTTACCGAACAGGGGCTTATAGGATATAAAAAATAAGATAAGAAATAAAATAACTGCAAAGCTAATATTCCTGATTCCTAAAGTTGTTACAACCATTAATCCCTAGAAATATGCTATCTGTTAAAATAGAATGTTATCCTTTGTAACACTCACCCTCAAGCTGGTTTGAAGATGTCTTCCATGTCCAGCTTGCCCATCAGTTTCTCAAATTGTTTCCTTGGCAGTCATTTGGTAAGAACCTCAGCAACTTGTTCAACGTTGGTATATAGTTCATACAAATCTGCCCTTAATCTATCTTCTCTTTGATGAAGTGCTTGTCCACCTCAATCTGTTTGGTTCTGTCATGAAGAACAAGATTATGGGCTATTGAGATAGCTGCTTTGTTATCACTATATACTTTCATTGGCAAGGGGATTGAGATATTCAATTCTTTTAGGATTCTTTTTACCCACAATACTTTGTAAATTCCATGAGCTACTGATCTAAACTCAGCCTCAACACTGCTCCTTGCCACCAAATAGGTTTCCTCCAATAAGTACAATAGTCAGAAGTTGATCTTCTATCAATTATACTTTCAGCCCAATCTGCATTTGTACATGCTTCAATTTGTGGATGACCGTGCTCCTCAAATAGTAGGCCTTTCCCTGGTGATCCTTTTAAGTACCTTAGGATTCTGTTTAATATGTTGTGGCCCTGGTGAAAGCATAAATTGACTTACCATTCTCATAGAAAATGCAATGTCACGACGAGCGCGTGGCAGAAAAATCAGCCTACCAACAACTCTCTGAAATTGTTCCCATTCTTCACTTCATATGGTTTAGCTAAATTGGAGATTCTGATTTGGTTCAATTGGTGTTTATGCTGCCTTGCAACGAAGTAGGCATGTCTCACGAAGGGAGTATTTCAAGGTTCCCAAGTCCTTGATTTCAAAGTCACGAGCAAGTACTTTTTTAAGTCTTTTGAGTTCATCCCAATAATCACCTGTCAGTATAATAATATCATCAATATAAACAATTAAAACAGAAATCTTTCTTTCTTTGGTGTGTCTAGAGAACACAGCGTGGTCTGCCTGACTTTGTGTGTATCCATGACCTTTAACCAATTCCCCAAACCATTCAAACCAGGCTCAGGGAGATTGTTTAAGACCATATAATGACTTCCTTAGTTTACGGACTTTTCCTTCACCAAGCCGAGCTTCAAACCCTAATGGTAGATCCATGAAGACTTCTTCTTCTAACTGACTAAATCTCCATTTAAGAATGCATTTTTAACATCCAATTGATGTAAAGGCCATTCCAGGTTGGTGGCTAGGGATAATAGGACATGGATTGAGTTAATCTTTGCAACTGGAGCAAAGGTCTCGTGATAATCAATACCGTGTGTCTATGTGAATCATTTTGCCACTAAGTGTGCTTTGCATCTTTCTATACTTTCGTCCACTTTGCACTTCACTGTAAATACCCATTTGCACCTTAGTGTTTTCTTTTCCCTTGGTAAATTAACTACATCCTACGCTCCCTTTTTTCAAAAGGCATTCATCTCTTCCAAAACTGCTAATTTCCAATCTGGATTATCTAATGCTTCCTGAATGGTTCCTGGTATAAACAGGTGAGATATCTTTGAGTTAAAGGATCCGTGAGACTTGGTGAGTCTATGGTAGGAGACCTGTTTAGCAATGGGATGGTTTTTACAAGTTCAAATTCCTTTTCTAAGTGCTATAGGTGCATTTAGGTAAGAAGAGATGTGATTAGAGTTTGACAACAAGTTTGGCACAGAGTTTAATGAAGGATTTGACAAGGAATCTGAAATAGGAAGATTAGAGTTACTTGGAGTAGTAGTTGGACCATCGCTTGGAGACAATGATTGACCTTTTGCTAGAGTTGTAAGCAAATCTTTATTCCTTTGATGAGTTCCTTTTCTAGTGTAACTAGGAACTCACAGCCGGGATTAATGTGGTCCTATATTAGTATTTCTCCGCCTACTTGTGAGTCATCTATGCTTGTTGTTGGAAGGCTAGGATTTCCCTTTTCTTCACTATCCAGAACTGGTAAATTCTGTTTTTCAAAGAAAGTTACTTGTAGAAAGGTGTTGGGTAAAGGGATGGTTGTGTTTGTTTCCCAAAAGTGAGCTTCATTATCCTCATCTCTCCCTGAAGACTTTTTAAAACATGGTTTATTTTCCATAAATGACACGTCCATTCTAATGCAAGTTTTTTTTAATTCTAGGATTGAAGCACTTATACCCCCTTCTTATCAAGTAGGCACTCTATTTATTAAGTAGGATGATGTTAAAATGGTCTCTCCCCACAGATATTTGGGTATATGCATAGAAAACATTATGGTACGTGCAACTTCCAGTAAATGTTTATTTTTTCTTTCAACAATTCCATTTTGCTTAGGGGTATCACTACAACTAGATTAATGATGAATTCCTTTTTTATTTTGGAAATTTCTCAAAACGAGATTGAAATACTCGGTGCCATTATCTTTTGAATTGGTTTTCCATCGTATTATAAATTTTTTTGAATAGATTTTCAACTTCTAATTTTTCATTCATCAAATATATCCAACATAGTTGAGTATGATAGTCCATAAAGGTTACAAGCCATTTTTCTTAGAAGGTTTGGTAATTTTTGAGGGAACCCAAACATCACTATGAATCAAGCAAAATGGTTTTGATGCATAGTATGTTGTTGGTTTATAATTAATGCAATGACTCTTAGATAAATAACAACTTTCACATTGCAACGAAGAACATTCCACATTTTAAAATAAAACAGGGAATAGATATTTCAAATAAGGTAAACTAGGATCTCCTAGCCTAAGATGCCAATGCATTATTTGTTCATTAATGGAGAGAGAACTAATGGTAGAGAAGCTTTGAGCTTGTTTATCACTAGGAAAGTTGTCAGCAAAGTAGTAGACCATCAACAATTCTAGCACTGTCAATCTTCATTCCTGAACTCAGTCGAAACACACAATGGATTTAAAAAAGTCAACCCGAAAATTTGAATCTTTAGAGAGTTGACTCACATATAGAAGATTGAATGTGATTAGGGACATGGAGAACATATATTAGAGTGATTTTATCTGAAATTTTGATTAGCCCTTTCCCTAAAATGTATGAGAAATTTCCGTATGCAATTCTAACCTTTTTTCCATCATTAGAAGGCACGTAAGAATAAAATATATGAGAGAGATCTGTCATATGATCGGAAGTACCCGAATCAATTATCCATGTTGTAGAACTAGGATGACAAGCACTAGATTTGTTACCCGTTTGGGCCAAAGAAACACTGGAATACCACATTCAGGCCGCATTTCAGCAGCTTCAGAAATGAAAATGATCCACCCGTTCTTTGCTAAAGGGATTACAATCAGCCTCATTTACATTTACATGAACATTTCGTCGTCCAAGCTTTCTGTTTTTCTAGTTGGTAGGCTTTCCGTGGATTTTCCGGCAAGTGTCATGCATGAGTATGCCAAGGTTTTGTTGCAGAAATCACAACATTTCTAAGGCTAGTCCTCAATTCTTCTCTGATAAGTCCTGATTGCATTTGCATTAGCAGCAACTAGAGCAGAGTTTTCTATTGGCATCCTTGCCTCCTTTCCAAGCATAACACCATGACGAGTCTCTTCCCTCCGAATTTCAGTGAATACGTCTCCAATGGAGGGTAGAAGACTATGACCAATGACCCTTCCTCTTACCTCATCAAGTTCCTCATTCAAGCTTGCAAGAAATTGTAGATACGATCATTTTCAACCACTTTTTTGTTGTGATTGCAGTCATTTGGAGATTTTCATTCATAGTCACAAAGAAATCTATATCCTGCCACAATCTCTTCAAAATATTGTAGTATTTGGTGACGTTTCCTCCTCGTCGAATTCCACCTAGCTGGAGTTGCAATTCTTACACTGGGAGTGATTGCCAAGTTCAGAGTACATCTCATTAATATTATCCCACAGATCCATAGCATTTAAATAACACATATAGTTCGAGGCTACATCTTCCTCCATGGAGTTAACCAACCAGGCCATAATCATGGGATTTTTAGTATCCCAAGTGGCATGATTAGCATCCTTCTCATCTGGCGCCTTTGTGTTGCCTATCAACTATCCAATTTTTTCACCACCTCGAATATACATTGAGACCTGCGCAAGAAGTTATCTCCATTAAGCCGTATGGTGGTTATCTGAACAAAATGGGAATAATGGGAATCAGAATTGGAGTCAAGATTTTTAGGGGACTTGGAGGAGATTCCAGACATTGTGGGAAGCAAGAAAAAAATCGAATTAGGGCTATGATTTTCTCAAGGAACAAATGCTCGTCAGAAACAAGGCTCTAATACCATGTGTTAAAAAAGGAGAGTAAAACTCTATGAAATTATTTTTCCTTACATTCAACTTCAAATACATGTATACATTTATAGGATATAATACAAAAAACAATAAGATAATAAATAAAATAACTGTACAGCTAATATTCGTGATCCATAAAGTTGTTACAACCATTAATCCCTAGAAATCTACTATCTGTTATAAGTTATAGCAGAATCTTATACTTTGTAACAATTGCATACATAGCACGTTTTTTTTTAACTATTATACTGATTCCTTTTTTTTTTTCCTAACAGGCTATAGGAAATCACTATTCAATGTTTTCCAAGTTGGAAATTGCCATCCTAAGATGGCATTAGTGATTGATGATCGTTTAAAAGTGTGGGATGAAAAAGATCAGCCTCGAGTTCATGTTGTTCCTGCATTTGCTCCATATTATGCTCCTCAAGCTGAAGTACTTTCCATAGATATATAATTTTCTAAATTTGTTGAAATCTAAGCTCATTCAATAGATGACACGGTTGAAAATTATATTCCGCAGGACAATAACATGATCCCAATTCTGTGTGTTGCGAGAAATGTAGCTTGCAATGTTAGAGGTGGTTTTTTCAAGTAAGTTTATATGGACCCTACTATTGATGCACAAGTACTCACTGACGTTGGGTTTTGACCGCTGTAGTTGTTCTTTAGTTTTAGTTTGTCAAGATTTTGGTTCATGTAAATCTTTTACTGTTAGGATTGGACTTGAAAAATATATTTGAACAGGGAATTTGATGAAGGTCTCTTGCAACAAATATCTGGAGTTGCATATGAAGATGATATTAAAGAAGTTCCTTGTCCACCAGACGTGAGCAACTATTTGATTTCGGAGGTCAGTGCGGACATCACTTTGTGCCTTGATGCAGTCCTGCTATTATGTTGGATTGTCACGCTTCCGACATTATGACGTGATGAATTATGTAGTTGTTTAACTGTGTTTATGGTCATTATTATAGATTATAGTAACTTGTTCAATTCCTGGCTTCTTAGGACGATCCTTCTGTTTCTAGTGGAAATAAAGATTCTGTTCGTTTTGATGGCATGGCGGATGCTGAGGTGGAAAGGAGGCCACTAAAGGTGCAATGTCCCCTTTGATGCACTTCTTCTTAGTTGATGCCTATATGTAATATACCTTAATGACTGGTGGAAGTCTTGATGGAGATTAACAGAAAATCACTTGTCCTTTTCGTGTACTAAGAACTATCTCTAATTGTTCTGTTCGCTGACGATGACCATCGTTTAACTTTTAACAACCTTGAACATTCAGGAGGCAAGTTCAGCTTCTTCAACTGCCCCTTTGACAATGACAAGTGTAGATCCAAGAATTGCTTCAGCTCCCCAGAGTGTTGTATCATCTTCTTCTCTCTCAGTTCCACATACAATGATGCAAGGGCCAGCAACGTCTTTCACCAATCAGCAATTACCTCAACTGACAACAATACTTAAACCACCTTTAGTTCAACGTAGCACAGCAGAAACAACTTTGCAAAACTCTCCTGCAAGGGAAGAGGGCGAGGTACCAGAATCTGAATTAGATCCTGATACGAGGAGGAGACTACTCATTTTGCAACACGGTCAAGACTCAAGAGACCATGGATCAGTTGAACCTCAATTTCCTGCTCGACCGCCCATGCAAGTCTCTGTACCAAGGGTTCCAACACGTGGTTGGTTTCCAGTTGAAGAAGAGATGAGTCCGAGGCAACTGAACCGAGTGACACCACCTGAGGAAATTCCTTCAATGCCTGAGTCTATTCCTATTGACAAGCACCAGCCTCAACATCCACCGTTTGTCCATAAAGTGGAGAGTTCAGTCCCACCTGGTAGAGTTCTTGAAAGCCAAAGGCAGCCAAAAGAGGTAATTCACATCTGAATTTACCTGGTTTAAAGCAATCAAGTGTATAAAACATAAATTGAAAGGACTATTCTGACCGACAAGGGGTAATAAATACTAATATTGTAAGGTTTATATGTGCAGGCACTGCCAAGGGAGGAACCATTAAGGTTAAGCCAGTCAGTGCCTAATTTTCACTCCTTTTCTGGTAAGACACGTATTCCTGATGTTTGCTTATTCAGTTTCACAAGTATAATAGAAACTCTGGGATAAAATTTTCCATGATTAATTTGATATGTACTTTTTCATATGTATTTATTCCCTTAACTTTTTGTTAGTTTTTTACTCTGAAGTTGTGATTGAATGAAAAAGTCTGACATGAAAAGTTATTATATAAAGAATTACTTACCCTGTATAGAAACTAGGGGACAGTTCATATTTCTTTTTCTAGACAAAGCTCGTCACAAACGCTTTCAGGTTCACTGACTCATCCGTCTCTTTTTGTTGCCTATATTAACCTATGTCTGAATTACATATGACTATGGGAAGTTATGACTTAGTGAAACGGATTTTCTTGATGATTTTAGTTATTAATTAGTTTTTCTTGATAGCGCAAGTATAAACATTCATACTGGGGAAATCTTATAACATGTCTTTTCTGCTTCAATTTTGGTTCCTATCCTGAAAACTAAAAAATTGAATGAAAAAGCACTGAAATAGCTGTATCAGGGGAAACACTAGCTAACAAATAAGCATTACCTTGTTGGCATTTTAGCCCAGTTTCCTTTGGAAGTTTGTTTCCCATAGGGACCACTGGGGATTTTGAAAAAGCTCAAGGATAAATTTTTGGTGATTTTCCCTCAATTTCTCTGTAAAAAGAGACATCGAGCTAAAAAATATGACTATTCGTTTCTCCTTATTATAGAGCTAGTTTCATTTAATATTATCATATATGTCTTGCCTGTACTAGCTGTACAAGTTTGTGAGATACAGCTATTTTAGTAAAAGATAGTGTTATTGAGGATACAATATTCTGTTTTCCAAGGTGAGGATGCTCGCATAGCTCAACCATCTCTAGGAAACAAGAATCTTGACCTTGAAGCTGGCCAAATAGATCCCTACCCAGAAACGCCTGCAGGAGCTTTACAGGATATTGCATACAAGTGTGGAACAAAGGTATGGAAACAATTGGCAATTTTCCCATGTATTCCTTCACGATTTTGTATTGTTGCATTTGAGGTCTATTTATGGCTATTTCAAATATCTGTAGGTGGAGTTCAGGCAAGCACTCGTCTCAAGCATGAAACTACAATTCTCCGTAGAGGTGGTTTCACTACTCCACTCACTGTTTTGTTGCATTACAGTACCTTCTGGTAGTGACGAAAATAATTGACAACTAAACAATTAAGAAATGATTATTAAACTATTAACAACATTTTCTCTCTCTGGCCGAATTGTGCACTATTGAGAATTAAACAACTAATGCCCTGTTTGGTAATTGTTGATAAACAAATTTATAAACAACATACATTTTCCCAAATCATATTTTAACCACATACATTTTTCAAAACTACTTTTCAACCACATTATTTGTTTATAAACAAAAAACTTCTACCAAACAATCACTATGAACTTATATTTAGACGGTTAATAATGTTTCCAATACCTTTGTCCTTCTGCTACTGATTCGTTTTCTGTTTTAAAAACTTTTTTTGAGAATTTAAACGAGATTGTATTTCTTATGGTCTCTTGAAGGTTCTATTTGCGGGAGAGAGAATTGGTGAAGGAATTGCTAGAACAAGAAGGGAAGCACAGCACGAGGCTGCTCAGCGATCTCTTATGAACTTGGCTGGTAAGATATTATTCTTTGTCTTTTTGATAGTTGAAAATACATTTACTTACTGTACTTAACTTGATTCTTTTCTGTATCACCGTTCAATCTCTTTTGCCCTCATTTGCTTGCCTTAAGCAAACAAAGAAAGTAAAACACTGTTGGAAATAGGTTACTTGTAAATATTTTTGTGTAGTTTTTGGAAATGATATATCTTTAACTTCATTTGACACGTCTACTTGAGGTTGCATTTCAGCTCAGCTCCTTCCGAAGATTGTCATGGTGATATCTTGTCAATTTTGGTTGAATTTTAGTTCGATCTGTTTAAGAAATTTTGGGATTTAAAACGAAAAGGGGTTTGAACACTAGAAAGTAGCTTTGACATAACTTTTGGTTATACTTGATAAACTTTCACATTCTCTATCACAGTGAGGAATAAGGCTTTGGTTTGAAATTTGTTTTGGGACAATGGTTTTACTAGAGTCTTCTCAATGCAATTTCACACGTATATCTGTATATTATTTTAGAAATTAGCTGGTTCTTTGCCTTTGAAACTTGTCATTAATTAAAAATGTTCCCTTTATCATCCTGATTAACTTATAATTGTTCCTCTCCCTTTCCAGATTTCCGAAACATAAAGATCATTAATTTTTGTCATTAACCGTTTGTTCTGATTTTTTGAATCTATATCTAATTATTATCCAGAAAAATAAGACCCCTTTTCCTTGTAACTTTGTTAACTGTATTAAATGCTTCGCTGCACAAGCACTAGTGTCAGAGAATATACCACTCAGTAACAAAAAGTATCCGGCTTTATTATCCAGTCTCCTGGAATTTATAAGAACTTGAAATGTTGGAGAATAAGAATATGGGAGCATCAAGGAGCACAAAATATGTTGTCCTTGTTAACTGAGCTGATCAGAGGACCCTGGAGATCAATTGTGTCAAGTTGGAATCATAAGGGGTAGATCGATGACAGCCCGTGCAAACTTGGAGAGAATTGAGGGATTTGATGATTAATGGATTTTGTTTCTCTCAAGAGGTCACGAACTCGAAGTTTCTTCTATTTCAACAGGAAGGCACAACCAAAGAGGACTGGGAGATGTTGGTAGTCCTAGATTTTCCTTCGCCAGAGGCTTCTGTGCAAGGGTTGCTGCTGCAAAGGAAGCCAGAGATGATGAAGATGTCGGCTAACAACCGGGAAGGGAAGTATGTCAATGGGCTGACAAAATGGAAAAATCAGTGGACTGGGTTTTGGAGACAGCCCAATTGGTAGAAGGCAAAAGGATTGACATTAGAGATGAAATTCATAGAAAAAGATCTACGAGCTTAGTTTTGGAGATGGTCCATTTTGGAGAGGGCAACTTACTATTAAAACAGGCCCAAGGAGAAGGCCCAATTCACAATACAAATTTGTTTTCTTCAGGCAATAAGAATACAGCCACTTTCTCCCCAACCCCCAAATTGATTTCCAACCCATCTCTTACTCAAAACCCACCCTCATTTTCAATCGCAAAATCAGTTTCCATCACTCCAAAATTCACAAACCCGAAGCAATCACAACCACACAATTGACTCACTGTTTCAGTTTGGAAGGTCAAACCTTTTAATTTTTTATTAGATGGCCATTGCTTTAATGTGTCGGAGTAAATTCTGTTATACTTCATTTGATGATTGATAATTTGAATTTGCTGAATGTTAGATGTTTATTTTTAATTTAGGTATATATTACTACTTACGGATATCGTGATAAATTTTAATTTGCATTTATCATTTGAAAATTTAAGTAATGGAACCAACCGATTTGGTTCCATATCTTAATAATAATAATAATAATAATAATAATAATAATAATAATAATAATAATAATAATAATAATTATTATTATTATTATTATTATTATTATTATTATTATTATTGGTCCATTATAAAAAAAATCATTGGTTCTTGGTTCATTTCAATTATCTTAGAACCAGAATCAAATGGAACTGTGTCCACTCAGTAAAGTTTGTGTCTTAATGGTGAACTTTTACTAGGAATTTTCTGGTTTAACTGTCTTTTAAAGCAGGGGAAAAGCAAGATAAAAGAATATTTTTCTTGCCATCATTACCCCTACCTGTCAACTTACCTTGTCTTTGAAATATCCTTGATGCTCTAGTTTTTGTGTAATGTAGCTGAAAGTCGTTTAGGGCTGACATTTCTGAATCCTTTAGATTGTTGGCCTAATGTTATTTATTTATTTTATCAAGTTATAGAATCTTTAGGGAACTGTGTGCTTTTGGATTGCAATTTGATAAGGGGCTGAGTTTCTTAGCCAATCTGTAATGAGGTCAGAGATTGATGAGAACAAGTTTGTCTTAACAAAATAAATCTATTATTTAGGGCACGCGCTGGCATAAGCACTTCCTATTCTTTAATGTTGCATGGTTAAATTTGCTATTTTTCTAGAATTTTCCAATGAAAGTCCTAAAACATCATGGTTTTGAATAATTGGTTGTACAAAATTTCAGATCATGGGATGCTTTCTGCATGATGCTGACTATGACAGAGTGTTTATTTGCAGATAAATATTTGTGTAAGCCTGATTCCAGTTCCATGGCTGTGGATGGGAGTAGATTTGCTAATTCAGATGATAATGGTTTTATTGGTAATGCCTACCGATTGCCTAAGGAGGAGGCTACATTTTTTTCAATTGCATCGGAGTCACCCAGGATTCTGGACCCAAGACTGGAGGCTTCCAAGAAGTCTACGGGTTCAATCACAGAGCTTAGAGAACTGGTGATTTTCTTATTGTCAAAATACTACAATTTCTGTTTCTACACTCGTCATTCCCCATTCACATGCCATCATTCTCTATTCTTCAGTGCATGATACAGGGCATTGGTGTAGCATTCCAAACACAACCTCAATTTTCAGCAAATCCAGACCAGAAAAATGAAGTATACACACAGCGTTGTCAGTTGAATTAAAAAAAATGTTGTTTTGTTAGTGTTCACGTGTGAACTTTCTTTTCTGGGGTGGTTAACAGCTTCTATTCCCCACCCCCCAAACCTCTCCCACCCAGGCTTCTTTCTACAATACCATTATAACATTTTCCATAAATTATTTATATGGATCAGATATAACATAATAATTTCTCTTGTACTCTAAAGTCTTATATTAGCCTCTTGGCCTGATTTATTTATTCTGGATTTCACGTTGACTTGCATTCACGGTTATTTAGATTCTGTTCGATAGCATGACACTGGAAATTCTGAATTGGATTTAGAATTGAGTCCAGATAAATTTGATTTGATTTTTCACTGAATTCTAATTTTTAAAATCTTAATCCAATGCCTCTAGCCATGCTTGTTATATTGTGAAACTTGGTTGAATCTTCAATGGGGCCGTATCTGTATCTACTAATTTGTTCTTGGCCGTTTGGATTGTGAGATGTCATTGGGTTCATAATAATGATCCATACTCTGTAATCCTCATAATTGAAGGTTTAAATGCTTTCCTTTGTGCATCAGAATTTGAATGACTTGAGATTTTGTAGAACTCATCAGTTCATTCAACTTTGGGCTTTTATTTTTAGAGTTAGACCAAAATGATGGTTCATATGTAGCCAATTTTTTACATGTCCGATTATACATTAATAATGGCGATGTCCAAAGATTATTTGTTAAGAAATCATGCTGTGTTTGGCATTTTAGGTTGAAATTGATGGACAGGTATTAGGCAAGGGAATTGGACTAACATGGGATGAAGCTAAGACACAGGTACTATAATGCTTTCCTGCTTCTCTCTTGCATACATTTTCCCTTCCGCTTTCTTTCTTATTAGTATTAGGGGCTTGAGTTTTTTATTTTTGTTTTTATTTATTAAATTGCTCGCCATGTTTTTAACCCTGTATTATTTCCCTTAGGCTGCTGAAAAAGCTCTTGGAACCTTGAGATCCATGCCCAATCAGTTTTCTTACAAACGCCTAGATTCTCCAAGGTTAGTGGGTTTTGCTGTCTGCTGACATTTTATTAGCACTCCGTTCTGTAATGTGTTCATAAATCAATTTATAATAAACACAATTTCCCAAACCACCTTTTAAACTCACATTTTCTTAAACCACTTTTCAATCACATATGTTACCTCGAAAACAACAAAATTCTATTTATAAGTTCTAAGCCAACAAACCATAAATGATTGCACTTAAAATTGAATTTCAAGGTGCTCTGCATGAGAAATTTAATGTATGGCTAGAACAGTGACCCTGATTATGCACTTGTTTGGGTTATATGGACTACATTTATTTGAAATGCTCTATAATTTTGGGAGCTTTTGAGTTAAGGCAATCACTCAACTGTTGCAAGGTTTGAGAAGAAATAATCACAGCCTTCAGCTTTCCTTTTAAGTTTGTTTCACGATGCTGGTTTTTGATGTTGGACAGTATGGCAAATGAGTCACTTTTGTCTATGCTTCTGCATTTTCTGTATCTCCGTAAAGGGGGTTTATTTAATTTAGATTTTGAAAGACATTTTAAAACTTTGATGGAGTTTAAAAGTCTAGATGTATTTAATGAAGACTTATATAATTCCATTAAAATTTTGGGGTATTCAATATTGATTTTAATGGACTTTTAAAAAGTCTTTTAAAATCATGCATTATTCAATCAAAGACTTTTTCAAATCCTACGAAATTTAGGAGTATTCAATTTATCGAACATAGTAGAATTTGATGAACTTTTGATAGAAAGTATAAATTGAAATTCTTTTAATTTGTCTTTCATCAAACCTAAAGATTTCAATGGACTTAAAAATCTCTATTCTTTCTTGAACTGAAAAAACTAATCTTCTTTCTTCGAACAGAACTTCTCTTCCTTCTTTAGCCAAAGACCTCCTACCCTGCCGATCTCCTCCTGCTCGAACCTCCTCCTTCTTCTGTCTTTCTTTATTCGTTTGAGGGGATTCTTTCATCGTTCCTACCACACAGACCTTCCATTTTGAGGTAATTCATTTGAAGAAAAAACGATTTACCAACCCGGCCCTAATGCGGACAAAATAATCAAGTTAACAAGTAAAATTAAACAAAGCAATAAACTCAATATACTTGGGATTCTGACGATCGTGATTGAGTGGGTTTCTGGAATAATTTACCTAACATATTACTATAATGGCAAATCAAAGCTGTGAGATTTCTTTACAAGATGAGAAATCAGTTTTCTTCAAATATTCCTCTGATTAATGCCAAATTCTTGGTGACACTATTTATTTGCATTGATTGAATACCAACAAAAATTGGTGGTTTTATGCTCGTAATTCACTTGACATATAAATATTATTAACGATTCACATCAATGCCATACGAAAATTATTTTATTAGTGTTCAAGTTTTTCAATTAAAAAATAAAAGTTTGTAAAAGTCTTTGGAAGTCTTTTAAATCAATCTACAAATGTTTTTGAAAGTCCATGAAAGTCTTATAAATAAATGTTCACAAAAGTATTTAAAAGTCTATACGAATTCATAAAAGTCAATAAAATCCAATGAAATCCATTAAGGAAAGTCCATTAAAAAAAGTCTTTAGATATCTTTCAAAATCCTAATTGAATAAAGGGTATTATTATACACAAACAAAATGATTATTATACTACATTCCAAACTTAAAGAAAAAAGTTTAAAAATACATCAATAAGGTGGAAATAATATAATTAATATGTTATAAACATTCACCCCACCCATCCCATCCCATCCCAAACCCAACCCGTAAAATTCAAATAAAATTAAATGTACAGCTGGCTTCTCATCATCGTTGTCGTACCACAACCGCCACCGCTACCACCACCACTGCCGTTGCCACCACCACACCACCATACCTCCAACACCACCACCACCACCACCACACCTTCGTTTCCACCTTATTGTCAGCATCACATCATCATCATGACATTCGACAAATCGTCGTCGTCACCAGCTTCGACGTACCGCCGCCATCACCTCCGACATATCACTACATCTCAAAGATACACACTGACACAGAGACTTATGTGTCTATACATATAAATATAAAAATTAAAAAAATTGTAAAAATCAATAATAAAATTTGTAATTTATTGCCTCTTTCACCAGTTCTGTTCTTGGATCTGTGCGTGGAGTGACACGTAACCTGTGACTTGCAACATATGAATTGTGACCTGTGTGACCTAACATGCTGTAATTTGATGAATTGTGACATATGACGATATAATGTGACCTATGAAGTGTGTTATGTGACTTAAATATGTGACATGTGACTTATGGTTTGAACATGTGACCGATGACTTGAATATGTGACATGTGACTTGATTATGTGGCATGTGACTTGAACATGTGAACTGTGACTTAAATATGTGACATGTAACCTGTAATTTGAACTTGTGACTTGAATATATGAAATGTGACCTACTATTTGAATATGTGACCCATGACTTATGCCTTTAACATGTGTTATGTGACTTGTATATGTGACACCAACCCACCACTAAAACCACTACACCTCAGTAACCTCACCATCAAAATTGAAACCATCGCACCACCACCTCAAACCGGAGCACCATCACCACTGTCCCCACCACCACCACCACCACCACCACCACCACCACCATCACATCGCACAACAATCACCACACTTTACAACACCACCACACAACCACCACAAGCATAATCGTCGCCATAGTGCAAAACCGCCAAAGCAACTGCTACCACCAGCTCACCACCGCCACCACCCACATCAAACACCACAATTACCCGCATCAACCAGAGATTTGAGAAAAGAAGATAGAGGGATGCAGCAGCTCGATCTAGCAGCGTGAGGGGAATCTGATGAATTCGAGTCTCATGAGGCTAATTCAACACAATGCTGGGAGTTAGATGAGCTGAGGTTTCACCGTGTAGGAAAGGGGCCGGAATGAGGATGATTGTCTGGGGGTTATGGTTTCCACTCTACCACACCGCATCCTCACCAGTTACGACTGCCCGCCACCCACCATACATCCTCCGCACCACCATTTACAATAGCAACGAAGTGGAGTTCGCCGGCAACGGCACCACTATCCCCTATCCCCTTCCGGCCTTCCCCAACAAACCCACACGACGACCATAGATCAGAGAATCTCGTACGTCACCATCAGTACGATCGGTATGCTGGTGGTCTCCGGAACCTCTGTCACCACCTTTTGCAGCTTTCTTGACTCTGATTGAGTAAATTAATCAGAACGTAAAATTCTTCATTTGATTGGGGATGATGGGTGTGCTTGGTAGGTATGGTTTGTGATTATTGATTATACTAATAATTTAATTAATATTTTAAAGATGAATTAGAACTTGATTATTGTACTAAAAACTTACAAACTTGTTTTTTGAATTGTTAATTTTAAAAACCTGCTGGGCTATAATTTCCACTTGAATAAACCCCAAAGTGTTGTCAGCTTCGTACAGATTCTTTATGTACTAGATTTACATATGTCTTCTAGGTTACTAACTCTGTGTGAATCAGGTCATTGCAGGGGACATCAAACAAAAGATTTAAACCAGAGTTTTCTCGATCTTTTCAGCGAATGCCATAATCTGCAAGATATCCCAAAATGCTTCTCCAATGCATGAAATGCACAAATACATTTACCTACTCAGTTGAGCCCATAGTTTTTGTTACCCTACATTTTGAAGAGTCTGTAAATTGAAGGCAGCTGAAATTAGGGTTCTGCTGATTGACTTGTCGTTGCCTCTTGAGGCTCCTTAGTGTTTGGAGAAAGCAGAAGTCTCTCTGGATTGATATTATCCATGTAAGACAAACATTCTGATGCCTGAGGAGATGCTTGCCCCTCTCCGTCTGTTGGTTAAACAATGACTTTGTGGAATATCATGGATTGTTGCACAATTATGTTGGCCTGAAATGCAAACGCCTGGCCTGCAATAAACCAAAAAAGAAAAGCTGGGGATGATGACTTCTGTCCATTAGCCAGGATTTCATTAAGCTTCCTTCGGAGGTTAACTATATCAGGTTCAGCTGACCTGCTTCTTTCGTTTCTTTTTCCTTGTTTAGTCTTTGATCTGTGACGCAGATCAAATTTTTGGTGAATATGTAACAGAGCTGTCTTGAGTTTGAATTCCAGATGAATACAGTTTTCCCTTTGACATTTAGCTAGCTGATGAAAGTTGTCCTTTTTATACGCTTCACACATTTGTAGCCTTTAGCCTCTAGCAGAATTTTTGCTTGGATTGAAAAGAATTTAGGATCCATTTCATTGCAAGCATGAAATTTAGGTGGAAATAAAATAAGTTTCAAGGAATTTTATTTGTCAAGAATTTATTTTCCAAGAAAATTAAATTTAAGGAATTTAGGCACCGTTTGATTGTAAAGGTGAAATTTGGGTGGAAAGAAAACGAATTTCAGGAATTCGAATTCCAGTGAATTGAAAATGAAATGTGTTTGATTGGTAAAATTTGCCACTTGAAAAATGTTGAAATTTTCTATCTTTTGGTGTTTAATTTAGTTTGTTTTCCATGGAATTTGAGTTTTTTTTTTAAATATTTTCTATGCAATTCTATAAAAATTTTACATGGAAATTAATTGGGAAAGTTGAAGATCGAACTCATTTTTTTTTCTTCCAGTTCTCAAAAAATCAAATTTAACTATGATTTCACGTGTCACAATTTCTCAACCATATATTTCATCCATAATTCGACATATATATAAATTTGTGGAAAAATATTTCAGACACTATATGCTTGCTTAAAAGTTCATAATACTCCATTTAGACATGTAAATGGTATTTAACAAAAGTACTAGACCTTACCAACGCTAGGATGTACGCGCATTCACGACATTTAGCTTACAACACAAAACATGAAAAGCAAAATACATATTCTTGCTTCCCAGGTAATCGTGTGCACAACAAAAAATACATAATCCTGTCTAATGAAAAAAACATTCATACTCCTAAGGTAGTTGAGGCGGATCACGTCCAAGCTTGTCAAACACTAAAGCAAGCACGTATTTTGAACTAGTTAAGTTCATAAATACCTTAGCCAAACCATCTTCGGATCGAAATGCTTTCATTACCTGAATGATGTCAAGTATGTCTAGGTCTATGGCCTCTAACTTCTCTACAATCATATGCCAATTGACATGGTCTAGTGTATCTATCGTTGCTTGCATTTCCATGGCATGCGCAATTTTTGCAGATGAATCGGCAATCCTAGACAAGGCAATAGTACTCTCATCAGCTGGTTGTACACGTCGACGCTTGGCTTTGTTTGTCCCTTCTGCGGCTGTACACTTACGAGCATGAATTGGGCTAGGATCTATCTTCTCATTTTCCATATCTACCTCATTCACAATGTCACCAATTACTATATAAAATGGATAGAAGAATGTTAGCAACTTATACATAAAAATTAATATACTTTATTGTATTGAAAATCTTTTTCATACCACTCATTGGGGAGAAATGGTCGAAGCCAGATACAACGCGATCTCCGATTGCACCATCATTACCAAATATAGTCTCCAAATCATCAAATCTTGGACTAAGTTTTATCCTCCATTCTCCAAAATCTGGCTTTCCCTAAAATATGCAAATGTATGTGTATTATAATTGAATAAGAAAACATCATTAATTCCAATAATTAGTTGTAGCAACGAAAAGTAATTTGAGTACTGGATTTCATACCTGAACTCCTCCCAAGCAAAGACGTCGGCTACAATTCGTCCAGATTCGGGATCCAAGCCGAATCCACTCATACTTAACAATTGGCAAACTTCAAGCAAAGTATGGTGAATGTGGAAAAAAAATTTCTCAACTCCCCAAGGAAACATGTAGTGTAAACCTCGCAAAAACACAAAGTAAAACAAGATTAAACAATGTCAACAGTAAATCAGAAGGAAGAAACCACACGCAATAATGAAAAACAAATTGTGTATTTAATCTCCAAGCTTTGATGGTGGCTTGAAAGAGGATCAAGTTTATTCCCAATCATCCAAGCAATGAGAACACAAAACAAGCAATCTACGAGGTCAAATCCAAGTAGCCTCACTCGATTCCGCCAAGGAGCTAATGAGATATATTCAATAAAGAGTCACTACATTGGAGGTGGAACACAAAAAGAGGGCAGCCAAGAAACACGTAGATGGTGAGTGAGGAGCGGACGAGAGAGCACAAAATGGGTCAGTCGAGTTCTCTAATGTTGTGACGTAGAAGAGGCTCAAATACATTACGGCTAGGTAAAACCTAATTAAGTGGGCTACTTACGGTAATTAAGGAGGAAGGGTTAAGTTCATAATTACAAACATTTAAGTAAGAAAACTTTGTAATTAGACGATTTGTAACTAATTACACAAATATCAAAATAATTATCAGAATCACTTTTTTTTTTTTAAAATCAGAATCAAGTTTTGTAATTAATTATAATTGTAACTTATGAATTAGTAAAAAAATAGTGTAATTCGTAATTAATTATATTAGTGTAATTTGTAATCAGTCACCCCCACAACCGTCGTCGTCGAACCACCGTCGAAAATATAATTGTAACTTTATTTCACTTTGTAATTAGTTACAAATGTAATTTTAATTACTGTCTCAATATCACCATCACCTCCACCACGGGTCCTCCTCCTCCTCCACCACCACCACCACCACCACTACCACAACATCTCAACAACACCACCTCGTCTCACACACCACCACCATAACCCATTCCAATACTACCTCAGAATCAACATCGACCATCCCAATTCTAATCCCATTACTCGATATGTGATGAATTATCTTCGGGATGCATGTCACTTGCGACTGTTTGCTATAAATACACCGCAAATGCACGTGTCGCATACAAGTAATATTTGACAAATGAGTTCGGTTTATCGATCCCACAATGATTGTCTATTCTAGTTACACTCTAGTGTGATCAATTTCAACAATAAACACATAAGTTTTGGTTTTGAAAATGTGATAGACTTAAAATTAAATCAACAATAGATTAAGTAATTAAATGGAAAATAAGTGATGAATTGGTGATAAAAGAGAGTTGTGATTCTTGATTTCACTTGACCTTCACCTAATTGACTTCTCATCATACAAATTGAAATATTAGTTACTAATCATGTTAGATCCGATTTTTCAAGTTTAGTTAATTACCTCTCTTGAGTGAAATTAACCTACTATATCTTTATGTCGATTAAAAACACATCAATTGCATTAAACTTTTGTGAAAATAACTCAATGGATCATCTAAGATTTAAGGTATATCTTTATCCTTAATAAGAACTTAAAGAATACATTGTATTGATTTAGAATCTACAATAATTTCTCAATAATTGCACATTCCACAAAATTCAAGCATTAATTTGGCCAAAATAAATGCAAGACAATAAATGCACAAGATAATAAATAACTTAAATTCTAAATGCAAGCATTAATTTCAATTAAAATAGGTCAAGCTCCCTCAATCATCCCAACACAATATAAATTAGCCAATAATGAAATAACAATAAAATTTAAAGATTAAATGCATCATTTCACTAATGGATTAAAATATACAAGGAAATACGAAGATTAAAAGAAAAACTTCCCTTCAACTATGAGTTTGACTTCAAAACTTTAATATTCTTCAATCAAGTTGTAGGTATTTTCTTCTTCAATCAACATTCAACAACAAAATACAAAAGTTTACAAGAAAAACTAACTAAAAAATGCAAGAAAATGAAGAAGAAAATGGAAAGGGGCAAGAACAAGATAATCCCTAGCAAAAAACGAAGGTAAGTATTTATATTTTTCACAAAAAATCCTCAAAAATCGCCCAAAAACGCAAAAACCCGCGTATGACAACATTTGGACCGAACCGGGTCGTACTGGATCGGCCCAAATATTTTTTGAAATGTAAGGTCGCGCGACCGCACAGTTCATGTTGTGAGCCACACCTTAAGTTCAGTCCATTTCTTGGTTGCACCAAAGGCACGACTTGGTCTGAAATGCTAGCTCACGCAGTTCATTTGTGTAAGCCTTGCTTCGGTTATTTGCAGCTAGGTCCTTCAACTTTTGATTGTGCCCAATTTGATCCCTGAATTTTTTGTTTTCTTTTAGATACGTTCTTCTAATATTGTAATTGAGGTCCTTGAACTTTTGAAAATTTGCATTTTGGTTCCTCTTAATTGCATGGCTGGTTCTGAACTTCCAAAAAATGACAGCTTAGTCCCTAGACTTCATAGCTTTGCATGTTTTGACTATTCTCTCCAAAATCTTCAATTAAGTATTATTTTTGTGTTTTCTTGTACATTTTCTCATGAAATGGAGTGTTAAACCTACATTACCATAAAATATGCACAAATAATTAGGTATTTGTCCAAAATACTCTAAAATTACTACAAAAAATTAATGTATGAAATATGCATGTGAAATGCACTCAATAACGACAAACCTTAGAGCAGATCTTTGGGGAGAGTATTGCACCACTTGGAAGCAATGTTGATTACTGGAAAGGGAATGCTATGGAAATGTCCTCGTCATTGGTGGTTCAAATGGAATGGATTATGGAATTGTTGGAGAGTAATTTGGAGGCAAAGCCAAAAAATTATCAAGAATTTGCTTTGTACTATGTAATTATGATGAATAATGGGAGGTATATTGTGCAAAAGTGAAAGATAGTGAGTTGGGGGCACTCTTGGGTAATGATTGGATTAAGAAACACAATGCAAAAATAAGACAGTATCATGTGAATTATCAAAGGAGTTCTTGGAGTAAGGTTTTGGGAGTTCTAAAGGATGATAATAATTACGTGTCTCCTAATGGAGCTTCAAAGGGTTTGAGAGAGGAGCTGAAGTTATTCTATTCATACTTTGAGGTTATCTGCAAAACCCATTGACCCAGTCTTCGTGGGTGATCTTTGATGAGCAATTAAGAGAGGAGTTGAGGATTTCAGTTTCTAGGACTTTATCTGCACCACGGCGGGGATGATCCAGTAGTAGCGAATTTGGACTTTGAGAGGGGGGGTGGGGTGGGGGGGGGGGAGATAGAGAGAGAGAAATGATTAGGGTTTTTTTATATCTATTTACCGGATTTAGTAAAATAGTTTAGAATTAGCTAATTTTAAAAATTTTAAAGTGTTATAAAGCTATTTAAAGATGAGAGAGAGAGAGAGAGAGAGAGAGAGAGAGAGAGAGAGAGAGAGAGGTAAGGAGAATTCTTCTTCTTTCTAACAATTGCGCTGAATGAGAAAGTTAAACCCCCTATTTATAGGGGTGGACAATAGTACAATCGTAACAATGTAAAATTTACAAGGGTATAATGGTCATTCACAATAAATCTTTATTTTATAACACTCCCCCTTAAATGACCGATTACCCAATGTCTGCCTCGTTAAAACCTTGCTAAGAAAACTCAGTGGGGATAAAACTTAAGCGAAGGAAAAAAAAAGTACAGTCATTGTGAAGTATAAAAATAATGCTGCCTCATTAAAATCTTGCTAGGAAAACCCATTGGGATAAAACATAGACGAAGGAAAAAGAGTACAACTACTCCCTCTAATGTTGTTCATCGTAAATCATTGAGCCGACACATCCCTATCTCGCGTATCAATTTCTTGAATATAGATGTCGGCAATGCTTTAGTGAATAAGTCAGCCACATTATCACTTGAGCCAATTTGTTAAACATCGATATCTCCTGCTTTCTGAAGCTCATGTGTATAGAAGAACTTTGGAGAGATGTGCTTTGTTCTATCTCCTTTGATATAGCCTCATTTGAGTTGTGTAATGCAAGCTGCATTATCTTCATACAATATCATTAGGCTATCTTTTGTCGAAATTAATCCGCATGATGATTGGATATGATAAGTCAAGTTTCTCAGCCATATACATTCTCTACTTGTCTCATGGATTGCAATAATTTCTGAGTGATTTGAAGATGTTGCTGTCAAAGTTTATTTCACAGATATCCATGATATTGTTGTTCCACCATGTGTAAACACATATCCTATTTGTGATTTGGCTTGATGTGGATCAGATAGATAATCTGCATCTGCATATCCCACTAAAGAAAATCCCAATTTGTGAGAATAAAGTAACCCCATATCAATAGTACCTTTTAGGTAACGAAGAATGTGTTTAACACCATTCCAATGCCTTTGAGTATTCAAAACTATATCTCGCGAGAAGATTTACAGAAAATGCTATGTCAGGTCTAGTGCAATTTCCAAGATATGATAATGCTCCAATCACATTAAGATATGGTACTTCTGGACCAAGAACCTTTTCTCCATCTTCAAGTGGACGAAATGGATCATTTTTTGGATCAAGTGATCGAACAATCATTGATGATGTTAATGGATGTGCTTTATCCATATAAAATCGTTTTAAGACATTTTCTGTATATGAAGATTGATGAACAAATAATCCTTCTGGGAGATGTTCAATTTGTAACCCAAGACAAAATTTGGTTTTTCCCAAATCTTTCATTTCAAATTCATTCTTCAAGTAATCAACAGTTTTATTGAGCTCTTCAAGAGTTCTAATAAGATTTAAATTATCAACATAAACTGCCACAATTGCAAATCCAATATTTGTTCTCTTTATAAAAACACATGGGCATATATCGTTATTTTTATAGCCTTCATTCAACAAGTATTCGCTAATGCGGTTATACCACATGTGCCCAGATTGTTTCAATCCATATAATGATCTTTGCAATTTAATTGAAAACATACTTCTCATGTATGTATCATTTATTTCTGGCACTTTAAGTCATTCGGGGACTTTCATGTATATGTCACTATCAAGTGAGTCATATAGATATGCAGTTACTACATCCATAAGGCGCATATCAAACCTTTCGGATACAGTCAAACTAATTAAAAATCTGAATGTGATGGCGTCCATGACGGGAGAATATGTTTCTTCATAATCAATACCAAGCTTTTGTGAGAAGCCTTGAGCTACAAGTCGGGCTTTGTATCTTGTAATTTCATTATTTTCATTTCTTTTCCTTACAAAGACACATTTGTATTCTACAGGGATTACATTTTTAGGTGTTTGAACTACTGGTCCAAACACTTTTCGTTTCTCTAAGGAATTCAATTCCGCTTGCATAGCTTCCTTCCATTTTGGCCAATCATTTCTCTATTGGCATTCTTTAACAGATAGTTGCTCAGGATCCTCATTTTGAGATATTTCAAGAGCCACTTGGAAGGCAAAAATATCATCTATGATAACATTCTCCCTTTCCCATAATTTATGGGATAACAAATAATTTATTAAAATCTCATTATTCTCAGACATCTGTGATTCTGCGGGAACCACGTTCTCACTATTAGGTTGTTTCATTGAAATCTTTGGTTCTTCAAGAATTATGTCACCACTATTAGATTGATCAAACTTTTCTAGTATTACTTGTTCAGGAGTCTTTGGTTGGTTTACTTTCCTCTTACGAGGTACAATGTCTTTTGAACCAACTGGTCTACCACGCTTCTGACGTATTTGAGATTCACTTGCTATAGCAATTTGTCCTACAGGGACATCAATCTTTGCTGGAGTATTTTCTGCTGGTATATATGACTTTGTCACCTTTCTTGTGTCAACAAATATATCAGGTAATTGATTTGCAACTCTTTGCAAATGAATAATTTTCTCAACATCTTGCTTACATTGATTGCTTCAGGGATCAAAGTGAGACAGAGTTGTTTCATTCCAAGAAATTTTATCCTGTTTTTCAGGATGCAACTTTACTTCCCCTAAAGTTGGAAAAATCATTTCATCAAAATGACAATCTGCAAAATGTGCAGTAAACAAATCACCTGTTAAAGGTTCAAGGTACCTGATAATGGAAGGTGAATCAAAACCAACATAAATCCCAAGTCTACGTTGGGGACCCATTTTGGTACATTGTGAGGGAGATATTGGGACTTGGGACAGCACAACCAAAAATCCTTAGGTGAGAAATATTAGGTTCATGACCAGATGCAAGTTGTAGAGGTGAGTATTGATAATAAGCAGTTGGTCTTATACGAATCAATGATGCAGCATGTAATATGGCATGACCCCAAACAGAAGCTGGGAGTTTTGTTTTCATGAGTAGTGGTCTAGCAATTAATTGTAGACATTTAATAAATGACTCTGCTAACCCATTTTGTGTATGAACATGAGCAACTGAATGTTCAATGACAATTCCAATTGACATGCAATACTGATTGAATCTTTGTGATCTAAATTCACCAGCATTATCAAGACGAATTGTCTTGATTGAGTAATCAGGAAATTGAGCTCGTAATTTTATTATTTGAGCCAGTAGCCTAGCAAAGGCTACATTTCTTGTGAAAAGTAAACGAACATGTGACCATCTAGTAGAAGAATCAACGAGCACCATAAAATAACGAAATGGTCCACATGGTGGGTGTATTGATCCACATATATCTCCATGAATTCTTTCTAAAAAAGTTGGAGATTCAACATTGACCTTTGTAGTGGAAGGTCTAATAACTAATTTTCCTTGCGATCAAGCAATACATGGATAATCACTAGGCAAAAGAATCTTCTGGTTCTTTAGGGGATGTCCATGTGAGCTGTTAATTATTTGACGCATCATTATTGTTCCTGGATGTCCAAGTCGATCATGCCATAATATAAAACTTTTTGAGTCTACGATCTTCTGGTTTGTAACAATATTTGATTCGATTTCCTTTATGGATGTATAATACATTCCGGAAGGAAGTGCCGAAAGTTTTTCTTTTATTTACTTCTGGTCAGATACATAAGAAGTAATGCAAAGATATTTGATGTTATTTTCTTGCATCGTTTCAATGTGATATCCATTATAGCGGATATCCTTAAAACTGAGCAAATTTCTTCTGGATTTGCTGGAGTAAAGTGCATTGTTAATGTATAATTGTGTATTATTTGATAAAATAATACAAACTCTGCCGAAGCCTTCAATGATTCTCGATGTGCTGGATATCGTATTAACATTATGTTCTGCCAACGTTAAGTTTAGGAAATACTCTTTCTTCCGAAGAATAGTATGCGTTGTTGCACTATCAACTAGACATGTATCTTGGCAATTCATCTAAAATATAAAAAAAAATATTATTAGAAAAATGGATTGATAATCAAAAGAAGTTAAACATAGTTCAACAATACATATTAAGATTTCAAAACAAGAACAAGATTGTGACTAAAGTAAACTAATCAATATTTTCCATTGTATCATAGAAACCAGAAATACCGAAGTGTGTTATATTAATTGGACCATCAGCAAAATTTGTCTTGAGTTTTTCCTTTCCTTTAATCAACTGTTGGTAGAGGTCTACAAGATGTTTCGCCGTAGACATGTACGTGACCAATGCCTTTTCATACCACACCAGAAACAACTTTCTTCGTGTTGCCTTTTGATTATATTATTTTCGTTTGCTTTGTGCCTTTTAAAGTTGTTGCCATATTGCTGATGATTTTGTTGATGATTTTGTCCAAAGTTTCTCCCACGTCCACGTCCACGTCCATAATCATGTCCGTGTCCAAGTCTACGTTCACGTCCACGTCTGTGTCCGTGTCTATTTCTTGATATTGCATTTGCTTCAGGAAATGCACTACCACTTGCTTCAGGAAATGGTATAGAACCGGTCGGACGTAATTTGTGATTTTTCATCAATAGTTCATTATTCTGTTCAGCAACTAAAAGACAAGATATGAGTTCTGAGTACCTTTTAAAATCATGCTCACGATATTGCTGCTGCAGGAGCACATTAGAGCGCGTGAAATGCGGAGAATGTCTTTTCCAACATATCTTCATCCTTGATCTTATCTCCACACAAAGTCAACTTTGAACATTTTTAAATAGTTCAGAATTGTACTCACTCACACTTTTAAAATCTTGCAAACGAAGATGCATTCATTCATAGCGGGCTCTAGGGAGGACTATAGTCCTCTGATGGTCAAATCTTTCGTTCAAATTTTTCCAAAGGACTTGTGGATCCTTCACAGTAAGGTATTCAATTTTTAATCCATAATGTCGATGGTGGTGAAGGAAAATAAGTGCTTTTGCACGATCCTGCAGGAATTGTTTGTTTCCTTCCTTTATCGTATTTCCAATATCTTTTGAGACAAGATGAATTTCGGAATCCAGAATCCACGATAGATAATTCTTTCCAGATAAATCAAATGCAACGAACTCGAGTTTAGTAATGTTTGCCATTAGGATAACTATTCAATTAAACATGAGACATAATTAATTCCTTGAAAAATCTGGGTATAATAATATAATAATAATTGTTACATAACATAATTTATATATCGAGCATTTTTTTTCTGAAATATAAATTATAATTTTGTGTTGTTATATAGACAAGATATTCATTTCAAAGATGATTTTGAAGTCACTATTTTTAATAAAAGTCAAATCTAGTATCCATTAATCAAGGTTATGATTAACAAGAGTATATATTATTTTATTAATGAATTAACAATTAGCTAATAAATGTAATGACAAGTGAAGTTAGTAAAAGTGTGCCGTATATAACTAAGAGTACTTACCTTTCTTGAATTGAGGAAAAATGGAAACTAGCACTTGTCCTTTGCTTTTGTAAAAATGATTTATTGAAATGATAAATATTAAATTAAAAATTATCCTTTTAGAAAAATATAAAAGGTGAATTCATTTAAACTACACATTTAGTTGATAGGTCAATATTTTAAACATCAATATAATTTAAAGAATGAATATATTAGAAAACTTAGTAGAACCAACCATATAGGTGGTAACGTAATATATTTAAAATCGGTAGAACCAACCATATAGGTGGTAACGTAAGTTACTTGAAACTTGTAAAACCAACCATATATGTGGTAACGTAATATATTTAAAATCGGTAGATCCAACCATATAGGTGGTAACATTAAATAGAAATAATTTAAAACTATTACCTTCAATATATGGATTGAACCTTTGTTAACTTAGTTGGTCAGATGCTCGTGCTGATAACGTGTTATAAAGCTATTGTAAAGACGAGAGAGAGAGAGAGAGAGAGATATGGAGAGGTAAGGAGAATTCTTCTTCTTTCTAACAATTGCGTTGAATGAGAAAGTTAAATCCTCTATTTATAGGGGTGGACAATAGCACAATCGTAATAATGTAAAATTTATATGGGTATAATGGTCATTCACATTAAATCTATATTTTATAACAAAAAGACCATTTTTTCCCTCTTTTTTTGAGAACTAGTATATTTCTATTTGTTTTGTGATAGTGATTTCGATCATAATTTATGAAAATATGTTAATTATACAATCATATCAAAACATAGTACAATAATATTTTAATATAAAATATTATCGAATTCAAACCTTTAAAAAAGACAAAAATAATCAAAATAGAAAATGCAACATGTACAAAACTAATAAAAATTAGGAAATCTTAATCTTTATAATATTTTTCTTTTCTTTTCTTTTTAAATTGTTTTATTCTTTAAAAATATTACTTTTATTTGTTATTTATTTGTTTGTTAAACTTTCTTCTTCTAAATAAGTTATTTTTATCTTATTTGTTTGATATGTTAAAATATAATATAATAAATAAAAGAGTAATTGGCGCAAAACGTCCCTACCTTTGGACTCTCTTGCTAAATTCATCATTACCTTTGATTTTTTGGAAATTTCATCCCCACCTTCACACTTTCTTGCTGAATTGGTCTCTGCCGTCCAAAAACCTGTTAGTTGACTGTTAAATCATCTATTGACCATTTTTTATGTAGGGCAAAAAAAGTTTTTTTATATTCTTTAATTTAAAATTAGGATAATTAGCGCAATTGGTCCCTACCTTTCACACTTCTTGTGGAATTCGTCACAACGTTTGTTTTTTTAGCAAATTCACCCTTACCTTCACATTTTCTTGCTAAAAACGTCTTTATCGTTTAATTTCATCAAAAAATCTGTTAGTTGACCCAAAAATCACCTATTGACTATTTTTTTTTATAATCTTATTGACTATTTTAATGAATGGCAAACAAGTTATTTCCTATTATTTAATTTAAAATGATGTAAAAGAAATAATAAAATAAAAACAAAAATTACCGAAAATTGCAGCACACGAATCACCCGTCGACCAAGAAAAATCTCTAGTACTTCTGTGAGTATGGAACTCAGTATTCCTTGACACTATTTAATTGACATGTGCATGTTTGGTCCAAATTAAACAGTGGATCCCAGCAATAGTATTGAGGTACTCCGGAATTATTAGCTTGTTCAAAAATTCAGCTAGTGTGATAGTTATGGATTTCAAGATGAAGTCTCTGTATTAAAATTATGAAATCCTGAAGTTTATTAAACAAAATCACACCTTGTAGAGTTCTGTTCACATCTGTTGTATGCATTGTGGAGTTTCTTGTGGATTTTTAGGTATGTTGTTTGGGAAGAAGCAAGATCTGTTATCTATCTGGTTGCAATTTTTTTTTTTTTTTTTTTTTATCTTTAGGCTTTTTTCTTCTTCACTGCATGAAAGGGAAGCTGTTGCAAGTTCAATACAAACCCTTCCCCCTGTCTTTAAAGCATAGATGAAATGGAATGCGTTGATAACTGATGTTCACAACTTCTTAACTGCACAAATATGGTTTTCTGGTGCAGGCAAAATGCCATTCGACTTGAAAAGAAGGAGAAGAGGGAAAAGGAGTTGCGAGCTCAAATTATACTTGACCATTCAAGAAAAGTTCCACAAAGAAGCGGAAAAACAATACTGGAAAGCTATAGCGGAGCTCATTCCCAATATTGAGAAGAAGGGAAGGAAGAAGAAGGATCAAGAAAAGAAGCCATCAATAATTGTCATTCAAGGGCCCAAACCTTGAAAACCTACCGATCTTTCAAGATTGCGCCATTTATTGGTGAAGCTGAAGAAGCATAACCCTCCATCTCATACCCCACCACCTCCGGCCAAGAACTGTAAAGTCGATAAAGATGAAAAAAATGTCAAAAATGAGAAAGATGCAGGACGCAGGGCGACCGGATCATTGGCCAAAGAGGCCACTTCTAATCGTTCTCCGGTTGCAACTGGAGTACCAGCCTTGATTTTAGTCTCCCCTCCATAATTCTTAATATCTTTTTCCATTCATGCCGGTCTGCTAAACCAATGTTATGAAGATAAAGTGTGTGCAGTTTACATTCTCAAATTTTTGAGCTTTCATCAATTGAGATTTGTGTTTTTGTGTTCTATAATTGTTTGATGAAATATATAGCTTGTACCATAATCTTCTTTCACTTATGATTTAATAAACTCAGTCACTTCCCAAATTTACATGATGAGGAGAATTAAACAAAACTAATAAAAAAATAAATAACACGGAATCTAATTCACATAAAGCAAAAAGTTAAAACAGGTAAAAGGGTGGCTGAGTTTGTTGGTCATGTCAACATCTGTAGCCTTAACATCAAGCCTGTTGGCCCCAGGTTTCCCAGTTAGCTTCACTCCCAACCCTTGGCATGCTATTGACTTTAGAATAGGCATCAACCGTGAAATTGGCTCCACACATGGCTCCTTCACTGTCAATTCTGGGCATGGCTTTCATTTTGTTCATTGGATGCTCAAAACTCATCAATCCTCTTTCACTATGGTACATGCACCCTACATTCATCCGAACATGGAGTTGAGATTATGCATAATTATAGTTAAGATTATGTACAAGATGATTAATCAATCATATTAATACAAATTTCTATGTTTTTTTTTTTTTTTTTTATAAAACACCAATCTGGAGCCCAAATAAAGGAGGCTTTGCAGTAGATTGACATTCTGCATAAAACATCATATGACAAGAATACTGGATTCAACATACCTGGTGGGAATGGGGCAAATGATTTTCTGCAGCTAGCTTTGACAAGATTCACATTATCAGAGACAATAACAGATCCATCAGCTGCTATGCCCCAGAAGAGCTTCAATGCATCATCTGCACCCTGCCCACCACAAAATCAGACATTTTTTTTTTTTAAACATAAGTAAAATTCAAGACTGGGAAAAAAAAAAAAAAAAAATCCCCCCACATTCTGATTGATAAAGTTTTGGAGGATGATCAGCACTTACAAGGGCAATAAACACAGTTTCAGCTTTGTGATCATAGATCACAAATCCAAAGCTTCCTTCAAGATCCTTGAGCACCTCATGGGCTGGGTATGGGCCCCGGTCTCGGAGGGTTCGATATGCTTCAATTACAAACATGGCTTCATTACCACCCTTTGATAAGCCATAATGCCTGTTAAGGGTGCACAGGTTGTTTAAACTCCCCCAAAAAATGCAGTACATGTCATTTACACCACAGAACAACCTGCAATATCATAGTCATCATTTATCAAAACATATATTTTTCAACAAAAATAAAAAGACAAAAACTTGAAAAAATTGATTTGATCATTTCTCAAAAAATTGTTATGATCTAAAGAAAAATACAGAAATGGTTTTTAGGTTATGCCTTTGATGTGCCTTGAATGAGGGTTCTGGTGGGGCATAGGCCAATAATGCCTTGTCACCAAAGCCAATGGAAAAGCCATTGCAGGCATCAGATAAAAAACCCTTCAATATCTCCTCAGGATTCTTAGGGCTAACAGCAACTTGAGGAGAAACTGGGCCATTCAATTCCTGTGGTGGATTTACCAAACCTTTCTTGAATATTGCCAACATTTTCTTCTTCCAAAACAAGAAAATCTTCAAAAGAAATCAAACAGGATGTACCCACAGAAACAAGAAATTTAGACACGGGATGCAAAATCTTTGTGCAATAAGCTGAATATTTATAGTAATATAGAGGGGCAGCTAAAGTATGTGGCAACATTATCCAAAACTAAAAGATAAGAAGAAAGATTCGATCATTAATGAAAATATTGCAATCTGGGATCTCAGATCATATGATAAAAAATTCTTTTGCGGGTTTAAAAATATGTCTTGATTTGTGAATCTTGAAGATAATGATGGCAGTCATATTTCATTTAGGGGCCATTCAAGGAGAAAAATGTTGGAAAAATTATGGTGATACGGAGAATTGGTCAGAAGTCTTATCCACAATTACAGGTGACTATGACACTTTGCTGAGTCAGAAAATCCCTTTTGTCGGTGTTGGTACGCGTAAGGCTTGACAAATGGTTGTTTAAAAATATGGATAAAATATATTGTTTTTAAAAAAAATGTTAAATAAACAATCAAGTGAGCTATCATATCGCATGGGTGGTGGAGTCCACTCATACTTGTTCAATTAGGATTGTTCATATCAACTTTGCTACAATCACAATGAGCGTCACAATGAAGATGACAATTAGCTTACATGGCACAATCCTATTTTTTCACATATCACATCATCTTTTAAATCAACAACAACACTTCCACATCACCAAATTGTCATCTTTATTATCAAAATAATTGTGCAAGTAGATTAATTCTTATTCATATAGCAAAATCCAAAAAAAAAAAAAAGAAGGTTGAACTCAAACCTTAGAAGTCCCCGTACCTTTGTCATGGAGATTTGTAGAAGATGTAAATTGCATAATGTGTGTCAGTGGATTATATTGTTTATAAGCACATGTTTGGTAATAAACAATAAATTTCCTCAAATCAATATTTAACTATACATATTTTTCAATCACATATTTTATCTAAAAAAAATCACATTCTGTATTTATATACAAAAAATCTTCACGAACAGATGCTAATAAGGAGGAGGTGATAATATTTCGTTGCTCCATTATCTTGAACGTCAAGAATGGTGGGTGACACTAATAGAGCCAGGGTGGATCATAGTGGGTCACATGATCCATTAACTCTCAAAAGTTATTTTTATTTATTTTACTTTTTGTGTGTAAGACTCATTTTGGTAAACGATTTATAAACAATATAATTTTTTAAACAACTTTTTAACCATACAAATTTTGTCTCTTCACTTTTTAATCACACATCTTATCTCAAAATCATAAATAAATCAGTTTATAAACCACTACAGTGTTACCAAACAGAGGCTTATTAGATTACCATATTTTGGAGTAATAAACAAAGTTGAAATGTAGTATTCTTGATAACATTTCAAAGTGCTCATGGTCTAGCTTTTGGGGTCAACATGCAAAATAGTCAATCGTAACAAAGGTTACAATGTGTCAAATTAGAACTTTCAATCTAAAATTTGATAATTTTGATGACGAACTGACTTTAAAAGTTCCTCAATAATTGAACACTAGCAGAATTCATGAATTGGTGCGTCATCTTGATGTTTGCTCAAAAGATACATCGTTATATCGAATTATCCAAACAAACATCTAAAATAGTTAAACGTTTGTCTTGAAAAGGAATGTTTAACTCGTATATTTCTTTTTCATTGATATTTATTATTTTAACACGACAATTTTCTCAATATAATTTATAACATTTTATTAGAAAATCTTACATGGAGTATGATGTTCAATTTTTTATTTTTATTTTTGCTCGATACATGTGACGTCAAATTTTTTTCAAATCGTTACATTAAATTTCACATAATTCAAACTAACTCGAAAGAGTTTCCAAATAATTCGGAGCCCGTGCAAAATATTAATTGAATGTGTTTGATTAGATTAATTTTTTAGATGAAAGAAGTGGGGAATTTTCCTTATTTTGTTATTTGATTGACATTATTTTTCATGAAAAATAAAGTAAAATTTAGCTATTTTAATCAATTTTTTTTATTTATCACATATTTGTATTTGATAATAATAATTTTAATTTCTGAAAAAAATAAGTCAATTAACAATAACAAAAATAATCAAACGCGACAAAAATGTTAACTTTGTTTTCCAAGGAAAACATTTTTCTCTCACATAGTGAGAGAACGTTTTCCATACAAACCAAGAAAATCTCCTCATGTGACACCAAGAAGGAAAACAATTGCCTAGGAAAATATGGTTCATCAAATGACAAACAAGATGGAAAATCCTCCAAAATTTTCCTAGTTCCAAGGAAAATCCTGGAAATCAAACATGGTAAGTACATAGATCATTTTATGACCACTTGTATACAAAGATTGTGCCCCTTAACTTTAAAGAAAAGAAATGCATCTATGAATGAGAATCTTTAATCAGTTGAAATTGTTAAATTTTTTTTTTTAAAAAAAAAATGGTCCAATGAATTGTCATGTGGTCGTTTCTAAACAACTTTTATCAAACAGATACAGTTCTTGAATTTTCTTTCCATTTCAAAATAAAATGGTTTATGGTTTTACATAGACAAGACAGGCACAATATGAACGAGGGATATGTTGTATGCTTTTAATTGTCATTCTTCAATTTTTTTTTTTAAGCCAAACTACCAATATATTAATTAATATCTACCATAACTAAGGCAGATAAAAATCGCAGAATACAATCAGACCAATTTGCACCATAGGCTACTAGAGCACGATGTCACGGCCTGGTTTTTCCCCTACTCATGTGGCACGGCAAGGATCATACATTGTCGGATTATTCGGGATGTGCACTAACATGGCCTATGCAATTGCAGGTAATATCAATAAGCCCCTTCCTAAAGTTCTGCTATACATGCATCATAGCTTGCTGGCCCGTGTGTTGGGGAAGGCTGACCCGTATGCTTGCGAGCATCTCGGGTGCCGGACGGCAGGTCCGTCACAAGTGGTATCAGAGCGGGACCGTTGGAATGTGCGTTGTTGGAGTGGCAAACCAATGGCGTGCATTCTTCGGCAACGGTTTTGGGCCATGAAATGCGTGACTTTGCCAAAGAGCAAAATGGAGAAACGGCGTCAGTAAGCTATATAATTGAGAAAGGAAAACTTTGGGATGGCGCAGGAAAAGGCATGGTTAGTGCAGTCGTGTTGCACGTTTGTTTCGTTGAGCATGGCAGTGTATTGAGGGGAATCCACCAAAAGAGGACAGTGCATTGAGTAAGCTTCGACATGCCGGAGGAGCTGCGACCGTGAGGAGTGCCGTCCAACCGAGGGACTAGTGCAGAGGGCACATGGTGAAGGTCGGTGTCGAAGGCGGTAAGTGCAGGGGCACTACGAGACGAGGTGCAGGGGGCACTGTGGACTCTCGTTCACTAGGGGGTGGTACCGTAAATGTGGAGAATTTGGCAAGTCCTTTGAGGTGGAAGATTGATTGAAGAGAAAGGCCATGTGTGGACGCGAGGCAAGCGCACCGCTGCGAGGACGCTAGCGGATTGGGTGGGGGAGCTTGTCACGGCCTGGTTTTTCCCCTACTCATGTGGCACGGCAAGGATCATACATTGTCGGATTATTCGGGATGTGCACTAACATGGCCTATGCAATTGCAGGTAATATCAATAAGCCCCTTCCTAAAGTTCTGCTATACATGCATCATAGCTTGCTGGCCCGTGTGTTGGGGAAGGCTGACCCGTATGCTTGCGAGCATCTCGGGTGCCGGACGGCAGGTCCGTCACAACGAGCTACCTTATTATTACTCCTAGGAACGAAAGAAAAAGAAGAATTTAAAGATTGAAGTAAGGAAGTAATATCTAACAAAATTTCTGCGTTGGGATCACAGGAAAGGTCATACTCAAGTGCTCGTACCACCCGACTAAAGTCTGTCTCTACCAAGCACTGTGTGTAACCCAAATTCTGTGCAAAGAGGATGCCTTCCTTGACAGGACGTGCTTCGGCCACCTCTGCTGAAAGAGCACCGGTACACTGATTGACTTGAGCCCCCACCACCACGCCAAATTCGTCCCTAAGAACCGCACCAACGTAGAAAAAGGTTGTCCCACTCTTGAAAGCTGCATCAGTATTAAGTTTAAATTGCCCAGATGGAGGCAAAGCCCAATGTGCTACGATAGTACTGCTTGGAGGAATCACTACCCGTGCAACGCACTTCTGACCCCAATCATATAGCCCCTTCACAACCTCCACTAGCACCTCTGCTGGTCTCCTCTTGCTTCCATGGGCAACACGGTTCTGCTCACCCCAAATAACCCACATAATCCCACATAGCCATCCCAAATCGTCGAGGGACTTCCGCTGCGCTAATTCCCATAATAGCAATTGAATGTTATCTGGACCTATCAGCACTTTAATCTCTGCCCACATACCGATGACCTTCCATACTTGATGAGCAGCAGGACAAAGGAAAATAACATGCATCTCATTTTCCACCCCACCACACACACAACACCGAGACTGTTTCCCAGAAAGAATGCATCTCTTAGCTAGATTATATCCAGTAGGAAGGGAATCCAGAAATAGTCGCCAAACAAACACCCGAATCTTTGGAGGAGTCGAGATTTTCCATAATAGCTTCCACCAACCATCGCTCCCCGACTGCTCTTCCATCCCCCGATGTTCTTCAACTTGAATCTTGTAACCACTTTTGACGAAGTACATTTCGTTGGGTTCATAATTCCAAATAATCTTATCCGGTCGATTGCTAGACCCCAGTGGCACAGAAGTGATAAGCTCTGCATCTATGGTCCAAAAAATATCATAAATAAGCTCCCGATCCCATTCACCTGAGGTTGTTCTTAGATCTGCCACATGAGTAACCCTATCTAATTAAGGAATGTAAGGTAAGAAAGCTCCCGAACGGGGCAGCCAGGGGTCCCTAAAAATTCTTACACACTTTCCATCACCCACTCTCCATCTCAACCCTCTATCCAAAAGTTCTCGTCCCCATAATATACTGGACCACACAGCCGAAGCTCCACTACGTTTTCGAGCTTCGAGAAAGTCCACCTCTCTGAAGTATTTAAATTTCAAAAGACTGCTAACAAGAGAGTCAGGATGCTGGATCAAACGCCAGGCTTGTTTGGCTACCATAGCTTGATTGAAGGCCTCAAGATCTCGAAAGTCAAGTCCACCTTTCATCTTATGTTCGCCAATCCATGGAATCTTCCTTCCAGTGCTCGGTCCCCCCAACCAAAATTTACCGATCATAGCCCAGATATGGGGTAAAGATTACAATCTAAATGTGAAATTTAAATGAATTCTCCTGAGGAAAAGATTACAATTTTAAATGTGAATTTTATTTGATTCTCTCTCTCTCTCTCTCTCTTATATTGATCATTATTATATATACAATATTTTGAGGGAAGAAATGAATGAATCTTTTGTTACGATATTTTATCATATTTATAGGTAAAAATGTAATATTTACTTATAACAAGTTGTATTAGTAAGACAATTTTTTTTTATTTTTTTTAATATTACAAATAAAACCCATCCCAAATCCCCCCACTCCCCTGGGAAAAGGGCATACCACTGGATTAGGCCCTTGGCCTCAATTAGTAAAGGGAATTTATTCAATCAATTGGGATTTTGAAAGACATTTAAAGACTTTTTTAATGGATTTCATTTGATTTTATTGATTTTTATGGATTTGTGTAGACTTTTAAAGGCTTTTGTAGACATTTATTTAAAAGACTTTCATGGACTTTCAAAGGCTTTTTTAAAGGGAAAAATACATAATTAAGGGGTTTACAAATATAGATTTCAAAAATAAGATCAAACCTATATATATTCAAAAATCAGGTTTTAGTTAATATTAGTTAATTATGTTAAATAATTAAAAATAATTTATTAATTATACATAATAAGGTCACAACATTGTATAATTTCATGTCACAAATACAAATATTTTAGGTCACAAGTTTCACAAATGATTTCAAGGTCACAAATTAATAAATCATTAAGTCACACAAATGTCAAATTAGTCAATTCGAACTTTTTTCTAGGTCACAATGTATTAAATTATTAGGTCACAAGTTTCACAACCCTACTATTTTTTTTAAGTCACAATTATTCAAGACCAAGTCACAATCACCATTAATTCTAGTCACAACCACCATTTCTAATGTCACAAGTCACAACCCTGTTATCTCTGATCACAACCACTATTTCTAAATCACAATTTATCAATTTTAGGTCACACAACTTCTAAAGTCATATTTTTCAAATTATTATTAGGTCACAGTTACCAAATGTTTCCAAATAAACACCTCTCAGCACCACACACCCACGGTTTTCCGCCGCTGTCGGCGGCATCGCGACCTCCACCACCAGATCCAAACCCAGCAGCGTCTCCCTCCCACGGTGTCCCGTCGCTGCCGGCTGCATCGTGGCCTCCACCGCCAGGTCCCAACCCAACAACGTCTCTATCTCAATTTAACGCAGGTTTTTCAACCTGCGACATTCATTTTCACTCAAGCTGCAGAACACCTCTCAACAACACACTCTGCCGCCATCTCCGGCATCGCGGCCTCCCATCGCAGCAAAGTCGACATCAACTGCCATTTATTCTTCAACCTTCGTCGTCGCGGCACCATCTCCAAGACCCACGCACAGCAACAGCGGCTGCAATGACGATGAAGCTAGCAATGCGGATCTCATCACCGACCTGTGCCCATCGTCGCCTATGCCTCGCCTCTGCCACCATAGCCTCCATCACTACAACCAGTATACTGCAAACTAGGTCAAAATTCCAAAACCAAGATTTAACTTCTTCCCTCATCACCGACGCCACCAGTTCACTCGGCTGAACCACCACCAATCAAAGTTACCAAAAAAAATGGGCAAACGATGCCGCTGCACGCCACCACCCTTGCTAGATCTTGTAGCCGCGTCGCTGCCTCAACCAAAGCAGCGGGATCGCTGCTGCCAGAACCCCACTCAATCGCAGCGAGACCACAACTGGATCTGCGATAATCCCGCTAGATCTAGCAGCGCGCTGCAAGATCGGTGCAGCGGCGCTCACGCTTACCTTGAAATCTCCTGAGATGCTCAATTAGTGGTCGAGTTTGGCAAGCGCAGTGCGTGGCCGTAGGGGGGGGGTAAGGGACGTCATCACTGCTTCAATGTAAGAATCAACATCTAGGGTACATTGAAACTTGCCTCTGTTTCCGGAGGTCTTGCCGGAGAAGTGGAAACAGGGGCGGAGTCTGGCGACTGTAGTGTGGCCCTGTGTGGAGGAGGCGTCGCTGGCTTATAACCTTGTTGAGAGTCGGTGTATTGACAAATACAGAGATGAGGAACAGAATAATTAGGGTTAAATAATTAATTTTATTTTATTATTCTAATTTATTAATTAATTATTTTTAATTACAACCTGATTTTTGAAATAATATAGGTTTGATCTTATTTATGAATTTGAATTTTTAAAAGTAGGGTTTGGTGTAATTTCCACTTTTTTAAATTGATTTAAAAGACTTTCTTAGACTTTCAAAGACTTTTATAGACTTTTATTTTTTAATAATTGAAAAACTCGAATACTAATAGATTAATTTTCGTATGGTGTGAATGTTAATCGTTAATAATAATTATATGTCAAATAAATTATAAAAAAAATACGGAGTGGGAGATAAGTAGATTTAGGACAGAAAACAACATTTGTGATTAAAAAATAGGGGGAAAATAAAATTATGTTTGCTATTGACATAAAAATTGTACTATGTGCATAAAATTTTTTTTGAATATACAATTTTTTATAGATTTCGATTGACTTTTAATTAATATTTTTGAATGTACAAATCTCTCTAGAGAAAATTCTAAAATAACTTTGCTTAATTATTATTTGTTTTGATACAATTTAATTATTATCTTTTTATAAATCTTATAAAATTTTAGTTGGATTTATTATCATAGAAAAATTGAAAAAGAAGATGAAAAAGAAGAAAGTCAAAATATAAAGAAAAAATATTAAAAAGAAAAATATAACAAGGTGAAGAGAAGAAAAATAATGATTTGTTTAGTCATAAATTTTTAATAATTAGCAAGAAAGTAAAAAATCACAAGTTTAAGATTTCTAAAAATAACATGAAAGAAGGAAGAAAAATATTGAAAAACAAAATTACAATTTAAAAATTTTTGAAAGTTTTTCAAGATCTTGGAAACTAATGAGAGACAAATTAAGAGGTTTTTTTGTTGTACTTTATATTTAAAAGTTAGTACATAAATGATTTCATAGGAACCTTCAAAAGTAATTGATATTTTGAATAATACAAGACTTTTAAAGACTTCTAAAAGTCTTTATTTAATACACCTTGACTTTTATGGACTTTTAAAATATCTATTAAAATCTATATTAAATATCTCAAAATTTTAATGGAGTCTCTAAAGTATAAATTGAATACATCAAAATTTTTCAAATCATTTAAAATCTTTAAAAGTCTCTCAAAATCCTAATTGAATATACAATTTTAATGACGAGTTTTGATCAATTTGGGTACTGCATTTTTTGCTTCAGAAGGATTGGTGGACCTATCTTTGTGACTTTAACTGACCGCAATTTCCTGTACAATCTATGGTCCAAATTCAAGTTCAACTAAAATATGTGCAAAAGGCCCTGGCCTAGTGTTCAAGCAAATAGATTAATGGGTTAATTGTACAGAATACTTGCTTAACCTAACAAAACTAATTTGTACTTCATAAAAACAAAAATTTGAAAAATACTTATAATTCTCTATTTCACCCTCTTCACTGGAAACTCCATCTCAACTGCTCTTGGCACCTTCGGTGGTGTACAACAAAGTGTCAGAGCCCAAACATTAATCAAAGAAGAAGAGGTGCAATTGTACGGAATCACTGATCAATTGATAGAATTCGTCAAATCTTTATCTACTGAAACTTTTATTAGAGCATCCACGAATTGGGTGTCATCTGTTGATCCCGAACACTTTCCAGATTTGAAAGCTTTAATTGTCACAAATATTGATCCTCTGATTTGGATAAAGCCAATGCTTTCATCTTGGAAACGTCGGTGAGTCGTCCATGGAAGTGTCGACATAGCCATGAGCCGATAGGGTGGTGTCGAAGTCGATGAGAAGATGGCAACGAAGCAGAAACAAAATAAAGGTAGCACTGCTTCATGGGTTGATGCCTGAAATCCTGAAACCTATAGTTTCATTGGCTTCCAACATTATAATAACAGGGGAAGAGACTGAAGCAAGTTTTGAGGAAGGCGCCGAAGATCCTGAATTTGTATGTTTTAAAGGATTTGACGAGTAGATGTAATAAAGTTGTGTCCAGAGGTTTGAAAAATTGTATGTACTAAAGGTGTTTGACTTTATTTCTGAGAAAAAGTATCATAAAAATTTGTAAAGTATCAAGTTATGATACTAAAAATTGAAAAATATCATAAGTATCATACTGTGATACTCCACATAAATAATTATCAGATTGTGATACTTCTCAAAAATTTCGATGAATTAATGAGTGATTATGAAGTATTTTTCAGTTTTTTAGATTTTATTATAAGTGATTTTTAAGTTTTATAAAATTTAAGTAAATTTCATTTTGATTCCTTAAATTAGGGTATTTATGTAGATAGCCCTAGATTAATTTGATGATTACTTTCTATCAAGTGGATTGAGGTATGATGTGACAATCAATCTGCTTAGGACATTGGAAGTAGATTAATTTGATGATTAATTTCTATCAAGTGTATTGGGATATGATGTTATAGTCAATCTGCTTAGGACATTGGATATATCGTACTTAGGTACATGAATTCCTCCATAAATATTCACTTTGGAGTTCAACTTTTACCGTATGAGAAAGAGCAGCCGAGCAGGTATTGGAGTTGCAATGATTTCTCTAGCCATTGTTGTACATGCTATAAATCAAAAGAAAATAAAAGAATGTTGCAGAAAACATAGTCAAACAAAAGCTATATAAAATTAGTATTTATCCTTTGGCAGCAAGCCAACAGCATGATAAGAATGTATACTACAAGATCATCACAATAAAAGGAAGTTAAAAAAAAAAAAAAAAGGAAGTGAATCACAAAGAGAACAAGAACGATAAAATACAATAGAGCTATCAATTAACTTTGGCCATTTACAAGAAGTTTTTATCATGGACAAGTACATCTTTTACAATTGTCGCAATACCCTCCCACGTCATGAGTCTTGCAACTTGCGACGTGAGTTTTACTTAGCTTTGACAATTACAAACACAATAACCTCTAAATTAGAGCACAAATGATAAGTGTATTCAAGTGTCATCAAGCATAGTCTCTGTCGAAATATTTGTCTTCTGGATAATATACAGCACTCACAGTATTGCCTCCAAATTTCCTGCCACTAAGTGCAGCCCTTGCTTTAGCACAACCAACAGTATCAGAATACTCCAAAAAGACCTTCATTAATCACCAGTAAGATGGATTAGAATACAAATATGGAAGAATAGAAATATCGGTTTTTTATCTACAGAAAAGGACATGGCCAATACACATTCAATTCTTCTTGGAATGAAAAGTTGAAAACTTGGCTACATAGAAAATCTGTGCAAGGATGTTTATGATATGTCTAAATCACACTATGAATCTCTCGGCAACACGTTAGCAAGTCCATCTCAGTCTTCTATCCAATTATTGACATATGAAATGCATACCATGTGGAGCTCTTAATTGCACAGCTTTTTCAAAACCCGGACATCTTTCTTAAAGAAAGGATTGAAGTGTTTAGAACCAAATAAGAATAGGGGGCTTGTCAACAAGGAATACTTGCATACCTTTCCAAGACCGTAACTTAGGGTGGCATTTGGAATAGGCCGCGGAATTACAACATCAATCAACTCTCCTGTAGTCACACAAAATGATAATAAATTAGATTTAATGAAATGCAAGCAGTAACTCGAGTTAGAAGATTATTTCGTAACAGCAATAAATAAATACTTATAAGAGGAACAGGGGTAACAGAATCAGCTAGAGGACAATTAATATGGTAGTTGGAACTTCCAGAAGACTCCCACTATTCAAATGCTACAATCTTTCAAGCTAAGGTCCTGGATCAGCAAGCAAAGATTATTATACTCCAGAAAACTAATAACTTATAATCTCTCTGCAATTCAAATAAATCCTCATTTGCTGCCCAGTTCCAGAAATCCGTACCAATCGCTCAATACATGTTTTTCTACAAAAAATTACTTATTAAAACCTAAGATATCTTATGTGGACCACTTCTTTGTATCATTTAAAACATCTCCATAATAGTAATTTAACTGGTTTAGTCATTAATGTCATCTGAGTAAATAGCAAAGTAAAAGGTACACAAGTGAACAGAATAACCAAGTAAAAAAAGGGAGAAAAATAGTTGAATTATATATACCAAACTTTTGGCCTTCTTCTTTCATATCCTCGAGAATTTCTTCATATTCTCCATCATCCATCAATTCATCAGTAGTAATTACCTTGATGAAGCCAAAACATGATAAATGACATCAATAACAGAAACCTTGTTATGGATAAACAAAATAGGGAAGTTAAGGCTTAAAGTACCTCAGTTAAGCACAAAACCTTTGTTGGGGTTTCTGCAGTTACCACTACTTCACTTTCTGCACTCGAAAGATTCATAAGACCAGCTCCAAAAGCCATTTTCTTCTACCAAAAGCACAAATTAACCAACCTCCTAAACCATACTAGAAGAAATGTCGAAAGTTTATCAGAAGAGTTGAATCTCAACCTGCATGGCTATATGCTGCTGTGCCTGAGCTAACATATCCTCCTGCTCTGGTTTCACTTGCCCGCTGTACAAGATAAAACGACAAGTTGTCAGGGTGGGTGTGTATCTGGATTTAAATGTCACCCCAAAAAAAATGCTATACATGATGAGATTTAAAGAGGAAATCACTCGACAAAATTTAAGCCTTGTATGCAAGTTTGTCATCATCGCCTAAAATATGAATGCCATACACTAGCAATATTTTAATTGAAGTTCAACTGTTTAAGCAACAAGCTTACGGTTACAACAGCAACTAGTGATACTGAATAAATTTCTCCAAATATATTCTACAGTATCAACGCAAGTCATTGTCCGAAAATCAAAATCCAAGTCTGGTCTTCAGATTCCATTCACGGTGAGATAATTGTTGCATGAAGGTATGTAACTAAAAAGCTCAATTTTCTGACCAAAAAAAAATCCTCGGACAATTTTACACCACCAAAATCTTATCACAAGATTACCACACAAGGAAAAGGCTTATATTTTTTTGTATTTGCAGCTCAAATCACTACTGTCCTATTACAGTAAAAAACCTTCCCTCTCACCCCCACCCCCAACCTAAAAAGAAAAAGAAAAAGAAAAGAAAAAGAAAAAGAAAAAGAAAAGAAAAAAGGTCATCCTCAACATTCTCCAAGCACAAAATAGCAAAACAATCGATTCAAGTATGAAAACTAAGACATTGCAGAAGATTGAATATAAGTCATCTGGGATACAAATATAGTACATCTGTGCTGTGAATAATGAGCTTTTCCATCAAAGAGAACAAACCTCATGGTGGCCCGGCGAACAGTCAGGGTTTTATCACCCATTTTCAAACCATTTAAAGCAGCACAAGCAATATCTGTTGCAGCAGGATCCTGTCGAGTCGAGGTGGTCAAATATCAGAAGAAACTTCATTCAGCAATATATATTAATAAAAAAATCATAATAGGTTAAGTATCTTGACGCTACTGACATACATGATACAAGAAGACAGAACTGAAAACTTAACATCAAGTTTTAGATTCGTGAAACAAGATTATATCTTCAAGTCAACAGATTCAGTCACAAGTTTAAGCAAAAACACAAAAAGTGAACCAGAAAAACAAAGAACTTCAGAACTCATGCATATGCAGTTATACCAAAAAAAAAAAATTAAGTTAACGGTGTGTTAAGAAGTTGGACAGATAAACTTTGAGATAAAGCCAAGGCATGTGTCTAGCATCAGCTTTTTGTACCTTATAGATGCAAAAACCATATCCTTTGGAATTCCCTGTCTCCCTATCTTTAACAAGGTCAAAACCACGCAAAGGCCTGAAATAAATCCATTGTGAGACGAAGCTGCTTCAGAAGACAGGATATTATAATAAGTATTCTGCCATGAGCTCAGTGACCCAACAATGCAAACAAACTCAATGTCATACCCGAAAGACTCCAACAACTCTTTTATCTGGGTTTCAGAGAGATAGTACGGTACTCCACCAAGAAATATTCGATCAGCTCCCTCGGTTTCACCAGTAATGCTATCAAACAAATCAAAAAATCAAAATAACATGGAAGAGTAAAGCGTCAGCTCCATTCTATGAGAAGAAAACACAATCATATATCCGACAAGATATATTCCAAGTTTCCAACTAAGAAGATATCACACGAGCAAAGAGAGAGTGGGCCCTAAAAAAGAAGATTGGAGAACAAGGTGCTGGAAAGATCTAAAGGAAGATATGATTAGATTTCCAATATTGTTAATAGCTATTAAGATCACAAGTCGAATGATTATGTATTGTGAAACCCACAGACCACATCTTTTCAGCTCCAGGTGGCTAGCTCCAGAGAAGCTATGTCCTCATCAACTTTATTTAGATCTCAATTAGTAGTATTTCCTACCTTGATGTCAGGACGAAAGACAAAACTCTGGATGTGGGATGCGTACTTCTTACACAACCAAAAGCCAAAAATCTGTCACATACTTGACATAGTTGATAATACTAGTGTGGTCAAGGTTAGTCCTTGTCAAAATCGATTATGGGTTGAAATGTTTGAAAATACGTGTTCATATCTAGTTGATGGGTTCTTTGGTGAACCCACATAATGAAGCTGAAACATGAAAGCACTAACAAGCTCAGATCCAGTGAATCCCATGAAAAAAAAAACTAATCCTTATTGTTCAAGTGTGATCAATATTCATTTTAACATGTTAGCACATCCTTATTTGTGGCCAATCCTATATCTGCCATGATATATAAGTACATTTTTTGTAATATAAAAATTACAAGAGTTATCATAATAATTCTACAACTAAAAGTGAAGTCCCGCAATGTTCCTGAGATCACTTCCCCAGTTGGCCCTTTAGGCTTCAGGAGAGCTGCTTCCCAAAAAGGAAGTGTATTAGGTATTCTTTCTTCAAAGCAAGTTCACAAGTTTGCATTTCACGGAATACCCATAGATCAATCTTCTCCTTAAACAGGTTAGGTGGGTAATTTTGAGGTTGAGTCCGGAGCTAGAAACATTGCCTGTTTAAGCAAATAGCAGAGTTGGCTTAAATTGATGCATATATGAGTCTCAACTCTCAACCAGCCCCTTAACACGACCAATCTGACATGATTATCATCACATGATTGTTTTTATATCACTCCAAACAGTTAGGAAAGCTGCGGTAATCTTCTCCAGTGACACCATTCCATGGGTGAGTTATTCATTTTCCAAATTCAAGAATAACAAGCACTTTTAGAAGATCCCCAGGTTTTGGTCACTCTGTGAATGCCTTTTTTTCCCAGGTCACAAGTGAGTTCAATTATCATAAACAGCACTCACCCGCAAGGCCGCAACCTTGAGAGAAAAACCTTCCTATTTTCAACTCAGTTAAGTCAAATCATATTTCTAAGTTACTACTAATCTAATGGCATTCAACCCCCAGATATACATTGTCGGATTTAAGTTGATATTATCTCAATAATTATTTGCTGAATAATTACCAACACCAAGTATATACAACAAATTGTCAAACTGTAGAATATTTAAAAACTCGATATGGCAAGATATCCTACTGTAATTGTACTATAACTGCTAGGGAGAGAACAAATAATAGAAGTCCAGTACCCTGGTGTAAGTCCAGCAGCAGCTAAATTGAGGTGAGGACTTGGTTGGCTGGGACCCAGTACTGCAGCCATTGAAGGATTATAGTCTGTAGGTCTTCGTACTCTTACAGATACACCCTAATACAATCAAATGAATAAAAAATGTCAGATGGGAAACACAGAGCTCATAAATTCATGTTAGTCCTTTCAGCCATGCTTGTTTCCATAAAGTCGTGTCTCTGAAATTTTGGCAAGAAAATGCATCTAGTTTCAAATATTTAGTTATTCGAGACCCGCTTGTTGGGATTAATCAAAATGCAGAAGGATAATAGATAGGCAAATCCGAAAAGTCAAAATCTCATTCCAACCACTAGATTTCAATGATGGATTAGAAAATATATTTAACCCTTGTTTGATTCTAATTTTAATCTCAAGTCAAACTGTCAAAGTTACCTATTAATTTTAACCACATTTTATGGAACTCGCAGTCTTTCAACGACACATCTCTATCAACTTTTATAAATCTACTAAAAACCTGATTTTAATTTATACCAAACAGGGGCTTACTTTCTGAGAGTCACAAGCTTATCAGATGAGCATTCTTTTGAATTCAAGCATAAAGTATTAATATTATATATCAAATTCAAAAACACGTTAAGATAACGAAACATGGTGTCATAGCCAGAGAACATAAACATTAATGAGTAAAATGGGGTAGCCCAAGCCTGGTTTCATAGATGCCCTAGTTTTAAGTTTTAACCCTGCTGACCAAGTAACAAACTTGACAATAAACTCATAGAAAATGTATCAAATAAATAATTAAAACATCCTACAATAATAGAGAAACAAGAAAGCAACAATTTTGTCCCCATGCAAATTATCACTGCCCCCCTCCCTCTTCCCCGCCCAAAAAATATCCGAAGGGGAAAAAAAAAAAAAGATTTTCTTGATGCATCACTAGGCAATTCTGGCTAGATTTTTCGATCTTTGAGTTCAAGAAATTAAAGGTTAGATGTGTAATCTACTGTGAAGCATCTATGCATCTAGAATGTAAATGAAATTAGAGGGAAGTAGAGTAAATGGCTAACATTACTGGGAGGATTTTTCTTTCGATAATAGGTATTGTAACTGGTATTCTAGTGAATGGCTCAATAAGTACTTTCTTTTATGTTTCATACTCCGGAAAGTCTGAAGAGAACACTATTTGGGTATATAGAATCAAAAGCAACGGCGACTTCAAAATCTTAGTTTCTTTAAGTTTGTTGTATCAACCAGTGCTGGTCATGGCAAATGAAGCGTAAAATAAGAGGCGAATAAAACCATTTGCAAATGTTATTAGCATTGGTGAAATGGTCTTCTGTAGTTTGAAATTAGATCTATATTGTCCCTTATAGTAAGAGTCAAATGGAGTCAAATTCTTCACGGATACAAGAAATTACAAAACCAACCATAGTGTTAATCATCGCTGACTTTAGATTTAGAGTCAACATTGTTTACTTTTAAAATTCGATACGAATTGGTTAAAGCTAAAATTGTTCAATAAAATATAATGAGAGTGAAGCCAGGCCAACTCCAGTGAAAGCACTCTCTGTGCACAGAAACCATGTGTTGAAAGTTGAAATATGCTGAGAGTTTGACATTATTTATTTTAGTCTAAAGTCCAAACCTCTAGGTTACATTTTCCCACTGTTAACTCAAGATTGATTAGCATCTAAAAGGTAGTCGAGTCAACCATAATCTGGAATAATATATTCCCTCCGTCCCACAAAGATAGGCTTACTTCAATTTTCACACGGATTAAGAAAACATAATTAATATATACTTGAACTATAAATTTACCTACATTCTACCTAATTTACCCCTACATTAAATAATGATTTGTTCATATTTGTTGATAACAATGCATATTAAATAGGGGTATATTAGAAAATGAAGACATTAATATACTCTCAAAAAGGAAAGTGCCCTATCTTTGTGGGACGGAGGGAGTACTAGTAAGGGGAAATAGAAAGATCACCACCAATTTTTATGTTGGCATCCTATTTCTATGTGAAAATTGGGGTGCAGGTCTTGAAGCATTGTGGAATTCCATCCTTCACGCTGGCTTGTTATCAATATTGTGACATGACAATAATTTTACAAGAACTACGTATGAAATGTAAAAATCATTGTCTAACCTCATGGCTTTTAAGTCCTCATCAGACCCCTTCCCAACCCTATTTGTCCTATATATCTATAAATTCCACAATCACCATCCCAGGAAAAAGGTAATATTTGTTCCCAAGTGGAATTGAACTTGGAGAATATGGCCAAAGCAGCCACTGAAATCACGGTTATGGTCTGCGATACTGGTAAATTATCAAACTTATAACAGATTTTTAGTTCAGCTCGCAAGGTTCTCGGGATTGCTCCTTAAAATGTTTATGACATACCTATTCCAATGAAATTCCTATTTTTATCCCAAAGAATTGAAGAAAAGAGAAACTATGTGAGATAACAAGTAAAATAGAAGAGAGGAAGAGAGGGTTCTACATGCCTCGAACACAATCCCATCAAGCGCCATAGCATTACTTGCTTCTTCAACAGTTCTCATCTCCACAAATGCAAACTTCTTTTCATGATTAATGTACACATTTACAACCGCTTCACCTAAGATAAAAATTATCAGCACCATGTTAGCAAGTGAGGAAAAGGCTGGCATGTTTAAAGTTACATTAAGCATCAAAAGATACTGACCTGTACCGGCAGAATTTCCTCCAATTGCATTCATAATAAAGCTGAAAAACTTTGCAATTGTCTGTTTCAAATGCAACAAAATAGGCGAAAGAATTTAGCTAAAGAGATTTACCAAAATTAGCTAAAGAGATTTATTTTATTTTTTTAAAGCAAAAAAAAGAAATGGGGAAATCATGAAAGTTTGCTGGGTAATTCAAGCCAATAGGCTATAAAATAGCCTGCAACAGTATTTCCTTATTTAAGACAAGATGGTAATTTAATGCCAGAGGTAATATATCTCTGCTGAAACTCGCAGAGACGTGGAAACATCATTTCTATATACAAAAAAGCTACTGAAAATTTGTAAAGGCATTTTGAGACTAAAATTTAATTATCTCTTGAAACAGTTCAAGTTACATTTTCATGCAAGAGGATTAGATATAACATATCTTGGCCAAATCCATCATGGTCTGTTTTTGAGAACATTGCATAACCTTGCATCTGTCTTTTTAGGTGTGAAAATAACATGACGAGTAAAGATGCAAAGTAAATTTCTTTGATTCGAAACTGACATCCGATATTTTAGGTGACTTTCGATATATTTGAAAGATATGTTGTCAAGAGGAATATTTATAGTACCATATATATAACCCACAAGTTCTGGCACACAATAGGTCCAAGAAGATTAAACGTTACATGACAAACACGTTTACAAAGGGAGAGGGAGAGACTAGAGAGAATATGGTAAAACTAGAAGCTGAGATAGGCTACAATATATGAGAAGCTATTAAGAGGAACTCATAATCAACACATTGATAAATCTGTTAAACCCAACTACAAATGCAGAAATAAACAGGTTCGGGATAAAGGAGGAGAATTAGTACATACCTGCTCATTAGCCAATGGTGGAAGGCCACCAACATAGACTCGTCGTGCATGCCTTGTAGCCTAGAGACGATGTAGAAGAAAAGTCAGACTTACATAAGAAGGTGAAGGAGAAGCATCACTTTTTTACCTGCTGACTCATGGCTTGGATTGGCAACAATGCACTGTAACCCAACTGATTAACCTATTAGCATGCATTGTCTTTGGTGAGAAAAATGATGGTAAAAAAGAAGGGTTGCTCAATGAATTCAGTGCACCTGAGTTGTCTCAGAGGTAAACATGTTATGCAACATTCCAGAGACTGCTTCAGGAGCTGAGGGAACTCCTTTCAATTGTTCTGCGTGATCAGAGGTGTTAACAAATGAATATGACAAAAGCATGTATATTGAACTTTTGAGAAATTAAATGTGCTGTAACTACAAGGAACAAAGCAACACCATTAAAAATCCTAGGTCATCTCCCACTACGTTGTAACACTAACTTGCTGGAAATAGATTGAAGTTAAGAAGTAGATTACATATTTCTTACCTAGAGTTATATACCACATCAGATTCTAATGTAAGAAATAAATTTCACCACTGCTGATCTGGCATAACAATTCAAGTCTACCAGATAACAACATTTGCGGTTGAAGATGATAAATATCCAGCTACTGAAGCATTGATTCCTCGTTGGCATATAATCTACATTCCTCACTCCCATGAGAAGCATAGCAGGACATGAACCCCAATATTGCCTTCTTACCGATGGTAACAAATCAAAATCACAGAACCACACGCAACAGCACACAACGATGTTTCTTAGTACAGAAAGGAATGATCAGAAAAATATAAGACAAAACGTAAAGCAAGAGACAGAAGCACAAATCAGAACATAATTAAAGCTAAATGATGTACCACATATGTGATAAAACAGATTGTTAGCTAGGCATATAGCTGAGGACTAAAGGAGAGACCTGAGCCTCCAAGCAATGGAGCAGTGTATTGTGGAGCCATATCAAAGCCAGTTGTTCGCTTGCTGTGAAAAAAGACAGACGGCTCATAATGCCCGAAAGAAATCATAGATAAAAAGGAGATCTTTCAATATTAATATTGGGAAGAGTGGCAATAATATTATAAGAAAAAAATAGAGTCTGGGAAAGTAAATATCATGATAGAGGGCATAGAAGATTTTACAGAAACTAACTCAAGATCCTAGTTCTAGAAGGCCATATATCATGGCAAATTTCTATACCATGGAGAAACTTAGACAAGAGAAAAACACAAAATGATAACAATGATCGAAAGCAGACCATCAATTCCCCCTGGAAAACGGAGAAGCACCAAATATTTAAGACAATGACTGGCATAGAAATGTTTAAGGGTAATATGAAGCTCCAAACCTCCGTGGACGAGACGGAGAATTTGACAAAGATCTAGCTCGCTTATAAGATTGATCATCTGACCGAGAGGGTGATCTTTGCTTAGTATGCTTTTCTCTGTCCTTGTCATGAGTATGATGCCTGTGAAGTGACAATTGTTATAAGTAAAACCACAAGATAATTTCAACTTGCTTGAATATTAAGCACATCATATAAATTGGTTATACCTGTCAATTATATGTAAATAAACAAAGGAACAATTTGATGCAGGGAGCAAGGAAAGAATCATATGAGATAAATACACGTACTATATATAGCAAAATCATCACAAGGTATGACAATTTAACCCAATCACAACCTGCCAAGTTCATGGTTCTGTGGATGACCATGGTCCTCATATTTGCTTCTGCCTCTGTAATTTCTAGAACTGTTCCCATGATCTCTGGGATAGTTCATCCTATCTTGATTCCACTCTCTTCTTTTTAATCTTTTGTCACCTGACTCAAGAAATTCGTCCTGCACAAGCGAGAATTCAACATCAATCACTTAGATTTCATGCACAGTCCTGTATTATAAACTTTTTAAAGACCAGAGAACTATTGGCATAATGCAACCAATTGTGCATTTTTTTTATGAAGAGTGCTCCTTCAAAGATTGACTAATCATCATTAATTAACAGTTCAGCACTATAATGCCAATTCAATTCTCCAACTAGAAATTGAAGTTGCGCTTCTGCTTTGCCAAGTGATGCATTACATGTGAATTATGTGGCTCTACATACAACAGAAGTTCATTTGAAATTCATATGGTAATGCGCTAACATAGCTCTCTTCGTTTTTTTCTTTCTCTGCTCCCTTTCAAAATAAAAAGTGAAAGCCAATTTACATGGTTACGTGAAAAGTTATGCTCTTTGGCAAGCTTTGGGAACCCCATTACTTTCTAATACTTCGAAACAACGCGTCAGCTATCATCCACAGACCTTCCCCTCGATTTCATATCATATTCCATTAATTACCAAAAAGACAAAGTAATTATTCTAATATAATCACCGTCCAACATGTTTTACTGTCAAATTCTTTAATACAGTTTGAAGTCCAGGTAATTCATTTCTTTGAGGATAACAGTCAACTAAAGGCTCGTTCTTTTTGCCCGAAGCTATCGTTAGATGCAGATCATAAGCATAATCATAATATTAATCATGTGGAAATTAAAATTATCCGAAATTTCAGACTAGAATTATCGTTTGCATAGGTCAATAAATAAAATGACCTTGTGATGAAGAGAACTCCGATCTTTGGACGAATCGTACGGTGTTGATCTCCTGTCGTGTTTTCCACTGTAACGAGGCATTTTGAACCCTAACCGTAACCCTAATTTAAGGTCTCTACAGAAGAAGAAAGAGTATATTTGGCACGGAGCTCGTCAGAGCCAGCATTCTGCACATGTTTTTTTTATTTTTTTGGAGGTGCTACTCTTAAATGTTTAAATGTTTTAGTATGCCTTGAAGCCCGTGATTTCTGCTAGACCATAATTGACACAAATAGCACTAACAGATTAGAATGGCGACGGGACAGGGAAACCCGAACCAATTGGGTACCTGATTTGAACATGACAAAAATTTCAACAAATGGAAATTACACCTACCCTTACATTATAAAATTCAAATTCAAAAATAAGATCAAAGTTGTATTATTACAAAATTCAGGTTTTAATTAAGATTTTAAATAATTAAAATTTTTAAATAATAATATTCTAGAATTAAATTAATTATCCAATCCAATCTTTATTTCATACCACTTCCAACACTAATCTAATCATTCCTCTCTTTCTACACATATTAACGTCTTCTCCATCATCACCACAACTCCAAGCCGCTCATCCCCTTCGCGACCACACAACAGCCACGTCGAAGTCCCCACCGTCGTCACAAGACCTCGTCGGCAGCGACAATATCAAGGGCAGCGCTGCTACATCGCGCACAAGCAACGGCGGCGCTGTTGCTACATCGCGTGATGAGAAGCCGGAAGCACTATCACTGCTTCGATCTTGCGATCTGGCTTTAAATTGGTAGGTGTTTGTGATTTGCTTCTATGTTGGTGGTTGTGCTCGAATCTAGTGGTGCCTTTCGCGATCTGGCTTTTAAATTGGTAGGTGGTGGTAGGTGTTCACAGTTTGCTTCTGTAATGGTGGTGGTGCTCGAATCCGGTGGTGGTAGGTGGCGTGATTTGCTTCTTCGATGGCAATCGTTGGAGGCAGGTGGTGTTTGTGTGGTTGGTGGTGGTGTGCGAAGTGACGGCTGTGGTGGCGTTGTGCCACGGGAAGCGGCGAGATATCGCGCGTAGATCTATGGTCGCGATGGGTGTGTATGAGTTGTGTCATCAAAAGCAAATACTTCTAACTTCTGATCGCCACTGGGCCAACTTGTGGTGGCAATGGGGGGTTTTGGGAGCGACAGGCGGGTATTGGTGGTTGTTGTAGTGGTTGTGTTGCCGAAGATGGTGGTGGTGGATTGAGTCTTCGTGGCAGTGCAGGTGTTTTTTAGTGGTGGGTGCAGGCAGGTTGCTGGTTATGGTGATAGTTGGGATGTTTCCGGGTGGCGGTGGCGGTGATGGTGGAGGAGTGGGGTTAGGGTAGGGTGGCTCATTTGTTTGTGAGATGGTTGTGGTGGCGAGTGTGGTGGTGGAAGTGGTGGCGGTGGTGAGGTTAGGTGGTGGCGGTGATTGTGGTGTGTTGATGGTTGTTGACTGAGGCTTAGGTGGCGGCGACGTTAGTGGCTGGGTTTGAGACTTAATAAATTTTGTGACCTAATAATTTTTTTTTTTTTTTTTTGCGGCAGCGGCGATGAGGGGGTGGGCCTCGACGTTGAGATGGTGGTGGTTGTGAGATGATGGTGGTGAGAATGTGGCGTGGGCAAGTTTTCGGATATATTGTGACCTAATAATTAATAAGTGAATTGTGACTTAATAATATGATAATTGTGACTTAAAAGATTGGTGACCTTATAATTTGATAAGTTGTGACCTAGAAATAAATCGGGATTGATTAATTTAAAACTTGTGACCTTGCAATTATTTGTGACTTGATAAAACTGTTATTGTGACCTACTATTTTGATAAATTGTGACCCTAAAATTATTTGTGACTTAAGCAATTTACATTTTGTAACCTGTATTTATCTTGTATTGTGACCTAGAAATAACTCGGGAATGATTACTTTAAAACTTGTGACCTTACAATTATTTGTGACTTGATAAAACTGTTATTGTGACCTACTATTTTGATAAATTGTGACCTTAAAATTATTTGTGACTTAAGCAATTTACATTTTGTAACCTGAATTTATCTTGTATTGTGACCTAAATTTATATAATTAATAAAAAAATCTAATTATTGAATTTAGATAAATAGATACCTGATTTTTGAAATTTTTTAAGTTATATCTTAAAATTGAAATTGTATATTCTAAACACCTTATGTATGTATTTTTCCCTTCCAACAAAGACGGGAATGTTATTATCTGATGGAGATGAAAAATTATGGGTTAAGTACACGATTAAAATATTTAGATTGAAATTTTTTTGTAATCAGGTATTTTGTAACTAATTACAAAAATATCAAAATAATTTTAAAAATCAGGTATTTTTTTTAATTCAGAATTAAGTTCTGTAATTAATTACAATTGTAACTTTATTTTCAATTTTGTAATTAACTACAATTGTAACTTATGAAATAGTAAAGTATTAGTGTAATACGTAATTTGTAATTAATTACATTAGCGCAATTGTAATCATCCACTGCCATCGCCGCCATCGTTGGACCACCATCGAAAATAGAATTGTAATTTTATTTCAATTTGTAATTAATTACAATTGTAAATTTATTTCAATTTGTAACTAGTTACAATTGTATTTTTAATTGTTGCCTCAATATCACCACCACCTCTACCTCCATCACCGTCCTCCACCACCACCACAACAGAAAAACAGAGGAAGCCACTAGTCACGACCAATACTCCGATCAACACCACTACCACACCAACACCACTCTACCCGACAGTCTCTCCATCCCTCAACAGCCCTTACCCTAGTTTCTTCCTTTGGCCGCGCACTCCACCATCCAATAGCCAACAACACAACTCTCCAGCAACCGCACTCATCACACTTCCATCCACACATCAACTTCTCAGCAACCCCTGTCTCCACCATCGAAAACCACCAGCCTCCAACTCTCCAACAGCCGATCGACTCGTTTGTGACCTCTTCTGATTCCGTCTCCTTTAGCGAGTCCGATGTGCAGATCTATCTCCACTCGCATATCCTCTACCGGGCTAAGTATTTTGCTGTTCTACTCTCCGTTCGGTGGCAACAACACAACAACAACGACTCTGCATCCCAGGGGCTTGCCTTTACCACTAGGCTAAGCCCACTTGGTCAAATTAAAATATTTTTAATCGGTACAATTTCACAACGTCCTAAAAGGAGTTAGGGGTTTGAGATGCAAGTCGTCCCATCTTGTTCCTAAGGCCGATCTCTTTATAACCAATAGCCAGATAACCAAAAGGTCAGGCAATAATGCAGGGCCAAACGTCCAATGGACTTGCTGCCCGGCCTCACTAGGTTATTCCATTCCTTTATTCATGGGTCAACATACTTGCCCAGGCTTGCCCTGTCTCTTAGGTCATGTATTCCTGACCTTATCTTTGTCAATTCTTATTGTTTGATGGTCGGTCCATCTCGGCCACATTACTCCTAAAAGCCCAATACAAACAAGACTCTAAGCATTCTTCGTTTATGGGCTTCATCAATGGGCTACCTTCTTGGGCCCCCAAGACAAGACGTATTCTATAAGGAAACATCCTAAAAAAAGGGATTTCAGTTCTTGTAAGGTTAGAAGTAGAACTCCTCTTAAAAGGCAAGTTTATACCAAAAAGACTCCTTTTAATCAAAGAATGTTATGGGCTTTTTCAACCATATAAATACAGCTCCATTGCTCACATATAATTCAGCTCCTTTGCTCACATATAATTCATACACAATTCTCTACATATTTCCAGTTATATTTTTCTCTCTCTACTTTTCTCCACAATACTAATTCTCACACCGGAGTAGCGACGGGGAGAATCCCCCTTGCCTTTTTGCAGGTCATTCGAGGCGCATCTATTTATCTTTTCCAGCAACTCCAGATCTTGCCACGTCAAAGTTAGGAATTTTTACAGCATCAATTGGCGTTGTCTGTGGGAAAAGATACGATGAGCCATGGTTAATAGATTTCAAGCTTATCCATTCGCATCCACAAGACAGCCCCTTCCAACCAATACATTGGCTAAAAGGGACGATAATCCCCCACCTCTTGAAAATGTGGTGGAAGAACATCCAGAAGTTACGCCAGACCACGGACAGGTTACTCGAGAGGCTTTCAATGAACTCCAGCAATAGCTCCGTGAACTCCGTCAAATTCTTCAGCAACATAATAACCCTCAAGTACAACCCGACCTGAACACTCTAGGAACGATTCCCAGGGAAGATCAAAGGCCAGTTAATCCTATGGATATCAATTTCTCGGGAATCGCGGGGGGCCCATCCCATGACTGAAGGATCTGCCAACCTGACACAGCAAGAAATTTTCAGAATTATTCAGGAAGGAATAGCAGACAGGATAAGACAAAGCACACAAGATCGGACCTCCTTCACGAGAAGAACTTCTTTTACCCCTGAAATAACATCATTCCCCTTGCTAGAAAGATTCAAGTATCCTCGGATAAAGGAGTACGATGGAACCACATATCCCAATAACCACCTAAATACATACACCGATGTCATGGACATGTAGAATGCTCCTGACCAAATATTGTGCAAGGCCTTTCCACAGACCTTGACTAAAGCTTCCCGAAATTGGTTTTCCACAATACCGCCAGGGTCAATCTCTTCTTTCACCGATCTTACTGAGAAATTCACAGCTTTATTTGCAAGCAGCAAAAGAATTAAAAAGACAGTCGCTTCCCTCATGCAGCTAAGACAAGGGACCAATGAAACACTGCGGGATGCTTCAACGTCAAAAGACTTCAGATCCCTGATCTTCACATCACATCGGCAACTTCAGCCCTCACACTAGCAATTTAGGGTCAGAAATTCAGAATGTCCTTGTCCAAAAATCCACCTGCAAACGTAACTGAACCCCACAGAAGAGCAAAAAAATACATAAACATTGAAGAAACTTTGTTTTCAGTAAGGACACAGGATCAAGTTCATGGGCCAACAGTACAATCCTCAGAACCTGTCAAGCAGGGAAATAAGAGGCCAAGGTAAGAAGATGGAAGGAATTCTTCCCGGTCAAACACCAAGGGGAATGGTTATGGGCATCAGATTTTAACCCGTTGAATGCACTTTGGTCTCACATTCTCGTAGAAATCAAAGGTCGAGAAGATTTGCGTTGGCCAAGATCCATCAAGGGGAAGATCAATGAGCTAAATCGCCACAAATATTGCGACTTCCACAAAATCCCAGATCATACTACGGATGAGTGCAGAATATTGGAGTAGGAAATAGAAGTCCTCATCAAAAGAGGCTTCCTGGGGCATTACGTGAAGAACGAAGATAATGATCAGGGGAAAGGAGAGGAGAAGAATAGGTCCGTCGACACCATAAATTTTATTGTCGAAGGTATATCTTCTGGGAATGATTTAAATAACGCAAGGAAAAATTATGCTCGGGCATTGGGTTGTCAAAAAGAAAGGTCGAAAAGTCATGACCATGATATTTCAACCAGCATCAGTTTCAGTAACTCTAACATGGAAGGAATTTTGTACCCATGAAGATTTCGTCGTCTTCGGTGCCACAATGGAAAATTTTGATGAAAGAAGAGTGCTTGTTGATAATGGAAGTGTAGCCAATGTTCTTTCTTTGGATGCTTTCAATACGAAGCAATTTGCCAAGGATCGGCTTCATCTAGTCATTACTCCGTTAACTGGCTTTGGGGGAGGAACCGTAAGACCAGAAGGTTCAATTGACCTTCCTACTTCTTTGGGATCAGGAGAAAAGCAGGTAACTAGGATGACCCCGTTTCAGGTCGTGAAAACCCCTATGGCATACAACGCTAGCTTGGGAAGACTCTTTTTGAACAACTTGAAAGCAATAGTGTCAACATATCACTTAGAAATCAAGCTCCCAACTTCCGCAGGCATAGCAACAATGCAGGGTAATCAAGCAATGGCCAGAAGTTTTTACATTAGCTGCATTGGAAAGGGTAAAACAGATTTGATGTCAATTGAATTTCCTGCGGAAGAACGCATATCACCAATGGAAGAATTGGAAGAACTTCTAATTTCAGAAGGAAAAAGTTTCAAGATTGGGAAAGAACTTCCCAAATCAATGAAGGAAGAACTGTCGCAATGTTTGAAAAGAAACATCGACATATTCGCATGGAGCACAGAAGATATGCCCAGGATTGACCCCACACTTGTTGAACATAGGCTTAATGTCGTGCCAGACAAGAAGCCTATAAAACAACGAAGAAGGCAGTATACTACTGAAAGAAGGCAAATAATAAAGGAGGAAGTAGATAAGCTCTTGAAAGCAAGGTTCATCAAGGAAGTAAAATATCCAGAATGGCTAGCCAACGTGGTATTGGTCAAGAAGCTGAATGGAAAATGGCGATTCTGAATAGATTTTACAGATTTAAACAAAGGATGTCCAAAAGACAATTATCCTCTTCCCCGAATTGACAGATTATTGGACTCCACCTCAGGTTCTGAAATTTACAGCTTCCTCGTCGCATTCTCGGAATATCATCAGATTCAAATGGTGTAGGAAGATCAAAAGAAAACTTCCTTTATGGCTGATGAAGGGATATATTACTACAAAGTCATGCTATTTGGATTAAAGAATGTCGGGGCTACTTATCAAGGATTGGTAAACATGGTCTTCTCCAAACACATCGGGCTAAACATCGAAGTTTATGTTGATGACATGGTCATAAAGAGCTCGAGAAAGAAAGACCACATAGCCGACTTGGAGGACATATTCTATACACTCAGACAACGTCGGATAAAACTAAATCCCGCCAAGTGCGCCTTCGGAGTAAGCTCGGACAAATTTTTAGGGTTCATGATCACTCAGCGAGGTATTGAAGTTAACCTAAATAAAATTATGGCACTTACGTCAATGGAACCTCCCAGGACCATCAGAGAAGTGCAAAAACTTAGGGTAGAGTGGCAGCATTGGGTCGTTTCATGTCAAGGACAGCGGATAAATACTTTCCCTTCTTCAAGACTCTCAGAGGAAACAAGGAGTTTAGATGGGACAAAGAATGCGAATTCTCTTTCAAAAAACTGAAGGAATATTTGTGAACTCCTCCAATATTGGTATACCAAATCTGGGAGACAATCTATTTTGTATCTAGCAGTTTCAGATCATGCAGTAAGCGTTGTTTTGGTCAAAGAGGAAGGGAAGATCCAAAAACCTGTATACTATGTCAGCAAGATGATGTTGTATTAAGAAACCCGATATACACTGGAAGAACAGCTCGCTCTTGCCCTGGTTACAGCAGCCAGAAAGTTAAGATCGTACTTCCAAGCCCATGCTGTAACAATCCTCACAAACCAACCTTTGAAACAGATGTTGCAGAAACCGAATGTCTCTGGTCATATACTCAAATGGCCAATCGAGCTTAGGGAATATGACATTGAATTCAAACATCGACCTTCCATAAAAGCATAGGTCTTGGCGGACTTTGTCGCCGAACTTGCCCCAAGACCTCGGGGGCCAATAGGTCATAACAGGGAAGAGGTCATGTGGACTTTACAAGTTGATGGAGCATCGAATGCCGTAGGCTCGGGGGGCCGAAATCATACTAAAAAGGGATGATGGCACTATGAAAATTTAGTGAACAATTAGGTTCGATTTCCCGACCACTAATAAAGATGCAGAATATGAGGCCGTAATCGCCGGGCTTCAGGCATCTCAACATTTAGGGATCGAGCATGTCAAGGTCTTGAGTAATTCACAATTGGTGGTAAAGCGAGTGAGTGGGACTTTTGAAGCAAAAGATGAAAAATGTCATCTTACAGAATGACGGTTCTGGACCTGCAAAGGAAGTTCAAATCTTGCAATATAAATAAAATGCCAAGGCCCGCTAATTACAAAGCTGATGCCCTGTCAAGACTAACTTTTTCGAAATTGGGCCACTTGGAAAGAACTGTGTTCGTGCGAACACTTCATGAGCCCAGTATCACACAGCAACCCGATGTCATTGATATTTCAGAGCATGAGCCCAGTTGGATGGATCCAATAATCGAATACTTAACGTCGGGAAAATTTCCAAATAAAAATGCAGAGGCAAGAAGAGTCAAATAGAGAGCCCCGAGGTATAACGTATTACAGCATACATGATACCTTATTTCGTCGAAGTTTTACACTTCCCTACCTCCGATGTCTAACCCCGAGAGAAGCGGCCCTTGCTATGGCCGATGTTCATGAAGGAATTTGTGGAGGACACCAGGGAGCAAGAGCACTGGTTATGAAGTTAATGCGATACGGGTACTACTGGCCAACCATGAGGAAGGACACACTCAGCTATGTGAAAACTTGTGATAAATGTTAAAGATTTGCAGCCCGATTGCATCAACCAACGGAAGAACTATCTTCCATCATGTGCCCATACCCCTTTGCACAATGGCTTGGACCATTCTCCATAGCTTGTGGGAAAGTCAAGTTCCTAGCAATGGATGTTGAATACTTCACAAAATGGGTAGAAGCAATGCCTCTTTCCGTAATCACAGAACAAAAGTTGGAGGCATTTGTTTGGAAGTCAATTATCTGCAGTGTTGATCTTCCTAAGACACTAATTACTGACAATGGACGATAGTTCGAGTGTCAAGTCTTCAAACAATTCTGCAAGAACTTGCGGATAGAACAAAGATTAACTTCGGTTTCACACCCGCAAAGTAATGGACTAGCTGAGGTAACAAACAAGCTCATCTTGCAAGATTTGAGGACTTGCCTCGACAGTGCCAAGGGTGATTGGCCCGATCTCCTTCCGAAAATTCTTTAGACAAACCAAATAACTTTCAAGACAGCAATTGGGGAAACTCCATTCATGCTAGCCTTTGGGATGGAAGCGGCTATTCTAGTGGAAGTAACAATTCCTAACTTTCGCATGATGACTACAGAATCACCCGATCATTTTGATGGGCAGAGAGTAAGTCTGAATCTTCTAGAAGAAGTCAGGGAAAGTGCTGCCCTAAAGATAGCTGCTTATCAACAGGTCATGTCCAAGAAGTTTAATATCCAAGTCAAAAGGAGAGAATTCAGAATGGGAGATCTTGTTCTGCGTCGAAGTGAAGTTGCTGATCATCAACCTGGGAAACTTGGATCTATTTGGGAAGAAACATACGAAGTCATTCGAAAAGTTAGAAAAGGCTCGTACAGTCTCCGGACGATGGATTCCAAGCCTCTTCCATGCCCCTGAAGCCTTACTACAAGTAGCCACCTTTCCATTAGCAACAAGGTTGTCTAGTTGTAAAGTCGAGTCTGCGAACCCATTTTTTCTTTATTATTATTCATGGACTTGCATGTCCATCCACATTTTTTAGTAAGGACTGGCATGCACGCTCGTCGTACTTTCTTTCAGAGTCACAGACGGGTACTCATTTTCTTTATCCAAATTTTTTCCTAAAAGATATTTCTGGATAAGGTTTTAACGAGGCCCATAATTTAGTCCTCTTTAATAAAAGTATTTTTTCCGAAGTATGAGCATCAGAATATCAACCACTGGAATAGCTTACAAGATTGGCCAAATGACTTTACAAGCTATTCCCCTACAATAATTTACAATGTCTCATGGTAAGACGTTACAAATTATTCTTCCAAGAAAAATTTACTATGTCTCATGGCAAGACGTTACAAATTATTCTTCCATAAATAATTTACGATGTCTCATGGCAAGAATAATTTACGATGTCTCATGGCAAGACGTTACAAATTATTCATTCACGAATAATTTACTATGTCTCTGGCAAGACGTTACAAATTATTCTTTCACGAATAATTTACGATATCTTATGATAAGACGTTATAAATTATTCTTCCACGAATAATTTACGATGTCTCATGGCAAGACGTTACAATAATTTACAATATGTCATGACTAGACATTAAAATTTATTTCCCACAAATTCTCAAAGCCAAGAGCTCGACCTCTTCTTTGTAAAATTATCAAACAGATCGACCTTGCTCGACCTTTCCATGATCGATATTTGACCATTTCTTTGTAATGATTATTTAGGAGGTTGGCCATACCCGACCTGTCCAGTCATTTGTCATTGATCCAGAGTTTGGCGCTACAAAGAATAAAAGCCCATTCTTATGACAAAATTATAAGGTCATCCTTGCTCGACCACATATCTTTTATGACATGGAATCGCAGACTACCTATTCATAAGCGGTAAGCCTTTATAAGGACAGCTTTTGTACTCAAAATGGCAATTAATTTGTCACTAAAACACAAGTAAAAAGCACGAACTTTGACAAAAGATACACAAGTTCATTCATAGCAAAACTTTTTATAAGTAATCCTCGAGGCATACCCCGGGCTTTACATTAAGATTTACTTAAATTCCTAATAAACTCTACTACTGAGGGTCGTGGTCACTCGCATCACTGGCCTCTCCTTCAGAAGTGCCCTCTCCTTCATCCTCCTCCATAAATGGAGTAAGGTCGAGGTTTTCCGCTCCCAGGGGAAATTGGGAAAGAGGGCTAGTGTCCAGGTCGGGCGTGTGGAGCCGCACCCAAGCACTGGCTTGCTTCATCCCTTGGGAATACGACTCAAGGGCATAATTGCCCAATGTAAGGTCATACTCCTCCGACCTCTTGAAGGCCTCAATAGCCTCAACATTGGCTTGAGCTATTTCTTCACGAGCTCGGTGTAGGTCTTCAGCAAGCTTGGCATTCTCTTCTTGAGCGAGATCCCTCTCTTGAGTCATCAACAGCAGGTCAGACTCAACCCTAGCCAGCTTCTCCTTAGCAGCCCGAGCCTCATGGCCTCGTACTGGATGTAGTGGACAAGTTGGCTCGAGGTCTCTCAGCACTTGACGCCTTGATTGATTAGTCCTCGACCTATGCTGATCAACTGCAGGGCGGGACAAAGACTTTGTAAAAATTTTGAAAGTCCTAAAATAATAATTATAAATATATAAAGGAAGAAGTATACCTTCACCGTCGCATTCATGAAGTGGTCTGCTCCTTGTTCGAGCGCCACTTCTTCACCTCCATTTTTTCCCTAAGGTCGGTCAATGTTGGGCCCTCAGGGACAACCTCGAGTGCAGGAGAAATGTACCCGGACTCTTCTTGAGGTTGAGGTCGTTGGGCATCTCGACCACTCTCCCTTTGAAGGGGAGCCTCCATGCTCCTCCTGGAGGTCTCCCCAATCCCGGACTGATCATTCCTAGGCCTCTTTAGGTACCGACACGGCGACATCGCATGACCCCGTCGTCTTTCCTTTTTTGGGCAGCATTCCGTGCCCTTTCCTCGACCGTCTTCCCTAACTTATCCCCGTCAAATGCTATTCTTGCAGAATGTAAAAAGGAAAGAGGAAGAGCATCAAAAAATGAAGCAGATGCCAAGAAAATAAAAATTACAGAAGAAGTATACATATATTACTTAATTTACAAGTCCGAGGCCTATCGGGCTCCAAGTCAAGGCCGTCCTGACTTAAAATCTCATTGGTCGTCAAATCAGATGCCTCCTCAGCCAAGAGGCCAAAGTCACATATCCTAACAGCATTGTCGAGAAGGTCGGCCATCTCCTCCTCACTCTTTCTTCCCATCCTATTGAAACTATCTACATCGGGCTTTCTAAAAGAAGATAAAAATATTGTCTCTCCATCCGGGGGTTTCACGAAGAAGAACCTCTCCTTCCAATGCTTCAAAGAGGAGGGAACCCACAGGACCTCAAATCGTCCCTTCCCGCTTAGATACACGAAACAGTTGCACCTAGGTAAGTACTTCAAATCTAAGAGACATTTACACAAGTCTACCGTATGCTCTATTCCTAAACTCCTATATAAAACAAAAAAATATACTAGGATTCTCCATCCATTGGGGGCGAGCTGACCCGGGACTATACTACCAGTAAGGAGAAAATCAATAAAAAAAATGGTGGAGAGGAAACCTAAGTCCGGCCACAAGTGCCTCGTGAAATACCACTATCTCCCCTTCCCGGCAGAGGTAGGAAACGTCGTCTTCCTCCGGGACCCGAGATGTATACCTATCAAAAAGCCTAAACTTCCTCATATCGGCCTCGACCATATGCTCCTTCATCCTACTTTTAAAAGTTGGGAACTCAAGGTCTCCCTCACTCAACCCTCTATCCAAATCTGTGTTGTCTTCTACACCCTCCTCATCACCCGATTCTTCATCCTAAGGAGGTGGAGGCTGGTAAAAGCCTAGTCGCTCGACCTCTAAAGGCTCGTCCAAATTCTCTACTTCCCTAAGGTCTCCTATGGTCACTTTCCTAACCATATTTTTTGAAGAATAAGTTATATAAATAATGAGGTTAAGAAGGGTTGAGCTTACCTAAAGTGCTATTTTTTTTTTGCTGGAGGGGTAGATCGTGCTGCTTGCTCGAGGAGTTCTCTAGTCTCTTAGAAAATTTCGCAAAGTAAAATGAAAGGAAGGATAAGAACCACATATATAGGAAAAAATGGCAGGAATTTTTTTGAATCTCAGCCCTTTGCTGTGGACACATGTCAGCAATTTGGTTCAACATTGTTCAAGAACAGCTGGCAAAACGCGTCATTAGCTGTCAAGAATAAATGTGATATATGTCAAAAGTTAAATGCATTCAGAGATCTATTGCTGATCCCTGATGTACGTAGGTCAATGATCGGTACAATTTCACGACTTCCTAAAAGGAGCTAGGGGTTTGAGATGCAAGTTGGCCCATCTTGATCCTAAGGCCGGTCTCTTTATAACCAGTAGTCAGATAACCAAAAGGTCAGGCAATAATGCCCGGCCAAACGTCGAATTGGCTTGCTGCCCGGCCTCACTAGGTTATTCCATTCCTTTATTCATGGGTCAACATACTTGCCCGAGCTTGCCCTGTCACTTAGATAGGGTATTCCCGACCTTATCTTTGTCAATTCTTATTGTTTGATGGTCGGTCCATCCCGGCCACATTACTCCTAAAAGCCCAATACAAACAAGACTCTAAGCATTCTTTGTTTATGGGCTTCATCAATGGGCTACCTTCTTGGGCCCCCAAGACAAGACGTATTCTATAAGGAAACATCCTAAAAAAAGAGATTTCAATTCTTGTAAGGTTAGAAGTAGAACTCCTCTTAAAAGGCAAGTTTATACCAAAAAGACTCCTCCTTTTAATCAAAGAATGTTATGGGCTTTTTCAGCCCTATAAATACAGTTCATTTGCTCATATATAATTCATACACAATTCTCTACATATTTCCAGTTATATTAGTCTCTCTACTTTTTTCCAGAATATCAATTCTCACACCAGAAGAGCGACGGAGAGAGTCCTCCTCGCCTTTTTGCAGGTCATTTGAGGCGCGTCTATTTATCTTTTCCAGCAATCCAGCAACTCCAAATCTTGCCACGTCAAGGTTAGAAATTTTTACAGCATCAATTTTATTTCAAACCAAATACTTTGAAATTTTAATTATATTCTCAGGTTCTCTTGGCTCGTGATTCGTCATCTATCAAATATGAGCATTGGTCACCTATTATAAGGAATTCTAATTCACTTTTTATAGATATCTGGACTTCATTTTACTCAATAGACATACGCTCTCATATATGAATTTTGTTTTTTAGGATTAGATGACATGTAATTAAGGTATGAATAACAAAGAAGAACTATGAGAGGATTATAAATTACAAGATTAGTTACTTGAACAAGAATTAACTTAGACTGATTAAATTTGTTTTGTTTTGTTACTTGTTAAACGTAGTTGGAGCTAGAATGATAAAATGCTTTAATATTTTCACAAGTATTGATTAATTGCTTAAGCATGTTTTATTTTAATTCGATTAAGTTTTATTATATATTTAATGTGTGTTTGATGTTCATTATTCCCGAAAAGAATTATTTTTAATAGTGATTTGTGTGATATTGTGTTGTTGAAAATGAAAAAAAAAGGATTTATATGTAGAATATTTTAATATTAAAATGTACGGTTAAAATTGAGTACTGTAGAAAACTAATTTTTTTAATGAATATTGAACGGGGGAAAAGTAAGTTAATTTTTTTGTCTCGTTGTGCTCTTAAGCAGGGATTGAGTAAGGATGGGGAAACGACATCCCAGTCTCAAACCCGCTCAATTGTCATCCCTACTAACATATCCATAAATTTTCTCTGTTTGATTATTTTTCTTTATTTTTTAAATAAAAAATTGAAATGTTTTCGTGATAAAATATGTAGTTGAAAAATAATTTGAAAAAATATATGTGTTCAAAAAATGGTTGGAGAAATGTGTTGTTTATAAATAGTTTACCAAACGGAGGCTGATCTTAAACAGCTTATGAAAACGGTCACTTTCCAATGGTGCGTTACCGTGTTTAGCCCTTATTCGGTAAAAGTTTATTTATAAATTTTGCTTTTTTTTATTATTATTAATTTTGATTATAAACGGCCATGGACAACATATTGGGCTCTGTTTGATAGGGTTATATTTTCCTTAGAAGGTGAAAAATATTTTCATTTTTCACCTTTTGGTATGTTTGATTGTGTTTTCCTACTTTTGCTGATGCTAATAAATTTTCAACAACTAAATCCATTTTTCACTTTGGGACTTGTTCGACGCCCTATTGGAGGAAGTAAAATCTCAACCAACTAGAGAATTGAGCGCATGTGTAAGTTAAAAGTTCAAGTTCATGACCAAACATCTACTATGTTATTTTTTTTTTCATATCTGTTGTTTAACGTTGTAGGGAAATTTGACCATCGACTAGCCAAATACCAACTATAGAGCTTGTGAAAGAAAGAAATGATGAACCACGTGAAGAAAATTTAGAAGAAATGGTGATAGTTTTCAAGAGATAGAAGTTGTTTCCAAAACATCAACGGAATAATCTAATAATAACTGTTGTTCACCGATGTGGAATAAGTTGAATAATCAACTTTCTATGTGGCAGAGTTGTTCATTGAACCGAGGTAGAATAAGTTGAATAGTCAATTGTCTATGTGGCAAAGTTGTTGTTGAATGAGCTGACCTAGAGTATAACACGTGGCACATTGCATAACAGAACTGAAAAATGTGGCTCTCCGAGAGAGAAGGATAAACAAACTTAATTATTAAAGCGAAGTGATTTGATATGGTAATTGGACTGATGGAGATGTCTCTCAAACATACGATGGACTTGAAATGCCATCCATTTCAAGCCTCTGAAACGGCCCCTACCGTTGAAATGACTTAGCAAACTCCCCATATAATGGAAGTATTCCCATGTGAGTCGAATTGGAATTGCTAGCCAAATTATCTAATCAGTCAAATCTCTGTTTATAAATATCATAACTTATAATAATTGTACTTGTTAGGTGTCGGGTGTTTGTTGAAACTTCAATCAGAGGTCAAATTTGAACTTGTGTCAGAAAAATGATGCCTTTAAATAAGGGAGTTGAATGATAATCTAAGGGAAAATTGATGCAAACAATCTCTCAATTTCTGTATTTTTTTGAACTAAAGGGCATTATATTATATGCGAACTAAACTATTGTTCAGATAAAAACAAATTCATTTCATTGATTATCTGAATTCCTTTTTTGTTTCAATTTTATATGTACATGAATTTGTATCAAATGACCTGAATACTTCAGAAAAATCCCACAAAAATGAAAAACAACTAAATTTATTTGCTGACTTATTTCAACATATGAAGTAACGTCAACAACAACAATCAGGGAAATGGTCCAGAATGCAATATTGTATAGTTTCATAATTTTGCAAGTTTTGCGATTTTCTTCTGCAAGTCCGTTCTTCGATCGTATTAATTCATTTACTACTACCTTGTACTATCTTTCGATGTGTATCTACCCAATCAAAGAAATTACAAGCCCACGTGTTATATATGAATAACAACCAACAGACATCCATATGAGATTTGTCTCTGCCACACGTCATAAATGCTCACAGTAGTAGAATCTTCGGGCCCTATGTCCTAAAACTTCAGACATTGTCATCACAAGCAAAAAGAATGAGATGAATGAAATCGAAAATAGTTGGTGAGTCGCTATCTATAAGGGTTAAGGCTTGGTTAATACAAGCATGGCACTTTCTTGTCCATAGGTATAAGTACAACCACGGTATTATTGGGTGTTATAGAAGATGTTGTGGTTGGGGGGGGGGGGATGATGAAGAGTTGTTGGGATTAATTTGGGAAAACAGGTTATCTTCGGTTAGGGGAAAAAGTGGATGGTGATTTTGGTTTTGATTTTGAAAAGGAAAAAAATTGTTTTGATTTTGGTTTTTTAATTTTTTTTAAATGGAAGGTAAAAACATGATTCCAATGACGCGTTTTATGCTAATTAGCTTAATTACGCTGATTTTGGATCTTTTTAACGCGTGTTGATTGTCTTGTCCAATATTTGGATGCCACATTATAGATTAACGTAACAAATTTTCATACGTAAGGTATGGAATGCTAACAAAAAAAGTTCAGTGACCACTAAGAGGCAAAATAAAGTTTATTGAGTAGTTCGTGATCATGAATCATGATATATTTTAAAGTTAAGGATCAATGTGAGGTTTTCTAAAGATTTAGGTGTCAATTTGGTCAAACAACTTGTTAGGGACTAATTGGGGACCGAAGATGCAAAATTCCCAAAATACACGGGCAAGCAAAGCGAGGAAAAGTAAATATATCAATTATCAATAAGACACTTCGTGAACCGAAAGACCTAATCGAATACAAAGAAAGTGGCAGACACAAACAAAAAAATACATAAATAAAATTATATATAAGGGAGAGAAAGGTTGCAAGATTATTATTATTTTTGGATAAGAGCGTCACATAAATTTGACTCTACTAGTGTAATTATTATATATATAATATATATATACTCACTTTATCTTTATCCCAACTAAAATATTAAAATAATACCACTATAATTATTATTATAATAATATAATAATAATATATACAATATATTTTAAAGTGTGTCATCAACTCTCGTCCACGTGTCCGTTTCTTTTTATCTCTCTTTGCATTGAAGTATGAAGGAGGAGAAGGGAAAAAGAGAGAACAGAAACAGAAATTCATTCAAAATTCTCTACTCAGTCTTCTTTTACGTTTCTAGATAGAGAGAAAATTTAAAGTTTTTTTTATCTCGATTTTCAATCTCTCTTGTTTAAACAAATTATGAAAGGTTGTCTCGATACACAGTGATGAGTGTTTGATTCTCCAAAGGAAAAACTAAGTGATTGATCAAAAGAGTGGTTGAGAGATGTACATAGGAGGCGGTGGAGCTCCAAAGCGGAATTCTTTCAAGGATTCTCTCAAAGTTCTTGAGGCAGATATTCAGCACGCAAATACTATGTATGTAATTTTATCTCTCAATCTAACCTATTTTTTCCTTTTATTATTCTCTCCCTCTTTTGGTTGAGTTTTTATTTTTATTATTGAAAAATTATTTACTCCTAATCTATGTTTTGTTTAATTTTCCAGAAACAGTAATACTTTATCTTCAATTCCTTTTTCATTTTTTGTTTCATTCTTACAGTTAATTATTAAAAAAATGTTTTGTGCTTTACTGATCAGTGGTAAATAAATTAATGGAAATAAAAACATTTATGATTTTTAGAAAATTATATAAAGGTCTAGTTGTCCACTCGATTAGGAAGTTTTGGAAATGATGAAAGTTTATAGAGTAACTTTAGTGGTTACTTCAGTTTGGGATAAAGGTATCTTTTCTATATTCAACTGGGGGTTTCGCTTTCGACTTTTACCACCTCCCCCCTTCCTTTTTCATGGTGCCCTTTATTTGCAAATTTATTAACAGTAGTTGAATTTCCTCGTGGACACTGAACAGTTAAAAAAAAATGAAAGGAGAAATTGACAATAAAAGTAACTTGAGTGTGTCAAAATTCAAATGGTTGTTGCGGCAATGAAAAAAATGAACTTTCTGTTGTAAGAGATTATTATTATTTGATTGATTTCTAACAGCTTCAACTTTATCTCTTTATTGTTTTATTGGGTAATTATTACATCAGCTTGCTAAGCACTGAGGTAGTGGTTTGCATATTCAGCTGGTATGATAATTTTTCTCGAACTTCCCCATTTTGTGAACTGAACCTTTTATTGTCATTGCAGGGCATCGGATTTTCCAAGGGAGTATGATGGTGCATGCCTACAGATGAGAATCTCATACAGTCCGGCAGCACATTTTTTCCTTTTTCTAGTACAGTGGACTGACTGCCACCTTGCTGGAGCTCTTGGACTGTTGCGAGTCCTAATATACAAGGTTGATACTTGTTCCTGTTGATGATGCTCGTTTCCTTCTTAAGTTTTGCTCTCAATCGTTGCAAGTAATTGAACATAATGTTTTTTTGCACAGGTTTATGTTGATGGAACCACAACTATGTCTATGCATGAGAGAAAAGCAAGCATTAGAGAATTCTATGGTAATTTTTGCGGTTGTTTACTGATTTACAGTCTCACTGACACCAACCTGGAAACTAGTTTTTTCTGCTGCATCTTATATTGTGATATATCTTGTGGTTAGCTGTTGTTTATCCCTCTTTAATGCAACTTCAAAGAGGGGTCACGGATTCAGAAGATAAAAAACAGAAAGCTGTGTGCCTGGAGAGATACAGAAGAAGAGACGAAGAAGAATACAGGCAGTGCACGGAGTTAGATATCGAAAGGGAAGAAGAATGTGGAATTTGCATGGAGACGAACAGTAAGATTGTCCTGCCAAACTGTAATCATGCCATGTGCCTGAAATGCTATCGAGAATGGTACTATATCTCTACTTTCCAACTATATTTCTATGTATCTAATATATGATTCGGCTTAGTACACGTGATTAACAGGGAATGAGACACGTCAGACTTTTGCCTCTCTCGTGGTGACTACAAAGAAATTGTATGAAATTGAAGAACGTGAATAACATCTCTTCTCATGCTCTTATATCTCATTGCCATTGTCTTTTTGTATTACTCTCTATGTCTGTATTCCCTTTTATTCATCTGTCGCTGCTTACATGGATAAAGTGATTGTGTCTACTTAAAACTCGGGAAAATAAGGAAGGAAGAAAACTTGCTAATTATTTCATGGATATCACTTGCTTGTATTTTCTTTGGAAGATAGACATGGCATTATTTAGCTAAGTAGCCCACTAGCCAAGATCATACATCTTAGAGAACTAGTGCCAAGGATGGAATAAGTACCATATTTTGTCTCACTAGTCAAATGGAACTGGTGCACACTTTAGATATTGGATTGCAAAATATGGTAGGTGTGAACTTTCTCCTTACAGTGTTTCACATCAGAAAAATTATATTTCTCTTAGCCAAAGAAGCTTGGCACTGATCCTATGACATGACATGGATATGCTAACCTGTGATTTTTTAAGAAAGTCGGGCATGGGGACACGTTGATTTGAATTTTTAAAATTCTATATTTACAATATATTTTTGTTTTTATACTTTTTTTTCTAGTACAATCAATAATTTTTTAGTTTTGAATTTTCGTGGTGAAATCTTAAATAGTAGTAGATGTTTATCTATTATATTAAGGCTGCGTTTGAAAACTTTTATTTTTCATGGAAAACCCAAATTCCAGTGTTCCAACTTTTGCGCTGTTTGATTGCCAAAGTTTTTCATGGAATTTGTTTTCCAGTTTGTCTCGAAATTCGGTATTTTCCTTATTTTGGAGGAATTTGTTTTCCTTGGGGATAGGAGGCTTTATTTTTCATGGATAATCTTATACGATTTTCGTCACGTTTGATCCTTTTTGTTGTTGTTAATTGATTTATTTATTTTTTTAAAATTAACATTATTATTATCGAGTACAAATGTGTGAAAAAAATTATTAAAATTTCAAATAGCTAAATTTTGCTTTATTTTTTATGGAAAATAATGTCATTCAAACAACAAAAGTTAAAAAAATTTCCACTTTTTCCACCTAGAAAATTAAACCAAGCAAACACCTAAACTTCAAATTTTTTAGGAATTCAATTTCCTGGAGTTCATTTTCTTTCCACCCAAATTCCACCATCGTTATCAAACATAGCTTAAGGATCCTTTTGATAGCCCAGAATTGGGTGGAAAGAAATTCATTTTCCATCAAAGTTTTCCTACTTAGGTGTTTAATTGGACGATGGAATTCAAATTCGAATTCTAAGGTACAATCATTTCAAGCACAAAATTAATCGGGGTTGTTTTCCTACTAAGATGGAATTTGATTTCTTTTCCACCTTTTCCTATCAAATACTACCTAAAAACTTTCAATGTCGAAGAAAGAAAATGAAAGTAAAGTGTTCAAGAAGTTTTCATCTCTGACACAATGTAGGACGTGTCAAAGATATGGACACTAACACGCCACCCTAGTATGATAGTCTGTGCTTAATAGCTCTACTCACCCAGTCTCAAGTTAGATTTTCAAGGATATTGTTATGTGTTGATGATGTAGGTAAAATTTCAATTATATATGTGGACACATCATTCTTCTTCCCCAGTATGCTGTAGAACATTTCAAAATGATTGTGTGGCCTATTTCTTCAGGTTGTAAATGTGAATTGAAAGTGGGAGAGTGTAAAATGTATGCACGCTGATTTTAGTATTATGCAGCTGTGTACTAGAAAGAAATTAATTCAAGATGATTGGATGGTGGGATACTTTCTTTACAGGGTTTTACATTACTTTTGATGGGTGAGGAGGTGGAGGGAAGGAAGGAGTCTTGTGTTATGCCTGATGGATAGTGGCTTGTTCAAAGCAGTCTAGGGATATATTGCAAAAATCAATGCAGGAAAGTGTTGCTGTTTTAACTTTTCATTTTCAAGGGTGCTTAAAAAGATTCTCAAATTTCGTATTTATAATTTTTTCTTTTGTTATTTTATTCACATAGCCAGTCCCCAACCAAATAGAGGAGGATAAAGGTAGCTCTAAGTTGACAAAAAACATAAGGTTTTATCACGTCTTGTTGCAGGAAGATATTGAGATAAAATGTGAATACACTGCAATAGATAAGATAAGAAATCGGAATGGATAAATTAAGTGGAGTAAGAGTTAGGTGTCTGGGCGTTGTCTTAAAGAAGCTCACATGGTCATGTTCCAAGAGCCATGCAAGTCAGGGAGCAAGCTAGAAGGAGGAGAGGTAGACTAAAATTAACATTGCTTTTTGTAGTGGAGAATGTTTCAGTTGAGTTGGACGTATTGAACAGCAATGGACTGAAAGAAATGTTGAAATAGGTTTCACATGATCTGCACCAAATTTATATGGGTAAATACAGATTTTTGTGTTGTTCTATAAATATATATATTTTTTTCTTTTTTCTTTTTTGGTTGGGGGGGCTATTTTTTTATTTATTTTTGTCTGGATGATGTTTCTGTGAAAAGAGGTCTTCTTTCTGCACAGAGGAAAGATCTACCTGTCGAGGGAAAATGTGAAATAGTGTTGAATTTGTCTCCTGTTGCCTCAAAATGGGATTCTAAACGTATGAGTTGCTTTTATATAGGCGCCTCCACATGGATATTGGGACCTTCGCACTGCATACCACTTTAGCCTTTTTTTATTTTTGTTTCAAACCTTGATTGCATTTTAGCCATTTTTTTATTTTTGTCTAAGCTGAAAAAGTTCCCTGTCATATAATTAAGTAGGGTTTAAAATAAACAATTTTTTATCTTTCAAAAGTCGAAAACTCCATCATAGCCTGTGAAACTCTCCTGTTCTGATCTCCCTGCTAGGTTGGATGAGGCAACTTTCTGCCAAGGTCGTATGATCCATCTTTTAGCCAACGTGTAGGGATGCTCACATGATCTGATGGAGATGCAAACCTTCATACAGCATTATGAAATGGACCATGCATATTTATTCTCCTGATACGAAATTTATTAAACACGATTTTTCTGTTTTGTGCAGGCGTACGAGATCACAATCATGTCCATTTTGCCGGGATAGCTTAAAGAGGGTGAACTCTGGTGATCTATGGGTATTTATGGACGGCAGGGATGTGATAGATATGGCGACAATCACGATGGAAAATCTGAGGAGGCTGTTCGTGTATATAGAAAAATTGCCCCTTGTTGTTCCCGATAACCTTTTTGATACCTATGATACCCATCTGAGGTAATTACTAGTATCGTCTAAGCGATGGTCTTCGAGTGGCTATTAGTTAACACTCTAGATTGCATGTGGAAGCAAGACATAATCTGTGGAAACCTAGATTTAGAAACTCAAATGTTCTTATTTGGCTTATCATGATTATAAACCGCCTGGCTTTATTGTGGGGCAGGGTTTGAAGCTGTTTTATGGAAAATGAAACAAGGTTAAAGGTGTGTGTATAAAATCTGTACACGCGTGTATAGTTTCTATGTGGATTGATGCTGTCCTAGACACTAGACAGGACAATTAATTGAAAATAATTGGGTTGGTTGTAGTGATATACGTTCTAGCTCTGGTCTTTTGAGTGACTCGTAGCTCTTTGAAAAAACACTTGTTACGAGAACCGTGCTTAACATTTACTTCCTCGGACAACCTTCATGATGATTCGAAAATTGATTATTAGGCTATCAGCTTGTTTGATTCTGATTGAAAATCCTATTTTTATCAAAGACAACAATTAATTATAATCACATATTTCGTAGGTCTCACTATTTTTTAATTATATATCTCATCAACTTTGATCAAAATTCGTTAAAAATTTAATTTTAATCTCCATCAAACAGAGGTTATGTTTGATTAGTAAAATTTTTTATGAAAAATAACACTTTCAAGGAAAATATTTTTTAACATTGTATTTGATTGTAACAATTGGCATGGAAAACATTTTTCATGTATAATCATTTAAAGCACAAATTAGATCATTTGTTAAGAAAAGATTTTCTCACCTCATGTATCAAACGCACCCTTAGTGTCAATTAAGAGCTCGTTTAGTAACAATTTTTTTTTTTTAAAACCAGATTTAAATCATTCATTTTTAGTCAAGTTCACAATTTTTGACTTTTCAAATATTTTAAAACCCACATCCATAAAAAAAAATTCACAAAAATAAAAAACTTCACATTACGAAACAAGCTGGCTCCAAATTTCATTTGCCTCTAGATCATTTTATTTGTAGTGATCGATCAAAAGAAATTATTAAGAGCATATTATTATGAAGTTAATTCCATCAATGACCATTCATCTTCGTACTTAGTGTGATTTTGGACATTCAATTTGATTTTGTTTCACCATGATCATTCAACTTGATACAATGATTGAAAATTGAGAAAAGTTGTGAGTGCATAGAAATGTGGTTGAAATTAAACATGAGGAAAATTGGAAAATTTTGTACAGGACCAAATAGGCTCTAGTTGGGTGGCTCAACTAACCCTATTATGAAGTATTGATAGTAGAGTGTGTAGAAGTTGAACATGATAGCTGTTGTGCCACTTAAATTTCCTTACTCACGTCCTTACCACCACCAACAGTTTCATATACAATGACAAGATTTTCTTCCTTGTTCACATCCGCTTCAACTTGATGGGGGAAAACTAGATAGATAGGAAAAATTGTTTCGAAATATCACGAGAGATGGGGCTTTCTTGCTTCAGCATGTGACAAAAATGTTCCTAGTAAATAAGTTAGTAGACAGAGGGCTCCTAGAAGGTAAGGTTTTAGATCCAAATAAGATTCTCGAGTAAGGGTTAGAGATGACAAAAAAATCCGATCCACCTAAAATCCATGGGTACCCGATCGTAATGGGGAGAAAAATCAGGGCGGCCACACAGTCCCGAATTATTATTAAAAAAATATATATAGAAAGAAAAAAAAAAGAAATACAGAAAAAATTAAAAATAAATAAGTAAATAATTAAACGGGGCGACAGAGTTGACCCGTTTCGAACTCGAACCTGCCTTGCCCCAAATTTATGGGGGCGCAGGGCGAGCTTGGGATTGAAATTTTTTTTGTCCGACCAGCCTGAACCTGTTCCATTGCCATCCATCACTAACAAGGATCAACTTACGTTGAAGGTCACATTCTTCTAGCCAATGACGTAAACAAGTATGGCCTTCTATTATTTTTCAATATTGTCAAGCACGTGATAAATTTCGATCCATGATATTATTTTTCATCAACGCTTTTACATCTTATACAACGGTAATAAATTAGCAGTGATGTGAATCGATCATGGACAGTGATCCACAATATAGTGGAACCGTTCTTTTTTTTTTCTGACAAATTCCTAAATACAACTACAAAACTACCCAAATCCCTCCAGGAGAATCGAACCCAAAACCTCAATCTTAGTAAGTGATGTCCCCCCACTTGAAGAGAGCCCTTGTTCTCAAAATAGTGAAACCATTTGGCATGATGTAAATTGAAGAATGAGATCCCGATAATTTTTTTCATTCATAATGGTACTCAAAGCATATAATTGTCGAACATTTTAAACTCGATAAAAGTATTCTGTAATGTAGCACATGTCCTAAATTATTCATAAAGTAGCACATGTCCTAAATTAGAGTAATATAGTTGAAAATCTAACGTGTAACTAAAGAAAATTGAACACTTCACCGCCACGAGGAAAATCCTAGGAAATCTCCATATATATTTCGGATTTTGCCCTCCCGAGATTGCTGACCATCCATTATATATTTCAGCCCCAGATTGTACCGTGAAGCGTAAGCATACAACATAACAATTACATTCAAAGATTCTTCCCCCACACAAAAAAAAAAAATTGTTTCAAATGCACCATACATTAGGCGCTAAACTTGATAATGATGAAAGCAATGATGCAAAATTTACGAAATGACGAAATTTTACAATATATGAAAAATTCTTTCAATCATATAGAATTTTAATCATCAAATCTCCCAAGTATTATATAAAAAATATTCAAACTTTACCGCATCTACTAATTTCTACTTCTTTGTACAACTCACAAAAAAAATAAGAAAAATTAAGATGTTGGGCTATAACTTTTTCCTCACAGAACTCTCTAGCTAGCCCCCTCACCTAAAATAATGAATAACATCATCTATTTATAGGGTCAATTAATATATAGGAGAGTCAAATTTCAACTCAATCAAGGTAAATAAAACTCTTTTCTAATACTAAAAGGAAACTATAAGATTTATTTAAAAAAGAACTCAACAATTTTTTAGTTCATTTTTGCAATAAAGGTCCTCCAAACTTCAAACTTCAAAGCATTCCCAATTGAAATCATTCCCAAACACATGACACAATCATTTAATTAGAATTAGAACTTATTTGAGGTAAATATCTCAACAATCTTCACCTTGTCATAACGAATCGAAACTTCTATCATTTATTTTGTTTACAATATTTGAGAAAACAATTAAGCCTTTGACATATTTTGACGGTCCAAATTCTAAAAATCAGAAAATTAACATGCTCCACCATATAAGTATAATCAATTAGAATTAACAACAAATTCTAAGATTCTCACCGGCTCATGTCGAACAACTTGCCAAAAAACTTATGGTGCAACTCTCATGTTTTACTTTCCTTGGGAGCTTATCAGTCATCGACATTATTTCCACCACACCCTGCATCAACGTCAAATCAATACTTGTGTGCAAATATATGGAGCCGCTAGTAAAAATGCATCATCTTTCATGACAATTAACAACAACATGCCATGGGATATAACCATCTTACTCAAATACATCTTCACTGTCCCCCACCAAAAGAGACGAGTTGTCCGACTTCAAGCAGTTAGCTGAGTTTGTTCCACCTTTTAGACAATTTCTTCTCATGAGATCAGGTTGTCTACAGTTCCAACAAGTTAATTTATTCCTCATAGAATTATCTCTCTTCCATTTTTTAAGTAACAAGTAATGCATTTTCACATCAAATATCACTTTCACATAATCTTCTTTCTTCGTAAATTAGCTTGTAACCTCTACAAGATTCACAGTCTCCTACTCGTACATCAAAATGGGCTTTATATGCTTAAAAGAAGATAAAAGAGACCAGATTAACCTTAAGCTTTAACCTCATCTTCAATTTTAACTTCAATAGCCTCTAGTTCAAAAACGATCTCATTGAGAATATTGAGGTGGTATGAGATTTTTCGTACCTGCATTTATTCTCAAATAATGAAATTGTTTCTTCAGATAAAACTGATTTGAAAGACTTTTTATCTGATACAACTCTTCCAGTTTTCCCCACAATTCCTTAGCAGCAGATTTTCCATGAATAATTTGCAAGAACATTATTGGTCAAACAAAGACGTATCGTGCTTTCAACCTTCAAATTTAAATATTTCCAATCATCATCGCTCTTAATGGATTCAGTATATTTTTCAGAAATTAGGATCAATTTCCCTATCAAAGCCTTATGTAGTCTCGCCTGAATCAATGCATCCTTGGCTTGTATTTGCTAGAAAGCTAAAATTGATCATCCAATCAAAATTTTCCATGTCATATTTGCCAGACATATGATCAAACTATTCCAATCACCTGACGTCCTGATAGCACTAGTTGGGAATCAAATCAATTTTTCTTTAATTTACCTGTAAGATCTTTTTGTTTTTCAAAGAAAAATAATGAACAAAGAAATATATAAAGACATGACAAAAAATTTACGGAACAAGCATCAACAAAACCCTTCAATTTCATATTATTAGAAGTGTTCTTATAGACTAAACCCATGTTACAAGAATCTTTCAAATACCTTACCAACTTTTCAAGGCTTTCGAGTGAGTGAGACGTAGATTAGATATGTACCTGCTCAAGATATTGACAACAAAGGTCAAATCAAGCTTAGTACACACCATCAAGTACATTAAAGAACCAATCATGTTTGAATAAGGAATATTATTCATGTAAGTTATTCCATCTTCAATAACATGTGTTATTTTTTGGGTAAAATAAAATGATTACCAAGTGGCACAAAAGTAGACTTACAGTTAATCATACCAAACTTCTTTAACATCTTATGCACATGGGGAGTTTGATGTAGAAATAAACAGGAATTAGACATATCTCTTTCATTTCCATGCTAATAATTCGTTTAGCATGACCAAGATCTCTCATATAAAATTCCTTATTTAGTTCACTTTTAACTTTGTCTACAAATTTCATGTTAGAACCAATCAATAATACATCATCCACATAGAGTAAGAAATACACATAATCATCTGTGTTGTGGAGCAGGCAATACAAATAGCTATCAAACTCACTCCTCTTGGAACAAATAGATAGAACATAAGAATAAAATTTCTTGTACCAATTCATAGTAGATTGATTCATACTATATAATGATTTTTTAAAGAAAACACACGTAATTATGTTTGTTTGTATCTTTAAAACCTTTGGGTTGATACTTGAAGGTTTTCTCATCAAGGTCACCATGAAAAAAGTAGTTTTCACATCAAGTTGTTTAAGTTCTCAGTCAATGTGAGCAACAAAAGCAGGTATAACTCTAATATTGGTATACTTAACAACGAGAGAGAAAATATCATTAAAATATACTCCTTATTTCTGCGTGTAACCCTTGGCTAATAATATAGCCTTATAACTTACAGGCTCACTCTCGGTGGTTCCATCCTTAACCTTATAAACTCACTTGCATCCTACAATGGATTTATCCTTATGTTTAGGCACTAATTTTCAAGTTTGATTCATATCGTGAGAATTCATCTCATCTCTCATGGTACTCATCCAATCCTTACTGATTTCACTCTTCATAGCCTCCTTATAGGTATTGGATTTCTTATCAGTTAGGTCTTGATAACTAGCATAGACTATGATGTAGTTGGACATTCTTTTGGGTTCCGTACTGAGTTCTATCTCTATCTCTAGCTAGTCGATAGCCATCTGGAGGGTTTTGGTGAAGTTGATGATCTTCAACGCCATCCTCTTTTCTTTCTAGTTCTACATCTGACTGATTGTGTTGTGGATTATTCTCCACCTCACTCAATGTAGCAAGTATATGGACACTCATACTCTCCACCTCAATTGGAGGCTCATTTCTAATTATCTCTTATTGTTCTTCACTATTCAGATATGGCTTATCATATTCATTAAATGTGACATCTCCACTGATGATTATTCTCACACCTTTTTTACTTCTATCCCACAACATATACCCTTTAACACCTTCAACGTATCCTAGGAAAACACACTTCGTAGCTCTAGGTTCAAACTTTTACCTACTCTAGTAAGAGAACAACGTGCAACCAAGAGTTTTAAGCATAGAATAATCAGTAAATTTATATACCACTTTTCATAAGGAGTATCGTCGTTTAATAGTGAAATGAGACATATTAATTAGATAGCACATAGTCATAATAGCTTCACCTCAAAAAGATTTAAGGCAACAAGCATGTTTAATAGCAAGTGTAAACAATGCATATACATATTTGCTTCTTCTATGCTAACTTATAAGTAGAAATATAATTTATGTTGGGAATTACACGTTGATTCCCCTTCTTTAACCCACATGATCTTTTGATGTTCAAGAATTAATTGAGCAACAAGAAAATAAATAACAACGACGCAAAATTTTCGGATCGCTAAAACCTTTCACTATATAATAAATTATTACAATTATATAGAATTTCACTCACCAATCCAATCTTATAGACTACAGAGAAAATACTAATAATGAACTTCTATCTAACCCAAGTTTCTACCCTTTGAATTATCCCACAAAGAGTTCACAAGAAACTACAAAGATAAAGCTCTCTAATTCTCTCTAATTAGTCTCACATAAGATTCACCATATTATGGTTCCCTAACACACATATTTATAGGTAAAAACAACACCTAGAATATGTATAAATCGTGTCCAAGTAAGTTTTCTTATTGAAGTAGAATACCAAAATAAAGTCTTTTGTTTTCCTTTTCACCATTAACTTGTTCTCTAAGTTAACCACTTTAATAGGGAAATCAATTGTTCAAGATATTCTCATTCTTAATTTGGGTCAAATATCCCAACAATCTCCACCTTGACACAAATTCATCCGAGTCAAAATATTCAAGAATTAATCATTGGGTAAAGAGGCAAGCTTTTTCCACTTTAACGATCCCATACTCCACCATATGAGTATAATCACTCAGAATTATCAACGAATTCCGAGCTTTTCATCGGCCCATGTGGAAACAAAATTGTTGAAAAATTATGGTGCAACTCCTATTGTTTGGTTTTCCATAGGAACCCATCAGCCATCGACATCAATTTAACCACACACCTTGCATCCAAGTCAAACCAATGCTGTGTGCGAACACAGACACCCTCCAGTAAGAACACATCCTCTATCATGGCAACTGGAATCATGTCATGAGGATGTCACATCCTACTCAGAGTACATAATCACCGCCCTCCACCAGGAGAGTCGCATTGTCCACCTTTGAGTAGTTAGTCGAGTATGCTCCACCTTTTGGACAATTTCTTCTTAAGTGACCGGATTGTCCACAGTTCCAACATACAACTTTCTTCTTCATGGAGTTACCCATCTTCCACTTTTCAGTAACAAGCAAATTATTTCTAGATGAATTATCACTCCACCTAATCTCCGTTCTTCAGAGATCTTACTTGTAACTTTTGCAAAGTCCACCGTTTCCTTCCCGTACATCAAAATCGGCTTGATGTGCTCAAACGTGGATGGAAGAGACCGGATGAGCCTTAACACTTTATCCTCATCTTCAACTTTGACTCCAATAGATTCCAGTTCAGAAACAATCCCGTTAAGAACACTAAGATGGTCGGAGATTTTTGTACCTGCGCTCATTCTCAACGAATGAAACTGTTCCTTCAGATACAAGCGATTTGGCAAGTTCTTCGTCCGATACAACTCTTCCAGTTTTTCCCAAAGTTCCTTAGCAGCAGATATCCCATGAATATTTGCAAGAACATTCTTGGCCAAACAAAGTCGTATTGTACTAACAGCTCTCAAATCCAAATCTTCCCAATCTTCATCAATCTTGTTGGATTCGGTTTCTTTTCTTTTCCTTTGTCAGAACTCTCGGTTGGTTTTCCTTTCAAAGCTTTGTGCAGACCTGCCTGAATTAAAATATCCTTGACTTGTACTTGCCACAAGTCAAAATTAATTCTTCCATCAAATTTCTCCACGTCGTACTTGACAGACATATTTTCTTTTGTTCCAATAAAATTTTCGATTCACCTGACGCTCTGATACCACTTGTTGAGAATTGCACATTAATTCCCAACAATTTATCATTTATTGATTAATTGATTGGGAAATGAGAAATTCATCAAGACATCACGTGTTAAAACTTGCTTTCGTTCTTGAAACAAGGAAAGAAATGCATCTTGTGAGAGTTAATCTTTGAAAGAATATATATCAAATACAAGATTAGAGTATAGAAATCAAATATTGAACATAAACTCAAAAGCAATAAGAAATGAGAAAGAAGATCTCCGGGGATAGCTTCAATCCAGCGGCAAGGTGTTCTTCAATAATAATTATTATTGTCCTATAATTTGTTTGAGACTAAATTTCTCAACACTTCTTAAGCTTAATCTTAACTTTAAACCATTAAGAGCCCGTTTGGTATAGGATATTTTTGAGAAAGTTTGAATTTTTGAGAGAATTTGTGTTTGAAAAATGTAAAAGTGATGAATCCTATAAAAATATGTTGTTAAAATTAAGTTTTAGGGAAAGTTGCCTAAAACTTCTTGGACCAAACAGGGCTAAAGGACTTATTATGGATCTCATTCATTTATAATTTATCCTATCTCAGTGGACCTTTCTCTTATCAAAATTGTGTTGCACCCCGACAGCGACACTGAATAATGCTAGTTAGACATCCTTCTTTGTCACTTTGAATGACAAATTTTTTTAGGGCTATTGATTTTAGAGTAAATATAACGGGTAAAGAAATAGATTGTTGACATGTATGTGTATTAAATTTTATGTCAAATTTTCTATTTCTTTAGTAGAATTGCAGTGACAATACCATACATTGAAGAGTCGAACCATACTGTACCAAATTTAGGCATGGGCTTCAATTATTTTCCTTTTATTTACATTTATTTGGATTCAAGAAGTTGTGGAGTGGGCCAGTTATTATCAAGAACAATCCAGCGGCAGGGTACGCATTTGCTCTTCTTCTTTTTTTTTTCTTTTTTTTTTTCCTTTTCCTAATTTAAATTTTTTAATTGTTATTAGTACAGTAAGTACTTGAATCTCTTAATATCCGAATATTTAAATTATATTAGACTTCCTTCGATAGACTATTTATATTTAAAGAGTGTATATTCTATATAATAAAGAATATCTTTAAATTTAAAGAGCAAAATTTTTATAAGTTCTAACAAATTCTTTATATTTTGCTCTTTATTTTACTTTTTCATAAAAATATTTATTGTCTTCTTTATTTTTAGTTAATATTTATTTTTTTAAAGTGAACGATCAATTATATCAAATATGTAATAAAGAAAGCTAATATAAAAACATTAAAAATAACAACTTTTTGAATGCATTTAATAGAGTGAGTTTGGAGAGTCAAACTCACTTTTTAAATTAAAATATGAAAGTGGAGAAACTATTTGAGTAAAATTTTAAGAGTCGACTCTCTAAAATAAATAGCATCTGATGTTTAGAGATGCTCTTATTCTTATATTTTGAGTCTTTGGTAAATTGCCATTTATCTTAAATTACACAAATGTGGATGATCTCTTCACAACTAACTTTGCCATAATCTAAACTATATATAAAAGATCGAATCTTTAACTGCACTATTCATCCAATCAAATTCCAATTATATTGTCACTATTCATCCAATCCAATTTTAATTAAATACTATTCATCCAATTTAGGCACTATTATAATTGCAATTGAATACTATTGATCCAATTTATGCACTATTAATGCAATTAATTCATTCAATTCAATTGCAATTAAATTGACACTATTTATCCAATCCAATTGCAATTAAATAATATTCATCCAATTTATGCACTATATCAATTGTAATTAAACAATATTCATCCAATTAAACACTATACACGGGCAACAATTGGAACTATTCATCAAATCCAATCGAACTGCAATTAAATTGACATTATTCATCCAATCAAATTGCAATAAAATATTATTCATCCAATTTAGGCACCATTTCAATTATAATTAAATACTATTAATCAAATTTAACACTATTTATCTAATTAATTCATCAAATCTAATTGCAATTAAATTGACATCATTCATCCAATTTAGACATTATTCCAATTGCAATTAAACACTATCCATCCAATTAAACACTATATGAGGGCAGCAATTGAATGCACTATTATTTATCCAACTGCAAGTAAACACTATTCACCATATTTAGGCCTTATTTCAATTGCAATTAAACATCATTCATCCAATTTAGGTACAATTGTAATTAAATACTATTCATCCTATTTAGGCCCTATTTCAATTGCAATTAAACATCATTAATCCAATTTAGGCATAATTGTAATTAAACACTATTCATCCAATTAAATAATATGCGGTCAAATTGCCCGAATTTTCAATTAATTTAGGCACTATTCATCCAATTAAGCACTTGCGGGCAACAATTTGATGCACTATTCATCCAATTAAACACTATGTGGACAAATTGTCCGAATTTTTCATTAATTTAGGCATTATTCATCCAATTAAATACTACTATTCAGTTACCCGTCCAAAGATTACCTTGAACATCTTTATGGAGACCTTCTCATGTTTCTATATTTATTGTATTCTGTTACTTATTTTTTTTCGTTAAGTTAATTATGAGAGTTTAAATAAAATCGTAATAGCAATATCTTAATATTTATGTGAAGTTTTCGCACAATACTTTGTTAAATAATTTTCGAATTACTAAACTGTTGCAAAAATTTTAGTAATTTAAAATGTTCCATTAGCAATGTATTTCATCTTTCATTAATTTTTTTGGTTTGTCCTAAATTATATACTTTCCTTATTGAGATTACATTAATGTATTAATTTTTTAATATACCCCTATTTAATATGAATTGTTATCAACGTATAATATATGAACTACTTATTGTTTAATGTAGGGTATATTAGATAAAATGTAAGCAAATTTATAGTTCCAACATATAATAATTCTGTTTTTTTAATTCGTGTAAAAATATAAATTGGTATATCTTTATGGGATAAGGAGAGTATCAAATAAGAAATCATTATTCGAAATTTTTCTGGTACGAAAATACTGGCAATATGCGTGCAACGCACGCACCAAAACTAATTTGACTTAAAAGTTCTGAAATTAATATAAATTTTGATGAAATGAGTTTTTTTATTCAATTAATAAAATATGGCAATTGATTCCTTGAGAATCTTGTGCATAAATTAATGAGGTAGGACCAAAGATGTTATAATCAAAGCCTTTAAATTTGAATTAAAACAAAAAAGAAGGAATAAAATACATGTTACTTTACTTGAGTATCCTTAATAAGATTATTTAACGAAAAAGCATACAACAATCCACTTTTGAAGCTTGTATATATATAAGGACTTGTAGGAGAAGAATCTACTTTACAACGATATATTCTTTATAACTTGGCATGCATAACAGTCTTGAGTTGTCCAAGCGTATTTTTTACACTGCCCTTGTTTGATCTCATTACCCGTCCCGTATAAAATTTATTTTAAAATACATTTTTTTTATCACGTAAAAATAAAAGAATCATGATTGATACTTCTACAATTTGAAAAAAAAAAAAATGATTTTCATCAACTAAAATTATTAAAAAATAAAAATAAATAAAAAATTTAAAAACTAAATGGGGAGGTAATTGAGACATCCTCCTCGCCCCATCTTGTCTTAATCAGGTATGGAACAGGGATGGACACAAAAAATATCCAATAAAGTGGGAGAACGGAATGATCGGCCTGTCTCATTGTCATCTCTAAGAATCAACAAGGCTAATGATAATAATTGATGAAAATTCAATTAGCTTGCACAACACGGAAGTTATGCATAGAGAAAATCCGGTAGTAGTATAGAGTTTGATGCCTAACTCAAATAATACTTTGATGTAAATTTGATAATAATGTTGGACTTAAATGGTGAAGAACCGCTAAACTAAACTTTGTAAAAGCTTTGATTTGAACGAAAAAGGAATAAAACATTTCAGTTCCATGAAGGAAAGATAGCCCTTTCCAGTGGGGGGAAAATGGTCGGTCACCCTGTCCCCACCCATAGGGTATGGGCAATTGGGCATCTAGATCCTGGTACAAGCCAGCCTCCCATGTTCATATTTAGTATTACTATTTTTATTTTTATTTTTTTATTATTCAGTGGCTTATCTTCAATTCATCCATCAAGATGATTTGCAATTTGCCCTTAAAAATGGAGTGAAGAATTTTCAGTTATTATTTACAATAATTTTGACTCGTTAACATGTTATATTGTATTCAGTTCAAGATCAAATAACCCTTAATTTTGATATTCAAACAATTTCGAGCACCAATCAAAACCAAAGTTTTCTAATCGATTTCGAGTAGAAATTTTAATTAGGGGAAATTCTCCTGAAGTTCTGTTATTTCGGATGCACAGCTCGTTCTCAAATTCTCCTCATTTGAATTTGAATAACGCTTACCTTCTTTGACCACTAGCATGAATAATAGTGGTTATAATGTTTAAAATAAAATACCCTCGTTAACTTTCTTCCATATTATGATTTCTTTATGATACCTAAAATATCGTTTTAATACTTCTAACCAAATATAAGAACGGTCGAAAATGCTCAGTTGCCGTCGTGAACAACATAAGAATTATCCATCTCTAATGTAAAACAGTAGAGTGCATCTAATAATTAAAATTCAATATTTAGCTATTTTTCATTGCGTGTCAATAATTGTTAGATTGTCTACGGCGGACAATAGAGTGGGACTGTAAAAACTATTGTTTAGACCATTAATTTTTCAAAAAATACTTCAATATCTTCATTTGAATAATAACTATATAGGAGAATAATATATTAGTCATGATTTTATCCTAAATGAGTACTCATAAATTTGATAATTGTAACCGAAATGCTAAAGGTGATAAATAAATTAATTTCATTTTTCAAATAGTCAAGGTTTGTAATTATATAACTAATTTTTATCCTTTCTGTTTTAACATAGTTGTCAAGAAAATGAAGATGTTACATGATAGATCAAGTGTACTATAAATAAACACTATATTTATCCCACTTCTCAAGTATTTTTTATATTTCGTAGAGAGTGGTTGATCCATGGTCAAAATGAAATGTCAATATTTTATTTTCATTTAGATATTATTATATCGTATTCATTACTTTGTCATATATAATATTTATCTCAAATTAGACTATTGATTTATTATCAAAAGTTCAATTAATAATTCATTGTTAATTTAGTTAGAAGTGTTAAAAGATTGTTTTAAGTAATACATTTTGTCAAAGGAGATAGAGGATGCAAAAAGGTTCGTATGACTATTTTAAATATTACCGATATTATTTACGATAAGATTTGAAAGAAAAGTAGTCGATGGAGGTTTCAGGTTTGTGATAATCAAAACATGAAATTAAGGGAGTTACGTGTAATGTAAAAATAAATTAAAAATAAAAAAATAGAGCCTTCATTCAAAAAGAAATTTCAAAAGAATGAAATTGTCATAAAACTCGGGGAGGCTTCATTCAAAACTCGAAATAAGTTTGGTTTTGGGGAATTTTTTGAAAGACGTGGATTTGAAATTTTTATGAACCTTAAGAAGATTATTGAAGATACATGTTAAATTTGAAAAGAAGGGAAATTGGTGCGAGTTAGCCTTTGTTCGGATCTATTGAAAACAAAGATTATCACTGTTCGGATATGTTTTTTAAATCATATTATAAACCATTTCTTTTTACGCAATTTTTGAAATCACTTTTTAACCATAATCATTTTAACTCTCCAATTTTTAATCACACATTTTACTTAGAAAAGACAAAAAAACACAAAAAAAAGTGCCAAAACCGCCGAATACACTGTATAAAATAATTTATAATCTACATAATTTATCAAATCACTTTTTAACCATACATTTTTTCTCTTTTCAATTTTTAACCACACATCTAACTTTCAAATTAAAAAAAAAAAAAAGGTTTATAACCACCCCCAACAGATCCTAACAGAGGTAAAAGGTGATGGTGTATCTCTTTAAAATTCTTCGTATACCCTTTCAAGGAATTTGTCAGTCAATCGAAATTTATGAAACTGCACCTTGTGTCCCAGTTTTTTAAATACGTACAGTTAGGTTTTAACTTTTCTTTTATTGCAATTGAGAATATCGAGAATCGGATAAGTCACATGACACTTTTGATATTTTTTGTGTTACTTCACGTGACATGATGTACAAATTCAACTTAGATGTATTATGATAATTATTGAATTATTCATATTATATTGTATCTTACATTAAATTTTGTGTACCAATTTTTAAAAATTGGATGTCAGGTCTCTCACTCGCACTGGATCGGTACAACTTTTTGATGCAATATTTACAGATTAACGAAGTGTTCGGTGGCAACTTTCAAGGTTTTTCTTTTCTAGATAAAATGCGTAGTTGAAAATTGGAGAAAGAAAATGTGTATGGTTAAAAAGTGGTTAAAAAATTGTGTTAAAAAAATGGTTTATAAACCTAAAAAAAAAGTTTGCCGAACACACTATAAGCCAATGATTGTTGTATTGTATACAACTAGTATTTCACCCGTGCGATGCACGGAAGTTATTAATCGCAATATTTATTTCAATAAGTATTCGTAAAATTTTAGTACTTATACATAGTCAACACATATAAATGTATAAAAAAATATTTTCTATTGCAATAATTATTAGGATTTAAAAAAATAACATAAAAAATTCAAATTATCAAAAAATTCTTTGAATAGTAAACGTATATTTATATATTAAATAATAAATTACTATTGATTCCAATAATTTTAATGAATTATTAATAATTTCATTGAAAATATAAATTTAGTAGTTTTTTAATAGTATATCACATTTGATATAACATTATGTGCACTTATATTGATGCATGTGAAATATATTAGTATATTTCTCATAACTTTTACATCTGCCTTTTGTATTTAATGTACTTTTTAATTTTAATTTAAAAACTTCAATCACAATGATTAAAAAAAAAAAAGTCAATAAATCTGAATTTAATCAATAAAACTTTATTTGCAAAAATAAGTAGTCAAAATAATTTTCGTCACATTCTTTATTTCCAAACAAATTTTTTTAACTATTATTATTTTTTATATAATTTAACAGTGCTTTTATTTTTGGGAACAAATGTATGTAGTGCTCAAAAATGCATTTCAAATTTGTAATCATTACACTTTTCAAAATGCAAGCATTTTTTATTTATTTTTTAATTCTTGTGTTTTTATCAAAACATTTCCAAATTTAGTAAGTACATTTTGGAGGGAAAGTGTGTGTGTGTTTACTTTTGGTAAGGACTTTGTTTTTATATATAGATAGATATTAACTAATTTAAGAATGATGTGTGATTTGACTCGTACGTGACTTTTGTGGTGGTGTATTAGTGAATTGTGATATTCAACATTGAAGTCTTAGATAAGAGTTCATTAGAAATCATTTTTATCTTCGAAGTATATATCTATGTTTAAATGAGTCAAATAATTTTATGTTATGATGATAAATGTGTTTATATGACATAATTATCATTTAATATTTTAATCTAGGGCATTCCGAGATATGTAATACACAGAATAATAAAAGATGTAGATTCTTCCTTTCTGGTTGTCAGGGGGATTTGTAAAATATTATAATTGTCCTAGTGTCTTTAAAACATGAATATATTCAATTTGAATATTTTATCGTATGGATGATTTTGTTTGAGAAATTTTGATTCAACAATTATTATTATTATTATTTTGGCATACATTTTCACGTTTGCTTAAAGTTAAATTTCTTAATAAAAAAACCGAACAGAGAACAGTAATATAACCGAAATCAAAGGAATTGAAATCATTCGGTTTTTGACTTTTAAAAATCGAACTCAAATTTTCGATTCTATTCCAATTCAACTGAAACTCGTAGCCCTGATTAATCATGTGAATAAGCACAACACGTGAAAGTCAAAACGTATAGTAGACTCATAAAATGAATAAACCCAAAAATGAATATTAAGAAAGAAAAAAGCAAAATAGTTCTCACGAAATAGTGTGTTTGATAAAAGATGTTCCGTCTTTATTTTTCCATCTCAAGGTAAAGAAAATATTTGGCTAGAAATGAAGCAAAACATGTATTAGGAGCTTGTACTTAGAAAATATTTTACATGAAAAATTTGTTAATCAAAAAAGAAACATAGAAAATATTTTCTTTGATTTGACATTTTTCATGAAAAATTTGACATATCTAAGTGAAATTACAATGAAAACACTCATAGGTCATTTTTTTACGTCAAATTGAATAAAATAAATGTAATTATTTCACTGTATGTGTTCGGCTAACAAATTAAATTAACAGTGATTGTCCAAATTAATTTACACAATTTTTCAAACCACTTTTTGATGTGATCCAGAGTCCGAATACAAGTTTTCAAGCAACGATGGAATTAACATTTTCTTGGAAAGAAAAAAGCAAGTTTCGTGTTGAACCCGAGTCCGGAAGGCAAGTGGATCAATTTGATTCAGACAGAAGAAGTTCGAGCCCAAATCGAAGAAGCGCGCGATTGCGCAGTATAAGGAAGTCGGCGATCGAGCGAAGGGGGTAAAATATAGGAAGAGAAAAACGGAGGTCTCCACTCGATCGTTGACTATTCTACAATGTGATCGCGTGGGCATTGTCAAGGGATCTGATCGTAATTTTCGTGAATTTTTTATTCATTTTATTTATTTTTTCAATTAATTAGTCACTTGGCTTATTTCCACCCTTATTGTTATAAAAGAGATTATCTTTATTAGATTCCTAATTAGATTATGAATTGTTTTTTCAATTAGATTAAGTTATTTATTTAGTTTCCTAATTAGATTAGGATTTTATTTCTTTGCCTATATATAGGCTTGTTCTTTGTATTATTTAGAAACAATTTATTAGATAACTTTGAGAGATTATTGTAAGGTTATTCTGCTTTCAACAACTTATTCTTCATTGAATAAAATTCGAACTTGCAAATTTATTCTTGTTTGTTCAAATTTGGGTGAGAATTAATATTATTTGTGATCAAGAGATCAATATATCAATTTGATTGTATTGGTTGCTTGATTCAATTGATTTTAATTGAATCCATGAATCGTGATTCTTTTGGCGTTCTTGGGTTGAGTCAATCTTTTTTGGGTTACGTATCACACGCATTTTATCTCTTCAATTTTTAACCATACATCTTACCTAGAAAACATAAATAAATCAACATTATAATTTCGATTCCTTTTAATTCACCGTCGAACAGGGCCATCTAACCCGTTCCTACCAATCTCGAAAGTGTTAAAAAACTAATTCTAGAAAAATATTTTTAATCGACATTTTTAAGTGACATTGTAACATGATGTACACGTATTGAGTGATGTAAAATAATTATCTCACTACTTACTTTTTCATTTTTCAATGTATATATATCATATTACAATATCACTTTAAAATGTTAATTAAAAACATCATCCTAAAATTACTCGTAAAAAGAATTTAAAAAATAGTAAAATTTTGAGATAAACCATCCAATAATCATAAAGGAAATTTAATTGACCAGTCAGCAACGGCGGCTTGTACCTGGATCCTAAAAGCCCGGACCCCACGGGTGCGGACTATACAGGTGGGCGTTTTTATCCCGTCGCCGGCCATTTTCCCCCGTATAGTGTTCTCTCTTCGAATGAAAAACCCATTCAAAATCCTTTCAAAGGAAAGTAGAAACTGAAATGATCATTTTTTCCTCCCATTTACATCAATTTTTTTGTTATAACCTTTTTGGTCTTACCAAATTGATTCTGTGATTAATTTGGTTTCTTCTTATTTTTTTGTTTTTATTTAGATTTTTCTAGTCGAGTCGATTGAATCATAGTGATGATTACAAATAAACACCGCAAACATTTTGCTTATTGTCAAAGCAACAATAGTTGGTCTACGACTCGAAGCCTACTAACATCTTAAACTTTTTTTTTTTAAATGTATGAAAGGATCTTCCAACTTATTTATAAACAAAAAAATTGATGATTTCGAGAATAAATATGTGATTAAAAAGTTAATTTGAAAAATGTGCCCAATAAAAAGGTGATTTGATTTCTACTTATAAATTGTGTTTATCTTGTTCAATTATGTACAACCTCAATTGGATTGAAAATAGATGAGATCGAAGAGCAATTGAGATAAAAGAAGAGCAAATTTCATGTTCAGGGACCTAATTGAAAAAAAAAAATCAAAAGTTCGGGGACTCAATTGCAACATCTCAGAAAGTTCGAGAACCTCTCTTACAAATATTTCAGGGATATACTTGTAATGAAAGTCAAATTCAAGGGCTAAATTGAAGTAGACCAGAAGATGAAGGACCTGACTGCAAAACATTGGAAGCTGCCCTGTGTACATCACTGCGCGGGCGTGCGACATTGCCCAAAATGGGCAGTGTCAATTTCCGTGGCCTGCGCGGCCGCGCAGACCATTTCGGCCTAGGTACCAAATTTCATTTTCTGTTTTTATCATTTTAAACTAAGGTCTTTTTTGGCTTGGCTTGGCTTTGGACGTTTTTGGAGACTTTTTTAGGTCAAATTTTGGGGAGTATAAATATTCTCAATTCCTCACTTCTCCAAGAAGCCTTAACACCGAAATCCCCAATTTCACTCTTTAACCCTAGCCCATCTCTTCCCTTTTCTTCTTTCTTTTCTTTGTTTTTCTTTAGTTTGTAATTTAGTTTGTAGTTTTGTTTTACTTCCAAGTTGCTAGTCTCCATTGAAGTTAGGAAGCAATAAGTGAAGTGAAGATTCAAAGTATTGTTAAGAATTTTGGAGCAAAAATCAAGAGAAGTGATTTATTTCATTATTTTGTATTTTAATCTTTAATTTCTATATTTTATGATGTATTTTTATAAACCTCAACTTTTGTGCAATATTTATATATTGGGCTAGTTGTTTTATGTTCGGGTGAATGATGTAGTTTAACTTAATTTAAGTAATTTTAATGATGTGTTCCGGACCCTCGACAATTGGAATCATAGCTGGCTTGATAGAAAGTTAAATATTCAAGCCAAATAAAAGTGTAGTCCAGTCAACCATGTCGGAATTAGATGCATAATATGTGATTTTCGAGTAGAAATGGGCCATTAAGCAAAACTCATGGGCTAAAGCCCTTGAGCCGACTGATTTTATGGCCAAATTCTATCATTTGGGGCTTCAAAACAGCAAGTTAATTATGCGGACGGAAATTAGGGTTTTTTCGTATTTTTAGGTTATATTTTGTTTTTATTTATTTGTTTGCCTATTTTACAATTTTAGTCTAATTAGAATTCTATTTTGAGTCAATTAGCGGATATGTTATTTTACTTATTTATATTCATTTCCATTCATTATAATTCAGATTTGAGACTTCGATTTGATTAAAAACAGTTTTATTGAGGATTCAATAAAAGTTATAGGTGGATTCCTATGTTTTCGAACTTATCAAGAATATTTCTTGTGGCGTTCAAATACCGAACTTATCAAATATTTCTTGAGAATATTTGTGGCGTTCAAATCAGAGACTTATCAAGGAGATTGGGCAATTGCTTGTGGCGTTTCGAAAGTCGTGGTTCTTTATTCCGCATCTTCGAGCCATCGCGTCGTGAATATCGGGTCATGATTCATCTTTCCAACCAAAACCTGAGTTCGGAGCTTTCCGGCTTTTCTTCCGCGCTTTGAATCTCATCATCTGGTATCAGAGCTGGACTCTGAATTCAGGTTTTTCTATCCAGTTTGATTTTTATGTTTATCATCGAGTCCCATAAAAATCATCCATATCTTGTTGAATGTTTTGTTTTCAGTTTTTTTCGTTATTCTTGTTTTTGAGTTTGTTGAGTCTTTAATCCAGAAAATCGTTCCAAAAAATTTCAAAAGTGTTTGTTTTGCTTAATTCTTATCCGAATTAAGTTTCGTTTGTTTTGTTGCGTTCGTGTCGAATTTTCGGATTTTATTAAAAAAAAAATTATTTTTTATTTTTATTAATTCCGAAAATTCATCATAATTAAAAAAAAAGAAAAAAGTCACTCCTAAATTCAAGAACCACTTTCTTGAGTTTCTTTAAAATTCTTGATATTCATTTCCTTCAAAATCAATAAAAGTCATTCTTTCTATTTGATGTCTAAATCCTCTTCATTCTTGGATTTTTTTTAACGTCACATAAGGAATGTATTATGATACGGGCTCTTTATTCCAAACTAGATGTTATGTGGATCATAAGGGGTGCAGTTTGGCGATTGATGGAAAGTGCTTTACTAATTTCGTTAGTAGCACAGTGGTTGAAAAATTAGGATTACCCCTAGAACCACACTATAAACCTTATAGGATGTCATGGATGAGGGAGTTTGGGAATTTCAAAGTAACTAAACAAGTTCTAGTGCCTATCACCCAGGAAAGGTATAGTGAAGATGTATGGTGTGATGTAGTGCCATTAAAATCTTATCATATTTTATTGGGAAAACTATGGAGACGTAGGAGGGAGGCTGTTTATGATAAGAGTATGCACATATACCAATTCCTTAAGAAAGAGAAAACATGCGTACTATACGGGTTGACATTAGAGGAAGCACTAGAAGATTCAAGAATGGTAAGGAAAGAGAGTGAAATGTGGTGTAATAGGAGGCATCGTGGAGATAAGAATATTGAAAAGAAGGAGAGGGAGTTTAAGTTAAAAACGGATAAACAAACTCCAAAATTTGATGAGGAGAATGTGGAGTTGGGAAGCGAGGAATTGATTAGGAATGAAATTGTTGATGATAAGAGGAATGAAATGAAATTTGGTGTAGGAATTCAAAATTTGAGCTTTGAATTGGTAGATCCACATTTGAATACCGTTGAGAGAGTGCATGAAATTAGTGATAAAAATTTGGAGGTAGAAGATGTGATTGAATTTGAAAGTAAAAATTTTGAAAAAGTGGTTGAAGATGCAAAGGAAGAACGAGGTGAAGAGGAGGGCCTCGTGGTTCTTAAAGAAGAATTGGAGATGGTGATAATTCATGAATACAAAGATTCATACCTTATACCTCATGAACCTAACATTTCCCTCCCCGTTCTATTTAATTATTTCTTGCAGGTTAATGGTACGTGAGAATTTGGGCAACACCACCAATTTCCAAAGGTGTTTCAACTTCAAGTCATTCATGTGACCCCCGTTGCAGAATATTTTTGGTTGATCATGTGTAATGGCAGGAGAAATTTTTCGTTTGATCCAGGAGGTGAAGTGAAACAACAGGAACAAAGCTATGATTCGGGACGAATCATCCTAAAGAAGGAGGGTATGATGTGTTTCGGACCCTCGACAATTGGAGTCATAGCGAGCTTGACAGAAAGTTAAATATTCAAGCCAAATAAAAGTGCAGTCCAGTCAACCATGTCAGAATTAGATGCATAATATGTGTTTTTCGAGTAGAAATGTGCCACTAAACAAAACTCATGGGCTTAAGCCCTTGAGCCGACTGATTTTATGGCCAAATTCTATCATTTGGGGCTTCAAAACAGTAAGTTAATTATGCAGACGAAAATTAGGGGTTTTTCGTATTTTTAGGATATATTTTGTTTTTAATTATTTGTTTGCCTATTTTAGAATTTTAGTCTAATTAGAATTCTATTTTGAGTCAATTAGCGGATAGGTTATTTTACTTATTTATATTCCTTTCCATTCATTGTAATTCAGATTTGAGACTTCGATTTGATTAAAAACAGTTTTATTGAGGATTCAATAAAAGTTATAGGTGAATTCCTATGTTTTCGAACTTATCAAGAATATTTCTTGTGACATTCAAATACCGAACTTATCAAATATTTCTTGAGAATATTTGTGGCGTTCAAATCAGAGACTTATCAAGGAGATTGGGCAATTGCTTGTGGCGTTTCGAAAGTGGTGGTTCTTTATTCCGCATCTTCGAGCCATTGCGTCGTGAATATCGGGTCATGATTCATCTGTCCAACCAAAACCTGAGTTCGGAACTTTCCGGCGTTTCTTCCGCACTTTGAATCTCATCATTTAATGTTTGTTCATTAATTTTGACCTTATTTCATGTATATTTGTTATTGAAACTATTCCATATGTTTGATTGATAATATAGAGATATTATGCATTTTAGACCAAATAACTAATGCTCTAAGTTCTTGTTAAGGATAGAGATATACCTTAAACCCTAGACGATCCATTGAGCTATTTTTACAAAGAGTTAATGCAATTGATTAAGTTTTAATCGACATAGAGATATAGTAGGTTAAACTTGATTAGGGTTAATTTCACTCGAGAGAGGTAATTAGCTAAACTTAAAAAATCGGGTCTAATATTGTAAATGAATAATTTATTAATTTGCATGTGTTAAGAAAATACTTAAGCGAAAGTTAAGTGAAATCATTAATCCCAACTATTTTATTTTTTATTTTACTTATTTTAATTTGGTTTTACGTTAGTTTTAATTTAGAATTCACAAAATTCATCTTTTTATTGTATGTTTAATTTGTTAAGATTAAATTAAATAAAGTGTAATTGAGTATTTATTCCTCGTGGAATCGATAATCCGAACTCAAAATGTCTACTTAATTATTTGTACGCGACTCGTGCGCTTGCAGTACACAATATTTTGGCGAACACTTACCTTGTTGAGTTTATATTTAATTTTCTCATTTCTTAATATATTTTTATTTAATTTAATGAACTTTGTTATTAATTCAAATAAGCTTATACTTTTTCAATTATTGTGGGAAATTACATAAAATTATTATATACATTAAATTAAAGTGATATGGGTCAAATTAAAAGTTTAATGTGTCAATTAATTTTTCATCAAGGGAAACTTCACTCTTGACTAGAAAATGTCTTACGTCATAAATTAAAAATATAATATGAAAAAGTGAGTGTAAAATTAAGAACATATTAGGAAAATGTTAATTGTCTCGTTGCCTCAATGAATTAAAGAATTAGTGTTCATCTTGTTCCAATAATAATTTAATGATTATATATATTTAAGATTAATGAGTAAGTATTGAACAAGTATAATTATATTGACACTAATTTTGTAGACCACGCCACATTATAGGGGTGAACAAATAAACCGTCAATCCACTAAACCAAATCAAACCGCAACGAATAGTTTGGTTTGGTTTGGAAAAATTCCAAACCGCTTTAAACGGTCTGGTTTAGGTTTCAACTGTCGAGCCCACGGTTTCAAACCGCAACCTGCTAAGTTTTAAACAAATTATAAAAAAAATTGAGTGCAAAAATAGCTTATCAAATTCATATTTTCATTGAAATCTTTAAGTTATTTTGAGTGCTGTTTTGATTTCTTTTCTAGTAGAAATGAGTTATAGAATAACTTTTATCAAAATTTGGATGTACTCTTGAAAGTTTTCTAGTATTTTCAATTGCAAAAAAAGTGAAAATTTTTCAGGAATAAAGCTATATTATAATCTATGCATGTTTGATCCCTCCTAAAAAAGTCCAACTTCATTCCCAACTATAAATATTGAATGCCGCAAAAAAAGTTAAAATGAGGCTTATAGTTTCCATTGAAAGATTTATAAACAAATAATAAGAGAATTAATCAAGACACATATTTATAGTATACTAAATAGAAGAAATACTCTTGCAGTAACATAATGTGTTATCTTTTATTTATATGAATGGTTTTGAAAAATAAATCTCATTGTAGTTGCAACCTGTCGGAGTAATCCTCTTGCCAATGTGAGTTACATCACCAAAAAAAATTCAAGAACACCTTTTGACGTAATCTACGTAATGGTCAGTTAGTATTTCTTAGTTATCGACTATAAAGTTGGTATTGATCATTTACTCAATGCTATGTATCAATTGCAATATTTGCTATTGGTAGATTAAACATTCATTCATTCTTACATTATCGTACAAGAATGTGACTTACTTTAGGATCTAATAATTTATTTGATTGCAAACCGCGATTTAAACCGCACCAAACCGCAAAACATGGTTTGGTTTGGAAAATTTTCAAACCGTTTTAAACGGTTTGATTTGAAATTTCGCTACAAACCACCCAAATCAAATCGTGTTCACCCCTACAACATTATATATACACATTTATTAAATCATGAATTTTATAGTTTCGCCACGTTCATTTTACAAAAATAACATTCGCTAAATAAAATCAAAATAAAACATGGCACACTGTACACGACAATCATCCCTGAAGCTTCTTCCATCCTCAATTTGAAACACCACAATCATCACTAAATTAGTAATCATGGTTCTTCTGATGATTTGTCACAAATTTATGATAGTCAGTTCAAGGCCGGCCCTGAGTTTTCCGAGGTCCAAGCAAATCTCCAAACTAAAAAAATTGTTGGGCCTTGGCTATAAATAAGTATGGCAAAAATTAACTTAAAAAAATTTTAAAAATTTAAATATGTTGGTAGGAAGATTTGAACCAGTGGCCACGTTAATCCTTTGAAGCTAATTTCCCCTCCTCAACAAACTAAGCTAATATTAATTTATTGTTCATTATTTCTTATTCAGAATTTATATATCTGAACATCTTGGTTCAGGGGTCTTTTTGATCGAGATATGGTCGGGGGCCCTAGGTGGCCGCCTTGCCCACCTATGCTCAGGACCGGCCTTGAGTCAGTTATACAAACTCTTGTTTTGTTTTTAAGTTTTTCCCATGTATTGATTCTAAAGGTGTTCAAAATGTACAATACTTCCTTCAAAATTATTTTCCTGATATGGATGTCACTGGTATTTCTGGTTAGTACCAATCACCACCCTTATTGCTTAAATTATTTCTGAGATTTTTCTGAGAGTGTTCAGGACGTTTGGAGGTTACACATAAAAGCAGGTGAATATACATTCTAGATCGTGACTTAGATTTCATAGGTCACCCATATTAGCACTAAAAGACGACTACAGGCTGAAATATGTTTCTTGATATGAATAGGGATCATTTGGAAGCTTTGATGCAATCTATAAATTAAGAGTCGAGATGAGGTTGCATGTGTATGAAATGTCGTTGAACACGTGGTCATATTCGTTGAAAAACTTTGATGATCTTGCCCAATGGTTAAATGAAATGTTTTACGATCATCTACCCAGTAGGAAAAGACTGTTGTGAAATATGTGGGAAAATCTGGAAAACTAATGAACTCCAAGGCACGAAAATTCGTTATCTTTTCAGAGATGTTTCTTCCCTATTCAACAAGGTCACGACTGAGGTATAATAGAAAATCTCTCTCATGATACAATGAAGGCGTTCGATTCAGACTGTGACTGTTTGATAGAAGACACTTTATAAAATATCTGATGATGCCAAAAGAAAGAGAGAAGAATAGAAAGAATGAATGTGTTTTGCAAATAAGAATTCGTCCAGAATTTATAGAGATGGAGGCAACTATTTGAATAGGTATGTCCCTTGAATTGAATGAATATATATGTTAGAAGAAACCTTTTAGTACGAACAGATGCATTGATTAGAGAACAGACACATACCTATTCAAATAATTCTGAAAATAAAATTCTCTTTCGGGGGCGTTGCCCCGAGCCCTCGCGACCTGACCAGGCAGGTCGATCCCTGTTGCGAAGCTGTAAACATTTGTAGGGGTAGCAAAACATTTGCAAAACAAAAGATGAACATGCAAAATGATGAAAAAATATCTAACAAAGACTTTGTTGATCTTACAGAAAATATGCAATACATATAAGATTTAGGGTTTTATATTTTGTAGTGTATATAAGAATAAAAAATGATAATTGACGCAATTGGTCCCTACCTTTTACATTTCTTGTGGAATTCGTCCCAACATTTTTTTTTTTGGCAAATTCATCCTTACTTTCATATTTTCTTGCTAAAAACGTCATTACCGTCTAATTCCATCCAAAAATCTGTTAGTTGACCTAAAAATCACCAATTGACTATATTAATGAAGAGAAAACAAGTCATTTCCTATTATCTAATTTAAAATAAAATGATTTAAAAGAAAGATAAAAGAAAACACAAACAAAAACAAAAAATATTTGTTACTATTCATCTTCTTCCCAACTACATTCCCACCCACCATCCCCATACCCCATAGATCAGTACATATCATTCTAAGGATTTGATCAGAAGACCGAGGTGAAATATCCATTCCTCTTACCAAATAGCAGAGAGCTTGGTTTTTCCTCTTGAACTATTCTTTTCTTCGTACCATCGATTGGGAGGGAGTGAGATAGTAATGAGATCGTTTCCTGTGGCCATTTTTGCAAGCCAATCGACATCATCTGTTTCAATAAACAGTTGAAAGCATATCAATATACACTACTTTGGACCCGTGCCAAAATCTTGTTAAAGTACAGGGTGCAGTAACAAAATCACACTCATAATAGTGTACACAAATCTAAGCTCTTCAAGTGTAGGGTTTCTAAACTGAATCTCACTAGACTCTGTACATAGAGCAACATCAATAACATGAAATCGATTTTCACCAGACACCTCTAAAGACAACAATTTGATCATTCTCTTGTTCGAAGGAAACATCATAGACTCCACTTCATAAGTCACTCTCAGAAGCTCTACATTCGGAACCCTAATCGTCTCCCTCGAGCATGTTATTTTCTTTGCATCAATTTCAGACCTAAACATGTGAATGCGCTCGAGCACAATTACAGCAATTGGAAAAATAAAGAGGTGATTTTTGGTTCAACTAACGAATTTTTGGATGGAATTAGACGGTAAATATATTTTTAGCAAGAAAAGGTGAAGATAAGGGTGAATTTGCCAAAAAAAAAAAAAGTTGGGATGAATTCTATAAGAATTGTGAAAGGTAGGGACCAATTGCGTTAATTACCCAATAAAAAAAATAAGAAAAACAAATATAATGTGGGCAGCGATTTTAGTCAATTTAATTGTGGCCAATTTAGTAAATATGAGAAGTATGATGTGCTTAACAAAATTAGTGTTTTCAATATAATCATCCATTGAATAAATACATACTATGAAAAGTATGCGTAAATTTACATTTTCAATCACATTGATTGACATTTCTTAAATCTATGTGAAAATAGAAGCAAACGTGTCTTTACAAGACTTAAATCTATGTGAAAATAGAAGCAAACGTGTCTTTACAAGACTAAGGGAGCAATATATATATATATATTAGAAATTTTAATTTAATTTATTTTTCTACATATTTTACTATGTTACATAAACAAAAAATAATCAATACTAAATAAAAAATGAAGCATATAAAAATTATTTAATTTTTCCCTATGAATATTGTAATTGTTGGAACAAATAAGAACTTTATCCTACAAATAAGCTTTCCCCACAAACAAGATTTTGTGTAGACAAGAAATTAACCTACAAAGTGTTTTCTACACAAACAATTATTTGTGGTGGAAAATTATGATTTAGCCCACATCATTGTACTCTCTAACTACAAACATGTTTCGTAAGCCAACCTAACATTAGAACATGAACAATTCTGTCGAGATCGAAATTAGATGATGAATAATATTGTGAGCTTGAACTTCAGCCAATAAAGCATATTTTGTAGGTACAACAAACATTAGCTTACAAATAATTTCGTTGAGAAAGATCTTAGACGATTCATGATTTTTGTCGTGAAAGAGTTTGTAACTTAGAACCCTGCCCACAAAGATACCATTTTTATTGGCTTATATCTATCACTTGATATTTACCATACAAACCTCTCTAAAAAAAAATTCTTGTGCAAAGGTTTTTGCCCACAGATGATAATATTTCCTTACAAATTTATTTTGTATGAGGAAAATGAAATTCTTGTAGTGATAATGATGATAAAAGCCCCAAACCCGTGCCTTTTCGAATCTAAAAAAATTAATAAATTGAAAATAATTTAATGAGGTTGTTGGAGAAAATGTATTTTAGAATATTGGCTTTTTGGAGAATATATAATAAAAATAAGATTAATTTTTTTGCTTGCGTGTAATTTTATTTTATTGAAAAAATATGTAAGTGAAAATAAAAGAGAAAAATGAATTAAGGCATTGTTTGTTAAAAGTTTTGTGTTTAAAATTGTGTTTTATATGTTTTCTATTAAAAATATTTGGTTAAAAAGTGGAGATAGAAAATGCGTGTGATTAAAAAGTAATTTGGAGAACTGTATTGTTTAAAAACATGTTTTTAACAAGTTTTCCAAACGAAGGCTTAATGGCTCAAACATGGTCTCACGTATTGTTCAGCATATGTGTTCGGTAAAAACTAAAAAATGGTTCACAATTTTTCAAACCACTTTTTAACCATACATATTTTCTCTCTCTATTTTGTTGGAAAATTTTGTGTATAGTGGCGCCACATATATAAGATAATTATATGAAATCTCTGCCGAAAAATGGACAAAGTAACGACAAGGAAACAATAAAAAGAAAAGAGACAAAGTCGAGTCAAGTGTTGAACACTTTGTCCTTAAATCAAATTTTTCCCGTGACGGTGCCTACAGTTTATGGAAATCAACTCCTAAGATACAACAACTCCCATTTGTGTTTGTTGCACTCCAAAACACAAGAACAAAGAACCAAAATTATGATTTTTGTACTTCAAAAATGAAAATGAAAGAAAATAAAAAATTATGCAACAAAATGCGAGAATTTTGATTTAAGAAAGATGAGAAAATGATATTCTAATAACATATCATTGGTGTGAGGAATAGAACATTCTAAGGTCCTATTTATAGATGATGAAGTGGTGTGAAGCCAAACCGTACATTACTTTGAAAAGACACATCCTTTCGGAGAACTGTGCGACCGCACGACTTTACATGAAAACAAAAATAATATTTTTCACGTGTGATCGTATGGTTAAAAAATTCGATAAATTTTTTTCCGTTTCCGTAATTTGTCATTCATCCGATATTAATTTCGAAATTTCAAATATACCCTTTAATACATGCAAAAACAGGTCGATCCCTGTTTCTGCGCCCCAAAGCGACGAAGTGACAAACTCATTTTCCTAAACAGATTGGGTCGAATTGAGTATTTGGCTAAAGTCGACACGTAATCACTTTAGTCAATTTTCAATACTTAACCAATTTTTTGATTTATTAAATCAATATTCAACATATTTTTCAACTATTAATTTTTACTTCAAAATCATAAATAAATCAGTTTATAAATTAAACCATCAAGAATTGTGTGGCAGTATCGATCTGCAAGAAGATTGGATAAGAGAAGGGACCCACACAGATAGGACAACTGATGAATGAGATGTTAACAAACTATTTTGTGATAAATAGCATATTTTGGGCTGTTACTGTTATGACTTATGAGTATTACTGTTAGATGTTATGTATGGAAAATGTCATCAAACACATTACATGTTGGTAAGAAAGTGCAACTTCCTTGAGATTTCTCCTGGTTAGTTAATTCTTTTAGCATTCTTTCTCTAGACACTTGCACGACAACCGTAATCGTACATTTAAATACATTGTAGTCAAAGAGTTGATCCTACTTAACAGATTTGATCTGTAGTTCACAATGGATAACTTTTATGTTGTCCATCGAACACATAACAGCTTGATATTGGACGATGTTGAAGTGTCTATATGCACATCACATGGAACAACTCGTTATCCTTCAATGCCAAGCTTCCACTATCACGGTGGGCAACATATCAATTTCATTTTACGCAATGTGTAAATAGAAAAGGGTAATTATATTGGCACGGCATTTGTTAATTACACTACATTTTATTTTTAATGAATATCCTTGAACTTTTCTTACTTTTACACTTATGGCTTATGCTGTCAAGTTTTTTATATAAATTTTTTACCATCAACCATCTATTAATTTTCATATCTTGTCCATAAAGATGAGTTTTTTAAAAATATTCTTATAAGGGCGAAAAAAACTTATTTATTTCTCAAGTTTTTAAATAATTGATGTAAATAACTAATAAAAAAGGCAAAAATAAATATTTTCTCCTCTTTTCAATGTACATTAATACAATATTTGGATATAAATTGTTATTAAAAACAAAATATGTTAAGTAATTAAAAATTAATAATAGTGTTTTGGAAAAAATTAAAGACATAAAAGCAAAAGTGAACAAATATTAAAAACTTTTCATGTAATTAATATGTGGTGTAGAATATAAAAAATTGTGATGTGAATATATCCATAGAAAAAGCGAATAAAATTGTTAATTTTACAAATATAGTTACGGTGCCTATAAGGACACAATAACATCTACCTACGTGGCTGGCACGTAGGTGGAGATTAACTAAGGATGGATGAGCCGGGAGGATGAGACTCCTTAACATTTGGGTTTATAAATATATATGTAGAAAAAAAATGTTTGATCAGTTTGTAAATTCGAACTTTACTAAACACGCACTTTATATTGAATAAAACGTCGGTTCCAATTTGTTATCAACTTGTAAAAACGATTATATACATGAATATGAGTAAACCTCTATGCTTATGATAAATGCTGCTTAATGAAGTAACTTTAAACTTAATCAAACATTAGATTTGCTTATGTACCCTTACTCACACAGTCGCACGTGAGCCAACCAATTCTACTATATAAATTACAGCTGCATTTCCACTCTCCGTACTAAAGACGTCTTCAATCAACGGCACAGATGTCATCAAAGCCCACAAACCGCGTCCCCAATTCCCCACCTTATATATACATAACTTCCATATTCCCATGCATCCCATCTCTACTAAAAAAAAAAGCACGTTTTTTCTTAAAAAGCACACCTATATACTATAGTTTTTTCACCGGAAAATTCACCGGCGATATAAGAATTCCTCGGAGATACCGGCAATATAAAAGTTCATCGACGATTCGAACGGGAGGATTCATGAAATCAAATAGCACGTGGTTTGTTTCGCTGAAATGGTTCTTGATTTCAGCTGGAATTGTGTCTCTAGCTGTGGGGGTAAGATTCTTCGTTCCGGTAATTATACACGGTGTAGTTCATGAAATCCCGGCGTTTTGGTCCATCTTACTGTCGTGGCTGAAGCCTCCTTATCTATATGTCATCATCAACGGAATAATCATCACCATCGTTGCTACATCTCGCTTCCACCACAGGGAATCTGAGCCGTCCGTTGAATCTGAGAATTTAATTACAGTGAGAACACCTCCGTCTTTGGAATTTGCCTCAATACCAACTCCGACTGAGATTAACACGGTTGTGGAGGAACCTCCTGCGTCGCCGGATGCGGATTTGGCACGTGATAGTGAAGATAGAGTTGTCGAGGTGAAACACGTGGTGATGGACGATTCTGAGATTATGAAAAACGACGACGCTGCAGAAGCTGAAGATGAGGACGAATTTGTCTCCAATTCGACGTACAGTACTTTACCCCAGGGGATAATTTCTTCGCCGTTCCTCTTACCGATAAGGGAGAAACCTTTGGCTTCGTCTAGATTCAGTAATCACCGGAAAAATCTCAAATCCAGTCCCGAAGGTACCGAATTTAAACAGTTATATCTATATATTTTTTAAAAAATTATACGGAAGATATTATTATTTTTGGAAAATATTTTTGGTAGCCGTCTATTAGAGATTCCTGTTAAGCTTTACATCTTCCATTTCCTTCAGATCTTTAAGCTTCGATTACACATAGCTTGACGCCGTCGTTTCGAATATTCTTTGACAGTTTTGTTTGCCTTCTTTAGAAAAATTATTTCCAAAATTATTCTGTTATAACACCTTTTTCATCATTTACAATCTCCCAAAATTAATATTTTAGAGATGCCAGATGAGATTTTGGTAGAAGGGGGATTAGTTGATAAATTTTTGTCGTAAAAAAAACTGAAAATTGATTTTTTCTTAGGGACGAAGGCACTAAGGGTGGCAAGGCCAAAAAAGCAAGAGACTCTGGAAAGCACATGGAAAATGATAACGGAAGGAAGTCATGTACCACTGAAGAGACAGTTGAAAAAGCAAGACATGTGGAACGATGACGTTACTGGGAACAGTTCAGGTCATGTAAATCACGATTCTATTTCTCCCCGAGCTCCATTGAGATCATATCCAAGTTTGAAGGTTCGAAAAGAGTTGTCTGTGGGTCACGAGGAGTTGAATCGTCGAGCTGAAGCTTTCATCAAGAAATTCAATGAGGAAATGAGGATACAGAGACAAGAGTCCTTGAATCAGTATATGGAAATGATTAATCGTGGTGTCTAATATTTACGAGTGTGAATTTAATATTGTGAATAGGTATTTCAAAATATGTTTTATTCAACTGTCCAAAACAAAAGAAAAGAAAGGAATACAGATCTAAATTAGGATAAGAGGTTCAATTTTGTTGAATTCATTAGAGTTGGTATTGTGCAAAAAAAAATATACAAAGGGTCTGTAAAGGAATGCAAAATTATTTGGTCCTTTATTCTTGTCAGTGTGAAATGACTTTATGTGGTATTAATTTTTTTTTTTTTTAAATTTAATAATATTCTGTCCTTTTCTTTTTTCTGGAATTGAATTCTTTCGACTTTTAAGTATGGATGACTATGAGGCGGAGAATTCCTGAACCCGATTGGGACTCGTTCCGACGGGGCAGGAAATCCCCGACAACGATGGGGATGGGGCGGGGATGGGGATTGCTATCAAATCTCCATTCCAAACCCGCCCCAAAACCATTCCCAATTAATAAGTTCAATTAAAAAAAAAAAATCAAATTCAAACAAATTAAAAATGTCATAAATCACCCAACGTCAAAATATATAATTTCAAAACTAAGCCTCACATTTCAACTTTATACTACCATTCATCTCTCACTCTCAAGTGTCGTCTCATTCTCCACAAACATAGTCTCATTCTCCTCAAACATACTTCTTAACATATAATTAAACTTATGCTATTCTATAAAAGTTATTATGAGTTTTTTTAATTAATGTTAATAATTATTTAAAGCTATTAAATACAAATTTTGTAAAATAATTATATTTTAAGAAAAGAATTCGTATAACTAAGATATTAGATAACTATTAAAAAAAGATATTAATGAACAAAGAAATATATATAATAATAAACGGGGATATAAAAGGGGATTAAAGAAAACCCCGCCCTCGTCTCGTTTAGACAGGGATGAGGATGGTAAATTTCCGACGGGACAAGGACGGGGATTGGAATTCCCGTCCTGTTGCCATTCCTACTTTTAAAGGTATCTTTAAAAGATTCAAAAAATTTAAGATGTTCACGCGTTCAGTAATCTTCTCATTCTAACAAGTTTTGAAGGTAAATTACTATTCTCTCTGTCTATTTATGTAGGTTGCATTTCCCTTTTCTTTTATCTCAATTATATAGATATGTTTCTTTATTGAAAAATATTTATTTTGTTTGTTTCCTAATGTACTCTTATTCACAGTGGGGAAATATAGATATGTTTCTTTATGGGAAAATATTTATTTTGTTTGTTTACTAATGTATTCCTATTCATAGTGACGAATTCAGTCGAGAACTCCAGCTAGAGATTTGACCTTAACCCCATTGACGTTGACCATTAACTGAAGAACGTCAAAAAACACATTAGTGAGATTGTAAATATTATTTAATGAAATAATATTAATAAAAATGAATAAATAGGTATAGAAATAAATTTAAAAGTTGTAATGAAATATATAAACATATAATCAAATACAAACTAAAATAGATGCAAAACAACCCAATACAAATCGAAATTTCTTTGTGCTATCAAAGTCTACTAACTCATGTGGTCTGATAGAAGCAATTGTCGGACTACTAGAACTAGAACCACTGGGTTGAGACTTTTGTTTATATTGAAAAAAAAGTTCCATAATTTGTAAATCAATAATCACAAATCAAATCAAATAAAAAATTCTCCAAATCTCAAGTCACAACATATAAATCAATAATCACAATTCACAAATAAAATCATAATTTCACTAAATCTTAATTCACAACCAATAAATCAATAATCACAACTCACAAATCATATCATATTTTCATCGCAATAATCACAATTCATAAATCTAACCACATTACAAAAACTTAAATGTAACATTTATGCACATTTCTAAAATCAATCATAATGAATCAAGGTTTAGCATTATTATCTGATAATTCAAATGAGAAATCACAAATCGATCACAAATTGGGAATGACAGTGACTCTGGGCAGTGGTAGTCCAATAATAAATCTAACCCAAAAATTGAGAAATCAAACATCAATAAGCAATATTACTAATTAAAACTTAGATATAAGACATTACAAAATTTGAAAAATTACAGAACCAAAAAATTAAAAATTACAACAACAACAACAAACCATTCATTATTATTCATACCAATGCACTAACAAGGTGAGGGACGACCGGATTGTCCGAAGCTGGAGGCAGGGACGACGACTGGCGAAGGGAGCTCTACGACTACTGGCTTGGAGGCTGGAGCAGCGATCCTTCGTCAATTGTCTTCGTCGAAAGGGAAAGGGCTTTCACTTTTCCGCCTTTCAGGTTTGGCCTTTTGTGTTGGGGATTGTGGATTTGTCGGCTGCCAGCAATTAGTATTTGGGTTTGGTTGTAATAAATAAAAAAAGAAACTACAGTATCTAGTGTCTGAACAACGGGTGATCCACAGTGGCCGCGCTACCTTGCCTGAAGGTGAAATCACTACTGCCTATTTATTATTTCCAATAATAATAGTTTTGATACATAAATAAGGAGTTAATACCCTCAACTGCCATTATACTATATGAAAGGTTCCTCAAGTGTCATTGAACTTTAAATTGTCTCTGGAGTGCCATTATACTCTTAAACTATACCCTCACGTGTCATTCTCTTTAACACCGTTAAATTTTTTAACGGAAGTCATGACTTGACGTGCATACGTGGATAATCAATAAAAAAATAGAATAACCACGTCAGCAAAATCGTTGTTGATGTGGCAAAAAATAATATATATATTTTTAAATAAAATCTGTTGCTTACTACCTTGCTGGTTAAAAAAAAAGACTTTGCGACCTAAGGAAACAAAACTTCATTCTCCTCCATTCACCATAACAGTAAGAAGTCTTCTCAAACGATTCAACTAAATTGCACATGAGGTATGTGAATTTAAATATTCACTTGCATAGTTCGAATTTCTGAATTTATTAATCATCAGTATGCTGCAGGACCGAATGAAATTCCAATGTCACCATATGTTCCAGTCATTCCAAGTAATGACATTACAAATGACGGTTTGCAAGTAATTATGTATTATTTGTTTCATATTATTAATATTATTGTTGTTGTTATTGTTCTTATTAATATTTTCACTTGTACAATGAATATAATTTATGTGTTCATTATGGTATAGGAAACGGAGGTACGTGGATATGATCCACTTGAATGTCAACATGGTACTACTCCTTCGTTGTTTGGATCCTTCAGGCAAGAATTAGTTAGAAAATGTGGATCTAATGAATTAGCAGTGTATTAATCTCCAATTCTACCACCAAGATTTAATCAATCAGAAAATGTTGGGTACACATTATACTTTGCTTGCTACCTTTTATATTTTATTTCTTGCAACTCAGTGGCAATTTTATATTAACTAAAAAATATATATATGTAATGTAATTTTGTGTTGCGAATTGTTTTTTTTTTATAAAAAATATATTATTTTTTGCACGATGTGCTGACGTGATTATCCTATTTTTTATTATTAATTATTCACTTGTGTGCAAGTCATGACTTCCATTAAGTAATTTAACGGTGTTAAAAAGAGTGGTATGTGGAGGTATAGTTTGATAGTATAATGGCACTCCAGAGAATATTTAAAGTTCAATGACACTTGTGGTCCTGAGGAACATTTCATATACTATAGTGGCAGTTGGGGGTATTAACTCCTTAAATAAGAGTAATTTGAGAATTTTCTTTATTAAAATTACCTTTTCAATAACATTAAATATATTTTCTTAATCTGTGTGAAAATTCAAACAAGTCTATATAAATGTGAAGGAAGGAGTATACGAGTAAACTTTGATTTCTTGACATATCCAAGTAGTTCTTTTTTGGGCTAAATTTAAAATTTTGCCTTTGAGCAAGTTACTTGCAAGTAAACAAGAAGTTGTCATATAAATTTTTAATAACAAATAAAAAATAATATCTTAAGTCAAAATAAATAACTTCTCTTAACTTATAAACAAGAAAATATTAATTAACCAATAACAATGTGTAGAAACGAAGAGTTACATGAACAATTAAACCATTTCATTGTTATCGACTTATCGTTTGATGTCTTGATGAATTAGATAAGAATTAATTAATTTCCTAAGCTCAATCTTTTTAACGTGTTAAGTTAAGCTTAATTTATTAAAGATTTTTTTTGTTTTTATAATTTGATTCTTCTTCCCGATTTCCAAATGGTCGGTGGATTAGGTTAGTTTTTGAGGTGATTAGCTTTCGGTCAAATTTCCCAGCGTCGACGACGAGGTCGTCGTATTACTATTTCAAGTTGACCTTTCTTCCTTGTAAAACAAGACAAATCAGAAATATTCACGAAACTTGCATCTACTTTTAAACTAACCTATACGTTATTTTTCAATTACAAAATCATATCACCAACATTCTATTTGACTATTATAGGGCTTTACAACGAAATCGTCAAATCGTCAAATCGATATCAAATCGTAATTTCGAAACCGTCGGTTCGGATCCACGCGGACCCGTCAACATTTCGATTTTGACCCAAACCGAACCCCTTTCAAATGATTTGGTTTAGGTTTCATTTTTCAAAACTCGTTTCAAACCGCCAACCCGCTAAAAAATTACAATTAAAATTTAATTTTTTAATTGCAAAAATACAAAAAATTTTATTGCTTTTATTTTCAATTTTATACTTTTATTTTCAATTTATATGAAGGGGCACCTTATTTTTCCTTTATTGTTAAGAAAGACATTTTACTAGTGCTAACAACTAAGTACTACCGGTGACTTTCTTACTTTATTTGTTTTTTATTCTATAATTTTTTTTGGGGGAGTATGCATAAACTTGCTCATTATTTATTTTTTATTGGTTATAATATTTGTCTTATGTTAATTTAGCAAGTCATGACTTGAGTATTTATGGTTATCTAAGCAAAATTAGTTGTACTTGAGATCTTTTATCATCAGCCGTAATTCATCAAACTCTAAATTCCCAAAGCATCATTCTTTCATCATGTAGTTCAGTAGTTTTGTTTGGAATACAGTATATTTGAGTTTAGTTGTTTTGTTGTGAAATAATAGGAAAATCTAACTTGAGAATGGATTGTGTTATCTATTAGGTTTTTTTGATATTATTGTGATAATTTGTTTGTGATCGTGCATTTGTATCTATTTTAGAAGTTGTTTACCCATATATTTTAATTTTGTTAGTCTTATAACATCTATCCGTAATGTCGTTGGGTTATTTGTAATTAATTTTGATGTCTTAATTCAAAATTCTATTTCAATAGTTATTTTAATTCGATTTACATATATTAGTTTAGTTTCGTTTGCAAACCGCACCAAACCGCAAAAAATGGTTTGGTTTAGAAAATGAAATGGTTTGGTTTGGGTTGGAAAAACCTCAAACCACTTTAAACGGTTTGGTTTGAAAAATTATCAAAAACCGCCCAAACCAAACCGTTTAAACCCCTAACTATTAGCATGTTATGATATTATTATTATTATTATTATTATTATTATAAGTAAATGGTAATGGTAATTAGTTTATTTAAATATTCTAGCATTTACTTTCGTTCAAAAATGCCATCATTAACCTAGACTAGATAACAACCAATTGGAAGTTTACATGCATGGAAATCTAGCAAACCATTTCATTTTCATTTTTATATTTATTTAATTTAATGTCGAATTAGTTACGAGGTTATTTCTAAACAAAAGGACACTAATCAATAATTTAAGCTCTTTATATCGTCATTGTAACTTTTATAGATCTATCGCTGACTCGAGTTATCTTTATTCTTAGATTATAATGTGTCGTCAAATTTTTTTCTAATTTAAAAGTAAAAGATAATATAAATTTAAGCTTTAGTTACAGGAAAGTGGCTTAATTCTAGTGGTTAGAGTTTAATGATGTGACTTTGGAGGGTAATGATTAATGCCGGTTAATCAAGTTTCATTTTTTCTTTTAAAAAATTTGCACAATTGGCCCATAATATTTAGCGCCCTCTAGATAATTCCTTTCGTTTCTTCAAAATAGTACTTTTCAGTCACTGATTTTTAGCCCTTTTTGTGGGGATTGAAATCAATTTTTTAGTTAATTTTGATAGAATTGATTAAATTTGTGATTGAAAAGTTTTTGATCTTATTAAAAACATTTAGATTGTGTTTGATATTGTTTAAAATGAGAAAAGTTTAATGAAAATCAAATTAGGGCTTAATTTTTTTTTTTACTTTAATTTATAATCTCTGTCAAGTATGGCTTAATTCTTTTTATTTATAATATGGGGTACATTTTTAGGAAATTGCATCTGTTTCAATGGTTGCTGACGTTTCTTCATGATTTTTGGTCAAATTTGTGGGCGAAAATTGACCGTCCACGTTAAACCCTTCATTTTATTTTTATTATCTATTTTGGTTGTGTTTTGTAGAGGAAGTTTATTTACATATTTTGAAAAAGAAATTATATTTCTCAATCAACTCGGCAAGAATCACGTCCGAGATAAAAAAAAAAAAAAAAAAAAAGGAATGAAAAGAAAAGGAACACAACTTGTCCAAAATACACTACCAAAACAATCATAATTATAGCTTGCTAGGGTATGAGCAACTTCATTTTTTCGTGCGAGGCACAAAGTTGCACACCTTGCAATGAAAATTAAGTATAAGCTTACGAAAGTTAAAATAGGCTCATCAGGAGAAAGGGAGCTATACACTTTGAGATTATTAGCCACCAGCAATGAATCCACTTCCATCGAGTCTAGACATAAACCACTATTTTTTGCCAATAATAGACATTCCCTTAATGTCATTGCCTCTGCCAATTCAGGTGCTAGCTATCCCAAAAACTTTCCTGTCTTAGCCACCACAACAATATCTTGACCATCCCTTATAACAGTCCCTGTTGTGTAGAACTTGGTGCCCGTCTTCGCAGATGCATCTGTATGAAGTTTAAGACCTCCTGAATCAGACGGTAGTAATTTCTCATTGAACACCATCTTCAAAGGTCTGTTTGATTTATACTCATTGGCTACTCATTCCTGTAAGCTATTAGCACTGGCAGCAATAACACTAGCTTCCAGTTTAGCAGATCCATACAACACACTATTTATTTCTCCCCAAATAACCCACAATACACAAGTTATCACGCCCAGGGTTCCCGCGTTGGTGTTGCTAAGCAGACAAAAATGAAATCAAAAGATTTTCTTTTAATATGAACACTATGAGATCAAGATTCGTGATTTATTCATTATTTTTTTTTTCAAATTTTGAACAAGCTTTAGTTATACATATATATAATTGCCTAAATATTCAACATTACACACTACAAAAAAAAAAAGGCTTTTTCCGACGGACTTTATCCGCCGAAAAATTCGTCGGAGAAAACCCCGTCGGTAATACTTTCCGACGGAAAAATTAATGCCGTCGGAAATTTTCGACGGCGGTAATTTTTCCGTCGGAAATTTTAAAAAAAAATAAAATAAAATAAAATTTATTAAGCGGTACCCAAGCAACCCAGCCCGGACCAGCCCACCCTCCAGACCCGACCCGCTAAGCCGTGATAAATTATTTTTTCCAAAGTGTATAAGTTGAGACTTGAACCCTTGACCAAGGTGTAGTGAAGAAGTAACCAAACCATTAGATCATTTGAGTTTTTGTGAATAAGTTTGTTTTTATAAATATATATTAGTTATTTATGTTAGTAATATGAGTTGTTGTTGTTTTTTTTTTTTTTTATTTGAAAAAATACGCTATTCATTTTTTTTAATTATTTTTCATCGAAAATTTCCGACAGGAAATAAATTACCGTCGAAATCCGACGGAAACCATTTTTTTTAATTATTTTTCATCGAAAATTTCCGACAGGAAATAAATTACCGTCGGAAATTTCCGACGGGAATATTAATTTCCTTTCGGAAATTTCCGACGGGAATTTAGTTTCCGTCGGAAATTTTCGACGGGAATTTAGTTTTCATCGGAAATTTTCGACGGTAGTAATTCCGTCGGAAATTTTCGACGGAAACTAAATTCCGTCGGAAATTTTCGACGGTGCCGACTGCCGTCGAAAAATATCCGTCGGAGAAACCCTATTTTTTAGTAGTGACATATCAGAACTCATTTGCTTAACAAAAAGTCGTGTTCACGCAGATATTCATCGTTATGGACATTATTATTCCGACAAAACTCAATCGTCAATTATGTAATAAAATATGAATTTAAGCATATGTTTGACAACTTTACTTGTTGTTTATAAACAATTTTTTGGTGTTTTTGAAGTAAATTATGCTATTGAAAAGTGATTTAAAAAAAATTAATGGTTAAAAAGTGGTTCAAGAAAATTTATTGTTTACAAATTTATTTATAAACAAGTTATCAAACACATGCTTAATGAATTATTTTCTCTTTGAAAAATAAGTAATAATTGGTTTGCTTTTAATAGTTTTATTTGAATTTTTTTTTTTTTAAATATTATTTACTTGCCACTTTTTAATATTTTTTCAAATTATTTATCATTTTTGGTAATGTCTTTTATGACTACTTAAAAAAATATAATATTTAAATCAGAGTTATGCAACTCAAAAACGGAATTAGGTCTAATCTATAAAACTTGTTAAAAAAAAAAAAATCTGACAATCAAGCTTTAATGTGATACAATAAAACTAGATTGTCACACAAAAATCCTTACAATGTAGAAGGATTAAACTTGATCCCCTCTTGACGTTATATACCTCTTTTAAGTGTTGAACATGTGAATGTTGAATCACTTCAATTGACTGCTGAAGTTGAAATTTTATTTTCAGCTATTTTGATACACAATGCAAGTAATTTGTGCTTCAATTATATATGGAATACACCCAAGCTTTTATTTACATGTGAATGTTGAATCACATCAATTGACTGCTGATGATGAAATTTTATTTTCAGCTATTTTATGGAATACACCAAGCTTTTATTTACACTACTATGTATTAGCCCAACTGTTAAAAAAAAAAAAAAAAAAAAAAAAAATCACCTCATGGAATAATTTACATCGTGTCCATATGAAACATTTTATTGCTATTATTTTAGGTTTCAAAATAACTTTGTTGATATGATATGATATCATTTCACTAACATCGTTGTACGAAACTTACCATGTACTTGTGCATTTTATCAAATAAATAACAGGATAAACAACATCGAATACAACATTGATCACACTAATATATAGGCATGATTAAACGCTGCACGTGTAAACTATGTTTATTAAATATCTATCTTGATTAAATAACAAATTTTTTTTGCTGGCATTAAGGACTAGTCAACTACTTTAACCAATAAAATCAGATTGGATCTAACTAATTATAAAAATTTATCATCACTTAAATCGCGAGGGCATGTGTAATTGAGCTGGCAGCAACCATACAGAAATGCTACTACATGTACAAAAACAATTGACAAAAAGTTTGATACATAAAATATGTGACTCATTTTCTCTCTCCGAATTTCAATCACTACTTTTTATCTTAAAATCATATATAAAACCAGTTTATAAATTAAACAAGGTTAATCTTCTCATGTAAGTGATCACATCAACTTTAAAATTAACATTTACAATTACACTACTTCATCTACGTGTCAACTTCTTTGTGCAACTAACATTTTTTGATTGAAGAATAAACAACAATGCAAATATGTCATCCAACGTCAGCTGTCACACCTAAACATAATAAAATGGTTGAAACACGAGACTCAAAATCTCTTAATAAAGAGCTTGAATATTGTTCTCTCGACAAAACTTGAATAAAGTCGAGCAAAAAATCCTCAATTCAATAATTTTACCCATTAGTCAATCTAATAGACACTTCATTCGACAACTATCATTTCGGTATTGAGAGAAAACAAGGAAACTACAAAGGGCAATATTGATTATTGACAAGATAACAAAGCTTTTGTAAACTTGTTTTAAATACATCACAATTTTCCAAATCACTTTTTAACAATCCATATTTTTCAAAACTACTTTCTAACTACACATTTTATTACCTAAAAAAAATTATAAAAAAAATTCAGCCCTCCTAAAAACAACAAATTGAAGTGGCATCGGACTACAAGGAGGGTCAACCGGTCAAGTATTCAATTTTGACAATCAACCGGGCCAAGTCAAATCTAATGCGCCTGCATGATCGACGTTGAGTGCACACCATGTGCAGCTGGAGACACACCATTTACACCGTTAAATTCTCGCACGTTTCAAAATTTTCCACAAATCCGCCATCAGAATGGAAATTAGAAGAGTGAAACGTCAGAGATGGTTCCTTGAAACCTCTTTCTAGTTTCGGTGCTCTTTGAATTTTCCCGCTTTTCATATCCCCTCCACGGTTCCACCTCCACTTTCCAACCTTCGGAAGATTTAAAAAAATAAAATAAAAATCAGATCGAATCTCGAGAACAAAATTTTCTATTTTTGTGGAGCTCCGAGAAAATGCAGTCGAGGTATATGGAAAGATCAAATAGTATGGCAGCTAGAGAAAAACGTAGTTTGGATCCGAGTAGTAGCCAGGAAGGTCAACCTGATCGAAAACGCCCCGCTCTTGCCAAGTAAGTTATACTAAAAATTGTATTGGATAGTTATGTATTTTATAATAATGGTATAACGTTGTTTTTTTTTTAATATATATTCTTATGAAGTTGCGTATTGATTCATGAGCGAATTTAAGTTACTAAATTGATAAACATACGCAAGCGCGCGAATGATGCAAAAGTACATTATTCTCTAACCGTATTTAGCTCATCTGATTGTTGTGCTGATTTCTCCTTTTTCTATTGAGGATCGCTAAATTGATGTTAGTTTCTGTATGCATTTGGTATTGCCGTATTGGCATTACAAGTGTTATATCTGATTCCAGAGCTTGGCAGAAGCATAAAATAGCTGCTGACAGAAGGCAAAATAATATTTTAAAAGAACTAGAATGATTCCTTAATTGCTACTCAGAACAGTCATAGCAGAGTCACTCGGCCAAGCTCATGACCCCAGCCTATTTCTGGCATAAAAGGTCTGCTCTTATATAAGACAATGCACACACTCCTAACACGGAGTAGAAGAGCTCATAGATTCAGGTCAAACCAAGTGGAGGTGACAAAGAGCCACAATCAATAAAAATGAATGAGAACACCTAGTCATATCAGGAAGCTCAGCACTTAAGCACGTTAAGTCCATTAACACAAGTTCTCAATATCGACTTATGCAAAACCTACCTAACACGCAAGTGATGCGACCGCGTATGGTGCGGCTAGGATTTAGGATTGCGACACATAATCTGCCCAGGTATGGCAGGCTTGCAGTCTCATAAGCGTGGCTCTTCAACCTAACAACACTCAATCCGACCTTTATATAAACCAGGCTCCAATCATGATTATCTGCAAAAAAGTAATCAGAGCTTCACTCGTAAAATTTGACACTAAGTATTTAGTATAACCAGACACCCATAATGTCTGATTGGAAAGTGCAGCAGTGCTTGATTTTATAGAGTGGAAGTGGTAAAAACTAAATATTTCATCTATTAATATTTCCTGTGAATTAATCATGGACTTTTGGTTGATCAGCTAGACTCATGTTTATCTGAGACGGATTCTTCTCTTGTACTTGTCAGTGACTTGCATAATATATATAGGGAAACATGTGCGCACGGATAATACTACGTCTCTTCCAAGACATTGAGTTTATCATAAAAACACTTTTTGTACTCATCTGACTCCATTTTATATAATTGACAAGCTTCTGCTCCAAAAGATTGAATAATGTCTTTGAGCATTAAGTTGTCTGCAGATTCTATGGGTTGAACCGTGTAATTGTCTATAGCTGTCTTCCACATTGTTTTTAAAGAACTCTTTCATTGCGGCTGCAATGACTTCTTAGTTCATATCTCAATGCTGTCTTCCCCATTGTTTGGTTCTTAAGTTTGTTTCTATCTTTATATTAAGAGTAAATTTTACACAATTCTGCAAATAAGCCAATAGGGGTAAATACACTCCTGCAGCCTCTAGTGAATTTTTGTGATCTGGCCCTTTTGTCAGCACATACGAGGCCTTCAGCAAAACTGAAAACGAGAAAAACATACTAAAGAATATAGTTCTCATTGTTAAATATATTCTGGGAAGCAATTCTTTTCACTCTTGAAGCTCCTTCATGCTTTATTTATGGTTGCTTACAAAGCGATATCTTGATTCTTAAGGAATATAATGGTTGATGCAGTGTTATTATTGAAGCACTAAAGGTGGACAGTCTACAGAAACTTTGTTCATCCCTGGAACCAGCTCTTCGGAGAGTTGTAAGATAATTAGTCTTTCTATTGAATTTTGTTTTCTAAATATGGAACATCTGACCACATAGACAATAGTGATGCGCTCAATTATATGCATAAAAAAAAAAATCCTATCTTGCCTACTTCCCAGTGGTTGTTGGATTAATGCTCTATGTTCTTTTACTATTTCTGCAGATAAATGCATAGTAAGAGTTGAACTTAAAATTTAGAATCAAATACTGCAGTTACTTATCAAAAACGAAAACATTTCTAGAGTTCTTTCACTCATCAATGTTTCTGTAATTATGTTGAACTTCTAGGAGAACCAATTAAGTGATGACTCCTTAATGCTTCCTGAAGGAGTTTTGAATCAAGATATATATATATATATATATATATATATATAGGTCGTATGTGATGTTTTATTATGCACCAATCCTATTACTATCTGAAATACATGTTGTCCTGTGTCTTCTCGTTATAGATAGGATTGTGATTCTCTCCTTGTATATTCCATATATCCCTGCATAAGAGTCCATTGTTAATATGGTGCTAACGCTCATGTGACAAGTGAAATCAGAGGTATCATGCATGCATGGAGATTGTTCTCATCGTTGTATTTACTTTTGAAATTATTTCAATTTACTTCAATGTATAAGCATCAAATACCATATTCCTGTTCAGAAGCATGTTCGTTTCTGCTCTTCTGAATCTCTTTGTCAAATTAGCTGATAGAAAAGATAAATATACCATCAGAGTTCCCTTCCTTGCTGCTTTAATAATACTCAAAGATGATCGGGGCATGCTTGTCAGATTTTTTTGGAAGATTTTCTTCGAAACTAATATGAATATTCCATTTATAATGTTCTTGGGGTTTACAAATATTATTCCTCTGTTAATCAATAATGTGTGTGTTTTTTCTCACAATTTGGATTCAGTGAACCAAGGAACCTCTCGTTCTTGATTTCTCAGTTCAATTTGCAACACAAATTTGTTGGGATTCTTAGTCCATTGTTCATGATGCTTTAACACCTCTAATGGTTCTAACTTATATAAATGTGTCTTTCTGCTGACCAGGTGAGTGAAGAAGTTGAGCGTGCTTTAGCAAAGTTAGGTCCTGCCAATCTTAATGGAAGGTAAGACTTAACCTAGTAAGCCACTTCCTTAAGATCCATTCATTTCCTCTTTCTAGGCATCGATATCATTCCTTTAAATTTTCAGATAGGTAAATGTTAAGTTGTCCTTTTGGCCACTTTATAAAGTAGCATTTGTCAACCAATTTGTAGTACAACCTTTGTAGTTGCATTTTTCATAAACGTTAAGTTGTCCTTTCTAGTTTTTACAATAAGTGTAGACGGATCATGGCATTCTTATTTAATATATTACAAAGGTGGCAATAGGAATGGCCCTAAGGCCTTATCTCCAATTACACAGGTGGAAAACAAAAGATTAAACTAGATGTCCATGAAATTGGATGGAAAACTAAGGGACCGTTCTCTTTGTGTTTCAATTTTCAATTTTGTGTGTGTGTGTCCGTGTGTGTTTTGAGTGTTTACTTTTTAGTTTTTGAAAATGTGTTTGCTTTGTTGTTTTTGAAATGAGTCGGGGAAGAAGACAAAAATTTGGGATTTGGAGGTAATTTACTTAAAATTAGACTTGTTTTTCACGTTTTTTGATTTTTTTCAGTTTTTTACACCAAAAGCACTTTTCTTCAAAAAAAAAAAAAAATTGTTTTAAAAAACCAATTTTTGAAAATACGAAAGTGAACAAGTTTTCAGTGTTTTGGAAAAACTGAAAAATAGAAAATGCCATGAAAATAACAAAAACAACAGGACCTAAAATTTTCCAAGTATAACATATTGAAAAAGATGAGCATGAGATGATTTTTAACAGTGCCTGCAACCTACTTGCAAGAGCAACTTGTTGGGTTAAAAAGCTCCCTTCATTTTGGCTATCTTTACCAGTTTATAATGAATTTCTCCATTAACATGCAGGGTTTCTTCAAAAAGAATTGAAGGGCCCGATGGAAGAAATTTGCAGTTGCACTTCAGGTCCAAGTTGTCACTACCTCTCTTTACCGGAGGAAAAGTGGAGGGAGAGCAGGGTGCTGCAATACTTGTTGTCTTGGTTGATGCAAACACAGGTCATGTTGTAACAACAGGTCCAGAATCCTCAGTTAAATTAGATGTAGTTGTGCTTGAAGGTGATTTTAACAATGAGGATGATCAGGGGTGGACTCCAGAAGAATTTGAGTCTCATATGGTAAAAGAGCGGGAAGGAAAGAAGCCACTTCTAACTGGGGACTTACAAGTGACGTTGAAGGAAGGTGTGGGAACCCTTGGAGATTTGACATTTACGGACAACTCTAGTTGGATCAGGAGTAGGAAGTTTAGATTAGGTTTGAAAGTTGCATTTAGTTATTGTGAATCCTTGCATATCCGTGAAGCAAAAACAGATGCCTTCACTGTCAAGGATCACAGAGGAGAACGTGAGTACATGCCCTGTCAAATATTTACATTAATATCTGTTTTCTCTGGTCTTGATTATAAATCATTAAATTTCTGGTTTTGTAGTATACAAGAAACATTACCCACCCGCGCTGAATGATGACGTTTGGAGGTTGGAAAAGATTGGGAAAGATGGATCATTCCACAAGAGGCTTAATAAAGCTGGAATATTCACAGTAGAAGATTTTCTGCGTCTTGTAGTGAGAGACCCTCAAAGGCTTCGGAGTGTAAGAAGTCTAATTAGTGTTCATGTTCAAAATTTGGTTTATTAGCTGTTCCTTTCTGTTCATCTGATTATTGATTTTCTTCTTAGATACTGGGAAGTGGAATGTCGAATAAGATGTGGGATGTTCTTCAAGAGCATGCAAAGACCTGTGTCTTAAGTGGAAAACTCTATGTTTACTATCCTGATGAGCTGAAGAATATTAGTGTCGTGTTTAACAATATCTATGAATGTAGTGGTCTAATTGCTGGCGGACAATATCATTCTGTTGATTCTCTTTCTGACAATCAGAAGGTTGGTTTTCCTTTATGACTGAATAATCATTATTTCTATTTCGTCTTATTCTTGTGAATTTCACTGTAACTCTCTTTACATCATAAGGCGGTACAAATTCCTTAATATTGACTTCTTCTGTAAATTCTCCATTACACACTTCGACCTTGCTAGATAAGCTTTTATGCATGTCAGATTTAGTATTCAACTTTAATATTAAGCCAATCCTAGATAAAAATTCTGAACACAGACTAGATAGCAGAATATATCTGATTTTACAGTCTCTTTCACTTCACATATCAATTATCATGCTTCAACTTTAATTCCTTCTGTTCTTCAGCCTACACAGGATATGGGAAAATAAATGTGTTGTTCTCTCAAATTGAAAAGAGTTCCACTGGAAACCTTACTGTTTCATATTGCAGGTGTTCATTGACACTCTGGTGAAGAAAGCATATGACAATTGGATGCATGTTATAGAATATGATGGCAAGTCTCTCCTGGGCTTTGATCAAGATAAATGTTCAGTTGGTTCACAGATAGATCCAAAAGATCAGTCAAGCTCTTTTGATCAGCTCAGACGACAAAGTATTCCTGCCGACCATCCTTCTATGGATCTGAATTCAGGATTGAGTATAGGAGGTATCTATCTTTCACTTGGAATGCTGCTAAAAATGTGGATCTGTAACAAAAAGAAAAAATGAAAAAAGAACTCGAGATGGATGGTTGTTTATATTATACTCAAAACTTTCATATGTTAAATGCCTCGCTACTTTTATTCTAATAAATATATAACAAATCAAGGGGGAGATGGAGATTTGGTTGCATCTGACATTTGAATCCATAGTTTCCTTTTTTATCCTTATTCTCTTCCTTTTATTTTATCATCTTCCGCTTTTGATTCTGTTTCAAACTGGGCAGGAAGGTGTACGCACGACTTATCTGATACCCTCATATGACATTTAGGAGGTCCTGTCTGTTAGTTTGGAGATCATGAGTTGCATAGATATCGAATATAGTTCAGGAAAGTAAATATAAAAAATTGATTAAAAGATAACTTATAAAGCTTCGTATGACTATAATAACTATATGCATGCCAACATATTATCTCACACACTGAGTATGCAGACTTAACTTTTGAAAGGGTTCAAGTCTGATTAGGCTATAATCATAAGCTTTTTCTCAAAATGTTCTCCTATCTGCCTTTAAGCTCATTTCATGTGCATTTTGCTTGTTTTAAGAATGTTCTACCTTTGACTAGGGTATAATGACAATACCGGCAGCAGATATCAGATGCAATCACAAAACATGAATTTCAATGCTGCTATTCAGTTAGACAGCAATTCGTTCCATCCACATATTAACCGGTCACAAGCAGCTCATCCATCTGGAAATGAGAATTTGCTAGCATTTGGTCCTTCAAAGTCAACAGCGCAAAACTTCCATGCCGGTAACACGTCAAATCTTATCTTCCCCGAGGACGAGATTCGCACAAGTCACGAGATGCTTGAAAGTGAAGACATGCAGCACATGCTTCGTGTATTTAGTTTGGGTGGCCATGGTCATGCTCCCTTTAGTGGCAGCGAGCATAATTACGCATACAACCTTGACGTGCCTTCTAACTTTCGTATTGGGGAGGATAGCACACGTTCATCTGGCAAAGCTGTTGTCGGGTGGCTCAAACTCAAAGCAGCTCTGAGATGGGGCATCTTCGTCAGGAAGAAAGCCGCTGAGAGGAGAGCGCAGATATTTGAATTGGATGATTGATGGATGTGGCTTTTATTATTGAACTCCCAAGCCTCCGTAGTCTGTTGTACACTTTCTGGCTGTACAGTGAGATCTTTATTTTTCCCATTTCGACAATAAATTTTCAGCGCCTGCTAATTTCATGACAAGTTATTCACAGAGTAGCCTGCGAGGATGAAAGACACAATATCCAATGTTCAGTTAAGCTTAAAAAGTTAAAAGTAAATGGCCATCCTGTGAAATCTCATTCGACTGAAGAAACAGCAAACTGTGAAATTGTTACTATCGGTGTTTGAACCGGCATATAAGGTTTATTTGACCAACTCCCCTACCAGTTTCTTCTCGTATTCTTAACAATTCCTTGTAACTTGAAGGGAGAAAAGGACTGGTGGAAGAGATGAACTATCATATTTTACAGCCAGGTTAGACCACGGACTTGTGGCTTGAGCTTATTCAACATGTTTCACTGTTGCAGAACTTGCAATTTCTGTAGAATTGATTGATACATTAAAGTTGGAATTAAGTGCTGCTTTCAAATTTAAATTTCCCTTTTGTAAGTTCCGTTGTCAAACTTTCAATTCCATGCAACATATCATACCATTGGTCTAATTATTTGCTTATAATGTATTTTGTTTCTAATTTTCACGCTCAAAATATAGAAACAAATATTCTTAAGAACTAAAAAACGACGTGACACTCAGTGAAAATATGAAATTTTATTATGAAAATGGTTACTTTCAAATTACATAGTGTATCCTATATTTATAGGATCAAACTAACAAATACAAAACTAACATTTAATCTACTAAACATCTAAAAAACTAATTCCCTAACTAATTTTATATCTCAACACTCCCCCCTCCCAAGTTGGAAGTTATATTACGCCCTTGTTTGAGCCCCATTATTTCTCATTATTTTTACAAATTTTTTCTACAGTAATCAATCTCAACCATCCAAAAAAGTCAAGCCCACAATTTTTCACTTTTCAAACTACTTTTTATCTGTTAGATTTCCAAAACTCAAATTATAAATTGAAATAATGGGGCTCAAACAAGGGCGTAATATAACTTCAACTTGAAGATACAATTAGAGTAAAAACAATACAAAAGTATGTAAAATTCTCAGAAATCCTCCTTAAGTCCTAAGGTGGAAGCATCAATCAACTTTGGTATCATTTTGAACCTGGAGCCAAGTCTATAAAATCAGTCACAATCAGTCGGAAAATTTTCAAATCAGTGAAAATCAATCGATAAATTTGAAAATCAGCTACAATATGCAGATACCCACGAACAAAAATGTACATGTTGAGGTTATCTGCATGGCAATACACCATAAATCTGCAGAGCTCAATAATTCATAATCCACAAAATTTACTGAGCATAATCCATGCTTCCACATATCACATCATTTGCTGTAATATCGTCCAATCTTCTACAAAAGAAACTCATGTTTTTCATATCGTAATTTTGCCCATAAATCACATTTTCAGAAATTTTTGAATTCTGGGACTACTCTGCACAAAATCGAGATATTCAGGGACCATCTTAAACAAGCCCAAAACCTTTAGGACCTGTTCTACTATTTTCAAAAATTTGTTAAAAAAAATACCTACCACCAGAAAAAAAAAAAAAACTTGCCACTGGTCTCCAATCGATCGTTGTCGTCTCTGGTGACTGTCGATCACTGGAAAAATCGATGAAACTCATAAGATGGCTCTTCTCAACCATCCGAACTTAAATTTGAAGTCCGTTTCGTGAAAAGAAGTCTCGATTGTTCTAGATCTGAAAACACAAATCGCGACCGGTCATCATCTTTGCATCTTCGACCACCTCGCCAGAAAAAATCACACCTCAAACTACTCGCTTCAAAGAGAAGATAACAAATACGCGATCCATTTCATAAGAAAATGTCACTTTTTAACCTAGATCTGAAAAATAAAAAAAAAATAATTTTCTCACCATTTCCAATTGCAAAAGCATGCCTCAAGATTAGAAGAGCTATTAGAATTATAATAGCGGGAAATTTTAAGGTGCTCCCAGTAGGCACTATAAGGTGCACTCTGGGGCCACATTTGGTGCGCTATTGGAGCACCATAAACTCACTGCTATATTAGCAACCAAAATGCAGCTTCACTAGCACCAGAATCGGTGTAGTCATCATAATTAGCCTCCAATAAATGGCATTTTGTGCCGTTGAGACCAAAAATCGAGGATCATTAGGGGCACCTTATGGTGTCCATTGAGGGTACATGTCACCCCCTATTGGGGCACCAGAAATTCACTCTTATATTACCAGCCAAAATGCAGCTGTACTAGCACCCGCATCAGCTTAATTATCATAATCAGCCTCAAATCGGTGGTGTTCTGAGCCGCGGAGGCTAAAAATTGAGGATCATGCAAATCCACCGGAGTACCAGCAGTTGTCCAACCCTCACTAATTTCAACGGCAAAATCATCACGTTGAACACGAGGAGCAATAGTGTAGCTATGTTGGTAAGGCTGATGACATATCTCACAGATTACCTCTCTTTTCACGTTGCACCAGCGTTGAACACAATTCCTACGAAAGTACTTTAAGCTGCCACTGTCTAAGGTATCCACCCAAATTTTTAACACTATGTTTATCCTCACATGCTCCTCCTCCATCTCTCTTTATCTTGAAGAAACAGTAACTATAGGGCTCAAAACTCTAGACAAAAAAATAAAAATTGGTCGGACAAGGGGGCGGTGCCACCACTTGCGGTAGACTGGAAAACTCACAAATTTCTTAGATCAAATTTTGCTCTGATATCATGTGAAAATATTGAAATTTTATTATGAAAATGCTTAATTTCAAATTACAAACTGTATCCTATATTTATGGGATCAAACTAACATTTAACCAACTAACAATCTAAAAAACTAATTCTCTTAACTAATTTTATATCTCAACACACTCAATTTATAAATGGGGAGAGAAACAAGAGCACACGATCCTCATCTTTTCATCAATTATTGATTATTATGTAATGCAAGATCCAAACTTATACCCGTGTGGTATTGAGATGGTAATAAGTTAATAACAAACTTGATATCACATAAAATCATAATCGTCAAAATCATCGTATGTATCAGCAGCAACATCTTCAGGCTTGCCAACATGCAGACTTTTCTTCTTCGAACCTGTAGACCAGATAATGCTCGATTATTATATGTCCAATTGATTAATCGTAACTTGGTGCAATGGAAATAATATTTTCACGCTCAAATTCACCTTTCTTTTTGCTAGCATTGGCTTCTTTTTCTGCTCTAATCTTTTCATTTGCAATCGCAGTGACAGAAGATGCTATTTCTTTAGCATCTGCTCCTTGCAAAGAAGACATTGACAATCTCATCACATCCTTGAGCAGACCAATATAGTGATAGCTTTTCTGCAATAAAAGCAATAGCCAAATCATTATAATCAGACAAAAAATCACCAAATAAAAATATAAACACGGGCAAAAGAAATATGATAAACCTCATATGGACGGAGCTTATGGGCAACAAGTTCAGCATATTCTAAATAGTCGCTTTCAGTTTTGGGAATAAAATTATCAAGAGTCTTCTCCTCATCCCTCTTAGCAAACAACTCTGTAGTGGACTTGTAATCAGCTTCTTCGACAAGCCTAAGAAACAAAAAGGAGTAATACCCATCGTCAATCACAAAGAAGCAAAGACAAATAAAATTGTCAAGTAGAGATCGCTACATAATCAGAAGAAATGACATAATTTATCACCCATTTACGATTTCGAATGATATTTATTTGTACTCAAAGAGAGATGGTTTGAACAACTTTTTCAATAACTAACATAATTTATTCAATAATGAACAATCAGCAACGTGTCTGGACAAGAAATAATAGTAAAAAGAGACAGAATATAACAGGGGGAAGGGAATGTTGACTCCATGCCGGAAGCAGATGCAGCAGAAAAGTAAAAATTGTTGCAATGATAACTTCAGTGTGAATACACCTATATCTATGTTTAGGAATGCAAACAATCCAATCACACAACAAACCACATTGGTCAGAAGCAGGAAGACTTAGACTGGAAGAAAATATAACTTGTGTAAGATATACTAGCATATAATAGGAATATGCTTATTTTCCAGTTTATTTGCTTGATCTCTATATATAAGTTATATTTTGTCAGCATCAAGGTTACCAAGAATAATTACTTTATAGAATAAGACAACAGCTTTCAGACATCAAAATCTAGCATAAATAAAAACATTCAATTCCCACCTCTGCTGGCGAAGTTTTTCTTGCACAGGATCTAAGGGTGCCTCCGTTGCAACTTCAACAGCCTTCTCATTCTTTTCACCTGATTTCGCTGCAGGCTTCTTTGAGACCTTTTCAGGAAGAGGTTCTGCTTTTGGTGCCTGACAACATCATATGAATGAAGCACATTATATTCAATAACAGAATAGAAATAACTGCACATATGTACCCTGAAACAATAGCCCAACACATTTTAACACCATGCACAACATTTCATCGCATATACCGTAACAGCACAAACGTTACGGGTGTGTTTGATAGACAAAAGATGGAAAAAGAAAATGAATTCTATTTTCATGGAAATTCTTTTCTCACCTCCCTCCATTGGAAAATTTTCAAGGCAAATTGTGTCAAACCATGCTTAGAGGGGTTGTACCATGGAAAATCTTGGGACATTTTCCATGGAAAATCTTGAGAATCAAACATGCAAAGATGGGTTTCTGATCAAGCAAGAGGAAAAGTCTGAATAACTTGCCATTTTTTGAAGTACACAAGTTATTCGTCTTTAATTGTCAACTTGGCAATTTCAACTTCAAAAGGAAAAAGAAACCAGCAAACAGAGAAGTTAATTTATAAAGATGAAAGAATTAAAGATAATACGGAACAACTATCAAGAACCAATTGTTGTTAAGCATAATGTCCTCAAACAGCCAAGGCATGTGCTATTTTTTTTTTCCCCCCTAAGCTCTTTCTTATTGCCTAAGCATTTAGTTCGCTGAAGCTGGTTTTTTAAATAATTGATAACATTTTGAGAGGTTCTAGAATCACTTAAATAAAGCACAACCCTAAAAACTAGAAGAAAAGATCTGAAAATTAGGGAAGCAAACAGGTGAAGAGACAAGTATGCTCTAGCCCCCTACTCGGAAAACTGGAGAGCAATTGCCCCTCCCAAGTAAATTTGCAATATTTTAGCAGCCTTAAAAGGCCAGTGGTCAGACTGCTATAAGTAACTCAATTCTTAGTTGTTTCTTGCCTGTATCTGTGTGTTAGATTTTTCTGTTTCTTTTTCCTTTTCTTCAACTAAATAGCCAGTTCTACCATTTTTGTTAGGCTTTTAGTTCTAGATATGATTAGTGATCTTGTTATTCGATCCTACTCAATTAATATAAAACTTCAGTGATCCATTTTTAGTTTCTTGTTGCATATCAGACTTTTAATTAAAATGTTATTATGGAGTTTTATAGTTGCAACGGCCAACAAGTCTTGAGTTTATGCCTAGCCTAGTCTACCTAGCCTGGGGAGGAAAAACACCGCAATCCAGATTTATCCATTTCACACTCTTGATCAATAAAAATTTTTTTCCATTAATTATTATTAAAATAAAAAAGAAGGATCTCTATGCTTATCCCACCACGTATCGTTGGCTATCATGTGTCAATAGTTGGCAATATATTAACAAGCAATTTGACCCCCAAAAAAAAAAAGGCAATTAGAACATGTAATGGAACATTGAAATAAGATGAGTTATTGCCTTCAAACTGCCTGAACATTAGTTAAGTTTGAAGCACATTATTTTTAAAGAGCATCAGCCACAAATATATTGTTAGTAAGTCTCTCATATGTTCTTCAGGAACTCTCATGTATTGTTCCTTAGGGATCAGATCATGTGTGTACTGTCAATAGATGACACGTCTTTAAACATGCATTCAAAAATGTACAAAGCTATCAGGAGCATTATTCAAAATGTGGGCAGCACAATGATCAATGCTGAAATAAAGTTTATATGTGTACCCTTTCCCTCTTGTTGCCGATTAAACATGCAACATATATCTAAGACAAAATATCCAATATGAGTGAAGAAAGAGACAGCAATCATAACCTTAAGCAAAATTGCATATTTTTCTCTAAGTGAAATTTAAATGTAAGCCAGCTTAGTGAAACAGAGAAACTATTTCACAAATATACCGGTGCAGGCTCATCTTCATCTTCCCAAGATTCTTTTACATCATTATCATCCACATCTTCATCATCCCATTTACTCTTTGGCTGCTCCTTTTTGAGAAGATCGAGAACAGGTTCGTCCTCTGAATTATGAAATATACACTGGAAGTTAAAACTTGTCTACCTAAAGACCTTTGGATAAATTTGATGACGAGAATGGATATCATTACCCAAAGATATGAATAACATAGATTACACAATAATTTGAAAGCGTGCTTCATTCTGAAACCCAACAACTTAATTTAGTTGTTCATACACAATGTGATGCCAAATTGATCAGACAGCTTAGAAGGGATTTGTCTTGTTTTCCTAATAAAAAAAAATGTCATGAAAGTTTCGCAATGCAAGATACCCCAGAAGGATTGCCAATGCCAACCAAAAGTCACAAAAATGTGACCATTGCACCAATGCTCATTAAGCAACAAAATACAAATTTGTAAAAATTCACAAGACCGAAGTTAATGGCCAATCTCTCGCAAAAGGGGAAAAATAAACTAATATATTGATGTATGTTTCTAGAATCTAAAGTCATAGAGGTAACAAAAAAACTAGTCCCTCCATCCCATAAAGACAGTCTTGCTTTCTTTTTCCGTATGTCCCAAATTACAAGTCATTTTTCCTTGTTGAGGGTATAATTGATTTCTTAGTTTTCTAATATATACCTATTTAATGTGTCTTGTAATCGAAATTCTTTTTCGTTTCCACAGGACTAGGACTAGGAGATTGGATCTAGCCGTAAGAAGAATGCTTGGTATAAATAACTCAAACATATTACATATATGAACTACTGCTACTAAAACCAATATTTAATGTAGGGGTATATATTATAATTTATAAAAATGTAGAAATTTTATATTTTAACCATATTAATTACATCTTAATATGTGTGAAAATGAAAAGAAGGCTATCTTTAATCAACACGAGGAAGAAAGAGAGAGAGAATGAAACATTACCCCAATCCTCCATCAACTTTTGCTTACTGAAAGACTTCAAAATTTGGAAAACTGCATGAACTCAGATAATTTTATGCGTGGATTTCACAATAAAATACAAACAAATTAAATCTGCAAATTGAGAGATGAAATCAAGAAATGATATATGATAATAATAAAAACCTTACGCACCGAATGACAGGCGAAAATCACAATCCACAATCGAGAAAATATAAAAAAATTCCAGCGAGCTAAGTAAAGACGGAGATTCTAGAGGAAATCGAAAACCCAGACAGAGAATCTGATTTATTAGGGTTTTTAGTAATTTTCTCGTCTACTTTTTCTTAAAAATATTCGATTTCTTTTTTCTACCTTTCATAAATATTCGATTTCATAAGAATCTCGATGTTATTTGGGTTTAGACTGGTCCGTTTGATAACGAGTGTGGTATTAGGGTGGAAAAGAAATTAATTATTGGGAATTTAAAGTTTAATGCGTTTGATTGATTTAATTTTTTATATAAAAAAAGTGAAAAAATTTTCGAATTTTATTATTTGATTAACATTATTTTTCATGGTAAATAAAGTAAAATTTAACTATTTTAATCAAAAAAATTTTTTTTTTAGTTTTTTCATACATTTGTACTTGATAATAATAATAATGTTAAATATCTGAAAAAAAATGAATCAATTAACAATAATAAAAAAGATCAAACGTGATGAAAAAAGTGTAGAAAATTGATTTGCCCTACAAATCAAGAATTTCACAATTCACAACCAAATGAGCAAATGAACTCCAAGGCAAACAACCAAAAAGATTAAAAAAAAATGGCAAAAGTTTTCCTACCGAGTAATGCTATTTATCTCAAAGTTGAGATCAATCTCAACTCAATTGGTACACATTCATTGAAGAATGAGGATGTGCACACATGCACAAGTCACATCTTCAATTTATAATGGGAGAGTATCAATTGAGTTGAGATTTATCTCAACCTTGAGATATATAACATTATTCTTTCTTACTTTCTATGTAAATCCTTGCTAACCAAACATTACCTTAGAAGAAGGCCGAATGATTATTTTGCCTTTTTACCCATTTTGGGTATTCTTTTTATTTATTTAGTAGTAATTTCACTGGTGTGATTCATGAGACTTCTATTTATCATAGTGATTTCAATTAAAATTTATGAAAATATGTTAATTATACAATAATATCAAATAAAAATATATTACAATAACATTTTAATACTAAATATTTTTGAATTCAAAACTTTAAAAAAGATAATTAATCAAAATATGAAATACAACATGTATAAAATTAATCAAAATTAGGAAATCCTAAACTTTATACGATTTTTCTTTTTCTTTCCTTTTTAAATTGTTTGCTATTTTAAAAAAATATTTTTATTTATTATTTGTTTGTTTGTTAAACTTTATTTTTCTAAATAATTTATTTTTATCTTTTTTTTATATGTTAAAATATTTTGAAATAAAATAAAATATAATAAATAAAATTAACAACAAATATTTGCTTTGAATTGGTAACGAATATTGTTTTTATATTTTTTGGTATTTAATTTTATTTCCAAATCTTAAATGTTGCTTTATTTGTAATATATATATATATATATATTAAAAAAATTTGTGATCTTCAAAATAATTATTAAATTTTTAATTAAAATCAATTGGACATCGGTTCAACCCAGTTTGATCTTCAGACCTTTGATCTGTTGCTTTTTTCGGGTCGAATCGATATCAGATTTTCTGAACACTGAGTACTATATAAGGGTTAATTGCACAAATTACTATATTTATATGACAAAAATGATTTTTACTACACCAAAGAAAAATTATGAAAAATACTTCAATTTGTTGTCTTCTTCCCCATCGGGCACCGACTACCTACTGGCTATCACCACCTTCAATCTTCTTCCCCACTGCCTACCACCGACTGTAACCAACTCATCGTCGTCGCCACCAAACCACCAGATGTTCAATCTCCATCATCCCCGTAACACATAAATTAACCTCATCTCCCTCACCACACTTTGAGTCCTCAGCCACCACACACATTCAAATCGAAAGGGACCACCCAAGCACCAATACCGAAACTCAACGCCATAACCCTCCAAAATCATAGAATCAACACCCAGCTAGAATCGGTAACAAATGGATGAAGGAGAGACCGAAAGTATATTAATATGCACACATATGAAGAGAAGACCAGAGAATTTGAACTTGCATTCTTGGGTAAAGACATTCAAGAGCCTTCTCCATTAGCTTGAATGTAACTAGAGAGGATTTGATCTTCTGCAGCAGTCCATCTTCCCCTCTTCAAAGTTCAAACCCACTTTTTCACAACAAGGGGTTTCCAATTTTTTTTTTGGCTATCCGATGATGTGTATTAATAAAGACAAGAAAACGTAGAGACAAATAAAAAAATATAGTAAAGTATTTGTGGTGATCAATTATGCCACATGAGCTAGAAAATTATTTTATTGTCGTGGATTGTCCATCGAGAGCTCCTCACTGGCTGCTAAGGCAAGGGAGTAATGACTGTTTTTACAATTTGACTAGTGGGATAAAATTTACCTTTTGGTTGCAATGATAGTGTAGGGAATAGTGTAGAAAAAATGTTTGATTTTATATTTTAGAGAAAGTATCTTAAAAATTTGTAAAGTATCATATTGTGATACTTAAAAAATTGAAAAGTATCATACTGTGATACTAATATATTTGAGAAGTATCATAAGTATCAGATTGTGATACTTCATGAAATTACTAAGTATTTTTCAGTTTTTACGATTTTATTATGATTAATTTTCAAGTTTTATAAAATTTAAATAAATTTCAGTTTTGTACATAAAAGTAGGGCATTTTTGTAGACAACCCTATAAGTAACTTAAATGATATACTTTAAAATGAATGAGATATTGAAGAAAGTAAAAAAAATAAAGTAAAAACTTTTACATTTGACTTTGAGACGATTTTATGGACAATATATTTTCAAATTGCTCTCATTTATTATCTTGTATTTAACCTCTCGTTGAGATCTTCGATTTAACAACCATATTACATATCTTTCGACTTCAATATAAACAATAATTATCAAAAGAATAGTAACTATTACAAAAAAATAAAAAATAAAAAATAAAAAAATTATACATTAAAATAAAATAAAATTTTGATATTATTAATAGCATAGCATGAAGTCTAATACCATTAATGACACATGAATCATAACGATTGCTAAAACATTTATTACATTTTTTGTAATATTTTTCGACTTCAAAATAATACAATAATTATCGAAAGAATAATAATTATTACAAAAAAATAATTTATAGATAGTATTATAGAATTTATTTAAATGATATAATTTAAAATAAATGAGATATCGAGGAAAGTAAAAAAAAAAAAAAAACTGGAAAGTAAAACTTTTACATTGATCATTGGGACAATTTTAATGACAATGTATTTACAGTTTGCTATCACTTTTTAACTTGTATTAAATTTCTCGTTGAGATCTTCGAGTTGACACCTATATTACATTATTTTTCGACTTCAAAATAATACAATAATTATCAAAAGAATAATAATTATTACAAAAAAAAGTAGTTTATAAATAGTATTATAGAACTTAAATGATATAATTTAAAATAAATGGGATATTAAGGAAAAGTAAAAAAATATAAAGCAAAAATTATACATTTGATATTTGAGAAGATTTTACGGACAATATATTTTTAGTGTGCTTTCACTTATTAGCTTGCTCGTTGAGATCTTCAATTTGACACTCATAGTACATATTTTTCGACTTAATATAATATAATAATTATCGAAAGAGTAATAATTATTACAAAGCAAAAAAAAAAAAGGTTTATACATTAAAATAAAATAAAATCTTGATGTTATAGCATAACACAGATTTTAATGCCATTAATCACACATGTACCATAATAATTGCATAAACATTTTTTACATTTATTTTTTGGCAACAATTTTTATATTTAGGAAGTCATTTTGACAAAAAAATTATGTGCGTATTATATATGGATAGAAGATAGATAGATAGATTTATGTTAGATAGCACAATTGCCCTTATTTTTATATCACATAACAATTGTGGAATTTCTATAAAAAAAAAAAAAAAAAAGAGGCCGTTTTCTTTATATTTCAGTTTTCAATTTTGAGTTTTGAATCCATCTTTGGTTTTGTATTTTGAGTGTCTATTTTTTAATTTTTGAAAATGTGTTTGTTTTGTCACTTTGAAAAATTATTTTGGGATTTGAGGATTTGGAGGTATTATATTTATATTTAAAATTAGATTGGTGACGTTTTCATTTTTTTTTTACACTGAAAACATCAAAAACACTCGAAACGACAAAAAAATTTATTTACAAATTCTTTCTCTTTTTTTTAGAAAATATGTTTTTCGAAATATGAAAGTGAACAAATTTTTGATGTATTAGAAAACTGAAAACAGAAAATGACATGAAAACATAAAGTAAACATGACCTAAGTGTTCGAAAAGATAATGGAGAAAATTTATTAATGGGGCTGACTGAAAATTTTCAATACAACTAATTTTTTATTTTATTATTAAAAAAAAAGTGTTAATTTTTTTAAAACCATCAAACTATATCGGTTGTTTCAAGTTTTCAGGTTCTCAAGAAATTAGAGTGGCTTTAATATTTCTAATGGAAATGGGACCGAATGATTACACCCACACACATGGCAACAATATATTTTTCACCCATCACATTAACTTCAAAATCAAAATCTCAAATTTATTCACATCATTCTTGATTATCCAAGGTGGCAAGGAATGGTGGTAAAGTAGTGTTGACGTCAAAATATGTATTTCTAGCGAACAAATAATGAAAATAGGGGTGATGGATTTGTTAACATTATTTTACACGTGTAGAAATGGGTCATTTGGAATTTAGATATTTTGAGTTTTCCATAACATAATGGAATTTTGACTACGAAACCAAGTATTGTCTTGATGAAATTATATAAATTAAATTCTACATAGTAGATGAATTTATGCGAATGGAGCTCAGATCACCAACGAAGGTCTGTATGTGTATGACCTGACATTCAGGTCTTCATGTGTATTATCTAGCATTCAGGTCTGCATGTTTATGACCAGCATTCAGTAGGGGTGAACGCGGTCCAGTTTGAGCAGTTTGAGACATATTTTCAAATCAAACCATTTTAAGCGGTTTGACATTTTGTCAAATCAAACCAAACCATTTCATTTTACAAACTAAACCAAGCCAAACCATTTTTTACGTTTCGATTTTAATCCACGGTTTACTTATCGACATAATATAACATATTTTAGATGTCAAACTACTTCGTATTTTGTAATATATAAAGCTAAAGTATAAGTATTAAGCTAAAATAGAGTTAAATGACTCACATGTCATTGTACTTAGGAAAATGTTTCTACAATGTCACTATACTTTAAATCATCTTTGAAATGCCATTAAACTTTTAAAAGTATATCCCTAATGCCACTCCATCCACTTCTATTAGAAAAGTTAACGAAAGTTACAACTTGGCACCCTAATTTATACAGATGGAATGTAATATTTTCTACATCAACAAAAATGAGCTGATGTAGCATGTATTTTACATAAAAAAATTGTTAGGATGAATGAAAAATAAAAATAAAAATAAAAATAGAATAACTAATATTTATGGCAGTTATATTTGCACAACATTGTTTTTACATCTACACCACATTTTAATTGCAAGAATGATCCTCGATATTTGCTTATTTTTGCTCTTATGTTCTCAATTTTTTTTTATCGTATTCTTATTCCTTACTTTCAATTAATTAAAATATTTTGTCTCTAAATTCTAATCATGATATCTATTCAAATATTCAGCAATCACTATTGAAAAAGTGTGCAAATATTTTGTTTAACTTTTTATTAGTTATTTATTTCGATTATTTAAAAATACGCTAGATAAATAAGTCATTTTGGCTCCAATTTAAAAATTATTTTGAACGAAAAATCATTTGTATAAATAAGATGTGAACTTATGTATACGTCATCGAGTTTTGGTCACTAAACTTATGGATTAATTTGTCCCAATAATCATTGAACTTATATATGCGTTCTCGTCTGACCACTGAAGTTTAAAATGCCGAGTTTTGATTACTAGTTTATCAAAAAAGTGGACGTTAATAATTGACTTAACTTTCGTAACAGAATGATGACATGACAGACGAAATGTACACTTGACATCACGTCACCTTCAACCGATCAATCACAACACACCAAATTGCAACGTAAGAAATCTTTAAAAAGGTCATCAATTAGTCACTAAACTTTTAAAAATGACTTCGATTGTTCACTAAATTTTAAGTTGCTCGAGTTTTGGTCGATAAACTTGTAAAGATGATATAACTAACCTAAAAATTTATGAGCGTTCTTTCAAATTTTCAGTTGCATACAACAAATCAACGGTAAATTTAAAAATTTAGTAACCAATTGAAGATGTTCTTAAAAATTTCTTACTTAACAATTTGGTGTGCCTTGATTAATCGGTTGAAGGTGACGGGCCCCACATGCACATTTTGTTTATCACGTCATCAATTTTGTTATTGAAGTTAAGCCATTGACTAACATTCACCATTTTGATAAGTTTAGTGATCAAAACTCGACATTTTAAACTTTAATGATTAATCGATGACATGTACATAATATCTCAGTGATTATTAGAAAATTAACCCATAAGTTTAGTCACCAAAAATCGATATTTTAAACTTCAATGATCAATTGAAGACGTAGACATAACTTCAGTGATCATTGGGAGTATTAACTGCGTGTAATTCTAGTCATATTTCTCTCTTCGTGAATACACAAGAAAGAAAACTCATGAAGGTGCAAATTAAAATCTCGCTGGCCCCTCTTACCACCACTACATAATTTATCCAAAATGGTTCTAATACTCACACATTTATCCAAAATTGCAGAAAATATCCAAACAGTAAGGCCTAAAATTGGCACTTGTGAACAAATGGACTCATCGATAAGCCAGGAATGGTCATCAACGACCTCCGAGCAGTCTTCCATGATCGAGTCTTCACTCAGGTGCACTTTGGCAGGCGTGAGGATCCCCAAAGAGGAGTTGAGGAAAAACATATTGCTCCTAAATATGTGGGGGTATTTGTATAAATGCCCAAAAAAAAAAATCAATTTTCATTAGTGATGACCAAGAGCCCAGTGAAATTTGAATCTGATCATCTGAAAACTTGATAGAGGTCTAAACAACTCATGACCCAGTCCTCCAATGTTAAGTTGAACCAAAGATACCAAGTATAATTGAAAACCTGATACAAGTAGGGATGACAATAATACCCACGAACCCGATATTCGATGGAGACCCGACATAAATGGGCGGGGATTACCCAACTAAATGGATTCGTGGGTAGGGTATGGAGGTAAATTTTAAAACTCGACATGGGTATGGGTCGGGTGTGAGTTTTACTACAATACACATACCCGACCCGCATACCCATTAATTTTCTTTAAAAATTATAGAATTTAAAACAAAAGTGATTGTTTAAAAAAAAAAAAAAAAAATAGAACCCAAATATCTATTGACATTGTAATCATCTAAACTTTAATATGTTTAAACTATTGACTTCGTTAACGTCTAAAAAAATTGTTCAAATTCGATTGTATAATTTCAACATATAACAAGCTTTTTTCAACTCAAATTCAAGTGAAACCCAATATTTAATTGATTCAAGTTAATCCGGAGCACCTATAACCTATTTATAGCCTAAAAAAATAATAAAAAATAATAATAATTAGTAATGGGTTTTAAATGGGTATAGAAGCAAACCCGCCTCCGACCCGCACCCAACCCGCACCCGACCCACAATTCTTAAATGAGTATATGGGTAGGGTATGGATGTTGTAAATATTTAGTGGGTAGGGTACGTGTTTGGAAAACCAGACCCATACCCGACCCATTGCCATCACTAGATACAGGTCTAAACAACTTATGACCCAGTTCTCCAATGTTAAGTTGAACCAAAGATAGGCTATTACCCAATATAATTAGGATATGGAAATTAAGGTCCCGTTCTCTTTATTGTTTTCAGCCCGTTTTGAGTTTTTGATTTTCGAAAATATCGAAAACTCGTTCACTTTGCTCATTTTCAGAAATGCGTTTTCCAAAACTAAAAACAAAAAAAAATACAAAGGAAACTAAAAACGAGTTTATTGCGTTTTGGATATTTAGTGTTAAAAAGTCAAAAACGCCAAAACGAGCGTTTTGGACTTTTTTTTTTTTTTTTTTTTGTAATTTTTTTTAATGTGAGACACTACCTTCACTTGAAATTCTTATATTATTTTGTCATTATATATAAATCTATGTTAAGATTATTTATTTATTTATTTTTGTAAATATGAGACATTTCTTTCACTTGAAATTCTTATATTATTTTGCCATTATATATAAATTCATGGTAAGATTTTTATTTGATTTTTTTTTATTTGTAATTTTTTTTTTATAAATGTGAGACACTTCTTTCACTTGAAGTTCTTATGTTATTTTGTCATTATACATAAATCCATTTTAAGATTTTTTTTAAAAATTTTTTTTATATTTTTTTTTGTAAATGTGAGACGCTTCCTTGACTTGAAGTTCTTATGTTATTTTGTCATTATATATAAATCCATGTTTAGATTTTATTGGTATGGGTTGGATTTTTGTTTAGCTGAAATAATAATAATGAAGAATTTATTGACATAGAGAACTAACTGATTTATTGACATTAAAATTAATGTAATTCAACAAATCAACCATTTTTTACATATAAAATATCACAAAATAAATATATCAGAAAATTACAAAGTAAACGCATTTTTCAGTTTTCTATTTTTGAAAACAGTTTTCCAAAATTATAAAGAGAACACGTTTTCAGCAATCCAAAACAAACAAACAACCAAAATTCAAAATTCAAAACTCAAAATTCAAAATCGAAACACAAAGAGAACGACAAGCATCTTATAATAGGGTATGGCTATATATATTATAATAGTGGGGATGGCAACAGTCAGGATCAGGACCGGAGTAGGATAGAAATTAAAAATACTAATATTTATCATCGTGTTTAATTAGTTATTTTTTTTATACGATTTAAATTGCAATTGTGAACAAAAAATAATCTTGTGTGAGCTTGGAGAATTCAAAGTGAGATTGCTGGATGAGAAGCGAGCAAATTTTTTTGACATCCGTCTTGAACACAATCCTATTGCGCAATATAAGAACGTCTCCAATGGAGGTATAATTTTAGGTGTAAATTAATACCCCATAAACTACCATTTTTGTTTTTTTGTTTTTTCCAACTATTATATTCACATATTTAAGCATAATAATCGAGAAGATTTGATGTGATCCGGAAAATGCGTAAAAATTGAGAAATCAAGATACGTGCAATTCAACAATATTCTACATAGGAAAATGAACAAGTTTCATGTTGGACTCGAGTCAATATTCAATTCACGTCAAATGATTAGAAATCAAGGCAGAAGGGCTTTTACGGACGTAACTTCCATAATTACGGCCGTTACATTATCAACGAACAATTTTGGCAGAACAGCGTTTACGGCCGTAACTTGGGTTCTCATGGCCGTAACTAATCCATGGAATTTCACAGCCGTAACATCAATCTTCACGGCCGTAACTAAAATTGAGACATTTTGATCAGAGAATGACTTACGGCCGTAAGTTCGACTTTTACGGCCGTAAGCGGGGCGAATCAGATTTTCGGGATTTTTAGTATTTCAGTTGATTTGTATTTCCTTTATTGGTTTTTAATTATTTTTCCAATTTTGGTAATTTTGGTAATTTTAGTTATTTTAGCTATTTTAGCCTAATTAGAATTCTATTCAGAATCAGTTAGCGACTAGGGTTTATTTTGCCTATTTATATGCTTTTACATTAAATGTAAAAACAGAAGACTTTTGATGAATAAAATTATTGAGTGTTTTTACTCTCTAAAGGTGAGGATTTTCCCTTTAAATAACGAACTTATCAAGATTCAAATCTTGTGGCGTTCAAAACAATTGAACTTATCAAGGATCTGGACATTCCTTGTGGCGTTCCCCCTTTGTGGTTCTTATCTCCGCATCGTAACGAGTCTCGGGTTTAATATACCCCTGGTTCTTGCGTCGTGAGGTCGGGGTTGCATTATTATCGTCCGTTCCAACCTGGATTCGAAACTTTCCTAGCGTTATTCCGCGAGTTACGACGAGGACCCCCTCCCAGGTTCTCTTCATATGGTATCAGAGCTGGACTCTGAATTCAGGTTCTTGTGTTTTTCTACCCAGTTTGATTTTTATGTTTATTATCGAGTTCCATAAAAATCATCCATATCCTATTTTTGTTATTTGAGTCTTTGTTTTCAATTTTTCTTGTTCTTCTTGCCAGTAAATTTTTTTCCAATTTGATCCATAAGGGTCGTCCTAAAAAAATCAAAAGTGTTTTTCTTATTCGATTGTTTTCCAAATCCTGTCCCGTTTGTTTTGTTGCGTTCGTGTCGAATTTTCGGATTTTATTAAAAAAATATATATATATATATTTTTTATTTTTTATTAATTCCGAAAATTCATCATAATTCAAAAAGAAAAAAGTCACTGCGAAATTCAAGAACCACTTTCTTGAATTTCCTTAAATTCTTGATAATTCCTTGTCTTCTAAGTCAAATTAAAATTCTTGTTATTCTTTCCTTTCTAGTCAAAACTCAAGAACCACTTTCTTGAATTTCTACAATATTCTTGAGTTTCTTTCCTCTCGAGTCAAATTCAAGAACAACTTTCTTGAATTTATTTAAAATTCTTGATATTGTTTTCCTTTTCGAGTCAACATTAAATTCCTTCTTGATATTTGTCAATATCTGGACCCTCTTATTTTGAGTCTCTCAAATTTCTGAAAGCTACATAAATGGATGAATTATGAGTTCGATCTTACCTTCCAGACTAGGTGTCATGTGGGCAGTAAAGTGTGCAATATTATTATTGATAAGGAGTATTATTGCGATCTGGAAAGTACCACCATGGTTGAGGAGTTGGGCTTACCTTTACTACCACATCCCAATCCTTATAGGCTGACGTGGTTAAAGGAGTGTGGGCAGGTAAATGTAACCCATGGGGTTATGGTGAAATTGACACTTGGAAGATATAGCGATGAACTGTGGTGTGATGTGGTGCCTCTAGAATCTTGTGACATCTTGTTGAGTCGATCGTGGAAGTGTGAGAGGAAAGCAGTCTATGATAAGCGCAGGAATATATATAAATTTGTTAAGGATGGTGATGTGATCCAGACCAGGCAACGAAGGGCGAAGTCGAGCCATCAACAATATGATAGTGATCTACGTGCAAAACGGAGCAAGTACCGTGTTGGGATCGGGCCGAGAAGAGGGACGGATCGAGCCGAATTGAGTAAAAGAAATTGCTTATGCAGAAAAGGCCTTACGGTCGTAATGGAAATTCTTCATGGCCGTAAAACATGTATTCACGACCGTAAATCTTACAATCACGGCCGTAATCAATTAAAGAGGAAAAATGAAGATTTTCTGCAAAACGAGGCTTACGGCCGTAAGCTTGGAAGTTACGGCCGTAACATTCAAAAAGGGAAATTTCACGGCCGTAAACAATAAATCAGATTTTGTTCAGAGAGGCCATTACGGCCGTAAATGTATTCTTCACGGCCATAAATGAGGAGCGGGCCAGATTTTGCTATTTTTAATTATTTTATTTCCTTTTATTATTTTAGGTTATTTTCCTATTTTAGAATTTTAGCATAATTAGAATTCTATTTTGAGTAAATTAGATGCTAGGTTATTTTGGTTATTTATACGCTTTTCAATTCATTTTAAAAACAGACAAGTTTAGTTTGATTTTGAGATTAATAAAGTTGAGAGAGTTTTCTCCAATTAAAAGGTTGAGGAGTCCCTTTTGTGTTCTTCGAGAACAAATCCAACTTATCAAATATTGTGAATTACTTGTGGCGTTGAACTTATCAAATATTCGCGAGAATATTTGTGGCGTTTTCAATTAGAATCTTATCAAGGAAATTGACAAGTCCTTGTGGTGTTTCGAAAACCTTGGATCTCGATTCCGCATCGTCAATTAATTGCGTCGTAAATCTTGGGTCAAGGTCCTATCGTCAATTTTATCTTTCCAGTATTTTAATTCTTGTTATTTTCGTGTCAGATCTGATTTAGATCTTTCCTAGGTTTTAATTATCGTTATTCCGCGTGTTCGACGAGATTCCCCGACTGGGATCTCATCAGATGGGAAAAGTATTAAGCTTATGCCGTTAACCCCAGAACAAATACTTGAAGAGAAAGTATTGCGAGAAAAGAGGGATGAGCAAAGAAAATTCGGAGATGATGAATGGAGTATGATAGCTGAATTCATGGAGATGGCCAAGAAATTAATACAGCTAAATAAAGAGATGAAGGCACAAGAGGCTAGAAAAAAGTTAGCCGAGTTGCAAGAGAGAGAAAGGGGAATAGAGGAGGTAGTTAAATTACAAGAAAAGCCTTTTGATATGATTGTTAAGAAGGAGGGAGACTTGAGGAACGAGTTAGAAGATAAAAATTTGTGTAGTGTTGAGAAGGTGCCTAATCATGTCGATAAAATTATTTATGAGGAGGTGCATGAGAAATTAGGAGAGGTGATTGAGCCCATAAATTTAGAAGTGGAGGTTGAGTGTGCGAAAAAAGAAATTGAAGTAGTTGATCAAACTCCGAGTCTTGAAGTACAAAATAAAATTGTTGAAGAGGAGATTGAAAATAACATTATTGACAATGATAGGAATGAATTGGAAGTTGGGGTAGAAGTTCAACATTTGAATGTTGAAATTGTCAATAAAAATATTGAAGATGTGGTTGAATTGCCCGTATCTTGATTTCTCAATTTTGACCCTTTTTTCGGATCACATCATCCCCTCTTCCTTTAAGATGATTCATCCCGAATCATAACATTGTTCTTAGTTTCTTTTCCGGATCACATCATCAATGGTACGAATCAGGGTGGGCTTGACGGGAAAATCTATAATTCAAGCCAAAACAAGAAGTCAAGCAGGTTCGGAGAACGTCACAGATCAAACATTGCTTGTACGAAGAAGGTTCGAGGCTAAACCAAGTGAGCAAGCCAAGAACAGCTTTATGATTCGAGACGAATCATCTTAAAGGAAGAGGGGATGATGCGATCCGGAAAAGAAGCTAAGAACAATGTTATGATTCGGGACGAATCATCTTAAAGGAAGAGGGGATGATGTGATCCGGAAAAGGCGTCAAAAATGAGAAATCAAGATACGGGCAATTCAACAATATTCTACATGGGAAAATGAACAAGTTTCATGTTGGGCTCGAGTCGATATTCAAATCAGATCAATTAATGTCAAAGGATCAGAAAATTGGGCAGAAGCTGACTTACGGCCGTAACACCCATTTTTACGGCCGTAACATCAACAACACGAAATTGGGCAGAAAGACAATTACGGCCGTAATGCATGATCTCACGGCCGTAAACAGAGTTTTGTAACTTTTATTAATTTGTTCAGAATGTCACTTACGGCCGTAAATAAATTTGTCACGGCCGTAACATATGTTTTTAATTTTTAATCCGTAGCTTACTTACGGTCGTAAACTCATAAGTCACGGCCGTAACTTAGGTGCCGCAGTTTTGAATTAATTAGGCGGTTAGGGTTTTGTTTAGTTCTAGCTTATTTTGGTTATTTTAGTTATTTTAGCTAAATTAGAATTCTATTCAGATTCAGTTAGCGACTGAGGTTTATTTTGCCTATTTATATGCTTTTCCATTCAATTTAAAAACAGAATACTTTTGATGAATAAAATTATTGAGTGTTTTTACTCTCTCTAAATGTGAGGATTTTCCATTTAAACAACCGAACTTATCAAGATTCAAATCTTGGGGCATTCAAAACAAATCGAACTTATCAAGGATCTGGACATTCCTTGTGGCGTTCCCCCTTTGTGGTTCTTATCTTCGCATCGTAACGGGTCTCGGGTTTAATATACCCCTGGTTCTTGCGTCGTGAGGTCGGGGTTGCATTGTTATCGTCCGTTCCAACCTGGATTCGAAACTTTCCAAGCGTTATTCCGCGAGCTACGACGAGGACCCCCTCCCAGGTTCTCATCATAGCAACTCGGCCATGTCCAAATCTCACGAAAATTCATCATGTAGGAAAGATAACCATCAATCTTCTCTGCTTGTCATGATGGAGAAACGGTTTGAGGAGTTAGCTGCAAAATTGGAAGCGAAATTTGATGCGAGATTAGATACGAAGTTTGGGAAGGTTAAGAACTCGTTAGATATGCATAGTGTAGAACTTGCTCAACGATGTGAAAGGGAATATAGGCGTATCCATAAACCTAAGGTTGTGATTGGAGTTTATTGGGATGAAGAGATTAATGCGAGGGCGCTTTTGAAGAGTCGAACAGAAATTTATGAGGAAATGATGATGTATGGAAGAGGAGGTTAGGCGGTTGAATGTGAAAAATTAGAAGAAGTGGTTGAGAAAAAAGAAGAGAATGAGCAAGAAAGTATATTGAATTTTGGAGGCGACGAGAAGGGCCTCGTGGTGGGAAAAAAAGTTGTGGAGGTTTTGTATCATGAGTACAAGGATCCATACCTTGTGCATGGAGACGCTAACATTTCCCTCCCCATTTTTTTTTAAAATATTTCTTGCAGGTTTATTGTGCATGGAAGTTTGATTTCCATCAATTTTGGTCAATTCCCCTCGTGTTTCAATACCTTCTTATCTACAAATTGGAGGAGCATCATTTATTGAATGCATGTCAGGGAATCGACAATTTTTCGTTTGATCCAGGAGGTACAGTTTGATTTTTCAAGAACAACACCATGATTCGGGACGAATCATCTTAAAGAAGGAGGGAATGGTACGAATCAGGGTGGGCTTGACGGGAAAATCTATAATTCAAGCCAAAACAAGAAGTCAAGCAGGTTCAGAGAACGTCAAAGATCAAACATTGCTTGTACGAAGAAGGTTCGAGGCTAAACCAAGTGAGCAAGCTAAGAACAGCTTTATGATTCGGGACGAATCATTTTAAAGGAAGAGGGGATGATGTGATCCGAAAAAGAAGCTAAGAACAATGTTATGATTCGGGACGAATCATCTTAAAGGAAGAGGGAATGATGTGATCCGGAAAATGCGTCAAAATTGAAAAATCAAGATACGGGCAATTCAACAATATTCTATATAGGAAAATGAACAAGTTTCATGTTGGGCTCGAGTCAAAATTCAATTCACGTCAAATGATCAGAAATCAAGGCAGAAGGGCTTTTACGGACGTAACTTCCATAATTACGGCCGTTACATTATCAGCGAACAATTTGGGCAGAACAACGTTTATGGCCGTAACTTGGGTTCTCATGGCCGTAACTAATCCATGGAATTTCACGGCCGTAACATCAATCTTCACGGCTGTAACTAAAATTGAGACATTTTGATCAGAGAAGGACTTACGGCCGTAAGTTCGAATTTTACGGCCGTAAGCGGGGCGAATCAGATTTTCGGGATTTTTAGTATTTCAGTTGATTTGTATTTCCTTTATTGGTTTTTAATTCTTTTTCCAATTTTGGTAATTTTGGTAATTTTAGTTATTTTAGCTATTTTAGCCTAATTAGAATTCTATTCAGAGTCAGTTAGCGACTAGGGTTTATTTTACCTATTTATATGCTTTTACATTCAATGTAAAAACAGAAGACTTTTGATGAATAAAATTATTGAGTGTTTTTACTCTCTAAATGTGAGGATTTTCCCTTTAAACAACGAACTTATCAAGATTCAAATCTTGTGGCGTTCAAAACAATTGAACTTATCAAGGATCTGGACATTCCTTGTGGCGATCCCCCTTTGTGGTTCTTATCTCCACATCGTAACGGGTCTCGGGTTTAATATACCCCTGGTTCTTGAGTCGTGAGGTCGAGGTTGCATTGTTATCGTCCGTTCCAACCTGGATTCGAAACTTTCCTAGCGTTATTCCGCGAGTTACGACGAGGACCCCCTCCCGAGTTCTCATCAAGATTTAAACAACTGGCTACTTCAAAAGGGTTGGTTGCGATTAATATTTTCTCCACCCACCTAATCTCGGTTAGATTTGGTATATCATCTTGTACTTGACCCAAGACATAATGAGAATCACCCCGTTCCAATTTACAAGCATTAGCAATTGCTTTCGTTTAACCTTATGTAAAATAATAAATAAAATAAAATAATTAATGCGCTCTTGGCTTCCAACAAAAGAAGACTTGAGTAGTATCTTCATTAGCCGAAAGGAATTAGTCTCCACTAATGTCATTCGAAAACCCCCCCTCAACAGTGCTTTTCGAGGCTCCAATCTCCTCCTTGAATAAGTAAGGCCTATTGAGAGGTTAAATTCAAACACACCCAATATCCACAAATGTCTGGTGCTGATCAGGATGCCCTATCCCATGAGTATCATTATCTTATGTGAAAGGGGGGACAAGGAACATAATTTCATTCCCAAAGCGGGATCCCTACGAGATTGGATTGGCTACTCTACTTCCATCATGCGAACCGTAAAAAAGTCTTTTATAGGGTGAGGCACCCGACCACCTATAGATTGACCATTAGTACCGAAAAAAGTAACACTTAGAATACGAGTTATGTCAATATCATAGAGCCAAGAATTATAAGAGCAATCAGACAAGCTTATTATATCAAAATGTCCCTACAGAAAGTTAAAGAAAGGATAATTATTTTCACTTACTGAACTTATGCAAGGGAAGAGGCTAAAATTTAATAAAAAGAGAAAAATGGTAGATATTTTAAACTGAACACGGAAATACATGAGACTAGCAGTACTGAGTGAAATAATCCTTATTCTTTTCATGGTCTTTTTTTACAAAATCTTCAAAGCAAGACTTACATGGCGGATCCAGCTATACTCGAGCTCGTTTGGCCACTCGTACTGGATTCGATCGGATTTTCAGATTTATTATTATTATGATATCCTACAAAAATAAAAGCCATGAAGATAGACCATCTGAAATGCTCATGAATAAAATTACATTATCACAATGTATGAGTAATCATCGGATATTCATATGTCATAGATCACAAAGTAAATTTTAAGAAGACAACATATTCTATTATTTTCTCTAATTTTACGTTGTTCATTTTCTCATGACGCCAGAATTGCGAACATATTACCACATCGGAATATTTTCTAACATAATCACAGCTTCTGTGACAAACAACTAAAATTATTGAGACCTAACATTATTGTTTAATGTAAATTGTGGGAATAAAGTGGTGGTTCACTTAATCCACATATCATCTTGTAATTGGCTTTATGAATTTTTAATTGGCTTTATGAATTTTGAATTGAATAAGAGGGAGAAACTTCTCTTGCTTCATTAGATTTGGCAAAAGAGAGAGGTAGAGAGGTAGAAGTAAGAGATGATCAATATCTCCGAAGAAATTACAATTCATAAAGATATGTTTATGCATCGCACAGGTGTGAAACTAGCTATGATAACGATCACTTTTTTGGAGTAATTATATCAATCGTCTTTGGTAAGTTCGAGAAAACGTACTGTGAGTTTATTTTCAATCAAATTCTTTTGAACTTAATATATAATATCGTTAAGGGTGACTATATTGCTTTTATTTTCTACACCATAATTTTAAATATTTTATTTATTTACATAAATAGACAAAATTACATAAATAACCTTTAATCCCGCTAATACACCAAAATCCTTTGAATAATCTAATTTTCTCTTCTCTTCTCTTCTCTTCTTCTACTCTTCTTTATTGTAAAACTACCAAAATATTAGAGAGAACAAGACTACCAAAATATTAGAGAGAAAAAAGAGATAGAGAGAATTCTTCTTATTCCAATTGTGTATTAAATGAAGAAGTGAGGTACCCTATTTATAGGGGTGTACAATTGTAATAATATAAACTTTACAAGGGCATAATGGTCATTCACACTCAAGATATTTTATAACACCCTCCCTTGAATGACCTAATACTCAATGCCTACCTCGTTAAAAATATTAGAGAGAAAAAAAAGATAGAGAGAATTCTTTTTATTCCAATTGTGTATTAAATGAAGAAATGAGGTACCCTATTTATAGGGGTGTACAATTGTAATAATATAAACTTTACAAGGGCATAATGGTCATTCACACCCAAGATATTTTATAACACTACTCCTTCAATGACCTAATACTCAATGCCTACCTCGTTAAAAACCTTGCTAAGAAAACCCAGTAGGATAAAACTTAAGCTAAGGAAAAGAGTACAGTCATTGTGGAATATAAAAATAAATGCTGCCTCATTAAAATCTTGCTAGAAAACTCAGTGGGATAAAACCTAGACGAAGGAAAAGTGTACAGCTACTCCCCTGATATTAGTCATTGTAAATCGCTGAGCCGACGCATTCATATCTCATGTATCAATTTCTTGAGTGTAGATGTTGGTAATGCTTTAGTGAATAAGTCTGCTACATTATCACTTGATCGAATTTGTTGAACATCGATATCACCTGCTTTCTGAAGCTCATGTGTATAGAAGAATTTTGGAGAAATGTGCTTTGTTCTATCTCCTTTGATAGAGCATCTTTTAAGTTGTGCAATACAAGCTGCATTATCTTCATACAATATCATTGAGCTATCTTTTGTCGAAGCTAATCCGCATGATGATTGGATATGATGAGTCATGTTTTCCAATCATATATATTCTCGACTTTTGTCATGGATTGCAATAATTTCTGAATGATTTGAAGATGTTGTTGTTAAAGTTTGCTTCACGGATCTCCATGATATAGTCGTCCCACCACGTGTAAACACATATCCTGTTTGCGATTTTGCTTGATGTGGATCAGAGAGATAACCTGCACCTGCATATCCCACTAAAGAAGATCCCAAATTATGAGAATAAAATAATCTCATATCAACAGTACCTTTTAGGTAACGAAGAATGTGTTTAACACCATTCTAATGCCTTTGAGTTAGTACAGAACTATATCTTGCAAGTAGATTTACAGAAAAAGCTATATCAGGTCTAGTGTAATTTTCAAGATATGATAATGCTCCAATTGCACTTAGATATGGTACTTCTAGACCAAGAACATTTTCTCCATCTTCAAGTGGATGAAATGGATCATTTTTTGGATCAAGTGATCGAACGACCATTGGTGATGTTAATGGATGTTCTGTATCCATATAAAAACGTTTTAAAACCTTTTCTGTATATGAAGATTGATGAACAAATAGTCCTTCTGAAAAATGTTCAATTTGCAACCCAAGGAAAAATTTGGGTTTTCCCAAATATTTCATCTCAAATTCATTTTTCAAGTAATCAGCAGTTTTGTTGAGCTCTTCTGGAGTTCCAATAAGATTTAAATCATCAACATCCACTATTGCACATCTAATATTTGTTTTCTTTATGAAAACACATGGGCATATATCATTATTTTTGTAACCCTTATTCAGCAAGTATTCGCTGAGGCGATTATACCACATACGTCCAGATTGTTTCAATCCATATAACGATCTTTGCAATTTGATTGAAAACATACTTTTCGGGTATGTATCATTTATTTCTGATACTTTAAGTCCTTCAGGGACTTTCATGTATATGTCACTATCAAGTGAACCATATAGATAGGCATTTACTACATCCATAAGGCGCATATCAAGCTTTCCTGACATAGCCAAACTAATTAAAAATCTGAATGTGATGGCGTCCATGGCGGGAGAATATGTTTCCTCATAATCAATTCCAGGTCTTTGTGAGAAACCTTGAGCTACAAGCTGGGCTTTGTACCTTGCGACTTCATTATTTTCATTTATTTTCCTTACAAAGATCCATTTGTATCCTACAAGGATTGCATTTTCAGGTATTCGAACTACTGGTCCGAACACCTTTCGTTTTTCTAAGGAATTCAATTCCGTCTGCATAGCTTCCTTCCATTTTGGCCAATCCTCTCTCTGTTGGTATTCTTTTACAGGCAGTGGCTCAGGGTCATTATTCTGAAATATTTCAAGAGCCATTTGGAAGGCAAAAATATCATCTATAACAACATTCTCCCTTTCCCCATAGTTTATGAGATAATAAATAATTTATTGAAATCTCATTATTCTCGGACATCTGTGATTCTGCAAGAATCACGCCATCACTATTAGATTGTTTTATTGAAATCTGTGGTTCTGCGGGAACCATGTCACCACTATTAGATTGATCAATCTTTTCTATTATTACTCGTCCAGGAGTCTTTGATTGGTTTAATTTCCTCTTACGAGGTACGATGTCTTTCGAACCAACTGTTCGACCACGCTTCTGGCGTTTTTGAGGTTCACTTGCTATAGCAATTTGTCCTACAGGGACATCAATCTTTGTCGGAGTGTTTTCTGCTGGTATATATGACTTTGTCACTTTTCTTGTTTCAACAAATTCATCAGGTAATTGATTTGCAATTCTTTGCAAATGAATAATTTTCTCAACCTCTTGCTCACATTGATTACTTCGGGGATCAAAGTGAGATAAAGTTTTTTCATTCCAAGAAATTTTATATTGATTTGCAGGATGCAACTTTACTCCTCCTAAAGTTGGAAGTTCATTTCATCAAAATGAAAATATGTAAAACGTGTAGTAAACAAATCACCTGTTAAGGGTTCAAGGTAGGTAATGATGGAAGGTGAATCAAAACCAACATAAATCCCAAGTCTACGTTGGGGACCCATTTTGGTACATTGTGGGGGGAGAGAGATTGGTACTTGGACAGCACAACCAAAAACCCTTAGGTGAGAAATATTAAGTTCATGACCAGATGCAAGTTGTAGAGGTGAGTATTGATAATAAGCAGTTAGTCTTATACAAATCAATGATGCAGCATGTAATGTGGCATGACCCCAAACAGAAGCTGGGAGTTTTGTTTTCATGAGTAGTGGTCTAGAAATTAATTGTAGACGTTTAATAAATGACTCCGCTAACCCATTTTTGTGTATGGACATGAGCAATTGAATGTTCAATGGCAATCCCAATGGACATGCAATACTCATTGAATCTCTGTGATCTAAACTCACTAGCATTATCAAGACGAATTGTCTTGATTGAGTAATCCGGAAATTGAGCTCTTAATTTTATTATTTGAGTAAGTAGCCTAGCAAAGACTATATTTCTTGTGGACAGTAAACAGACATGCGACCATCTAGTTGAAGAATCAACTAGTACCATAAAATAACGAAATGGTCCACATGGTGGATGTATCGGCCCACATATATATATCCATGAATCATTTCTAAGAAAGTTGGAGATTCAACATTGACCTTTGTAGTGGACGGTCTAATGACCAATTTCCCTTGCGAGCAAGCAACACATGAATAATCATTAGGAGAAAGAATCTTCTGGTTCTTTAAAGGATGTCCATGTGAGTTGCTAATTATTCGACGCATCATTATCGCTCCTGGATGTCCAAGTTGATCATGCCAAAGTATAAAACTTTTAAAGTCCACGAACTTTGGGATTGTGACGTTGTTTGATTCGACTTCTTTTATGGATGTATAATACATTCACAAAGGAAGTGCCGAGAGTTTTTCTTTTATCTGCTTCTGGCCAGATACAAAAGAAGTAATGTAAAGATATTCAATCTTGTTTTCTTGCATCGTTTCAATGTGATATTCATTGCAGCGGATATCCTTAAAACTGAGCAAATTTCTTTTGAATTTGCTAGAGTAGAGTGCATTGTTAATACATAGCTGTGTATTATTTGATAAAATAATACAGGTTTTACCCGGAGCCTTCAACGATCTTCGATGTACCGGATATTGTATTAACATTATTTTTTGCTAATGTTAAGTTCAAAAAATACTTTTTCTTTCGGAGAATAGTATGTGTTGTTGCAATATCAACAAGACATGTATCTTGACAATTCATCTAAAATGTAATTAAATAGATATTTTAGACTAGTGAATTTATGATCAAAAGAAGTTAAACATAATTTAACATCAAATGGATAATACATATTAAGATTTCAAAACAACAACAATATCGTGACTTTGTGATAAAGCAAACTAATCTATATTTTTCAGTGTGTCAGTATAAAAATCAGAGACTTCTAAGTGTGTCCTATTAACTGGACAATCAGCAAAATTTTTCTCTATTTTTTCTTTTCCTTTAATCGACTGTTGGTAAAGGTCCACAAGGTGTTTTGCAGTACGACGGGTACGTGACCAATGCCCTTTCATGCCACATCGGAAGAACATTTCTTCGTGTTACCGTTTGATTATGTTATTCTCATTTGCCTTGTGGCTTTTAATTATGTGGCCATTTTGTTGATGATTTTGTCCAAAATTCTTTCCACGTCCACGTCCCTGTTCATGTCCATGTCAACGTCTACGTTCATGCCCATGGCCACGTCTGTATCCGTGTCTATTTATTTTGTTCGGCTACTAAAAGACAAGATATGAGTTCTGAGTACCTTTTAAAACCACGCTCACGATATTGCTGTTGTAGGAGCACATTTGAGGCATGAAAGGTGGATAATGTTTTTTCTAGCATATCTGCTTCAGTGATCTTTTCTCCATATAAATTCAATTTTGAACATATTCTGAATAGTTCAGAATTGTACTCACTCACAGTTTTAAAATCTTGCAAACGAAGGTATATCCATTCATAACGGGCTTTTGGGAGGACTACAGTCCTCTGATGGTCAAATCTCTCTTTTAAGTTTTTCCAGAGTTCTCGTGGATCCTTCACAGTGAGATATTTAATTTTCAATCCGTCGTGAAGATGATGACGAAGGAAAATAACTGCTTTTGCACGATCCTGGAGGGATTCTTTATTTCCTTCTTTGATTATTTCTCCAAGACCTTTTGAAATAAGATGGATCTCAGCATCTAGGATCCATGATAGATAATTTTTCCCGGATAAATCTAGTATAATGAGCCCGAGTTTTGTGATGTTTGCCATTAGAATAACTATTCAATCAAACAGGAGACATAATTAATTCATTGAAAAATCTCAGTAAAAAATTAATGACATTATTTCTATATCGAGTTTTTTTTCTTCTGGAATATTAATTATAATTCTAAGTTGTTGTAGCAATAAATCAAAATTTTGAAAATGCTATGTGCAAATCTAAATTGTGGAATCAATTAATCAAGATAACAATTATCAAGAATAAATTAACAAGTGATTAATACGTATAATGAGAGTGACATTAACAAAATATTCTTCAAAAATTGCATTTCAAGAATTATGTGGTATGTATGTAATCATGTATCATAAAGAGATGTTTAATCATTACATCTTTTGAAATTGTGATTTTAATTTTCAAAAAGAAAAATAACTTTTACTTTTGTAAGTGCACTTTATTGGAATGATGAATTGATTAGATTATAAATTTATCTTTTTAGAAAATTAATAAAATGTGATTTCATTTAAACCATATATTTGATAGATCAACGTAGTAAGCATCAACATAATTAAGAATACATATAGTCGAAAGATCGACTACACATGTATCAACAAAATTTAGGATTAACTTCTGTGTATAAAGTCAAAACTGTGTAGGTATTAGTATAATTTAAAAACATCATAATATGAAGGTATAATAAGAGCAGAAATATTTAAAAACCCAGTAGAATCAACCATAATAAAACTGGTAGAACCAACCATGTAGGTGGTAGCATGATATAATTAAAATTGGTAAAACCAACCATGTAGGTGGTAGCATGATATATTTAAAACTGGTAAAACCAACCATGTAGGTGGTAGCATGATATACTTAAAACTGGTAAAACCAACCATATAAGTGTTAGCATGATATACTTAAAACTGGTAAACCAACCATATAGGTGGTAGCATAATATATAAAAGATATTTAAAATCATTATACCTTCTTTATACAGATTGAACCTTTGTTAACTCAGTTGGCTAGAATCTTGTGCTGATAACGTGTTGTAAAACTACCAAAATATTATAGAGAACAAGACTACCAAAATATTAGAGAGAACAACACTACCAAAATATTAGAGAGAATATAGAGATAGAGAGAATTCTTCTTATTTCAATTGTGTGTTAAATGAAGAAGTGAGATACCCTATTTATAGGGGTAGATAATTGTACAATTCTAATAATATAAACTTTACAAGGACATAATGGTCATTCACACCCAAAATATTTTATAACATTCTCTATATTTATTTTTGGGTTAATAGTACAAAATGTCCCTACTTTTGACATGTATTGGGCAAAACATCACAACGTTGTGATTTTTTACGCTGAACGTCCCAACCTTTACATTTTCTTGTTGGAGACGTCATTTTCATTATATTTAACCCTATTTCAACGTTAAATGAGGGGCATTTTTGTCTAATTTCATTTTTAATTCATTTCTTAAGGGTAATTGATACAAAATGTCTATACGTTTGACACTCATTGTGCAAAAAGTCCCTACGTTCATTTTTTTTTACGAATAACGTCCCTACCAAAAAAAATTTTTTGCCGAATAACGTTAATTTTGGATTGTGGCGTGTAGATCCTTATATTATTATTTTTTTAATAATTAGATAAGGGTATATTTGTATATGTATTATGGTGTACTAATAAAAATTATATTTTATTAGTGATGGTAATATCATGTGAAATATTGAGTAGAATTTGTGGTGATCATATATATTGCCTATCGTTAAATGATACATTTATATATTAAATAATGTCAGATGATTTAACCTTATTATTTTTGATTGAGTTACCATCAAAGTAGTTATTTAAATTTGACTATTACTATAAACAGTGGCGGACGCAGGAATTTTGTAGCAGGGGGTCACAGTTTGTGGTAGATCTCACGGGGGTTCGGGGGCAGCGCCCCCGAAATTTTTTTTTTTTAGGAAAAGATCGAAAATAATGATAAAATTCAAATTCACAAAAGACAATGTACTAAATAATATACAATCTCACAAATATGCTAAATTATTTTCAGTAAAATCTACGTTATAAATCAAAAGAAATTGACAGATTATATCGCAGTAAACAATCAATTAACATATTCAAATTCCAATCAATTATATTCCTGTTTAGTGTAGATTAAAATTAGATTTTTCGTAGATTTTGATAAAAGTTGATGAGATGCGTGATTGAAAAGTTATGGGTCCTATGAAATCTATGGTTGAGATTGATTTTTGACTTTGACAAATATTAAAATTTAGATTTTAATTGATACCAAAAAGAGGCTATATTTACTTAATATATGTTACAATCTTTTACATATATTTCATCTAAAAGAATCTATTCAATATGCATAAATTTTAATTATTCAAAGTCGAAACTTTACCTTCATTCAACTAAAAAAAAATAATTATTCAACCATTCAAATCATCTTTTTTGATTTTTTATTTTTGAACTTTTCAAAAAAAAAAAAAAAAAGTCAAAATCAAAATGGAGGGGGTCACGTACCCCTTAGGACCCCCCTATGGGTCCGCCACTGACTATAAAACTAATAGGGTACGTACTAAATAACTTTGGAAGAATATTTAACCTCTAACTAATAGATTCATAATTGGGTATAGCCACTAATCATTAGCCCCACCTTCTCGCATCGAGAAACCACAAATTTGTAGATTATGAGGAATTGCTTATTGCTTGAGATCCCCATCAACCGGCTCCATGCTATCTATATTTATTCTTTAATATGATAATTCAATGCCATTGATATTTAATCTTTACAGCATTTTGATTCTAACAGTAAGCTGCTTCGGTTGCTTCTTATTTTATTATGATGGTTGTGCGGCCAGGGGCGGATCCCGAAAAAAAAAAGTAGGAATTTTTTATATTTTTTTGATTGCGACTTGAAAAATTAGTAAAGTCCGCCTGTGCTGGAATTTTTTATTAATATTCGTCCTTGTTGAAAAATCTTCTGGATCCGTCACTGATTGTGCCCCTATCTTAAAAAAAACTAAAAGATGCTATCAACTTATATCTTTAAAGAATAATTATTTGTTGATAAATGATTGTAATACAATTGAGATCACGTGTATCTTAATATATACATGCAATTAGTAATGACAAATTAGGTCGAACATTCAAACTCAATACGGTCAAGCTTGTCAAATGTTCAGCACAGCACATCCAAGACTTGTATCATTATCATGTGTATCACTAGAAACATGTACATGTGAAGGTTATGGCTAACTAAATATCGAAATTTTCGTAAGGGGATTGTGCTTGATTAGCGAGTTGGTGAGGCAATAATTTACCAATGAAATGATTAGTAGCTAGTCCGAGAGATGATCAACCACACTGAAACTGAAATACAACCCCTAAAATATTTTTTCACCCCCAGTTGCGAAAATCATTTGTGCTTGTTTATAAACAAATTTATAAACAATAAATTTTTCAAATTACTTTTCAATTACATAGACTTTTTCAAACCATTTATCAATAACAAATTTTACATAAAAAGCATCATATTTTTTTCTTTATAAAAAAAAAAAAAACTTTTATCAAGTCTCTATTTGGTAAACTATTTATAAACGATTATTTATAAATAGTGACGTGTCAATATTTTATTAATCTATTATTTTGAAAAGTAAAAAATAATGAACGAGAATTTTAGACCAATCGAAATTATTGACTTTTCAAAAAATTGTGCAATGAGATATCACGTGATCGTTTAAAAACAAATTTTACCCAACTAACTGGTGAAAAAAAAAAAAAAAAAAATTGACCCACCTGAAATCGAAATTTGACTCAGTCCAGACAATGCAAAAGCAAAGCTGTCTTGACAGTAGACAGACACATGCAGACTGCAGTCTTATTTTTCCAAGTAAAGCCAGAATCCCACCCTTAAATACACATTTATTTCCTGTTCCTGTTCCTGTTCCTGTTTCAGTACCATCACAAACATTTACACCAAACTTTTATGTTCCTGTCAAATTTATACCACACCAAAATACATGCGCCGTCACTGTCACCGTCAATGATAAGTACATAATTCAATGTCCACTACACTTAGTTCACTGGAGTTGATGCTCGTGAAAATCCAGCAATCAGAGGATCAGCAAAAGGATGCGCCGCCGGCATTACCGGTTCGTCCAGTGTCAAGGGCCCGGCTCCCTCGGGCAAGAAAGCAATTGCCTTTTGACTTCAAGTTCGTCGAGTCAATTCATGAACCGGCTTTAGCACCGGTAAGGCAAAAAACCTCCTTGCTAAAGTGTCAACTATTTTCTTGATTTTCCCCTTATGATTCTTGATCTTGAATCAACTGTTAAATCAGAGAGCTTTTATTTTATCCAATATAGCTCTTGATTCCAAGTGTCGCCGCACTGAAAATTATGAGAGGAACAGGTGAAATTATATTTAAAAAATTCCTTGTTTTTCTTTAATGCTTCAAGTTTTGATGATTACAGATTGGAGTAGTGGAGAATTCAAAAGAAACAGCCCAAAAAGAGATATTGAAAATTCAGAAATGCTATAGAGGCCATCAATTGAGATGCTACTACAGCAAGCTTAGAAGAGGAGCAATTGCACTTCAATCATGTAATCCCATGTTATCCCTTACTGTATTAATGATTATGTGAGGGAGGACCCTCTTTAGTTCACAAGTTTACCCCACCCCCACCTTTATGTGCAAGGCTAAATGATTTTATGGAGAAAGATAAAATTATGAAAACTGTGCATAAAGTTGAGATTGTATTAGTTTTGGATCAGAAATAATTCTATAAATCCAGAGAGGACTTGATGTAAAAATTCAAGAAAACATACTTATTTGTGGTAACTCTTAGTTTTATGGCTTCGCAGTTGTCCGCGGAGAAAATTCGAGAAAGGAACATTGGTATCGAATTAAGAGGCTGAGAGCAATCATCGTAATACAGAGACACATTAGAGAGCACTTTGCATACGGAGCAATAGAACAGAGGCCTGCAGCGGTTGTACGCTTGCAATCTGGTAAAATAGGGCATTGAATGCAAAAATATCTGTTAAGGGATAAAATCCCATATCAAGTAAAGAAGAAAATATAGATCAATTTATAAGGGTTTGAGCTACTCCTCTTAACAAGGTTAAGATGGACCCTCAAATCTTAATGATATCGTCCTGTTTTTGAACACGACATCTTTGTTATGTATGTATTGTATTTTGCAGGAATTCGAGGTTGGTTGTCCCGAAGGCATTTTGACAACATAGTACGTTCGCAAAAACTAAAGATCGAGAATGAGAGAGACAGGAAGGTATATTATATGTGATGGAATTTTCTGCATCTTCAAATATGCTTAGTTAGTCTTTGAATACCTAATTGGCGAAGAAAAACCCACTTCTTTAGTTTCTTTTTTTTGAACAAAAGCCCAATGAGTTTTGTTGTTAGGATTGCGTTCTGGTTCAGCATGTTGTTCTTGTTGATCTTCAAAAGCAAACCTTGAGGACGGAGGCTAAACTGCGGAAAAAGAACGAGGAAAACTCTGCTTTGAATATGCAACTTCAGAAAATGGAGGGAAAATGGCGAGAATACGAGGAGAGGATGAAATCCATGGAGAAAACCTGGCAAGATCAATTGAGTTATATACAAGTGAGTTCTAGGTGCTAGTCTACTTTATCTTTGCATCGACTGACTCCCCCTGTTAACGACTCCGTTTGGTAACAAAACTATAATAATTTATAAACTGATTTATTAATGATTTGAAGGTAAAATGTATTTGGAAAGTGGAGAGAGAAAATTTGTGTATTTAAAAAGTGGTTTGAGAAATTGTATGGTTGTTTATAACCATTTACCAAATGGAGGTCTGATAGACTGGCCTCGACTTGACAGGACAGATTTTAGGGAGATAATGTTTTAAAATCTCGTTCGTTGTTTTTTCGAGTATTAGTACCAAACATCTTGGTATGGTTCATTCAAATATAGTACTGAAGAAAACTGAATTTAGGTGTTTACAATATTTTATTTCCAGTAACATGGTTGATTTGATGTCAGACATGTCTAGCTGCAGCAAAGAAAAATCCCACAGACGAAATCACTATCCAATTTGATGCCACTTCAGGACATCAAAACCAGAAAGCTAATGATACAGCCACAGGAACTGGATTTTACCATGGAAAGAGTATGGTGAACTCATTCGATTTTCCCAGTAGCAATGGATCAGCGCCACATATCATAACTAATTCGACCAGTCACGTAATCGAACAATTTGAAGGCATGTACGACGACGGCGATGACGGTGATCGGGATCAAGTTGCATCAGATCAGGTAAAGTTGCATCCTGGTGTTGAGCTTCGAAAACTTAAGCTTAGGTTCGCATCATGGAAAAAAGACTTCAAAACTCGGTTATGGGAAGCAGAAACAACAATCAAGAAGCTTAGCAAACTTGAAACAGAAAAAGGCCAAAAGAGATGGTGGGAAAGAAGACAAATGAAAAAGGGTATTTGAAACTGAGACTTTTACTTACTTGATTGATTGCAATGTCGGTTTTATGGGATACAAATTATTTGCAGTTAATAACGGATTGTCCGGTGAAGTGAATTGTATGACACTCAAGAATGGAAAATTGAACCGGCCTACCGGTTCGCCGTTTGTAATAATAGAATCATTTGACAAAGAACATGAGAACATTGAGAAGAGAGACCAGGGTTACTTTCTCTTTATTGAATTTTTCAGCATACACTTATCTTTGTTTGGTTGACTCTAAAATTTTTATTTTGTAAGAGTTATAATCTTTCGATGTGCTATTTTTTTTAATATACAGTTTGTAAAATTTGTATTTGTGAGTAGTTTTCATAAAATAGTCACTTGGAAAAAAATTTAAAAAATCTAAAGAGTGAAATAATATTATGATATTTTAAAAATACAATATTAATATGGGATTTTATTTACTTTTATAATTACTAGCACAACTCGTGCGATGCACGAGTAGTGTATGTAATTATCAATGTTTTCAGAACCGGACCGGTCATCGACCCGGCCGAGAGACTGGATTAAAGGTCAAAAGGTCAATTCGGAGTCACTCGGGGTCGACTCGAGCATTAAATAATATTAAATAAATCAAAAAATTAAAAAAAACCAAAAATAAGATAAAAAAATATGAAACTCGGGTCAAACCCTAGTCTGGGTCGACCGGGTCGGCCGGGTTTCCCGGGTCAACCCGGATCGTTGACCGAGTTTGACCCGACTGGGTTTCTGGGGTTACCCGACCCGATTTCTGGCCCGGGTCTTGAGTTTCCGGGTCGACCCGACCGGGCCGGATTTAAAAACAATGGTAATTATATATGTAATAGTGTTATCTAACGTGAATAATAAAAAATAACATTTTGTCTCAGATGTTAGATAATTTCGAAGAAGAATTTGTAGATTTTGTGAGCTCGTTGAATAGTATATTAAAAACTTGATTTTATATAAAGTATGAATGATTTTGAAATGGGATGAAGTTAACCCATAAAAAAAAATTGAAAAATAGATTTTTAAAGAACGGTAACCATAAAGATTTAATAAAAAAAGTGATCAGCGGTCATTCTTCAATGTGTGTTCGTCTTATTCTGACAGTCGTTACATATTTTGAAAATGTAAGTTTGTAGTTTTTTATGAGTTTTTTGAAGTGGTACATTAAAATTTTAGTTTTGTCTGTAGTGTATATGTCGAAAATGAGACAAAAGTATTCTCGTTAATTGAAATACTTCTATTTTAGAAAAGACAGTTTAGACGGAAAAAGTTTCAAAACGTGTTTTTTGGAAGTGCCTTACTTTTATATATAGTATGATATGATGAGTTTTTTAATAGTGAATTTTTTGAAAATATGTACTTAAGCCCCTGTTTGAGACCTATTATTTCAAATAATATGGTTTGTAACAGTAAATTTTGGGAGAATGAATTTTTAAAAAGTAGAAATTTTTTAGAAATTATACCTGAATTATTTTATTAATAGAATGTTAGTTGGAAATGAATTTTAGAAAAATGATGTTTTGAATAAGAGGTACTTAGTAGGGGCCAATTTTTTTTTACCAAGTGACTACAATTGTAATAGTTTGGAACCTGATTGACTTACTATTAAAAAAAAACAATGACCATTTGTATAATTATTCAATTTTAATGATTAAGACTTAATTAAACTTCCAAATATAATTTCTAGATTATTAAAAATAAATTTATCTCTACCTAAATAACGGAATAGTAATATTAGAATTGGTACTAACTATTTTAATATAATATTTGATATTTAAATATATTAAACAAATGTTTCATTTCATATTTACTTTAACATAAAAAATTAAATACATATGGTCCTATATTTAAATGAATGTAACAAATTAAGCAATCTGAATTGATCGAAATATGAAGTTGCAAAAATTATTCAAACTTAATTAAATTACATAAAAAGTTCGGATATTTATTATTTCCTTTAATTTGATAAGAAAAACAACTCGAATTGAAATTAATTATATATGACAAAATTAAATTTAGTTAAGAAATTATAAATATCATTATAGGACTTAAATAAAACAATTTTGAAATAGAGGGGCATTGAGAAAAATTAAAATGTACAAAATAAATTTTTCACCTTTAATCTTTGATGTAATTTTAAGGATGGCATGTTTACAGTTGACTTTAACTTGTGAGTTCGTATTAAAGTTTTCGTTAAGATCTTCGATTTGATATTCATATTACATATTTTTCGATTTCAAAATAATAATATAATTATAAAAAATATTCTCATGAATTGAAATATTTTTATTTTAGGAAAGATAGTTTATGCAGGAAAAGTTTCCAGACGTGTTTTTGGGAAGTGCCTTACTTTTATATATGGTATGATTATTTTTAGCATTTATTATTGTTATGATAATATTACTTTAATTTTCTAAACTCAATAATAAAATATGTAAAGAGTATAAAAAATATAAAAAAAGAAAAGCTGTTACTATACTAAGTCGAGGAATATAAAATATTTCATGTAATTTTAATTAGTTTTCATAAATTATGTATCGGCAGAACTATTTATATCTATAATACTTTATGTTTACCAATTCATTTTAAAGTTTTAAACTTTAAACTAATGTCCTGATATTTGGGTACCGAGGATGACTAGGAAAAGGTGTTAAAAAACGTACTCGTGGAGATGAAATTGCTTCACACAATTTGACAAACCACGAACTGAACATTTGATTAAATAGATCCTAACCATTCACTTGAAATCTGAAAATGATGGGAAGAACACCGAAAATGCTAGATGAAGAAGAAGCTCAACACGATTCGAAATCTCTACCTTGAAAGTACTTTTGCTCACTCTCGATCGAGATACATAGGATTTGATTTGATGTAAATAATTTTAGCAAATTAATGAAGCCTACAAATCATATATACTCAAAGCACAAATATTACTTAGGAGTGGAAAAAAATAACCAATGAAAATGAGTTGTAAGTCTGTAGAAGTTATCTCACAATTTATGTGAAATAGATGGATGCTTTTTCTACATTTTTTTATCAACATAACACCTTATATATAGTGATTAATCCGTCATATGCGAAAATATATAATTCTTGGATAAAATGGCATATTTTGGTGCCAACAAACTGCCTTAGGCTCTAAGAGATGCCTTCGGACTAACCCTTGCGATCACATGACACAGCATGAAAGCATTTTGCTTAAAAAGCATACTGCATGCGATTGAAACAAGCTAAGAGTTTACAATCGCAAGGCCTAAAACCTATTCCTCGATTTTCTCACATTTTCGTCTCTTTGTAAGGCATCTTCGCATCACTTTAACTTCGTACTTTCATCCATGATTTTAACAAATATTTGAACAACCTATTTTAAAAACAAATTTTCAACAATCCCCACTTGTTCAAATATCATCACCAATCACCAACTCATTTTAAAATGGTGATATGCTTAAAATAAGGTATCTTCCGATTTGAACATCACCTTAATGTAAACATCTGACGTAGGACGAAGTAAGGAATTTAAGCGAAAACCTTAAAAGAAATATAAACTTGGAATCCTCCAAGCAACTTGGAATCCACCAAGTGAGTTGAGAAGAAATCTCAATTATTTTTATTAATCAATGAATACAAAATAATGAATTAACCCTCTATTTATAGGACCATAAAACAAAGAAATGTATTCTAAATCAAATAGAAAAAACATAAAACCTATTCTAAATTAACTAAAATAAACAAAGAAATATATTCTAAATTATCTAGGAAAACATAAAACATAAAATAAAAAAAAATTTAAGATAACTAAATTATTAAAACACTGTTTTCGCTGTATAAACGAAAATGAACGCCCAAAATCCATCGTAGATCACAACATTGCTTTGAGTTGCACTCGTCTCGTCGAGCTACCCAAAATAGACATATTATGGGCTCGAAACGGAGGTCGGACGCCAAATCTGTAAATTACGATCTAGTCCTTTACGTTTTATTTCTTCTTCAATCCACTCCGCCATTTGTCTATATCAGTCTCTTCCACCTCCGAAGAACTCAACCTCGAGTTATAATCTGGATAAAGAGGAACATCATCACAAAACTCATAAAGATTAACTACATTGAAAGTGCGAGCTATATTTTATGTTAGCAGGTAAATCTATCACATATGCACTATCACTGATCTTCTTGATCACTTTGTATGGACCATACTTTTTCGGTTTCAATTTGTTATATGAACCAATGGGAAACCTTTACTTAACACCATCACCTGGTCATCTTCTACAAACAATTTCTTACGTCTCTTCACATCGGCGGCAGCCTTATATTTTGCATTCTTCTCTTCCAACCGAACCTTCACTTCTGCCTGAACATCCCGAACTTGTTCAGCCATATTCTCGGCTGCCATACTTGTTCCAGCAACCTTAGGGAGTTTTTCCAGATCCAAAGCATGCTTTGGTGGCTGCTAATATACCAAAGCGAAAGGAGATTTACCCGTAGCGGTGTCAACTGCATTATTATAAGCAAACTTAGCTTGAGCTAGTGCCACATCCCACTGTTTTGGCTTGTCTCCACAAATACTACAAATTAGATTTCCCAACGTGCGGTTCAAGTTCTCAGTCTGACCATCGATCTGTGGATGTACAGTTCTATTGAACTTGAGCATAGTATCCATCTGTCGCCACAATGTAAACCAACAATAGTCAAGGAACTTGGAGTCTCTGTCGAAAGTGATGGATTGCGGTACCCCATGTAAACGAACAATTCCCAAAAGAATAGCTGTGACACATGAGATGCATCTGAAGTCTTTCGGCACGGAATAAAATGCCCCATCTTGGAGAACCTGTCAACTACCACAAGGACAGAATCGACTCCACGTTGAGTTTGTAGAAGCCCCAATACAAATCCAATTAACAAATCCTCCCATATTCCATTAGGTACAGACAAAGGCATGTAGAGACCCGTATTCCGTGCTTGCCCCTTAGCAGTCTGACACACAAAACACTTCCAAACGAAATTTCCCACATCACGCTTCAGTTGAGACCAATAATACCTCTCAATTACTCCACTAATAGTCTTGTCAGCCACAGGTGATTGCTCAAACTACCAATATGTAATTCTCAAATCAATTTCTCCTTTAAGGAATTTCGAGGAATGCACAACTGATTGCCCCAGAACAAGTAACCATCGATAATGTGAAACTCTCATTCCTTATGTTTCTGAATACTCTTCTCCCACAACTCAGCAAAATCTTCATCCCCAGAATACAAGTCTTTCAAAAATTCGAACCCAATAACCTCTTGCTGCATTGTTACTAGCAAACTTGCACGTCGACTCAAGGCATCGACTACTTTGTTCAACGCTCCAAACTTGTGTTTCAAAATAAATGGAAATTTCTGCAAATAAGTCGGCCAACAAGCATGCATATTGCTCAAACTCCGTTGGCTATTTAGATACTTCAATGCTTGATGATAAGTGTATAGAACTAACTCCTTCTGAATCAGGTAGTGCTCTTAATGTTTTAAAGCACAAACGATGTCATAGAATTCTTGATCATAAGTACTCCACTTTTGACGTGCATCACTTAATTTTTCACTGAAAACCGCTACTTGTTTCTTCTCATGTGACAAAAATGCCCCAACTCCAATTCCACTAGCATCGCACTCCACTTCGAATAATTTTTCAAAGCTGGGTAAAGCAAGAGCCAGGGCAGTGCACAATTTTTCTTTGATCACTGCAAAGGCTGTGTCCGCTGCTTCACCCCAATGAAACTTACCCTTCTTCAAACATTCTGTTATAGGTGCTACAATGCTGCTGAAATCTTTAATAAACTGACGGTAAAATGTTTCCAACCCATGGAAACTCCTTATCTCTCCCACTGTTTTTGGTGTAGGCTACTCACGAATGGCTTTCACATTTTCTTCATCCACCAATATTCCCTCCGAACTGACCACGTACCCCAAGAATAATAATTGTTCTATCAACCAACTGTACTTCTTGAAGTTAACAAACAACTTTTTTTCAACAATACCTCCAAAACAGCCCGAAGATGCTCTATATGATCACTTTCATTCCGAATGTAAACTAATATATCTTCAAAGTAAACAACTACATACTTGCTGATGAAAGGTCGTAACACCTGGTTCATAAGACGCATGAACATACTCAGGGTGTTATATAGCCCTAAAGGCATCACCAACCACTCTTTGAGTCAATTCTTCGTTTTGAAAGCTGTTTTCCATTTATCACCTGGTTTCACCCGAATCTGATGGTAGCAACTGCGAAGATCAATTTTGGAAAATACCTTCGATCCCTCCAACATGTCCAGCATGTCATCCAGGCGTGGAATTGGAAAGCTGTATCTGACTGTGATCTTATTTATTACCCAACTATCAACACACATTCTCCAGCTTCCATCTTTCTTCGATACTAGTAAAGTGGGAACAGTGCATGGACTCATGCTCTCTCGGATAAACCCTTTCGCCATCAGCTCCTCCACCTTTTCCTACAAAATCTGATTTTATTTATGGCTTATCCGATAATGTGGTAGATTTGGAAAACTTGCTCCTGGAACCAAATCAATATAGTGTTGGATGTCTCTCAATGGTGGGAGGTCATTCGGCAATTCATCTGATACCAACTCACTGGATTCTGTCAACAGATTCTGCACTTTTTTTGGTACCACCATTTTCTGCTCTCCTTCCCTTCAACCACTAGTGCTCGTACTACCACGACATGCACATCTTGTGCTTCCAACTTGGGTACTGAAGTAACCAGTGAAAGAAAAGGCTGACTTCCTTCTACTGCAGCCTTATTTGAAACTCCCACTGAGCTTTGCCTAGGTACCATTGCTATCTTCCTATCTCCCCAATAGAAGACATAAACATTATCGTGCCCCCTATATGTCACGTCCACGTTGAATTTCCAAGGACGCCCGAATAACAAAAATGGCTAGCATCTATGTCGACCACGTCGCAGATTACATCATCTCGATAGTGTTGAACAATTGAGATAGGAACCCTGCACACCTCAGTCACGCTCACTTTTGGATCCTTCTGAATCCACCCAATGACATACTGCTTTGGATGTTTTTCCACCGGCAATTTCATATGCTCTACCACCCTCTTGGAAACGAAGTTCTCATAATTCCCATTGTCAACAATCAAATCACATACTTTCCTTGAACATTGCAACACGCCTTGAAGATGTTGTTCCTTTGTAGGGGATCCTCTAATTTTTTCGAACACATAACTCATTGAATTATGCAGCTTACATATTCACCATGTTCTTTTGCAATTTTTGCTCTATCCAATGCTTCATCCATGGCCCCTCCTTCCTCCTCATACTGATCTAACTCATCCTCTTCTCCAGTGTCTGCAAAATTTACTGGCCTCTTAGCTGGACACTCGTTCGAAAGATGTCCTGGTTGGCCACACTTGTAACACTTAAAACATCCTGGTTGGGCATAAGGGTTTGCTCCTCATGGGGCCTCCTTCGCGACTGTCACTGGACGTCCCCCAGATTGGTTATTATTTGGCACGAAACCCCTCTGGGTCTGTTCAGTTTTCGGCTTAACCAGTCCATCCCATGGTGTGAACCTGCCTCTGTTTGCCATTGTAGATGACTCACTTATGTCCTTATAGGTAGAAAAACGACTGGAAGTTTTCTCGACTAATTCTACTTTCAAGGTCATGTAATGTGCCTCATCAACTGTTCAAACCACCTGCAACCCAATTTTCTCATGAATGGATGACCTCAATCCTCCTAAATACCTGGAGACCTGTTGCCCTTCTGTTTCCTAAGATTATTGCGTACTGAGAGTTTATACCACTTCTCAGTATAATCTGCAATCGACTTGCTTCCCTGGACACACGTCTGAAAGCTGTGGAATAACATTTGTTCATAATCGGGAGGCAGAAACCTGCTCATCAGAATTTGTTTCATTCGCTTCCAGGATCTCACGGGAGTCTTTCCTTGACGGCGTCTGTCCATCTGTAATCTCTCCCACCAGACAGCGATACCACTTCTCAGTTTATACGATACTAACTTCATTTGTCGTTCCTCTACAACCTCCGTAAAGTCGAAGAACCTTTCAACTTCCGATATCCACTCCAGAAACTCCTCGATCTGTAATTTTCCATGGAATAAGGAATGTCTGGGCGGATCTTATAATTAGACTAGTTCTGATTTGCTGTTGATTCCCTGGTTCATTTATGAAGTCCTCCTCAGAATTTTCATCACTAGTATCGCCATACTGCACATCCCTAGTGGCTATAGGGTTGCACCCTCCTCCAGGACGGCCAAGAGCAACTCCCTCAACTCCATCTCGGTTGGAAGGGGCAGGGACTTAGCAACGGGTGCGTTGGGTTTAAGTAGACACATCAACAGTTGTTGTAGCATGCCCTCCAACCTCTCCACCGTTTGACGTTGCTCGTCAATTGCTGCCCATACATCTGCATCGCCTTCCCTACAACCAACGTCGCCAAGGTTCACTCTTCCGACTTCGTTGTTGGCCATTGAATAAGACAAATTCTCGCTTTGATACCACTTGACGCAGGACGAAAGTAAAGAATTCAAGCAAAAAACCTTAAAAGAAATATAAACTTGGAATCCACCAAGCGAGTTGGGAAGAAATCTCAACGATTTTTATTAATCAATGAATAAAAAACAATGAATTAACCATTTATTTATAGGACCATAAAACAAAGAAATGTATTCTAAATCAAATAGAAAAAATACAAAACCTATTTTAGATTAACTAAAATAAATAAAGAAACATATTCTAAATTATCTAGGAAAATATAAAATCTAAAATAAAAAGAATTCAAGTTAAATTAATGACTGAAATAGCACTAAAATATTAAAACATTGTTTTCCCTATCTAAACGAAAATGAAAGCCCAAAATCCATTGTAGGTCACAGCGTAACTGTGAGTTGCACTCGTCTTGTCGATTTACCCAAAATAGACATATTATGGGCTCGAAACCGATGTTGGACGCCAAATCTGTAAATTACGGTCTAGTCCGTTACATTCTATTTCTTCTTCAATCCACTTCGCCATTTGTTCTACGTCAACATCTAGGGGTGGGCATTGGGCGGTTCAGTTAGGGTATCTCAAGAACCGGAATCAAACCATATTTTTCGGTTCTTGTAAAATGGAACAATTCGCTTCCATTGAATCACAAGAACCAAACCAGAACCAAACCATTGGGTTTTGGTTCGAGTTCGATTCTAATTCGGTTCTACAATAATTATTATTTTTCGAGGCTTTATCAAGGAGTATTAGGTCTCGGGAAGCGAGCTAATAACCTGAAATAAACTTCTACCGAATATACCAAGATCAAGGATTTCAAAAATCCTTTCACCCCAAAGAAAGTATAGGATTCTACATGAAACAGAAGATATTCATAAATCAAAATAAGAAACAAATGGCCTCGAAGGTTTTTTGAGCATAAACTTGTGGGATGAATCTTGATTTTTAAATGCATTATTATTATTAATTATTTTATATTTATATTAACATATTTAATTAATTCCATCGTGGTCATTTACAACTTCGCTTAGTCCCATTCTATTTTCATTTACTAAAAATTTCAGTCCAAGTGTGAAGTTAAATGTTACAATGAGGTAGAGACGTAACAAATTTCGTAAAAAGAACTTAATAATTTTCACTTTACCCAAAAAAATTACAAATTCTTTTGATTTTTAGTTTTAGGACAACCAATTAAAACCATAAAAAAAAAAAAAAGAATCAAAGACCGGTTCTAACTTCGATTTTTCCGTTCTAAAAGCGGAATCGAGAACCGAACCGAGAACCGGTTCTCGTTCCAAAATTGATTTTATTTTTTTAAAACCATATGGTTTCGATTTTTTCGATTCGGTTCGGTTCTGATTCGATCATATCGGTTTCGATTTTTTTGCCTATCTCTATCACATCGCAAAGTATTATCGAAATCTCGTATAGTATTAGCTTTGAACTCATTATTTAGTGGTGGGGTGGGATTAAAATATTTATTGTGACATATGAATTCGTCATTTGTGACAATTAAATAATATGTGTGATATAAAAAGTTTTGATATTACGACTTAATTTATAATTGTGATTTATATATTTTTTAAATTGTAACCAATTAATCTGTAAATGTTGATTGAAAAATAAAACGTGGTTGATTATTTTCATAAGTTGTGATCTATAATATTTGTGATTTGTAACCGAAAATAAGTTGTGACATATAAATTTATAATTTGTGCTCGAAAAATAAATCGATACCAAATAATTTTATAATTGTAATTGAAAAATAAGTTCTGATCAATTAATTTGATAGAATGTGACACTTAAAATTTAATTTGTTATTATTACCAAAATTTTTATATTATTAATATATGTAATTAATAAAATAATTTTAGTTGTCTATTTTAATTAATAAAAACTGATTAAGACCTGATTGTAGAAGTTTTAAACCCAAGAATGATTTTTATTCCACTTACAATTAGAGCGCCTCTATTGGAGTTCTAAGCTTACCACTTAGATTATTTTACTCCCGTTAGAATTAAAAATTTCTTTAAGTTCGAAATTAGTGTGTGTTTGATTGCGATGATGAAAAATGGGTAGAAAATAAAGAAAATATTTGCCTGAAAATTATTTTCGTGAAAAATATGAATTTGAAGTATTTGATTGGTTTAATTTTCTAGGCGAAAAAAGTGGTGAATTTCCCAAATTTCGTCATTTCGACACGTGCAGGGGCTGTGAGGAAAATCTTTTCTTTTTGACCATCAAACAACATAAAGAGGAGAAAGTAGGAAATTATTATTTTTTTCCATGGAAAATAACTAATATCAAACATGCCCTATCTTCTATAAATTTAGTGTGTGTTTGATTTTAGTTAAAATGAATTTTTTTGAAATGAATAGTGATTTTCAAGAGAATGAATGATTGAAATTTGATTGAAAAGTCAAATATTGTGAACTTGACTTTTAATGAATGAGTTATAGAAACGTGAAAAAAATTTGATAAAAATCAAAGAATCTCCTAATCATCTTAATTATGTATTGTTCTCATAAATAAAGGTGTTCCGGCTCAATCAACGACTTGCTTCAAAACGAATTCGAGCTGCTCATGAGCCGAGTTGGATACTTGGATCGAACAGAGTCCAGGAGTTGTTGGCCCATTTGTCACCTCCAATCACGCGTATGGGCCATACTGTTGTGGGTCCACGCAAACTGTGTGGCTATTCCCATTGGCCGGTATTCCGCAAAATGACCAAGCAAAACGCGTGTAACAGCCATCAACTCGCTTCAGCCGCAGATCTGGACCAAAGCCGTTCCCGTATCTCCACACCAAATATGGACCATTAGATCCACCAAAGGTACACGTGTCTCGTTCCAGTAGATTGTCATTTTTTATTAAGAAGACCGACCTCTGTTTACCACGTCATAAAAACCACCCACTTGCTTCCTAACCTCTTTCATCCGGCCACGGAACATTCATAACGGCTAGTTTTTAGGGTATTAATTAATATTATTTTTAAATAGGAAAAATTCGAGTTTTCCTAGAAAATCTCAAATATTTTCCGAAGCAGATTTTTTCGCCTTTGAAAAAGCCATTTTTAAATGAGAAAACTTGTGACTGTATATAAAGTATAGTGATATGCAGTAGTGCGCAAATATAGAAGATAGTTGGAAGTCGGTTCTTGTTTCCTTTTACACCAACCGTTACATCAATCTCCATTTACTCTCTGCTTCACATTAGGACTTCTCAAGATTTCGGAGCGTTGTACACAAATATATTATCATTGTATTGTATGCTCAAGCCAGGAAAGGATAGGAAGTGAAATAGATTTTTTTTTTTTTTTGGGACTGTTTTTTGTTAGTGGGCTTCTATAATTTTAACATTTTAATCTGGGATCTGGGTTTTTTGGGATAATTCTGATTGTGGTTGTAAAGAGAAGAATAGCAGCAAGAAAAAATGGTGTTGGGGAAGAAACGTGAGTCAATTGTGAGTAGAGGAAAGGAAGGGTATGGTATGGGACTGGTGAGGAGTACATCATTTGGGAGGAAAAGGGTTGCTTTGTCGAATATTAATTTGGAGTTTGATGGTCATGATGATTGTATTCTCACCACACCCACAAAGAGACAGTGCTATGAAGATTCATTTCGCTGTTCACAAAAGTCTGTTCTTGAAGCACTGCCTCAGGATCTTCAGGTTTGTACTCTTTTTCTATATGTGTGTGTGTGTGTGTTACTGAATGTTGAATTCATTGATTATATCAGCAGTATTAGTAAAAGTTTTATTTATGGTTACAAAAATGAGAACGTTTTGTTAAATCGTATTCCTAAAATAGTGATATTTTTTATGCAGATTAGGATATTGTGTGGTGTGGAGCATGATGATCTGAAGAGGCTGGTTTTTGTATCGAAATCAATAAGAGACGCGGTAAGATTTTGACTTTTTCCCCCCGGGATTTGCCGGAGTATGAATATTGATTTGGGATTTTTACTTGAATAAAAGCAGACTTTGATTGCAAAGCAGTGTCATTTTGCGTATAGTACACCGAGGAAGAGTGTTAGGTTCCAGAATGTGGAGGATTTGGGTGAGTTCAATGACATTGAAGCTCCTAATGCTCCAAAGCAGTCACGGGTTCCAAGGTCTCGGTTGAGCGCAAAGAAGCTGGCCGACGTCTCAGTGGCCTTGTTCGCTTCTGGTAGCGTAGACCATTGGCCACGAAAAGATTTGTTAATGGCAATGGAAACAGAGATGTGAAATTGAGGCTATGTATAGGTATCCAATGTTCTCGTTGTTGTGGAAATAGTATATTGGGTTGGAATTGTTTGTACATGTTGAAGCATTATCTTCAGGCCTGTTTTCTTCAACTATTCCGTTGAAGATTATTTGGCTTGTGTTTAATTGTTTGTGTACATGTATCTGTTTAATTGTTTGTGTACATGTATCATGTACGTGGGGAATGGTTCTTGAAGAGCCGAGCTGGCGATTCTGTTTTGATAAAGATCTTAGGGTGTGTATGTGTACATAAGGCATACTCGTTCTGATTTATTTATTTGTATGAATCTAATAACATATTTTCCTTTATATAACTTGGAAGTTCAAATGTCTTAACTTTGATGTTGGACTATTTTTCACTTTCTCCAATTTAGGAATTTGCAACATTTTTCAGGTAATTCCATTTCCACACTTTCCTTTCACGCGCGACTTTTCCTTCTTTTTAAGGAAATCATTTCTCCATGTAGGTAGGAGGTTTTATTTTTCAGATAAAATTTTGTATAACTTTCGTCATGTTTGATCGTTTTTTTCGTTGTTAATTAATTTTTTTCCTCAAAAATCAACATTATTATTATTATCAAGTACAAATATTTTTAAAAATATATTTTTTTTTATTAAAATAGTTAAACTTTGCTTTATTTTCGTCAATCAAACAAAAAAGAATTGAAAAATTACCCATTTTTTCCACCTAAAAAATTAAACTAATAAAACACATTAAGCCCCTGTTTGGCCATCTTATTTGGAAATCAAATTTATTCAACATTCAATCTCAACCATCTATTTTAGTCAAGTTTACTATTTTTTACTTTTCAAACATTTTTTAACCACAAATTCTCTAAAAACACAATTCAAAATCACATTATTTTTCCAAATAATGGGGGCCAAACAGGAGCTAAACATCGAATTTCCAGTAATTCAATTCCTTGAATTTCATTTTCTTTCCACTCAAATTCCACACTCGCTATCAAACGCAGCCTAAAAGTTTGTTATAAACATTTTGTTTATAAACAGTAATGTCACAACATTTCAGTAATCAATTTTTTAGAAAGTAAAAAATGGTGGGTGAAAATCTTTGATCAGCAAAAATTGTTGACTTTTGAAAAAAAAATGGTCTAATGAAATGGGGAATGTTTAGGGATGACAATGGGGCGGGAAATATCTGAACTCGATGGGGACCCGACCCCCAAACGGGGCGAGAAATCCCCGACAATGACAGGGAGAGGGCGGGGACAATCATGAAAATGTATATCCGATAGGGGATGGGGCGATGATGAGAATTGCTATCAATGCACATGGCTTCCTCTTTCACTTGATTGTTCAAATGTTTGACACTATTTTTTAGGGGTGAACACGATTTTGTTTGAACGGTTTATAGCAAGATTTGAAATCAAATCGTTTAAAAATGTATGAATTTTTTTCAAACCAAACCAAACAATGTTTGCTAAAAAATAAATTAGTAAATTCCAAATGAGCTTAAAGATACATATTCGTCTAAAATTTCGAGTCAAAACTAGCTCAATAATAATTGAGATAATGCTTGTCATCAATTGCTTGCATAGTTTTTCTTGATATTTAGCATTCAAAGATCATTATCACAAATGCATAATTGAACAGCTAGCTAACTGTATAAGAAAAAAGAGTTCTACAGGTTGCTTCAATAAATATTGTGTTGTAACTCTACATGCAAGAGCAAATGACGGTAACCTTCATTGGCAATTTCTTCCATCTCTTTCTTCTTCTTGGAATTTAGCTATTTTGAAGAATATCATTCTGTTATTACATGTAACAAAATGGAGACTTCGATACAATCTCACTCAATTTATTCAGGCTTATTGTTATGTTTTTTTAGTTCGTTTTAAACTTGGGCTTTGTGAAATTATGATTCCTCATATACACTTTGTTGGGTTTTCTTTACTGGAGATTTGTTTTAAATGTAAAAGATCTTGCAAGTAGAAAAAATTATTTATGTAATTAACCCTAAATTTTAAAATTGAATGTTTGCTTTTATTTTTTATAATTTTTTAAAATTTTGCGGGTTGCGGTTAGAAAACACAGTTTTGAAAATTGAAACCTAAACCAAACCATTTAAGGCGATTTGAAATTTCTCCAAACCAAATCAAACTATTTTACATTTGAAATCGAACCGAATCAAATCAAACCAAACCATTTGTTACGGTTTCAGACGGTTTGGTAGTTTGACAGTTTATTTGTTCACCCATACAATTTTTCATATTATGGTGTAAAGATCAGTGTATTTATTTGATTTGGAGGGGGGCAACGATGTTGAAAATGTAGGATGGCATATAGACATTGAACCAGTTCTGAAGTATTTTGGGTGAAAAATATACCTTGATATTTCCCAAGGATGATCTAACGTTGGCCTATTGGAGTTAGATCGTCCCTAGCCTTCCTTCAGGATAACGTGTAAGGTGCGCATTAGAATGTCTCCAAGTCCTTTCTGCTTTTCATCTAGATCAATCACGATTAAGTTCCCCCCAGGGCGCTTCTCCTAACGGTGAAAGGGAGGGTGATTTAAAGACCAGTCTCGCTTGGTCATAGGTTCAAATCCGGTCCTTGTCAAGTTAAAAAGTAAGCCTTCACCCTGTACTCTGAGAGGCATAACCTCCGATTTACATCATTCACCAAGGTTTAGGGCAGGTGAGGGCCCCTAAGGTTGGGGTTCAACTTTTTTTTTAATCATAATTAAGTTATTGAGCCAGACTGCCATACAGATTCCATTACCGATGTTGAGCTAGAAAGTGAGCTAGACATTTTTTTTTGAATTACATTTTCATCCTACAAATTCAAATGCTAGGAAAATGAAATTGAAATGTTAATGAAACTCAAATGTAAATCACCTCAAATGTAAATAAAAGAATTAAGATACCCATAGTTTCCTTCTCCCAAATTCATGTCCCGCCTTTATTCCACCCAGACCAAAATCGAGAACTAGTTATCGTAAATTTCTCATATGAAAAACACACCTTCTAGATTCCCAAACTAAAATACGACCAACATTGAAGCTCTTTTTCAAGCTATTCGAGCGCACTTGCACAGGGCATGGACAAAGGTGTTACGAAATTTACTAGATTGTATTTTAGGTCTGTAGGTTAAAATGAAAATTTTAATTTCGTATTCATGTATTGTGTTGTCACTGTCTGATGTTTCTATTTCAAGGGAGAGTGATTTTTTTTTTCAATTTCTTTTGGGCAGATTTCTATTCAACCTTTATTGGAAATTATTATGAAATTTATCTGATTGTATCTTGTGCTTGTATGTAAAAAAGAAAAGTTTTAGGTCCCGTATTTATGTATTGTGCTTCCACTATATCATGTTTCGATTTCATTGAATTTGCTGGTTTTTACATTTTTCTGGGAAGGTTTTTATTTCGCTTTCATTGGTAATCTTAAGGAATTTCAAAAACTTAATTTCTGTGCAGGGAAAGAAATTTTGGATTGCGAAAATATGGAAGAATTTTGAATTGAGGCAATAAAAGACAATCTGAATGTAATGGAAAATGAGGTATTAGAAGGAGATGTTGCAATTGTTCCTAAGGAAGTAATGAAATTTAAGGATGAGAATGAATTGTTTGGTTTCTAAAAAAGGTATGCTTATCAAGTAGACTTTCCAGTAAGAAAGAGAAATTTAAAACGAGGAGAAGATGGAATTGTAAGAAATGTGACATTCACATGTAGCCGTGAAGGACAAATATTCAGTACTGTTATCGGTTCGCTGAAGCAGCAAACCACCATTAAATTCAGCTGTAAAGCCAGGTTGACAGCTTCTTCAGATATTAATGGAATGTGGAGAATTAACAGAGTTTATCTTCAGCATAATCATAGAACAAGTCTTTCAAAGTTTAGGTTGTATCAATGCAATCGAGAATTGAGTGCACATGTGAAACGGAGGCTTGAAATTAATGACGCGGCTAGGATTCCGTTGCATAAAAGCTACAATTCGACTGTTGTGGAAGTATGCGGATATGAGAATATCACAAGTGCAGAGAAGTATTATAGAAACTATATTGAAAAGGTGAGGAAGTTAAGTCTTGGAGACGGAGATGCCTTGGCAATACAATCCTACTTTTCAAAGATGCAAACACATTGTTCTGAATTTTATTTCAGTATGGATTTGGATGAAGAGTCTGGACTAAGGAATGTTTTTTGAGCAGATAATAGGTGTAGACAAGCATTTAAGGAGTTTGGCGATGTTGTCACCTTCGATACAACATACCTCACAAATAAGTATGATATGCCTTTTAATTTGTCCCTTTTGTTGGAGTAAACCACCATGGATAGTCAATATTACTTGGCTGTGGACTGGTGTAGAATGAGGATACAAACACATTTGTTTGGTTGTTTAGGACATGGCTTAAAATGCATGCATGGCCAAGCCCCGATAGGAATAATTACTGATCAGGACAGGGCCATGCAAAATGCAATTCAGATGATTTTTCCAAATACCAAACACCGATGGTGCTTATGGCACATATTGAAAAAGTTTCCTGAAAAGTTAGATTACCATGTTGATAAAGATTCGTTATTTTCGAATATACATGTGTTGGTTTATGATTCACAAACAATTGATAATTTCGAAGCAGATTGGAGAGTGATGATCAAAACATATGGATTGCATGAAAATGAATGGTTGTCAAGGCTTTACAAGAACAGAGGTCGTTAGGTACCTTGCTTTCTGAAAACCACCTTCTAGGCAGGGATGTCAACCATTCAACAAAGTGAGAGTATGAATGCGTTATTTGATGGGTATGTACACTAGAAGACCTCGTTGAAGTAGTTTGTGGAACAATATGAACGAGCCTTAAGAAGTAAGATTGAGAAGGAGTTCTATGCAGATTTCAAGTCATACTCGCAAATGATCCCGTGTGCAACTGTGTATGAAATGGAGAAGCAATTTCAGGTTGTTTACACTATCTCAAAATTTAGAGAATTCCAAAATGAATTTACAGGGAAGGTATATTGTGAGATCATATTTATCCATGATGGGTGTTTGGGCACCATGTATGAGGTAAAAGAGGATGTCAACGAGCCGAGCCGAGTCGGCTCGCGAGCCGAAGATCAAGGCTTGAACTTGGCTAGAGCTTTTTGGGGTCGAGCTTTTTTTTTTGCCCGAGCCGAGCCGAGCCGAGCTAAAGCTCGTCCCCAAAAATAAGGCTCGACTCGAGCTTTTTCAGAGCCGAGCCGTGCCAAGTCCTAAGCTTTTACTTTTTTTCTTATTTTTATAGCAAAAATTCATAAATTTTTTATTGAAAATGTGTATATATAGCAAGTTGAACCGAATTCGTGGTCGAAATTCATTGTTCAAGCTCCCATCGAGCTTTTTTAGCGGGCTTTTTTTGGCTTGAGCCGAGCCGAGCCAAAGCCCGTCTCTCAAAAAAAAGCTCGGCTCGAAATCTCGAGCTGCGAGCCGAGCTTAGCCCGAGCTTTTTCCGAGCCGACGAGCCGTTTTGCCATCCCTCACAATGACCGAATGAGGAAAAAAATATTCTTAGTTTCATTTCAAAAAGATAATTGCCACTTGTTTGAGTTTCAAGGCATATTATGTCGACATGCGGTAACAGTCCCGATACATAATGTTTTGAATTAAATATCATTTTGTAGGGCGTGGAAGATTACTATGCTTTTTTACAACAGAGATTTCATGGAAGTTAAAAAGGCAATGCTGTGTGGTAGAATTGAGGTAAGGATAACAATAATACCCACGAACTCGATACCCGATGGAGACCCGACATAAATGGGCGGGGATTACCCGACTAAATGGGTTCGTGGGTAGGGTATGGAGGTAAATTTTAAAATCCGACATGGGTATGGGTCGGGTGTGGGTTTTACTACAATACCCATACCCGACCCGCATACCCATTAATTTTCTTTAAAAATTATAGAATTTAAAATAAAAGAGATTGTTTAAAAATAAATAAATAAAAAATAGAACTCAAATATCTATTGACATTGTTATCATCTAAACCTTAATATGTTTAAACTATTGACTTTGTTAACGTCTAAAAAATTGTTCAAATTCGCTTGTATAATTTCAACATATAACAAGTTTTTTTCAACTCAAATTCAAGTGAAGCCCAATATTTAATTGATTCAAATTAATTTGGAGCACCTATAACCTATTTATAGTCTAAAAAAATAATAAAAAAATAAATAATTAGTAATGGATTTTTAATGGGTATAGAAGCAAACCCGCCTCCGACCCGCACCCAACCCGCAATTTTTAAATGGGTATATGGGTAGGGTATGGATGTTGTAAATATTTAGTGGGTAGGGTACGTACGGGTTTGACAAACCCGATCCATTGCCATCACTAAATCAGTAAATTGAGGTTTGATTCACTGTTTTGTACCAGCATCAGTGGGAAATGAATCTGATTTTGACTTTGATATAACCAGATAATGTTTTGAATTAAATATCATTTCAATATTTTGATGTAACAAGATCATGTTTTGATGTAAGATATTTACTTTCATGATAATGGCGCACAGAATACTTATGCTGGAAGGATATTATCACAGATTTAATGTGTGAATACTTATGAAACAATCTATTAATGACTTCATTTTATCTTTGAATTGTTTCAAATCTGAATGCGTAGATGTTGGGCAAGTTAGTGACTTCAAATATTCAGTTCCCATGCCATTTCCAAAGCAGCTGGTCATTCACGGATTTATACAGATTTTACCCCCAACCATTTTGACCCAATAATACGTAAGAGTCAAAATGAACGTAAACCATTTAATCAATTAAACTGGAACTGAGACAACTATACCAAGACATTTACTGTAACTGATACATGATTCCCTTTATGAAATGTTGATCACAGAAAACAAAAAAATTGATACATTGATCACAGAAAACTCAAAATTTGATTACATCCTTTCAGAATTGACAGAAGATGTTGATTACATAAACCTGAAAAGTTGATACATGATCTTTATTACATCAAAATGAAATGATAAAGTAGCCTAACATCTAACACAACAGTATCAGCATGATACGCGAATTATATTATGCCAACACCTTTCCTTTCGAATTGCATTCGACTATTCCATTTCCCTTCGGAAGTGTTACTGTCACGAAAATCTCGACCTCTTCTTCGGCAGCTGAAATCCGAGCTAGATTTTTTAACATGCCAGATAAATGGTAATTTAGCAGATTTGGAATCATGGTCGCTAACAATTCTGCTCGATTTTGCTACGTTGACCCATTTCAAATATCCACATTTCCCAATTCTCAGTGCATCATTTGGATAACTTCCCTTATAATAGGAATCAAATTGCAAATTTATTACTATCTTAATAGATGATATCAAAATTACAAGGAAACCACAAACACGAACTTGCTTCATCTTCTTCACCCCATACATTAACAAACATTCACAAATTGTTACAAATGACACATAGAACCCATAACGAATATTTTACAGCTCCAATTTAAAAAAAAAAAAAAAAAAGGGAAAATCTTAATGACACAAGTTAACCCATAAGAATATTTTACAGTTTCAATTTTTTTTTTTTTTTTTTTTAAAAGAAGCAAAATCTTCACAAATCATCCGCAACGAAATTACAGAACTTTCTTCATATTCATTGTTATATATATTATATATATATTATATATATTAATTGAAAGAAATAAATAAATTAAGTAAAGTGTCCAAGTGGTGGAAAATGTGAAATTTACATAGGAGGTCGGTGGTTCGATTCACATTCCACGCGCATATTTAAAAAGTCTTTGATATGACCTTGGGGCATTGGACTTCTTTGATTAAAAATAAGTATTTTTATTATTTATTTATTTAATTTTTAATCATTTCCAAATTAATATTATTTCTGACTGTTGAGACAGTTTCTTATGGAATAATGAAAGTCATAAAGTTTCAGTTTCTCTCCATTAATCCTTGTAGAAGTTATGCATATATTTTTTCTATAAATTCAAGTTACTTATTTCAGAACAAGGACAGAAACATATTCTAGTTATTTCTTTTTTTTCTTGTTCGTATATTTTTCTATAAGCTATTCTGGAGTAACCTGAAGAGTTCTGAAATCACTTGTGATTGCTGCACATAGTGATTCGATCGTTGTATCCTGGAAGTGATTGTCCAAAGAGGTCGCAGCAGATTACGGCGGGCAATTTCACTTTAGCACATCGTGCTGTCACGAGTCTCGATCGATAAATTTTTCTTTTCTGAAATACTATTGTTCTAAATAACAGTGTCTGCAACTAGTTATTCTAACATTCATATCATCACTTACACAGAATAAAGAAATTACGAAGAAAAAGTTCGAAAAAGTAAAATTTCGAATTCCAATTTTTTTCAAATAATAATCATGTTACCTTGCAATTATCTCCGTGGTTGGTTCTTTGGCACTTAAAGGATTCTCGCTTTTAAGGTGATCAACGATATCTGGGTTATAAGATGGAGAAATCAGAGACATGATGGAGGAGTAGGTCGTCCGTTTTGGTCGAACGAAGCTGAAGAGAAGGTTTAATGAAATCTGGGCTGGACGAATGGGTTTATTTGAGTGGTGTTAGTTTTAGATTTACATTTGAGTTTCATTTCAATATCAATTTCATTTGCCTTGTATTTGAATTTATATGATGAAAATGAAATTCAAACAAAATTGCCCAGCTTAGCGTCGGTAAGTGAATCTGTGAGGGAGGCTGGTTTAGTAGCTTATTCAGATCAATCAACATCAACATTTTTTTTATTTTTTTTATTTTAAAAGTGGGAATAGAGAAGAAATTTTTAATTGACAGATATAACCACACATTTTTTTTATAAGCCAAAAATACCCTTCAAGTGCCCATTAAACCCAAACAAAGAAACAAAACGTCCTTAACTAAACGTCCTTAACTTATACAATTGAAAGAGTAATTAAACCACTAACACCCCATCTTTATTCAAAATCGATTCCTTCCAAAAATTAGCTCCAAATCGTTTCTTCAACGTGAATTCCAAATTGAAACGGTTACACATCGATCTCCAAATTCATACGAGGAACGTATGAGTGACCCAAAATGGCAGGTAACTTGGAATGCAAATCTTGGCTTATAATCTGATCTGGGCTGTGTTATTTTTAGTGAAAAGTTTGATATTTTTTCTCTCTTTTGGGGATTTTCTTGTGAGAAAAGGCTCTTGTTAATTACAGCGGTGAGTAATTATTTGTAGCTCTTTCTTTATGGGTTATTTGATGTAAATTTTTCGATTTGTGCTATGAATATTTCGGTCCCGTTTATATATGGATTGACCTCGGATTCTGAATATAGTAAATGTCGAATTATTGTGAATAAACATTTGATTTAGTGCTTTGGATAATTTCCTGCATTTCTAAGGAATTATGTGATTGATGTAATCTTCCTTGCTTAGATTGTCTAGATTTGAATATTCAAACGTAAGTTTTAGAAAATTAAAGTTTCTTTTCTCGCTGTGGGCTTAAATTAGTTGTTAGGGATATGTGTATATGAATTTAAGTTATTTTTAAAATCAATTATTTTCTATTTTTATTATCATAAATTCTTAAATTATTAAGCTGATTATAGGTGAAAACATTGAAAACTGGAGAGAGAGTTCCTCATTAACATGGGCTCATGAAAGAAAATAGATTTCATTGTTGATGAAATGTAGTTATGTAGCCGTTGGAGAATTTGGATTATTACCAATTTCGTTTAGCATATCTTCATCAATGAAATACTTCTAGCCTCCTCTTCTATCTAATAGAAACAAAACGCGAATTTGGATCGTTTAGCAAATGTCACTAAGGGTTTCTTAACCTTTTTCAAAATTGAAGATCAATGCGACAAATTTGCCTGATGTCATTTCTTTGCCTTTTTTAGGTGATGATTATTTCTATAGTGGGTGTCCTTTTTGTTCTCGAGATTCGAGCATCATGTTATCTATTGGTTCCCATGTGGATATCGAAGGGAGTGTATTTAAATATAAAAGACCATCCATTGACAGGCTCCCAGATGAATGCCTATTTGAGATCTTGAGACACTTGCATGGAGGCTGAGAGAGAAGTGCCTCTGCTTGTGTTTCCAGGCGCTGGCTAACGGTCTTGAGTGGTGTCTACAGTGCTAAGTTTTACCTGGAGCATAGACATTCAGGGATCATCAGATCATATGAATGTGGATCTGGCCTCAAATAAAGCAGAAACAATATCTGCAGATGAGGACCTGATGTGGAGTGTGATGGATATACCTTACTAGGTGTGTGGGAGGGAAGAAAGCAAGAGACGTGGGCTTGCTGCTATTGTAGTTTGTACTTCAAGCCGTGATGGTTCGAGGAAGTAATTCTAATCGGGGTGTTATTGACTTGGTTTGTCAGCAATTGCCCATAGTTGCCCTTCCATCAGGTTTCTTTCATTGTGGAACGCCCCTTCTATTGGTGATGAAGGTCTATTCGGGATTGCAAGGGAATGTCATTCATTAGAGAAGCTTGACCTTTGTCAATGTTCTTCAGTTTCTAACAAGAGTACAATTGAAATAGCAAAAAGCTGTCCAAATTTGACAGCATTAACAATTGAATCTTGTCTAACAATTGGCAATGAGAGTTTACAAGCGGTCGTGAAATATTGCCCTAAGCTGCAATCCATTACGATCAAAGACTGCCCACTTGTTAGGGATCCTGGCATTGCAAGTCTCGTCATTGGCTTCTTTGTTGAAGGTAAAGCTTGTCTTGGGTTTTGACTCAAAAATATCTTGAACAATTGATTTCCTTGTTAAAGTGATTATCTTGAAAACCATTTAAAAATGAAAAGAAAATGAAGATAATTTTTTTGGCGTGAATTTCTTTACTTATTCTGATTATTCTACTTCAACAAGGAAACATCTTGGAATATAAGTAATACACATTTTTGGGTTATGTTTACCTATAAATATATGTTGAGGAGTTAATTAATTACACATTGATTAGAGAGTATTGTAAAGAAAGATGTAGTTTAGCATCTAGATTTTTTTTGGATTCTTTGTGGGTTGTACAAATAAGTAGAAATTGATAGATGTAGTAAAACTTGATTATTTTTTCTATAATACTTGAAGAGGGGGGGGGGGGGGGGGGGGTTGGTGAGTGCAAATTCTATGTAATTGTAACAATTTATTATATAGTGAAAAGTTTTAACGAGGGTCCATATACGTAGGCAAGTTGTCGAACCACGTAAATTTTTGTGTTCGTACTTATTTTCTGGTTTGCTTATTATTTCTTGAACATCAAAATTCATGTGGGGTTAATTAGAGAAGGATTTGTATGTAATTCCCAACAGTGGCGCGGTCGATGGGAAAATCGATGTCTAATTAACAGAGCATTAGGTGGTTTGAAAATTTTTTTGGAGTAAAATAAAATATGTTTGGAAAGTACAGCGTGGATAAATTTGACTGGAAAATTAATTTTGACTTCTGATAAGTACAAGTCATGGATGTATTGATTTAGACAGGACTGCAAAAAGTTTTGAAGAAAAAATCAACCCAAGTTCTGACAAAGAAACTGAATCCAGCACGAGTGATGAAGATTGTGAAGATTTGAATTTGAAGGCTGCTAGGATATTACAACTTTGTTTGGCAAAAAATATTATTGCAAATATTTATGGGATATTTGCTGTGAATGAACTATGAGAATTGTTGAATTCGAGCCCAAAGAAAGGTACAGTGATCCACCAGCGAAGGCCCAATAGTGACCCAACGGATCTTGACCCACAGCTAAAGCCTAAAATATCACATTGGGATGAAGGCCGAGGTGGTACGTCAAGCAAACCCCTTTTAGCCGACCTGGTTAACGCCTAGCCGATGTGCTTTATACTCAGCCGGGGCGCTTTACGGCGTTGACCAGAAAAGAGATGGAGTCAGCGCCCATCCCCTACGAAATGTAGCAATGATTACGGTTGAAAAGTAAGGTTGTCACATCCATGAGTTAGGGTGATGACAAGTGTAAAGTACGCCACGTGTCGTGATCTGGGATAACAAGTTCCTCTATAAATAAAGCACGATTGTCTCCAAGTTAAATGTTAGCAATTTAAGACTCTTAACAAGATATTTCTCTCACTCCCTTTTCTCTCTTTTATACATTTATATTTCTCGCACCCAATATATATTCGCCACAAATGAGTACTGACTTTGGCATCGGAGTGCAAACGGGAGCCACCTCGGTTCCCTTTGCAAACTGATAGTTTGTTATAGTGCGCAGGAGATCCAAGTGTTCAAGAGGGAGGAGCTGAGACGTGTTGGTCCAAGATCCAGTTAGATTTTGTGGTCAACATTTTGGCGCCGTCTGTGGGAAACCATACTGCTAACCACGAAAACACGTGGTAAAAAGCCACACATAGAAAGGTAATCCTGAAAAAGGACGAAGAACCTCTCACGAAAGAACGGATAACTACAAAGAGCTTTGAAAGATAAGCCGGTTGGCCTTGAAAAAGGCAAGAGCTTTGAAAGATAAGCCGGTTGACCTTGAAAAAGGTAAGAGCTTTAAAAGATAAGCTGGTTAACCTTGAAAATGGTGTAGAGCTTTGAAACATAGGTTCGTGAACCTTGAAAAAGGTAAGGAGCTTTGAAACACAAGTTCCTGAACCCTGAAAAAGGCTTAAAACTTTGAAACACAAGTGTATTCACCTTGAAAAAGGCATAACACTTCGAAATATAAGTTTAGTAACCTTGGAAAAGGCGGAGAGTGTTGAAACGAAAGTCCACTCATCTTTGAAAGACAAGATAAGATTAAGGAATTTTCCTAAACATGAACGAAAGTGATTGTGATGTTAACCCCCGTAGGGGAAGAAGTGGCCAACACAGCGAGGGCGAGGTTCCTCAAGGACTCCATGAAAACGCCAATGAGGAAGTGGTACAACCTAACCTGCCTCTCCGGCACCGAAATCGCCACATGATGCATGACATGACACGCATGGCGGCTCAAATGCTGGAGATGCAGAAGCAGTAGATAGAACAGACTGGTGCAATGAATGCCTTTATGGCCAGAGGGTATGTTATGAACGAACCCGTGATGCCTCAGCAGTACCCACAGCCACATTATTCACCATCCGAGGCAGCCACTGCCTCGTATTATTATCAAGATCCACAGGCATATGCCGAGGTAGAATTCGAGCCCTCCTACGAGCAAGACCCGGAGCATGAAGCACATGAAGAACAAAACCCACTCCCATCTAGACACACGGGAGGCCTCTCCCGCAAAATCCGGCAATGTCTTCAGCCGAATAGGAGGGTTATTCAGGGGCCAACGACGGGGGCAAACGGACCCAGGTCGGCACAATGTCGCAAAGCCTAGAAATAGGCGGGAGCGACGCGCTGAAGAAGCCTGGTCGCATGGTCAAATGTATAGGGACCAACATGGTACGGGAGCGGAAAGGTTGGCATCAGTACATGAGCCTAGGAATAGGCAGAAAAGAAGAGCCGAAGCAGTTCGGACAAGGTCTCGCAACGAGTTACCAACCCACGGAAGGCTAAACCACGGCCATGTTTTGCCACCACAAAAGCAAGAATATGCCCCGCCGCTCTATGACCAATACCATGGTCCAATGTATTTCGGTCACGATGAGAACAGTGAACTGCCCTCTTACGAGTTGGATGACGAAGAGGTAGTAAGTCCCTTCACAGAGGGCCTCCGTAGATGCCCCGTACCTCATGACTTTGAGATGCCAGAAATAGCAAAATACTCTGGCTGAGGCGATCCTGATGATCACCTGTTAAATTACCGCGCCAGCATGGAAATAACCGGAGCCACTCCGGCATTGAAATGTAAAGCTTTTGCTTTAACCCTTGAGGGAAGTGCCATACGATGGTATAAAAAACTCCCTCCTGGCAGCATTCACAGTTGGAGAGATATGAAGACGGTTTTTAAAAATAGATTTGTTTCCTCCAGGCCTGGCCAACTCCCGCTCCAACGCCTTCAAGATCTGAGGCAATGAAGGGACGAGTCTCTGAAAAGTTACCTAGCTAGGTTTACTGAAGAGATGCATATCTGGGAAAATATCACAGAAGCGGAGATGTTTTCTGCTTTAAAAGGAGGGCTAGATATGACCAGCATGTTCTGGAGGGATGTCCGGAGTAAGAAACCAAGGGATTACAATACCCTGGTAGACCTGATGAAGGAAGAGATTGTATCGGAGGAAATGGCTAGGGCCAGAGATAATCATCCCCAAGAGAGATATAACATTGGATATTCCAATGAAGCGGGCCTCAAGAAAGGAGGAAACAAGGATAGGGTCGGCGGTAATCGAGGTGGTGCGCCTCGCCCATTTCCAGGGACAGGATCTAGCTTTGCCGCAGAAATCACGGAAGATATCCCTCACTTGCACTCTAACACTCCTTCTCAAAATCCTCCCACGGCTCAAGGGAGAGTGGAAAGCGGCCGAAGTGGAAAGCAGCTCATGATTGGGGCTTACTGCGTCTATCACAGATATTACGGTCACGCAACGGAGGATTGCAAGGAAATCCACATGTTAGCTGACCAAAAGGGCCAGGGGAGAAGGGGAGGTGACTATCCCCCCGACACAGGGAGAACTCAAAAAACTGGTGGTCAGAAGTTCAACCGAGCTGATAGGAGAGCTCCGTGGAAGAACTCAACTAAGGAAAGAATTGACAATCGTCAAAGAAACTGGAATAAGGGCCAGGATACCGCCTCGAAAAATGCTAAAGATACACGGGAACCGCCTGTGCTTGTGGCCGACCTCCCCATTCGTGAAATCGACACAATACTGGGAGGCCCCCACCCAGGTGGAAGCACAAACAACTCCCAAAAGAGGTACATCAGAGATGCCAAACAACTCGCCAACGTGAATTACCATATTCATTCACATCCTTTAGGGATGCCTCGGATAGAGCCAATCACATTCACCCAAGATGATGCCATTGGAGTACATTTCCCCCACAATGACGCATTGGTTATCAGGGTAGTGGTGGCTCGGAGTGGGCTATCACGAATGATGGTGGATGATGGTGCTTCGGTAAATGTGATTTACGGGGTAACTTTTGATAAGATGGGGATCAGCACTCCACTCATCCCGGTCCCGGATCCAATATATGGATTCACGGGAGACAGCATAACCCCCAGAGGGTCCATAACCCTAATAACTGAGGTGGGGCAAGCACCAACTATTTTCAGAATCCCCATGAAATTTTTGGTTGTAGACAAAATGTCCTCATATCATGGCTCAATTGGGAGATCAGGTCTCATTGACTTGGGGGCCACAACGCATACGAAATACATTTGCATGAAATTCCCCACGGAGCATGCGTTGCAATTGTAAGGGGAAGCCAAACTGAGTTGCGGGCCTGTTACACGAATGCAATCCGAAAGTTTCAAGATCGAAGCTTGAACATGATTAGCGATGTAGCTATGGCTGAGGCTGCTCCAGACCCTGAAAGATTGGGTGGAGAGCTCTTTGAAAATAAGGACATCACGATGACACTAGAAGAAGACTTGGAAGACCTGGACCCAAGAATTGCAGGAGACAGTTGCTCCACCTCGGCAGAAAGGCTAGAATGCTGCGGCGTAGACCCACATGACCCAATCAAGGAATTGCAGATTGGGTTGGATTCACCAATTGAATACAAAGATCAATTGAAGAATTTCTTACTTAAAAATCTCGATGTATTCGCGTGGAAGCATGGCGACATGGTTGGGATTGATCCTAAATAGGCCTGCCACAGACTCCAGACTGACCCACGAAGCCCCGGGCATAGGCAGAAGAGAAGACCCATGAGTTCGGACAAATATGAGGCCTTGAAAGACGAGATCACGAAGCTGTTGAAAAATGGCTTCAGACAGTGCCAAACGATTGAAGAAGAGGGATCCTGGATGAACCCCCTGATCGCCTATTTGAAGCATCAGACAGTGCCAAACGAGCCAGAGGCAGAAATACTCTGCGAATTTCGTACTCTTGGACGACCTACTTTATAAGCGGAGTTACACCTCCCCTTTGCTGAGATGTGTGGGGTAAGAGGAAGGGCAGTATGTAATGAGAGAAATCCATGAGGGCATCTGCGGCAATCATGTCGAGGCGTTATCGCTAGCTCGGAAAGCCCTCAAACAGAGATATTTCTGGCCTACCATGCGAAAGGATTCCCATGACTTCGTGCGCAAGTACGACAAATGCCAAAGACACGCGACCATACCACACCAGCCGCATCACGAGCTAACTGTGGTGACTAGCCCTTGGCCTTTTGCAAAGTAGGGGGTTGACATTATTGGTCCTATGCCTAGAGGTGCTGGAAACAAATGTTTTGCGATAGTAACAATCGACTACTTCACCAAGTGGGTTGAAGCAGAACCTCTGATGAGGATCACAGAGGCCAACACCACCAAATTCATTTGGAAAAATATCATATGTCGGTTCGGAATACCACACTCGTTGGTTAGTGACAATGCGAAACAGTTCAAAAACAGAAGCGTCGATGAGTTATGTGACGATTTGGTAATTAAGAAACTGTTCTCGTCTCCACATCACCCGCAGGCCAACGGACAGGTCGAAGCTGTGAACAAGATCATAAAAATAACCCTGAAAAGGAAATTGGAATCCAAAAAGGGTGCATGAGTAGATGAACTCCCACAAGTGCTATGGGCGCTTCGAACCACCTCGCACACCGCTACTGGTGAAACACCTTTCTCCCTGGCATATGGAGCCGATGCGGTATGCCCCGTTGAAATTGGAATCCCCTCGCTTCGTCAAATTCATTATGACGAAGTTAGAAACGAGGAAGCACAAAGGGCCGGTTTAGACTTCCTCATGGAGAAGCGAAGTGATTCCCAGGTGGTGATGGTCAGGTACCATAAAAAGATGGCTCGATACTACAACAAAAGAGTAAAGAGTCGACGCTTTAATATTGGGGACTTGGTCCTCAAAAAAGGTTCTCCCTTCAACACAGGAACCAGGAGTAGGGACTCTAGGTCCTAACTGGGAAGGTCCTTACAAAGTATTCGACGAGGTGGTGCCTGGAACATACATGATTGAAGACCTGTCTGGAGTACCCCTATGCAATCCTTGGAATACGAACCATCTTCGTCGTTATTTTCAATAAACTAAATTCCTCCTCAATGATTGCAATATTATCATATGATTTCATAAAACTGTGGGTCAGCTGCGTTGGAAATTACGCTAATTTTTACATTAGACAAACGTAATGGATAAATGCAAGTTCCAAAATTACTTTGGTCATGACACCATACGCCCACGGTATACATAAAAATTGTTGAAAATAAGGGACTTTTATAAAGCCCACACGGCGATCATTGCGTAAAAATTGAATGTGTTGGCACCATAGAAAGGGGTTCATGCAAATTCGCTTGCATGAGTCCTACAAAGTGTAATTTAAGAAACGATCAAATGATTGTCAAAATCAGATCTAACTGGTACACATAAATGCCTCGAACCACTCGGATCTAAGGGACTATACTCGTCATGTCATGTCGCCATATAACACGATTGAAAAGATTCAAATTTAGCCAAATGTTGTCGTATAAACCAAAATTCTTGGTACGTCAAGTTAGCTCATACGTACGGAGCGCTTTCTTGTGCGAAGTGTTGGACGTTTTCACAAAATTGTTGATACTCTCATACATACACTTAGACGTTTGCAACCATGCATAAAGGATAAACATAAAAGTTCTTGCATGTCAACAGGTTCAAATTTGAATACAAAATTTCTCACCCACTACGGCACTAAGATCCGATCTTAGTGAGCTTTCCAGTCCCAGTTTGCTTACAATCATGAAAGAACCAACAGATTCAGAAGAACTAAAACGAACTGCAGCAAACAACACAAAGCATACAGGAATCCCTCCCCACTTTTATTGCTTCAATAAAAGAACAATTACGTTTTTGCAAGGAACACAACAATGACACAGTTTTTCTCTGCAGGTCTTTGTGACTCTTGCCCAAGTAGATACAAAATTCGTTTGCAGTTGACACCCCCAACTGCTAGGGTCAGATTTCAAGTTTCTCCCACCAAGAAACTCCCCCAAACTGTCCATGTGACTGTCATACATGCGCTAATCCGAATTTTCATGCGTAAACAGTTCGAAATGTCACGTTTACAGATAAAACATGAATAAGTCATTTCATTCATAAAATTAAGGCATTTACAAGTTGAATGAGTGTTACAATGTCAGGTGCCGGGGCACTTTAAAAAAAAAAAAAAAACTAACTAAAACTAGCAAAACAATCAGTAGTGAAGCAAATGCAGAAGAAAATTATTGTAGAGGAGGGACATCTTCTAAAGAACCCTTGTCAGATGCATCCCGAAGGTCGACAGGAGCATCTTGAGGCTCGGGGTAAAAAGCTTCAATGGAGGACAGGTCCAAGATCGGAAAAGCCTCCTTCACGTCCCCCAAAGCCATCCTAGCCCCTAAGTTCCCAAAGACCCTCTGCATAGCCTCGTATTCTGCGGTCTCTTCAAAAGTATCCTTGAAGTTCTGAACTGCTTTCGACACTTCTGTGTCCAGAACCTCCTTCACCCTGGCCGCTATGGTACGCTCCAAAGCCTCAGCAATTCTGGAGTCAATATGCTTCTCCAGAGAAGTATAATCTTCCTCAACCTTCTTCCTAGCTTCCAGTTCCCTCCCCAGTTTCTCATTGACCGCCGCCACTTCAGTTTCCAGCTTCAACTTGGCTGCGTTAGCGACGGCCAGGGCCTCAGAGGCGATAGATTGTGCGCGGTTGGAATCATCCAGCTTCTTGCACAAGACCGCCACGTCTGACTCGGAGGCCCGGAGGTCATGCTTCAGTTTGTCGTTGTCCTCCTGGAGGCGCTTCGCATTAGCCCTCTCCTCTGAGGAAGATTTACGGGCTATGGATAGCTGGGCCTTGAGGTCATTGATCTCCTCGAGCATATTGTCCGCGTGCCGGAGAGCAGTCTCAGCATTCTTTTTGTCCTTCTGCGCCTCATTCACAGACGACTTCACCTCGTCAATAAGGGCCAATGCCCTGACATTCATGGCCTTGGCGGCGAGCAACTTCTGGGACGGACTAACGCTGGAGGAGAAAGCAAATCAGCCCTCTGTCCAAAACTGCTCAGTAATAAAGGTGGCCCGGGCTGGAGGAGAACTGGGGGAGTCAAATAGAGAAGGGCTGAAAGTGACATCTTTGGGAAGAACGCTTGTTTTAATATGTTTAAGTTCTTCTGCCCCCTCCGGTGTCACCTCATAGGCCAACCCTGGAATGGGCACAGTTGGCTCGTCCTCCAGTTCGTCAACCATTGGTGGCGGAGGCGCAGAAGTGGACTCCTTGCCCTTACCTCTTTTTAGCCTCTTCAAGGGGGCAGACTCCTCCTCCAGTAACTGCTCAGATATGACTTCGGACAAGATAGGTGGCACTGAGGCGTCCTTAGTCTCCCTGCCCCTCTTGGATCCGCCTCTATTCGACCTCTTCCCCTTCCCTTTGGCAATACCTCTTTCAGGGTCTGCCTCCCCCTCAATGTTGGGCTGTTGAGGACCCACTGGCAGCAAAGTGGGCGGTGGCAATAGAGCTGGAAGGGGGCCCGAAGTTGGGCAGTAGACTTCTCAGACACTTCCTTTGCCACCCCAACTTGCAGGTTGGCCAATACCACCTTCAGTTTCCTCTCAACTTCACTGCCATGGCGAAGCGCAGGGGGGACCTTCGTAGCCATAAGCCCCTTTAGGGAAATCTTTGAAAATTCCTTGGAACTTAGCAAGAAATAAAGGAAAATAAAGCTGCAAGCAAAAAGGCGTAGGATGAAACAGCACTAGGGAAACGAACTTACTCATGGCTCGCATAAGACCGTGTTTAACAAACAGCTTGTTTTGCTGAATGACCCCTTGAAAGGTACCCTTGTAAGCGAACAAGCGCCTCACTGCCGCTAGGTCTGCGTCGGGGAGGAGGTGAGCATAAGTAACCCCTACCATAAACCGATGACATATTAGTAAGCAACCAAGAAAATTGAATGGAAATTAAAGGAGCAGAGGACGCGTGATGCTTAAAGACTCTAAAACAAGTGCAAGACTCACTAGGTATGGAAAGAGTTCGGGGAACGGTAATTTCTGGACTGGGGTCCACAGGGGAACTCTGCCACTCTCCAGCAACCCAGAACCACTGGTTCCTCCAGTTCTTTATTGAGGTAGGGTGACCGGTGATAACGGGAGGATAAGAGCCCCTGGGAGACAAGTAGTACCAATCCTTGACGTCCGACCTCACATCTCTCTCCCTTCTAACCGATTTCTTCAAAGTATAGAGAGTGTGAATGATGTACAGTGAGATCGGATGATCAGGGTTGACCTCTTGCCACACCAACCAAGTGCCCACAGCTTGTGTCCAGAAATTGGAGGCCAGTTGGTAGGGGCACATGTTGTAGCTCCTAAGTAGTGCCCTGAAGAAGGGGTGTAGGGGAAGCCTCATCCCGCAAGAGAGGGCATCGTAGCATATGGCCGCCTGGCCCGGAGGAGGGCTGCAAGGTCGGCAAGATGGTGTAGGATGCACCAATTGGTCCCCTTCTGGTAGCCTGAATTTTGCCGAAGTCGCGGCTAAATCAACCCTTCGAATTTTGGTGGCGACCTCACTGCTTTCCCATGACTCTGGGTTTGGATCATGATCAACGTGGTAGCCTGAAACCTTGTTAACTTGGTCGACCCACTCCTCTACTTGAGCAACCTCCTCTGCAGACAAACCCAATTCTTCCCTATGTGCCCTAAAAGGGGCCCTAACGGTCAAACCAAGGTCCTGGTGATCAGAAGAAGGGTCGGCCGTCCTTTCTCTCCTTAGATCCCTATCTCGTTTGCTCCGAAGCTCTGCCAAGATGCCTCCTCTTTGAATGACGGATGAGCCATGTAAGTTTGATGTTTATCTTCTTCGCTGTCAGAATCACTCAAATAGATTATGTCACTGTTTTTCCTATTTCTCCTCTTAATCTGCTCCCTAAAGAATCGGGAACTAAAAATCGATAAAGAGATGGGGCAGAAACCTCTGACGGGAACCGCCATTGTTAACATCTCCTGTGAACCCGTTCCCCCAACTCTTTCCATTTTTCTTTTGTTTTAAAGGTAGGTCGGACTCAATGAAAGAAAAGTAAGGTGCAAAAGCAAAATTTTCAAACCCACAACAAAAAAAACTAAGAATAGAAAAATCTCGCATATACAGAGACCAAGAGGTTTACCTTCAGATGACGAATGCTTGAAATCGCGCACTGGGAATGAAGAACTTGCCGGTAAAGAAACTGTGGAACAGTAAAGGCGGACGCTGGGTAGAAAGCCCTTGGGGGAGAAAACTCTAAACTTGCAGGAAAAAGAAAAAAAACGGGAACAAGCTTTCGCTAAAGTATTGCTACGAAGACTCTCAGAAAGTGGTAAAAGGGAAAATAATGAAATGAAGAAGGATTTATAGGGATCCCAACGATCTATGTTCATCGATTTTTGTGAGCCATATGATTAATGTGGTTAACCCATGCTTCTTGAAGAATGGGCTAATCAAAGCGCCAGCCGTCAAAGGGAGGGACAAAACCGTTCAGCTACCACAGTGAATACCAAGCGCTGCGAAATGCTACTCCCCTCCCATTTCATATATATATATATATATATATATATATATATATATATATATATATATATATATATTTTTTTTTTTTTTTTCTTGGAAATAGACACCAATAGCCCCCCTAAAATTAAATGCGCCGCCTAAGGAACGCGCTAGTACGATCCCGACCCCATTTAGGAGGGAAAATTCGAGGCAGAAGATCGGCTATAATATGGATCCGAACCTTACATAAGGAATTTCATTATTGACTCCCTCAGAAGTTAATGCTGTGAAATCATGGCAAATCCTACACGACCATGAATGATCCCTTCAGATTTGAGGGACTAGTGTTGAATCCGGGCTCAAAGAAAGGTACAGTGATCCACCAGCGAAGGCCCAATAGTGGCCCAACGGATCTTGACCCACAGCTAAGGCCTAAAATATCACCTTGGGATGAAGACCGAGGTGGTACGTCAAGCAAACCCCTTTTAGCTGACCTGGTTAACGCCTAGCCGATGTGCTTTATACTCAGCCGGGGAGCTTTACGGCGTTGACTAGAAGAGAGATGGAGTCAGTGATGGGACGTTGCCTTTACCAAGACGTGACAGCCGCCCATCCCCTACCAAATGTAGCAATGATTACGGTTGAAAAGTAAGGTTGTCACCTCCATGAGCTAGGGTGATGACAAGTGTAAAGTACGCCACGTGTCATGATCTAGGATAACAAGTTCATCTATAAATAAAGCATGATTGTCTCCAAGTTAAAGGTTAGCAATTTAAGACTCTTAACAAGATATTTCTCTCACTCCCTTTTCTCTCTTTTACACACTTATATTTCCCGCACCCAATATATATTCGCCACAAATGAGTACTGACTTTGGCATCGGAGTGCAAACGGGAGCCACCTCGGTTCCCTTTGCAAAATGATAGTTTGTCATAGTGCGCAGGAGATCCACGTGTTCAAGAGGGAGGAGTTGAGACGTGTTGGTCCAAGATCCAGTTAGATTTTGTGGTCAACAAGAATTATGGGAAAAACTGGAAGAATTGTATCAGATTAAGAGCTTGTCAAATAACTTGTATTTGAAGGAGCGGTTTCATTCTTTGAGAATGAATGCATGTATGAAAATCTTAGATTATCTTAGTGTTCTCAATGGGATTGTTTCTGATCTGAAATCTATTGGAGTTAAGATTGATGATGCGGATAAAGTTCATCTGATCTCTTCCATCCACGTTTGAGCACATCATGTTGATTTTATTGTACATGAAGGAAACGGTGGAATTTTCAGAAGTTATGTTGATTAGGTTGAAGTGACAGTTCATCTGAAAACGCTTTACTTGTTACTGAAAAGTAGAAAAGATGTAACTTCATGAAGAAGAAGAAGGTAATGCGTTGGAATTGTAGTAAATCTAGTCATGTGAGAAGAAATTGTCCAAAATGTGGAGTAGAGTCGACTAACTGCTCGGAGGTGGACAATGCGACTCTCCTGGTGGAGGGGGGTGATGATGTACTTTAGTAAGATGGGACTTCCTTATGGCATGAAGTTAGTTGCCATAATAGATGATGTGTTCTTACTAGCGGATACATGTGTTTGCACACGGACATTGATTTGACGTTAATGTAAGGTGTGTGGTGAAATTGATGTCGATGACTGATGAGCTCCCAAAGAAAGCCAAACATGGGGGTTGCACCATAATTTTTTAGCAAAGTTTATTTCAACATGAGCCGATGAAAAGCTCAGAGTTCGTTGATAATTCTGAGTGGTTATACTCATATGGTGGAGTATGTGATCTTCAAAGTGTTAAATGCTTGCCTGTTTACCCAATGATTGAATTTGGATTTTTTGGATTGTAATAATTTTTGTGTCAAGGTGGAGATTGTTGAGTTTTGACCCAAAAATATCTTGGACAATTGACTTACTTGTTAAAGTGGTTAACTTGGAGACCAAGTTAAAGATGAAAAGAAAAGGAAGATAATCTTTTTGACGTGAATTTCTTTTCTTATTCTGATTATTCTACTTCAACAAGGAAATATCTTGGGGCACAAGTAATACACATTTTTGGATTATGTTTACGAATAAATATGTGTATTGATGAGCCAATTAATTACACATTAATTAGAGAGTATTGTGAGGAAAAATGTAGTTTAGCATCTTAATTTTTCTTGGGTTCTTTGTGAGTTGTACAAAGAAGTAGAAATTGGTAAATGTGGTAAAACTTGATTATTTTTCTTACAATATTTGGGGAGTTTTGGTGAGTGTAAATTTTATATAATTGTAACAATTTATTATATAGTGAAAAGCTTTGACGAGGTTCTGTAGATGTAGGCAAGTTACCGAACCACGTAAATTTTGCGTTTTATTTTCTTATTGGCTCAATTATTTTTTGAACATCAAAATTCCTGTGGAGTTAATTAGATAGGGAATTTATTTGTAATTCCCAACAACTTCAAGCTCTTAACAGCTCGGATTGCTCTCTGGCTATAATAGGGTATTATGGGAAGTCTATGACGATTTTTGTCTTGAGCATACTTCAAAATGTGAGCCAAAAGGGCTTTTAGGTAATGGGTAATGCAAGAGGTCTCCAAACACTAGCATCTTTGGCAACCACTTCATATCGGGGGTAACAGATTTGAGTCTCGAAGCCCTCAGAAAGGGCTGTCTGAACTAAAAGTAATTGTGTCTTCAAAAGTGTTTCTTTTTGAGGCCGTAGAAGAGGAACCACAAGGAGGTAAATAATTTTAACTTTTTTCATGGAATGAAAGTTTATATTACCCATTTAATTTTGTTTTATATATTCAAATCCCGATTTGTTATTTTGGGTTTTTCATAGCTCCTGGAATTCTTTAGAAGCAATATTTTTGCTAAAATATGATGAGATGTTGCAAAATCCAAATAGAGCTATTATTAAGGATTATCGTTACTTGATTTCTTTGCTCAATTTTGAGATTTTCCATACATTAAGGTAGGAAATAGTTGGAGAAATGCAGGACAAAGATTTTGGGAGTGATTTGGATTCCTAACTTGCTTGGGAGCATTGATTTGGAAAGAGAATTTATTCTTGATTTGGGATTAAGATGGATTGTAGTGTGTTTTGGAGAATAAATAGATTCACAAATCAATTTAGTGCAATTTGATACACCATTTTACCTTTCTTCTTCACGCAGAATGCTATTGAAGTCCCCATCAATAACCAAGGAAGAGTGTGATTTCTTCCAAACTCCATAATGTTATTCCAAAGGGGCCTTTGATTAACAATAGTGTGGAAACCATAAACAAATCTAAACTGAAAAGTGACGTTGGTTTCCTTACATGTTGCTTTTAAATGGATGATTTGTTCACTAACACTCAAATTCTCAACATTGACTTTGAATGGGTTCCAAAGTACAAGCATCTGACCAACCCCATGAGTATCAAAGTTGTGAATGAATTCCCACCCTCAAAATTTGTTTGACAGAATGCGTTTGAGCTTCAAATCGCAAAGCTCAGTCTCCAAAATACCAAAAATATCAATAGAGTTGCTGTGAATTAGACTCCTAATTCCATTTTGTTTTAGGGGTAAATGGAAGGCCCCTAACGTTCCAACTTGCAATCTTCATGTAAAAGGCTTGCTTAGGGGTGCTTGCCCCTTTTTATTAACGACCAACGACTTGCTCAGAGGTTTTCTTAACTGGCCTTTCACTTTCTTGAAGGACAGTTTGGGAAGCATGATTTCCTCCAATAGGTGGTGTTTTCCTCACTTTTGAACCTTCACTATGTGTTTCCCCATCAATTACTATAGCTTTACCCATTTTCCTAACTTCGATCCATTGCATCGACTGTCGAGGCATTGTTGAAATCTGGGGGGAACGTCCTTTACACTATGAATTGGCCCTGCATTCCTGATTGTCGTTCCAACATTCAGCCCACTTTTGTTTTGCCTCAGCATTACTGATTTCTGAATTTTATCCAGCGTTACTAGTTTCTGTACACTGTTTTTCATTATCAGTTCGAGGCTCATTACTCTTCTTGTTTCCAGCTTGAGGTTCTTTAAACCTACATCCTTGATTGGAATGCCCAAAAGCTTGGCAACCTGAGCAAAACTTCGGTTCATATTCATAAACAATGTCTTGTACAAACTTGTACCATTCGACAAAGTGATATTGATATTCCTTACTAACTCAACCTCAACCAAAACTCTCGAAATTCGTTCCTTGGTTGAAGTTTGTCTGTACATATTGGTTTCCCCACCCAAGATGCTAAGAACTTTTGAATTCCAACGTTCAAGAGGCAAAATATGCAAATTTATCCAAATTGGCAATTAAGTAAATTCATATTTGTCAAAGCGAAACAAGTTGAGAATGATCTTAAGTATGAGTTGTCTTCCAAACACAAAGTAAAGTTCATCCAACAACACCTTTTCCCTCTTCACCAAAGTATTAAACTTGAATACCAACCATCCACTATCATGTAATTTTAGCTCATATAGTTTAATCCCCAACTTTTGCATATTTGGTTTCTAAGAATCTTTGTACTTCGCCCTTAGGTACAAGGTTCTAATGGTAGTGAGTTTCTAAAACTTTCTAAGAATCTTTGTACTTCGCCCTTAGGTACAAGGTTCGAAACTCATGGAAGGCAAAAATCCACTTTCTAGAATCGAGGCGACAGTCCTTGAGGATCAGGACGATCAAGGGAGAGTGGAAAGACCATGAGTACGATACGGAGAAGGCCCCAACGAGGGAGTCGGGTCGTTAAAAAAAAAGACGCTTTTTTTGTAACGACCCGCAGTCTCACCGGCCTCGAGTTGCGCGGTCTCACTGGGCATCGCACTCATGGACTTTCCACTCCCCTTACGGATCTTCTGAAGTGGGTTTTTTGCCCTCCACATGATTCGAACCATATACCTAGGGGATAAGTAAATTGGTCTAATGGTAGTGGGTTTCCAATAATCAATGTACTTATCCCCTAGATATATGATTCAAAACCCATGGAAGTCAAAAACCCACTTCAGAAGATCACGAGGAGAGTGAGAAATCCATGAGTAACCGTGCAACTCGAGGTCAGTGAGATTGCGGGTCGTTACATTAGTAAACTAGCATCTCAGGTGAGGAAACCAATATGCAGAGACAAACTTACTTCAACCAAGGAACGAATCACATATTACATCTTTTTCTTGCATGACACAACGAAGATCCCTATTTGAAGAAATAGTTATTTGAGCAGGTTTTGATCCAATATCATGACTGAAGTGGACAGTACAAATGGATCAGTTGAAATGCAAAAGAAGGGAGGAGGTGCAGACACAACGCAGATACCAAAATAAATCGTGGCCACAAGTGCAAATCATACTAACAAACACATGAAGAAATGCGAGCTATAATTTAAAGAAACCTGATATATATTCTACATAAATGTGGCTATGGGCCAAATATTTAGAGCCTGAAAGTTACAGTTTGCACTAAATTGTCCCATTAGGCAGTCAGAAAATCTCCTACCAACACTCCGTAACAGAATGTTCATTTATATAACAAATCTATACACCCATCTAAAGCCCAGAGCAGAAATTCCAAGCAGAAGACTAGTAAAAGACTTTATAGAACAACAAACCTCCAGTCATACACAGTCTGCCCCTTCTACTTGTTGACGTGCTAGATATCTTTCTCTTCTTTCTTTCTACAAAATGGAATTTGAAATGGGAAGCATACGAATAAATACTAAACAGAAAAGGGAATGATAATCGTACAGAAAAGTTTCCAAGATCAAAAGATACCGTACCCATTCATCGATAACGAGTCCTTCACCAATAAATGTTGGACCTGCATCTTCTGGAGGCTTGTTGCGGGCCTCCAATTCAGCCTCAGCATCAGCCAACTGCCGCTTCAGTTTTTCTAGAGCCTTCAAAGATCACAAGGGCAGAGAACCTCATAAATCAACATTTTCAGTGCAAAGATGTGTGCAATCATCCATAAAAATGCATTCAAAAGATGATTCTTCAAAGCAGTTCAGTGAATGCAATATGAAATGCAGGAACCACTATTAGAAATCTTTACTTACAGGGCTAGAACGTTCCACATCTAGAAATACTACCCGAAGAATCTGCTCAATAGCCACTTGATCCCTCTGTGCTCATCAAACTGTATCAAGACAACATGAAATGATTAGAACCAATCAGGAGAAATTTCAAACAGACTTTCTTATACAAATCACATTTCTAAGGCCTTTGATAATGTGATCTGCGCAACAAGTAAATTATTTTCAATAATATGGTTACTATAATAACAATACCAATAAACATAATTATTGCAATTGAAGAACAAACTAAAAAAGTACAAATATACAGCCATCAAGACAATTATTTTCAATTGGTACACAGAAATAAAGCTATCAGGAGATGAATGCGACAAACCAGTTCTGCTATGTAGTCCATCGGTCCATTCACCTTTAGGCTCATAATTTTAAACTTCACCTTGCTCTTCTGATCTGTTGGCTTTTCATTGTTCTCTGGAGGCTCTACAAACTTGAATACTAGTAGATTCATCCAACACCAGGTCCAGGACAAGAAGTAAGAAATACATAAACACATCCTTAAGTGCCCTATTATTATTGTGAAAGATATGGAACTGTATAAATCCACATATAAATATTACCAGTTGCTGTAATACTCTCGCCAGGAGCGAGAACTGCCCCAGGAGGTCGCATAAAACAGCTTTTTGGTGCTGTTGTTTGGAACTGAAGCAACACCAATAAAAATGACTAATCAGATGTAAGAAGAAACGAGACGGTATATCATATAAAAGGGCCTAAACTAAATCAAGGATATGCAAGACCAAATTGTCAATCATAAATTTCTACAGTCCATCAGCATTAAAAAAATGAGGATGGGGGAGTAAATAAATAAGTAAATCGCTAGTAATTTATCATACCTTGAAAGCCACATGAGACTTGCTTGTATTTTTAATCTTAATAGCACTTTGGACTTGCTTACCAGGTTCATCTGGAAGTAATAAAACATGTCAAGAAATGTATTGCACAGAAACAGAGGGATTTTGCAAGGAAAGATTTAGTCAATCAGGATGTTAACATTGATAGGATGTAAAGTGAGAATAAATAAGAATAGATTGCCAGAAAATTAACTGAAAGATTGTTAAATGAAGATCGAAACTATTGACCCTATTGAGATAAATGATGTCAAGAGCCTGAATGGTAAATATCAAAAGAACTAATATCAAAAGTTGGAAGAACAGTAGGGCGAGGAGAAGGGAGGATGCTTAAACTCTCAACTCAAATGAATAATTTGAATCAGATAACTTGACACATCATTCTTCTGCAAATGCTTTTAATTTCCTTGACAAGTCATCATTCTCAGTGGTGCATTGACCTCTGGTCATGAGAGCAGCCATCTTTTACCATTAAAACTTCACTTTAGGGCTTTCATTTATGCTCTGGCTCCATTTAAATGGAATGTAAATTATTTTTTTGATTTATTTGTGCTTTCTAGGTAAAATGTGTGATTAAAAATTGGAGATAGTAAATGTAAATGGTTAAAAAGTGATATGGGAAATTGTGTAAATTAAATTTTTGATTTTTTTTTTTTTTTGTATTCTGGCCAATTAAAGGCGCCGCTGAACGGACCAAGTTATAATTGGATAAATGGAAGTTTAGCCAATTTTCATTACAACGGTCTGTAAACGCGCTCTTCATATTTTTTCCATGGCATTCACACTGATCAAATTTAGCACATGGCGAATTATTTATAGCATTTTAGATCTACTCAATATCATCTCAAGTAAAATTTCTTTCTTTGTAGCACTTGTCATTAAAAATAAAAAATAAAAAATCTTCAAAATCTTTATCCATTAACAAAGGCAGGCTATAACATATCTATTTATCCTTATCTGCGTATAGCTTATATGGAAAGCATACAAATTGAACTATCTTTGCCAAGAGCATAAACAGATCAAGCTTAATTCAATTGAATAAACCGTTTTGTCAAGCAAAATTAATTTAAGCACAAAGTATTCCGAACACCTACGTATATTGTAAAAACAACTAGAGATCAAATTTCCATAAGTAAGAAACAAGGAAGAGAGAGAGGTATTACAAGGAAAATAGAGCTTGCTGGGGGGATCGAGCTTAAGACGACGACGAGCTGGGAGCAGAGATCTGGCAACAGAAGAAACCGAGCTGGAACCATGAGCCTTTAGTCCTTCCACCTGTGAATTCTCATTAACATTATTATGATTATTGCAACTCTGTTGCTGCTGATTGTAATGATCAAAACCGGAAGACGACAACGTCGTAGTCGAGTGCTGGTTCCGGAATGGAAGCTTGAATAGGCCCCAAACTTTGGCATCCGATGACTTCTCATCGGAGAATTCCATGTGAATTTCCGTCGCCGGAAAGCGTAAACGGCGTCTTGCTGAGAGTGTTTGATATTGGGTTTGTATTTCGTTTGAAAAGTTCTTTGTGGAGATTTGTTGGAATAGCAAAATAACTTTATAAGATATATTTCTGAATTTGTTATATTGATTTAAATTAATACTTTTCATTATATTTTTTAATCCTAAAAACACTCTAATCTTTTAAGTTTTTTTAAAATACTCTACATTGTGATAATTTTTCAAAAAATTTAGAATGTTCTTTCTTAGTTATATATTCTATTGTTATTCTATTGAAACTTCATCTTCTATATCTTCGTATTCTTCTATAATTTTATGAACCGTATTTATATTTTTTACTGTTTCAACAGAATTAAATTCTATTATATTTAAGATAGCATAGTCAATATCTTCGTATATTTCTTTTAATTTAAATTGTTCAACAGAATGTATATTTTTAGATTTTTCAGCAATAACTAATAAAAATGAATTTTTTTTTTATTTTCTCAATATAATTTATGATCGTAGTTATTAGAAGTTGATACTTGTGAAGTATCCATAAATTATTGAGTTGGTAAATTATTATTCAAAATTTTCTGGTATAAGTCCATTATTTGATCTAGTAAAATATAATAATCTGCAATATATTATTCGTATTTTTCTAAAAGTTTATTATATTCTTCAGAATATATGTTTTCATTTTTCATTTGATGTTTAATATCTTCCATTTTATCTTTCAGTTTTTCTAAAAGGTTATCAAGTCCTTCGATTGTATATCCTGGCATTTAAGTTTGGACTTTGTCCTAATTTTATTTTCTAATTCCATTTTGAGCTATAATATATCAGAATAATCTATAATATATTGATCATAATTTTCTGAAAGTATATAATATTGTTCAAATGATTCATCCATATTTATTAAATGAGATATAATGTTATCTATTTTTTCCATTATTTTTTTAAACAAATTATCTAATCCTTTAATAGTATATCCAGGCATTATAAACACAAAGATAAATAATTTATAAAGTTTCAAGTAATTTTTCAAATTATATTAGTATTTGAGAGTTGATAATATCTATGTCAGCCATAATATCTATATTTGGTTCAAAAGGTATATTATATTTTGAAATACTTTTCTTTCTCTTTTCTAATTTATCAATTATATTTTGAATATCATGTATAATTATAGATCTTGCAGTACCTCTAGCAAAGTTTTCTATTAAATTTTCTTTAAAACTTTTTAATATCTCTTGTGATGCGTAGAGTTGCTCTTGATATCCTATTTTATCAATTTCATTTTCATATTCAATACTTTTTTTACTTTTGATATTCTTTTTAACTTTATATGGACCTCTCTTAGATCTAGGTTTTTCATGATATAATTTCTCTCATTCATGATATTAAGATTTTCAAAAACTAGTAAAGAAAGATTCATCTCTTCCATCACTGTCATAATCTATTACAGAATCATAATCATTATCACTACTAAACGCATATCCTAAATATAATTCATTATTTATTTCAGTGTTATCACTATCAAGCCAAAAATAGATAATCGATTTTGTAATTTCTAATCCTAATATCCTTTTTAATGTTGGAAATATAGCTAACAAACATGGCATATAGACATGATATAACTTTTTTGGTCTAGTAAACTGTTTATGCATGAATAAAGGTTCAATTATGCTATGATATTCGTCATTATAAGGACTGTTTTGATAATTAAATTTAACAATTCTGAATTCTGTCATGTTAAAAGCTTTTCTTCCTCCTAATTCCGTAAAGATAGATATATTAAGAATACTAACTTCTTTTCCTGTTCTCAGTACCTTTGTATTCTCCTTCTATTGTTAGTGACCTTCAAGCTTACAGGTTTCTGCTCCACACCCTTTAATGGCCTCCTACCTTCACGGGTTATTAGATAAACCTGGATGCCTTCACTGTATAACCTCTTTGATGGAAAATATTTTAGGACAGAGTGTAGGGAGTTTTCTTAATAATATATTTTCTTTTTGGAAATAAGATTCAGAAGACAAGAATTTAGAAACTCAACATAATTTGATAAGTAGATTGAGATTTTATTGATAATATGAAGATTAAAATAGGATTGGTATGAGAATTTTTTCAAGATAGAAAATTTCTTGGCTTTCTCACAAACTGAGTGCTCAGCAGCTCAAGTGAGTTCTGTCTTTCAACTAGCCGAGGCCTCTATTTATAATAATACATTGGACACAATTACTTCACTGCTTACATCATCGACCTAACAATTTCACAGCTTTTATCACCTAAGAACACACATGTCCCTATATTGTTTATTACATCACATGACCCTTAATTATAAGGACACTTATCCCTCTATTTTTTGGTCTTTACATGGCCCCTACATCGTTCTGCATTGTTGCATTAAAGTAAATCTATCAAACAGCTTCCACATGTCCATCAATTTTGTTGGCATGTAAAGCAGATTTATTAAGTGGCTTTCACATGTCTATCAATTATGTTGGCATGTGTGGCAAGATTGTTGACTTTTATTTTCCTCCATTAATGAGTAGGGTCCATCCATTATACTGGCATATGCATTTGAATTTTTTCTCATACAGGTTTTTGGCAATGTTGTAGATAACTTTAATTCCCAACACCCTTCGAGATCTAAATCATGACATTGTAATGTTTGGTACTGGCTTTTTATTTTTTCCAACTTCAATTTGAAAATTTCGAGCAACATACCCAATCGTGATAATATGCTCAGCGGGATAATATATCATTCCATCAATTTCAGGACTGATCGAATAAAATTTTAAATATATGGGTGTTCATTGGGCAAAGTTTAAAATTTCTCCTTTTAATAAATCATCAAATTTTTCGATTTCTTTCAGATATTTTCCTGGATAGATAAGATCCAAAAATCCATAATCAGCTGTCATTTTTGTCATGACGGGATCTCTTCCCTGAGTAACGATCAATCGTGGGTATACATGGTCTCCAGACGAAATATAATAACAATCACATTCTTGAAGTTCATATATAACTTCGACAGTAGTTTTATATTCGTTTTCTTTTGGTAAAAAAGGGGAATCATCCCCCTCCTCAGCACAAATTCTGACTACATTTGTATGTTCATCTTTGGCATTGATTGCGAGTGTGAGTGTGAGTATGTCTTTTGGTAATGTGTGGAGTAGATGCCTGATAGTACATTGATGAGATGTACGGGGGGTGAGTGTGACTTTTGAATGTCCTATAAATCTTCTATCTGTAAATCCTGGCCGGGTGGAGTGTTAGAGACACTTAGATCACTTCTATTAGGTGGAGACCCATTATCCCCTTAGTTGAGAGGAGTGATGTATTGATAGAGGAGCATCCCATAGATTTAGGATCTATTCTTGTTTACCAGTTAGGCATGTGTGGTGACCAATCTAGTGAGCATATGTGGCGATGTGTGTGATATGTGTTCTCGAGGAGAGAGATACACGGAATGGGATAGGATAATTGTGTGAGGTCTTTTCATGAGGTCATTTATGCATTGTGGTGTATATGTGTTGGCCATAGTGTTTGATTAACTAGCAGTTAGTCTTATGTTCTTGTGTGAGCATGTTTGAAAAGATTTCTGTATTATCTTATGGTTATATCTGTCATCGCATGTTGTATGTTCTTGATTGATTACTGTGATTATCTGTCTTCTGCTTGGATATATTTGACCTTAGTCCTAGCGAGTAAATGGAGCAGGTATGGTGTGTGTTTCAAGTACGAGACACGAGGTAAGGTCTGTGATTCCAATTTTATTGGATTACCTTGATTGGGCAAGTATAAACATTGTGTTGTTTTTTCTTGCAGGTTGATTGGGTATCAAGGTGGAGATTTGTTGGGTTTTTGACAGTAGTTCATATATAACTTCGACAGTAGTTTTATATTCGTTTTCTTGAAGTTCATATATAACTTCGACAGTAGTTTTATATTCGTTTTCTTTTGGTAAAAAAATGGAATCATCCCCCTCCTCAGCACAAATTCTGACTACATTTGTATGTTCATCTTTGACATTGATTGTTATTTTTCGAGGATTGGCTTCATTTATGACAACTTTTTTGGGACTTGGTTCATCTCTTTTAATCGTTGGTCCACCACTGCTTCCAGAAAATGTACCTATTTGTATTTTTGATATAACATGTTTGGTAATTAACGATTCAAACTGATATTCAATCTCAATTATGTTATCGCTCAATTCTTTTGTATAATTGTGATGAAATTTTGAGATTTCCATCAATTGCTTGAAACTTCGTTAGAGAGTTTCTGCAAGTTGCTCAATTCCAAGTTTTATATCTTCAGCCTCCTCTGTGAGGAAGTTCATTCGCTGTTTGGCGTCTATCAAAGATTTTTTGATATTATCCATCTGCAAATTCAATATTCCTGCTTAAAAAATCTGCAAGATAATTATTGACACATTTAATATGAACTATATCAAAATTTTAAAATGCCAAATAGGCTTACCATCTATAGAGCCTTCTATATTGAGGTTCTAGTGGTAACTTATTTTTCACTAAACCTGCAACTTGAGAATTATCAGTTTCAATAATGAATTTCTTGAATAATAAAAATAATGAAAATTTCTTTATTCCTCTAATAATTGCTAACAATTCTTTCTCATGAGCAGTATAATTTATTTCTACTTGGTTAAATGTTCCACTAGAATATCTGCAAATTTCATTAAGATCTGTTTTTAGTATTGCTGCCCAATATTTATCAGAGGCATCAGTATTAACAATTAGATTATCTTTTTCATCTGGTAATCTTAATTTTGGCAAATTTTTACATTCTTCCTTTAGTGATTTGACAATTTCTGTGTGTTCTCATTCCATCCTTTAGTATTTGTTTTTCTGAGTAAATTTGAATTTTATGTATATTTTTTTATAGATTTTCTATAAATCCTTCTGCATAATTTAAATATCCTAAAAAATTTTGCATTTGTTTTTTTTATTCTAATTTGTCCGGAAAACATTCTATCTTCTTAGATATATGGGTTTGTAACTTTATCCCTCTTTTATCTATTGATAATTCAAGAAAATCAATTTCTTATTTTTCTATTATAACTTTATTTTTTGAAAGAACAATTCCTTCATTTTTACATTCATTTATAAATTTCATTAAATGGTTTCTATATTTTTCTCTATTATTAGAACATATTAATATATCATCAACATAGACAATTAAGAATTTATTAAATTTTCTAAATATATTATTCATTCTTCTTTGATATATTTTTGGTGTATTTTTTAAACCAAATGGTATAACCATCCATTCATACTTACCTTGGGGTGTACTAAATGTTGTATACTGAATACTATCTTCTTCCATTTTTACTTGCCAGAATCGTGATTTGCAATCAAATTTAGAATAATATTGTTTTCCTTTTACAAGATTTATTAGTACCTCTTTATTTGGTAAAAAATATCAATCAAATTTAGTATATTTGTTTAGTTATTTTTAATTTATCACCATTCTAACTTTTCCTCTTTTTTGTTCGGAATGTTTCATGACCTTGAAAGCTAGACTACTATGGGGTCCATTACTAGGTTTGATTAATTTTTGGTTAAGTAATTCTTTTATTTGAGTTTTAAATTCCTGTGTATCTTGTATGGTATACATCATTGGTCTAACTCTTATAATAACATTTTCTGTTGATTCTATTTTAGCTTCGGATGATGTGGTTTCCAAAATAATAATAAATTTTCCCCACAAATATTTTCTAATTGATCAATGATTTTTTCCATGTTTGTTTTTAAGATTTTTTTATACATTATTTTTTAATTTCATTTTGTATAATTGGGGTTTTCTCCCATTTATCACTACACTGTGTTGGCTGAACTCTGTAAGGTCTAAATTCTCTTGATATTTTTAGTAAATGTCCGCAAGGGGTTTGTAACATTATCATGTAAGTATTTTGTTTATAATACTGAAATTGCTGTATAAAGTCATTTCCTAATAATATGTCACATTCTAATTTGTTATAACTATATATCTTGTTTACAACTATTTGTTTACTTCCTAGTATTATATCTATTTTATCAGCATTGTTAATTATTTGAATAATTTCTCCTGTAACTCCTGTTATTTTTATTCTTCCATCTGTATTCCATGATTTTATTAATAAATTCTTAAATATTGTTATATCACTTCCTGTGTCTATTAATAATTTAATGCACATGTTGTTATATTTGTTTCAACAATAGTAACTTGAATATAAACAGTTAATGGAAAACTCATTTGGTCATTCATTTATTCAGCTTTTCTGCATAGTATAGTTTGATCATTATGAGTTATATATAATCCTTCACGTTTTATACTATAATCTTCTAGTCCATCTAGGAAGCTCATTCCCAATAATACATGAGGATTTACCATACTATTATCTACATGACATGGTACTAAGAGATATATTCCTCCTATTTTTATTGGTACTTTAACTTCAAGTTCAGTCATATGTATTTGTCCATCAAAATTTATATATCTATACAGATCAGTTCTATTAGATATTAGTCATTTATTTCTGTTTGAAGTTATATGACATTCACTAGCTCCCGTGTCAATTAGTATATTTGATCATTTTATATGTTCTATTCCATTGAAATATTCACCTTCTATTTTCATATTTCCAGCATTTCTATTAAGTTTTATTTCTCTTGTATTACTAGTTTCTCCTAATTGTTTTCTATTAGACAAACTTGCTGATCTTCTAATTAATCTGTCATCTTCAAATGTTATGTTATTATTAGGGTATTCTTATTCTTTTAACTCTATAATTTCTGGTTTATTTTTTGTTATAGTAAGTTCATAGTTTCTTGGGACTAAATTTATTTGTTTATCTGGTTCCACAACATTACCAAAATCTTTGCATTATTTATGAATTTCAATATATGGTTTTTTAGAATAAATATTTCCATAATTAGAATTAGTAAATGTGTATAATGCTCTATATTCTATAGTCATAATTTTATCTCCTGGTTCCATTATATCATCTTTATGTAATTTGAAATGTAGTCCTAAAAATTCATCAAAATTTCTATCTTTTAATGATATACAATATTTTGGGTAACATGTAAATATTAGTTTCTTATATGCTAAATTTCCTTCTACTATTCCTAAATGACTGTCTTTTAAATTTATAATTTTTCCATCATGTAAATTTACAGTCAAAGGCGAATCTAATCATTCTCTAAACAGGGATTTAAACATTATTTGGATATCGGCTAAGTAAACATATTGAATCTTTTCACTTTATTTTCTATTGATCTTTGTTAATAATTCTGTAACCATATTTTTTATTAAAAGATTTAATTTGTGTGTTCCTTGAGTGGTTCTAACATCTATTGCCCTTTCAATTTTATGATATTCATTTATTGCTACTTTTTCTCTTTTCCATATCTGTCTAATATTTTCCATTTTCCTATTTTCAAATCTAAAGATAATTTTTGTATTTTTCTGAACTTATTATTATCAAAAGTTACTTTTAATCCATAACCTTTTATTCCTTCATGTTCTTGTTTATCTATGTTCTTATTTGTTTATATTTCTTTATTCTGATTCTCATTCATTGCTTTCTGAATATGTTTCACTTATATAGACTTCTTGATCATAATATTCTTCAATATCAGATATTTTACTTAGTTCACTTTCTATTTCTAGATATTCTTTTTATAATATTTTAACTTTCTTTTTGTTACAATCAATGCTTATATGCCCCATTTTTCCACAATTCCAACATTTGCATTGACTTTTGTCTTTCTTATAAGTTTTATTTTTCTGTTTTTTATTTGGATTATATCTTCTTTTGTAATATCTTCTTTTAGGTTTTATATATCTTTTCTTAAAGTTTCTAAATTTTTTGAACTTTCTATTTTTATATTTTCTTTTATAATTATATTTTCTTCTTTCAGGGTTACATCCCATTAGGGTAGGTTTTTCCATGTCTTCACAACATATTCTAGTTAATTTACCTGATTTTTTTAATAATTGTCTTTGTTGACACATATATGCTAAATTTTCAAATATGAATTTTATCCTTGATCTTAATGTTCTAGGTGTTCCAGGATTATCTCTGATAAATTTTTCAAATTCTATTTTAAAGTATATTCCCCATGAACCTGGTAATTTATTGTAATACATATCTCTATATACTTATTGATTTTCATTACTATAGAATTGGACATAATAGTATTCTTTAAATTCACAGGTGTATTCTTTGATTTTACACATATCATATATTTCTTTATTTATTAATCTCACTCTTGCATTATCCTTTTCTCTAATTGATTCTGGTTCAGCATTACTTATCCAATTTTCTCCTAAAAATTCATCCGCAATATAATCTACTAACTTTTCTATTCCTTTATTTTATTAGTTCCGTTTGTACATTTCTTCTTATTAATGCTTTTGTATCACTACTTATTCCTTCCTACCAATTTCTAACATGTCCTTCAAATGGTGCTACTAAAAATTTTATCATTCTATCAGTATTTTCCCATGTATCATCTTTATTGTATAAAAAGAATAGTATCATTGAATCTGCCCAAGTTAATAAGGCTTTTTAGTATCTATTTTACAATCCAGGTCTAGTTTTGTTCCTCCATGATTAATAGGTTTATCGTAATTATTATTTGGCTCAAATCTATCGTTATATTTTATTCCCTTTAGGTGGTTGTCTGTCTCTAATTCAATCATAATATTGTCGGTGTGGTTTACTATATAAGGGTGCATAACTTTCATCAGAATCTGGTAATTCTTGTTTGGAAGTTCCTATTGGAGCTGGGGTAGGTGCTCCTCCAGTATTCATTAAAACTTGGTATTCATTAAAATTTTCTAGGCTTAATTGGTCAAAATTTTCTATAAACAAGTCTAATTCTTCATTCATTTTTATCTTGTTCTTTTTCTTCAGCTTTTAGTTTTTCTAAAGTTTTTTCTATGAATTTTTGTAATTCTAATTCTTCTTCTAGTATTTTGGGTAATATGTTTTTTCTAAATTCATCATTCATATTTCCTGCTTCTATTATGATTTTTTCTTATTCAAAGTGTTTCTTTTCTATTTTTAGTATTTTTTTTATGAGTTTTTTGTCTATTTTCTTATCTTTGCTTTTACTATTTTCTTTGAATTCTCCAATCTCTAATTTTAGTATATTTATATCATTTCTTACTTCTTTTAATTCATTTTTTACTTCTTGTACATCACTTATTAATGATTTTATTAATATTTTTAGATCTTCAATATATTCACTTATCGACATTTTATGCTCTTGGTTTAATAATTTGAGGTTTTTGTACATTAAATAGTTTGTCATACATATCATCTATTTTTATTTCTAATTTTTTGATTCTTTCTTCTATTGATATGATTTTTTCATTTTCATTCTTTTTTATTTTCTCATTTAACTTATCTATTTTTTCTATAATTATTCCAAATATTTTATCTTGATTAATTAATTCTCCTGATTTTCTTTGAAATTCTTTTAAGATTTCTTCATCTATATTTTTAACTTCTCCTATCATCTCTTTTAATTCTTTAAATTGTATTGTTAGTTTATTTTGAATATTTTTTTTCTTTAATATTCATATCTTGTATATTTAATTGTTGTAATTCTTCATTAACTAATTTATCTTGTAAATTTATGTTTTTATATGTTTTCCATAAAAAGGCACTTATCCAATTTAATTGCACGTTAAGAAATCCATCAGATTCTCCTCATGAGCTTAATAGTTGAAATATAGTTGTATTAGCTCTTTTTATTTGGTATGATCCTACTGGTAAATTAATATTTTCTATTATCTGATTTTCAAATTTTATTTTTGAAAATTCTGTCATTAATTCCTTTCTTTAATATGTTCGATTTCTAAGATAAGTTCTGTTTCTTATTTTGCTTCTTTATAATTCATTATTTGATATTCATAATATTCTTCTATTGATCCAATCATTAATTTTCTATAATATATTCTATAATATTTTAGACAGTCTTCCAATGTGTTAGTTTCATCATATTTTTCTTTTCTAGTTTTTTCTTTGTCTTCTAAAATCGTTTGAATTTTTGATAATTGTTTTAAAATTTTATCAAAATATTCTCTCTTTTTGTCCAATAATTTTAATCTTAATTTTTCTTGTCGTTTTATATTTCTTTCTTCTTTTATTTGATCCATTAAATTTCTTCATTGTTCTACTATTAAATCTAATTTTTCATTTATTTCTATGTCTAGATATCTAACTAATTGAGGATCTGCTCTATGATAATCCATTTCTATAATCTTTATATAATTCTTCTAGTATATCTTTGTGGATTAAATCTAATATTTCGTTTATGATAAAATATTCTTTTATTATATTGAAATTTATTAGATCATAAATATATCTCCTTATATCTTTGTCTAAATTTTTTAGAGTTCTCAAGATTTCTATTTTATAATTATAAGGTAGTATTAATGTATGGATAATTATAAATCTTGATATATATATATATATATATATATATTATATTCATTTTTATTTTTTGTTATATAATATTTATCTTTTAGATCTGACATATGGCTCTGATACTAATTGAGGGGTGCTACTATGAGCGAACAAAAATCAAATAAAATCATGAACAAAATTAATAAAATTTCAAGGATTATGTTGTAACTTTTCTAAATCCTAATGGATTTAGTTGAAATATGATATATAAGGGTATTTGTGGTAATTTATAGTGTTTAAGGCTATTTTTAAAAGATATAAAATTGTTAGGGTATTTTCAAAAATTGGTAAGTTTTTAAGGGTATTGTCATGTATTTCCTCGTTCTTTGTTGGGAATGGGGTGGACTAGCGTGCGTCGTGATTCGGGAGAGACGTTTGTGGAAACGTTTTGGACTTAACTAAGAGCATCTTTAATTGTTTATATATATTTGATCTATGTGACAGTTAAATGGATAAATATCTCACTCATATTAGTCCCTGTTTGGCCCCCTTTTTTTTAAAATCAAATTTATTTAACGCTCAATCTCAATATCCATCTTAGTCAAGCTTACTATTGTTTTAATTTTCAAACATTTTTTAATCACGCATTCTCCCAAAAATACTATTAAAAAACTACAATTTTTTCCAAAAAATGGGAGCCAAACACACGCTTAATAAAATCGATAATGAAATTTAAAGTTTATCTTTAATGATTTTTGTCTACAATTTTTTATTTATACACATGTCTTCAAATTAGCATCATCTCAAATAATAAATTTCCTTAAATAAATTAAAAATTTAATATTTGCATAGCCACTTTGTCAGCACGTTATCTATATCTGAATACAGTATCAGATAATTTCCCTTCAACGTAGCATCACTTAGGCATGAAAATCAATAATTGGAGATGAGATTATTAAATAATTATTTATTTTTCTTATGTGACAATGATTTTTTTCCGAATTCATAAATTATTAGAGATGCTCTTAGAGCATGTTGGTTCCTAAGTATTTTCTTTCTCAATTTTGAGAAATTATGGAGTTTTGGAGAATGTGTACTAGAAAAGTGATTGAAAATATAAAAATGATGGGTCTTATAAGAATATATGTGGTTAAAAATAAATGTGAAAAAAATGCATAGAACCAAATGAGCTCTTAATCTTATAACTTGTACTACTCTTAATGTTATAACTTGTACTTGCTTACATCAAGACACATGGTTGATAAGTGGGGGCAAAGGAGTCATTGTACACATTCATAAGTCCGTGTGTACGACTAGAATTTTCCAAACGTTTTATCGGGCAAAATTTTTAGCAAGCATAAGTAAACTTGTTTATAAAGGAGAATGTATGATTAAAAAGAGAATTTTTTTGAGTTTATATGTAATATTATTTTATTGATAAATGTATTATTGAAAATAATAGAGAAAAATGTATTAAATTTTTAATGGGTCTCAAACAAGTCTTACAATTTTACTAATCACTTTTTATCAAACATATATTTTAAATTAATTTTTAATTAAACATATATAAAAGAGGAAATTTAAAGGTCAAAATTCATAAATAAGATGTAACATATATAATTTCAAAAATCAGGTTATAATTAGAAAATAATTAATTAATAAATTAGAATAATAATATCCTCAAATACACCATGCCCTAATTAGTTTCTCTGTATCTGTACGCTCCACAATTCACTCTCTCAATTTCAAAATCGTCAACATCACCCATCACTGAGAGGTACAATCAATGGCTGTCAATCTAAAGACAACATTCTTTCTTCAGAGTAAACCGACGGTAGCCATTCAATTCCAATAATCAAGCCTTTTAGGTAAACTTTGTTTTAATTTTTGGAGCAATGACTAGGTTTTTGCTAATCTGGTTTCGATTCAGTGCTTTCTAACCAACAAATTGCCTTTTGAGCTTAAAAGTTTGACAGTGTGATTTTGACGATTGTCTCAAGGTCATATTTGTCTCAGGTATCATGTTCACAATCTCAGGTCACATTTTTCGATTTCTCAAGGCACATGTTCGTATTTTCAAATCACATATCCAATTTCTCAAGTCACATGTCCAAATTCTAAATTTGGAGCAATTGTCGATCTATTCTATTTGTGTGTGGGGGGTGATGACTGGGAGTTATTATTGTCATGGTGGTTGATGTAGGTGTGAAAATGCATTTTCAACAAATCTATCAACACACGCAATAAATCTTTTTGAAATAAATCATTCAACTAATTGTGCATACATCCAACTACGATCAATCGACATACTACACCCTGTCAAGTGAGATACATAATTATCAAAATTTAACAGTAGAGAATAGTAACCATTGTTATGCACTATTTTCAGTATTTATTGAAATTTAAACTTTTCATCTAATTTAGTGAAATGAATGTTGTAAACTCTAATATATTATCTAATATATATATATATCAAAGTTGTTTAGTTAGCAAAAGTTTCCAATGCCAATTTTCGGTCAAAACTCAACCATTATTTATGATTTTCTTTTTTTCCTTTTAAACATTTATTACTACAAAATACAATGTTAATCTATTATCTATTATTTATTATATTAAAGTTGTTAAGTTAGTGTAACACCCCGAGTTCCAAAGCACCCGGTTCATCACGTCATCGTCTTATCTAACTTTTAAAAATAACGATTTAGCGGAAGAATAATAATTTTTTCTCATAATTGGCAACTTTTAAATAAAAACCAAACGGTAAATAAAATTTAATAACTTTGAAATTCTTGAAATAACAATTCAAAAGAAATCGTTTAACAAAGAATATAAGATTTGCTAGCATTCTAAAATTGAACATGAATAAAATAAACTTTCTATTATTTAATTATTATTGCCACCACATCCATCGCCCTCCATATCTGATATCTGCAAATGTTGTTAAAAAAAAGAATGAACATTTCATAGAAATACTCAATAGGTTCATCGCTAATAATTAATTTACAGAATAACTGAACACGTGATTATGCAAGTTATACAGTGACGTCGTCATCATCTTCTTCATAGACTCTTTTATTTTTTAAAAATTATAGGCTCTTTAAAAACATAGGTTGTGGTAGTCTTGTCTTATGCATTAAAGCACGTAAGTTATGCATAACATCATCATAATCTCGCCTCGTCTCGTGCATTAAATGCATATAAATCACGTAAAATCACATAATACATGCAATTATAATTTAAACTAATTAGTGGGGGGGTGAGTCTACGTTATTTCTCGAGTTTGTTGAGCGGGAAAACGTCAATCTTCTAAACATCCAAATGCATCATCTAGCCAATATAAAATAAATCTTAATCTAATATTTTGGAATTCAAATTTTTTTTAAAATGAGAGAGTTTTTTAAAAGAAGAATAAATGTTTGGGGATTAAATTGAAAATCAAACATAGTTGGGATTTGAAAAGATTTGGACCGAAATAAATAATTTTGAAGACTATTGGATTGACTCATGATTTTTAGAAGTCTTAGGGACTAACTAATTTATTTTCAAAAGTACAAGGACTAACACTGCTTAAAATAATTTGGGCTGGAATAATGAGTTTAAAACAATGGGCTGAACTTTAACACTTTTAAAAGATAACAGGGACTAAAATAAAAGATTTTAAAACTTGGGGACTAAATGGCCTTTTAATAAAATCAAAAAATATATATCAAAACATTTCTCTCTCATTCGGTTTAAACAAATGATAAACAGAGGACGAGATGGCGATCAGAGCCCTCTCCGATCTGGGCTGCCGCCGGCAGTGAAGCCGGTGATGTCGCCGCCGTCGCGTGGCGGCGATAGGAAGGGCGTGTGTGAAGGTTTGAAAGAAAAGGTTTTTGGGCTATTTGGGGCTAAAACCGTGGTTTAAGGTGGCGGTTTGGGTGGTTTCCCAGCGAATACTCCGGCGAAACAGGTCTGGCGATTAAGGTAAGGTTTTGGTTACTTTATTTTCTCTATTTTGGGTTTTTTTTGGATGAATTTGGAATTTTCTTTGGGTTGGCAGTAGGCGATTCTTTATTTGTGCGGTGGCGGGTTTCGTGGTGATGGAGGCTCAGCTGATTGGGTATTTGAGTTTGGTGGCTTAGTAATGGCAGATTGAGGGTTCGACATTGGGGTTGGCTCAATTTGGGTATCGCAAGTGGTGAAAAATGAGCTGGGCAGTAGATGTTTTCTTGGGGCGGTTGGCGACGCTGAGCCTGGCGGCGAAGTGGGCAGTCGTGGTGTTCGTTTGGTGAAGGTGGGATACTGATCGGAGGTTTGAGGCTCGACATTGGTTGAGGTTCACAGTGATGCTGTTGGTGTGGTTTCGGATCAGCATTAGCGGTGGCGGTTGATTGCGGTTATGTTTCTTTTCTTGGTGGATGGATGGGCAGTATGGTTGGGGGTACTTCGACCGGCAGTTGGCTGGTGGTTCAGTTTGGGGCGATGGAGGTGATGGACTGGGGAATTAGTTGAGTCTGTGTTGTTGGAGGAATTGAGGTTGGCGAGTTTGGCCGTCGTTTGATGGAGGTTGGTCATGGCGGTGGCAGTGGTGGATTTGGGCTGTTGCATTCTGTTGATTGGGTTTTGGTTGCTGTGTGATTGAAGGCAGCAAGCCGCTCAATTCGTGGCTGTGTACGGTGAGGAAGGTGGAGAACTTGCTGTGTTCGATAGAAGAGGTGGAAAATAGATGGTAGGAAAATATTTTTTAGGAATTGATTTGACTGGAAATTATTATCCTGGAAAATTTTAATTGGAACTGTTTGATTAGATTAATTTTTCAGGTGAAAAAGTGAGAGATTTTCCTAATTTTGTTGTTTGATTGATATTATTTTTCGTGGCAAATAATCAAAATTTAACTATTTTAATAATAATAAAAAAAATTAATTTTTCACTCATTTGTACTTGATAATAATAATGTATTAATTTATGAAAAAAAATAAGTCAATTAACAAAAATAAAAATGATCAAACGTGACGCAAAAGAATTTTCCACCTTAGCTGGAAAATATTTTCTCAGCAAATAGGTAAGAAAATATTTTCAAGACAAATGAGATAGTTGTACTTTAAATTGTTGCACTTAAGAAAATATTTTTCAAGACAAATTTTTCCAATCAAACACCCAACAAATGCAAAAGGTGAAAAATATTTTTCATAATTTGACATTTTCCTGGAAAATATGCATGAATCAAACACAGCCTTACAGAAAGTTGCTGCAACTTTGGTTATGTATTGTGAATGAGAGGGGGTATATATAGGTATTGATTGGTTGAGATGTGTTATAGTTGAAATAGAATTGTGAAAACTTGTACACGATTAGAATATCAAATAATTTATGACTTCTAACGGGACAAGAATTGTATTAAAATTTGATTTAAAATTTTTTTGGGAATTAAAATAATTAAATTTTGAAATTAAAACGATTTTTGGATTTAAATAATTTTAGAAACTTGGAATTGACTTTAAATCAAACTGGACTCGATTTCATATCTTAGCTCGAAAATACTCGACATGGCTAGACGAACACGCTTAATTTTAAAATAGGTGAAATTATAACAACACATTTTTAAGAAGTTAAATAATAATAAGCATTAAGTTATCAAAACTATTACAAAATTTGAAAAATTCCCTTATACACAGCATTTATCATTACATTTGTTGGGTTCCCATCATCATCGCATATTCTAATATTTCATCATTAAAAATTCTGTCCAATTTTCCAAAGCATGATATATTCTTACTATGCAGATTATCAAAGTAATATTGGATTTGAAATGACAGTAATACCCATAGACGTGTTACTCACGAGGACCCGATACAAAGGGACTGAGATTACTCGACTAAATGAGTTTGCAGGTCGAGTATGGGATAAATATAAAAATCGGACATGAGTATGGGTCGGGTGTGAGTTTTTCTACAATATTTATACCCGACTAGCATACCCATTTGTTGCATTAAACAAAAAATAGTCTTTACAATGTACAAACACAAGTCACAATTCACATACCGTACTTCTTTTATTCTCCTAAACACAATCGCACTCAATATATGTAGTCAAAAACAATATGTAAATAACAATTACAAAGGGTAATTGTTAAGATAAAAATAATTATTTCTCTACGTTTCTTTCAATGGATCAAACAATATTCGTAATTTGTTAAGGACTTCAAGTTTTCAAAGAACTGGATATCCAGCATGCATCCTATAATCCAATATTGAAGTTTGAATGTACTATCCAATAACAAAAAAGTGATGAAATCTTAAGCCATCAAAAAAATAAGCAAAAAGAACTTTACTCAAAAGAAAACCTTTAATACAACATTTGAATTGAAAACCTCGAATAAAAAAAATAAAAATTGAATGCACGGACCCAAATTTACCGAAGGACACTTGAAACTACATTACTTGAACAAACTAAATTCATGTTTATTCTATAATCAAAATTCCTATAAATTCTACACGCGAACTCAACCCTTCTCTCGAGCCTAACATTCAACATTGAAGTTCATAATTGTACATAATTCTGACAAAATTTTAAATGCACATCTTAATTCTTAAACCAATAAAATATCTTTCAACAACTAAACAGAAATGGAACGTAACAAAACAAGACCATTAACAAGATGACTGAATATTATCAGCCAAAAAAAAAAAAAAAAAAAAATCTAAACCTCAAAAGATAATATCTTCAACCCCCACCCGAAAAATACATTAAATTTCCATTACATAATTGCACACAACCACTACACCGTCCATTTTATATCTTAACACCAATAAAAGATTGCTAAGCGGAAAAAAATGAAACATAATAAATGAAAACCAAATTGTAAAGACCTTGAGTTTGGTGAGGGAGTTGGCTTCGCGATCATTACAAAAAAACAGTTTGATGACCCGGCCCCTGTGGCTAGACCTTCCCTAGCCGGACTGTTCGAGAAGATGGGATATGCTCCGACGATGGGAACGCACCGTCTCGAATCCTCCTCCTCCGCCCCCTAATCTAGATCCCCTCCATCCTAGCATCCTCCTCTCCTTACACTTCCTTCAATCGCACCCGATTGAATACCAAAAAATATTCAACAATTTTCAGATATTTTTAAAGAAACTAAACTCAATTCAATTCAACGGAATTTTTCAACACAAAGAATATATATATATATATATTGGCTTCGTAATTTGGTGGTTGAGTGAATGGAGGGGTATTTTCTAGCAACATCATGACTATCAATTGTGAAGATGAAGTTAGACATCTGATTTTGCTTTTTCCATGCGTTGAGGCCAGCTTTGTTTCTTGAAGGGTAATAGTAAAAGGGCCTCCACAAATTTAAAGTTAATTCTATTTAAATATTTTCAACTAAAATTAATCAAAATTCTATAAACAAGAAATCAATTTTACCAAACAATGAGCAAATTAACTAGGTTGCACCGACACTCTGTTGGAAACCAGCGTGTCGTGTTCGACGCCAACACTCTCCGACAGGTGTCGGAGCTACACATATACATCAAAATAAAAAAAAAGGGAAGTGACGAAATGCATGTAATTAAAAAAATGATAAATCTAACTTACAAGTTTGTTTTTATTTGGTATTCTCATTTTGATTCAATAAATATATAATGTTTTGTTTGTAAATAAGACTAAATAATAGTAAATTAAAAAAATTAATTTGCGTGTCCCCAACGTGTCATGTCCTAACTTTTTCAAAAAATCACGTGTCGACGTGTCCGTGTCGTGTCGTATCCGTGTCGCGTCCCGTGCAACCTAGCAAATTAATACAAAATCAAAGGAAATGGAAAGGGCAACATTAATTGAAAAATATATCTTGAAAGAATAATTCTCAACAATTTACAACTTTATTTCTAATCATATAGTCATACTCTTCAGATTATATATATATATATATATATATATATATAGAGAGAGAGAGAGAGAGAGAGAGAGAGAGAGAGAGAGAGAGAGAGAGAGAGAGAGAGAGAGAGAGAGAGAGAGAGAGAGAGAGAGAGAGAGAGAGCGCAAACCTGCAGTGGAGGTGGAAATGGCAAACATAGAGCGAGCGAGCGAGCCTGAGCAAACCCGCAGTGGATGTGGAAATGGCAAACATAAACATTCATCACACTAATAACCGTACAACACTACCCAATAAACAACTGCCACTAATTTTAAAATCCACTCAATTAATAACTTTTCACAAATTAGTGTAACAACTAGAAAAAATCAAAATATAAATATAAATTTAGATTTCGTTGAAAAATTAGAGATTCAATCAAAATTAACAGAATCTCAGTTCCTTTTATTAATATATAAAATATAGATAGGAGATAGTAGATTTTTTTATATTTATATTCTGAAAGAGAATAATTCAGAGTTACAATCATTTTTTTTTTCATTTTTTTACAGAAAATAGATTTTCCATTTATTTTTTAAAATTTGTGTGTATTATTTATTAATTTCTTGCTTAACTCTGAATTAAATTAGATAAATGATTTTTAAATCGTCCTAATTCAGAAACTTTCGTAAAATACGGTCAAGTATAAAATTTAATAGGACATATCCACTACAAAAATTGATCCTGAAACTGTCCACCAATATCAAGATTCAATTTCCACTTTTCCGTACATTTAAAAATAAAGTTTTATTGCCTATCAAATAAATAAATAAATAAAGTTTTATTATTTTCAATGCCAAGAATATATATTTTAACAGTTTCCTCATTTCATGGTATCGGGACATTTCATAAACCGTCTGTTTTAAAAAAATAAAAAAAATAAAAAATAAAAAAAATGACCATTTGAATTAAAATCGTTCTATAGATTTTAAAAATGAATTTCTCCAATTGAGATTTTGTTTCCAAATAAGGAATTCAGAATCTCAGTTGACTTTATATATTATATAGATTTCTCGTCAAAATTCAGCCATTATTTATGAATTTTTTTTTTTTTTACAATGTTAATATATCATCTATTATCTATTACATATATTAAAGTTGTTGAGTTATCAACAGTTTTCAATGCCAATTTCTCGTCAAAACTCAACCTTTATTTATGTTTTTTCGCCTTTTAAACATCTATTACTATAAAATACAATTTATTTATCTATCATCTATCATATATATTAAAGTTGTTGAGTTAGCAACAATTTTCAATACCAATTTTTCACCAAAACTCAACCATTAATTATAGTAGGGTTTTTTTTACCCTTTTAAACATATATTACTATAAAATACAATGTTAATTATCTATATTCTATATAATATATAAAAGTAGTCAGTCAACCCTAGTCAACTTCACTGTTTCCCTCCAAAACTCTTGTACTATGTGCAGATTTTATTTTTCCAATTTTTGGGAACTTTAATATTTATCATGTTCACACTACTTATATCACATGTCCAATAATCAACTTCAAAACTCACTTCAAAAATAGTTGGGCCTTCAATATTTATTTATTATTTTCAAAATCTCTGACGTCTACTTACAGTCTTCAATATTTGTTGTGTTTACATGGCTTCTATTTCCCGCCGCCTAATTACACTGGAAAGCCAGTTATTTTCTTCTTCTTTTTTTTTTTTCCTTTTTCGCTTTTCAGAATTTGTTTTATTTTTTTCCCATTTTTCAAAATCTGTTGATTCATTTTTATTTTCTATATCCTTTTTTGTTTTTTTTCCATTTCTCTATATATAACCTCTTTCATTTCTGTTATATATAATTATTATGAAGATATACACAATAATTAAATATTCAATTAAAGGGTTATTTCTTTGAAAAAATGTGTACTGTTTAACATGACCGCTCCACTCCACCTTCTATTTATCACGTTTTATGATTCAAAATTTCTGATGCGGTGGTAATGCTTATTAGTTATTAATATTACAAACCAGTTGAAAAAAAAAATAGTAAATTATTTTTTGAAAAAGTAAAAAAGATTATCACTACTCTTTTCTTCAAAACCTGTGATATTTTGAGTCGTTGAACATAGATTTGGGTTTTTAACAAAAAAGAAAAAATATTAAAATAATAATATTGTATAGAAAGCTTCGAAAATAATATATAATGCAAAATTATTTTAGACTAATAAGAGGATTTGTTAATAGTCTATTTATATTATGTTCTAAATTTCTCTGTTGGGGTTGCAATGTGTTAACTAATGTTGGACTATTTAGAATAGTTTTGGATTTGATAGATATGTTAACGGTTTCGGTCGTTAAGTGAAGAAAAAACATATTATTAATGAGTCAGTATATATATTTGATGAAATTGTATATCACATTGTATAAAAAATAATAAAAATAAGAAACTAGAATTATTATTTTTTTTAAATTTGCTTTTACCGAGAAGTTGTTTTTTATTTTTTATGATATAAGAACGATAATTTGTTTGTTTTTACTTATTTATATTTTGTTTTTTTTTTTTGTCAAAACCTCTCTTTTCATAAAAAAAAAATGTGTTCTTCTAACGTTTTCAATCTTACAAATAAATATTTGTGTTCATTTATACAAATCCAAAGTAAAATTTTCAGTTAAAAATTATGTTGAAATTTTATTACTAGATAATACTCTCTCTGTCCTACAAAGATAGTCCACTATTTCTTTTTTGTCTATCTCAAAAAGATAGTCTACTTTATTTTTTAAGAGTGAAATTAATATTTTATATTCCATTTTGTCCTTAATCTGTGTGAAAATGAGTAGATGACTATCTTTATGGGATGGAGGGAATACTAAATTATAAATCACATCATACATATAGTTTTTTTTTTTTTTATAAATAATCTTATTTTTAGTTATTTAGTACATCTAAAAATTGGAGCTCTTTTTTATAGCGTATTATTAAATTATTAAATATTTTTATAGATAATTACATTTAATACATAATTATTTTCTTATAATAATTGTGATATTTTATTGGTCTTAATTTTATGGATAAATATTTGGTTCAGTCATACAGATCCAATGTCAAATTCTCAATTAAAATTATATCTAAAATTTATACACATTCGTATTTTTGTAAATCACGTTGTACTGAAACTTTTATAACTAAATCCTATTTTTAAGCTATTTATTACATATACATATTAAAGTTCTTTCCTATGTTGCATTATTTATCAAAATTATTTCAATGACAATTACATTTAATTCTTAATTAATTTTTTATTCCAAAAAATCTCATATCACATTTTTTAACATTAACGGTTAACAAATTTATCTATATTGTTTGAAATGATATAGTTATTAATGGTTTTTGTCATAACTGTTAATTTTAAAATTTCAAAAAGTAATTAATCATACCAAGATATTCTTCGCTATATCTTAATTCAAATTTTATGATATTTTTTCACAATAATATATAAATTGTCTCCCAATTTACTTAACTAAAAATTGAGATGATCAATATTAAATTATAATTTCAATCAGAAAATAATTACGTTGTATAAATATTGAAAACCTAAAAGATCATAAATTTGATGCAATATCTTTGTCAACCTCGCAATTTTTTTTATTTTTTTATTATTATTATTATTATTATTATTATTATTATTATTATTATTATTATTATTATTATTATTATACATGTTGTTTTTCATTGTCAATTGTCAAAATATTGAATTTTATCTTTTATATGCATGGTCTCTATTATTAACTTTTTCATCTATTGTTTGAATGTTCAGAGTACATTAATACTGAAGATCCTACATTTAAGTGTTCATTTTGCAAGATGAATTTTTGGTTCGAGGAGATAGTAAATAATCGTTACAAAACTTGAAGATCATATTCTATAAGGTCAAATTCTATCTGACAGTAATGCATGATACAAATTCTTTATTCTAAGGATATCGTTGAGCCATTAGAATTTTATGATACTTATTAGATTTAAAAAAAAAAACAATTTTCATTGATGGTGTCATATGCCATGACTATCAATAAGAGTCAGGTACAATCATTTTCGCATGTATGACTTCTCTCTAAAAGTTGATGTTTATACATGAAACTAATAAATGATGAACTTATCTCTTATTTGTGAATGTTATTTATTTTGTTTAAGAATTCATTTAATTTCGATTAGGATTATTTTTATTTAGAAATTTCTTCTCGTGCATTGCACGGGATGATTCACTAGTTAATCATTAAAGTTGTTGAGTTAGCAACAGTTTTCAATGCCAATTTTTCGTCAAAACTCAGCCATTATTTATGGATTTTTTTTCTTTCATTTTAAACATCTATGACTATTACTACAAAATACAATGTTAATTAATCATTATTATATCACGATTTCCCAGCTGAACCAATTTCAACATCCTGCCCACACTAATTTTTTTTTTTTTTTTTTTTTTAACATTTTCTATTACATATTTTTGAACACGGTTTCCAATCTTTTGGGTTTCGCATCTACTAACTATTGAAATTCTTAACAATTTCATCATTGAATTTTGTTTTAAGATTTCGGCACACAATCTCTCATATGTTTGCTCATCTTCTCAATGATACACGACTCTTAGAATTCCATCAATACTGATTTACCAAATCGGGAACATTATAAAATCTGAAAAATGTGGTGAGAAATTTATGTTCTAATTACCTTAAACTTTTTTTTACTGATAATAATTTTTTTTTTGGTGTAATATTCAACACATATAATAATTCGGTGGACTATTCACGTGAAGTTATACCTAAAATCTAGATAAGGAATAAAAATTATTGAAGCTAAATTCAATATTATACCCATTAAATGTACTATTTAATTAAGTTCTATAATGGCCATCAATCATTTATAAGGATAAAAAAATAATTTTCTTTCTATCCATATATTACTTGAGTTATAATCCCTTAAAAATATTTTATTAAAGTAATAATAATACTTTCTATCATTCATAATTCGGGACTTTAATTGTTTTAAATATATCGATCATCTAAATTCGATTACTTAACAGTAGATATCCTATCCATACAACTGAAAGCGAGCACATCTTCGATGGTGAAGGAAGATTAACCACTATAAATTATAGACCGTCCACTAAAAATATATATCAAACAATATAAAGAGAGTCTACATTATTTAGACAATATATCTTAAGAAGATATGCATTGGTATATGGATAGTTCCATTTACTATTTACCAATATTACATTGTAATATGGGAATTGTAAATATGGAAAGTTTGTGTGATACACCCCATTATATCGAGAAAAAATATTTAGTAGCTCTAAACAATTTGAATTTCAAATTAATTGTCCTAGGTAATATTTTTATAAAGTTTGATTTAAAGGACCAATAAATCGGTAGTTGTAGGAATTAATGGACCATCGTATAGGTTATATGCTACTACATTAATTAAACTAATTTTATCTTTTCACAACAACCCTTTTTGTTTTAGAAAACTTGCCCAGATATTCGTATATTGAAGCTGTTAGGTAAGAGGTGGTTCTAAGGGAGTCTATTGTTTTCTACATTATTGGTCTGATAAGAAAACATTATGTTTATCATTTTCTACATGTCTCTTCTAATGTCTACGTAATGTGAATGCCATATTTTTATAATTTTTTATCATTTAAAAGACATTACAGTTAAGATAAGGTATGTCTATTTTTAAAATATTGAAGCTGGATTTTTATTGTACCCATAATTTTTTGTTTTTCTAAGAAAGCAATGTGTTTCAATATAATTACTTAATGTAGCCCAAAGATTTGAGTGAAAGATAGATAACGTGCCTTCTATAGATAACAAACAAAAATTGTCAATCAACGATTTCACATCCTCTTTGCAGTCTTAAAGTTTTTTTGAGAGAGAATTGTTTTCTTGTCAATTGTCAATGTTTAATAGGTTAGTTGATGTCAATCAGAAGTTAAATCAAGAAAACAAATATCTAGAAATAGGTTAAATAAGCAACAATTTAAGTAATATGCTGATAATATTATTAAATAGAAAATTTGAAATTTTTATTGGAAAGAGAATGTTTATGGAATCTGAACAAAAGAAACTAAAACTTATCTTCAAAATCTGTTGGTTCAATATGGATCCAAATGACTCTTACAAGGTTACCATTAAAATTTCAAAAAAGACATGAGTTCCCATTGATAGTCTATTACACCATGACCATAAATAGGAGTTAAGGACAATCACAATCGCACGTCAGTCTTTTTTTTAAAAAGATCAGTGTTCAGTCATTGACAACTATCCGTTGCAATATCTAGAATCGGAAATCGTTTTGGCCTGAAGATACTTATATGTGATAATAAAGACAAGCCTATCAATTTAACTATAAATGTCGTATTTAAAGAAGTTTTTCAAAATTTGTATTAAGTTGAATTCAGAAAAATTAATTTTAATGATTATAGTGTTAATAATATTTTTTTTTGATTATATATTGTTCTAAAATAATATAATATCTCTAACATCTCTCTCCGTGCAATGCACGAGTGTACAACTAGTTACTTATATACGAGTAATACACAATATAAAATACATATTAATACTTATCAAATATACATAATCACATATTACTAATTATAATATATATAACACTAACATATTAAATAATCTAAAATATATATTCAATTTAAAATACAAATTTATTTATGCTAATAAAAAAAATCAATTATATATGCATATAAATCAACATAATAATAAATCTATAATACAAATTACAATTCATAATCTCTTATACATTTTATTAGTAAATAATAAATCTAATATGCATATTCAAATACTACCTTTAAGTTTTAAAATACATAAATATACTAAATCTACATATATCTCTAATATGTACTTCACACATAATATATACAAATAGAATTATTAATTAATGATATGCATGGAGTAAAAATTCAAATATAAAGCAAAAATTCAAATTTCAAGTAATTAAACTTGATATATGAAATATGTAAAAAAAAAAGGGGGGGGGGGGGGGGGGGCTTTCCCTTTGATTAATGAAATCAACAAACTATTTCTAAGCTTTTTTTTTTTCTTTTTTGAAAGTAATTTTCCAAGCTTTTTTGAGTCAAACGTTATCTACTTTATAAATATTGAAGTTGAGGATTGGGAGAGAGAGAGAGTTTGGAAATGAATTTTTCGGTACAGTAAGGTAAATGAAGAGTTCTCAAATCTAGATCTGAATAAAAGAAATTTTTCGACGGCACTAAAAATCCATTGAAAACTAAAATTTTTTCGAGCAGTTAGTACAAAACGTCAAAAATTTCCCGACCTCCAATTGAAGTCAATATCGATAAAAAAGCACGGTATTCAGTTCATGTTCTGTCTGAATCCGAGTCACTCTGAACATAGGCCCACTATGATAATCAACCGTCGTTAGATAGATTTCTTGATATTTTCTATTAATTTCACACACAAGAATACATTACATATGTAGTATTCAAAGAGTAAAGAAAATACATAAAATACATACAAAATATAAGGTGGCGTTCTGTTTGTATTTTATTTTGTATTTTTATTTTCGAAAATATTTTGTGTTTTGTGTTTTCATTTTTGTTTTCAAATTTGCTGAAAACGCGTTTGGTTTGTCATTTCTGAAAACTGTTTTTGAAAATGAAAAGCTGGAAAACACGTTCTGTTTGAAATTTTGCAGAACACTATTTAAACTATTTTAATTAATTTGCTTGCAGAATACTACTAACTCCAACTCAAATTTCCTTTCACAATACACTAAAAATATGGTTACATACAACACACTAATGTGAGCATTAAGAGTCTATATTAACACAGCTTGGTCAGGTTCGGGACTTGAGAAAGCTCTACTTATATTAAAATTCAGAAAATGCAAGTTTTTTCAAAACCACCAGAGTCCATTTATCATTGCATTTTTTGAAATATAACAATAAGAATTCTCATTTAAATTTTTTTTTGTAATGTTGATATTGAATTCAATAAAACTTTATTTAAACTAAGTTCCAAGTTAGGATAATTCTCAAAAAAAAAAAAAAAAAAAAAAATCTTTATTTAGGCTTAGTTCCAAGTTAGGATAATTCTAAAAAAAACAATAAAAAAATAAAAAAAAATAAAAACTTTATATTAAGCTTAGTTCTAAGTTAAGATAATTCTAAAAAAAAAAAAAAAAAAAATTAATTCCCAAAACGCGTTTTCCGTGTTTTGGACATTTTTTGTCGAAATACACACAAAACGCCCAAAACGATGTTTCGGGCGTTTTCCATTTTGTGTACAATTTTTTTTTTTGTTTTCCAAAATGCGTTTTCGAAAATGGTAAAGAGAACGCGTTTTTAGCGTTTTCGAAAATAAAAACAGAAAACGACATCAAAACAGTAAAGAGAACATGGGCTAAATATCTCTGCTAAAGCATTATTCCTCCTCCTTTAACGGTTTTGTGCAGGGAATTTGATGAAGATTGTACACCTTGTCATCATCTTAGGTAACTTCAGTATCATAGAAAGCGTAATACCAAAGTTGTTGTTTTGTGAGAAACGTTACTTTGCATTATTTCTGTACTTAATCCCTATTATTTCAATTCATAACCATTTTGACTTTCTTCCTTAATTTTATCACCCCCGCTCAAGACGAAGGATCTGGTATCACTCTGATCTTGTCTCTGAGGAAGGTAAATCTTGACACTGGCAATGCCTTCGTTAGTAAATCATCGGTCTGATCTAATGAAGGCACATATCTCACAGTCAATTCCTTATTCAACACCTTGTTCCTTACAAAATGTAAATCAAGCTCTATATGCTTGGTTCTTGCATGGTATACCGGGTTTGAGGCTAGAGCTCTGGCACTAAGATTGTGCACCATATTGTTGGAAGCTCTGTTTCCACAACTTTCAATTCACCCAGAAGTGATAAAACCCACGAAATTCTTGCTGAAACCTGAGCGAAAGCTCTATATACCGTCTCTATACTTGATCTTGCAACTACTCCCTACTTAGAGCTCCATGAAATTAGGTTTCCTCCTAAATAAACACAGTAACCTGCTATAGACCTTCTATCATCTGGGCATGATGCCCAATCAGCATCACAAAATCCATTCAAGCTGAGCTCTTCATTATTTTGTATATTGATTCCATAGTGTGCTATTCCCTTCAAGTATCTACATACTCTCTTCAATAATTTCCAATGTGGATCCGTAGGCTCATGTAGATATTTGCTCAATCTGTTTATACTAAAGTTGAGGTCCGGTCGGTATGGTCAAATATTGTAGAGCCCCAACACAGCTTTTGCATAGTGTTGGCTTAGTCAGCTTTATTCCTTCAGTCCTTGAAGTGAGCTTCCCAGCAGTCATTGGTGTAGAGATGGTTTTCAAGGAATCAAAACCAAACCTTTTGAGTATATCTAGTGCATATCTCCTCTGACTTATGAATAACCCCTGTTCAGTTCTTATGACTTCCATTCCTAGGAATTTCTTTAATTGTACCATGTCCTTTAAGGCAAATTTGTCATTGAGTCTGTCAATGAAACTCTATAACTCATTCGTTTCACTACCAGTAATTATTATATTATCTACATAAATTAATATGTATACGATATGATTCTCATCCTATCTGAAAAATAATGAATTTTCTGCTTTAGATTGGCAAAATTTCCATTCTATCAAGGTCCATTTTAATGTGTCATTCCACGCTCTAGGCGCTTGTTTGAGTCCATATAACGCATTGTTTAGTTTGCAGATGTGATTAGGCTTCTCCTTATCTACAAATCCTTCTGGTTGATACATGAAAACTTCCTCTTCTAGGACACCATTCAGAAACGCACTGTTAACATCATATTGTTTGATATCCCATCCATTGTACACTGCCAGAGTTAAAATAACCTTTAGTGTAGATGACTTCACCACAGGGCTAAATGTTTATGTGAAATCAACTCCAGGAGTTTGTAGATAACCCTTTGTAACTAACATTGTCTTGTGTCTTTCAACTTCTCTCTTCTCATTATACTTAACCTTAAACACCCACTTCAAGCCAATTATTTTGTTGGCTCTGTTTGATGGAACAAGTACCCATGTATTATTTCTTTGCAAGGCCTCAAATTCATCTGTCATTGCCTTTCTTCAATTCTGATCTCTCAGTGTCTCTCACACAGTTTTAAGTACTGAATTCTCAGCTAAGTAGACTTTAGGTTTAAAAATTCCATCCTTAGCTCTTGTAACTAGGTATGTCAACGAGCCGAAGCTCAACCAAAATTTTTAGGGCCAAGTAGGTATGTCAACAAGTCGAGCCGAGCCGCGAGCCGAACATCAAGGCTCGAGCTTTTTTTGGCCCGAGCCGAGCCGAGCCAAAGCTCGGCCAAAAATTTGAGGTTCGGCTCGAGCTTCTTCGAGCCGAGCCCGAGCCGGGCCGGCCCTTTTTTTTTTTACGGCGAATGAATATGAATTGCAATTACTTAAATGAATTATACATAATAAATGTAGTTAAAATATCAAACATAAGATTTAATAAAAATGTAAACGTAGATTTCGCAAAGTCTATCTATACTAAAATTAAATTACTACTTGTTTTATATATATTCAATAAAGGTTACAAGTTACATTCTTACAAGTTACAACCCTCATCCTTTTTTCGGGCTTGAGACCGGCTATGATCAACATAGGCGGAATTAAAAATTGTACATGAATAAAAAATTTCGTGTACAATTTTTTTAAAAACAAAATAATTTTTAAAAACTTATAATTTCTACAACTTTATCTTGAAGTCGTAAATCTGCACATTCTCAATCCTTCAAGCATACAAGAGCTTCTAATATGTCTTCCTTCAGTCTTGATCGTTCATCTGACAAAATCCTACCACTTAAACTAAATGCAGCCTCCGATGCCACGGTGGACACCGGAGGTGTTAGTAAATCACGTGCAATTTTTGCTACAAGTGGATATTGCCTTTCATTACACCTCCACCAAGTTAAAACATCAAAATTCTCTAATTCTTGTGGTGTTAAAACACTGCGAACGTCCACACACATGTACCTAGCTAATTCAGATGGAATTTCAACGTTTGTACCACCTATCGATCTAGATGTGTTTCCACTGGAACTAATTGAGGGAGTACTTGCATTTGTGTTAATAAAGTCCCATAAAGAATTAGAATGCATTGGAGTACTTTGGGAAACATTAGTTTGGGAACTAGACCTGCATTGATCTTTTTTTGCAGTATAATAATTGTACATTTCACATAATAAAGATTCCGCATTAACATGTGATAATTCTATATTTAAATTTTGTGAAATTCCCTTTATAATAGCCTTAGTGCCCATTAAATTTAATCGATGATCCATCACCGATGCTAAAACAAATAAAGAAGGTAATTCTTCCCAATATTTGCAAAATTTTAACTCCATGGAGCTGACTACATCTTTAAAAATTGGCAAATTCCTATATTGATTGAATGCTTGTGCAATATGAAAAAAATGTTGTAAAACAAGCGAAGATGCTGGGTAATAAACATCATTGCAAGCATTTGTGGTATCATAAAAGGCTTTTAAAAATCTTTTTAAACGGAATGCAATTTTCCATTCTCAATCTTCTAAATTATGTTCAGGTCCATACCTATGCCTACCATTATAATACATTGAAATAATTTTATCATATTTTTCACATGACTGTAACATAAAGTATGTAGAGTTTTATCTATGTGATACATCTGTTGCAAATGAATGTTCTTATAAACTATACTCCGCACACAAACTATTAAATGCTTGTTTTCTTGATGGTGACACATTTATGAAATTTATTGCTTGTCTAATTTTATCAAAGGTGTTTGAATATGTTCTAAACCACTTTTAACAATTAAGTTGATAATGTGACAAACACAACGTTGATGGAAAAATAAACTACCAAATGCAGGGTTAAGTCATAAATAAATTTATCAATAACAACCTTATTAATGCTAGCATTATCAAAAGTGAAACTACGAACCATATCTTGCATACTGAATTCTTGTATAATCTCTTTTAAAACTAATTATATGTTAGTGGCATTATGAGGATATTCCACTAATCTAAATGAAATAATTATTTTTGTGTAAAATCCAAAGATTGTATAATTATATGTTTGTGGCATTATGAGGATATTCCACTAATCTAAATGAAATAATTATTTCTGTGTAAAATCCAAAGATTGTCCATGTAATGAGCTGTGGCAACAATATAATTTTTTTTTTGTTACCACCGGTCCATAAATCAGATGTAAATGAAATAACAGTATCAAATGTTTTTAAGGCTTTAATGGTAGTTTCTTTCCTTTTGTTATATAGTTTACCGTGTCTGCACGAAGTGTATTTCTACAGTAAGGAGTATACCTGGGTTGAAGATAATTCTGCACAAGTCGGGTGAGGTGAACATAGTCAATTAAGGAAAATGGCATCTCAGCGGCCGCCACATATGCAGCCATACCTTCGCAAAATCTTTCTTGCGAGTACACAAAGGTTGAAAGAGTAGAACCAGAAGGTCCAGAACCACCAAAAACAAGCTGGGACTGTGTTGGGTCACCAACCGATTTCGCTTTGCACGTCCTTGCTATGTGCCGATTCAAATGTGACGTGCTTGACCCGGGCTTCCAGCTCATTTCCTTACCGCAGTAATTGCAGCACGCTTTCCGTATATCAACTTCATTTTCAACACCAAATTTTTTTCTTGTCATATGTTGCTAGCAATCCAATGACTCTTTTTTAACTCGCTTGATTTCAACAACTTCCTCCTCTTGGATATCATCTAAGTCAATGGGAGCATTTTCGGAGGCATCGATATGAGAGGGAGTACTAGAACTACCCCTGAATTGGTTAACTTCATCGCTGTTAAACTCCATACGTATTGTAGTGTAGAATGTAGTTTCAAATTTGAAAGTTGAAACTTGAAACCGAGAGAAATATTATCACAAGAATTGAAGAATATAAAGAAATAGAGAATTGAATAGAAATTATAGCAAACAAATGAATATTATGAAAAAATGAAAAAACTTGTAACTTGTAAGTGAAATGTGAATTAACAAACAAAATACGACCTATTTATAGAAAAAAAAACGTGGGAAAACAAAAAAAAATTCAATTTTTCAAAAAAAAAAAAAAAAAATCTGCATAATTCAAATACAGATAAAAAATCAGACCAACTAGTACGTAGGGGTACTACGCTGCAACCCGTGTTGCAGGATGTCTGCACGAAATGTATTTCTACAATAAAGAGTATACCTAGGTTGAAGATAATTCTACACAAGTTGGGTGAAGTGAACAGGGTCAATTAAAGAAAGTGGCATCTTATCGGCTGCCACATATGCAGCCATACCTTCACTAAATCTTTCTTGTGAATACACAAACGTTGAAAGATTAGAGCCAGAATAACCAAAAACAAGCTGGGACTGTGTTGGATCAGCAACCGATTTCGCTTTACAAATCTTTGCTATGTGCCAGTTCAAATGTGATGTGCTTGATCCGAGCTTCCAGCTCATCTCCTTACCGTAGTAATTGCAACATGCATTCCATATATCAACTCCATTTTGAACACCAATTTTCTTTCTTGTCATATGTTGCCAACAATCTGATGACTCTTTTTTTGCTCGCTTGATTTCAACAATTTCCTCCTCTTGGATATCATCTTAGTCAATTGGAGCATTTTCGGAAGCATCGAAACGAGATGGAGTGCTCGAGCTACCCCTGAATTGGTTAACTTCATCGCTATTAAAATTTATATGTATTCAACTTTCAAATTTGGAAACAAAAGAAATATTCTAACAACAATATGGAGAATTGAGCAGAAAATTATAGTAAAGCAATAAATATTATGTCAAAGAGATTGTAAATGAACTTGTGAATTTACAAAACAAATAACTGGTATTTATAGGCAAAAATACGTGCCAAATGGCTCCAATTTCAAATTTGATATGAGATTTCAAAAAAAAGCATCATATTCGTGTTGTAGGCAGCTAAAACGCAAAGCGCAACAGACAGCAAAACACAGGCCAATTTGGCCTGTGTTTTGGTATTTTGTTTTAAAAAAAAGAGTTAAACAAATGGGCCAAATTAGCTCGTCGCATGGGCCAACTCGTGTGGCTCGGTGGGCCACACAGGACGGCCGGGGCTCGAGCTTTGCTTCTTTTTCAAGGCTCGACTCGAGTCTTCGAACTTCAAGCCGAGCCTAGCACGAGTTTTTACGAGCCGAGCCTAGCACGAGTTTTTACGAGCCAAGCTCGAGCTAGCAGAGCCGACGAACTTTTTTGACACCCTTGCTTGTAACCATAGGATGACCTAATGCTTGTGTTGGTTCTTCATTATCAACTTCAGCATGATAAGTGTCATCCACTAATTTATCACCATCAATTCTTCGATCTTCAAAGCTTACACCCAAATCAGCTCCAGTTGTTTGTTCTGGACTACTACTCAAGGTTACTGATTATTGAGATGAGTTTGAGTGAACTCTACCGAGGTTTTGAGGAGAGGATATAGTGAGGTCATTGTTTGGGTGAGTTTATGTTCTGTTTTGAGTAGGGATGTCAAAACGGGCCGAGCCGGGCCGGCTAGGCCCGTGAACTTCATGTTTGGTTCAGCCCACGAGCCGGACCGGACGCGGCTCGTTTGGTTGTCTCCCAAAGAGCCGGCCTAAGTCTGGCTAGTGTTCGTGCATTTTTTTTAAATGGCTAGACGACTATTCTTTTA